>OW799233.1:140354269-142754269 GCA_941918925.1 Phyto melanocephala
TAATATTGAGAGTATAACTTAAAAGTTAAGGATTTATCAAATTTTTACCTTTAATTTTTAAATATTTATTCAATATAAATTTACACAATGTATTGCTTATTGTAAACTATAACCTTTTCCTCTCCTTCTGGCAGTTTGTGGAATACATGCAAAAGAAATGCTTATATTTTGAAACTAATAACGAATTAAGCCGATTCTAAAGTAAGTTGTATATCAGAGAGAGCGTATTGCTTAGAATATAGAAGTCGCATGGTTTTTAACAGATTTTGTAACATCGGACCATGATGCAATATTACTATTTCATATCTGGCCACATATTCTACTTTATTTTCCAACCAATGTTCGCTTGAAAAAAATCTGTTGCATTCAGTTAGGGTTTCTTGTAATGGTCTGGCCATACTTCAACAGCTCATAATATTTGGTGATGCTTTTGATCAGTCCTACAAAAATTAAAGCATAACTTTAACGTTATGGCTATTATGCTTTGTTGTCGATGCAGCTGGTTGACTGTGCTTGAAAGCCGAGCACGTTTAAGATTATTATAATAAATGAGTTATTGGTCGCAACTAATGATACGTTACAAAAATGTTTTTCTTTCAAACAGCATTTAAGACATGTAAAATCGTCTTTTAAGGTCTCTTCGCTTAAATTCGTGTGGTTTTAAATTTCCCCGCTCTTAGATGAATCCTGCTGCTCGCAAACATTTTGTAATCTTAGTTTTGTTGGTATTACGCTTTAACCAGAGAATTCTTTCATACAACCAAGTAGAGACAATTAGGGCTAAAAGACCACTTCTTTTGTTTGCTTCCTTTTAAAATTAACAGATTTCAAACCAACAAAAGTCTAAGGTTGATTTGCGCCTACTAACTAACTTTATACGCAGACAAATAATTCAAATAGAATAGTCACGCACATACTAACAAAATTAAATAAAATCTGAAACAGAAACATATAATGTTTACAAAACAACTGTTGACATGATGCTTTAAAAATCGTGTTTCTGCCTTTTACAATCACACTATTACGTTCTATAAATTGATAAATATCAAAACATTTTTAACACGATTTAAATCTTAATTGAAACATTTTATTTGCAATTTATTTTTTCCTATTCAGAGAATTTGTTTAGTTTCTAACTTTGTTTAGTAAATTTAGGTATATTTTTAACTAGCATTTAACCCGCTACTTCGTTAGCGCAGTTCTTACTATTTATTGAATACTATTTCAGAATTCTATGTATACAAAATATATAAAAAGGGAATAAGTAATTTTGTTCGTCCATAATATTAGGAGTTAGACCTCGGATCAAAAAACACTACTTTTAAGAATCTATGTTAACAAACGTAAAAATTCAAAGAGTACAATAAAAATGCGAAAAGGCTTTTTTGTGTCTCCAATATAATTTTAATTTTCAAATTGAATCAACAATCCTTTATTTCACTATTTTAGCTTTATAAACGTAGGAAATACAAAAATTCCCATTAAAATTCAGAAAAGTACCTTTTTGATCGCCCATAACATATTTAGCCTTACCTTGTATCACTAATTTCGAAATTCTTGCTTCGCAAACGTTAAAAATACAAAAAGTACCATAAAAATCCAAAAAAGTAACTTTGTGGTCGCCCATAACATTTTCAATTTCACCTTGAATCAAAAGTCCTTGATTGTAAGCTCCTACCTTCATAAACGTAGAAAATACAAAAAGTACCTTAAAAATTTAAAAAATTATCATCTTGGTCGCCCATAACACTTTCAGTTTCACCTGGAATCAAAAGTCCTTCATTGTACAATCCCACCTTCATAAACGTAGAAAATACCAAAAGTATCATAAAATCAAAAAAGTACTTTTTTGGTTGCCCATGACATTTTCAGTCTCACCTTGTATCAATTGTAACTAATTTCAAAATTCTAGCTTCGCAAACGTCGAAAATACAAAAAGTAACATAACAATTCAAAAAAGTACCTTTTTGGTCACACATAACATTTTTTGTCTTACCTGGAATCAATAGTCCTTGATTGTACAATCCTACCTTCATAAACCTTGAAAATACAAAAGGTACCGCAAAAATTCAAAAAAGTACCTTTTTGGTCGACCATAACATTTTCGGTCTCACCTTGTATCAATAGCCACTAATTTTAAAATTCTAGCTTCGCAAACGTTGAAAATACAAAAAGTACCATAAAAATTCAAAATAGTACCTTTTTTGTTTTAGTCTCACGTGGAATCAATAGTCCTTGATTGTACAATCCTACCTTTATAAACGTATAAAATACCAAAAGTACCACAAAAATTCAAAAAAGTACCTTTTTGGTCGACCATAACATTTTCGGTCTCACCTTGTATCAATAGCCACTAATTTTAAAATTCTAGCTTCGCAAACGTTGAAAATACAAAAAGTACCATACAAATTCAAAAAAGTACCTTTTTGGTCGCCCATAACATTTTTAGTCTCACCTGGAATCAGTAGTCCTTGATTGTACAATCCCACCTTTATAAACGTAGAAAATACCAAAAGTACCACAAAAATTCAAAAAAGCACCTTTTTGGTCGACCATAACATTTTCGGTCTCACCTTGTATCAATAGCCACTAATTTTAAAACGTTTGCAAACGTTGAAAATACAAAAAGTACCATAAAAATTCAAAAAAGTACCTTTTTCGTCGCCCATAACTTTTTTTTGTCTCACCTAGAATCAATAGTCCTTGATTGTATAATCCCATCTTTATAAACGTAGAATATACAAAAAGTACCATAAAAATTCAAAAAAGTACCTTTTTGGTCGCCCATAACATTTTTAGTCTCACCTTGTATCAATTGTCACTGATTTCAAAATTCTAGCTTCGCAAACGTTGAAAATACAAAAAGTACCTTTTTGGTCGCCCATAACAATTTTGGTCTCACCTGAAATCAATAATCGTTGATTGTACAATCCTACCTTAATAAACGTAGAAAATACAAAAAGTACCATAAAAATTCAAAAAAGTACCTTTTTGGTCGACCATAACATTTTCGGTCTCACCTTGTATCAATAGCCACTTATTTTAAAATTCTAGCTTCGCAAACGTAGAAAATACAAAAAGTACCATAAAAATTCAAAAAAATACCTTTTTCGTCGCCCATAACATTTTTGTCTCACCTAGAATCAATAGTCCTTGATTGTATAATCCTATCTTTATAAACGTTGAAAATACAAAAAGTACCATAAAAATTCAAAAAAGTACCTTTTTGCTCGCCCATAACATTTTTAGTCTCACCTGAAATCAATGGTCCTTGATTGTACAATCCTACCTTCGTAAACGTAGAAAAAACCCAAAAGTACCACAAAAATTCAAAAAGTACCTTTTTGGTCGACCATAACATTTTCGGTCTCACCTTGTATCAATAGCCACTTATTTTAAAATTCTAGCTTCGCAAACGTAGAAAATACAAAAAGTACCATAAAATTCAAAAAAATACCTTTTTCGTCGCCCATAACATTTTTTGTCTCACCTAGAATCAATAGTCCTTGATTGTATAATCCTATCTTTATAAACGTTGAAAATACAAAAAGTACCATAAAAATTCAAAAAAGTACGTTTTTGGTCGACCATAACATTTTCAGTCTCACCTTGTATCAATAGCCACTAATTTTAAAATTCTAGCTTCGCAAACGTAGAATATATAAAAAGTACCATAAAAATTCAAAAAGTACCTTTTTGGTCACCCATAACATTTTTAGTCTTACCTGGAATCAATAGTCCTTTATTTTACAATTCTACCTTTATAAACGTAGAAAATACAAAAAGTACCATAGAAAAGCGAAAAAGTACATTTTTGGTCCAAGTTCCAAATTCCAAGTTTAAAATGTTCAAATATCTATGTAACAAAATATTTTAATAGACATGATTTAAAGTCAGTAAATCTACTCTTTTTTGCATAAAAGTAATTATGTTCGAAAAAGTACCAAACTCTTCCCGATTTTTCCCTTTTCTACCCTGTTATAAATGTGTTTAAATTTTTACTAAATTACATAATTTTTTATGTCTAGTGAAATCCCAATTAAACATTTTGTGAAAATTGACCGTCTAATTAGGAATTACATACATTTTCCGGAATTTTCCCCTTTTTGGTACCGTTTTTGTCCCCCGAAAAGTTTCCAAAAATGTCACCTAAATAGTTGTCCATATTCTATTAGAAAATAATAATTGTCAAATTTTGTCCCATTGAATAATATAAGGAAAGTTTATTTTAAAAAAAGTACCAAAAAAAGGGACAATTTTAACCCCTTATACATATGAATTTGAAAAAAGTGCCGAATTCTTATTAATATTTTTTCGCGGATTACTTAATACAGTTTAAATTTTTTTCCTAGCTTTATGCGTTTGGAAGTTACATCGGGTACCAAAGAAGTACCAAATTATAGTTTTTACCCGTTTTTTCCCCTTAGGGGTTGAAAATTCCAAAAAAGGCCAGACACCTGTCAGCTTATTTTTTGTGCAAATTACAATACTTTTTCAATTTAATTTGTATCATTTTTAGTTTAGCAGATATAAGATTACCGATTGTACCCGTTTTTACCCTTTTTTACCCCCTTAAAGTACGAATTTCCAAAAATCCCTTCTTAGTGGAGCTATACGTCGAAAGAGGAACCGATTGTCCAAATTTCATGTCGCTAGCTCTTAGCGTTTGGGCTGTGCGATGATGAATCAGTCAGTCAGTCAGTCAGTCACGTTACTCTTTTATATATATAGATAACAAACACTGTTAATGTTAAATTAAAATTATATTATAATGTTCGATAAAATCAAAAAATGTACATGGCACAGAGCAGCGATCACATAAAAACGTCTGTTAAATATTTGAATTTTTATTTTTTTCAATGAAAACTTTTAATTGTTTAAATCACCTCATAGATAATTCTGTGAATATAGAACGGCTTAAGGTGATTTTTTGGTACTGCTTTAAGTGGTTAAAAAAGAAGAAATAAGAACACGAAATGCCTATATATATATATATAAAATGTGACAAAATTTGAGTTATCATTTTATGTAGTTCTTATATAACTTTAAAAGGAAATAAAATTTTTATTTTTATATTATAAATATTTTTATTTCAGTTTATATAAACTCTTGTCAATATATCTTCTCTATAATGCTGTTTTTTACCTCTTGAGCTATTGTGTAATTCAAAAATCTTTACCAAAAATTTTCTAAAATTGTCAAATCGCATGCTATTGGTGCGATTTTCGTACTTTTCTTTTAAAACGACCATTGGTCGCACTATCCTGTTGAAACCACAAATTCCATACATCTAAATCATTTAATTTTTGCAACAAAAATGTTTGGATCATCTTCCTTTAGCGATTTTTAATAATGTATTGAAATCTATGAATATATTGAGGCAAGCTTTTGCAGTTTTATATTTTTCAGTAATTGCTTAATTAAGTATTCAAAAATATATTCACTTAAAGGGAGTTGGTTTTTTTTTTGTAATATTTATTATTATTTATTATCGGATAATAACGGATCTTTAAATTTGTTCCGAGCATTATGTTCATTTGAAACTTTTTATACCCACCATATAAAGGGTCCGCCAAATAACTTTTTTTTTTGAAAATGCTATAAAAAAAGCTGTGTGGCATGAGCGCCGTCCTGTTAAAACCAAATGCTGTCAATATCCTCCTCCTCATTTTTTGTGAACAAAAATTCGTTCAACATGGCCCGATAACGATCGCCATTTACTACGGCCACTCCTTGCTCATTTTCGAAGAAAAATGGCCCAATTATGCCTCTGGACCAAAATCCGTGACTCGTTTTGGGTGTATCGGCTTTTCAATGTATGCGTGCGGGGTTTCTGTGCCCCAAATGCGACAATTTTGCTTGAAAAGATGCTTTTTTTGGCAAAATCGGTTAAAGTAATGTCGCAATATTTCCCAGCGTTGTTCCAGCGTATACACTACGATATTCGTACAGCGGAAGGATAAAACTAATTATCTGTCAAATCAGACATGAGCTAAGTATTACCATTCACGAAATAAGCACTAGTTGAAAAAAAACCTTAGATGGCGGATCCTTTATATTAATTTTGTCATTTCGTTTGTAACCTGGTTTTTGAGTCCTGGTTTAATTTTATGACGATCAAACTATGTTCGTACGACTATCCGTCTATTGACAGCACAATAGAGCTTGAACCAAAAAAGCTAGGAGTTCAAATTTTTACAGAAAATCTTAATCGCAATCTAAGGAAGAGAGTTATACCTCATAATGCAACAGTAAGTCAAACAAACCATGTCCTTCCAACATCAAATAAAACCTAATTGTTTCTTAACGCATTGACGTAGAGCGGTGAAACTTTGAAAGTATGGGTACGCTCGTAAATGCAACAGTTGCGCATCACTGCAGCATAGTAAAAACACAACGTTCATTAATGCAACCTTTGGCAGCACTTTTAAGCGTCGAAAGTTCTTTTTTGCAAACAGTTGGCAGTGCAGCCGCAAATATTTATCTGCAAATATGACAACAGTTAAGTTTCTTATGCAATAGTAATCGAGTATACATACAGTGGAGAAGTAAGTAACATTAAACAACAATTACTTCTTTAAATTAAATTCGTTTATATTTTTAGTTTTTTATTATATATTATTATTATTATTATTATTATTATATTTTTATTTTTTTGTTTTAGGAATCAACCTTCTTTCAACTTTTAGTTTGTTTCTTATAATCAGAAGTCGTTTCATCTTGTTCCTAATTATTTTTTGTATTATAATTTAAGAAAAAGTTGTCGCTTTTAACATCAACATTTTCAATAATATTTGCTATTACTATTTTGGATAACATTTTATATTTTTTGCAGAACGTTCAAAACAGCAAACTCTACGTAGTTGTTAAGCAGCTGCAATGCATCTGCAACAGCCGATCGCGCATCAGCAACTACATATGGCATTACTGCCGCAGTGATGTACAAATTTGCAGCATTGACGAACGTACCCTATATTTCCTGAGTAAAAAAATATCTTTCCCTGAAAATTGCTCAAATCTATACATTACGAAGTAGATATAGATCAAAATATACGAAAATTTATACTACACAGTATCTATAAATTTAAAATTTTAAACGTCATAAACCTACAAAATTAGATGTAAGATGCTGAAATTTTGCAAACATTGCTTTTTGGTCAATGGCTTTATACTAACGAAAATTAATGTGACACGCCTACTTTTACGCTTTATCTTAAATTCATATAATTTCTCTTTGAATAATAATTTTGGAAGAATAAAGGACTATATTGAAATATCTAAGATGTATTTATTAGCGTTAACTAAATTGGCATGCCTACTTTCATTGCAATTCTAAATTTAGAAATATATTTTAATAGCAAATCAAAGTTGCTCAAAGAAAGTGATACATATTTTAGTATGAAGAGATTATTTCATAGCAATTAGAGTTAAAAAAAAAATTTTGTGCTATAAAAATACATAAAATTGGTGGTGGGTATCTAAAACTCGCCACAGCCGAATATAGGGCTCTTACTTGTTTTTTTTTACTAAATAAGCCATAAATTTCATGGTAAAAATAAAAGAAAGGAACTTATATACTATATTAATTTACATTTGAAGTAAATCGCGGTAATTTAGCGCATTTTTAAAAAGCGCGTAAACTATCAAAAATGCAACTATTGGATTGTAAAAATGAGCTTAATCTAGTGCGAAAAGTGCCATCTCTGTACGTTTTTGAAAAACAAAAAAAAAGCTTTCATCACCATCAGCCTAACGGTAAGAACAAATCCATTTTGAAAGGTTTACTGGAAATCCTAAGGTATTGAGCTTCACTAACAATAAATCATAGTTAATCCAAACTACATCAGTTTGGTTGCCATTAGATTATGCTTGTGTTTTAGTACTCCATTGTGCAAAAATAACAGTTTACTGTTGTGTGTGAGCAAGTGCAGCATACATCTGAGAGAGCATTTAAAATTGTCTGCAAATTTTTTACTCTCCATTTATTTTTAAGACCACGCTACAGACAGTTCTACAGATATGCTTTAAAGTCATAAATGTACAAGCGTGTAATTGGATAACAATTTTACCTTTATAATTTAATTATAAATACATTTATATTTATATAATAACGAAATACATTTTAGAAATGTTTTATTTTTAAACTAATTAACATAATTGTTTGTATTTATGTTGACTAATAAGATAAAGTATCCTTCGTCAACTGTCAAAAGTCACAAAAGTCTTATTTTGTTATTAACTTTTGAATTGTATTGAAGCATTAAAATATTTTTTGGTTATTTAGTGGTTATAAAATTATGTAAATTACCTTAAGCTTGATTAAGATAATTAAAAGATTTTTTGTTTTGCTTTAAATATACTTTTACTGGCGTATTCAAAAAAACATCAAACAACATTTATTAAAACATCTTACATGACAGATGTTGTACAGAAATGTGTCAAGAAAAGCCTCCAATAAACCTAAAATATCTTAATTAAATACGGCAGCTATTCTTTGCCTTATTACAAAGTTATTTTAAAATTATCTACGCTAATTTTTATTTTTTTCATCGAAAACACAATTAGTTGTTAACCAACAATCTTACTTCTTTAAAAATTGCCATAAATATTTAGGGCATGAATTTTAGTATAAGGACGATTGGGTGATTTTTTTTTTTTAAATTAGGGTCTAATATCCTAAAGAGTATTCCATAAAAATTAGCACAATTTGGAGTTTTTATTTTGAAATAATTTTGTATAAGACTATATTACATAGCTCCGTAACTTACAAGCGTATTTCCGATTTTATCATATTAAGCTATTACCGACAAGCATGTTGTTGTTTTCATCTGGTAATACTTGGTATGTTAATGTGCAATGTAGTCTCTTTGTGGCCATGATATTCACTGTAACTAAACAAAGCTTTCAAAACAAAATATTACAAAATTTTAATACATGTTACACTATTCTGGCAGCATAAATATAAATTTTTATAACGTTTATTGCAATAAAAAATATATTGCAATTAAAAAAACTCACATAAAAACTGCTTACTATTAAGTGCTGCCGAATGAGAAGTATACAATTACAAAGACTACTTTCTATTTTCATTTAAACCTTATTTTATTTTTAATTTATTTTTTTTACAGTTCAGCATCCATTTTAAGGAAAACAATAATTACAGAAATAAAGAAGGACAGCTTAATTATAGTTACTGTAACATTATCAAAGAATTCGACGCATAAGTACGTAAAAAGTATTTACCTCATCACAAATTCCTCTAAATAGTTCAAAGTTAATGTAGTTTAGTCAATGAAATTTTATATATAACGGTTCATAAGATCTAAGCTGCCTCTTAAGAACATTAAAACATACTTTACGCTGAAGATATGTAGAATCAATTTTACCTTAAACTAAACACAGGTCAAATGCAATATGGGAAACAGCTGTTTGGTTTGTAACTCTAGAAGCACAATAAGTGATTAACAGCTTAAAAACAATGATAAGTTTATATTAGGATTCCAACGATGCTTACAAAGGCAGAACAGCGAGAAATTTTGTTTCTAGATGAATCAATAATATTGGGGATTACAAATTACTTATCCATATTCAAGTAAAAGTCTCACCAATGAAGTGAATAAATTGTTTGTTACGTTAACATTACTAAATTTCTTAGCCCAATGCTTTAGAAAACCTAAAATTTGAGTTGAAATCCAATCTTACATCAAAGAGAATTCCAAGAGCCAAAAACGAGTCAACATCATTTCACTTAGAGATATTTAGAAAGTCATTTAAGACGGGTGAATATCTGCATAAAGTCATAGACTTGCATTTTGTTAAATTCAATTCCATAAGGTTTACCGTACACCAATTGAAGAAATTATTCAAGCCAGTTTGAAGATTAAAACTGTTCTCGTCATTTGTAATGCGTGAATAAGGTTTAAAGTCATCAGCAAATACTCAAATGTTGCTGTGTGGAATAGCCTTTGGAAGAACGTTTATAAATTATAAAAATAAAACTCCAAAATTTTTATTAATATATTTTGACAAGCAGTCAATATCAAAACACATTATCTCCGATTCTCTAACAAATCCATTTTGAAAGGTTAAACGGAAATTCTAATATATTGAGCAAAACTAACAATAAATCATAGTTAACCCAAACTTTATCGGTTTGGTTACCATTACAAAATCCTGAATTAATAAAAGACATAAGTTCCATTAGATTTGTGGAAGTAGATCTATGTTTACAAAAACTATGTTGCACTGGAGAAAGCATTGTTGATATTTAGTTAGTTAGGAAATATACCAAGCTTTAGAGAACTATTAATTAGATGACTAATAGGATTAACGAGAACTTAAGCACAATTTTGTAGGAACCAGCAGAAACAGAATTATAAAAATTTGTTAAACTTCTCAGGCTTTTAAGGAAACTTCAAATATTCAAAGATGATATATTACCTTCTGTATCCAAAGTAATGTCATAAGGATAAATTTTACTATAAAACGTTTTTGTAAAAAAATTGAGGCGAAGAAATCAGCAAAAGAATGAGCAATGTCTATTTTATTGGAATAAACAAAATTATAATTTTCAAATTAGTTGAGTACGTTGAAATTCTACGTTTGGAATTGACAAAATTTTAATATATTTTTGAATTAGTTTTAAATTAAAAATTAATTTTTTTTATATACGATGCATAGCATTTTTTGTTTTCAAAGATGTAACGGTTTTGAGCTCTCAGTTAATGGCTTTGTTCAACAATGTCTCTGCTCTTCATAAATTTTGTATATAAAAGATTTTGCAATTACTTAGCCAGGGTAATATACAGCAATACCATGGAAGGCGATTTAATATAATCTATTTAACGATGGATGCACAATGCTTACTAATAAGCAACAGAAAATAATTGAGTAAAATTTCTGCATAATTTGCTCAAAATTATTATTATTATTATTATTATTATATAAAGGAACTTCAAATAAGTTAATTTTAAGTAACAAATTACTTAACAGCTGGTAGTTCGTACGTTTAAAACAGAGCAACTTAGATACGGTGTAAACAACTTCATTCTAAGGCATAACGATGATAATTGCATAACATTTACATATCAATTGTAGCTTCTAAGTTTTTTTGCCCAATAGTACTACAATTATTGTATAGGCAATTATTTATATAAACTTTTGTTAATCAAGATTTTCTTGAGCACGTAAGTTTTGAAAGAAAAACTAAATCACCATTTATATGCAAAAAAAATCTAATTGCAATAACTAATTTGATTTCATAATTAAGATCCATAGCTAATAACTTCACTTTAGTTTAAAATGCACCCAGATATTATACATCAGTTACATTAAATGATGTGGGCATCTTAAAGCACAAGTCTAACTCCCAATGAGAAATATGGAAAACTGTACTACATTAATTGTGCTGACTTGCCTTAGCTGCCTCAATAACAGAACAAAAATGTTTTGTTATGTTTTGCATTCACGATTACATTTTAATATTTTATTTATAAAATATATACGTTAGGAAAAACCATAAAGACAAAAGCCTGCTAATTAAATCAAACCGCTGGTGTACTCAAATCCACAAAAAAAACAAAATTGAACTCAATCTAACTTAATTTTATAGTTGTTAGTAAAAATCAGTTAAAATTTTGTAGAATATAGTTTTTGGTTAGCCTAAACTTTGCATTGATAAATGCAGCACGTATTTACTAATTTACATATGGCATTAGGATTTATTTTGAATTAACGTTGATAGTGAAATATTTTGTTATCCATGTTTAGAACACTTTCTCTTCTACTACCTAAAGCATTCATGTATTGTAATTAATACAACATATATTGAATTTTATGTCTCTTCATGACTTCCGTCTAAGCCTAAGCTACTAATTTTACTTTCTAATGAAACACACTTAGTGATTAGTTGGGAGCGAAAGTTCTTATTAGTCACCATTTTGTCAGAGCTCTCAGACTTAAATAAAAAACCGAGTATACTTTAATTTTAATCTAATATTCTTATCGGTCAAAGTGTGAATACAGTCGTGTCTGGATATAGTGAACACCAAAATTTTTGCATGAAGTACTCTAAGTAGTGAAAAACTCTTCAACTCTTCTCTTCTCTTCTTTTATTAAACTTAAATACATATGTACATATATTTCCTTTTTAGTACAAATTGTTTCTAATCAGCTATTGCATTTACATGTGTGTATTTTTAGTAAATAAAACGAGTTTTTGAACAAAACTTTCAACCTTGATATATAGAACAACCTGGATACTATGAACAAGCCTTGCAAAAATTAGTTCACTATATCCAGACACGACTGTATTATCAATACTAAGATCATATAGGTTCAATAGTGGCTTCCGCTCCTGCTGATTCCGAACTGTACAAGATCGAAACAGCTTTTGATATTCTTAACACCTTCATGCAAGGTCAATAATATGTTGCTGGTGATTCATTGACTGTTGCCGATTTGGCTTTGTTGGCCAGTTTCAGCACATTTGAGGTTGCTGGTTTCAACTTCAGCAAATACACCAATGTTGCTAAGTGGTAGGCTAATGCTAAGACTGTTGCACCCAGTTCCGCTGAAAACTGGATAGGATGCCTGAAATTTAAGAAATTCTTCAACTAAATTATAAATTTTAGTTTTGATATTTGTTTGGCCGTTTTTAAGTTCAAAATTTTTTTCGCAAATGTTTATTTAAAATCTAAATATCTTTTACCCCTTAAAAAATAAAAATAACTTAATATTTGTTATTTTTTAAATTCATAACTTTACGATGTTCTCTATTCCACAAACAATTTTTTTATATAAATAAGATGCAAATTTTTTTGGCCAATTTCAAGACCGTCTTATAATTTCTTATGAGTGTTTATATTGGGCCAGTAATATTTTTAACTTTAAGCTCTATACCAAAAACTCTCTATACCTCTAGTTTTAAAAAACTTTAGCCTTTTAAATAAAATATTTTAGATTAAAATTTTAAAATTTTATTTATAATAGATGTTTCTGCTAATATTTTAATTTTTTTAAACTATCTGGCACAGGCTCCTTAAAGTATGCACCATAAAATAAACTGTGTGTACAATGCACACTCTCTTTGCAGAAATATTCACAAATACATATACAAACTTATGGTTTTACAGATTTACAGAAAAAAAAGGTATCGGACTCTCCTTCGAAAAACACACGCACGAACATTGGTAAATAAAATACAAACACATGCAAGCCAGGGGCGGAGTTTAAACTATATACTCTTGTCAAAACATTGAAATAGGGGAGGTCCTTAAGAGTAGAATATTTACATAATCACCTAAGGATATATATAAGAAAATAGTTTTGAGCCATTTTTGTACATATAACACATATAATTTATAAGTTTTTTAAGAATTTTATTGGCATTTTTAGTTCACTTAATTCACAGAATTAAAAACCCTTCCAATTACTTAATATTGCTACAACTCTGAATATTGTTTACATGTTGTTTATTCATAAACAAGTACGTATAAATAAAAACACAACAAGTCAAAATCGTATACACAACAACAACCTACTTATTTAAACTGTAGAGCACTGCCAAGTACTGAATATATTACAACACAAAACATGCCGTGGAAAGTTATTCTTCACTGTGGCCCGATTTTACTCTGCAAAACATTAAACGAGTACTACTAAATTTGTTGTTGCCTTGTATCGTATATTTTTTATTGTCATGAGCCTAACAACAAAGCATCTGCAGAAGAACTAGAACTAAATAACGATACAAGGATACAGCACAAAGCAACACAAAATTGTACAAGGATTCTAGTTGTTAAGAATAATGTGGTATTTTTTTTTTACCAAAAACTCTTACTGTGAGTTGAATTTTCCTTTAGTAAAAATCTGTACAAATAAACTGAGAGTAAAATTACACGTGTTTATATTTTTTTCTACTTTTGTTTTTGTTCTTACTTAGTAATTGTAATGTTTTGATTTCACCGGCGTCTAAAATGACAGTTTGATTTTATCAATTCAATTTTCTGTTACAATTTAATTTACTTGTGTTTGACATCTCACTTAAATCGATAAGAGCATGAAATGAATATTTCATTGTCATTAAATCAATTGTTTTAAAATGTACGTTGGTGTCGTAAATTATAAATAGGCGAAGTTAAGATATTTAAACGCAAATGATGAACAGTAGCTTGTTTGTTGTTGTACGTCTTAAAATGCGAGTGTCGTTTTTTGGAGGAAGCAGAAGAGTAAATTTAAAGATTTCTGCATTTCCAGAAAAAATATATGATTTTTGATTAATAAAAAAAATATAAAAAATAATAAATACATTTTTTCGATCTTTTTTATTTATATCAATAGTTGTTTTTTGTATTGAGCTTGAGATCACTTTCTTTATAAAAAATATTTTAAATATTATTTTCAAATATTTCGCTACCACATTGGGTAGCTTCCTCAGGGAAAGTTATCTCAAGCTCAATACAAAAAACAACTATTGGCTAAAAAATTTTATAATTTCTTTGGCCTAAATCCAAATATAAATTGTTGTAGCTTTAGGACTTCATATAAAAAAAAATACATTTTAAATCTTTATAGTAGTTTTTTAATATTTTTCTACTCCATTGTGTAGCGTCATTAAAAAATAAGTTGCTACCAGAGTTAATTTAAATTTTAAATTAAATAATTAAATTTGAAATTATACATTTTTTTGAAATCTCTAAAGAGATGACTCATACTCAAAGGTATAAGGCTTGAAATAAACAAAGTTTTTCTTGGATTAGAAAACTCGCATTACTTTATTACAGTGAAATATAATAACGGCAGTCTAGAAATGGCTGTTATCCATTTATGGATAAAATATGCCTCTAGAGATATTCGTAAAAAATTTTGGGAAAGTTATAGAAAAAAGGGGGTTTGCAAAGTATATTTATAATTTTTTTAATTATGTAAAACTTTATTTTATGTTACTATGTTATCTTATAATGTGTGACTTAAAAAACCGAATTGCAAGTCGTGGCCTTTGAAACTAATCCTAACAAAAACTGACAGATAATTTTGAAACTATGTGAGTAATAAGCACCAAATTACAACTGCTTCGTATTTCTTTCCTAAAATTTACAGCTTTTAGGCTATCGACAATGTCAGCCGGTATAGGCTTCAAATTATAAGACTCAACTAGCGGTATATATATAAAATACCCCATTTAAATGGTATTAAATGAAAGGGCTTGACCGGTAGAATTTACTAAACGATGGAAAAGTGAAAGTTGGCGTCTTAAACAAAATAGCAAATAGTTTGTTTTCTTTATCCCATCATAATGGGTATCAAATTAAAGGACTTGACTGGTAGAATAGCTAGTAAAAATTCAAAATCAAAAAGACGTCGAAGTTATAAGTAAAATGGCAAATAATATTAAATAAAACTGTATAAAAATCGGAATGGGTCCGTATTATTTTAGTTTTTTAGTTTGAAAAACTTTAAAACCAAGCAATATGGCAGTATTAACTCAAAATCGTTAAAAATTACCATACGCGGTTGCCCACGAAAACCACAGATATAATCTAAGTTAGGCTTAGATGTGGTTAATATTCATTATGGTGAGAGGCATTCTCAGATTTGTCACGGCTGAATAAAGCATATCCATATATGTATGTAGTTATTTTATATAATGTCTTGCAAATTTTAATTACGGAAAAAATATATCATTTTTATTCATGTCTACTTAAATATACAATATTTATTTAAACTCCTTAATTATTTAATGTGTTTTGTTAGAAAATTTCGAATTGGAGATCCATAAGGAATTACATTGAGGGAACTGAGTTCTTTGATTAGTCCGTTATTTATGGGAAATTATGATTATGGTCTTTGTTTGATAATTCCGTTTTCCATATGGAGCGCACAACATGTCAACTGGGTATAAGTGTATACCTGTTATGGGTTTAAGCTTTTAGCTCTCCTTTTCAGTATCGAAGTACTTTTACCGTAGCCACTTGGCTAGCCGTTTCAGATTAATAATAATTCTATTTTTTAAATTCCTAAAATACATTCAAAATTAAATTAATTTGTAATCGTTTATTTTGGAAAAATTTTTACAAATTATTCCCCTCTTAGCAGAGTAAGATGTTTTTTCGAATCCAGCTACGATTTCATTAATATTAAGAATATGAAAGTATATGAACAAGTAGAAAAATGCCAATGTTGATATTAAAATAAAGAAAAATTTTTAAATAAATCTTATGATTTCCTTATTCTAATTTCATTAAATTGTAACAGAAATAGTTGTTTCAAATTACATATGACTATACGATAAAGAGTGTCCATGATGAAGTTGGAACTGGTTTCGAAAATGCATTCCACCCGGCTAAGAGCGGACTAATTTTTAAAAAATATTCCAAAAACAAAAATTGACTAAAACTTTATTTAATTTTATTTGAAAAACGTTTTAGGTATTTAAATAATAGAATAAATTAACTGAAGCCAGACTTAAGTTTGATTTACAATAAATTCAAATAAATATTTTGTGATGATGCTCCTATCTATTTACTATCAGCTGTCAAAACTTTTTTTTAACTACTCTAATGTTCATATTGGGATATCTAAAGAGCGATATATAACGATTACGTATAATGTATTAATTTGCATCTAATATACGCAGAATTATGGAGACAATTAATTTATTTTTTAATTGGAGAGGTAAAGTTTGAAAGTAATAACTATTAAGCTTTTCTTCCGGTTTTCGCGGAGAATAACTGACTCTGTTTGCCACATAATCAACTTTTTCGTTCTCAAAATATGTATGTTACAACAGAAACAAGTTAACGTTTTTCTCTTCTACCTCCTTTTCTTACTTGCAGATTTTGAATAAAGTCTTAAAGTATATCTTCTGCAATATTTTTATTAAATCAGCATTACATATAGTTACTAAATTTGCACCACTTTTACTCAATTAAAATCCTTAATCTATGCAAAAGCATGGATTATATATTATTTGTCATATTGTATACCGTCTCCCATACACATGTGCACAAACATCATTTCAAATCCAAATTACCTCCCCAAATATTTCAATGATTGTTCTATTACACTGTTCAGTAGCCTGTGTAAATGTCAGCAGCATTAATAGTAATAACAACACCCGCATATTGTTCTCAACAGCAGCAACAACAAATTGTCACAAACTCACAAAATTACACATAGTTACACACACATAAAAGTATATAGAAAAATAACTTTAGTCTGCCATGTGTCTGGTAGTTGGCTAGATAATTTCAATGTTCATGTACTGGAAAGCATAAGCATGGATGGCAAAAAACTAAAAAGATATTATAAATATTTCAGTATAAAGGTTGCTATTGCAAATTTCCAGATGTAGCAAATAATTTTTTATGTTTATTTTCAGCTTTCATTTTTTTTTTTCGCTTATGGCTTTGAAAATTTCCAAAGCTGTCAAAGTATGGCTAAATCACTTTCACAGGTTTTGCGTTGTCATTGCGGCAGTAGTTGTGGCAGTAATCGTTTATATGATTCCTTCTAGATTAACGCCCAACAAATACTTTGTGTGAATTTGTTCGAGACCTGTATAGACACTTGTACGTTTGTGCACATTGTTTCTAACAAAATACATACGTACATATCTGTCTGTCTGTCTGTGTGATTCTACCATCAATATGAGCATTTTCACATCTGTGTTTATTTTTAATTTCCGCATACAATTTCAAATGCTAATAACAAAGAGAAAAAAAGTCCTATGAAAAAATTAAAGAAAAATAATCAAAAGTTTTGTTTAAAAAATACATGCCTGCAAAAATTAAAGCATTGGATAAAAATTCATAGGATGTGAATAAATTATAGGATGCAATGGTAGATGACTGTATAAAGGAAAGTAAGTTTGACTTAATTTACAAGACAATTAACAAAAAATTCCAACAAAAAAAAGATTGTAGAGACAATTTTATGCGTCCAGACACCTTAATGAAAGCAGCTGATAAGAAAATAAAATATAGCGCGGATTCTGTTATTATTATTTTTTTTGTTTTAATGAAATGATTGCCATATGAATAATAGGGGAACGTTATTGGCGAACTAAAAAATAAATTTATAAAAAACCATATTTTATGAAGAACATATTCGTGATACTCAAACACAACCACCAATTTCGAATTATAAAAAAATCAAACAAGTTCAACTTAAGTCGATTTTCTTAAAGCCCACAATAAGACAAGGATTTGTATTGGCGAATGGAAGTTATGTGGACAGCGGACTTTAAAGAAATAATTTCATTATTACATTGATCTAATGACAAATAAAAGTACGTATATATTTTCTAATTTTTTTATATTTAATTTTCAGCAAATGAATGCATAAATACATACAAAGGGACCATAACTAATGTCCGAAAACTTGGGTTAATTATGATTTGCAGATACTAAACGGCTCTTGATGGAAAAAAAAAGAGTTAAATGGGAAAAATTAAGATTGTATACACTAAAGAGCTTAAAGAATCACTGAAAAAATAAAAACTATATTACCTGAAGGTTATTTATATCCATATAAATCCAGATCAATTAGATTATTCTTTAAAGCGAGCCACAAAAAATTATTAAAAACCGGTTTGCCTTGCTTCTCTAAGAAATTGAAACGGTGGATGACTAAGAAATAGCAATAAAAAAGTTAATCTGTTTGCTCGACATTTAAAAGAGGTATTTGTTCCCAAATTGTTGATCTTTTATCTGTTTAACCCCAATTTTGGAGCAAGTATACCTTAACGGTTTGATACCAAATCAGTACCAAGATACCTTTGGAGCTACCCTAAATAGTAATTTAAAAATTTTGTTTAGTTTTAAATGTTTTATTATGCCGTGAATATTATTCTACAGAATGAAAGGTATCACTGGTGACCATGATGACTAAAAGATCACACGAAATTGGAAAAGTGTCTAATATGCTATTCGAAAGAGTTTTGATATATAAGTTGAATCCAATTATGAATGAAATTTGATACATTCCAAATCATCAGTTTATGTTTACAAAGGAGCACATCACTATTCAGCAAACCCAGAGAGAGATAAATGAAGCAGGAAACACGTTTGAAGGTCCAGTTTATAAATTAAAGCAAAAATGACCAGTAAATATATGTACCCTTTTAAAAATCTATTTTACTGGTATGCAGATAAAGAAGGAAATTTTTTAAGCTCCCCACAATATGTTGAAGCTTGAGTGCTAAACATATTAAGACCAACTTTTTATTTAATATAAAGCTCTTATATTTTAACCAGTAATTATATACATAATTCGAAATTAGAGTAATTCCAGCTCAAAACCACAACGTGGTTGTAAAAAATAAATTATCGGCTTACTAAATAATCAGGATAAAATATTTATTAAAAGGCTTACTCATTGAAAATAACAGAAAATTTATATTTGTTCGATTCAAGCCCTAATGTTGCTTCTCCCACCCGTCTGAATGTGCTGTCCCACCCGAGCCCAACAACAAGTCGAGTTTTTATTAAGGTTTTAGCCGCCTTTTCCGTAATTATTTCTAAAAGCTAATATACACAATTAGCATATTCTACGGTCGACCCATTTGGCTATTATCTAGTTATAAATGTAACTATACTGCGTTTGTTTTATTTTTAAAAAAAAACACTAAAAACACTCTTTGCAAAAATATTTGTAGCAACAGTTTTGATTATTGAAATATTTTGTCCATGTGTTAGTATCAACTTTTAACGCTTATAACTTCTAAACTACAATACAAACTACAATATAGATGGAAAGATGACTAAGATTATGAATAGTAAAAGTCAACGAACAAAAATTGACTCAGAAAACATTTACTTTGCATAGAGATAAATGTCCCTCTAATCGAAATAATAATCAAATAAAATTCCAATACGTGGAAGTTATTTATTTCGGCATACATCTCGATAGTCATCTTATGTGGAAAAATCATATCAATGCAAAGTTGTCTCAAAGGAAGCCAAGAGCACTTTAAAATAATTGAATTATAGGTAGATATTTAACACTTAGTTTGGATTGTAAACTACTACTTACTCTATAGTTTTATTTTATAATATATTTACTATTTATATATTGGCCACACATTCAATGTGGAAAAAATTTAAAGTCGTCAGAATAGGATTTTAGGTTTAATTACAGCCGCTTGTATTATAAATTCTTATATATACAAGGATCTTAACTTACATTCCGATCTTTTTCAAATCCACTACCTCATAATAATTTTAATAACCTAGATGATATTCTGGCAGGGAAAAAAAGGGAGAAGATAAATCAAGCAGCAACCCTGAATAGGAGTAAGTCATTCAGAATTATCTGGGCACGTAATTTAAATAAATGCACATAAACATAAATAAAATTAAAAAAATTTTAACTCATCATGATCATTCCAAAATCTTAAAATGTAGATTTTAAAAAACTTTCAGGAAATTTTCTTTTTTTTAAACATATGTAATTGGACTTCAATATTCTCGTCAATGAGAGAGAAATGAATTTGCTTGCTAAAATTAATTTGTAACTGGATATTAAACTGCATTACATTATCAGTATTTGAATTATAAAATTATGACATTGGTTATGCCATTGGGTGCCCCAGTGAGTTAGTCAACAGTGTGCTAGTCTGGGAGTTTCGGGATTGACTCCCGCCAGAGGCTTTGGACTTGCGTGCTTCTCTTTCTTTTTATATTATATTCATATATCAACAAAGGATCAATACGATGGAACCAAGTGAGTTGCACTACAGCTGCATGTTCTACCTAACCTAACCAATGATATTGCTATCATTTGCATTATCGTACTTTACTTTTCACTCATACAGTCATAAAGGTTATGAAATTTCGAAAGTTTCTTAATATCGTTCAGAGTCCAAACCGAAAAAAAATATTATTAAACGCGAATTTGTATAAAAATCATTTTTTTAAATCTAAATTTAATTTCACATTAAGCAAATATATGACGAAAAACATGTTACCACTAATATCTATTTATTCCTTCCGTAACACTTACATAAATGTTTATTTGATTATATTCATTTTGTTACACCGTTTGTAATACATCAAAACATTTATTTTAAACCCCATAAGGTCAATATTTTCTGAGTCCAAATTTCATTTAGGAATGATCTAGCAATATTCGTCCGTCTGTCCACCTGTTGAAAACATATATACAGAGCTCTAATCGCAAGACTTAGGGGGACTAAATTTGTCAGATTAATTTTAAAACATCAGAAATGTTTAGCATTGAAAACGGCCTAAGTCGGTGTATAATAAAAAGAATTATAGCTTGAAATGTGGGAGTAAATCATAAAAATTACCTTTCGGATATCAATTTATATGCATTTTACTGGTGCTGTAATTTCGAAGTATTATTGCAATTACGGAAAATAACATTGCGCGTTAACGTTAACCTCTAAATATGACACAATCTTCTTTTATTAGAATTAAAAATTTCTTAAAACCGCCAAAAATATAAATACGAAGCTAAAATTTCGTAAGTATTGTTTACTGGCTAATCTAAGCGTTAAACCGAAAAAGTAATATGACATGACTACTTCCTCGCCGTCTTCCCATATTAGGCTTTTACTTAGATCAAAGTGGCATACCCACAGCAAAATAATATTACTATTAAACCATATCTAGCTATCGAGTCGTGATTAAAAAGTAGATAGTATCATTACTATTGCAGAAATACTTAAGGTTCCCTTTTTGAGTCTTAATATAATAGTTTATAAAAATATAATAGTTCAATGGTAAATTGAACTTAAACAAAGAAGTTTTTACATATTTATCTATTAAGATTATTTTATAGAGATTAGAGTTTTAAAAGAAACAGTAAGCTCTATGATACAAAAAAACTATACAAAATTGGTGGTGAGTACCTAAAATTTGGCAGAGCCTAATTTAGAACTCTTACATGTTTTTATTTAACCAAATTGCAATATCAGTTTACTGTTGCATGTTTTGACGATATTGAAACTCATCAAAATTTTATATACGAGTATTCTTTAAATCTTTTAAATGTACATGTTTAAATTTTATCGTTTATGCCCACATTACTGTGACCAAAAGTAAACGCATAGCAGCAACCCTGCTGCTTTTTAATGCCATACAAAAGGGGGGAGAAGCAAGCTAAAAATTAAACAAATGTTTACATTAAACATCCTTATTTGCATAATTTGTTTAAGAATAATATAAAAAATGTCAAGTTGAGACAAAAGAATCCAAAAAGGGGGATGTTTAAAATTTAATGTTTTTCTGAACACAAAGAAGCACTGAATGTTTTAATGTTTTTAGAATAAAATAAGCTTAACAGAAATCATAAAAAAAATTAAAAAAAAACTTAAGTTTGAGAAATTCACTTTTTAAATTAAAATTTTTTGTTGTAATGGTCATTTTGTTTAAAAATTTGCAGAATTCTGGAAAAAAAAATGTAAAACTATTTGATAAAAAAAAATTCAAATTTTTTGTTTATTATATTTTAATTGCATTATCCAAATTCATATCTATGGTTCCTATAGATTTAGATTTCGTTTTAAAATTGATAGTTTTGGTAAAACGTGTTTTTTTTTTTTTTTGAGGGGGTGAATTTCAAATTGTTGTCATTATTTTCTGCTTAAGCTGATTTAATAGTTTTTAGGTTGGTTTGGCTTGGCAATTCATCATGAACAAACTTATGCAAAAAATCATAGTTTATTACGATAAATTCATAGGGCACCATATGAAGAACACTTTCAGTTAAATGGATATAACAATAAACAAAGTTGTCGTACTTGGAACGATGATAATCCTTAAGCCATTATCATAACATTATTATATTAAGATAAACTCTCTGTTTGCACCCTTTAAAGATCGGTAGAATCATTGGTTCATATGGCTTCACAAACAACAATGGCCATAACGTCAAAGACGTGCTATAAAAAGACGGACGAATAAAGCAGGATTATCTTAGAATGATACCAGGATTCAGAAAATATATAGCATATTTCAGGGAGTATTAAACTAACAATTATATGTTATACAAACGGAATGAAAAATTGAATATAACTTTAAGCATTAATTTAAAAAAATATATCATCATGATTGTGGGTAGTATTTGTCTCTACAGCAATTGCAACATCACAAATAAAAATGAGAATTATCTTAGTATCTTAAATATGAGACATAATTGTTATTGCACTAAATTTACTTTAGAAAAGAAATTAAAAATTAAATTATCTAAAAGTTGAAACAAATAAATAGACAACAAAATTCATTGTTTGAGCAAAGTTATATTTCTACCTTAAAAAATCAGAAACAAGTAGATTATGGTCAAATGGTTCGGCCGATAAACATGCTTATAAATATGAATCTCCCTACCAAGTGCTAGAAAGATCAAAATGTACACAATTTTATATTAAAAGAAAATGTCTCACAAAAAATTCTAGTAAAAGAACATTTTTGCAATATTTAATGTGGGTAAGGAGGTAAAAATGCCGATTTTGCATACACCAAGGTCGTCACCAATGTGTTATGTCGCACTCTTCCCATGTGCATACCGACTAAAATACCCCCTCATCTTCCATCTTTGGAAAGTTTATCCACCCCGGAACCGCATTCAGCATCACCTCAGGGTGGTTTCCTGGTGGCTGTGACAGCCTCGTACTCAACCTACGTCCAGGCCTTGGCTTTTTCCTCCAGATCCTTCTTCTTCATTCGTAGTAAATCCTCACAATATCGCTTAACTGTGCGCCAGTTGTCCTCGCTATGTAGCATGGTGAGGATTAAATTTTTAACAGTTATTGGGTCTATTTTCGCTGCCAGCTCTTTTCTGTAACGCTTGAAAAAAGTGTGTTCAGCGTCATTTATTTTCTCGTGCTCCTCGTATAGGCAGTAAAGTGTTACGCATTTGCCAACTCTATGAAGATACCTCTAGAAATTACCGTGCTCTGTTGGCATTTGGGTCAGGAATAGTTTAACTCATCTGATGTTTTCCCGATCGGATTCCCAATACGTAGAAGAAGCCTGACTGTCTACCTGCCTTTGGTCTCTATTGTACATCTGTCCTTCCACTGCCAGGTGTACAAGGTTTCGTGTACAATTTGCAAAATTTAACGGTGATGGGTGTTCAACTAATATAATTATTTCTCGAATTTTAATTTACATATGTTAACTATACGTTATACTTCCATACCACAGTTATTTGCTGTTCCTAAAACCAATTACCAAGTTCTTTGTTTATAAATAAGGAATTGTTATTTTTCCTTTTTATAATATTTAGTTTTTAACCTGAACACAACAACAAACCATCGTTAAAAACTTTAATTGTTTATTCCATCATATTGAATTACTTCGTATGCAAATATTTTGAATTCATGTTTGTTTTACATTCATGAATATGATTGGTTTGAAGTTTATGCGGTTTGTTTTTGAATGATGAGTTCTTGTTGTTTTCCTTGTTAGTTTTGTTGTTTTGAAGCCTTAAGGTAAAATAATAATGATGAGTTTTTTGTTGTAGTTGCTTTAAGTATACATCGTTAAAGGTTAACTCACGAGTAGGTGTCTGTTAAAACTATTCAATTATAGCACACAGTCATGTCCCTCACATCATTAGTATTAAAAATCGTTTAACATTTTAGAGAAAATCAAATATTTTAGAAAACAATCAAAACAGTTTTTTCTCATACTAACTTTAAAGTAAAAAATAACACCTCTTGCTACAATTCTTTGCAATATGCGTTGGTTAGTTAGTTCGCCTTTTTATTTTCTCTGTTTTTCTAACTATTTCGTTCAAAATTGAATAGAGAAATAGTGCATCATGTGCAACAGTATTGACTCATTTTCTACCTGAGGTAATCTTTACAATGTATTTATGAAAATATCCGACATGTTTTACTTTCATATTTTGCTATTTATCTAAGCGAAATTGAATATGATTTTACTGTTATACACATGGTTCTATTCACATATATACATTTTGGTAGTCGGTAGGCGAGTTTAATTGTCAAGAACTGACCGTATAGAGTTTTTTAATTCTGTATTATTTTCGCCATTGAACTTTATATGAACTTTTTTCATTTATACCAGGCGTACAAATTGTGATGACTTTAAATAAAAATCTGCTTAGAAATCGATTTCGTGAAAAAAGTCATTAATATTAGAAATAAACTTGCAATAGGCAATTCCAAAATACGTTGACTGGTTTGAGACTTCATATAATATGTAAAATATGTCTTTAATTTTAGTCTCCACTTTCCTAAATGAGATCAGTGAAACCTTAACACACATTTTTAATTCCACCTTTCTTCATGCACAAAAAATATAACTGTTTATGATCAAGTTTGCATTTAAAAACTTGTCAAATTATGTGTACAAAATAATAGCATAATCGGATTATTAGTTTGTTTGAAAATGTATTCCGAAGAAAAAGTGCGTGAAAAAATAATAACAATTTTTTTAAAAAATCCCAGTCATACTTACAAATCTATTGCAAATGAGATAAAGGTGTCACGACAAACAGTTTCGCGTATGATAAAAGTGTATAACGAACGTCGTAGTATTAAAAGGAAAGCTGGAAGTGGAGCTAAAAAAGGTATAACTGACCCACAGTTAGCTTCAAAGATTGTTAGTCTTCTAAACCAAAATCCCAACCTCTCAAACCGTAAAGCCGCCTTAAAAGCAAACTGTTCCGATTTTTTTGTAAGGAAGGTTAAAAGATATGAAGGCCTTAAGTCCTACAAGGTTCAGAAAGTGCCAGACAGAAATTCGAAGAAAAACTTGGATGCAAAAAGTCGTGCCAAAGAACTGCTTAGAAATTTTATCAACAAATATGAGTGTTGTATTATGGACGATGAGATTTACGTTCTTGCCGACTTTTCTCAGCTCTCAGGGCGAAGTTATTATGTGGCCGATGGAAGAGGTAATGTCGATGACCAATTTAAGTTCCAAAAAAAGACAAAGTTTCCAAAGAAGTACTTAGTTTGGCAAGCTATATGCACGTGCGGAGAAAGAAGCAGTAAATTTATTACTACTGGGACTATCAACACTGATATTTACATCAAGGAGTGTTTGCAGAAGAGGTTGCTTCAATTCATACGAAAACACAATAAGTCAACATATTTTTGGCCCGACCTAGCGTCGTGTCATTATAGTAAATCTGCAGCAGAATGGTATGAAACAAATAATATAATGGTAGTGCCAAAAAAAGCAAATCCACCTAATTGTCAAGAACTAAGGCCCATCGAACGTTACTGGGCTTTAGTCAAAAGAGTGCTGAAGGATACAAAACAAGTTGCTAATACTACTAAAATTTTTTCCCAGAAATGGTCTTATTCCAGCAATAAAGTTACTAAGGATACCATCAAAACCCTCATGGTCTCAATTCCGGAAAAGGTGAAACAGTTCATCAAAAAAAGCTGAATTTTTACAAGAAGCATTAATATTTTAATTTACTGTTGTTTTATTGTTAAACCACGCTATTTTCATTAAAATGGATTAATTCGTTTCAAAGTTATTGCGTTTTATTCGTGTTAGGGTTTTATCGATCTCATTCTTTATAATGAGTTGATCTTAATAACGAATACAAACATTTCTCATTCAAGCCGAATCTGCCTAAAAGTTTATTTCTAAATTGTAGTGTTATCTGTATTTAAGGTAATCTATTTAGTACATCCTTTTAAGTCTCAAATTGGATACTGGCATTTATTTTTAAAATAAATTCATTTAAATATTGGTCCCGCCTATTATGTAATAAGACTTTCTTCTGGCGTTAAAAGCTATAAATTTTTAGAAGTGTGTTATTACACTATCTAATCAGTCATTTTCTAGATCCGTAACACATAATTTATTGCTCATCAAAAGAAGTCCTTAATGAAACTGATATATGTATTCAGTACACTCCACCTATTATCGGCTCTTTTAAGAAAATGTCTAGAGATCTTGCATTGTATAGTTCACAACGGGACTGCGACTACATTTACGTTGGATACCCTTCTGCTTAGCTCATCTGACCGTTTATCTCCATAGTGGCCCCTATGCACAGGAATACAGACTAGAGCTGTGTTTGTCAGTTGACCAAGCCTTTACAACATTTTCCTGCATTGACCGAAATATTTAGACGTAGAAGTGTATAACCTGTGTGTCCAAGTTACTGTCCGTGTGACTGTCAACAAAAATACCTATATTCCGCAGATAGCGAACATTTCAGCCTAAAATATATTTCATTCACCCAAAAGGCAGAAAGAGAGCACTATCGCTAATTCGCAAGAGAGGAAACCAGATCTAGCCCCGTAGCTCATCTTAGAACCATCCGTAAAGATCTTAGTTTTAAAGATTTTTATCGGGTTTCCCCTATTTAGCTCACTTCTAGAGGGAAAACATATTTTAAGCTCCATGTAAAAATCCATATATGGGGTAACATAATCAGTAGTTTGGTTCAAGATCGAAGCAGCCTGTCTAGAGTTCCTAGATGGCCCAAATGACTTCGATCTGTAACATACAGATATATTAAGCTTTATTTTAGAACCTTGATATTTATATTCAATTTATTCTGGCAAATCATCTTGCATTAACCCTCTACAACTAACGTGCATTAATTTTAACAATGTAACTGACGTGCGGTCTATCAGCCCACATTAAAGTTCATTTCCAATGCCGAATTTTTCAAGCTAGTACAAAAGTATAAACAAAAATAGAAAAGGTAATGAGCGTATAAAGATCGTGACTTCGAATAGTACAAAACCGCGTAAGAATTTTATTTTTGTAGTGTCTGTCAGGCAATGACGTCAGTTACATAGGGTTAATTCAATTTATTTATAAGAGCAGTCATCGAATAAATCAATGTTGTATGTAGACTCCATTGAAGCTGAAACTCGCGTTACAGACAATGGAGATTGTTATCGCATAATTATCAATGATTTATTGTTTGAAAATATGAGTGACAAAAATCCTGACGATATGTGGTGTAAACAAAATGGTGCTACTTGTCAAATGGCGACCATAACGAATTTCGGTTTATTGAAAATTTGGCGATTAAGTCTTCAATGACTTCTCAGCTATTTCTTGTGAGAACAAGCAAAAAAATTATAGCAATTAGGCTTTAATTTTTTAAGGTTCTAATCAAATTTTATTTTACTGGGTGACCCAAAATTAACGAACGGGCTTGAATTTGTTAAGAAATAATTATTTAATTTTTTTTTAATACAGTATTTGGCAAGTGGTGGCCATTTTCTGCTTCGCAAATTTGTGCTCTTTCCAACACATTTTTCATAACCTTTTGCAAACTTCTTGTGTTATATTGTTTATTTCGTCGCGTATATTGCTTTTTAATTGCTGAATGATTCTCGGCTTATTAATGTAGACTTTGCCTTTTAAACAACTGCAAATAAAACAGTTGGGAGCGATTAAATCCGGTGAACGCGGAGGCTAATTAAAATCACTTGTAGGCGAAATAATTTTTTCACCAAAGATGTCCCGTAAAAGAGTTATTGTGTCCCTTGCAGTGTTCGCTGTGGCTCCATCTTGTTGGAACCATACTTACGGATGGTTTTTCACGGCTGGCCTTAAAAATATTTCCAACATTGTCCGATATTTGACACCATTGACGGAAACGGCGACCCCGTTCATTTAAAAAAAAAAAGTACCAATTATCCTTTCCCATCAAACACCGCACCAAACCGTACACTTAGATGGGTATAATTCTCGCTGTTGAACTACTCTCGAATTTTCCGTAGCCCATATTCTTCAGTTTTGCTTATTAACGAACCTACTTAATTGGAAATGGGCTTCGTCGTTCATAATTAAATTACGAATAAAATTATGATTTTCTTCTGCTTTAAAGCTCAACAATTTGGGCACGTTGTTCAATTGAGTACTGCTTCATTTTAAACTCCCCAAGTCTTTTTTACAAAATACTGCAAAGAAAAGAAAAAAAATATAATAAAAAAGTTATAAGCAATTCAAACCCCTTCGGTAATTTTGAGCCACCCAGTAGAAGTGTAAAATTCAAAGATAAAATAAAATGAAGAAAAATGTTTTTAGTGCTTAAGAAATTTATCTTATTTGACCATACAGCCATTAATGTTGTGCACAAATTTTACATATTTTTAGGTTCAATATTCACACACTCTTTGCAATTAATTAATTACAATCTTTCCACTAAATCTAATTTTGAAGACGTATTGATCACTGATTTCAACCCTTTATGAAACGTGTTAAATGGTGACTTTTATCGAATTTCATTATGTTTTAACTAACTCTAGTGGTAGGCGGGGATCCAGTTTACGCGTTTTGAGGGAAATTTTTTATTAAAATATGTGACGTATTTTTTTAATGACCTTCAAAACTTTAAAATTTTGTCTTTCCATAGTTTTGCAATTGTCTTCTAGTCCAATATTAGATTACTTATATAGATGACAATTTAAACAGAAGTTAAGCCTTGTCATCGAACGAAACTACCGTTCTCGATGAGGATTATAATTTTTTTTTATAATTTTTAGGGTGATCGATTATTCGACTTATTTAAGAAACCGGTTTTCAAATAGTTTGAAATTTAAAATTAAAAAAAAAACCGGTTGCTATTTTGCTATCTCCTTCGGTACATTTTTAAAATATTAAATACACCTGACAGACATACACAAATAGGCGTAAACTAGTTTGTTTGATGGTTTAATTGAAATTTAAGTTGACAGACACTCAATGCCATTATCTAAAACTAGGATCTTGAAGTAAAGATTATTGGTTTTTCTTAATTTTAACTACATTTTTTACCTAAAAGTGATCGATCAGCTTAGTTTATGCTTCAATTACCTTTGACTTTTAACGTTAGGTTTATATCCTAAAGATCAATTATTTTACTTTTGTTTTTTTTTAAACAAAAAACTTTATTTCTTACAATACTATGGAATAATATTTAATAGATTTATTTTCTGATTTTTGGAAACTTTTCTCGTACTAAATGTACTATGGTACGATTGGTTACAAAAATATATGAAAATAAACTTTAAAAAACCGGCTTTTTCGAATAAAAAAACCGGTGTATTCGATATTCGAAGAATCAACATTAAGAAAAAACCGCCAGCTAAAAGAGAAAAAAAACCGGGTTTTCCAACGGTTGTAAAACCGAGTCGATCACCCTAGTTCTTATATATTTACTATAAATGTTAAAAAAAGCTTTCATGAAAACAACTTAACACATTAAATATTATTAATTTATTTTCCCTCGTTACTCTACTTTAGAGAAGAGGGCTTCCACAAAATAATTCCACTATTTTACAACTGCATCGCTTATCTTTTTTTCAGTTCCATTTAAGGAGATTATTGGTCTACTAAAGGTAGTATAGGCTTCCATTTGTCTGCATTGAAGTCAGGTTGAAACTTCTTAACAAAAAACTTGAACACTTTGATGAAAAATCTTTTTGTCCCTGTCTGGTTGTTAAGTTTGAAAAATGACGATCTGACCTCTACATCGCGCTACCCATGGAGTAGCTTTTTGTAAAAACTTTGGGAAATTTGACTTTTGGAAATTGCAAGAGAATATAAATAATATATGAAATTTTGGCATTAAAAAATAAAAGGATTATGATTAATTGATATGTTTGAGCTATCCAGTTTATCATGCTCTGCTTTAGGGCTCTCAGATCAGACGGAACCGAAAACAGTGTTGCAAATCTACAGTTATTGGCTACTGAGCAAAAACCCTTTATAGACTTTGAATAAATTTTGCGTTGAAAAAATAAAGATAATTTAAATAAAAAATTTTAAATTTACCAAACACGAAAAAGTATAATTGGTATCCTTGGGGTTGTAATAATTTTTTTAACCATCAACACAATTAATTGATTGAAAATATTATTCTACCTTTTTGTCAGTGGTAAACAAACTTTTTGCCGTATCTTTAAATTTTTATTGCTTTTTTGTGAATTTGTATAACTAACGCATGCAATAATTTTTTTTTAGACTTTTTTAGGATTGTTAACATCAAACTAACCTTTAAGCAATAAATTTAATTTTTTAAATTTAAATAGTATTTACAAACACTATTATATTTCACTAACTTTGAAAGGATGTTGCTAAAACTCAATTTAGGCACTATAATTTCTAAACAACATAATTTTCAATTTTGGATTATGCGTGTTATATCACCAAACACATTTAAGTTTTGTTGGTAATTTTGAATTTCTTCGGCCCTAATGTTTTATTGCCCAACTCACTTTTATCTGTAATTGTCTTGCGTATTCCCAAAAACAACATAAATTTCATAGAAATTTATACGAATTTATATTTATTTAAATTTCAAGGGATCAAAAAGAAAAAATTCTTCATTTAATTTCATACAGAGAGAAAGAAAAAAATAAAGAAATGGCAAATGGATAAAAAGCGTATATGTGTGTGTAAGATCTATTCTTTCTTTCGTCTTAATGCATTTTAAATATGAAATAACAGTTACAGTACAGTGTTGCTAACTAGGTATGAGTTTCTTTGTGAATGTTTGTATGTTTGTGTGTTTGAGTATTAGAGTACTTCCTTTTTCAGCAAAAAGGTTACCCTTAGTTGTAGATTTAGTTGCTGTTGTTTTCTGTTTCAATTTTGTTTTGTGTTTTCTTTTTTTTTCTCTTTGCAAAAATGAAAATACATTATTGTCATTTAAAATGCAAGCATGCATTAGCCTGTCACATGTCCTTTGAGACAAGAGTTGCTTATGTTTTTTTTTTCTTTACTGATGTAGTTGTTATCGTTACAGTTGCAGTTGCTGTTTTTGTTGTTGTTGTTTTTGCTGCTATTTCATTATGCTATTTTACGTTTCGTAGTCAAGTTTGCCCTTGTTGTTATTTCATGCACTTACTATGCGGCTTTAAGCAAAAAACAAAAGCTCAGGGAGCTTTACTGTTCTTGCTTATTTTCTCAGCAAACGAAAAAATTAAAGAATATAAACGCCAGCAATAACAACAACCACCGTAACAAACAAACAAAAAATGAAATGTGTTGCATTACGTTTATTATCCACTCAAAGAAACAAAACTTCCTTTTTCCATTTACTCGTAGCTGGAATTTTTTTTAAATGTTTGTTTGTTGTGCAGCACAAACTAAATGCATGACATTATTTTATTATTTTACTTACTTTTTTGTTTTCTCATTTTGCGTTTGTTGCACATTGCTTTGGGATCAATTTTGTAAAAAGAACTTGAAGAACGATTTTCCGTATGCAGTTACGAGGGTTGTATCAAATATATGGCATTCAATAAAGCAAAAAATAAAACTAACGAAAAAGGTTTCTCGCATCACAATTTATATAGGCAACTTTGAAAAAAATCCGTCATTTTTGTTAAATTGATTACATTGATTAAGAAAATCTAGGGGAATTACATAATTCTAATTGACTTCTTATTATCATTTAAATTAAACAGGTCGCTAAATGGTTTAAAAATAAATTTACAATCAAACTTAAAAAAAAAGAAAATAAAAAAGTTTTACAAAATGTTTATTTAACATTTCTTTAAAATAATTATGAATTATTATTTATTCCAACTTTTCTTTTTAATTAAATCATTTATTCTATTCTAAGTAAGTTCATTCTCCTAAATTATCCACCTGTCTTTAATAATAATTTTAATTTAATTTAAAATAATATTTAAATTTAAATTGCGAGAACGAAGGAATAATCTAAAAAATTATGTCTTGTCGACACTAACCGAGTGGAATGCATTTTCGAAACCAGTAGCGTTTTCATCACCAGCAATCTTTTGATCGGTGATTATATGTTGGATGTCAATGTCATCTCTTTAACTCTCATGTTTTTAAGTTAATTGAATTCGGTAACTAATATTATTTCTAAATACAACGAGTTAGATCGAAATTTGCCAAACAATAACAATTTTTATTTCTTTTTTTATTTTCTTTCATATTATTACTAGTTTTGCCCTGCTTTAGCTACTAGTTAGATAGCGATAAGACTAGATGATGGTTTTTTATTTTAACAATCAATGTTTTTTATCATTTGTTTTTTTTTTTTTTTTGTATAGATGGTATTCAACAGAATGTTAATTTTTTAAATTAATTATATTGAAAAATTTTTAAATAATGAAAAATTATTGCGATATTAATTTTCGAAACCAGCTAGGATCTCATCATTAGAACCCTTTATCAGTATAATTGTATGAGACTTAGATCTACTATTTATGTTCAAATAAAGTATGTAGCTGAGATGAGAAACTCGTTCGTTGCGAAAATTTATAAAAACGGAAAAAATATAATAATTGTATCAATGAATGTTCTTTTCAATATTTGTTACTTCCTTCCTGATTTGCCAATTAACCAGTTATTTTCAAAACTATCTCATAACATGCTTTGTATCAATGGATGCTGGTTCTCTGTACAAGTCCGTTAAGACGGCATCGTGTAAGGCGCGTTTCTATTAAATTTTATTAATTTTACTCTATATTAATTGTTAAGACAATAATTGCTAAAATTTTCCTACTGGGTCAGCTAGTATTGCAATACGGTCACATAGATTAGTTTTGTTCAGACACTACCGTTAAGAATCCCTGAAAGGAATTGTTGGCTAGGATCCAACGAGCTGTATGTGGAGTGTACACGGATGAATCGAAGTTGGATATAGGCACAGGGGCAGGTGTCTATATAACGCGGGATAACATCCGGAGGTGTTACAGAAATTTGTACTGTGTTCCATGAGAAGATACTAGCTATCTTTAGGGCAACGGATCTTCTAATGGATGATGTTCCGAGAGATAGACAGGTTACTCTTTACGTGGATAGTCAGACAGCTATCAAGGTCTTGATAGATTTATGGACCTCTTCAATATCAGATTGGGTACCAGGGCACTGTGAATTTGTCGGCATCTAAATCGCTGAAGACCTGGCATATTGTCAAAATTAATAAAAGTATTTCCCAATGAGTTATAAGAGCGTTAAGAGTATCACCACAATACCGAGGGAGGGAGAATGATATGAAACAATAAGAATAAGAATTACCAGGTTTATTGATCACTTTACGTTCGGATCGAAGATTGATGAATAAACAAAAATGGGTTATTATGACATAAGCTAAAGCAAATGTAGATTTTTTTTATCTACCACATAAACTATATTCTGCTATTGAAGAAATTTTTTTGTTAAACTGGCCAAAATTGAATTACTATTATAATATTATAAAGCGAGTTTTATTTCTTTAGAGCGCACAATTTGTCAATTGGACATTCGTGTATACCTGCCATGGGCTTGCTCTGTTTATTGCCTCTCTATTCAACTTATCCTTACCTAACAAAACACAATAGAAAAATATATCTGGTTAAAGCAGATTATTTTCCTTAGAAAAACTTTACTGCTGACTGAGTTCCAAGATCCGAAAAAACGTAGTTATTGGAATTACAAAAATATTATTACTTTAAATGTGGTGCAAGTTCACTTTTCATATTATAATCTAAAAAATAAAATTCTGGTGTCACAGTGTTTGCAACAAAACTCCATAAAAGCAGCTGAATACTTTTTATGAAATTTTGTGTGTAAAGCGTGATATTTTAAGAGCTGTAGGAAAGTTTAAAAGAACACATGAAATTCAGAAAAATGCTTTTATATTCAATAGATCTGAGAATAGGAATTTAACCATTTTTATACCCCTATGTGATAAGGGTGGCTCACCACAAAAATTTTTTGCATAAAGATTAATGTTTTTATGTATCAATAAACTATTGGTCAAATTGTAATGAAACCTTGGAACAATTTTTTGAGAACGCTCAAGACAATTTCATGTAACACAAAATAGGGCAGTGCTACGCCCATTCAAGGTAAATTTTTTTTCTAGCTACATCCAAATTACAAATGTGGCATCATGTGGAAATACGATTAAAGGTTAATTAAAATGGCAAGTTAATGTTTAAACTATTTCTACCACCATTCCAAAAAATTTTCATACATTTATTAGTTCTTATTTATTATTTTTTTTGTGTTTTTTAAATATTAAACAACAATTAATAAAATCATAATACTCAGTCTGTAAGAAATTGTTGGGAATCATATCAAATTAAGAGAGAAGAAATTTATAATTTTGAAAAGATAGATAAAATAATAAGAGAACAAATACATTATCAATATACTGCTTGTATGTGCTATGTATAGCGAACAAAGCCAGAAAGATGTTAACGGTTTGATATAGGCCGTCGAACGACTAGCTTTTCTGCATTGCTAAATAGAGCATCGCAAAGAACAGACGAACCAATCCAACTGGATAATAAAGATGAGTGTGTAAACATACCAAAATTGCATGAATTACAAGAGGAAAAAACAAAATCAACTAGGACGATTAGAATAAAGACAAGCCTGTCGACAGACGCAGAACAAATCACCAACATCCGATTATGTTCGTTGTATAGCATTTTGTATGATTTTGATATTATTTATTTAAAAGTGGGGATTGGCCTTATGAACAAGGAATGTCCGCATTGTAACGCCCCTAAATCCAAAACAGAGCAATCCGGGATATCTTGCGCTTCAGGAAAAATGCACAGTGCTGCATTTCTCTTTCAACAATATGCCACATCCCCACACTCTTGCAATAAACTCAACCATACTCAACCACCAAAGTATTCACTAGAAATAATTTATATGGCATAAAGACGTTTGTTGGGTCACCTAGTACCATAACAATTCTCATACAAATTCTAGTTTATAGAAAATGTTCTATGGCATAAAATTTAATTCAAAATTTTCTATTATTTCAAAATTTTTTTAAAAATATCGAAAAGATCATAAAATTGTATAAGCATCAAAATAAATGTCATTGTGTATTTTTACAAAATAAATTTAACTAAATTTTTGTAAACACCACTCGCTTGTATGTAAATTATTCTTTTGTTTTACAAAATTCTACTTTTTTTTTTGATATTCATAAACAAATTATGACTTGACAATATCCTTTGGGTAATGTAGTCAGCTAATATTGCAAAAATTTGTCCTTATCCTTATTGTTTTGTGTACCCCCTTCCGCTTCAATACTTTATTAACTTGCTCAAAATGTCCATGTAAAGTAATACCTGTATTAAGAGTATATTTAGCTATAACTGAGTGTCAACTGTATAGGTAGTTGCAATAGCTAGCTTACCTATATGACTATTATTATTTCCTAATCTAATGCTTAATGCATACTTTAGGGAAATTATGAAACTTTTATGAGAAAATTTTGTTAAATGTTCAAGTTTTGCTGATAACTGAAAATTGGTATAAACGAAAGAAGAGAGAGAGAAAAAATGAAACGAGACTTAACAACAATTGCATATTGAACCTTTATTGCTTTGTGTAATACTCGAATTTGTAGTTATAAGTGAATATAAATACTTGTACATCAAACACTCAAGGAAAAATATTGCTGAATATGAGTCCAAATTAAAGGGGTTGGAATTTTTAAAAAACTTTCATTGACTTACCAGAATTAGAATAAATGTTTTATTGAATTAAATTAAGATCTAACGAGCATTTCTATTAACATTTTTTTTCGAGTGCCTTCATAAATATAACAACTGAAACAGAATATTGAAAGTTTTGTACAAAAAGCGATAGCAGTTACCATTTGAAAGTGTAAATTTGACAAGTTTTTAGTATTTTTAAATTGGTTTCTTATCTATTATAAATTTTTTTCTGCAGTTAAGTCTCCATTGGTTTGGTTAGAAAAAAAAGCTCTAAAATTTTGTTGTCAGTTGAAACGACAGCTTGGACGCCAATATGGCGCTACTTGAACATTTCTTTTCGCATTTTTTCATACTTATGAATTTCATATACAATTTGTACGAGCAAAGAGTTTAACCTTAAGGATAATTCTGAGCTTTTGTAAGAAAAAAAATGAATTTTAATTTATTTGTAGCCACCATTATCTGTGGTCAGACATACAATAGATTTAGTGTTTTTTTTTCAAAAGGCTACATTGAATAGAAATTAAATTTTACATAAATATTTCAATTGTGGTTCTTATTATATTTTTTGACATTTCAGCGACTTTTAAGTTCTTTTTGGATTATGCTACACTAAACTTAAAATTCTTTTTTTAGAGTCATTTGCTAAATCAGTGTAAAACTTAGCACTGAACTAAATAAGTCGCATTTTCCATTAAATTAAGCTCGAGAAAATTTGTTAAATAAAATTTACAAAAAAGGAGAATATAATATTCGCAATCCTGAATGTTTTTAATTTAAAGGATTCGATCACTGAAGCAAAATCGCCAAATTTCACTCCTTTTCAAGCTAAAAAGTTAGTTTTAATACAGAACATGGTGTAACTACATAAGGTGATAGCGTAAAGGAGAGCAATTTTTGTCTCTCTTTTTTATGTATGGATTTTGACAATTTCCGAAGTTAAAATAATTTTTTTAAATATGCTGTTTGACGTACTCCAGAACACAAAAAAATAAGCAGCTAGGCTGGCACCGCCACCTTTTATAAGTGTACCCTGATACAGAACACATTCATTATTAAGTATGTACCTAAGTTTGAACTCCATCAAAACTTAAAGTCCTTAGGCACTGGTATTAGCACATATCTGCAGAGAGTTTATTTATTACAATATGTTGGTTCCTATTTCTTTAGTGCATAAAAACTCTGAAATATTGGGACTTATTTCGTTTTTAAAAATTTCACAAATCTACTTTGGAAGTTTTTCAATTTCCATTTTGATTTACTTCACAGGTTGCAAATATAGTTGGACATCTTACACGACTATAATTTTTTATTTTCATTCTTTTACGAAGGGCTCCTAAATTTTGCAGGATACTACAAGAAGCCTAATACCAAAACTATAAAACTTTTTTTATAGTTTTTCTTACATCATTTTGGCGAAAAAACTAAAGTTGACCAGCAGCATCCATAAATTATGATATAGAACGGCGATTGTAGGTTTTCTGGATTTTTGGTATTTTTCTTTGAGAACTCCCAGCCAACATCTATACGTCCAACAAGCACCAAGAGCCTATAAAGCACCACTGAAGCATAACCTGAAACTATGCAGAAGAATCCTACTATATAATTAAAACTAATACCGGAGCTTAAATTTACCATCGTCATATGTTCATATAGTTAGCTTTGAAACTTTTTTAAGACAACCCTTATTTTGTCGGGAAAATATCTTATGTGACTAGGCGTGTTTTTTTATATGGCTATAAAAATGTCCATATAAAATATCCAATAACTTAAGCCCTAAACTAAATTTACATGAAGCTTATATATTTTTCCAGTGGCCTAGTTCTTTAAAAATAATTTTAATCCTACGAAATTCCTTCACATGTTGGAACAGTAGAACTGTGTTGCATGAATATATGCAAATACGTAAAATATCATAAACAATATACTGAGTTTTCCACTAAAGTGTGTGGAATTACTAACCTAAACCATTTTATGTGATTTTTTTAATTCGCAAGTCTATATAACTGTACCACTGTTGAATTTGATATCATAAATCACAAACATTCTGCCATCTCTATGCAACCAAATTGTTACAGATTAGACATCTAAGGTTTCTTTTAAAGTATCACGTTTTGATAAACAATCAAATGTGAAAGCTCACTTTTTTTTTAATTTTGGGCATAGAAAAATCGTAAATAACATAAGTAAAGAGATTACGGAGATTCCAATACCGATGCAGCCCACTAGTGGCGTGAAAGTGGTTTAAAAGCTACATCTTGCCTTTATAGCGGATGGATCTATGCATAGTGACTTCCATGCATGGTTAGTGATATCAGTATATTTACTGATTGGTCCTTAACGAATGGGAGGGCAGGCAGTAGTGTATATTTTTTTATGTTGAACATACCCTGTATCTTGAGTTTAGGTGAGTACATGACCATTTACAAGGCAGATATGTTTGGTTTTCTGAATGAGATCTAATCTGTTAAAACAATTGAAATAATTTTTATTGCACTTGATAACTATTTTGTTAAAAAACATGTGAGGCGGGTGTATGTGAACTCCTCTTTTGTTCTTGATTGTATTCTAAAGCTCAAAAAGTGTACTTCTACAAATAAAATAATAAAGCTGATGTGAGTTGGGGAAAATAATTGCCCTGGGTGATGACTTGGTTCGAGAAAAGGTTTCACAATGGATAAATTCAAGAAACCTATAAAAATAGATGGATACAATTACCTATAGACAGGCTTGCATGGTACTAAAAGTGTCTCTTGGTAGTGCAGTAAAGGTACTCGGAGCACAATGACCTGAATAAGTGAGTTGTCTGTAGAAAATAAAAATTATAAGTATCATCTAAAGTTGATGCAGATCGAGGATTGTGATATTTGCTGAATTTGCCTGTAGGTTACTGAGACAACGCATATAAAACGTGAATATCCTGTTTTGGTAAGCGGAGCATTGTGAATCACGGACAAGCACTTAATAGGTCTGAAGGGAATGCTAGTTATTACACAGTTATGCAGGACAAAATCGCTTTCTAGTCTAGATCAAATGAAATAGGACGGGCAAATTAAAAAGTATATTAATATTAACTGTTCCAGTACATAATTTCTATGTCGATATTTCATTTTCGATACTTTAAAACTTATCGATAAAAATTGTTTCTGCATAGCTTTGGCTTTAATCAAGATAAATGCTGTGTATCATACAATTCATACCGGAAATATTTAGAGGAGCTCATAAAAACTCTTCAACTCATTAGGTTTATATATTTTTTAAATTTTTTTTTTATGTTAAAAGATTTATTTTAGTTTAACTTCGTAAGTCTCTACTCAAAGTTCTAATGGTTAAATATAATTCCTCAATGTTACTTCAACTGATTACTGCTTAACTAAAGCATTTATTGTAGATATTAAAAGTAATAGAAAACTTTCATTAAAACTATTTTATAAGCAACAACTTTTAAATAAGTAACAACTATTTGAAAACGATAATATTTGTCTGTGTTCCACGTAATTTAAATACAACATTTAAAACAATGTAATGCTCATTTTCCGAAACTCTAGATAAAGCACATACACGACTCAACACGCACAGATAACAACTTTATTCAATTCTCTTCTTCACAGCTCAGTTTTATCGAAAATAGTATTAGAAAAAAAGTAAAGAAGTAACATTTAAAACTCAGCACGCACTTAATACAACGGAAACAATGAAAACAATGTTTATCTGCGAAAAAAAATGAAATCGAAAAAAAACTACTTAAATACAAACAAATTGATTGTGAGAATAGCGGAAACCCTTAAAAACAGCAGTTCACTGAAGACGACAAAGTAAAATAGAAAAGTTCACAACTCTCACCCAAATTCTTACAAATACACATTCAGATAACAAATAAAATCATGATTTTTTAACAACAAAATTTACAATTGATTTTTCCAATTGAACTAAAACCCTCAAGGTAGACAGATACTTTGACAGACACACTGAAAATGTAAAGACAGACAATCACAGCTAGAGACACGCAGAAACTTAAGCACAAGTACCACAAGTCAATTGAAATAAAGTTTGTTATGGATGATTATGACGGCAACATAAGTTTGTTGTATCATAATGGCAAATGGTACGAAAGTAACTTAACAAAAAATAATTTCACAAATAAACTAGTCTTTACTTGTACATTGGTCGGATATGAATATGTGGAAAATTTTGCATTTGTTTTTATTTCATGAGATTCACATTTAGAGTTTGAAAAAAAAACAATTGGCATATTGTCATAATACAATATGATGTCTTATGAAATTCATATTTATTCATTATTCATTTTTAATTTTGGTAGTCATGTACAGGTGCATATTAGTGATGTAAAGAATATAAATTTTAAAGAATTCGCGAAGGCGAATGCAGATGAATGATTATTTATCATTAATTTCAAACAAATCTTATATTTAAAGTACAAAAATGCAATAATCATAAACTACATTAAGGTAAACAAATATAACGTTATCTGAAATGCAAATGGCCCTAACTAAGAAAAAATCCAAAATTATTTTTTACTGATTTTAATTCATATCATCGAAATACACATCCGCAAAAAAATTTGGACTTGTCTGACCAAAACTACCAATTTGATAAACGAAAAACAAACGGCCCTATCTACTACTTCCAAAAGATTGCCATTATTTCTATGATAGCATACCCTTTAAAAAATAATTAATACTTTTTAAATTCTTTCTTCTTTATTTCAATTCTTGCAACTTGTTAATTTTTTGTTTAATTTTTATGAATTAATTTAACTTAGTTTTTTTGTGATATTAAAATGAATTTACAAATAATATTAATGTTTATTAAAAACAAATAAGGAGTGGGTACATATAATTAAATTTATTTAACAGCGTTTTTCTAATAAATAAAAAATACAATTAATCTACTTTGTATTAATGTGTAGATAGGGCCTTTTGTTTCGTAAACTATAAAGAACTAGAGTACTAAAGAACCTAACTAACAACGCTTTTTAATTATTTTAAAATTTTATTTTATTTTAAAAGAATTCAATTTCTCAAACCTTTTTTTATAATACTGGTGAAAATCCTGCTGATCGAAACTATACCATTAGTTTAAAGCAGTTTGTTGATTCTCCTGTAAAATTTCCAAATATTAGATAGGGCCGTTTGCGTTTTAGCTAATGATATACTTACATAAATCAATAAGACAGCTGTGCTCGTTAGTATATGTATTAATTAATCTAAACTAGAATCCGAATTCGCTACAAAAGAATTAAACTTTAGGTAGCTAAAAAAATAATATGACCCACAGTAAATATACTTTCAATAAATGAAATAAAATATAGTAAAGAGGACGAAGGATCAATTGATGATTGGAGTATAGCTAAAGATCGAATTCGCTACACTATTCCTGAGCCTGCCCACCATGCTGACATTTATACAAGTTGGCTATCAGCCCACAACTAATAAAAAAAAAAACAAAATTAAATTACCCTACTTAACCCCATACTTCAACTTCCCCTTTCGTAATTTATATCTAAAACAAATTATAATAAATCTATTTACTCATATCGCAGAGTTAATAAAATAATGAATTACAATTGTATTAAGATCATTTTTTTAAAAGTAAATACTAGTCACCAATAGAGTATAAGATTAATGTTTCGAAATTGTGGATAAAAAAATTTAGATATTAAGTGAAGATGATTTAGAAAAATGCTGACGTTTACGTTCTGCTATATTAAAAAAATTAATTTAACATTTTGTTTAAAGAAAATGTAATATGAATAACATGATCATTAATCAAGGTTTTTAATATTTTTAAATTTTAAAGTAGATGTTAAAAATACATGCAAACACTATTTGCACACAAAAGAAACTATAGATTACAACAAAGTTTCAAATGTTTGGTTTTTTAAATATTCATTTTACGCTAATTTATGAATGAAAATTAATGTCTAATGTGTAAATAAATCAAATTATTTTTCAATTATATAAATTAAAAATTACAACTTACAATTCATAATATCCAACGTTGTCAGCAGGCGCCCGATTGAACGTTTGAATGCTCCTTTGAATTGACAACAACCAAAAAAAATCAGCAACCTAATTGAAGTTCCTTTACTGCAGCGACGATGGTCAGTGACCCTTCAGTACTAAGTCCAGAAGTATATAAAATCAAAATTTTTCAGTTGTATTCTCTCCTGGATCAAACAGTTTTGACCCAAAATAAACTATTATTTCTCACGCAGATTTACTAGAAGGGAATGATTTTATTTCCTACTGACCTACCTTAATCATTATTTAAAATTTCCTTACCTTTTAAACCTTAATTTGGCTTTCGAACTTAGACCGTTATCAACAATCCTTTTCTATTTTCTTCCGTTTTCTTCTTTAAAAAGTACAGATCACAATCAGCCGTAAATTATTTGATAAAATTAGGCATTCAATCTTTGCCTTATTACAATACTGTTTAATTGAAAATTAATCTTTCAAATGAAGAAAATTTTAATTTTTGTTTTATTTTACTATCAAATAAAAAAACCAAAGCTAAGTAATAAAAAAAATATTTGAAAATAGATTATAAACTAAAAAAAAAACTAATTAAAAGTTCTATGTCTCTACAGCCAAACAAAAATGTGTGCAGTTGCAGAGGTCATTATGGAAAAATTGGGACAAACAAAATTCTAGCCATCACAACAGAAACAGAAAAAAAATTAAATTTTTCCAAAAAATTTAAATAAAAACCATTTGAAACTAGTTGCGTTGCTATTAAGTTGTTGGTTGTGTGGAAGAATATTCCAGAGACTAGAAGCATAGATATAAAACTTTGTTAACTGGTACCGATGAAGATGGCTAATAACCTCTAAACAAGCATTTTCAAAAAGATATTTTGGGGTTTTTGTATAAATAATTTTATGCACTAATTTAATTACGTCTTGGGATAATTGTCAAGCGAAACACCATAAAGTCAAGTAGAAAAATGGCACATATGAGCACGTTTTCCTAGTCCATACAGGTATTGTTGTACATAACGTTGAGCTTCATTTTACTTATACAATCGCAACTTGAAAAAACAAGTTCACTTCCATAAATGAGACCAGAATTCAATTATGGTTTTGCAAGAAGAATTCTTATTTTTAAGGCAGAGTAGAATTGTGATGACCAAAGCGACCTTAACTAAGCGTAAGCTTGTCCGACAAGTAAGTTTACATGTTTTGTCCTAATTAATTTGTTAAACATCAACCCGAGATTCCTGGAAGAATCAACATATTAAATTATATCTCCATTTATAAAAATACCATTACGTACAACTGGAACTTAAGAGCTATTATGAATTATTATAAAGGTTCTGCCAAAAAAAAAAAAGAAAAATTTGTTTTTTGAAAATGCTATAAAAAAAAGTGAAGCTTCATCTGTGTGGCACGTAGCGCCGTCCTTTTGAAACCAAATGTTGCCAATATCCTCCTCTTCAATTTTAGTGAACAAAAACTCGTTCAACATGGCCCGATAACGATCGCCATTGACTACGACCACTCCTTGCTCATTTTCAAAGTAATGTCGCAATATTTCCCAGCGTTGTTCAAGCGCATACACAACCATATTCGTTCAGCGGAAGGATAATACTAATCATCTGTCAAATCAGACATGAGCTAAGTGTTACCATTCATGAAATAAGCACTAGTTGAAAAAAAATGTTAGATGGCGGACACTTTACATGTATTTATACAAAAAATATCTCAGTTCTCTATTCATAAAGAATTGTAAGCCTTTAAAATATTTTAAAAAAGCTTAAAACTAAAAATATCTACTTATTTCTGTAAATTATAGGGTATAAAATTTCACCATACTTTCCCTCTAATTTAAGATATAAGTAATAAATATATGTGCACTTGCGGCATTGAATTGATGTTTTAAATATGTTGCTGAATGGCTTCCACTTCCATTTTATATTTAAGTTTGCTAATAACTTACTGATGATATTGGCAATCATGTTGCTGGCAATTCTGCTGCCACAATAATAACATAAACTAAATTAAATAAGATTTTACTTATTTTTGACAATCGTTTATAAAACAGAATATTACATTTGACATAAGCAAATTAAAAAGATTCAAATGCATATCTGATATCGGATGTATTTCATTTCAAATCTATTAAATTATTTAAAACTAAAACATATGTACATACATCATCAGGACTATTCAAAAACAGATACATTTGAATGTGAATAATTTCTAAATTAAGTTTTTACGCTTTGTTAAAAAAAAAATAGAAAAGTGATAAACCAAAATCTTCATGTTTCTGCCAATGTAAACCAAACAATTCTTTTGTCTTACATGACATTTTCCCCCAATTAACATCGACAAGAGACAACGTCAAGTTCACGGTTTCTTCTTAAAAACCATTTAATTCATTTTTTTATGTTTGTGTTTAACATTTCTACCCTGCCATTAAATACATACATAAAGCCATTGTTATATTGATGTTCTGACATTCTCTGTTTCAGCTTTTATCATAACTATTCATTTGTTTAAATATTGTTTGCTGCTGTATTTGTTTGCACATGTATACACAAACAAACGTACTATTGTGTTTAAATGTGTAGTATGACTTGAAGTTTGGTTTTTTGTTTTTCTACATTTTGTTTTTTGTTTGTTGTCTAATCCATGCTGCTGTCATAATATTTGTTATTGTTAATTAAATTGTGTGAATATTACAATTTTTCGTATGAATGCACGCATTTTATTAACAAAAGAGAACTTTAGAGATGGCCTTTTTTATGAGGGCATCGTTTTATAAGAGGTATAAAGTTTTCTGTATTTAAATCGTTTGTTGTTTTTTTTTTAGGACTTTATATATTCGAAGGTTACATTATATGGAATATTTTCATTAAAAAATATCCTTAAAAATTTATTTAAGGTAAAATTAAAAAAAATTAGGTTTTAAAATATAATTATTTTTTAAATATTTTTCAAAGTATTTAATATACTTTGAAAATTTCAAAGTTTGTTTACTGTGAAGTACTTTAAAAATTCTTTGCAAAAATAAAGAATATTAATATGAACTCAAGCCTGATTAAAAATTTAAATAATAGTTTCACAGTTTGATTATATAAAAAATATTATATACATATTTATAGGGTTTTTTACAAAATTAACATTGTTTTTTAAAAATATTAATATTTCTATGCATTTTTATATTATTTGAAATTGAGCTAAACGGAACTAAAAAGTCTGAAATTATCAGCATTTTTTAGTTCATATGGTTGTCATTCTCTAAGTAAACTTCGTTACGTAGATGCACTTCCCTTTTTATTTTCGCAAAGAAAGTTCAAAGTATTTAGTATTATTCTCGGTTTAATAAAGCGTGATTTTTTCAGGTTAGTTTTTTTTAGAATCTAATAAAGCACTCAAATTTGCAATTTCTATTCAGAATTCTTATTGGAATTAATAAATTGGTCTTTTCCATTTACTTTTCGAAAATAACTTCATGTAATTGTTGCCCGCGGCTCCGGTTCAAATGGCCCATTCGTAAGGTTCAATTTTACACTACTTTTTTAAGCATTTCGGCCTGTATTCCATGAATAACACGTGCTATGTTATACCCTAAGGCGGTAATTGTGTTTGGCTTGTCTATATAGACCAATTACTTCACATAACCCCACAAGAAATAGGCAAAAGGCGTCAAATCACATGATCTTGGCGACCAACTCACAGGGACATTTCAAATTCATCCTTCGATATGTCCATTGTTTCACGAGCTGGGCGTTATGTGCCAACGTCTTGTTGAAATCATGTATCAACCAAGTCCAACCCAATCAATTGTTGGGCACCTGTCAGCCTATTTGTTAAGTAATATTCTGTATAATTTGTGGTTTAACAGATATGAATAAGGTTACCGATTTATCCCTCTGAAAGTTGAAATTAAAAAAGTCCCTTCTTAATGGTGCTATGCATCGAAAGAGAAACTCACTATCCAAATTTCATATCCTTCACTTTCTGTGTTTCAGATGTGCTTTGATAAATGATAAAGTAAAGGAATGTTTTTCTGGTCCGGGTTCAGCATATTATATAAGCATAAGCTAAAGAAAAAAAATTAAAATAATTTATAAACAGTTAATATTTCTCGATTTATGTTTTTAAATTGAGCATACCGCGCTTTTATTTTCCATTATAACAATTATTTGTGTGCAGCTGCCCCAAAGGAAGCATGCTAGAAGTTTCAACATAAAATAACCCCATTTACATTCAAGCACATATTCATAAAACATAAAAAAAGAAAACAAATATTGCAGAAAACATTTTTAATTCGATATTACTGAAACCCTTTTACTTAATAAAAAAAATTATTTTTATTATAAACGTAGTATATTTCCATATTTGTGAGTATGTGTGTGTAAACATTTAATGTCTATGTTAGAGCTGGTACTGTGGTTGTGTTTATATTTTGGCTAATGTTCTATTATTTTAACCACTTTTGATTTTGACACCAGCTGATGCTGTGGTCACTCGGAAAGAGGGCTCTGTCCATATGATATTATAAATCTATAAAATATACTTGTAAGTGCTAACCAAACATATATTGAATGTGTGATTACACAAACAATTTTCATATGTACGTTTATGTGTATATAATATTCAAACAAGCACCAACACCCTTGCACCAAAAAATCTATATGGTCTGCAGCAATATATAAATATTGGTCCTCCATTGTTAAAATGCATACATATAAGAATAGCAAACTGAATATTTTTGTACAAATTTTATGTGTGTTTGAATGTGAGTAAAAATAATAAAAAGATTTTCAACATAATGCTGTATAGAAAAAAAAAACTAGCAACTGCTGTAGACACAAAATGCGTTTTAAGCTAAAATTCTACATTTTCATGAGATGGCATTTTCATGTTATATTAAATTGTATATAATTTGGTTTAAAAAACACACATATAAACACATATTATTTTTTTTTTGTTTTTGTTTTTATCCGTTTTAAGTTTTTTATTTTGTTTTTTTTTGTTTTAAGTTGAAATTTGGATTTAGATTTTAGTTTGATTTTGGGTTCACTATGGCCAATTGAGCACAACTACACTTTAAGTTACTGCCGACAGCAATGCTTCGAGCTTTGGACAGTTAAATCCTACTAATAACGAAAAAAAATCCTTTAATAGATGCAGGACTTTTAAAGGATTTTGCATCAAATTGGCCAAGTGTGCGAATGATGGGTAACTGCAGGCAAAAGAATTTATTTAAAATTTTGATAAAGTAATTGCGGATATTGTGTCAGTTTTAAAAGAATCAAACAAAACAAAAAGCAGAAATATTTTATTATATATATATATAAAAGCAGAAAAATATGTATATTATATATTATTATAGCTAACGGTATTTATGTGATGCATTGCAAAGAAGTTTTGAAACAAAAAATATTAAATTCAAAATTAAAAAAATTTTCATCCCAAATCCGCAAACTTATTCGATTTTATCAAATTTTATTAAGTATTCAAAGTATTTCTTAAAACAAACATTTAGAAAAAATTGCTAACATGATTAGACTTTATTAAACGTTTTTCTTGAGACAGAAATTCTCGTAAATTAAAACAAAGTGTAAAAATAAACTTCAGAACAACAAAATTTGCTAAAATATTCAAAAAAAATAAACTTTGCGCACAATTTTATCGCACACATTTCTTTTAAAACGATCATCTTTTACAAAAAGTTTATATAATCGAAATAATTTAAAAAATATTTCTTGTAAGATAATTTTTAAAGAAAGTTAAAGTGTTTTGAATTTTTTCCCTTAAGAGAAATATTTCACAAAAAAAAATTTTTCAAAAACTAATACTTAAGAAAAATTTTATGTAAAACAACATATGTAACTAAATGAAAACTCTGGGTATACTATTTTTGCAAAAGTTTTTGAAGTTCTTTTTTTTAATTTTCAATGCCGGTGGTGGCTTCCTTATCCCCTTTTTTGACAGAAGAGTGTCCTTTAGGCTATTGACAACATGGTGTACTTGTATAATATCCTAGTTTGTATATTCAGTGGCAGTAAGGCCGGTATAAAGTGGCAAGCTGGTGTTTAGTTAACATCAATTTTTCATTGTGGAACACCGGGCATCTCTTAAAAAGATGGCGAGACAATCCACTGTTGATCTCATATAAGTAAAAACTCGCGAGTTATACATAAGTATCTGAACAGACTAAGTGGTCTATGAAAACTGTTAATTCTTAAAAAGCAAGACAGATATAGAATTAAAACGCAGATGCTAATAGTACTCCCTTCTTCTCACTTCCGGTGCTCTAACTGGACACTGTATCCTGGGAGTATCCGCCAGGACATTAAATCAGCCTCCCAATAATATCTGCAGAAGTAATCATGACAAGAAGATGTCTGCGACTGTGCAGAATCTTCTCTGCCAATATCCATCCCTGGTCGGAATTAAAACTCTGCTTCTGATGGAAAGTTTATTTATCAATCTGTGGTGCATCATACAGATCATAGGAGAGTATGCTCGTTTTTTCGTGTGTTGAGTTGGTTTTAGATTGTTAAAACGTTTCTTCTTTTGGTGGAGCAGAGACGACGCGATGTATCAGTTATCACAAAGGTATTAGTCATGGATTCAAGTGTGATGTTTTTTGGGAGAATCAGCCTATTATACTCAGTTCAAAAGAACTTTAAAATATTTTTTTAATTTCATAACAACCTCTTGTTTTGTAACTGAATTTAATTAAACGCATGTACAATATCTTTAGTTTTGTTACTTATTTTTGTTATTACAGCTTTAATATACATACGAGAATAAAATTATGTTTAAATGACTATTGCATTTTCTATCCTTGTAACTGAAAAGTGTAGGAATTTTTTATGGAAACGTTTTTTCAGCGTGTAGGGAAAAAATATTTTTTTTATTATGCGTAGGTATTTCTTTATAAGAATATACCGACAACACAGTTACACACCTAAAGTTAATCGTGACGTATAATCTATATTTTATTAAATTAAAGAATAAAAAATCGCTCATACGCCTTGATATTCAGAACGCGTTGCCTAGCATTGAAAGCTATAACAAAAAAGGGATTTTGCAGGAGTTCAACTGGTGACAAAGAGCTAAAATTTAAGTGAAAACACTAATTATACCCTTCACACAGTGAAAAAGGGTATATATAGGTTTGTCATTCCGTGTGAAATTTTTACAATTTTCATTTCCGACCCCATAAAGTATATATTTTCTGAAAGCTTATAAATAGGGGAGTCGATTAAGCTCTGTCAGTCTGTCCGTCTGTCCGTGTGTATGTTGAAATCAACATTTTGAAGCCCCTTGAAATTGCTTGGTGAGGTTTTAAAATATCAGAAATATTAGGGAGTAGATCGGTATTGAAAATTAGAAATCGGTACATAAACAACTGAGATATGAGCAAAAACCCACGACCACCTCGATTTTTTTTTCACAAAAACAACATAACAGCAACAACATACATACATACAAACGTGTATGTTGGTTAGAGTAAACGTGGCATCGAATCCCAGCTGAGCCAAAAAAAAAATTTTTTTTTAATTTTTTTATACATTTTTATATTATTTTTTATTTTTTATTTAATATATTATTTATATTATTATTATTTTTTTTTAAATATTTTTTTTTTAATTTTTTTTTTATTTTGTTTTATATTTATTATTTATATTTTAATTATTTTTTTTTAAATTTTTATTTTTTTTTATTTATTTTTTTTAACATAAATACGTTAATTTTTAGTTATACAATCGGATGTTTTTATATGTGTATGTTTTTTATATATGTATGTACGTATTTCATATGAGACGAATGGTGATACAAACTACATGACTTCACGTATATAAGATTCGGCATGGCCGAATATAGCACTCTTACTTGTTTAATTTGTATCTCTAGTTTAAAGTCTAAATCATAGCATCAATGATGCACACTTTTAATCTGCGTATTTTGCATTCAGTATGTTTTTGTTTTTTTTAACAATGGACAAACACAACGGATACAATGTCATCTGAAAACAAAGAATTATATAGTTTTAGTGGTACTAATAGAAGCTTTAATTTTACTAAACAAAACAACAAAAAAACTTATAACCATTTTTTCGTTTACAATTGCATTTGTACGCAGAAAAAAATTATAAATCCCTTAGTTGCTCGAATTTTTTTCAACATCTCTACAATTCAGCGGCAAAGCATCGCACCACAATGACAGTACGTTTATATGTGTCCTTTTGCATATTTTTTTAACATATTTGCACAATATTGCATCATTTGGTTGCCGTTTGCAAAAGTTTAAAAGGACAAAGGGACGAAAATCAAAATCATCCAACCAAATATTCGAAATTTATTTGTAAAATGTGGTTAAGGATAAAATATACTTTGTATGATCATCCGGGTACTTGGTTTTATTTGCCCAAAATATCTATATTGTGATTTGTAAGGATTTGCATATGTATGGGTGCACTTAGAAACAAATCCTAACAATACATTTAAATTTTTATATACATTTCTTTATTTAAATTTTTTTAACACGACACGATACTGAATTTAATTAAATGGATAAATCTTAGACCATATTACACACTTGTGTTGTGGAAAGTAGGAGAAAATCGCAACATATTTCATATTTTCTTAAATGTAGGCGTTACTTCCTCATATTGAATAAAATACAAAATAAATGCTAATAAATGTATTTTTAATAATGTTTTTTGTTAAAACTGGTTAAAAATGTAGCTTAAAAATATATTTTCAAAATAAAAGAAAGATGTTTGTGATTAGAAAAGTTGAAGACACTAATATATATTTGAAATATAATTGAAGTAAGTAAAAGCATCAGTATTAATTAAGTATAAATTTTTCAACCTTTTCCGAATATTTAGATCTTTATATAGAATTCTAAAACTTTTAATCAGCAGAGTATAAGCAGGAGCTTTTCTTTTTATTAAATCTGATTTTCTAGACCTTTACTCCAGACTTTCATAATATTATGATTCTAAATTATTTATAAAGTTTTCTTCATTAAGACCAGAATATATTTTTGAAGAAAAAGAGATGAGTATAAATTTGACATGGGCATGCAGCAAACCAATTTTATTGTAGACGAAATGTATTACTTCTTGAAATCAAACTTTGCTTTTGTGGTTATAAAATCTTTGTTGCAAGAGTCATAATTTTTAAGTGCTGACTACATAAGTACGAGTAATTATGTTACAAACCGAAATTCCGTATACCATAAGATTCTAATATTATAACTAAACTATACGATTGGAAACAATTCTGTTACACACAACCGATACTATTATCTTTATCTAAAAAAAGAATAATCGAATACTATTTCCAACATGTGAAATGAATATTTTTCTGAACATAGATTTAAACCGATTTGGATACAAATATAAAAGATTAAAAACTATAAATTGATTCCGATTTTATCCTATGCAAGTGCCAATGCAAAGAAACTTAATTCAATAAAACCCTTCATCCATCATGTACATAGGTATGATCCCACATTGTAGGTTAACCTATATTTCATGTTGTACCCCTTTTTTCTATATTATTTCCGACGCCATCTTCGATTTTTAATTTTAACGTAGTTATCTGTATTCTACTAGTCAAGCCCTTTCATTTGATACTTATTGAGGGGGTTCAAGAAGTTACATTTAAAATAACCTGACTTGGCCCATATATAAATTTATTGTCCGCCATTTTGCATTGGCGTCCAACATGAATTTTAATTTTTTACAGTGCTTATATTGCGCTAGTTAAGTCCTTTCAGATGTAACTAATATTGACTTTCTCGGTTATCAAGAAGGTTAAAAAAATTGATTTAAATTTGTAAATTTTTTAATATATATTTTAAAAAAAAAATGTTTGCCAATAACTTCACCGAGCCCCCTTTATTCAGAAATTTTCACGAATATCTCTAAAAGCATATAATATATACAAATAATAGCAAAGGTACCTATGGATAAACAATTTTAATTTCAGTGGTAAAAATATAGGAAAAAACAGAAGCAGTCGTGTTTATTTGCTCATACCTCAGAAAGTTATGGGGCGATTGTGCTGAATTTTAATAGCGATTCATTCCCGGATGCTTTTTATAATTAATTTTTACCAACACACGGACAGACAGACAAGACTGAATCGACTCCTCCAATCATAAACTTTCAGAAAATGTATAATTATTTCAAACAGGCTCAAGGTCAAGAAGACCTTTACATAATATTTATAAGGTCGAAAAGAACATAATAAATTTAAAAATTATTTACGAAGACTAATGAAGTAAGTGAACTTGAATCATTATTTATTTTTTCGTTGATTTATACGCATTCAAACTTATTGAAAAGTCTTCACTACTTTTACGCACTTTTAAATGAAATGTACTTACAGTATTCATATTCATCAACATGTATGACTTAGTTGATTGCTATTGTCGTTCATGCAAAATAAAAAGACGGCCAAAAGCACGTATGACTCGCGTAGTCATTATGAAGTTGTGTGTTTTAACTAGGCTTGCCAGATAACGATTTGGCATTCATCATAATAATTGTGGATTGTTAAAAAAAATATGCAATTTAAATTTAACAAAATAAATCTGTCTGTTTAAGAGATTTTGTTTTTGCGTATTATCTTTAAAATTTAAGTGAGCACCTAAGAACGCAGTTTTTTAATTTGCTGCAAAAAATTTTAGCATGAAAATAAAAAACACAAAATAACTGTTATTGTGCACCTCTTATTATAGAAGCCAACCAAAACCTACTCTAAAGGCCATAATCAGTTGCATTTATTTAAAAATTAAATAGTGATACTTGCAAAAATTGTATATTACACATTGTAACATTGCAAATTTTCTGGCGGCCAAAAAATATCTTGAACTCTCCAACCTGGCAACATTGTTTATTCTTCATACAAATGAGAGCTGTTAATGTTTTTGTTGTTGAGTCAACTTGCATCATTCTATGAAGATAAGTAGTTTCTTAAAAATATGAATCAACGAGAGTAGTCTTGCAAATATGAATATGGAACGCTATAAATATAAGTACGACGTAGTACTTATGTTCATTGTGTGTTATACTTATAAATCAACGTTGTTCTGGGCATGCATACGTCAGCTCAGTGAAATTTAAATGATTTATACCCACTTATACTCTAGTTTTGTGGCTCACTAAGAATGTCGAAAAAACTACTCAATTCCGATCACTGGTCGGAAATGAAAATTGTAGAAATTAAAAATGGAATGACAAATCTATATTACCCTTGTGCACCACAGGGGAAGGGTATAAAAACGAATTTTTTAGTATGCGTGGGTACTTTTTTATAAAAATATACCGGCAACACTGTTACACACCAAAAGTCAATCACGGCGTATACTCTATGTTTGATTTTGAAGAAGAATATATCACTCATGCGCCGTGACATTCAATTGCCTAATTAAAATACATTAAAAACTATGACAAAAAAGTGTCACTAGAGATCATGTGTTTACATGAATATATTAATGAACTGCACTTAATTCTAATAAGTGCATAGAACTTATGTATATTTGATGAAGAGCATTCGATGCTTCATGATTTGATTTTGTTTGTTTACATGAAATGTTTAAGAATTTTTGCATGATGTTGAATTCATTTTTAACCACATAATTTTTGATAAATTATTTCGCATCTAGAGAGTCATTTAGAATATATGGTTTTTCGCTATAGATTTAGAAGTCTTGAAAATGTAATTAACTTAGCATTTCTGGGTAGTCAAACCGAAATAACACCCGATTACTATACATGTTCAAATCCAAGAATACATTAGCAAATTACGGAAGAAAAAAGTTTTTATTTTAAAATATTTACGTTGTAATGCTGAGCCCAATATCAATATCTCAATATCAATATATCAAACGAAGGTGATAAGAAAAAAAAAACATTTTAATTGAATTTTTCCGATATGATACATCGGTAAGAACATGCATTTAGATGTACCTATTTTATTCATTTGAATAATAATTTTACTAATTATTAGCTAACAAGACAACCTACGAAATCCGAAGAATTTTCGGATTTTCTCATTTCAATTATTACTAACTGAATTTTCGAAAATGTTCTTATTTTTTAATAATTCTCCAATTTTTTTTCTTCTTAATATTTCTTAATTTATGGTCAACCCAGGTGGATTCTATGAGATTTTTAAATTTCTATCGTTATATGTATTACTAAAAATAAACTAAAATTAACTGAAATAGGTATTAATGACAAAATCTTAATCCAGAATATTGGGGCCCAAAGGTCATGGAGACCCGAGGAAGGCACTATTGTAGGATACACGGATGGTTCTAACCAACCTTTTGAAGCTTATGGTTTTTGAATTTGCTTCTTACTGTCGAATCGCTCAGGATAAACTTCAGGTTAAGAAGTTTGTGTTCCTCTTAAGGGCCAAATCTTGGGGACTGCTCTCCCTGAACAGGAAAGACCTTAGTGCGTTATCAGTTCTTAACTGGACGAACCAGTTTTTCGATATGGATGATAAAACCCGCGCAGCACGTCCTTTATAATTTCCCGGCACTCTGCACAGGGGGATTATGTTTTCTAAAATATAGTATTATTACGCTAAAAAATTAATAAATAAAAAAAGCTAGTGTCAGCGCAAAATAACCATTTTTGACAGTGTTGCTTATGGGCCAATTTATTACAGCTACAAAACTATATTAAATTTTAACATGATACAGATTGATTGATCCAGAATCCAACTAATTTTACTCAATATATTTTTTTTATCAAAGACTCTTCAATTATCCCTCGCTATATCATTCCCTATCATATGATTAATATCACCATATTAATAATAATATTAGGGTTTAGCAACTAGCAGACAAGTAAAGAAATTAGTAAATAAAGAATTGTCCTAAGTGTGATGCCTTATTTTCCCTAAATAAAAATAATATCATTTTGTTACATCAAAATTAAGAACCTTGCATAGAAATGGTTTGCTGTCCATTACAGAAAGTCTTCTGTCAGTAGAATAAATAAGGAAAATTAGGATACAGCAACGGAACACAATATTTTCCTAAAGTTCACAGAATAGTGAGAAAACTTACACGTGTAAACTTCTGGCATTCTGTTGTAACTTTAAACACCATCATATAATGCAGTGAGATATTTACTTGTTCATATAAGCAAACACATACACATATTCTTAGTAATTTTTTTCTCACTTGTTGGAGACATTACATACAAAGTCTAGTGTCATTGCAAATTTATTGCTTTTAATTTCACGGAAGAATAATAAAAATAAAAATAACAGCAAATACAACAAGTAAATAGGACAAACCGCCAAATAATATGTTCCCTTAATAGTTCTGCATACGGGCACTTTCCACTGTATAACGCTACTCCCTTCAACAAAATATAAATACTAAAAACTTTACTGAGCTGCAGTAAAATGATTATATTTTTTTTCTTTTTTTTTTCCTTTAGTTATTCTTCTGCGGCAACTTATTTAAAACAATAAATAAAGATTTTGTGACAAGTTATCTTATAAACCTCCAATAAATTGTATGTGTGTCTAAAGGCCGAAGTAAGAGAGTGTAGATGAATAAAAAGAGATTCTTATTGAAATCGGGTTTATTTCTTTAACTTAATTTATTTTTTTTTCTATTTTGTTATTTCAGACTGAGGAATGTTTTTTGTCATGTTTAACCGCATTGTGTCATCATCATATTTTTATTATAATGCGGTTATAATAAATTGTTTATAAATTAATGAATTAATTGCATTTATTTACAGCTACATACGTAAGCATATCTACATGAAAAAATACTTTACTAATTTATTTTGTTAATATGCCGCTATAAATGATATTCTTTATCTATTAAGATTTAATTTGTTGACATAATAAAGACGCAGCATATAAACATTTAATTATTGACATGTGAACAACTGATGACATACATAATAAAATTTAATTTTTATTTTTTATTATTTACCGCATAATCAACTTTCTGTACACACATGATTAAAATATTATGATTAAGGAATAATAAAATGATAAAATAAAAGCAAATGTCCAACAGTGTAGCCAAATTAGCCATTTTCGGGCTAAATTTAGCTATTTTAGAATACACAAACCTAGAAGAATCAGGTATTTGATATTTTGGAGTTTTTTTTTTTTTTTTTTTTTTTTTTTTTTTTAATTTTATGAAATTTTTTCCGTCGCTTTAATTAACGTTTAATTGTTCAGAATCTCAAAAAAAATTAATCCTAAATGATTTTTAAAATTTTTTACCGCAAAGTCCTTTGTAAAAATAAAAATAACAAGTAAGAGCACTACATTTGTCTGTACCAAATTTTTGATACTCAGCACCAATTTTGTTAACCCTTTTAGCACAAAATTTATTATTTAATTATTAACATTAATCGCTAAGGAATACTCTGTTTATACCAAAATATGTATCACTTTCTATAGTTTTTATATGCTACCAATTTATTTCTTTAAATTTAGCCTTTCAATGAAAGTGGGCGTTGAAGTAGGCGTATCAATATAGTTTCTGCTAATAAATACTACTTAGCTATTTCAATTCAATCTCACAGTATATAATTTGAAAAGTGGGCGTTATAGTAGGCGTGTCGAAGTTGTTTCGACTAATCAATGCAACTTCGATGTTTCAAAATAGACCTTTATTACACCAAAATCTTTATTCATAGAGAAATTATATGAATTTAAGATAAAACGTTATATGGGAGGTAGGCGTAAGGGATGGCGTGTCACATTTGTTTTCCGTTAGAACTAAGCCTTTGACCAAAAAGATATTTTTGAAAAATTTCATGTTTTATAATAAAGTTTCTTTAAATTTTTTTAGCGTTTTTTCAACCCTTTTGTAGCCATTTTTAAGTAAAATTTAATCATTTTGTTCACCACAAAATGGCAACACTGAACTCAAACACCGGTGTTAATGTCAGTAAAATATACCAATTTGACGCGAGGATTTATCTTTACATTTAAATGCTTATATGCTTTAATATTTGGTATTTAATTTTTTATTAGCTTAACTAATTTCTCCCAACAATGTTTTTATAAAAATTATGCGCTATAAAAGGCCGATGGTTACAGTATTCTTAATAACGTCACGTGACAGCATCCTATGGACATAAGAAATTTATATGGCAGGTCATATATAGCAAAACATTATACACAATTATTTTTCTGACCTTTCTTCCTTTTCATAGAACTTCTAAAGTATACAAAATATAAAATATTTATTTTTAATAAAAATATGTAACATTTTATATAGTTTCAAGCTTATCTTTCCTTTTGAGCCAGTCTTTAAGATATTCTAAAAGGCAAGTAAAGGGCCTCACGTTAAAGTTAAAAATAATTGCGTATTTTCAAATAAATGTCGCCAATGTCCCGCAAGACCACAAAAGCGGCAATGTGGCTGATTGTCGTTGTTTTAAAAGCCGTCGGTAATACATAAAGGGTTGCCGCTTAAAAATATTTAGTTTGAACTACCGATTATTTTGACTTGGAAAGGTAGAATAACATATGTTTTTATTTTAATCTTCTGTTTGATTTGTTAATTTAATGTTTATGTTTTACATTTGGAAAATGAGATACTATACTCACGAAAAAAATTTTGAAATATTTAAAACTTACTTCCGTAGTAAGTCTTTAACGAAAACTGTTAAAAAATTTACGTGGAAAATTTTACGAAAAATTATCGGCCCCCTGTTCGGTTTGTACGTCAGTTTGTGAGAACTTTAAATAAAAAGTTTAGTGAAAAGAGCACATATTGTAATTTTCTTAACAAAACATAATAATGAGGAAAACTTGCAACTATTATATGTTTAAGCCATAATCATACAATTCAATCATTGTAAATTATATGATTATGATTACCACTACCATGCCCTTTTCCTTGCGTGTAATATGTATCAAGAACAATTAGATCTAAATCCACACAACAAATATTAGAAACTATCAGAGGAAATTAATAAAGTCGAAATACCTGGATTTCGAAAACTTTTAAAATTTTGATTATTCAGGGTGTCCGCCGGGAAGGCTTACTACTCTGTTTTGCCGCGATTTTAGTAAATATTAGTCTTGACAGTTTATATTTGGCAGTCGTAAAGTACAGACGTGGCAAATTTATTATGGAAAAATATTTGGTAAAACAACGAGTTTAAATCGTTAAACATTTTTTTAAAATCAATCATCTATTACTGTGACGATGAGAAAGTCACGTGAATTTTTTGCGAGAAAAAACGTGCCACCAAGACGCACTTTTTATCGTGTAGAGAAGTATTTCGAAAAAATAGGGACTGCAGCTAATAGGCCCAACCAAGTATTGCAAAATCGGCTGAAAACATTACTGCTGTTCAAGAAATGAATTCGACGACGTGCTTAGGAGCTTCGTCTTCAAAGAACAACTTTGGCCACAATTTTGCACATAGATTTGCATTTGTTTTCATTTTTTGTGATTTTTGAGTCAAGATTCTTCCAGAAGACCATTTACGCCGCCGTATATATGCCAATATAATGCTACAGCTCTCTCATGACAACTCCGGGTTTCATGAAAAAATTATAATGAGTGACAAAGCAGATTTTCATTTATATGAATATGCGAATACACAGAATAGTCAGTTCTGGGCAATGAAAAACCCTCAAATCAGTCACTTTTGCATCCATTAAAAGTGACAGCTTGTTGTGCAATTTACTCAGGAGGAATCATTGGATCTAACTTCTTTGAAACTGAAAACGGTGTAACGGTAACTGTCAATGGGGAGCGATATCGTGATATGATTGATTAATTTTTAACGCCACAAATGAATGCTTTGGGCGTGACTTAATTGCAAACAGCCTGGATTAAAATGGAATTACTGCGAGACCTCTTTCCACAATAAGTTACTTCAAGGAATGGTGGTGTTGATTGGCCTCCACGGTCACCTGATTTGACTGCTCCGGACTTTTTTTGTTGGAATATCTGAAAAACAAAGTTTATGCAAACAAACTCGAAGCCCAGGAGCATTTCAAACAAAATATTTGTGATTATATGAATGAAATACCATGTGAAATGTGTGAGAATGTAATAAAAAATGTACTCAAAAGGGCTGACATTTATCTAATATTTTGTTCCATACATAATTTTGGACATTAAATAAATCATGTATCTATAAAAGATCCATTCTCTTTCATTTAATCAAAAATAGTTAACAAACAAAGTAGTTTACCTTCCCGGCGGACACACTGTACTTTTTATTGCACAGTATTGCTGTAAGTTATCCATTTCTAACAATTTCAATTTCTAAAATTTTTTACTTTATTATCTTAGTAATATATCTATTATAAATTTGCCGATTTTTTTTAACAATAATGTTTGTTTTTTTTAACTTCTATTAAAGAAAAAATTTGGTTAGAGGAGAATTATACTTTTGTCCGTCACCGGTTTCCGCGCTTGGTTTTATCATATTCTATATTGACAATAATTTTTTCACTCTTTTCCGCTTTGGATATAAGTAAATAAATAAAAATTACTCTTTATGATTTCCAGAAACAAATAAATAAATATTTCTTTTATATACATATGTAGATATGTATATCACTGAAATATTTTATATACCAAAACTTTGTATTTACCCCTCATTTTGCACGAAGATATATAATACAGGGTGGACCAAAAGTCGCGCCTGCGTGTAAAAATTGAATAACTTTTTTGTTTAGTATTATTTTTTATTAAATTTTTTTTTAATTATAATATTATCTTTGTATGACCTAAATTTTAATTATGAAAAATAATGTCAGAGAGATGACCACCATTTTCATAGATGCACAATTGGGCTCTTAAACAGGCGTTTTGCATAACGCACTATTGCTGATATTCATACCAATTAATCATACTTTCGAACCAAATTATATTTAAGAAAAGTATAAATTCTGTTTAAATGCACGGCATTGTATACAGGTTGCAGTGGTTTTTCTAGTTAAAACTTTTAATTATTTTTCTATTGCTATGTGGCTGTGTTGTTCTGACCAAGCTTATAATTATTTTGACGGTACAGTTGTTGTTTCATATTTGTTTTTATACCCTTCACACAGTGAAAAAGGGTATATATAGGTTTGTCATTCCGTGTGAAATTTCTACAATTTTCATTTCCGACCCCATAAAGTATATATTTTCTGAAAGCTTATGAAAAGGGGAGTCGACTAAGCTCTGTCAGTCTGTCAGTCTGTCCGTCTGTCCGTCTGACCGTGTGTATGTTGAAATCAATTTTTTGAAGCCTCCCGACATTGCTTGGACCCGGGTGAGGTATTAAAATATCAGAAATATTCGGAAGTAGATCGGTATTGAAAATTAGGAACATCGGTACATAAACAACTGAGATATGAGCAAAAACCCACGACTACCTCGATTTTTTACTGGTTAGAGAAAACGTGGCATCGAATCCCAGCTGAGCCAAAAAAAAAATTTTTTTTAATTTTTTAAAATTTTTTTTTTAATTTTTTTTTTATTTTTTATTTAATATATTATTTATATTTTTATTATTTTTTTTAATTTTTTTTTTATTTTTTGTTTGTTTTATATTTATTATATATTTTTTAATTTTTTTTTTAAATTTTTTTTTAAATTTTTTTTTTTTTATTTTATTTTTTTTTTTGTTTTTTTAACATACATACGTGAATTTATAATTTTACAATGGAATGTTTTTATATATGTATGTTTTTATATGTAGGTACGTATTTCATATGGGATGAATGGTGATACAAACTACTGTTATTGCACGACTCCCGTTGTGAAGGGTATATAAGATTCGGCACGGCCGAATATAGCGCTCTTACTTGTTAACTTTATTAAGGGCCAAGGTTTTTATGCATAAATTTTTTGCTTGAACAGAGAACAATAAATATGAATGAAATTAAAAACTTTAAAAGTAAATTTAAAACTTCCCCTTATTGAAGCATTAAACAATAAACTATTAGTTAGAAGAGATAGTAGAACAAAAAAAAAATTAGTTTTTGTTAAATTAATTATAAAATAACATGTAAATACAAATAGTAATAAGTGTAATTTTTATGTCGACATAAGAAAAATAATAATAAAACTAGTCGGAATATACAGGGTGTATGACAATGGACATGTCTAAAATTATGTATGGAATACAATATTATATAAATATCCGCTCTTTTGAGCATATTTTTCATTACATTCTCACACATTTCACGTGGTATTTTTTTAATTTCATCCCGAATATTTTGTTTGAGTTGCTCTAGGGTCTCTGGTTTGTTTGCATAAAACTTGCTTTTTAGATAGCCCCACAAAAAGAAGTTCGAAGCGGTCAAATTAGGCGACCGTAGAGGCCAATCAGCATTACCATTCCTTGAAATAACTTGTTGTGGAAAGAGGTCTCGCAGAAATTCCATTTTAATCCAGGCTGTTTGCAATTAAATCACGCCCAAAGCATTCATTTGTGGCGTTAAAAATTTTTCAATCATATCACGATATCGCTCCCCATTGACAGTTACCGTTACACCGTTTTCATTTTTAAAGAAGTGAGATCCAATGATTCCTCCTGAGCAAATTGCACACCAAGCTGTCACTTTTAATGAATGCAAAAGTGACTAATTTAAGGGTTTTTCATTGCCCAGAACTGACTATTCTGTTTAGTCGCATATTCATTTAAATGAAAATCTGCTTCGTCACTCATTGTAATTTTTTCATGAAAATCAGGGTTGTCATGAGAGAGCTGTAGCATTATATTGGCATATATACGGCGGCATAAATGGTCTTCTGGAAGAAGCTTGACTCAAAAATCACAAAAAATGGAAGCAAATGAAGATCAATGTGCAAAATTTGCCACGTCTCTTCTTCACGACTGCCAAATATGAACTGTCAAAACTAATGTTTAACAAAATGACGGCAAAAAAGCAATAAGAGCAGCATTTTTAGTGTAATTTTTTGCCATGTTTAAGAGAAGAGCAAATATCTGATCAAAGTTAGATAAGGTCAAATGATAAGGGCATTATTTAAACCTATATTTATGCCACTTACTCGCGAATGCCTATTTGGCGAGTTGTGCACGATAAACAAAAAAGTTTTTCCAAATTCAATTAAAAGTTCGGGTAAGTAAAAAGGCCAGTTCTCTCATTCACTCTTCCTTATTCTAATTCAAATGCACTTCAAATTCGGGTTTTGGGTTTCCAATGTTATGTTCGTCCCTTTATCGACAGTAGATTTTTGCTACTTTCTAAAGTAGATGTACACTTATCCTATTTTGAATAATTTATTAGTTTCTTCATTTTCCATTATGCCATATTGGCCTTGTATCCATACCCAAAAGGAGGAGTGCTTCAGACAGAACATCTTTCTAAGGAAGATAAGTTTTATTTAAAAACCAGCTTTGAGTCATTACTTTTATAGCATAAAATACGCATGTTTTAAAGCTCATTGTATTACGTAAATGAACTATTGCTTTAAAGAACTGGAATTTTTACTGAATATTATCTCTGCATATATTTTTGTTACAATACAAAAATAATAAAGCTATTTTTTTATTTAAAGTTTTAAGTACTTTTACTTTACTTTTAATCAGAATAGCTTGTCACAATATAATTTGAATAAAGTGCGTTTCAGCTTCAGCTGAGTATATAATGGCTTCACACAAATTTAATAAACTTTTAAAATTTAATATTTTCACGCTGATACTTTTAATATTTGTTTAATTTCATAGCATTTGTTCCGTTATATACGAGTAGTCTGACTAAAGCTTTTGTTTGATTTTAATTCGACAAAGTTTTAAATTTCAAATGCTCTTTTCCACATTCCATGCAACTTTTTTGTTATTACAGTTGATGTTGTTGTTGATGTGTTTTTGTGTTATTAACCAATATTGGAGTTTGTTGGTTTTTAATTAACTTTTGGCTGCAGGTTAAATCATATTGAGAAAATTAACGCCACAAAAATACAAACATGATACAAAACACCTCTATATGTTTAAAAAATGTGAGTGGGAAGTTTTTTTTTTTTTTGATTGTTCTTGGTTTTTGGTTCTCACACACATATAAAAATGTACATAACGTATATATGCGTATACATATGTATGTATTTGGCAACGTAATAAATACATTCTACCATACGTACAAAAAAGGCTGTCCCAAAATTTACTCAAGGTCTGTGATAAAATCAATTATTTCCTTTATTTGCTTTTCTAACATGTCCATTTTTAATACATTTTAGTAAAGAAAGATTTTATCTAGTAAGATAATTAATGCAAATAAATCTGCTGTAAAAAGTTTTGAACTCCGAAACGAGAGAAAAATATTTCTAACAGTAAAAAAAGTTTTTTCACATTTTTCATTATCATATTGATTGAAACTTTTGTGGTACTTTGAATGATGTCAAATTAATGTTAGTTAAGATGTTTAGTACACGAAGCGCTTTTTGGATATCTGAGCGGCATATAAGCCAGTAAAAGTTGAACATATGGCTGTTGTTTATTAAAGTTTCCTTTATTTCTTTCACAACTGACAAAGCTTAATCAAGACTCCAACCAAATTATGCCTGGTTAGGTTAATTTAAAAATGGGGCACTTAAAAGCCTAAACTCATGTCATTTATACACGTACACCCAATTGCCATATTGTGGGCTCTTAAAGAATGAACCAATTTTACACAACCATAATGTAGAACGCAGATAATGTTTCGACTAAGTAAAGAATATCGCCTCTTCAATGAAGATTTCTTTGGGATTTCCAATTTAAATTCCTTAGACAGTTCGTGCCTAACATACCTGAAAGCAGGACACTATTTAGGGTAGTGTTCCACAGTTTCATACTCTTCTTCGCGTGCTCTACATGCCAGCTATATCTCTTATCCATGTGAACTTTTAGTATACTAGTTATTCTCCTTAGTGTTGGCCTATTCAGTTTAAAGAACTCCTGTGATTTCTTAAGATTTGGGTCACCCAATAGTATATTGTCATCTTACCGATAGTAGTATTTTTCCCCTTTTGGACATGTTTCTTGATCGCATAAACTTTATATTCATTTTTGAATCTATAAAAGAAAGTAGTCTTCTTTTAGGTGATGGTATTCGAAAAATTTCCCATTTTATATAATTTGTCGGCTTTTTCATTTCCGATTATACCGTAATAAAAAATTCGCATGTGTATTTATCTCTCTTATCTTAGCATATTCTGAGATTTAACTTTTTCGCTTATAAGGGTCTTTATATCTGATAAACTATCCATAAAGATACGAATCGTTAACATTGTGTTTTACCAATTTAATGACTTCCATAATTTTCATAATCTCAGCCTGGAAAACTATACTGTGATCTAGAAGACGGAAATACTTACCTCTGTTCTAGGTTATGTAATACAAGCCGATTCCAGTTGGGTCGATACTTTTACTTTTATTACTTTATCTCATTCTCTTATGTAAGAGTGGTCTATCATACCTTGTTGGCATTTTGTCACTCGTCACCAGCCAGCTCAAACCAGCCATTCTCTTATGACCATTAATCTAGCAACGACCCGGACTGCTATATTTCACCGGTAACTCAATCGGCCGAGCTGAAAGTATGTTGCTAATATATATTAATGTAGCACCATCCTTCGATCTTTTTAAGAGCTTTTGTATTTACCTTCTTCTCTAAGTTTTGGGACATCCTTTAAAGACATTCAATAGCACATATAACGTATCGCATAACAAGGACATTATAAATAAATTGCGTGCATGTGTTTTGACAATGTACATGTGTTAGTATTTTTTAGGAAATAATGTACGTAAAAGTATCAGAGAACAAAATATTAAAAAAAAGTTTAGAAAAACTGAAAAGGAAAACAAGCCCATTTCAGAGTAAAATATGCCTGCATTTATCTATCTATTGGTTTCTTTAAACATCCCACACATCAAAACGTTTGCATAATTGTTATCAAATAGTTTATCATCCCACTTTTAATATTCATAAATGTCTATGAAACAATTAAAGCTAACAGTACGATTTCCTATCAGCATTATTAAAATGAAGTTAATGTCTAATGACAAAAATTCTGGCTAGCTACTCAAACTCATTACCAAAAAATGTTACGAAACAAATGACATTACCAATATGCCGAAAAAGGTTTCCTTCCTTGGTATATGAAAATTATAGTAGAACACACAAGCATACATTCAGAGAAACTAAAACCACTCACAAAGTTTATAAAGACTCTTGAAGGCAAAAGAAAAAGTCAACATTGGTTGATTGTTAGTTTAGCAAAAAAAAAAAAAGAAGTTTGTTATTGTTGCTTGATGAGTAACAAGAAAGAGTACTGCTCCTTTCTCGTTGGCTACTTTTTTTGTAGTTGTTGTTGTTGTTTTGTTAGAAATATAAGACAAATATTTAGCTTTTATTAAAAAATATTGAAATGCCAATATTGTTCAAAGTCTAAAAACAAAAATCAAAATTGCATTGCAAAACTCATGTAGTTAGTTCATACGTACATACATGATGTTCTAATTATTGTTGGGTTTTCAGGTTTTTTGTTTCCTTTTGTTTTTCTCTTGCACAAATATGAATGAATATTAAACTGTGTGCCTGAAGGTTATTAAATTAACACTTGTACAAAACAAGGCATATGCAATTCATGAACTCCGTTATTTATATAAATACATAGTTGAATATAAATTTCTATGAATTTTGTAAAAATTGTAAAATGTCTGTTAAGTTGCCATTAAACGTATTATCACTGCAACTTATAACTGGATAATCCCATACAATCAAAATCATATCAATTCATTTCATATAGTCATTATATGGTATCACACAAAAACAAAGTAGTTTAAAATTATAAAATATTATTTGATATAGTCAGAAACTTAGGTTAGGTTAGGTAGAACAGGCAGCAGTTGTGCAGCTCACTTGTATCCATTTTATTGATCCCATTGTGATACCTTAATATAAAAGTAAGAATAGAATAGAAAAGAGAGAAGAGAAGCAGACAACACCAGAGTCTCGGGCGGGAATCGAACCCGCAACTCCCAAACTAGCAGACCAGCACTCTACTGACTAGTCCACCGGGGCACCCTAGTCAGAAACTTAACTATATTATCTTTACGGTCTTCTCAAATATATACCTTTCTTACTTTTCTGCACATTTCAATATTCAACAAAAGCTAAATGACACTAATAATTTAATAATTAGTTATCGAATACTAATTTATAGCTTAATCGCTTTGCAACAATAATTTTGTTGCACCAAGCATTTAATGGTTATTTGTAGTTTCCAACGCTTATAAATATTTTGCGTTTGCGATAATATCATATTAAGTTTAACATAAAAATCATTCTTAATCTTTGTGTCAACAACATAAAATTTTTCATTAAACATACAACCATATACCCAGCGAAGAAGTAATGTTGTTTGATAATAAGTTTGTTCTGACATTTCTGCTATTTTGAGTTTTTGTCGGTAAGCTAATAATTTGCATCTAATCAAAATAAATGTTTTTTATACTATTTCAGTGACTGCATTCACTTGCATGCTACAGAATGGGCCACACGTCAACATGGTTAAAAAATTTTATACATTATTTATTAAAATGTATACTCTTTTTAAAAAAATAAAATAAAAAAATTTTGAAACCGCCCTGGTGTCTTTTGAGCACAACCATCGAAAAAATCTTAAAACCAAAAATCTGGGAGGATCCATTTTCAAATTTGGTGTTGCAATATATCTCCTGGAATCGGCCAAAACATCTTGTGTAACAACACTTTCACAATTTACAATTTTTCGCTTACCTTGAAACTTATCTATAAAGTACCAACGTTGGCTACAGTAAGCGAAAGCCAGACATTCGTTCCAGTTGAATTTTCTTGACATCAAAAGGAAAAGAGGTTGTTTCATCAGTCTTTGTATTTCGAAACAAAATAAGTTTGTGCAAGTTCCAAAATAATAAAAAAGATCGGTTGTGGTGATCTACATATCTCATTTTAAATGCGAAGCTGTATGTCCAAATTACAATAATACTAAAGGGCGAGGCGATATGGACAAATGCCTTAAAGAATATTCGTTTATTTTTATAATATTATTGATGTGGCAGAATTATTTATATATGTATGTTCATCAAAAAAACTATAGAAGAATATATCTTTCACAAGATGAGTGAACAATTAGCCCTGAAGCAATTACAGATATATTCAAAATATTTCCACACAATACTACACTTTTTGTCACGAAGTAATAAAATTTTCTCAAGAAAAATGAAAAAATTTCTGAAAACAAAGCACAAGTGGCAACCATATCAAAGTTTTATAGCTCGATAATCGTGACGAAATTAATAAATAAATAAAATAAAATAAAGTGAGAGCACTATATTCGGCTGTGCCGAATCTTTTATACCCATCACCAATTTTGTGTACATTTAAAGCACAATTTTTATTATTTTGTTAATCATTATGGAATAATTTCTTTATAATAAAATATGTATCACTTTCTTTGTAGAGGGTGGTTAAATTTTAAGGGCCCATGTTGAAGGTGAACTACACCTAGTCTTTAAATTTGTTTTCTGCATTTCACTTGACATTTCTCAATCTCAAACTTACTCAATTTGATCCGTGGAAAGATACGCAAATGAGCAACGCTTTAAAGTTATTCAGGTTTTTTATAAAAATGGGCGTTTAAATCAAAATGCATTTTGTGCAGTTCGTAATTCTTTTGATCAACATAATCGTTCAAATTCGTCTACAATCGGGAGAATTGTAAAAAATATTTAAGTTTCTGAAAAACAGGTCTGTATAAAATGTTAGAAAATCTGTGAATGCCTTCTTAGTTCGTTGAATTGGAACCACTGCTTGTTTTTGCGATAGTGTGGCAAAAGAGCAGTCAACCTCGCCTCATCATCATGCCCAACAATTGAGAATCAACATTGTCATTGAAAATTTGGGCCATCAGATAGAGAAGTGACGCCAAGGATGGGGGCCCATTTGGCCGATATTTTGTTAAATACATAATTGAACCATACAAATATTATCATTATAAAAAGAAATAATAATAATTTCCTGAATAATTTGTTTTTTATTTAAATTGAACATCGGCCCTTAAAATTTAACTACCCTTTATAACTTCGATATGCTACTAAAATGCTTTTGTAAATGTAGTCTTTCAATGAAAGTGGGCATTAAAGTAGGCGTGTCAATAAAATTTCTGCTAATAAATACAACTTAGATATTTCAATATAGTCCTTTATTTTCCCAAAAACTTTGTCAATAGTAAAATTATATGAATTTTAGGTAAACCGTTATATGGGAGGTGGGCGTAAAAGTGGGCGTGGCACCTACATTTTTTGGCACAGTAATAACATTGTCTAGATGGATATACTTAGCAAATTTGACCGTTATACCTCTAATTTTGGCGGTTTTATGAGCTTTTAAATTTCATTAACGGTATATAACGTGAGAAGTGGGCGTTATATTAGGCGTGTCAAAGTTGTTTTTGCTAATGAGTACAACTTAGGTGTTTCAATATAGCTCTTTATTATTCCAAAATCTATATAAATAGAGAAATTATATGAATTTTGGTTCAAACGTTATATGGGAGGTGGGCGTAAAAGTGGGCGTGGCACATTGATTTTCCGTTACAAAAAGCGTCTTACTAAAAAGCAAAGTATGCAAAATTTCAGAGTCGTACATCCAATTTTGTTGCTTTTGTGACGTTTTTGTTTTTAAATATACCGAAAAATACACTGCGCGATATAAATTTTCGTACATTTTGATCGATAACTCCTCTCCTAATGCATAAATTTAAATAATTTTCGGGAATAAATATTGTTTTTACTCAGGAAATATATATTCGAAGTTTCATGGGTCTACGTTAATGCGTTTGGACACAATTCCATTTTTTTCGATGTTCGAAGGACACTGTTTTTTCGACCCACTCTTGCTTTTCGAGCTATAACTCTCTTCCTGATATTCCGGTTTAGCCCATTTTCAATACCAAACAAACTTTGTCTATAAGAAAGATTCTGTCAAAATTTCAGCCCCCTATCTTTTTCGGTGCGACCTCTATCGTGCTTTCAACAGACGGACAGACGGACGGACATAGCTACATCGTCATCAAATCAAACCCTGATTCAGAATATATATACTTTATGGGGTCTAAAATGGATATTTTGGTGTGTTACAAACGGAATGACAAAATGAATATACCCCCACCAATTTTTTGGTGGCGGGTATAAAAAGCGAAAAAAAAGAGACTATCGTGCTTATTTGCTCATATCTCATATAGTTATGGGGCGATTATGCTGACAGTAGTACAGATGGACTGATGGATATAGCTTAATCGACTCCCCTCTTCATAAGCTTTTTGAAAATATCTACCTTATGGGCTTGGAAATAAATATTGTAGAATTTTCACACGGAATGACAAACCTATATATACCCTTTTACACTGTCGTGTGAAGGGTATATTAACCATATTTTGTTGTCGATAACTAAGTATTGTTATATGGAATATATTTCCATCGTTGAAGTCAAGGTTGAAGTGGCTTAGATTTTGTTTGAATTTTTTACAAAGAAAAACATTTTTTATAAGGGAGTTCAAAAAAGATGTCAATAATGTTGCATAATTTGAAGGAATTTTCAAATTACTATTTTTTTTTTTATTTATTTAATTTATAGTCTATAGATAATAATCCTTACAGACTCAAGTATGTAAAATAACAAAACAAAATTAAGGTTATATATAAAATAATATTCTATAATAATTCAACGATTTAAATATAAAATGATAGTTCTTTTAACAATTTCTTTACTTTTATTGAGGCCAATAAGGTGATAATAATTATTAAAGTTTTCACATATACGACGAAGAGGATCATTATTAGCATAGTTGGTTCTATAGTATTTTAAGTTAATAAAACGGAAATTTCGAGTTGGTCTGGTTGAAACATTAAAAGATATTTTACTTAGCAGGAATTCTGAGTCGATATCGCCTTGAATTAGGCCCAGCACAAAAGAAAAACTCAGCATTGAACGACGACTTTTTAAAGTTGGTAATTTTATAAGACAGAGTCTGCTTTCGTATGAAGGTAGTAAAAACGAATTCCATCCAAGGCCACGAAGACAAAATATTAAAAACTTCTTTTGTACAGACTCGATACTATCAATATGAATATTATAGCAAGGATCCCAAATAATCGATCCATATTCAAGAATAGGTCGAACTAACGATAAATATAATTGTTTCGTAATATAAGGATCTAGAAATTCCTTGCACCACCTCTTCATAAATCCAAGTACACCATTTGCTTTGTTAACAATTAAAGAAATATGGTCACGAAAATTTAATTGGTGATCAAGCAAAATACCAAGATCAAGAAAATTCAGAACTTTATCAAGTTTACACTCATTTATGCAATAAAATAAATCCAATTTCTTAATTCTGAAAAAGGACATATGCTTACATTTTTTTATACTCAGCTCCATTAAGTTGATTTCACACCAATTTACCAATTTGCCAATATCTGATTGAAGGAAAAGTTGATCTTCGGGATTATTAGAAGAACGAAAAATTTTGACATCATCGGCATACATCAAAACTTTAGAGTGCTGAATAACTGAAGGTAGATCGTTTATGAATAAGGTAAATAAAATAGGACCAAGGTGGCTACCTTGCGGAACACCAGAAGGAACTTTGATAGCATTAGACGTAGCACTTCCATACTTAACTTGTTGAGTTCTTAAAGACAAGTATGATCTTAACCATTTTATTGTCATATCCGTAAATCCCATTAATGACAATTTGTTAAGCAAGAGATCATGGTTTATTTCTGCAATTTGGTTAAGAACAACTCATATTGAAAAAGAATATACGTATCAGCACAGTTAATAAATTGTACAAAAATTGATTTAATTTTTATTTAATTTTATTTGAGCGCGTAAATTGAGGTATAAGTGTAATTTATTGTATTAAAAATAAAAAAGTAGTTGTTATTGTAAACGAGAGAAATAAAAACACTTGCAATTTTATTGTTGTAAATATTGATGAACTGTTATGTTTTTTTGTATTATTTTTATTTTCGATTTTTATTTTTATTTACAAGCAAAAGAAACAAGTTCAAATGTACTTATGTATGTATGTACATATATGAATGTTATATTTAAGTTTTTTAGTTTTATGAGTCTTACAGAAAATAAAACGATTTAAGACAGAGCGTAATTAAAAACACGTTTAACTCGCACGACGATCGATCGAAAAAGTGAGAGATCAAAGTTTTAATTAACCTTAGCTTTTGCAGTGATCAAAATACTTTATTATAAGTTGTTATACCGAACTAAAATAAAACACATTACCTATGTATATAATTCGAACCTTTACTGCGTGAACAATATTTGGACCCGCCACAGGTCACAATCAATATATTGTATTTCAGTTTAAATCTCTAAAGCAGTAAGCTTAAACAAAATCCTTTTGCTTTTTGTCAGCTTTAGAAACACCAAGCAGAACATGAATAAAGTTCTCTTACAGATCTGCAACTTAAGGAATATCAAACATATCAGTTATAAAATAATTTTGCTGATTAGCAGCTTAAGGAATATTTTAGACGATTACAACGTTAGGCTTATCAACTAGTCAAGAGGATCTAAAAAGGATTGTACTAAACGAGACATCTCAACAACTGCTAGAATCCCTGTTTAAAACTTTTGAAGTTGAAGTTGAAGGTTTTTTAACTTTTGTTTCAATTTTCTTAAAATTTTTTTAGTGAAAATTTAAATGTAGCCTGCCAATTATCTTATGCAACTTAAAGGTAATTTTAACCTTAATTGTCCAAATCGATTTTTTTTAAAGTAACATTCCTACCGGTTAGATTTATATATAAAAAAATTTTTATTTTTTATACATAAAAGGTGTATTTATTGGCAGAATTCTTGAACAGAATATTTGTATGTTTTGATAGAAAAATTTTTCGTTTGGTTGGGTTTTTCTGTGAGTATGCCGTGAACATGAGTTTTTTATCGCAGTTAATTTTACATAATATTTACCTGCGCAAACAGAAATCTAGGGCGTTTATTTAAATGTAATATTTTTATCTTAAGCTGCATGGTCGTTAGTAAAAATTCTTAACTAATATTTTAATTATTTTTGCAGTCAAAAAAATAAATGTGACGTTATCGTTCAAATAAGTACGTATATTTGCATCTGTTATAACTTTAGATTTAAAATTTTAATAGACCAGGTGTTGGGAGCTGAAGTACAATTCTGTACCAAAAACTTAATTTTTAAAGATATTTTAGTTACATTATTTTCGATATTAAGACCCGATATGTTCCCGCCGTTCCTTTAAGGAGCACAAACAAAGCAGGTTTATTACCTAGTAACCAATAAAAATGTTACTACGATTGGTACGTTTTTTACTGGTACATAAAGAAGAATTTTGTTTTGTTAAATAGTTATAGCCAAGCACGGTATGTGAACCCTTCATTCCTATTTAAAATTAAACAATTTCTACAATTTCATCATAAAATATACTCTTTTTAAGTACTAGATACCCAGTTTTGCCACTAGCTAACAGGGAGCAGAGTTTTTATCGTAATTAAACAATGAACTGAAAACCAGCTTTATAGTAACACCAGCCGAGTGAAATGCTTTTACGAAACCCTAAATGTTGTCCTTGAAATACAAAATTCTCACTAAAATTAAACAGATGAGCAAAAACGCAAAAACACAAGAACGCACAATGTAGCATCCTGTCAGTACTACAACTCGACAGACAAAAACAAAGTGTAATTTAAAACAAGTAAGAAGACTATATTTGGCTGTGCCAAATCATATAAACCCTTTATACAGTTTGTCATGTATACGTAAGTATGTATTAGCGACCGATAGCTTTTTTTGTTATTTTAGCTGAATCGATTTCTTCTTTTATAATAACTCAACTTGTAATATACCCATATAACTGATTTTCAATAGCATATGCATATGTGAAAATTTGATACCATATAAGAGGCCATATAAGATGTATACATGGAGGTTGCAAAAAGTTGATTTTAATAAAAGGACGGACAGACGGACTTGTGTATACTGGGTGGCCCAATATTAACGAAGGGGTTTGAATTTATTATACCTTTTTATTTAAGAAATAATTATTAAGTATTTTTTTTTACAGTATATAAATGGGGAATATTTTTAGTTTAGTTATGAAAAATAATATCTCGCTAGTGGTGGCTATTTTCTGCTTCGCAAATTCGTGCTACCTCCAACACATTTTTCACAACCTTTCGCAAAACTTCAGGTGTTATGTTGTTTATTTCGTCGCGTTTATTGTTTTTTAATTACTGGATGGTTTTAATGTAGACTTCACCTTTCAAATAACACCAAGAAAACAGAAAACAGAAACGCGGAGGCCAATTAAAATCACTTATACGCAAAATAATTCGTTCACCAAAGATGTACCGCAAAAGAGCCATTGTATCCCTTGCAGTGTGCGCTGTGGCTACATCTTGTTGGAACCATACTTGCGGATGGTTTTCCACGGCTGGCCTTCCAGCATTGTCCGATATCAGACACCATTGACCAAAACGGTGATCCCGTGTTAATTTAAAAAAAAATAAGGACCAATTATCCTTGCCAATGAAACACCACACCCAACCGTACACTTAGATGGGTGTAGTTCTCACTGTTGAACTACTATCAGATTTTCCGTATCAAATATCCTGCCGTTTTGCTCATCAATGAACCCACTTAATTGGAAATGGGCTTCGTCGCTAATAATACAATTATGATAAAAAAGTTATAACATATTCAAATCCCTTCGGTAATTTTGGGCCACCCAGTAAAAGGCTTGCAAATATATATATACTTTATAGGATCGGAAATTAATATTGTAGCCTTTTACAATCTCATGTGAAGGTTATAAAATAAGTTTTTTGGCCCCACTGTGCGCCGTTATCAGCAGTTAAGCGATTTAATAAGTGCTTTTTGTTAATAAAGTCTTTTTTTTTTGGGTAAATACTTATTATAGAATTTTTATAAGTAATCTACTTAAAATTGCTTATTTCTCTTTTATTATTTTGTGTTTAAATTAAAATATTTATTTAAAAAAAAAAACTGCACCCTAACAGTAATCCGAATACAAAATAACACAATAACTTATTATTAAAATACAAAATTTTAAATATTATTATGGGAAAAGAATAAATCCTAAATAAATTTAATTGCGATTACCTTTGTCTGGATCTTATCAAAACCTTACAAGAGAATAGAAGAAAAACACTAACAATAACCCTGTTGTTAACCCTCATCCATAATAATACGTCGTTGACAGTTGACTATAATTTCTTTTAAAATAGCACACACACACCCACACACACAACAGACGAAAAAAAGGTGAAGAATACAACTTTCACTAGAAAGGATATTTTCTATTTTACACTAAGTTTTTTCTTTCTTCTTTGCTGGCTTTCAAAACAACTTGTAGATGATTGTTGGTGGTGGTGCTGACAATGAAATTTTGTTTTAATTTTTTTTTTTTATATAAAAATATGTACACAAATACATACAATATAACTTCAATCTAGTGCAGAAACTTAAAAAAAAGTTGATTTTCACGTAAGTTAATACTAAGGCTAAATAAGTCTACCGCTATTCAGTATGTCAGTTTGTTTGTCTTTCTGTCGGTCTAAGGTTTTATCTCTTGTTGGTTGTTTGGCGTTTTAAAAAGTCTCCTCTATACCAAACTAGACTGTATGTCTTTCCTTCTAATAGTCTGTCCGCATGTATTTTTTTTTTCTATGAATAAAGAATATTGTAGTTGTTGCTCTTGTAGCTGGTGATAATACTGAACCTGCAACATATATAAATATTTTTTATGATGCTTTCTCTTTTTATTTTTTTTTAATTTTTTCTATATATTTTTTTAATATTTAGTGTTGCTGTTGTTGTGGTAGTTGCTACAAGGGCGGAAAGCTGTCATAAGCAGATAAGCTGCCGCAATAAGCTTTCGTTGGAGATATATTTACACTGATTTACGAGATTCAGTTTGCATATGGTAATCGTAGGAAAACACAACGACCTTTTTACAATTTTCATTCTCTGTTATATATTCTTTGTTGTTGTATTATTTTTAATTTATTTAAAATTTTGCATGTTGTTTGGCTTTTTAACAAAGGAGATTGTACTCGTGTTCGCATGTCGTAATTTCAATTTAAATTTTTCATAAAATATGAAAAAACCAAAAAAGAAAAAACAGTTATGCCAAATGTACTTTAAAATTAAATGAAGTTTTGCTTTTTTCCAAGTGTCCCACTTTTTATCTAAGTATGCATCCTATTCTAATAGTGTTGCAAATAATGAATTTAAAATATTTATATGTTCTTATAACTTTTAATATTTTTAAAAGCAATTTCTTGTTTTCTATTTGTAGTTATTTTCATTTTTTGCTTTTCACACTAAAATCCAATCTTGAAAATGCTTTCGATTAGTTTAATGTTCTATTCTATTCTGCTTTAGCCTTAATCAACCCAGTGTACGTAGACCAATGAAAAGCATTTACGTTTTGTTATAATTAAGGTCTTCACAGTTTTGCTAAGAGGCAATAAGAAAAAAACTAAATGATCTTAGTATATGTACTGAGAAAAGGGTCACTTATATATAAATGCATATTCGTAAAGAGTTTGTCAGAGATTTTTCTAGTTTGACCAAAGAAATCGAAAATGAGGTAAAATTTTGTAACAAATTTAAATTTTGCTTGTAACAAATCCAATATAGGATTAGAAATTCTTTAAAGTCTGTATGAGTGTTATTATGAAAAATTTGTATTAAAATCAAACCGCTAAAAGAACTATATTCGGCTGTGTCAAATTTTTGATATTTTTCACCAATGCGGTATAGTACTTTTTTACCACAAATTTTTCTTACTTACTCAACAGCTCCACTTACTGTAAAATAATTTTTTGTCCTTAAAAAAATTTTGCACTACTTCAAAATTAATAACATTTTCCTTAACTTTTAAATCAACAGTGCAAAAGAACGCTTTTTTCATTCCTCCTTAAACTCAAAATAGTTTGTCATAAATTATGTGCTCCGAAATGCTTTCAAATGCATGCAAAATGTCTTAAAAATTTAAGGTAAACAAACATCATTAACTCATGAAACACCTAATTTTCACCTAATGTGCATGTAATCCATGAATTTACTGGACTGAAGTGCAGTTTATTAGTATGATCGTATAAATACATAATCTCCAAATCTAATTCATTGAATTGAACCCATTCATATACTTTTCTTTTGCATGTCTTTTTGCTGGGTTTCTTTCTTTAAGTCGAATTTTATATATATTTATTTTCTTAAATTTAATCTCAAATTGGAACCTAAGTAATTTATTAACCACTTTTTCTATTACAATAATTTTTGAGTAGTGAGTGTTAAAGTGGGCGTATCAAAGTAATTTCTTCTAATGGATTTAATTTATGTATTGCAACATAGAATCCCTGAATCCTCTAAAATATATGTTCATAAAAAAATTGTATGACAATATTAAAACTCCGTCGTTTTAATAAAGTTATAAACTTCAAGTGGACTAAGTACGACACTTTGCAATCTAAAATTTCGTTCATTTTGATATATAACTACGTTTGTAATAGCATTTAAAATTTTTTTGGGGAAATATATTTAAGAAATATACCTGTATAATTTTATCACTGTACGTCAATGAGTATAGTGTGAAACTCATTTCTTTATGTCAATCAGACATTATTAATGGATAACACTTGCGATATCAGTTACAACTATCTTAATAATAGACTGATTTAGCTAATTTTCAAAGCCAAACATTTCTGGCAAAATCTTATCCTAATTCATTTCGAGCTTTATCTTGCTTTCAACGGACATAGCTATATCACTCTAAAATTACTTAGAAAATATATACTTTAAGGGGTCTAAAGGGTCTCACCAGTTTGTATATAAAAATTAGTAGCTTGTCTCGTCTACCTAGTAGAACAAGCGATAGCTGAATTATTTCTCTTCTCAGATTCTGTCCGTCATTTAACTAACTAAAATATTGTTGCAATTATATATTTTATAGACGTTGCTTTATTTGCTTTAAACAAACTGTAAATCTTTTTTATTGCAAATAATATTGGTTAGAATTTACGTTATAAAAGATAGAAACTTTATTAATATTTAACACAATAAGTTATGCAGTTCTTTATTTATTATATCAATTATTATTATACAACTTTATTATCACACTCAATGTGTTAAACCCATAATGAACTCTGTTCTGCTACTATTTTGTACTATCTATGTTTTTTTACTATTTATAGTGTCAATACTGTCTAATATTGATAATCTGTAACTAACCAAAAATTCTTCACACATATAAACTTATAAATACCCTAACACTTAAATGAAGAATTACGATATTAACATTAAACAATATGTAGGAAAAAAAACTACTCCCTAAAATATGCAGATGGTGAAAATAAATTTCAGCGAAGTTAACTTAACATGTTACTGTCAATTACAAACAAAGAAAATTGTTAAATAAAAAAGGTGTATGTCAAACTGAAGCTGAAAAAAATATATTCAACCTGGTTCACGCCCAAAAGCTAATCCTTTCAGCTAGTGTTCTAACCGATGGAGCACCTATATCGTCGCACTGACTTACATAGTTCCATTATATAGACTACTAGAAAAGCCCGGCGCGCGTTGCTACGCCCTTTAATGAATAAAAATGCATTATAAATTTAAATTGAATATCTAGTGCAAGTAGCCAAAAATGATAACTTATTTCTTATGGGCGTGGCACTGCCCACTTTTCTAACCTTGAAATTATAAAGTCATAACAGCTCAATATGTGTGCAAAGTTTCAGAAAAATCGGTCCAGTGCAAGTACCCCAAAATTATAATTTTTTTATGGGCGTGGCCTTGCCCACTTTTCTAACACGAAATTATACAGTCATGACAGGTCAATATGTGTGCAAAGTTTCAGAAAAATCGATCAAGTGCAAGTAGCTAAAAATGATAACTAATTTTTATGGGCGTTGCTCCGCCCACTTTTTGTCACCCATAAACACTCCCTGGAATGTGTACAACAACTTAGCTGAGTTTGAGTCCGATCGGTTTTACAGTTACGGAGTCTATAGCTAACACACACACACACACACAGAGTTTCGCTTTTATATATATAGATACATACATTATATGGACATACATAGTTCCATTATATAGACTATAGATCAGTCATAGGCAAAACAAGGTTCTTAGTAAATTTTCTTTTTAATCTCATGTAAAGGGTGTTTTTTTAAGCCCGATAGAACTTGAAATTGTAAAAAATAACACAAAAAATTAAATTGTAATCAAATTTTTTTTTTTATTCGAAAGATCAATACGTGACATTAACATTTGAAAATGATTTCGGGCATATGGGCACCGCGGCTGTTCTTGACGAAGTGCATTCTGGACGTCCAATTTTGGGCCACTTTTTCGAGCACTGCTGGCCGTATGTCACGAATAACACGAACAATGCTGGCCTCCAAGGCGTCAATTGTTGCTGGTTTATCAGCATAAACCAGTGACTTTACGTAGCCACACAGGAAATAATCGAGAGGTGTCAAATCGCACGACCTTGGAGGCCAATTGACAGGTCCATTTCTCGAAATCAACTTATCGCCAAATTTTGATTTCAATAAGTCGATGGTTGCGTTCGCCGTATGGCACGTAGCGCCATCCTGTTGAAACCACATCTCCTCCGGATCAATGTCATCCATATTTTCAAACAAAAAATCACTGATCATGGTGCGGTAACGACCTCCATTGACCGTAACCCGAGCTCCGGCCTCATTTTTGAAGAAATAAGGTCCGATGATGCCACCAGCGTGAAAACCGCACCAAACGGTGCATTTTTCTGGATGTAATGGAGTCTGTAGGGTCTCTTGTGGATTGGTCTCGCTCCATATGCGGCAATTTTGCTTATTAACAAACCCGTTAAGCCAAAAATGCGCCTCATCGCTGAACACAATTTTGCGATAAAATTGGACGTCCAGAATGCGTTTCGTCAAGAACAGCCGCGGTGCCCATATGCCCGAAATCATTTTCACATGTTAATGTCACGTATTGATCTTTCGAATAAAAAACAAATTTTGATTACAATTTAATTTTTTGTGTTATTTTTTACAATTTCAAGTTCTATCGGGCTTAAAAAAACACCCTATATATATCACACGTATTGTCTGAGAGCAAAAAATCTGCAGTCTAGTATCAGCTTTTCAGAAAAAAGGTTGTGGTCTGCGATGTCAACTTAAAAATTTCAAAAAGCACAAAACTAAGAAAAAAATTGCGCAATTAAAAAAAAATCACTAAATTTAAAATTTTTAACTTTTGAAAAATGCAATAAGTTTCAATCGCATTTATTAAGAGTATAAGCAGCAGATAAATTTAAAAATAATTTTATTTTAAATAATACGTTTTTAAACAGTATGACAACTTGAACCTCTCGTTGCCAATATAACTATCTTACAATAAAATTTACAGCCTTTACACATCAGCTGCTCTCTGGAATACCTTATTGTACATCGGGCAACGTAACTAAAGTTCTAATGATAACGATAATTGACCTATAAGTTTTAAAATAACCAATTATTAATATCATGTGGCAAAGTATCATGATCAATATGAAAATTTCTATGAATGTTAAAATTTACCTCTCATATTAAATGAGACATTTTTGCATATCAAATTAAAAGGAACGCTAAATATTTAAATGCATTTTTTATATTAAATTGGTTTGATCAACTTCTAACTTACTAGACAATTAGTTTTCGTGAAAATATAATTATATAAAAAGCAGGTGCTCCATATCTCATAAACCATGCTGGATATCAAGAAACGAATATCGGAATTAAATTACAATAAATAATGTAAAAAATATATAATCCACTCATAACTATTTTTTTAAATGGTTGCTAGTTTAAAATAATAACAATAATAACAGACACATTCTGTACTTTTAATACTTATCATTTCCCTAAATAATTATTTTAAAATATATTTTCTATACTTTCAACTTTAAATCATTTTACAACGAGTCACTAATGAACAAAAAAAGCACCAAAAACTAAAAAAACGCCCCAAGCACTGACTTCTACGTCAAAAATTTCTAAATTAAACTAAAAACGGTGCCAAAATTACCGATATATACATAAGTTAATCGTCAAACCGGTTACGATTCTATGTTGACAAATTTTCCTGTTTTTATTATTTTGGTACACAAAGCTTTCATTAAATTTTAGAAAATTTGCAATCAATTTACAAAATTATATATTTTTCACAATTATATGCCCCTTCTCATGTTTTCTATAACTTGTCATGTTTAATATAAAACTAAGTCTCTCTAATTAACAGTTTAGATAAACACTTACTTATAGGATTTTTTTTTTCAAGTTTCATCTAGTGTATATATTTAAAAAATGTAATTGAATTCCTTAACATAATCTGTTATCTGCCTAAATAAATTTTGTCTGCAATACTCGATTGCATGCTTTTATTATATCATTTTCTAAATATGTGTTTATTACGGTATAAGAAATACTACGACCATTATAAATTGTGCTAAAAACTGCAAATGTAAGTATTTTAATTTCAATTTAATAAAAATAAGTGTCACTTTCCTATATATTTGTAAACATACATATATAAATGGATAGAGATATAAAAAAAAATCCAGTTCCTGCTAGAACAAGTATAAAGAAAAATTAATTTTAAAATTAGCTGTAATAGTTGGAAGAAAATTGATAAAATTAAAAAATTTTAAATATGCAAAAATCTAATGAAAATTCTTTTTTATAACCTCCAACAACAAAACTAGTGACAGCAGTTACACATAAATTTTTATATTTTAAAACTAAATTAGGGCAAATCTATAACATCTGTTCAACATTTCCTGTCGCAGTTCAAAATTAAACTAAATAGCAAATAGCAAAAAAAAAACTATACAAAAGCTTATAACATTCTTTGCAACAATAGCATTTTTAGTTGAATAAGATTTCACCGAGGAAAGTAAAATATATTATGATTTTGGAAAATAATTTAAAGTATTTAACAGAATAGAATTAAACAAAAAATTGTAACTCATTGATGGAACTTTGTGTGATAAAATATTACATGTAAGAGCACTATATTCAGCTGTGCCCAATTTTTGATACCCACCACCAATTTTGCGTACTTTTATAGCACAAAATTTATTATTATGTTACTAACAGCGAACACTATGATAATCTCTTTATAATAAAATATGTATTACTATCTTTGTTTAGTTTCAATAAAATCGTACAATGAAACCGTACATTAGGAGTGCTACAATTTTTTATTTTTACGGAAATTAAAGAGCAGTATTTGGTTGCCAGAAATCACTAAAAATAGTATTTGTTTTGTGTGGGAATAGCACCTTCTACTTTTCACAAAATTTTAAATATACTAAGATAATCCATTCGAGATCTCTTTTTGGTCCAAATATAAAAATCATGGATTTAAAATAAAGCATTATATGGGAGATGGGCGTTAAAGATCGCTTCTAAATTTTATTTTCTGGAATTAAAATAATATTTATCAAAAGCCATATTTGTGAAATTTCATCATCTAGTACATATAATTCTATCGCTTTCGGATTTTATTAGATACTAGAAAAGCCCGGCGCGCGTTGATACGCCCCCTAATGGTTAAAACTGCATTCGGAATTTAAATTGAATATCAAGTGCAAAAAACTAAAAATTATAACTTTTTTTAATAGGCGTTGCCCTGCCCACTTTTCTAGTCACGAAACTGTATAGACATGACAGCTCAATATGTGTGCAAAGTATCAGAAAAATCGGTGAAGTTTAAGTAGCTGAAAATGATAATATATTTCTAATGGGCGTGGCACTGCCCACTTTTCTAATCACGAAATTGTTAATCGTGACCACTCAATATGTGTGCAAAGTTTCACAAAAATCGGTCCAGAGCAAGTACCTCAAAATTATAGCTTTTTTTTTGGGCGTGGCCCCGCCCACTTTTCTAATCACAAAATTATATAGTCATGATAGCTCGATATGTGCGCAAGGTTTTAGAAAAATCAGTCTAGTGCAAGAACCTCAAAATTATAACTTTCTTTTATGGGCGTGGCCCTGCCCACTTTTTTAATCACGAAAATATAAAGTCATGACAGTTCAATATGTGTGCAAAGTTTCAGAAAAATCGGTCCAGTGCGAGTACCTCAAAACTAAAACTTTTTTAGGGGCGTGGCCCCGCCCACTTTTTATATCACGAAATTATTTAGTCAGGACAGCTCAATATGTGTGCAAAGTTTCAGAAAAATCGGTCAAGTGCAAGGAGCTAAAACTGATAACTAATTTTTTATGGGCGTGGCCCTGCCCACTTTTCTCCAACCATAAACACTCCCTGGAATGTGTACAACAACTTGCCAAAGTTTGAGTCTGATCGGTTTTACAGTTTCGGAGTCTATAGTTAACACACACACACACAAACACACACACAGAGTTTCACTTTTATATATATAGATGTGAGAAGCGGGCGTGTCAAAGCCATTTCTGCTAGTGAACTTAACTAAATATGTTTTTTTCTTCTTCCACAATCTTTGTCCAAAGAGAAATAATATGAATTTAAGGCAAGACGTTTTATGAGAGGTGAGCTTTAAAATGGGCGTATCTTCTTCATTATAATGGTATTGACCTAAAAGTTATATGTGCGAAATTTCATCATCACACATCTAATTCTGTCGGATTTATGGGCTCTTAAATTTCATTGATAGTAAAATATGTGAGAGGTGGGTGTTAAAATAGCCGCATCGAAGTAGTTTCTGCTAAAAAAAATTCAACTAAGGTGTTACAATATCGCTGTCAATAGAGAAATTATAAAAAGTTGAGATAAAGGGTTATATGCTTGCTGGACGTGTCACCTAAATGTTCCGTTGTTACAAGTCTATTGACCAAAAAGCAATGTTTTCAAAATTTCTGAATCATACATCTAGTTTTGTCAGTTTTATTAAGTTTTAAATTTTAAATTGAGTGTGAGAGACTCTTTGCGGTATAAACCGTCGTACATATCTATATATGTATATATATCTTCTAAATCTAAAGGTTCTTTTGTAATGTTTAGATTCGAAGAAGATATTTCTTTTTACTTAAGAAATATACTTACGAAATTTTATCGCTTTACATCAATGCCCAAAGTATACAATCGTATTTTATTCTATGTATTTAAGATGAACATTGTTGTTTTACCTAATCTTAAATTAAGTGGTTTCACTAACCCTATGTATTAGAAATATTTAGGAAAAATTTTATACCCTTACGAGCTCTATCGTGCCTTCAACAGACGGACGGACATTGCCAAAAGAAAACTCAAAATGAAACCAGAACTCAGAAAATATGTGCTTTATGGAGTTTAAAATGTATATTTCTGTGCATTATAAACGGAATGATAAAATTAATATACCCCAATACCATTTTTTTTGTGGTGGGTATAGAAATAGTTGCAGTAGATGAAAAGTTGTGCACAAAAGTCAACAGTTTTCATCATACAAAATAAGGGCAAAATTTAATTGTTCTGTATGTAAAAGAAAGTGAGTTAATTTAATGAAAAATAGTTCAAATATTCGGAAAAGATTTTAATAAAAATTAATTTATACAGGTACGACGTTCTATTTTAAAACTGACTTGTATATTAGCCAGTAAATTCTTGTTTCAATTAATTCTAAAAGTATAATTTCCAAAGTATATGGTACTTCATAACTACTTTAGAGTATTATGTAGCCAAACAAAAAGCCTCTACTCAATTTACTTAGTGACTATTTGCACAATACTTTACTAGAACTACTGTCAAAGGATGTAAAGGGATGAAGAAGGTACAATACATGTATATATGTGATTAAGCATTAACGTTAACATTAAAGAACAAAGTAAGTGTGCTAAGTATAAACCAAAAATTTTAAATGTCTATTTTACCTTTCGAGACCGGTGCAAAGGTGCAGTTAACTTTTAAAATCCTTCTTTTATTATCGCCAAAGCTGATGGTGTAAAATGCATATATAGCTTTGTCATTCCATTCGAACTTTCAACAATATTCATTTCCGATCCCTTAAAGTATATATTTGCTGAGAGCTTATCAATAGTGAGATACGTCAGTCTATCTGTCCATATGTTTTGAAAATAAAACAACTTTAAGAAGCCCCCAGTATTACACAGTTAATATTATCGCTATATTATTTGCTGAGATATAAGCAAATTAACACGACTTTTGCTATTTTTCCCCTATTTTTACCACAACAATAAACATTTTTAAGTCCTTGGATAATTCTAAGGCACCTTTTTAATTAATTTGTTTTTGTTTTAATAATATAAAGGCTGTCTCAGTACAAAAAACACTTCTTCCTTTTAAAATAAAAACGCCTATTTTATGAATTTTTTTTATTTGTAAAATACACATTTTTCGATTAAGTATGGAATAAAAAAAACGCAAAGTGTGAGGGCCACTCACTTCGCTTTCAAATTTAAAATATTCTAAATACTTTTTCAAGAACATTTGTGCCTTGATTAAGATCTTAATTAGTTCATATAATATAATTAAAAAATTAAAAAATGAACTAAAGCCACTAATAAATAAATAGTGTTTTAATAAAAAAAAGTTCGTGAAATTTTTAAATAAATCAATGCCGCATATTTCAAAATTGTGTTATCTGAAAAATGCTTGTACTTTCTAAAATTAATTTAACGTCTATCATTTGCAAAGCTCCTGAATGTAGATAAGTAACTTAATATTGTTGATCTATGACATACACACTCAATTTTACACTAATGAATTATAATGCTGTGATACACCAATTTTATTTATGAAAATATATTTATTTGTGTCTACACCACACATGCATTCTTATGCAGGGATCTACACAACTTGTGCATGCACATTCATGCTTAATCAACTAACTGGCTAACTACCGAATACTTTATTTTTTTTTTTAGTTCTACTACCTACACTCAAATCATATCGGTTGTATAAGCATACGACTGCCAAAAGAAGAGACGAAAAAACATTAATATTCGTTTCGGTTAAAATAACGTTTGCACCCGACACGAGTACTTAGAAAAAAGACAAACGACATGCTTCACTTAAAATAATGTCGGTAATGAAATTAAGCTAAAAAGTAAATCACTGTTTAGTGTATGCTGCTCATGAAATGCAAATAAAGATTTCAAAATGCAAACCTTGTTAAGCATCAAACAGCGCTAATAATTTATTTTTGCAAACAACCAGAAGAGTAACAATAACTAAAACAAAAAATCAGCTACAGGACCAAACTGTCGTCAACCACACACACTTAAAGCAAATTTAATCACAGCAACGTTTTAGCTAATTTTGGTGTATTTTTAGAGTGTGTAAGTGTATTTCGCAGAAGCATGTAATTGGATGAAGTTCAACTCATTGAAACGTTAAAAAAACACGTTTTCAAAATTATATTTTACCTTTGTACACGCTACCCTAAATATAGGCAATACAGTCAGAATGCATAAAATATTTTCAAACAAAAATCCTTAAAAAAAAGCATTTTTCTAAAAAATTCCTAAGAATACTTATGTACCCAAAAAGAACCAGGTATTGCTTGCTTATCAGTGGTCACAAGTAGAAAGGCCCTAACACTTAGTTCTTGTGAAACTCGGTTATTCAGTGATTCCAATACATTTCACAAAAATAGACTTCAACATTGTCAATAATGTCATCATCAATGAAGTAGTCAACTACCTTTGTAATACTGACAGTGCCTCCATCATTTGAAATAACCTGTACGTTTTGTACTCCAGAACTTCCAATGAATGTTTCTCTCCCAATTGGAAGAATAACTGCTACCCATTTTTAATTTTCTGTGTTTTGAATGCAGTCATGATATGCTTCAATGTCTAGTGGATCATTTGCAGTTTCTGGAAATTCCATTTCAACATCATTTACAGTTTCATCTTGGTTCTCTTTTTCAGTTTCGTTCTCGTTGTTCTCATCAGGTTGATACATATCATCACTTCCGTCACTAAAATCACTCTCGTCTTCACTTGCTTCTAAGAATCGCTGTATCTCTTCATCAGAATATTTTCCATGAGAAGTTATCTTACTTTGCGCGCTACTTTTTTACTAAAAAGATGAATACACGTGTTACTCCTTCAACACTTCAACATCAACTATTCATCATATATGATACATGCTACGTATGTAATCTTATTTAGTAAAGAATCGTTTATGACATGTTCAATGTATCATTAGTTATACATATCATATATGATACATGTAACGTATGGAGTCTGAATTCGTAACGACTCGCTCATGTATCGTAACTGATGCATTTATTTTTAACGTTGTATTATATTCAGGACGTATGCAGCTAATTCAAAAACTTATTGATAACCTCAAAAATGGCTACAGTAATCAAATTTCAAAAATATTTGTTGGACGTGTACCGTTAAAAAAATTCTTTTGTATGCGGACAGGGAACCTGTTAAAATAATAGTCCGATGAATCTCACTTTTAATTGAATGGATACGTCAATAAACAAAACTGCAATATTTAGAGTGATGATAATCCACAAAGACATATTGAGACGCCATTATGTCCAAAAAATCTGACTGTTTGGTATGCTTTACTAGCTGATGGAATCATTGGTCTGTACTTCTTTGAAATGGATGCTAGTCAAAACGTTACAGTCAATGGTGACAGCTATAGAGCCATGACTACTAACTTATTTGTTCATCAATTGAATAACTATCACGTGCATAATGATCATGATGATTATCTGTGGTTACAAAAAGAGAGCACAACATATCGCACAGCCTGTGCCGCAATTAATTGAAGAAAATTTTTGGTAAACGCATTTTCTCAGGTTTCAGATCCTTGAATAAGCCCCAAAGTTCGTGCGATTAAACGCTGCTAGACTAGTTTCTGTGAAGATATGTGAAGTCGCTAGTATAAGCCGAAAAACACGAAACTACTTGTCGGAAAACATTTGCCGAATAATTACTAATATATGGCCACAAATGTAAAGAAAAAATTATAAATTGGACCCCCACTTTAGATTATACCTGAATCAGTCCCAGTAGTATGCCAGAAGTCATATTTAAATTATAACGCCAGAATATTATCTCTCAAAAAAAAAGTAAATTTCATGTCAACTTAAAAATTAATCTTTGCTTAGTTCCATTTTTTAGCTACAAAGAGAAAAAAAATTTTTTATATATCCAAATTCTCTAAAATAACGTTACTTAATCGTAGAGTATATAAAGTTCCATTTGGACGAATGTAAAACTTACATTTGTTTATAGTCCTTTAATGCTGGCGGCCTGAGTGCCGCATATTCATACACTTATTTATGTTCGTTTGATGGTCGTGTCTCTCTGTGAATGATGCGGCCGCCTTTAATATTTATAAGGTTATTTCTAGCATCAACAAAAACAATAGGAAACAAGTAACTAGACCCCCATTAAAAGCAAAATATTCTATGTCGAAGAAAGAACACACAAAAAAGGTACAACAACAAAAATCCAAAAAGTTTAGTGATTATTACTGACGGCATTACGTGACTGTTTTGGAAAGTGTCGAAAATATGTAACACCAGTTTTATTTTTCAACATACATTGCTAGCGCTACAACCAACAAGCTTCATTGTAACCCTTAGCAGAAGTAGTGATTTGTCGAAAATCAACACAGGGTATGTAATGTATTTTAAGTGGAGCTTGTACTCCTTTTTATTTTGCGTGCTTTTTTCGACAATTTTTGTTTTTTTGTTTTTTTATTTAACATTAGACTTATAAATGTCTATGAAAATGACCTGATGATGGGGTACATTATCCATAAATCCTATTGGAAGTAGCAATAAGAAGATAAAGTGGAATAACAACAACAAACAATAGCATTAGGGAAACATCAATAACAACATAAACTATTAAGCAGCTTGTAATTTGTAACTCTACAGTCAATTGAAATTCATAAAATATACATACATAATGTACTTCTACTGCCACTGCTACTGCTATTAACAATAGTATTAAGACAAAAACAAAGCAAAAATATCCTAATTTAATGCTACACATGTTTTATACATAGAATTTACTAATGGATTAGGTGTAGAAGATAACATTGTTTTCTTGTATGAAAAGGATGCTTTGATTATGTGTATGTAAAAATTAAAGCAGATTAACAATAGCATTATTATAACAAGTTTGCAACTATATTTAAATCAATGTAATTACGCAGAATAAAGTCAGTGAAAAAAAATATTTTGCATATTATATTAATCGATTATAAACTGTAAAGAAAAAAAAAATACGTTTTAATGTATGCGTAAATGCTTACTTGTAGTTTCACTAAAATTTCAATCGATTTAATTGAAAACACTGCGATTGATTTAAACACTGTTAAAAGCAAATGGCCCATTTTGTTATTTTCTTTATGTTTTTTATCATTAAAACTTTTTCTTCTATATAAATAAAATTTTTAAATAATTTTCTTTTTAAAAAAAAATTTAGCCTTAAAGATAAGATTTGGAGATTTTTTTCAGAAAAGTAGGAATTTTAAGTTTTTATGTTCATATGGCAACACTGCAAAATGCTTTTTTAACGCAAGAGCTGTTCTGCAAAATAAAATTATTCATTTTTAATTTAATTCCAAGTTAGGCTATAAGCTCGATGCGATAATGACAGAATCGCTAGGAAAAGTTAGTTATCCGATACTAGCTGAGTGGAATGCATTTCCGAAACCAGCTACGGTTTCATCATCAGTACTCTTTTGATCAGAACTACAAATGTTGTGTGTAAATATCAACTATTTAACGCAGTAATATTTTGAATTCATTAATTTTCTTGAGCATTTGTTGTGTCAATTTAGTTTTGTATAAATAAGTGGAGAATAAAACGGAAATTAATCAAATTTATTTTGAATATAAAGACGGTGGTACAGAGTATTCCATTTTTAAGTCTGTGAAAGGTTTTTTAGATTCCTGGATGCCATCGGAATCAAAAATTTTAAAATAAAACAAGATCAAAGCAATTTCTGATAACTGCTCTGTCATTTTTTTATATCGTCATCTGATAACCGTCTAAACTTACAATTTGTCGTAAGATAAAGTCAGCTTTTCTAACAAAAGTCTTACAAACGTCAAAACTGATAATTTACCTTATGGATGCAATTCTTCATTATCATTTAATTGTTGGCATGTGTTTATGTTTAGCAATTATTTCAGATCTAACAACCGTCTGTACAGAGCTTAACTGAAGTTAGGTTATCTATTTGTGTCTTTTTCTCCCTCTCTCAATGCTTTAATTTAACATCTTTGTGTCATATAATATCGTAAGTTAAGTTATGCCATAAACAAATTTAACCGTTGAAATTCTTCTCTATATACGAACATTTTAAATCCGACATATATGGTTTCCTGTATTAATCAGGGCTGAGATTGTGATTAAGTGTTCCTTTTAGAGGCATATAATTTAAAGAATGACTTAACAAATTTAATGCAATTATTAGATTTTAGCTTTTTAGTATTAGCTAATATCATTAAAACAATACCTGGCATATGGTCGCAGCTTCTGCCCCTCATAAACGTAATTCGGTCGGTCCAATTTTGCACCCTTTTTATTGATCGTTGAATCTTGGCTTCTAAATAATAAATCGTTTCTGATTTATTTGCAGAGACCAGATATTTAATGTAATTCCACCGAAGGTAGTTCATTGGTGTAAATTCACAGGAACAAGGTGACACATTTAGAGATCTCTTTTTTTAAGTTAATTCGATCACCAAACGTTTGGCTCAACAATGTGATGAATGCGCCATATTCTTGGAAACATTTGATCGCCAAATTTTTTGTAATATCACGAATCAATTGCTACCTTCGTATTTAAAGACAAAGGGACCGATGACACGGGTCACATTCGGTATGTAATGAAGTCTCATAAGGATTGTGCTCCCTCCAAAAACGACAATTCTTCTTGTTGACATACCCGTTAAACTAGAAATAAGCCGCATGGCAATTATGATTTTACAACGGTGTAGATAATATACTTAATAATTTAAAAACAATTTTAATTAAAATAACTGTATTTTTCTTTTTTGCTAAATATAAAACTTTAGTTTTACTTTTTGATTTGTTTAAATTTTTATATCTTATTTATGTATCACTAACACTAAGATATTCCGATAATAGAGTGCTGACGGTGAAACCGTAGCTGGTTTCGAAAATGCATTCTACACGACTGGTGTCGGGATTAAAACTTATTTTTTGAGTATATTCTTTCATTATCACAAATAAAAATTAATTTTTCATATAAAAATGAGAAATTTAGTATTAAAATAAACTTGAGCTAGAAAAAAAATAAGAAAAGTCTTTAAAACATTCAATATGTGTGTTGCTCGACCTTTTGTTGTAATTTTAATGTGAGTGATTAGTTAAGCTCAAGGTCAGTTTTTTTATTTCCTTATTTATTTAAAAAATATTTCCAATATTTCGAAATCCAATGGATCTCATTGCACATTTAAAATGTGCAATTTTAAATGTAAAACCGTGTGTGCCGTGTTTTTGATTATTGTTCCTTTTTACCCTGAAGATGAGATCCATTGGATTTCGAAATATTGGAATTATTTTTTAAATAAATAAGGAAATAAAAAAACTGACCTTGAGCTTGACTAATCATTCACATTAAAAATAGTCTTTAAAACATTTAAGTTTAACAATAAAATAAAAATTATTTATGTATCTTCATAAATGCCAAAGCAAAGCTAATATTTACCACCATTTAAAAATGTTGTAGGATTTTGCGAAAAGGTGATGACTTTTGAGACATCCTGTATATTGTATAATAAAATGCTACTGAAAGGTACGCAAGATTTGGCGCCGTCGAAAAAATAACTTCTTGTTGGTAATATTAATTCAAAAAAGAGATGCTTTGGCTCATGGCTTATTTATACAGGTATATGCAACGCCGAATTTATACCAAAAGCTACTTTCTAGGGTGGTTTTCTGTTAAGTTCAATTCGTATATCAGGAATAGAAAAGTTGTTATGATATATTACAGTTGATATATATATGTGAAACACACTATAAATGAAGCAAAATAAACAAATATACATATATTTAGTACAGTGTCCGCCATCTAACTTTTTTTTTCAACTAGTACTAATTTCGGTAACACTTAGATCATGTCTGATTTGGCAGATAATTAGTTTTATCCTTCCGCTGAACGAATATTGCAACATTACTTTCACCGATTTTGCCAAAAAAAAAATCATCTTTTCAGATGAAGTTCATCTTCATCTTGGATGGTATGTAAACAAGCAAAATTGTCGCATTTGGGGCACAGAAAACCCGCACTCATACATTGAAAAGCCTATACGCCCAAAACGAGTCACTGTTTGGTGCGGATTGTGGTCCAGAGGCATAATTGGGCCATTTTTCTTCGAAAATGAGCAAGGAGTGGCCGTAGTCAATGGCGATCGTTATCGGGCCATGTTGAACGAATTTTTGTTTACAAAAATTTAAGAGGAGGATATTGGCAGCATGCCACTTAGCTTTTTTTATAGCATTTAAAAAAAAAAAGTTATTTGGCTGACCCTTTACATTTATTATCGAAAAAGTACACTCAAATTAATTGTTTAATGCCGAAATCAAAATCTTATGGAATAGAATGGAAAATTCCTGCATTAATAAAGCGAACAAAATTAAAATCAAATTAAACAAATCTTGACAAAATGCTTCCCCATTACTTAACGTCTATACGAGCCATCGATTTGTTGAGACTGGAACAAAACGTCGGCAGAGCAAATGTCAAAAAATTGTTCATGTTCTTTGATATGGAGAAAACGTATAAAGTGTATTTTGTTGATATTTTTATGTGTCGTCTCTTTCTATCACATTCGAAATGCCTTCTAGTATCAGACGTCGTCGTTCAAACAAATGTTCTGACAACTCTGTTGGAACATCAACAAAACATCGACAAGAGCGGTCCACACCAGGAAAATTCATTTGCACACAAAAAATTGTTCGTTGTACAAACAAATTGATGACTGGTGTGTATTGTACTTTGGCTGGGCTGGTAATTTCACCTGTACGAATTCGCCCTGCTTTGGGCTAAATTTTTAGTTTTTGACAAATAAAAAACTTTAACCCTTAAGTAGTTTGATAAAAAAAAATATTTAGCAAATTACTAGGACTATCAGTTTTTAAACCAGGATATTTAAAAAACAAGATTTTTTTTTTTTGATAAGTAATAGTGTGGACTTTAATTAATGATCTATATTTTTTATTAAAAACCTAAAACACCTAACTGTTTCCGCCTGAATATGTTGAAATTTTGTTTCGGTACTTAAGAAAAAAATATACTTTTTAATTAAAACAACGAAAAAATTGTCGTAGATTATATCTAACTTGAAAGTGAGATTTTATAAGCTTTTAATATTAATTATTCTGCTTGCATGAAAATGGAAATGTTCTTGCCACTGAGGTACATTATGGCATTTGTGAACGATCGAAAATGAGAGAATGATTTACTAAAATTACAGAAAAGTTAAGTTTTTTTTTTTTGTTTTCATTTTTAATATTTTGCATATTATTCATAAATAAATATTTTCTTTATATTTTTGTAATAAAAAATCGCAGCCCTGACAATAAAAAAACCGTATGCAATTGAAAAAAAAAAATCCTTTAAAAATGAATACGATACGAAAAAAAAATTATTGTCTGTAAAATCTCTAAATTTATGCATTGAAAACGGAAAAAAGGAAAGAGCAACAAATACTTTGCGGCGGCATTTAATCAAGTTTATGGCGGTAACAAAAATAAACGAGCATTTCCTCATCTCCTCCTCCTTTTAAAACAATGGAAAACAAAATGTATGTAAATTTATACAAGAATATTGTTTTTCCCTTGCTGCGAAATGGTTAAAAAACAAAAAGAGAAGAAAATGGGAACCAAAATAGCAACATGAATTGACTTGTTGTGGACAATATCAGAGATATACTTAAAATTCATCAGCTACAAATTTATGGATGAGTCCTGTTATATATTTTTAGCATTTTTTTAAACTTTTATTTTGTTGGTTTTTGCTGTGTTTTAAATCATATTATTTCATTGAGTATTTATTGCTGTGAGCTGTCTGTGCTGTTGAAATAATGAACGTAAAACCTCATTCAACTACGGTAATTTAAATGGCGATTTTTGATTTTTTTCTTTAGGTACTAAAACAAGGATTCAATATTTTTTTTTTTTAATTTTGCAATATTCTTATGGAAATTTGCTAACATGTTTGAACACTTTTTTAAGGCTAGTAAGCATTGAAATAGAAAAATTCAGGGTATGCAAAAGGTCACCATGGGTCTTATTTATTTAATAAGTTTTTACTTATTATATAATTAGCACCTGAAGACTAAATAATGGAAATATTGAAAACAGAAAACCACAGCATAATAAAATTTTATTATTTAAATAAGCGATCAACTATTTTCAAGCAAAGATCATATCGCTAACATTTAAACGTCAGAATTTCGCCCTCTAAATCAATAATTCGTTGCTTAGTTTAATCTTATCACCAACAGGGTACAGAAGGCGACTTGCCTTTAACTGGTAGATCATGTTTAAATCTCACTGCGTAAAATATTGTACGTGTAGAGCAAAGTGTAAACGAAATACCAGGAATGACTCGTAACTCACTATGGCACATCTTAAAAAAACATATACTGTTATATATACAAGGTTCAATTAGTGTAAGAATTTATAGCCGCATATCATTAGCAACATCTAAATTTTGCTGTAAAAAATCAACAGTTGACCAGAAATGAAATCTGATTATGAGTAATTAAGCTCATTTCTATTTAAATGGTTTTGTTCATCAGCAGAGCTAAAAATTCTGGGCCATTAGCTGTACAGAATGGTAAATCTTTACATCTGGAAATATTATTCAGCTACTTCTTCGAAAATGAAGATGGAAGTGCTTATGCCCTGCTCTTGAAAGCAAATATGAAATGTGGTTTTAGTAGGATGTCCAAGGCGTAGTGGCTTTTTTAAATAAAACTTTTAAGGATCGAATAATTTAATGAAATTCGCAAATTTATTTACCATCGTGTTCAACTGATTCATTACCACCCGAATATTTTCTTTGGGGTTATTTAAGGAAGCAAGTAAAGCGAAACAATTCTTGAACTTAGGGCCACCATTGTTACAAGTTCTGCAGCCACAAATTTTTTATTTATTTTTATTATTTATTTTTTTATTTATTCAATTTGGAAGATTTTATGGAAAATGCTTTGCGAAGCTGAAAACGGGGTTCATTAAAGTGAACACTATTTTTCTTATTTTGTGTATAAAAGTTATTATATTTCTAAGCCCTATGGTGAGGCCAACCCTGTCATAAGTAAGCAGTAACAAACATGAGTAAATCATTAACCATTAATCAATTTATTTCCTACTAGAAAAGCCCGGCGCGCGTTGCTACGCCAATTAAAGAATAAAAATGCATTCTGAATTTTAATTAAATATCAAGTACAAAAAGCTAGATATTACAACTTATTTCTTATGGGCGTGGCACTGCCCACTTTTCTAATCACGAAATTATATAGTCATGACAGCTCAATATGTGTGTGCAAAGTTTCAGACAAATCGATCTAGTGCAAGTACCTAAAAACTATCATTTATTTCTAATGGACGTGGCACTGCCCACTTTTTTAATCACAAAATTATTAAGTCATGACAGCTTAATATGTGTGCAAAGTTTCAGGAAAATCGGTCCAGTGCAAGTACCTCAAAATTATAACTTTTCTTTATGGGCGTGGCCCCGCCCACTTTTTTTATCTCGAAATTTTAAAGTCATGACAGCTCAATATGTGTGCAAAGTTTCAGAAAAATCGGTCCAGTGCAAGTACCTCAAAATTAAAACTTTTTTAGGGGCGTGGCCCCGCCCACTTTTCTTATCACGAAATTTTTTAGTCATGAAAGCTTGATGTGTGTGCAAAGTTTCAGAAAAATCGGTCAAGTGCAAGTAGCTAAAAATGATAACTAATTTTTTATGGGCGTGGCCACGCCCACTTTTTTCCACCCATAAACACTCCCTGATATGTGTACAACAACTTGCCAAAGTTTGAGTCCGATCGGTTTTACAGTTTCGGAGTCTATAGCTAACACACACACACACACACAGAGTTTCACTTTTATATATATAGATATTTCATATATTTATTTTTCTTAAAATTGATTATCTTGCTGATAATTTATCTTTTTCACAAATTTTTAAAAAGTGAAATTTTAACACACTTGTAGAATAGAAAATGACCTTAACTTAATATTTTTTTAAAGAAAAAAAAACAACAACGTTCATATCTCTTATTATTCACTTTTTTACAAAGCTTAACAGAAATAAAATATTAAAATACACAGAATGCAAACAAGAAAGATTAACTCACGCCAAAACAATTGATTCGAATGAATTTTCAAAAAATTTACCAAAACACAAATCAACATTAATCAATAAAGAAATTCGAAAAAAAGGCAAGAAAAAAATTAAAATGTGAAAAAAAAGAACAAGAGAGATTGTAGGAAACAAAGTAGCGGAAGTTGAAAATAGGAAAACAACTATTGAATTGTCAATAGTTAAGTTTGTATTATTTTTTTTTTATTTTTGCTTTTTCCAAAAACGAAAAAATCTCTAAAATACGAGAAACCATTAGAATGAAAATAATAAAACAAAAAACACACACATATACAAGAAGAGAAAATAAAACAAACAACTACGGAAATAAAAGAATTTTAAATGAAGTTTCAAGTAACGGATGTAAAACAATAAAAATAGAAATCAAGATACAAATTGTAAAAAAAAATCAAGATTTTTTTTTTGGTTTAAGAAAATATCATTCTGCTGCATTCATTATTAATAATGTTTATTGTAAAATATTACTTTTATCAATTTTTTATAAAATAAATTATTAATAAATAAATTTTTGCAGAAGCCTTAAAAGCCCTTAGTCAAAATTAAAAAGGTTTAGGTAATAAATAAATTTGTATGTGTGTGTATATTCGTATATATGTGTATGTATATGCTAAGCAAAAATTCAAGAAGGAGAAGAAAGCGATTTAAGCGAAAAAGATACATAAATTTACCAGTATTATATACATCATATTTTATACCTTATAAACAACCTTAATAAAAACATCTTGAAAGTTGAATTTTAATTTGGACACTAAATTATTTATTTATTTATTTATATGGGATGACCAAAAAAGCAAGATTTAAATTTTACCACCATTTGTGAGACAAAATGTTGCCATCCAAAAATTAAAACGAATAGTAATTTTGACGGCTGACAGTTTAGAGTTAAAGAAATTGAAAAACGGATCAAAAAAGCAACTTAATTTTATCGTTAAATAAAATATCAAGTATAATAAGAGCGCAAAAGTAGCAGTAGCAGCTAAATTTATAGGTCAGGACTTTCGCAGAAAAAACTTTTTAGAATACAAGTATATATCTTTGTCACAAGTAGAAATTCCCAAACACAAATAAGTTTTTTTTTCGCTAAATTGCTTGTAAAACTGTTAGTTTTAATACTATTGCGTTAAATTTTTGTGTCGAGTTGCATACGTGTGAAATGTATTAGAATCACTGACAACCCTAAATTCGTAAGAAATACGAATTAGCGCCTTTCTATTGCGATTAACTATTTTATTGTGACTTGCTAAGTAATGAAGCTCTGCTTATTTTAATTTTTATAGAGAGTAAAAAAAACTAATTTCTATTGTATAATTTAATAACTAAGCCGGGCGCACGTTGCTAAGCCCCTTAATGAATAAAAATGCATTCTAAATTTTAATTAAATATCAAGTGCAAGAAGCTAAAAATTATAATTTTTTTTATGTGGGCGTAACACTGCTCACCTTTCTAATCACGAAATTGTATAATCATGACACCTCTATATGAGTGCAAAGTTTCAAAAAATTCGATCCGGTTCAAGAAGCTAAAAATAATAACTTATTTTTTATTAGCGTAGCCCCGCCCACTTTTTACCGCCAGCAAACACTCCCTGGAATGTGAACAACAACTTGCCAAAGTTTGAGTTCGATCGGCTTTACGGTTTCGGAGTATATAGCTAACACACACAGACAGAGTTTCACTTTTAAAAACTAATATGCGCATATGAGGGGCTCAACTTTTGCTGGATATTTCTAATACACAAGGTATGTTTGGTATTAAAAATGGACTAAATCGGAATATTAGAAAGAGAGTTCTAGCTCATAATGTTCCTAATGCAAGAGTATGTCAAAAACTGCATATCCTTCCAACATCGATTTAAGTGCAACTATGTCCAAACGCATTAACGTAGACCCATTAAATTTCGGATGCATATTTCCTATGTAAAAAAAATATATTTCCCCTAAATCTATGAATTAGGCAAGGAGTTAGATCAAAATGTACGAAACTTTATTTGTCAAGGCTTTGTTGTAATAGAAAATAAATGTGACACGTCTTCTTTATGACCACCTCCCATATAACGCTTCATCTCAAATTCATATAATTTCTCAATGAATTAAGATTTTGGAAGAATAAAGTACTATATTGAAATATCTTAGCTGAATTTATTAGTAAAAACTGCATTGTCACGCCTACTTTAACGCCAACTTTTCACGTTAATGAAATTTAAATACTCATAAAACCGACAAAATTAGAGGTATGATGATGAAATTTTTTACATAAAGTGAAGGTGACACGCCAACTTTAACGCCTTCCTACCATACGATGTTTTTTCTTAAAATCATATTATTTCTGTAAGGACAAAGTTGTGGAAGAATAAAGAACTATATTGAATTATCTCAGTTTTATTTATGAGCAGAAACTATATTGACATGCCAATTTTAATGCCCAGTTTCATTGAAAGGCAAAATTTACAAAAAAAATTTTACTTGTACAGACAAAGTGATACATATTTTAGTATAAAGTGATTATTCCAAAGCGATATTGTGCTATAGAAATACACAAAGTTAGTGGTGGGTATGAAAATACGGCACAGCCGAGTATATTGCTGTTACTTCTTTTCCTATTTGCTGGTATGACCTGCTTGTTTTTTATATCTACTTTATAACTTAACTTCTACCTAATCTGTTAATATATGGAATGAACATAAAAGTTACTGCTCTAAAGTCATTTAAAATTAACATAAATATATAAAAGTAAAATATTATTCAAAGTTGTTTTTTTTTTTTTGTTTGTTTTAAATTTACTCTGAGACACGGCCACACACATTTCAACTCTTGCGTTTATAAGCGCTGTAAATAAGGGTATTAATAGATGAATGTATGCATGAGTCACATACACATATTCAATGCATTAACACTTATGTCCAGAAGCGTATTGTCCTGCAGTAACAATTAAACACATTTTTACTGTAGAATTTCTAACTAAATTGGAATAAAGTAAAACAGCATGATAGAGATGAAAAATACTTTGACAGAAACAAACAATCAACAATAAAAAAAAAGCTTTAAACTTTTGTGATGCACTGAAAGCTGTTGTATGGTATTAACACGTTGTCGTTTGGTCGCTTTGTCCTACGGTCGGATGGTTGGTTGGTTGTCTAAAATACAATATTGGGTGAAGAGTAAAGAGTTGAAATTTTTTTTATTTTTTGTTAAATATTGTCATAAAATATGAGGCGAACACTTACTCTCTTTCTCTCACTGCCTTTTTGTACACTTGTCAAGCGTTTTACAGTTTTATTCTTAATTTTTTATTTATAATTTTTTTTTGTTAACAGTCATACCAAAAAGAATTTATTTCTTTTTGTTTCGCAAACAAAAAAAATAAAGAATTGAAAAGAGAAAACCTAAGCATCACTGAGTAAACAACAATGGTAACAAAAATTTAAAACTGTTTGAACAATAAAAAACAGGACATTTGTAGCCAGAGGAAAGGATTTCATTTTTATATTCTTTTGCGTACGTATTGCACTCATCTCGTTTTTATGTTCAGCTTTTTTCTATTGTGCCAGCAGTTTTATTTATTTATTTTTTTTTTTCTCTATTTTTTCTGCAAACTTAGTTTTTTGTCTCTGTTTGTTGTTTCAAATGCCGTTTTGTTTTTAATACACTTTTTTCAGTGTTGTTTTTGTTGTGATGCAAGCTGTCATGTTATCACATTAGAAATTTGTTTCACTTTTTTCCCATTTGCCAGTTTTTTCTTCTTTATTTTTCCATTTGCTTTTTAAGTGGACATTGCCACAATAATTGGAGCGTAGATTTATGTTCTGTTTGCCCGAGTATATTCGTAGCACTGTGACACATTTCGCAATTGCTCAGTCATAACTATATATTATGGTGCTTGGTTTTAAAGTAAAATAACTTACTTATATCAGATACTCCAAGATCAAGAAAGTTAAAACTCTTCATAAAATACAAATATTTGCATTTCTGATTATACATAACAAACTCTTAACGAAGCATGAGTTTTAAATATACGTTAGAGCTGCGACTTTTTTAGCCACATCTTTAGTCTACTATCATATTCCAATGAGGCTCTTAATGAAACTCTACAACTTATTTATGCCTAAAATTTTTAAAATCTGCATATGAAAAATTGATTTAATCAATAAAACTACAATTGACGTTCCTATAGCAGATCTTTTTGACGTATAAATGCTATTGGTGTTGTTTACAGTATCTTGAAAACTGTATGTCGGCCAAAAACGGGAATTAAAACAATAAACATTTTTTTGCGAATTTTTTTAATTTCGACATGGATTAAATCAACAACAGTGCATCGACGAACACAATTCGATTTTAAGCGATGAAGCAAAATCCAGAACCAGTGATTATCGATGGTTAACTAAATTCAATCATAGCCGTAGTTAAAATTCGTGTTTCGTAAATGTCGTCCAAAACCGGTTGTTGTTCCAAAAAAAAATTGATGCTGTGCATGAAATGATACTGCAAGATCTTCATGTAACTTATTGTGAGATTAATGCAATCAAATAATGCGATGAATCCCGCGTTATTTGACTACCGGTAAAAAAAAATGGTCGCGAGAAATGTTAAAAAACTGTGATCTCGTGCTTTAAAAAATGTGCATGATATCCTAAGAGGTGATTAGACCTACATGTATGATACCAAAAGTAAACAGCAGTTGGCTGAATGGGAGCAAAATGAACAAGTCCCTATAAAAATCATTAAAAATACGTTCAAATTGCATGGTTTCGAGGTATCTCAATTGGAATGCAGAAGTGCATTGATTTTTGTATTTAATATTTAAAATTTCGATGATTTTTTTGATTATCTGTCTCTATTCTTGAAACATCAAAGGCAACTCTCGTATATAGAATTTTGGTTGTCTTCTAGTAAATTATCGCACTGTGCAACGGTTGGTAGAGTTTTTTTGTTTGTTTTTTTTTTTTTTCTTACTTACAAATGCATTGTGTTGACAGTATTTCGCCAAAACAGATTAAAAAATACAAAATTTTTTTTAACAAAATTTACCGCATGTTTTTTTATATATTTCTTTTTTAATGTGAAGAGAACAAGATTTAATTGTATTTCTATCTCTAACATTTATAGGTAATTTTAAAAAGTAGGCAAATGCATGCAAATCTTTAATTAGTTTTTATTTTATTTTTGTTTATTAGATTTGATAGGAGAAGACATTAAGGTCTAAACAATTCTTCTAAATAATAAGGACTTTTTAGGGACTAATTTTTTTTCCGGAAATATTACTATAATTTATTGAGAATCTCAAACAAAATAGTAATATTTTTGTAAATCGAATTGAGAGTTTTGTTAAAATTCATTTAACTTTTTCTTGTGAATAAAATTACTCATCACCTTAGGTGCACAAATTGTTGGCTCTAAGACCGATAGAAATTGTAATATAAATTAAACAATTGTTTTTCATATCAAGCTTCAACAAAATTTTTATGATATTAAACAAGCTTGACCCAATCATATGGATCTAGGGTTAAACTAAAAACAGGTCTGCTTCTTGATTATACATTTGTCAAATGTTTCTCTCAGTTAATAAATTGTATCCCATGCTGTGTGATATGTGACGCCATCATGTTGCCGACCCATCCAATGCTAATGCAATACTAATTGAGAATTGAAAAAGCTAGTAAAAATTTTACCGGCCTGTAGAGCGTTCGAAATTGTAAGTTTTTCTAAACGTAATACTGACAACTTCTTAAAGATTATCATCGCTTCAAATGCGGCAATTTTGTGCAGACATCATCACTGATCAAAATTATTCTGATGATGCTTATAAGCTGAACCATGTTTTTCAAACAAAATTTTAACAATTTTTAAACGTTGCTAAATCCATAAAACGTACCATCTTATAGACAAAAGAAATCACCAAATCAGCTGTCACAAAAAACAGTGCTACTAATTAAATGTATTAACATCCAAAATAATTGTAGAGTTGTTATGCTTATGTTCCTAGAAGTCTTAAATAATTATATTTTTTCAATACATTACATCACTAGGTACATACAATTTCAATAGATTTACGGCATTGTAGTAATCGTACTCATTAATACTCTGCGGCTACCGTTTAATTGGATTTGATTGGAATTAAAAAAAAAAAAAGTTTAAGTACGATTTTCTTTCGCTTTATATATAAGCTGAAAATTAACACTCCCTTTATTACTTAGTATCAGTACCTTTCTGCACCTTTTATGACACCTTCCAATAAAAAAAATACAAATGTTTTTTACATTGTTAATTTTTGAGTTAATACATTTTCCCTGAAAAGCTATGAGAGCGAATTATCGGAAGAAATTAATAAATCGTTTATCTCAAGCTCGTGATTAAGAACAACAGATTTTTGAACAAAGATCGAAAAATTTATTGAAACTTTTCTACAAAAGTCGTAATCGAGAGCGCTTGTAGACAACGACAAATCCACAGACAGCTTTATCTAAATGTACGATAGTGCAATGCATTTGATAGTAAAATAAGGTGCTTATTCAGAAAAGAAAAAAAAAATTATTATTTATTCAAACTTTTTATACCCGCCACAAAACAAATGGTGGGGGTATATTCATTTTGTCATTCCGTTTGTAACACATCGAAATATCCATTTTAGACCCCATAAAGTATATATATTCTGAATCAGGGTTTGATTTGATGACGATCTAGCTATGTCCGTCCGTCTGTCCGTCTGTCGAAAGCACGATAGAGGTCGCATCGGAAAAGCTAGGGGGTTCAAATTTTGCCAGAATCTTTCTTATAGGTCGTAATACAAGAGTAGGATGAAAAAACCGTGTCCTTCGAACATCGAATAAAATGCAATTGTGTCCAAACCCATTAACGTATAGTCATGAAACTTCGAATATACATTTTTCGAGTCAAAGCAATCTCTTTCACCAAAAATTGCAATTGAGAGGCTTTTCTGTGCCAGCAAATTAAGGTGCCACGCCCATTTTTACGCCCACCTCCCATATACCGTTTTACCTAAAATTTATATAATTTCTCTATTAATAAAAATTTTAAAATAAAAAAGGACTATATTGAAACACCTGAGTTGTACTCATTAGCAAAAACAACTTTGTGGTTTTTACTAAAACAAAAACAAAGTCAATATTTTAATATTGAGATTAACTTAATCCGGATTTCTAAATCTCGCCTGTGGACCACAACGGATCACTAGTCTTAATGCCAACTCAGGAGATAAACGTTTGGACTTGTAAGTGGACGTTTATCGCAAAGTGTTTATTTTTTCGTGTCGCCTAAGAGGTACGGCTAGTATTAAATGCCTGAAGACCAAGAGCAACAAATAAAAAATTCGATTGACCATACAATTTCCTTATTCAAGAAAAGTGCTGTGCCTACAGTATATACAAACCAACATATATCCAAATTATTACATATTTGAAATGAGAAAAGATTCTAATATAATTTTTATAAGTAAACTATAGTAGGTAAGTTTAAACTTTTTCTCATAAATATGTAATTGTTTTGAATATTCGCTCTTCCTTAAATCTATATGTAACAGCGCATAGAGAAAAGGACCTAAGGGTAAAAACAGGTTTTGTTGTGGAGAGCCATTTTAAAGGTTAAATGATTTTTCTATTTTTTTAAATTGTTCATAAGGAAAAAAATAATTTTTTTGTAGTTTCGTAAAATCAAGTTATTTTGTTACTTTAGTAAGTGAAAAAGGAAAATAAATAAATTTTACCTTTAGGTCCCTTTCTATTTGCGCTTAGAATTGTCGACTTCACTTTAATAAAACGCGCATATCTCTGGGAGGGAACACTTTTGGGGCATGGGGTCGGCAAATTGTGTTTTTACCCTTAGGTCTCTTTCTCTATGCGCTGTCACATATACATATAAAGAAGTGAAACTCTGTGTGTGTGTGTGTGCTAGATATCGACTCCAACTTTGGCAAGTTGTTTCACACATTCGAGGGAGTGCTTATGGGTGGGAAAAAGTAGGCGGGGCCACGCCTATAAAAAAATTAGTTACCATTTTTAGCTACTTGCACTTGACCGATTTTTCTGAAACTTTGCACACATATTGAGCTGTCATGACTTTATAATTTCGTGATAAGAAAAGTGGGCAGTGCCACGCCCATAAAAAAAAGTTATCATTCTCAGCTACTTGAACTTCACCGATTTTTGTGAAACTTAGCACACATACATATATAGAGCTCTCATGATAATACAATTTCATGATGAGAAAAGTGGGCAGTGCCCATAATAAATAAGTTATCATATTTAGCTACTTGCACTAGATCGGTTTTTCTAAAACTTTGCACACATATTGAGTTGTCATGACTATATTATTTCTTTATTAGAAAAGTGGGCAGTGTCACGCCCATAAAAAACAGTTACAATTTTTAGCTTTTTGCACTTGATATTCAATTAAAATTCAGAATGCATTTTTATTTATTAAGGGGCGTAGGAACGCGCGCTGGGCCTTTCTAGTTAAAATATATTTTAAGAAGTTCTTTATTTTTTAAAAAAGTACTCTCCTAAGCGAGAATAAGAATTTAAAGATAAAACAATTTAATTGTCTGTGTTTAAAAGGAAGTTGCGCTGGTTACTTATCTCCCGCGCTATACGAGGACCTCCTGCATTATATGTATATATTAAACTGATTACAACATTAACCACTTTCACCTTTATTCATCTTACTTGCCGACGTTAAGGTGCATACTTTTATGTGATTTCTTTTTTTTTTAACTAATGTAAGAAAAGGAAATTTAGCATTCCCTTTGGTGATAATTTGTTTCATTTGAATTCCTTCTTTGTTGTTCATTTTTCTTTACAACCATTGTATTTTATTGTATTGTTTGTAGAACAAGCAAGAACTATGTACATACTAATAAAATAAGGTTGGAATTTATGTGTTTGTTGTATTAAAAACGCACATATGTATGGCTGTGTAGTGAAACAATTGTAGGTACATAATTACATTTTGCAAGAATTGTTTTATTAAAGTTAATTTAACTTTGTGAATTATTAACTCTTAAAATGTTTTATTGTTTCATTCTTTTTACAAGCAACTCAACCACAATAATTGTTTTAGTTCGCGTGTTGTTTTATTTTTTGTATTAAAAATTAGTTTGTCTTTAGTTATGTCACTAACAGAAATATTTGGTACAAAAAAAAAGAAACAATAAGAAAACAATTTTCGAAAATAATTGAAACTTCAGCAGCTTTAGTTGAATTTTGATCTTTTTAAATTTTGTAATAGCGAAAAAATAATAATATTAAAAATATAAGCATTTCTCACAATAACTACAATAACGTCACAACTCAAAAGTTTACAAAATTTAATATTTTCAATAAAATAAGTCACAATGCATATCATCACTATAACAAACATTTCTTTCTCATCACTATATTTTTTGAATGAAAAATACCGTCAGTTTTCTTAATTAATTGCATTGTTTCTGTACATTTAATAGTTCTTTCTCTTTTGGAAACTTGAGAGCTTTTAGTTGTGACGTTATTGTATTTAATATGTGATATATTTCCTAATCTATTAACAACTAATAACTACCAGCATCGGGATCTGAAATTCTTAAAGTTAAAGTCATTTAAATATAATTTGGTACGGTACTCTCAGGCATAAACATATTTCTTTGACATAAGATAGAAACGTATTAAGTTAAAAATTTCCTTTTGAAAACCTAATTACTAAATTTTATCTATCTTTCATTTTGTATTATTTATTGAAATCTAGCACCACTGCTTCCAATTTTATTTATTTGGTTTTTAGGCAGTAATACAAAAAGATGACCGTTTTTTATTATAAAAAAACAAATTAAAGCTTTTGACTTAAAACGTTTTTGCTAAACTTCAAAGAATTTTCTTGTGTCATAATAAAGCTTAAAGGGCATTGAAATAAAATTTTATCGAAAATAAAATAAAACTCATTTATATACAAAAAAAGTGTGGTTGATGACTATTTGAAATATTTTTGAACTTGTCTTTAAAAGGTAAAAGTGCCAACTATGATAACGTTGCTCATCTACAATTTAATGTGACAGATCAAGGAAACAATTCAGCCTAGGACTCTTGATTTATTCACAACTCCAATTATCATAATGCTTTTTCAATTAAATTCTCTAAATATTGTTAAAAAAATTTCGTTAATTTTTAATAATTTATTATATCCTTCACAGAGAGGGTAAGAATAAATTTATATTTTGTTATTCCGTATAAAATTTCTACAATTTTTCTTTGCGACCCCCTAAAGAATATATTTTCTGAAAGCTTATCACAAAGGAAACCTGTTGAGTCATATATTTCTGTCCGTTTGTATGCTAAAATCAGTTTTTATAACTTCAATCAGACCCGTGTGTGATATTAAAATATATGAAGCATCCTGGAAAACGGTATTGAAAATCAGAAAAATCATCTTATATACAACTGAAATATGATGAAAAAAAAAACAATTTGGCATGTCTGAATAAAGCACTCTCACTTGTTGTTAACTTGCGCTTTAGATAAAAATATTATTTATAAAAATAATGTTTCTGCATGAAGCGCTTTTAAAATTCAACACAACCAAACTCTTTTTACCTACATAGTTGCTGTTTCAGGAATTCCATTTTTTTTTGTTGTTATTTTTGTACATTAGTTTTAATTATTTAGTTGTTGATTAAAAACATAAAACAATTTCCTTTAGTAAATTTCTTCTACTTTGTTGCATTAAATTGAAACAAAGTGTGTGTGCGTTATAAGAAAATATATACAGAAGTCTATCCCACTTAAAATATTTATGAACAATAGGAGAAACTGCTTAAGGACATCATGTAAAAATGTTGTGTCGAAATGTGGTATTTTAAATCTGTTGTTAATAACCTTATTATGATTATTTTGTAAAAAAAAAATTTAATCTCGTTTTGTAACAATTTTTTTAATATATTTCATTGAAAAGTGCACGTGGTAAGAGTTTGAATTAATATTAAATATTAAATACAAATTTTAAAACAATACTTTATTTAATAGAGAATTTCTTTTAAGACGGGAAATAAGCATTTATCTATGTAAGTTTTGCATAATGGTTTGACCATTGGTCCACTGTTTGCTACTAATGCTGTTTTTGGGTAGGGGACACCATTTTTTATCTACTTTTTTTTCCATAATTTTTTATATCAAAAAGTAAAGTGACTAACTGATCTATCACGAGCGATGATAATCTGCCTATGCCTATTTTGAAATTAAATATTTAAATTTATTGGATAATTTAAAGATATTTTTTTTTACTATTAAAAAAATATGTTTATTATCTAAAATTATTTTGGTTTAAGGCCTATTTATTATTTATTTATTTTTTGAAAGAAATTATTAATAAAACTTAAAGACATTATTTGAATTATAAAAAGACCTTGAGCTAAAATAATTTTAGTTAATTTTTAAATTAAAAATGGTCCAAAAAACTAAATAATTATTATAAAAAAATATGATATAAAGATAATTATTCTACGCAACGCTTGCCATTTCCTTCACCTATAACTCCATAGGAAAAATGTTAAAAATATTATTATATTTTAGTTCAACTCGGAATTTTTTTTGCCTTAAAATTGAAATTCTACTTTTACAAGTATGTTGCGAAAGGTGTTTTTTTTAGCCCTAACTCCTGTACTCTAACGATCCCTACTGTATTTATGAAACCAACATTGAGATAATTATTTTGCCCTAAAATTATTCAGCAAATCTTTAAGTCATAAAAGTATTCATTTTTTCTAAGAAAACTTTATGATTTTAATTTTAATACAAATAGTTGCAAAAACTAACCAAAATATGTCTATTTACTTACTTAACATACTTACATAACATTGCACGTAATTTATATTTTAACAACACAATCAGCAGCAGTAGCAGCAACAAGAACATCAGAAAAGAAAACAACAAATCGGGATATGCATTTTCATTTAGAAACTTTTAAGGCAAACTATGTTAACTTTTGTATACTTGAGCATATTTTGTAGTCTTAAACTTTGAAAATAAACATTAGAATATTGTAATAATTCTTTATTAAAAGTTTGTTTTTCTTTTTCTCTTACATTTTCTCTTTTCAGCAACAATGAAAATAGGCAAAACTATGAAGCGCTAAGGTGTGCGTTTCAATAAAATGTAACACAAATATACATTTTAAAATAAAATATGACTGGGATAAGAAAAATTCAAAGTAAAATCAATTTAGGGAAATATTTTTTCTTCAGTTATATGATCTGCAATGTTTTGTATGATAATTTTTATTTAATTTCCAATAATTTTAAAAGCTAATTGTTACTTTGTAAAATTTGCTACTGTCATAGGAATATAAATGTTTTGTCCAACCTTTTTTCGAATGAACACAAATAGCTATTAATTAGCACAACTTCTTTTTATATGAATTATTGCTCATTTGGCAATTATATAAATATTCTGCTAAATTTTATACTAGCCAAGCGGTGCGCGTTTCTCATTTTTTTTGGGCGTGGCACTGCCCACTTTTCTAATCACGAATAGTCATGACAGCTCAATATGTGTGCAAAGTTTCAGAAAAATCGGTGAAGTTAGAGTAGCTAAAAATTATAACTTTTTTTCATGGGCGTGACACTGCCCACTTTTCTAATAATATACATAGTAATGACAGCTCAAAATGACAGTGCAAAATTTCAAAAAAAGCGATCTAGTGGAAAAAGCTAAAAATGATAACTAATTTTTTATGGCGTGGCACTGCTTACTTTTCAAATCACGAAATTGTATAATCATGAGAGCTCAGTATGTGTGCAAATTTTCAGAAAATTCGGTCAAATGCAAGTAGCTAAAAATGATAACTTAGTCTTTTTGGACGTAGCCTCGCCATCTTTTTACCACCCATAAACACTCCCTGGAATGTGTCAACTTGCCAAAGTTTGAGTACGATCGGCTTTACGGTTTCGGAGTCTATAGCTAACACATACACACACAGAAAGACAAAGTTTCACTTTTATATACATACGCATATAGACGTCAAAAGCCTTGACAATTAAACGTCCAAAAATGTATGAAAATAATTAAACTTTATTTTTTGAAATCACTAGTCTATTAATTTGAATTTAAGAGCACCCTTTCTAGTATGGTATCGAACCAACCCGTATAGGCACTAATTCTCAAAGTGCCTTGCTACCTTAGATACCGGCCGTGCTCATGGATATTAGAGTATTTCTTGCCCCTATCGTACTAGTTAACGATTCGCTATACAATTTATAAAAATTACTTATTTAAAACTAACCAAACCGATCATAAATAAAATAAAAGTTAAATGAGGGGAAAAAACTAAATGAAAGAAGCTTAGTAGAAGATGGATGTAATTTCATCTCCTACAGTTTTTACCCACCCTTGCATTCTATCTAGTTAGAGTTACTAGTTAGCCTAATATTGATCTACCTACGCATGTCCTTAACCTTTCATGTTCTTAAAAAAAATCTAACAAATCATAAGCATTTAAAATCTTTCTACTGAAAAAACCTTCTAAAAATTATAATCAAAGGAGTAAAAATATTAGGTAAACGAATTTTATATCGTCGTTGCTCTACCAAATTTACTTGTTTTTTTTTTTTTTTTTTTTTTTTTTTGAACCAATCAAGATATCTTTAAACGGTTTGGAGGATAGATATGGGACCAATAAACCTTCAAAATGAAGCAATAAAAAATATTTTAAAAATTGTCAGAGCAGCGACGATATACAGCAAAGTTAAATAACATATTAATTATACCTCATTAAAACCATTAAATATTAGCAATATTAATTTAGTTTAACTTTTAGGGAATGTATATACATATGTATGAAAATTAATGTTGTAATCTTATTAATTTTCTTAAATGTTAAAAAACTTAATATAATGACATAAATAATCATATTAGACCAAATAATAATAAAAGTAAAACAAATTTTTACTACAACTCACCACATTCAAATCCCACGATGATTTCAGGCTTGATGTCGTTAGTATTTGAAGATATTTTAGTTGCTTATATACATATACATGTATGTATAATGCACCTGTAAATAAATTAACAAAATTATTTCAAGGACAATTAAAAAACTACATATATCCTTTCAAATAAAATATTGAATTTAAAAAAATGTTAGAACATCTAGTTTAATAATGAAAACTGCATTGATATTTTAAAGTCAATGAAAGTTGTAGTTAAAATACTACACAGAAATTTAAGTCTGGTTTTTTATCTCCTTTTGTGTTGGGATATTTAAACAATATTCTCTTTTTCTTTACGTCATTAAAGTATATGTAAATGTACATATACATACTACATACATACATACGTATTCTCTTTTGTTTTTAAATTTATCCGCTTCTGCTGTAAGTATGAAGATATAGGCAGTTGTTTGACGTCAAACTTCCAAAGGTTTTGTAAATAATCTTTTCAAAATTAAAACTCTTGAAATTTTTCGGTTGACATGTCCCTGCTTCCAAATTATACAAAAGGGGTCTAAATAAAACCACAGTAAATCCTTAAATGAAACAATATTCTCACTAAAATAAAAGTTTTTCTTTCTACGGTATAAAATTTCTTACCAGATAATGATCAGCAAAATAAAATTTATATTATTATTTAACTCCTCTTACGCTTCGTTAGATTCACTTAATATTTTTACCCAAATCTGATGTAGTATAAAGAAAAAAAATACTTTAAAAAAAAATTATTTTCTATGAACTTTTCGTTTAAAACTTCCACTACACAATAATAATTTAAAAATTTTTTTTCAATCAAATTTTGAAATAAAATCCAAATTTTAAGTTTTAAATACATATATAAAGTATAAAATTGGAAACGAAGCCTCACAGTATAAAAAGTAAAACTACTAAAATATTTCACTAATAACGAAGACTGCACACGAAAGTTTAATACCGTCATAAGTGCAACAAAACTTAATGCATGTTCATATTAGGCAAATATTTGACGAAATGGACGTAACTATTAAAATGTGATAATCTCTCCCATTATAAACCAACTTTTGTTTAATTAATTTTTTTTATATTTGTTTTTCATCAACCTGCAATATCAATCCTTTTTTATACATTTTGACGATATTTGGTGTTAGATCAATTACATAACATTAAATAATTGTTTATCAAAAATAATGGTCACGCTTATTTGAGCATATACATATTTTTCAAATATGAAAGTAGCGTTTGGCTACCATATCAGTCGATGCAGAAAATTTCAAATAAATTACAGCCAAACCAAGAATTGTGACAAGACCATGTTCTACATTTCATTTCGTATACAATGGCTTTTGAATTCGTCAGATGAAAATCCGATGGACTATTCTGTCTGAGCCATTTTGGAGTGCAATTTAAGCAGAAAAAAAAATATGTCAGAATGCATTTGCTGAAGACATCTTTTAAACGGAAGTTGGTAAAAATACGACAAAAACATATGCGCCTATTAGGCAACTCATTTTTAAACTCTATAAAGATTATAGTCGAGGCAAAAGGTGGCCACATCAAATTAAAATAAATGAAATCTGAAATTTTTAGTATTTCTTAGTACTTTGTAATTTAAATCAATAAAAAAAATAATTTTACACAAAAAATGGTCATTTAAATAGGCAATACTTCAGTCATCTAACCCTGTACTATCACAACTGAACTATAAAATTGGCAACAACTGCGGTGCTCAAATATTCTTAATTACTTTGTCGAGGTACATATTTGAAGAACACATTATTTAAAGAAACTTTTGATTAATTCTTTTTTTTATTTTTCACCACACTAAAGCACATATACTAATAATCAAAAAATTTATTTTAAACAAAAAGCTAATGTTCCCAGAAAAATAACACATTACATTATAATGACTTGAAAGTACTAGAAAACAGTTGTTCACTACTTACAATTTGGCATCTAAACCCATTATTTTAACACGGCGATGTCATTGGAGGCAAGTACTTACCACCCTCGCTTACAAATAGGGACTCGTATAAGTACTTATTACGGTCGCTCATAAATAGGGACTTAAATAAGTACTTACTCCTATAGCAATATATAAGTACTTGATTTTAATAACCTAAATAAGCCATTACTATTATGGACTTACAGAAGTCGTTCGGTTGTTCTAAGGACAAAAATTCGGTTAGATTATTCTGAGATACGTTAATTTGAAATTTAACAATCAGTGAAAATCTATAAGTCATCACTTTGTTAATGAAGTGCTTTGCCGCTGTTTTCAAAATAATTATTACTTATACCCTAAGCGCGTTAAACTAAATGAGAATTATAAAAATTTCGCAGTAAGAAATTGTGTTGTGTGTGTATCTAAGCAAATGTCTGAAATCAAGTACTTACGTAACACATTATAAATCAAGTCATTACTAAAATACTTCTTAGTAAGACAGACGATATGTAGTAGTCATTGAAAAGTATGTTGTTTAGTAAGAGCAAGTCATTACCTAGTTTTTGCTGGGTTTTTAATTAAATCCTGGTTTTACACCAGATAATACAAGCCTTCTGAAATCATTGAATTGTACCAAGTACATTGGTTGGTTAGCTTAAGCTACATACATCTTCTATCTATCTATACAGAAATACATATAAAAATTAATTGGTATTAGTTTGTCTTGCTAAAAGTAGGGAACAGCTAGACAGATTTGGCTAATACTGATCTTGAAATATTTGTGGTATTTCATGAAAGTAACGTTGAGAAACATAAATATTTAGTAAAGGAATATTCTTAAACAACTAAAGTTTAGTTTTTCAATACGAAACGTTTCTAGTAATCATATCTTGTTTCTTTTAAGAAATATAAAAAAGGGCATCTTGGTTGGCAAATATTTATATACGCGTTTAGAAATTTGTTTGTTATTTAGCTGTAGTAATCTCTTTGGTCTGTTTTGTTGCACTACAAAAAGGTTCTGTTTCAGAAATAAAAATAATTGTAAAAGTGTCAGTTGGTTCGTCGACACGAAATAGGGGCTCATTAAATGTGTTTTTACGGATAGATGTTAACAGTTCAGAAACCACATATGGCTGACTGAACGAGCAAAACTACTTTCCAAAAACAAAGATGTCGGTGATCTCAATGATCAGAAGAGCTGTTTTTTACAAATCAGTTGACACAATTGACGACAATTATGACGAGGTGAACTATCCAACAAAGTTTTTTAAATTTCCCGGATTTTCCTGAAAATTACATACAAATGTATTACTAAAGAGTGGCTGCTAAAAAGTAATGAATAACATCATCAAGACCAGGATCACCTTGGCGAAAAAAAGAAGAGAATGTCTTTATCCGATGATACTACTGGATCGTCTAAAATTTCTTGTACGTCTCGGCTTTTACAAAAACCATGAATAAATTGCAAGGCAAGTCGTGGAAAGTTTTAGGAATTAACTTGGAGTTTCCCTATTTTACCCACAAGCAATTATTCATTGCGTGTAAGTCGCTGAAATTTTAAGGACTTAACTTGGAGTTGCCCTGTTTTACTCGTAAGAAATTATTCGTTGCGTGTTCGTACCATCATCGCAAAACCATCATATTTAAATATATACGAAAGCTTTAAATTAATGAAATAAAAAGTGTGTTGCATTTAACGTAGATAAAAATAATAAAATAAAAAGTTTTTACCATATTTATCACAAATATATGTATGTCAGTGATCGGCTTTGAGTCGTTTTTTCAATATTCATAGTGAGTCATAAAATTTGAGTATAAATCACATTAACTTTGATTTATAAGTACAACACACAATGAACATAAGTACTACGTCGTACTTATATTTATAGCGTCTTATATTTATATTTACTAAATTATTCGGGATATGCTCCCTTAATATTTCAATAATATTTATTTGGTTGTTTTGTTTAAGCTGGTTTATATGCATTTCACTGGTGCTTATGCCAGATCATCAGTAAACCTTTACCCAAATTCTTAAAAAGGTTTAAAATATTATAAGTTATATTTTCAAATTCTCATTAACAAAATGAGAATTCAAAAATAAAACAAAAAACTATAAAAAACTTTTTCAAAAACCCAACCAACAATTTTGCAATTTTAATTTATTTTATTTTTCTAATCCCCTCTGCATTTGGCTAACCGTTGGTTAACACTAAATGCCTAGAGGGGCAACCGAAAACAAAAACAAAATCTCTTAAACAGACATCAAAGCAAGCACTTTTTTTGCTTGTTGTTTTTGTATTAGTTTGCTAAATCTAAATTGTCTATTTTTTTAACAATCCACAATTATTATGGTGAATGACAAATTGTTATCTGGCAAGCCTAGTTAAAACACACATCTTTATAATGACTACGCGAGTCATACGTGCTTTTGGTCGTCTTTTTATCTTGCATGAATGCCAATAGCAATCAACTGAATCATACGTGTTGATGAATATGAGTACTGTAAGTACATTTCATTTAAAAGTGCGTATAAGTAGTGAAGACTTTTAAATAAGTTTGAATGCGTATAAATCAACGAAGTAATGAATAATGATTCAAGTTGACTTACTTCATTAATATTCGTTGCAGATCTCTGATGTATGTAGTTGATACATAGTTCACCGAATATTAAAGAAGACATACCGTAGACCATTACGGTCCATTGTGATGCCTTAATATAGGATAAAGAGAAGAATATAATAAGAATAGAAATAGTTAGAATAGAAGAGATATAGTCGATATAGTTGACAAGAATAGTATGTCTCTATAAAAAATTTTATTCGAAGTCATTTAAAATTACAAATAACCATTAAATGATAAGTAAAACAGCAATATGATTGCAAAGTAATCAAGCTATGATATCTCTTAATCACAATGTATTTTCAACTGTCCAACCTTTTGTTAAATAAATTTTTGCTATTAAAAGGTTTGACATAAACAAGGCGAATTCAATAGGGTGAACTTATTAGATCAGCTGATCATCAGCTATTGCCTACTTCTAGGGACCAATTGTCAAATTTTTGTGTATTTTTGACATATCGTTTTGTTTTACACTAACAAAATACATGTTTGTATTTTTTCACTTTGTAGTTGTTTTAGGGACGAGTTCACCTTATTGAATTCCCCTTGGACATAAATAAAAAAATATTCAAAAATTAAAAAAAAATAATTAAAATAAGGAATAAAATGTCAAAAAAATTATAGAAAAAGTTACATTTGAAAAAGTAATTACAGTAAATGATAATTTTTTGTGTATATTTTTACTTATTTAAGCTCCTACAATCAAACGAGGGCCGAAGCAAATTCCTTCCAATATTCTATATCTACTACTCGATGTCTTAAATCGTGCTAATTGAAGTTTGACTTGCACATCTGAATTTGTATTTGTAGTCTCCAGGTATGCGATGGTCAGTCTGTACTTTGTCTTTTCTACGGATTCCACTCTTTATATATTATTTTTCTATTATTTTCTATATAGAAAAAAGATTTTTTCGCCTTATAGTTTCCAAGTACGAAATATTCAGGAGCATACTTGTTTGGGTTACTTATGTTGGATCGTCTGCTAGTTAGCTTCTGACCACAGGCGAATGTTGGAGATTGTTGATTGCAAATATACCCTTACACTCGTATTCATAAAAAATACTTTAGGTTTATTAAAGGCTTATTAAGCAGATGTTGTGCACAAAGCTGTCAAATCAGCCTTCAATAAACCTGAAATATTTCTTATGAATTAGAATCTTTATTTTTATTGAAATAAAATGTAAATTAGAAAACAACATAACAATTTATGTTCAATTTGTAATCATAGTATGATAATTGCATGATACTTTAATTGAACATAATAATGATAACGTCCAACCATTATAATTTTTTACCACAATCACACAATTCAATCATAGTAAGTTGCTCTTAGATTATAAATACCACAACCATGCTTTTACTTTATGTGTATGTATTAATAGATTCGAACAAGTTAAATCAAAAGAAGTTTTAAGAAAAATAAACCTAATGAAATTAGTCAATTTATGCTACATTTTATTTTAGCGAATACCATACGCATCAACCTTCATGCAGTCAAACTTCATTCTTCCTCCGCGACGTACAACGTAACAATATAAAATTACGTAAATTTATTACAGCATTGTTTTTTAAAGTTTTGTACTAGGCCAGGCCAATATTAAATATAATTTACATTTAAAATCTTTTACTAACAACTTACTTCCACACAAACATTTTGTATGTAAAAGTTAGACTTTTTGTAAGCGTGTGCAAAATAAATTTAAACTAAAAAACATTTCACATAAAAAAATAACTTAAATTAGCTTAGAAAAAAAACTTTTCAAAGGTCACCTGCACCCTAACCAAATGCTACCTTTAGAATCAGCTGAATAAAACAGCTATTTTCAGCTTTTTTACATGATAGCCATATTTTTATGCAAAACTGCATTGCTTGCTTCCATATTAATAATTTGGAACCAAAAATTATTTTTAACCACTAGAAAAACTTAATTCTCCTTTTTAATATCAACTGTTAAAAACTGCAATATTCTAACCCTTTGATGTAATTCAGGGTACGACATGTAACATTTTGTCTGATTTTTATGGCAACATTATTACAAAAGGACATGTCACCCGTTTATAGTATTGCATATTTTTAAGAAAAGAACACAAAAAAAGGCGTAGGGCAGAATTAATGCAACATTTACGTCAGAAAAGGAAACACCATTAGTCTTAATGTACCTTCATGTTTGGTGTTCTTGTCTGTTAGCACACTGACCGCGCACACACAAAGAACTGATAAAAAGAAAATTTTTAATCAATGATATATAAGACGATTCTAGTTGGAAATCGAACTAACAAAAATTGCAATAAATTTACTCGTATAAAAAAATTTTCACAAAACTTTTAGTCGATATAAAGCCTTTTGATAACAAAGTGAAATCCATGAATTACACATCTTTAAGAAATTAATTTAAATCTACAAATTATACAAAAATAAAGATATTGAAAATAAAAGAAAACGATATGAAAAAAAAAATCTAATAAAAAGTCGATTTGACATAAAACATTAACATTTCTGACACAATTTAATCCCCCACGTTCGATGCTGACCTCAAAGTCATATGACATATTTATTTTGTGGTTTTCCAAATATTTTTCTGTAGAATAAATATTATCGGCTTAGATACATTCTTTTTTTATAATTCTTTTTTTTTTCCTATTTCTCTTTTGCCGTTTCTATATGCTGCCCACCTACACCATTGGAAGGGAGGTTATATATGCGTTTATTAGGTCGTGTGTGACACCAAGAAATATTAGTAAAATAAAAAATTATTGAAACTTTTTATAGTTTTTAAACCCAGGTCAGTATTTAGAATAAAACAGAAAGTTCAAATTGAATAAAATTAACTGAATTTAATAATTCTCTTATTAAGAAAGGAGTAAGAATAAACTGATGTAAAATAAACAAAAAAAGGGGCTTACTTAAACCAAAGTTATATCAAAGAACACATTGCCAACCTCTTAGGAATTTTTAATAAATAAGATCAAAATAAGACTTTTAAAATTTTGTTTGTTTGTTGAAAAAAATTAATTAACAAAGATTATCTAATACTATACAAACAAAATCAAACTGCTGAAGGATATTAAACGTTCGTTTAAGCCACTTTTATATATTTCATTTTATTTTTTTTTCTTAGTTAGTTGAGGTAGCATGTGTGTTTTATTCTTTGGTAAACTAGATTTAGAATTGTTGGTAAACGGGATAGTATGACATTAAAGTTTTTTTTCTATTTTATTTATTTATTTTTTTGTCGCTGTTGTCTTTATAAGCACACAACACTATATATGCGTATGTATGTGAGTGCGAACATTAACAAATGTTATTGTATTTTTGTGTATAGAATGTCCCAGTTGGTCAAATTTTGAAAGGAATTTCACTACTAGGTATACTTAAATATTAAAACCTAGATGGCCTGCCAGTCAATCCAAATTGTTGGTGATGTTTTAAAAAACAGAAAACAAAAAAGATTATACAGTATCTGATATCAATTAAATTCATCAATTAATAATCAAATATAACAAATAAAATTCGTATTACAGATCTGCTATCTTTTACACAATGAAATCAGATAGTTCGAAACCTCTCTCCCTAAACACATATTCCATAATAGTTTTATGTAAAACAAGACAACCGACACTACACCATTTGTACAGATTTAAGCCCTCCCAAACTTGAACTAGCTGCTTTCATTCAATCTCTACTCGATTTCATTATAAATCATCATTATTTGTACTAATCAAAAAGAATTCCGACGCAATGTAGTGTTCCTTAGAAGTTGACATCTAAAATACATTGTCGAATTTAATCGCGATATAAAATCTAAATTAATATCAGAACATAATTTCTTATGCTCTTATTTCTAAAGGATCAAAAGGTTTTTGTGGTTTTGGCACTGGAAATTTTAAGAACAAAACAAAGTTAACAATAATAATAGTTTTTAACGTTACTGTCATCGATTCAAATGAAGGCCGTATTTTTTATACCCACCACCAAAACTAGGTGTATAAAAAAGAGTATATCGGTGCCTTACTTCCTCAGCCTCGTATCTTACAAAATACGGTTTTGACTTTTTCATATCAAACGATTGTTTTATGCTTTAACTAAAAAAGGTTCGTATATTATTACTACTAATATATGTTCATAAATACAATCAATTCCTTAATAATTGCACTTAAACTTTTAACGAAACACCGAAATATAAAAAGATGAACCGTTTTTTTTTCTCTCCTGAAAAAATTTATTTTTTAAGATACGAGGTTGAGGAAGTAAGGCATCGATATTCATTTTGTCATTCCGTTTGTAACACATTAAAATATTCTTTTGAGACCCTATAAAGAATATACTTTCTAAGTCTTGGTTTCATTTTAGGATGATCTAGCTATGTCCGCAACCAATTTTTGATTTTTCTTAACCTTTCTAAATTCTAAATTCTTTATTCTCTCTTCTACTCTTTTTACTATCTTTTAATAAGGCATCATAATGGACTATATTATTTCAAGGTAAAGGTGTGAAGGTAACCCTGCACCAGCCTTTTTACCTAACCTTACCTAATCTGACTATGTCGGTCTGTCTATCTGTCTGTCTATTTGTCTGTCTGTCTATTTCTATGACTGTCTATAGAGTTCGAACCGAAAAAGTTATGGAAACAAAATTTCGCCAGTAGTATATTACCTAAGTAAAAATATATGTTTTCCTAAAAATTTCTTAAGTCCATTTATTACAAAACGATCTACACCAAAACGTACGAAAATTTATAACGCACAGTGTATTTTTTTGTGATGATACGACAAAATAGTCGTGTAAATTATCGTAAGATTGAGACAGTCTTAAATATTGAACATTTGGCTTTAAATAGATTTGGTCGCGTTGGATCGCGTATGATTTCAAAATTAAATGGCAAGAAAGGACGAGCAAAACCCTACAAAAGTCATTTAAAATTAATTTAAAATTAATGTTTTACAGTAACCTCAATCGTAATGGAAAAACTGTTTCAAAAATTGATCACACGTATGAAAAAAACTTTTGATCTTCATAAATAGTAGATATTTTAAGAAGCAATAAATCCATTTTCGTCTGTCTTTATATTTTCTTATTGATTATCGTTTCTAATCTCGAAATATAAAGGCAACTTTCGTATAAGATTATTTAGCTTTTTTGTTTTATTAAGCAAGTAATGCGAAAAATATTCTTCCAGGAAACTTTATTAACAAGACGTGCAAAGATTCTCTAAATATGTGTTTTTCACTTCTCTTGTCATCAGCAAAAATTTATATAGAACAGCACTTGCAACGCTATCACTTATATCATCGCCAAACATGTCAGCTAAAGCTTAGTCACTCATTGCATTATTACCGAGAGCATAAATTCTTAAATTTTGTCTAATGTCGACTATATGAACAATTGGGTTTAAAAGAAAAATATACAAACATATATGCATTTATATGAACGTATGTATGTGTTTACTTAATAAAGCCATTAGTTTCTGATTTTATGGCCTTCTTTGAATTTTAATGTCTTTATGGAAGACATAAAGAAGTCGTGCATTTATATTTCCTAATGCTTATTAAACTTTAATTCTTTATGTAAAATATATTATATTCTTAATTATTTTATTTTACTTGTTTCAATTATTCATCAGCACTTAAGTATAATGGCGTATGTTTAGGATAGAGTTAAAACAATAATAAAGTAAACATATCTATGAGCATATGGTGAACGTAATAGAAACTTCTGAGAAAAAAAATGGTGGTTAAACTTATATGGCAGCATATATTTTATAACTAATATAACTAATTGCAAGCATTTTTTGAAAATTTTTTATTAATATTTTAAGCATTTAATATAAATATTTACGACAGCTCTAAAGCAGTAATAAAAGCTTTTTAAACATCAGTATTAAGGTGTATTAAAATGCCCAGAATAACCAACTCGGAAACGAAATTTAATTAAACTAGAGAATAAATTTTTAATTAAAAGAAAAATAAAAAAACTTTTTATTACGTTTTAAAGACAACATTTATTTATTTCTGGCTCGTGTTCATTTAATGTTTAATTCTTTTATTCGAAGAGAGTAAATTTTCTATTTGTGACAGTGAAAGACCAAACCGAAAAAATAAGTTTTTTCCCAATACTAGCCGAGTGGAATTATCAGCAGCACTCTTTCGTATTGGAAGTAAATTGAATATATTTAAGGTTTTTAGCTTAATTGAATTCAAAAACTAATTATTTTCGTTTTTACATATTTTCTTTCCTTAGCGAGTTAGATCGCAATTAACCAACCAATTTTCCGTTTTTTTGGCTGTTCTACACCTTTTGATTATTACTATTTATATGTTTGTTTTGGCTTTTTTATTTTATGTTGCTCTAATCATCAAAACGATACTATTAATTGAATAAAAAATTAATATTTTTAATAGAAAAATATTGCAAAAAACATAAACTAAAACAGTTTTAATACTGTTATGTTAAGTTATTAAAAGTCCTATAATTTTTAAGAATTATTTTAATTAATTTAATCACTCCTATAATTGGATTTTCGGTGTAATTAAAATAAAATATTTATTGTTCAGTAACATAAATTATTGAAACTGTTTCAAATAAAAGAACCCAAGAAGGAAATAGACAAGTTTGTTATAAATTTATTTTTAACACATTAATAAATAGGTATGTATGTACCTTTTTTATTTTGTTTTTTTAATTTTTAATTAGATTTTAAGTACACCGAAAAAAATAAATATGAATTTTAATTACGAATTTAATTTTATTCATTAAAAAATTTTTTAATTTGATTGGCACTGAGCACAAGCAACTGTCAAAAGTGTGGTCTATGAGAAAATAACTCATTTTTTATAAGTATATTCGAGAATTTTAAACAGTACAATCCGTTAACGGTAAAAAATTTGTTCAGTACTTTAAGGAATTGTACATAAAATGATAATTATCCACGAATATTTCGCAATGCATGCTCATTAGACCTCACTTCTTTTCCAGATAAAATGTATTAGTATTGAGACGTAAGCCAATAGCAAGCGTATATTGAATTTTCTCCATTCCATACGTAACCCGGGGTCTCCACGTAGCAATATTTATTACCGCAATTGTCAAATTTGATTGCGTCCATAGAAATTGCAAGGTGTAGACCGCAAATTGCCATATGTAGCAATTTGTTGCGCAATCATTGCTCTGCTGATTGCTTAAGCAATTATTGCCGCAATTAGCTGTCAACATCGTTTAATTTTCTTTGAATTTTATGTTTTTCTTTGCAGAAACAAAGGAAAATTAAAATAATTTTACCTGATAATAATTAAAAGTAAAGTATTTAAAAAAAAACTCATAAAAGTTAAAACAAAAATATTAAATTATAAAAATAAATTATTTGTGTCGTGTTCTCCACCCAGTGAAATAATCAAAACCTTAGCAATAAAGTGCCGTTATTCTGCCGACGTTTTTGCTTAAGCTTAGCAATGAAAATTGCTACGTGGAGACCCAGCGTAAAGTTATAATTAATTTCCCTGAAAGTTAAGCATTTCTCCATTTTTGATAATGATTAACTATCATTGTCAGTTTTGACAGCGAGTTAGTAAAAATTATAAAAAATATTGAAAAATGATAAACTTTAATACAAATATATGTATAATAACAAAATAAAATATTACAAATATTACATCAAGTACATATTTATTTGTTCTGAAGAAAAGGTTTAAATTCAATAAGATTTAACATTTATACAAATTATTGAAAAACAAACTCTAAAAATAATTTTTAAAACGTTTTTATTAAATTTACTTAATTTACCTCAATTGTTAAAAATATCAAATGGAAACATGTGACCATATTCTGTAATACAAAACAATCATCCAACGTTTTATCTATAATTATCATTTTGTTTCTTTTACGACATAATTTTGCTGGTAATCGAAAATAAACTAAATATTGTAACATTCTTATAATCTAGTCCAATTATAATAACAATACCATGTTGTTTGTAATACGATTGTTGTAACTATTTCCATTTAATACTATTTTTTTTCAAATTATTTTTACAATAACCATACCCATGTCCATCTTCAAAACACACGTTGTTCCAAATTTGTTTTATAAAAATAGAAAATAATGTTGTTATTGCTAATTTTGCAATTTCAAGATGAAGAAGGACAATAACACGTTTCACTGCCGCAGGCTAAAAGACTGTAAAATATAGCTAAATAAATAAATAAATGAGTTTACAAAGTTGGAAGGAAACCTGCAGTATTTTACAAAACATTTTCTGGTTTCTTGTATATTAACAGGAAGTTTTAACTTTACTCTCAATTATGGTTAAGATGTTTGATTGAAATTTGAATATATATTTGAATTGTTGAAACTACAAATCGAAAGGTTTTAAATATGTCTCGGTCTGACTGACATCAAATGATGTAGTATCTACCACTAACTTAATTATAGTGATAAATTATTTCGTTATTCTATTTTAAAAACGCTAAATAGTTGTATTAGAGCCCATTAAGTATACATTTTTTAAGTCACTAGGTTGAAAACACGAACCCTTAAAAATTAATAGATCTCCAGCAATTTATTTTTCAAAAGCATCAAAGGCATTTGATGGGAGTAGCAGTAAATTCCAAACAAAATTATTCACCAAACTTAGACTAAAAAGCTGCTAAATTAGTTTAAATAACAAAAGAAATAGTAAATACACGGTACACAAAATGTAGCTTGTTGACTATTTACTATAAACTTTGGAATAATACTAATAAAAGTGCAGTTTTTATTCGTATTCAATATTTGGATTAAAAACTATTGATCTGATTTGGGCAAAACTAAACATATATTTCTTTATACAAACAAAATTATTCACCAAACTTAGACTAAAAAGCTGCTAAATTAGTTTAAATAACAAAAGAAATAGTAAATACACGGTACACAAAATGTAGCTTGTTGACTATTTACTATAAACTTTGGAATAATACTAATAAAAGTGCAGTTTTTATTCGTATTCAATATTTGGATTAAAAACTATTGATCTGATTTGGGCAAAACTAAACATATATTTCTTTTAGGGTCGCTGTGGGCTAAAAGTCACCATAGAGTTTAAAAACTTAATAATTTTATACGTTTATATACTTTTTTTCAGATATTATTTTATACGAAATGGAAATTTTTAACATTTAGTATCAAAACTTATGCCACTTAAACTATAACCGTTATCAGCTTTTCAATGATGAATTCATATTATAACATTGTCCATAACATCTTTCAATATCTGTGACTGTAGCACAGATGCAACAATGTTAACCTTAAGTTCAAGGATTGTATCAAATATGTTCATCTACACTCGCTCCTCCAAATAACTCCAAAAATAGTTGCTGACAAATTTGACGAACCAAATTTCCCGAAAACATTGGAAAACGTAAAAAATTTTGTATAATAAACTCATGCTGCTCTTACTTAAGGTTAAACCACATTCATCTTAATTTTTATAGTATTAAGGCCCAATAATATTTTTGGCTGTAATGCCACACCATACTGTATATTTACTTTCTAATGTGCTAATGGTGCTAATAAATAGCTCATGGAATTTCATAACAAAGTCATTTAAATGAAATTGAGCTCCATAACTCGTACTCAGATGTGCAATTAAGGGCCGTTAACAATAAAAAAATTAATCTACAGTTAACACTAAACTCAAAATTTAAACCTTGGTTAGCCAAAACAAGTTAACACAAAGTTCAGTTATCTTATAACTTTTAGATTATTTTGCCAAATTTCAGTTAAATTTAACCGACTACTTTTTAGCGTTTAAGTTCTTAACTGGAAGAAAATATTTGATGTTTGAATATAAATATGTTATATCTTTGCAATTTTTAAAGAATTGAAAGATGCTTCTACGATTTGTATAATTTATGTAAAGTAAATATTTCTTAAGGTATGAAAAGAAAATATAACCACAGAAGTCGAATGGATCATTTTCATTTACCTGATGCAGAGTTTTTCATGAGATATCGTTTATCTAAGAGAATTTTTAAATTTATAGCAAAAATTATTTCAAAATAAATTCAATTTTTAATAAGTTTATTAGCAGATAATAATTGATAACTACAAGTTAACTAACTCTTGCCTATTGTTAACGAACATTTTTAATTTATAGTTAAAATTATTAAATAGTTAAATTTATTTAACTGAATATTATGTTAATAGGCCTAAGTGATTTAATTTTTGGCCAGCTGTTGACATTTATTTGTCAATTCTAGATGTTTCCGATAATCCGCGAATTTTAATTCCTTCAATAATTGCACCCTATATGGGAACAATTGTATATAATTTTTTGAATGCGACTTAGTGACTTATGATTCATTCCTAGCTAAGCAAAACTTATTATAGTCGATATTTCTGGGTTTCCACTAACACTTTTCTTCACACGTTCAATATTTTCCGTACCGCGAACTAAATGTTGTGTAACGGTTCGAGGCAAATCTACTAAGGCACCATGTTGGTGGCGATGATAAAATGAGGAATAAATCGTTGCCTCACAAACTGAAATTTTAATGATAAAATGTAGACAATATGTAACTTAAATAACTTATCGCTGATTTAAATAACAGAATTATATTATTCTGTTTTCTTTAGTTGTGAATCTCTACATTATCTATTCTTAGGCGCTATGGTGACCTTTGGCTTACCCTGTACAATAGATGCGTCCTTTTTTTTTTTGTTACACATTTATTGTTAACAAAATATTGAAGCTGTGTTATATTTTCTTAAAAAGTTTTCTCATAAGTTGAAGAATTATTGAGAGAACACTTAAAAATTTTAGTTTATATACTTTTTTTTAAGTATTTAGTCGAAAGAAGTAAACTTTTACATTAATGTTATCCACCTTTTGATCTTATCTGTAATACCTTCATATACTTTTGTCATACACTTATTTGATTGAGGAAAATTAGACATGATATTCCTTAAGCTACGAGAAGTGTGTAGCTTAATAAATGAAAGGTTGAAATTTTTGTATTTTTTTTATTTTAAGTAAAAAACATTTTGCACATGCATATTACAAATAAATTATTATAAACAAAATAATCTATTGAAAAAATAAAATACAATGATCTGCAGCCCTACGTTAAAATTATTCATTTTTCGAAATTATCAGTATAGAAAAAAATTTTTAAATATAAAAAAAATTTATTAAATCATAAGTTTATCAATGCTAAGCTGATTGTATTCTACTATTACTTACTTCTTTTTCTTTTGTGCCTATCAGCTCGTAGCTGATTGTATTACTTTAAACTCTTAATTTTAATCCATGTCCAGAATTGCAGTGAACCGTTTTCAATTTGTATATTTACGATTACAAGAAAAAGTTTCTTTTGTATGTGCGCCTGCATGTTGATCTTATAAAAATTTTTAACAAATTAATATTTACCAACACAGCGTATGAGTAATAAAAATCGAACCAATATTGAACGTGTTACTCTTGAGTTTTATTTATACACACATAAAATTGCTGGCAATCACAAACAACAACAAAATACTCTAGTGCATATGTTGTTGTTGTGCATTCTGCTCTCTAATGTGCACTGAGTTCAAATCATAAAAGTACGTGACAGTATTGTTAAGAAATTTACCCATTAAAACTACAAATTCATAGATTTCTGCTTTTGAAAGTAGACGAGGAAGAAGAAAAAAAAATATTGTATTGGACTAAAATATTGTAGAATATTTTTTTAATGTTTCTTACAGACCGATTTCTTGTTTTGTACATTGAAAACCTTAAAAGATTTTATGGTGTTTATTTGATGCAAGTTTTTTTTTAATTCGCTTCTTGAGACTTTATACCAAGAATCATAAATATTTATGGGTTAGGTTTTTTTAATGAAATAAAATGAAAAAGAATACGAATTTTATATTCGAGCATATCGAATCTGGTAATACCCTGTGACCACATTATAATTTAGCCTACATTTCATATTTAAAATCATAAGCCAATTTGCTTTATTAGTTCTAACGCCAACTTTGATTTTAATATTTTATAAAGTCAGATGTATTCTGCTAGCCAAGCCCTTTCATCTGATACTCATATTTGTTGAAAACAATTTTTGTTGTTCACTTCTTCATAGTTTACTGTATTCTACTGGCTAATAATAACCAAACATTAGGACGGTTGTGGGTACATTTTGAATTACTAAATTTGACATACATATACAAATTTATTGTACGCTTTTTGTATTGGCGTTCATCTTAAATTTAATTTTTTATAGTGCATTATCTCAGCAAAAACTAGGCAATGACTTGCTCTTACTAAACAACATACTTTTCAATGACTACCACATATCGTCTGTGTTACTAAGAAATGTCTTAGTAATGATTTCATTAATACAATTTTGACAGACATGTGGATTTACATACATATGTCTCACAAATTTTAAAATCAGATGTAAAAAACATGCCGTGTATTATAGCCTTTAGATGCACACACAATACAATTTCTTATTCCGAAATTTGCTTGAAGCCATTCAAATACATAACTTTTTATAATTCTCATTTAGTTAAACACGTTAGGGTATAATTAATAATTATTTTGACAACAGCGGCAAAGCATTTTATAAAAAATGGTGACTTATAGATTTTCAATGATTTTAAAATTTCAAATTAACGTATCGCAGAATAATCTAACCGAATTTTCGTCCTTAGAAGAACCAAACGACTTCTGTAAGTCCATAATAGTAATGGGTTATTTGGGTTATTTAAGTTATTAAAATCAATATTGTGATGAAAGTAAGTATTTATTTAAGTCCTTATTTATAAGCGACCATAATAAGTACTTCTTATACGAGTCTCTATTTGTAAGCGAGCGTGGTAAGTACTTGCCTTCGATGACATTGCCGTGTTAAAATAATGGGTTTAGATATCAAATTCTAAGTAGTGAAGAACTGTTTTCTATTACTCTTAGCTTATTATTTTGTAATGTGCTGTTTTACTGGGATAGTTTATTCGGATTGTCAATAAATTTTCTATTAATTTCCGTTTGAAATTTTTAGGGAAAACAGAGAAGCATTTCGCGGTTGTTTTAACGATTTCAGTTAAGTCTTTTTTACTAAACTTTCAGTCGAGCAAAAAAAGAATTTTATTTTGTTACTTTCTGTGCTGATATTTCATTTAGTTACTAACTTCGTCAGTTCTTTTCAGCAAAAGCTTTTGAGACTGGAGCTTGAATTTTGATGTTTCTACATGTAAAAAAATTACGTAGAAGCTTTAAAAACTTTATGTGTTAAAAATACATATTTTTTAAACTTATTCTTGTCTTTAACTTTGCCAGTTAGTAACCACTTTGTCCAAAACTTTAAAAATAGCCCTCAAGGGGATAGCATATCTACAAATGGTAGCAGACGTGTCCATAAATTAAACTTGGACTAAAGAATTTGTATTTTAATGGTATAAATATCAGAAAAAATATAAGCAGCTATGATAATTTGCTCATTTTTAAAAAAGTTATAAAGAGGTTATGCTGGGTTTTAAGAGCGATTCATATCCGGTTATTTCCAAAAAATTGATACCACATACAGATTTATTCAACATGAGGGTGCTTCTAAAATTTGACAAATGGATATTGTTTATTTTTTTTGCCCTAGTTATCAGCTTTCAGAAAATAAAGATCGGAAATATATATTGTAAAAATAACAAACAAAATGACAATGCTATTTATACCTTTTACGCCACAAGTGAAGGGTATAATAAAAACAAGTAAGAGCGCTATATTCGGCCGTGCGGAATCTTATATACCCTTCACAACGTGTAGTCATGCAATAACAGTAGTTTGTATCGCCATTCATACCAACATATAAAAAACATACATATATAAAAACATCCCATTGTAAAATTATAAATTTACGAATGTATTAAAAAAAAAATTTATAAAATTATTAAAAAAAATTAAAAAAAAAAATTAAAAAAAAATAATTAAAATAAAAATAATAAATATAAAACAAAAAAAAAATAAAAAAAAAATTAAAAAAAAAAAATTAAAAAAAAATAATTAAAATATATATAATATACATATATAAAACAAAAAAAATAAAAAAAATTTAAAAAAAAGTAAAAAAAAAATTTTTTGGCTCAGCTGGGATTCGATGTCACGTTTTCTCTAACCAATATACACGTTTGTATGTATGTATGTTGTTGTTGTAATGTTTTTTTTGTGAAAAAAAAAATCGAGGTAGTCGTGGGCTTTTGCTCATATCTCAGTTGTTTATGTATCGATGTTTCTGGTTTTCAATATCGTTCTACCTCCAAATATTTCTGATATTTTGATACCACACTCGGGTCCAAGCGATGGCGGGGGGCTTCAAAGAGTTGATTTCAACATACACACGGACAGACGGTCAGACGGACAGACTGACAGACTGACAGAGCTTAATCGACTTCCCTATTCATAAGCTTTAAGAAAATATATACTTTATGGGGTCGGAAATGAAAATTGTAGAAATTTCACACGGAATGACAAACCTTTATATACCCTTTTTCACTGTGTGAAGGGTATAATAATACTGAACATATGAAACAAACTTTAAAATATTTATGAAAAGTTACTGGCAACACACAGTGAAACTGTAAAAGCTGTTTTTATTTTATAAAGGGTATTCCAATAAGAGGTTCAATTTTAAAAATGTTAAAAAATTTTAAGTGAAATCATAATTAATAATAAAAAAAACAATATCCCGCAAATAACCACAACGTCTATGCTTGCTCTTTGTTATCCTTTTCAACGAATTTTATGGCAACACTCCACAGTTGGCATTGTTACCCCTATTTATGTAACACACTGTATTTTTTGCCATTAAGCTTAAGTAGAAATAAACTTATACCCATACTGATTATTGAGTATTGTTTTATCCTGTATTTAACAACCAGTCAATCGAGTAAGCATGTCTAGAACGGAAATTGAAAGCAAAAAAGTAACAAATTACAATCTTTTGCAAAAATACAAGAAATCCAATTTAATCACGATTTTTATATAAGTAATAATAAATAAGAAAAAATAAATAAACAACATATTTAATATATTTTCAAAAGTTAATATTTATTTGTTAGTTTTTATACCCGCCACCAAAAAAATGGTGGGGGTATATTCATTTTGTCATTCCGTTTGTAACACATCGAAATATCCATTTTAGACCCCATAAAGTATATATATTCTGAATCAGGGTTTGATTTGATGACGATCTAGCTATGTCCGTCCGTCTGTCCGTCTGTCCGTCTGTCCGTCTGTCCGTCTGTCCGTCTGTCCGTCTGTCCGTCTGTTGAAAGCACGATAGAGGTCGCACCGAAAAAGCTAGGAGGCTCAAATTTTGCCAGAATCTTTCTTATAGACAAGGTTTGTTTGGTATTGAAAATGGGCTATATCGGAATATTAGGAAGTGAGTTATAGCTCGGAACGCAAGAGTAGGTCGAAAAAACCGTGTCCTACGAACATCGAATAAAATGGTATTGTGTCCAAACGAATTAACGTAGAGTCATGAAACTTCGAATATATATTTCTCGAGTCAAAACAATATTTCTCACCAAAAATTACCTAAATCTGATCATTAGGAAAGGAGTTATCGATCAAAATGTACGAAAATTTATACCGCACAGTGTATTTTTCGGTATATTTAAAAACAAAAACGTCATAAAAGCAACAAAATTGGATGTACGACTCTGAAATTTTGCACACTTTGCTTTTTGGTGAGAGGCTTTTTTCTAACGGACAATCAATGTGCCACGCCCACTTTTACGCCCACCTCCCATATAACGTTTTACCTAAAATTCATATAATTTCTCTATTAATAAAGATTTGGAATAATACAGGGCTATATTGAAACATCTAAAATGTACTCATTCGCAAAAAAAACTTTGACACGCCTACTATAACGCCCACTTTTCACGTTATATACCGTTAATGAAATTTAAAAGCTCATAAAACCGCCGAAATTAGAGGTATGATGATCAAATTTGCTACGTATATCCCCCTAGGCAATGTCATTATTGTGCCAAAAAATTAAGATGCCACGCCCACTTTTACGCCCACCTCCCATATAACGTTTTACCTAAAATTCTTATAATTTCTCTATTAAAAAAGATTTTGGAATAATAAAAGGCTATATTGAAACATCTAAAATGTACTCATTCGCAAAAATAACTTTGACACGCCTACTATAACGCCCACTTTTCACGTTATCTACCGTTAATGAAATTTCAAAGCTCATAAAACCGCCAAAATGTGATGTATGACGATCAAATTTGCTACGTATATCCCCCTAAGCAGTGTCATTATTGTAAAAAAAAATTAAGGTGCCACGCCCACTTTTACGCCCACCTCCCATATAACGCTTTACCTAAAATTCATATAATTTCTCTATTAATAAAGATTTTGGAATAATACAGGGCTATATTGAAACATCTAAAATGTACTCATGCGTAAAAATAACTTTGACATGCCTACTATAACGCCCACTTTTCACGTTATCTACCGTTAATGAAATGTTAAAGCTCATAAAACCGACAAAATTAGAGGTATGATGAGGAAATTTACTACATATATCCTTCTAGTCAATGTAGTTGTTGTGCCAAAAAGTTTAGGTGACACGCCCACTATAACGCCTACATCCCATATAACGGGTTTTCTTAAATTCATGTAATTTCTCTATTGACAAAGTTTTTGGGAAAATAAAGAACTATATTGAAATATCTAAGTTGTATTTATTAGCAGAAACTTTATTGACACGCCTACTTTAACGCCAACTTTCATTGAAAGACTACATTTACAAAAGCATTTCAGTAGCATATCGCAGTAATAAAGGGTGGTTAAATTTTATGTTGAATTTAAATAAAACACAAATTATTTAGGACATTATTGTTATTTCTTTTTGTAATGATAATATTTGAACGGTTAAATTATGTATTTAACAAAATATCGGCCAAATGAACCCCCCCCCCCATCCTTGGCGCCACTCCACTATCTGATGGTCCAAATTTTCAATGACAATGTTGATGCTCAATTGTTGGGCACGATGATGAGTCGAGGTTGACTGCTGTTTTGCCACACTATCGCAAAAAACAGCAATGGTTCCCATTCAACGAACTAAGAAGGCATTCACAGATTTTCTAACATTTTATACAGACCTGTTTTGCAGAAATTTAAAAATTTTTTTAAATTTTCCCGATTGTGGATGAATTTGAATGATTATGTTGATCAAAAGAATTACGAAGTGCACAAAATGCATTTTGATTTGAATGCCCATTTTCATAAAAAACCTAAATAACTTTAAAGCGTTGCTCATTTGCGTATCTTTCCACGGATCAAATTGAGTAAGTTTGAGATTGAGAAATGTAAAATGAAATGCAGAAAACTAATTTAAAGACTAGCTGTAGTTCACCTTCAACATGGGCCCTTAAAATTTAACCACCCTCTACAAAGAAAGTGATACATATTTTATTATAAAAAGATTATTCCATAATGAGTAACAAAATAATAAATATTGTGCTTTAAATGTACACAAAATTGGTGGTGGGTATAAAAGATTCGGCACAGCCGAATATAGTGCTCTTACTTGTTAAAATGTTAAAGTGGTCTTCACTCTAAAATATATGAAATTGGTATCAGTGTATATTAATACAGAAAATACTACGAACGCAAATAAGGTCTGTAAGCTCATAGACAAACCCACCTGTGCGAGTTAATTTAAATAATCATATCAAAATGTATAGATATAAATGATTTCGAAAATGAATATCAAGGAAATGTATATTCATAGGGCATATGTATGCATCACGGCAACAAACACAACAACTAAAAAGACATATATTCTGTTTTTGCATATATGTCTGCATGTCACAGAAAAATAATGTTTTATTTTTCTTTAATTTTAATCATTTTTTTAAAACATCAAAATAAAAGCCTTTACTTCTCGATTTCGTATTTCTTAAATGTAATTTTTTAAATAAACCAATTGCAGTTGCGAATTTGTTATTGCAGATTTAATACAAAAAAAGTAAGAGCACTATATTCGGCTGTCCCGAATCTTTTATACCCACCACCAATTTTGTGTATATTTAAAGCACAATATTTATTATTTTGTTAATTGCTATAAATAGAATAATCTCTTTATAATAAAATATGTATCACTTTCTTTGTAGAGGGTGGTTAATTTTTAAGGGCCCCTGTTGAAGGTGAACCACACATAAACAACAAGTTTTTTCTTGCATTTCATTTGACATTTTTCAATCTCAGACTTACTTAATTTGAACAGTGGAAAGACACGCAAATGAGCAACGCGTTAAAGTTATACAAGTTTTTTTTATGAAAATGGGCGTTTAAATCAAAATGCATTTTATGCACTTCGTGATTCTTTTGGTCAACATAATCGTTCAAATTCATCCACAATTGGGACAATTTTAAAAAATATTTAAATTTCTGAAAACAGGTCTGTATAAAATGTTAGAACATCTGTGAATGCCTTCTTGGTTCGTTGAATGGGGACCATTGCTGTTTTTTGCGATAGTCTGAAATGATAATAATTTCTTAAATAATTTGTGTTTTATTTAAAATCAACATCGGCCCTTAAAATTTAAGCAGCCTTAATAACTTCGATATGATAGAACAAGTAAGAGCACTATATTCGGCTGTGCCGAATCTTTTATATCCACCACCAATTTTGTGTACATTTAAAGCACAATATTAATTATTTTGTTAATTGCTATAAATAGAATAATCTCTTTATAATATAATATGTATCACTTTCTTTGTAGAGGGTGGTTAAATTTTAAGGGCCACAGGGTGATTTAAAATATACATTCTCTGCATTTTTCTAAAACGGGAAATTTATTAGTAAGATTTTGATTTTTAAACTTCTATAACATTTTGCTTTTAAAAGATTTTCAAACGAAATAAGTTTTGTATAATTTTAAAATTTGTTAGCCATTAGTACATGAAAATAAATTGTTTATAATGTTAAGAGATAATTTTTTTTTACTTAAGTCAAAATTTTCCTAAATTCCCATTTTTAATAGAGCATAACTTCAGGAGAACATAAGCATAAGTTGTTAGCATGCCATCTAGTAGTTGCTAGTAGAGTCATCTATCTTATCATCTTTATCTTATATTTAGCTACAGTACAATAAATGTCGCAGTGTAAGATGAATAAATGCTAATATATATGACTAATATATTTTTATAAAAATTTAAGGAAAAAAATGTGCGTGGCACATCTATTTTCCGTTATAACGAAGACTTTGACCAAAAAGCCAGAATCGTACATATAGTTTTGTCAGTTTTATTACGTTTTAAATTTGAAATATACACTGTGCGGTATAAATTTTCGTACATTTTTATCTATAACTCTTTTCCTAATTCATAGATTTAAGCGATTTTCAGGGAAAAATATTCTTTTGACTCGATAAATATTCATGACTACGTTTTTGTGTCTGGACACAATTGAAAAGTGAAAGTGGGCGTTATAGTAGGCGTGTTAAAGTTGTTTTGCTAATGAGTACAACTTAGGTGTTTCAATATAGTCCTTTATTATTCCAAAATCTTTATTAATAGAGAAATTATATGAATTTTAGTTAAAACGTTATATGGGAGGTGGGCGTAAAAGTGGGCGTGGCAAATTGATTTGCCGTTACAAGAAAGCGTGTCACCAAAGAGCAAAGTGTGCAAAATTTCAGGGTCGTACATCCAATTTTGTTGCTTTTATGACGTTTTAGTTTTTAAATATACCGAAAAATACACTGTGCGGTATAAATTTTCGTACATTTTGATCGATACCTCCTTTCTTAATGAATAGATTTAGACAATTTTAAAAGAAAATTATTGTCTTTACCCAGGAAATCTATATTCGAAGTTTCATGAGTCTACGTTAAGGCGTTTGGACACAATTCCATTTTATTCGATGTTCGAAGGACACGGTTTTTTCGACCTACTTTTGTTTTTCGAGCTATAACTCTCTTCCTAATATTCCGATTTAGCTCATTTTCAATACCAAACAAACCTTGTCTATAAGAAAGATTCTGGCAAAATTTGAGTCCCCTAGCTTTTTCGGTGCGACCTCTATCGTGCTTTCAACAGACGGACAGACGGACAGAGGGACGGACATAGCTAGATCGTCATAAAATCAAACCCCGATTCAGAATATATATACTTAATGGGGTCTAAAATGGATATTTCGATGTGTTACAAACGGAATGACAAAATGAATATACCCCCACCATTTTTTTGGTGGCGGGTATAAAAATGTTTTCGTAAATTTAGTCTTTTAGTGAAAGTGGGCGTTAAAATAGGGGTGTCAATAAAGTTCATGCTAATAAATACAACTTAGATATTTCAATATAGTCCTTTATTTTCCCAAAAACTTTGTTAATAGAGTAATTACATGAATTTAAGATAAACCGTTATATGGAAGGTAGGCGTTAAAGTGGGCGTGTCACTTAAACTTTTTGTCACAACAATTAGATTTATTAGAAGAATATATGTAGCAAATTTCATCATCATACCTAATTTTGGCGGTTTTATGAGCTTTTAAATTTCATTAGCGGTAGATAACGTGAAAAGTGGGCGTTATAGTAGGCGTTATAGTAGGTGTTTCAATATAGCCCTTTATTATTCCAAAATCTTTATTAATACAGAAATTATATGAATCTTAGGTAATACGTTATATGGAAGGTAAGCGTAAAAATTGGCGTGGCACTTTGATTTTCCGTTACAGAAAAGCCTTTAACCAAAAGCAAAGTGTGCAAAATTTCAGAATCGTACATCCAATTTTGTTGCTTTTATGACGTTTTTTTTTATATATACTGAAAAATACACTGCGCGGTATAAATTTTCGTACATTTTTATCTATAACTCCTTTCCTAATGCATATATGTAAGCAATTTTTGTGGAGAGATATTTGTTTGACTCGAGAAATATATATTCGAAGTTTCATGACTGTACGTTAATGCGTTTGGACACAATTCCATTTTATTCGATGTTCGAAGTACACGGGTTTTTTGACCTACTCTTGCATTACGAGCTATAACTCCCTTCCTAATATTCCGATTTAGCCCACTTTCAATACCATACAAACCTTGTCTATAAGAAAGATTCTGGCCTAGCTTTTTTGGTGCGACCTCTATCGTGCTTTCAACAGACGGACATACGGACAGACGGATGGACATAGCTAGATCGTCATAAGATCAAACCCTGATTTAGAATATATATACCTTTATGGGGTCTAAACTGGATATTTCGATGTGTTACAAACGGAATAACAAAATGAATATAGCCCCACCATTTTCTTGGTGGCGGGTATAAAAAAAAACAAGTTTGACAGATGCAGACAAATTATTTAAAAAAAATTTGCACAATCTATAAATTTTATATAAAAACAAAACAGTCAGCAAATTGGAGTACCTTATTTATTCTCCAAGTGTTATTTAGAAGGATTGTTAATTTTTTAAACTCCATAATGACTATTGAGCCATTTTGTAATTTTAGTATTCAAAATACAACCCATAAAAAAACTTTTAGGAATTCAACCGATTTTCAAATGAAAACCTTTCGATCGATTAAAAAATCACACTTCAGATAGAATAACTATAAATTTACAAAATTATATTAAACCTAGAACTTAATATTTTGAAAATATAAATTTCCAAATATTAACTAATTGCTCCTCCGCATGACTTTGCCACTTTATTAGTAAAAGGTAATTGTCATACGTTATCCCTTAAATCTTCCTTTTCAAGAAGTGATTTATATCTGCTAACACTCAAAGCCAGTTCGATTGCTTTTTGTCACAATCTTCATCTATTTTGCACAGAAAACTCACCTCAATTTTTATGTTTTGTTTTTCATTCAGTTTCTTTTTATTATATTTTGTCTTTTTTTACTTTGTGGAACTGTTGCATATGCTACTTGTTCCAAATGATTTATTTACAATGATATTTCATACAATGCACGTTAAGGTAATAAAAATATAATGTGATTATTTTGTCTGAATAAAAAGTAAATCTAAAGGGGCATTTTCTATGCAATTTTAAAATAAAAAAATAAATAAACAATAATTTTATATATAAAAAAAATTTATTTAACTCAAACCCATATTAACGTAATTATGTAAGAGAGCTATATTTGGATGTGCCGAATCCTTGGTGCCCTCTTTACAGTTTTACCATTATGTAATGGACATAACTGGCAACCAAATTGCACCATTTGGTGTGAACAAAACTTATTGAAAAATCGATAACTTCAACTTTTATCTGAAATATATATAATCTTGTCAGTAAATAACCTATTGAACCAAATTTCTTGAAAATATTGCTTAAGGTACATATTTTATATATGCGTTACAAACATTGCAGGAAGATTCATAGGAGCTGTAAAATCCGACTTTGTTTGGGCGAGAAACAGAGGCTATTGGGTTCTCTCACTCATTCAACAGCAAAATTTTCGAAAGCATATCTGATAAATTGTCACCATAAAAGAGTCTGAAGTATACATGGGTCTTCAAAAACTTGATTTCTTCATACATACGGACAGACAGACTCAGCTAAATCAATTCCTCTATCTATGAGGACTCAGAAAACATATGCAGGCTGTCCGCCGGGAAGGTATACTACTTTGGATTGCAGCCATTTTAATAAACATTATCTAGTTTTAACATTTCATATTAGGCAGTCGTGAAGTAGAGACGTGGCAAATTTATTATGGAAAAGTATTCGGTAAACCAACGTGTTTTAATCATTAAAATAATTTATATAATCAATCATCAATTACTGTGACGATGAGCAATTTACGTAAAATTTTTGGGAAAAACAACGTGCCAACAAGACGCACTACTTATCGTGTAGTAAATCATTTCGTAGAAAGAGGGACTGTAGCTGATAGGCCCAAGCATGGACCACAACGTACTGTGAAAACATGGATGAAAACTGCTGTTCAAGAAAGTATTCAAAACAATCCACACAATGACAGTAAATAAGGCAAATTGGGTTTTAAGTTTTATAAAGTGTTGCGCTAAGGAACTAAATGATCCTTATGCAAAAAAATGCATTCACGTAATTGGTATGACGTTTACTGGAATATGGATCAGTTATTTGGGATGCCCAATATGCAGCGTATATTCAAAAACTTGAATCAGTCAAAAAATAATTTTTGCTGTAATGTTTATATAAGCTTCGTTGGAATACTAATAAAATTTTACTATCAAATCAAAATCGTTTATCCCTTATTGCGCTCCAAACGTTACAAAACCGAAAAATAGTTTCCAATATTGCATTTTTTCTGAATCTAATTCAATGTAAAATTGATTTTTCTTCATATCTTCAGCGTAAAGTATGTACTTATGTCCCTAATAGACAGCTTAGATCATATAAACCGTTTTTAATAAAATTTCATAGATCAAACTACATTAACGTTGATCCATTTAGAAGAATTTGCATATTTCTTGACATTAACTTTCGCGAATACTCAAAAAATTAATACTCTTTCATTAACTAAATAGTAGGTATGTATGTCATAAAAGTACATACCAGCATACTCTTGACAAAATATCTTATGTCGAGATAAGAAATTTTTAAAAGTTCTCATGAATAAAAGCAAAATTTTTTAAATATTTTCTATTCACTAATCAGCGTCTTTTTACCTTTAATATTATAAGTGATGATACAAGAGAATTAAATAGTGTAATTTTTACTCATGTTTATTTTTTTCCCATTTTCAAAAACAAATTTGTAAATTTAATTAAAAAAATTTTTTTTAAATGTCCATAGTGTACAAAGTTTAAGTTCGTTTGCGCTAATCCACGTTTTACTGCGAGTTCAATTTGTAAGATACATAATCATCTTAGATAAACTTATGTTTTTAATAATTTTGCTCTACTGAAATATTTAAAAATTTAATTTAAGTTGCTTTGTCGAAATTCCACTGATATGTATTTTTATACCCTTCACACAGTGAAAAAGGGTATATATAGGTTTGTCATTCCGTGTGAAATTTCTACAATTTTCATTTCCGACCCCATAAAGTATACATATATTTTCTGAAAGCTTATGAATAGGGGAGTCTATTAAGCTCTGTCAGTATGTCCGTCTGTCCGTGTATATGTTGAAATCAACTTCTTGAAGTATTAAAATATCAGAAATATTCAGGAATAGATCGGTATTGAAAATCAGAAACATCGGTACATAAACAACTGAGATATGAGCAAAAACCCACGACCACCTCGATTTTTTTTTCACAAAAAAAAAACATTAAAACAACAACAAACATACATACAAACAGGTATACTGGTTAGAGTAAACGTGGCATCGAATCCCAGCTGAGCCAAAAAAAAATTTATTTTATTTTTTTTATAATTTTTTTATATTTTTTTTTATACCCGCCACCAAAAAAATGGTGGGGGTATATTCATTTTGTCATTCCGTTTGTAACACATCGAAATATCCATTTTAGACCCCATAAAGTATATATATTCTGAATCGGGGTTTGATTTTATGACGATCTAGCTATGTCCATCCGTCTGTCCGTCTGTTGAAAGCACGATAGAGGTCGCACCGAAAATGCTAGGGGATTCAAATTTTGCCAGAATCTTTCTTATATACAAGGTATTAAAAATGGGCTAAATCGAAATATTAGGAAGAGAGTTATAGTACGAAAAGCAAGAGTAGGTCGAAAAAACAGTGTCCTTCGAACATCGAATAAAATGGAATTGTGTCCAAACACCTTAACGTAGACTCATGAAACTTCGAATATATATTTTCTGCATAAAGAAAATGTTTTTCCCCGAAAATTGTTTACATCTATGCATTAGGAGAGGAGTTATCGATCAAAATGTACGAAAATTTATACCGCACAGTGTATTTTTCGGTATATTTAAAAACAAAAACGTCATAAAAGCAACAAACTTGGATGTACGACTCTGAAATTTTGCACACTTTGCTTTCTGGTGACACGCTTTCTTGTAACGGCAAATCAATGTGCCACGCCCACTTTTACGCCCACCTCCCATATAACGTTTTACCTAAAATTCATATAATTTCTCTAATAATAGAGATTTTTGAATAATATTTAAAGGACTATATTGAAACACCTAATTTGAACTCATTAGCAAAAACAACTTTGACACCCCTACTATAACGCCCACTTTCACTTTTGAATTGTGTCCAGATGCATAAACGTAGTCATGAAACTTCGAATATATATTTATCGAGTCAAAAGAATATTTTTCCCTGAAAATCGCTCAAATCTATGAATTAGGAAAAGAGTTATAGATAAAAATGTACGAAAATGTATACCGCACAGTATATATTTCAAATTTTAAACGTAATAAAACTGACAAAACTATATGTACGATTCTGAAATTTTGCAAACATGGCTTTTTTGTCAAAGTCTTCGTTATAACGGAAAATAGATGTGCCACGCACACTAAAAAACGTGTCCTTCGCACATCGAATAAAATTGAATTGTGTCCAGACGCATAAACCTAGAGTCATGAAACTTCGAATATATATCTATCGAGTCAAAAGAATATTTTTTTTTGAAAATCGCTTAAATCTATGAATTAGGAAAAGAGTTATAGATAAAAATGTACGAAAATTTATACCGCACAGTGTATATTTCAAATTTAAAACGTAATAAAACTGACAAAACTATATGTACGATTCTGGCTTTTTGGTCAAAGTCTTCGTTATAACGGAAAATAGATGTGCCACGCACATTTTTTTCCTTAAATTTTTATAAAAATACATTAGTCATATATATTAGCATTTATTCATCTTACACTGCGCCATTTATTGTACTGTAGCTAAATATAAGATAAAGATGATAAGATAGATGACTCTACTAGCAACTACTAGATGGCATGCTAACAACTTAAGCTTATGTTCTCCTGAAGTTATGCTCTATTAAAAATGGGAATTTAGGAAAATTTTGACCTAAGTCAAAAAAAATTATCTCTAAACATTATAAACAATTTATTTTCATGTACTAATGGCTAACAAATTTTAAAATTATACAAAACTTATTTCGTTTGAAAATCTTTTAAAAGCAAAATGTTATAGAAGCTTAAAAATCAAAATCTTACTGATAAATTTCCCGTTTTAGAAAAATGCAGAGAATGTATATTTTAAATCACCCTGTGGCCCTTAAAATTGAACCTTAAATTCACTTTCTTCCTCTTAAATTCATGTAAATTCTCTATGAATAAAGATTTTGGAATACTAAAGGACTATATTGAAATATCTAAGTTATGTTTATTAGCAGAAACTTTATTGACACGCGTATTTTAACGGCCACTTTCATTGAAAAACTAAATTTACGAAAACATTTTACTAGCATACCGAAGTTATAATGGGTGGTTTAATTTTAAGGGACTATGTTGATTTTGAATAAAACACCAATTATTTAGGAAATTATTATCATTTATTTTTAAAATAATAATATTTCTATGCTTCAATTTTGTATGGAACAAAATATCGGCCAAATGGCCCCCCAACCTAGGCCGCACACTTCGATCCGATAGTCCATATTTTCAGTGACACTGTTGATGCTCGATTGTTGGGCACGATGATGAGTCGAGGTTGCTTGCTCTTTTGCCACGTTATCGTGAAAAACAGCAATGTTTCACATTCAACGAACTAAGATGGCATTCACAGATGTTTTCACATTTCATACAGACCTGCTTTGCAGACATTTAAACATTTTTTACAATTCTCACGATTGTGGACGAATTCGAACGATTATGTTGACCAAAAGAATCACGAAGTGCACAAAATGCATTTTGATTTGAACGCCCATTTTTATAAAAAGCTTTAATATTTAAAAGCGTTTCTCGACTGCGTATCTTTCCACGGTTCAAATTGAGTTAGTCTGAGATTGAGAAATGTCAAATGAAATACAAGAAAAAGTTGAAGTTTAGATGTGGTTCACCTTAAACATGGGCCCTTCAAATTTAACCACCCTCTACAAAGAAAGTGATACATATTTTATTATAAAGAGATTATTCTATAGCGAATAACAAAATAATAAATATTGTGCTTTAAATGTACACAAAATTGGTGGTGGGTATAAAAGATTCGGCACAACCGAATATAGTGCTCTTAATATATTTATTTAATATATTATTTATATTTTTATTATTATTTTTTTTAATTTTTTTTTTTGTTTCTTTTATATTTATTATTTTTATTTTAATTTTTTTTTTTTAATTTTTTTTTATTATTTTATAAATTTTTTTTTTTTTTAATACATACGTAAATTTCTAATTTTACAATTGGATGTTTTTATATATGTATGTTTTTTATATATGTATGAACGTATTTCATATGAGATGAATGGTGATACAAACTACTGTTATTGCACGACTACACGTTGTGAAGGGTATATAAGAATATAGCACTCTTACTCGTTGTTTATATATTTTACCAAAAAAACAATTTTGTATTATTCGACATTCTTATACCCGCCACAAAAAAAAGGTGGGGGTATATTAATTTTGTCATTCCGTTCGTAACACATCGAAATATCCGTTTTAGACCCCATAAAGTATATATATTCTGGATCGGGGTTTGATTTTATGACGATCTAGCTATGTCCGTCCGTCTGTTCGTCTGTTGAAAGCACGATAGGGGTCGCTCCCAAAAAGCTAGGGCGCTCAAATTTTGCCAGAATCTTTCTTATACACAAGGTTTGTTTAATGGCAAAAATGGGCGAAATAAGAATATTATGAAGAAAGTTATAGCTCGTAATGCCAGAGTAGGTCGAAAAAACCGTGTCCTACGAACACCGAATAAAATGGAATTGTGTCCAAACGCATTAACGCAGAGTCATTAAACTTCGAATATATATTTCCTGAGTAAAAACAATATTTTTCTTGAAAACTGTTTAAATCCATGCATTAGGAAAGGAGTTATGGATCAAAATGTACGAAAATTTATACCGCACAGTGTATTTTTCGGTATATTTAAAAACAAAAACGTCAGAAAAGCAACAAAATTGGATGTACGACTCTGAAACTTTGCAAACATGGCTTTTTGGTCAAATTCTTCGTTCTAATGGAAAATAAATGTGACACGCCTACTTTAACGCCCACCTCCCATATAACGTCTTACCTCAAATTCATATAATTTCTCTACGAATAAAGCTTTTAGAATAATAAAGGACTATAATGAAACATCTAAGTTGCATTCATTATTAAAAATAATTTCGGCACGCCTACTATTACCCCCACTTTTCACGTTATCCACTGTTAATGAAATTTAAAAGCTCATAAAACCGACAAAATTAGAGCTACGGTGATAAAATTTGCTATAGGTATCCTTCTAGTCAATGTCATTGTTATGACGAAAAATTTTTTTTTTTAACCGCCTACCTCCCATATAACGGTTTATTTCAAATTCATATAACTTCTCTATGAATAAAGATTTTGGAGTAATAAAGGACTATAGTGTATAGAATATCGAAGTTATAAAAAGAAAGTGATACATATTTTACTAAAGAGAGATTATTGCATAGCGATTACTGTTAATAACAAACAAATACATTTTGGGTTATTTCCCGGGAATTTGAGTTATTTAATCTTCCCGGTTTCCCGGGATCCCGTGAAATAAAAAAGGTGGCTACGACTCGAAAGCAGATGTTTATATTGTTTATATTGAAATTGAATTCTAATTATTTTATTTTTGATTTCATAGCTGAAGTACCTGTATTTTTGTTTTTTTGTGCTCATATGTATTTGATCTCGTATCTAGAGAATAATAATTTTCCAATAAAAAATATTTTTACGCAATTTATATTTTCAATTTAAATTTCTTTATTAATTTTTATAGCTTTGAAGTGTTTCTTTTACATTATAAACTATATTATGCTTTTTATTAAAAACAAATTTACTTTTTATTTGTTTTGCTGCGGGATCCCGGGATATTAAAAAATAAATCTCGCATTTCCGGGAAACAAAAATTTTCGAAAAAAAAACCCTAGCTACCAAATAACGGAAAACTGGTGGTGGGTATAAAAGATTCGGCACAGCCGAATATAGTGCTCTTACTTGTTTCTGTTGCTTTCGCAAGTTTATCTTTATTAATTCGGCATATTTTGTGTTGTTATTGGGCCTTTCAACAATTGATAAACGACTTTAACAGGTATATACATCATCTATTTGCCAACCCTTTGCTCCATTGCCCCGTCGACTGACTGACTGACTCACTCATTCAATTTTGTTTACAACTAAAATACCAGAAAATACATTGTTAACAAGCTTTTGATTGCCTTACAAACACACGCACACACAAACTTACACCTTCACATATACTCTTACAATGAACTAACTGCTCAGTAAGGTTGTGTGTCTTTTTACTACGTTTTAATATTTACGTATGTATTTGTGTTATTTTAGGCCAAAGTAAAAAAGCAACTGGTACTTAATAGAAGAAAAAAAGCAATCCCTTTTCAATTTCCCCCAGAGGGTTTTCCGATCAAACAGGATGTTCTAAGGCAGTTCAAAGAATTTTACATTCCATCGTTAAAAAAATCATGCAACAGGCAACAAAAGTAAAACACTCCACCAACAACATACAATATTCTAATCCAGAATACCTTATACCAAAAAAAAAAAAAAAAAATCTTTTCTCTAAAAATCAAAAACAATTTTCATTGCAGTACGCAAACCCTCTTATTTACTACACTTCCTACAACAAATGTTAAAAAAAAATAATAAAATAAAAGCATTTTTTAATACGAACATACTTGCAAAAACTACCTCAAATATTTTTCATGTTATAAACCCTCTCGATACTCACTAAAAGTAAAATGAACAGGGAACAAAACAAGGAAAAAACAACAAAAAAACTACCAAAATACTATTACTACACTCCTTTAGGCAAACATGCAGGCATACAGGAGGAAATATTTTTGCTGGCAATGGAATTTTAGATACTCGCAATATTTGATCGTAGTATTTGCCCTTAAGTTATGCATTTTACCTTTTTCCACTTGTTACAAGACAACAGCTAATATTTCATTCCACTTGATACCTACCACTCAACCGATTTAAATATATTAATGAGGAGAAAATTAAGTTTTTAACTTTTTTGTTGAAATTCCTGCATTGTGAACGAACTAAGGGCAACAAAAAAGAGTTTGATAAACTGTTATCAGGAAAAGGAAGCAAATGATACGAGAGATACAAACAAATGATAAACTTGTATGCATTCCTTATAATGTATGATATTAAACAGACAACGTGACGTTTAAAAACTTCGAAATATTTTAGAAAGAAATGGGTATGGCACTGTGGATAGACTGCAAAGAAAAGGTAAAATAATTATGTGTCTTTGATATATTGTTTGTTTTTGTTTTTTGTAACTGGATTTAAATTTAAAAAAATTCAATATTTTTGAAACTAAGCAAATTACATAATTATTTAATTACAAAAAATAGAAAAAAAATTTACGAAGACAGCGGAAAAAATATTTAACAAATATGCTTAGTTATCAGACTTTTTAAAAAGCTAAATAGAATCAATGATATTTATATGATTTTTGAGTTTAAGCTGATCAGTATACATTTCACTAGTGCTTATGCCAAATCATTAGTTGTAGTGAAATAATAATTACTTATAATGGAATAACATATTTTTCTTCTAATCCCACTAAATACAGAGCATTACCTTGGTGTCATGGATATTCGGCTTTGGAATTAACTTGGCTGGTTAGCCGGGCTTAACATATGACCTTTTGTGTTTGTGGTTATCGTAATGTATTAATTTTTCATCAGCAGTAACAATGCAATTCAAAAATGACTTTTTTGCAGCGTTCAAGCATCATTTTCGGCATGCAATAAAATAACGCATTCAAATTCTTCTTGCGTATTCCTTAAGTAATGCTTACAATTCTTCGTCTTCAAAACGTTTCAGCTGACCATGCCTCTCCTTGCCTTCTGCATCTAAATCACTCCTTTTGAATCGCACAAAACATCGTTTACAAGTTTTTTGAGTTGAATTATGTTGATTGTAAGCTTCTTTTAACAATCGATTACTTTCAGCCGCCGTGTTCTTCAAATGAAAGAAGGTTATCAGACTTTCACGCAAAACATAATTTTTTGTACAATATTCGACATTGTTTAAGAAATTGAAAAAAAATGTGTATTTATACCTTGGCGTCTATTGAAGACAGAGCAAAACCGACAGAGGTGTACCCTCCAAAATACCGTATTTGTTTTTATTTACACAAACCATATGTGACAGTTATGACATATGTTTTCCAAATCGACATTATTAACTTGTAATAAGAAGTGAGATCGAAAAACTAAACATATATAAAATTCAATGGTTTGAAAGCGGTTGATCTGAGAGTTTTGACTTCTTTTTTAATTTAATTAATATTGTAATAGAGATCACAGAAGAATTTAACTTTTATAGTTCTATCAACTGCTTATGATTATGTGGACCTTTCGTGATAACCCACTAGAGATTTGATTGGTGTTAGACCATCTCATTTTAAAACCTTCCATATTATGGGACACGTTTTTTTGTGCTCTTTAATTATTTATTTGCAAGACCCCAATATTTCTTCACTGGTTTTAGTTCCGGACAATTTGGAAGATTAATTTTTCTTGGTATAAATAATAGGGTGTTGCCACACCACCAAAATTTTCGTACCATAGTTATATAATTTGCCAAAGTTTTAGGCTCAATGTGAACTTTTATGAATTGTAAGAACTGTTTTTTTGCAAACATGTTCGGTAGTTATATTGCCCAATGTAATAAATAAGTTGCTTCTTTTGTCGTAATCGCATGAACCTACCATAACAAGAAATGTTAGGAAATTTTGTCTGGTATTAGTTATTAAACTTATCTTCAACATTTCCTTAAGCATTCAAAACATAAAAATGCTAAGCCAAGAGCTTCGCATTTTCCGTACCAAATTTTCAACATGCCTTAAATTTTCTTAGACTTCCAAAGTTCATGTAGACGTTTTTTTTTTCTTCTTCTCTTGCGATACTCCTTCCGATCAAACAAATCAAGATGGTTGCCAATAAAAAATAATAACTGACATATTTTTCAAAGATAACTGGTTACTAAATGTTCAATTCAGTTTCAAGGAATTTTTAAAATTTCGTATTTATTAAATTTTTCCACTTAGGTCATTTTTAAGAATACACAAAAAATTTTCTTAATATTTTTGAAGAAGAACTGCATACTGTCCTTTAGAACTTAAATAACTTGCGTCCTGAATAGTAAAACTATTGAATTGAAACAACTAATACCCTTTTTATATAAATTATTCTTTATTAATTATACCTTTGGAGTGTAGAGATCTTTTCCTGCTTCACAAAAGCACGAATGCAAGAAATGTTTTAAATGTCCCAAGTGTAGAAGGTCACATAGGCATGCAGCTGAAATATATGTATAAATTAAATATTACCACAGCTCAACAAAGTCTTAGGGTTACTATCTCCAAGCGCATGACCTTCAAAATCATTGGGCATCACTCAAAAATAACTTCAAGATTTATTTTGTCCATTTCCTAAATACTAACATCAAACGGTTATAGGCAATTAACAATTACACTTGTAGCCATCCATAGTAAAAAAAAACATTATACCTTTAGAATTCACAGTAGGATATTAAGTGCAATATATAGATATATTTTTTTTTTTTTTGTTTCGATGGGACTAATTCTTTGCTCTAAGATCCATTAAAATTACAAAACATTCTTTAGGGAATGCTGTACGTTTGGAACAGAATAGACAAGATAATATTAAAGATGTTTTATCTTTAATAGTATGGTAATTTGAGTTTTACATTATGGTGCTGGTCACATGGATCTGTTGAGTAGATCCTTGAATGCGGAAATAGGGGTCAACATTAAAATACGTTCCGATACCTGTACATATACAGGTTAGAGAAACTCTGACGTCAATAGAGCAAATGAGCCAAATGAAATTTGTTAAAGGGCTGCATCGTACCCTTAGAGCGGATGTCCAATACACGATGAGTGCATGAATAGTGACATTAAAATATTTACAAAAGGATTATATGAGAAGCCTTTAGATCGTACCTTAAGACGTAAGGGTGACTTACATAGATGGCATTGGAGTTAATTAATCGAATGAAAAAGGTTTAAAGACAAATCGTACGCTTAAATCGGATGGATCAATGCACAATCAATGATTAGGAGTAAGAGAATCCTGGACCTTGTACTCAAATAAGTAAAGGAGACTCAGATCGGGGTAGACTTAGGATAACAGTTAGACACAAATTAAATTCAGGAGCTATGGGTGACATATGTCTAAGGATTGTCAGCATTCACAAGTCAGCAATGTGAAATAATTTTTTTTGGTCCAGGCAAAATGCCTATTGTGGCTCCGGGCTCAATAAAGGAAGTAATGCCGATTAGCGGCCATGATATCTTTTTAAAGCGAGGAGGTCGAAAACAAAACCAAAATAGTAGTGGTCTGCTTCAATTATTTCCCAATAAATATAAATAACTTCTTAAGCTGTTATAATAAAATGTTTTTATTACTAAAACAAGAAACCTTCTCAAGATTTTAGAAATCCTTTCTTCGATATATTTTAATAAATAAAATTACATATTTATATCCTTCTTTGTTTAAACTAATAATGCCTTTGTTTGATTAAAAACTAAACCTTTTGTTTAGGGCTCAACATTTATATTTTATAAAAAATTTCACCGAATAGAATTGGCTTTATCAAAACCGAGGCATATTTATTGATTAGGTAATCGCAGTATGGAGAGAATTATTTTGTTTATACTTTTTATATATCTGTGGCTTGGAGCTAAAAGGGCCAATGTCACTTTTTTGCTCTTTTGAGTTAATCATCAAAAAATCAGATTTGTTTTCTTGCTCTATTTCATTATGGTAAAACAGCTAAAGTCATACTTAACCCATAGCAGCTTCATAAATAAAATGCTGGCCAATGTCACTATGAAAGCACATATAAAAGTTAACGTTCAATTCCAATTTTCTCGAAAGTAAATATTTTGACGTTGCCCTTTTAGCTCAAAGCCACAGATATAAAGTCTGACATTTCAAATAAATGAAAGAAGATAGAGAATTTTTTTATCTATGAACTTTGATAGCTTAAGTTTAAAAAAAGTAAAGAAAATAATAATCAGCTGACGAATCAAGACTATCTGATGAATAAATTTGCCTTTATCAAACCCCTTTAAAAATATAATCAATTTCATATTTAATCTTTAATTCTTATACACAAGCACCATAAGCCAAAAATTGGATTTTTTCATTTTACACATAAAAGATGTTGAATATTAAAAAAGCAAAATAAATAGACAAAAATTATACCATAAATTCCAATACTACCATAGACAACGTCCACGTAATTTCATTAGAAAACAAAAAAGAAACTAATTTTTAAACATGTTGCAAGTGATTCAACAACGGGTAACACCAAATCTATGCCATAAGGTAAAACAACAGCAAAATAAGTTCAAATAAATTCATTTGAAAGAAGGAAAATCTTGTTATTTTTTTCCTAAGTGTGGAAGGAGGATACAGAGCTGGTATAAAGTTAACAAACTCTGTGATTGATAAATATTTAAAACACAAGCAACAATGAAAATTAATTGAAATAAGTGAAGCGTTTCATTTAACATTGAATTAGTGCAAGAAGTATGAGGTATAAAACTAAAAAATATATATAAAAATTACTTATTTTTTCTTTTTTTCTTTTTTCTTAGTTGCTTTGGGAAATTATATTCCTGACTGGTTTGTTTGAATACACAGTTGTTTGCATTCGCTTGTCTGTGTGCGTATTTTGATGTGGATGTCTGTTCAGTGTTTAAAACACAATTGTTCCCCAGATGTTGTTCGACAATGCGCCATCAATGTGGCTTATAAAGTCTTAAACTTTGGCAGCTTCTACCAGCATCACTGACACTGCCACTGCCTCAGTCTACGCACTATACAAAGTCTAGTGTTTAACATTGATGATGTTATCGGTGATGCGTAAAAACGTCGATTTACGCTGTCTTTAAATTGCGACGACCTTCCATCCGCCCAGACTTTTTACATGTTTACAAAAAGTGACATCTTGCCTGCACCGGTATTGTGTTCCTAGACTAAATATCTATGATTTTTGTTTTGTTTTTGTTTTAACACTTATACAAATTCTTTTATTGCTAAGCTTTTAACACCCTTCACCATAATGATAAAATTTTATAAAAATTCTTATTATATTTGTAATATTTAAAAGGTCTTATCAGAGTGGAAGGTTTATGTCAGCCTAAATCAAAACTTTATAACTTCTCACGAAATATCCTTTAACATGTATAACACATATTTCACATATTTTTAAAGCATTACAAAAAAATTTTCATCGTGATTTTGTCAAAATAAACTTATACACTGCTTGTTTTCTACATCTGACTTGTTAAATTTATGACTCATGTAATTCTAAATGTCTGTCAAAGTTGCTATTTTACAGTTAACCGCCACAGACTGTTTTGCAGCAGCAGGGATTTCTGCCAAAAACTAATGCCATGCGGCTTGTCATAACATAATAGAGCAAGCTCTAAATGAAATTTTCTTAGATGACTTTGCATATGAGTTTTACGGTATGAATATTTTAAACGTTACATACGACTTGTACGTATTTAGCAGTGGGAAATTCGATAAATCAGGTCTAAAAAAAAAACATGCCGTGTATTAGCTGCTTGACCTTGGTTTTTCTTTGTTTTTTTTTAATAAATTAGTTTAATAACTTTTTTATAAGCAATTAGCAGTCAATGCACCATTAATTTTTATTTAAAAATAATTACAAGTATAAAAATAAATTACCTGTTTGAAAAATAAAATGATATTGCAACAATTCATAAATTTTAAATAATTTGCTATTAATGTGTAAATAATGAACGATGTATAAAATTCGACCATGCCAGAGATAATTTTGTAAATTGTACTGCTCCTTAATATACGCATAACAAGCCCAATCCTTATAAATGCAGAGATTTTTAAAGAATCATTTGTAAGATGTTTGTAATCCTTATAAAAACCGTCTCGAAGGAAATAAAAAAGCTGGTAGATACTCACTTATTTATAATAATATTTACTGTGGTACATTTGACTTTAAAAATATGAATTTACTTAAACAGGAAATAATATACCTAAATTAATCAACGCAATAATAATTTAGACTTAAAAGGCAATATAAATTAATATATAAAATAGTACAACCAGTTCTTCCTACTTATCAAGAGTATTTATTGAAAAAAATTTATGCGCTCCCAAAATATTTCACTTCGTATTAAGATAATTTTTTTTATAAAAAACAGATTTTAAAATTAAAAATTATTTCAAAATAAGTTTGCATAATTCTTTAAGACTTTAAAAAGCCACTGTAATTAAGATATTAAAACAAAACAGCCAGACGTATTAAAAAAAATTAAAAAGGATATATACTTTGCATTAGGATTTTTAAAGAATTTTTTTCTTTTATTTCCTCTTTTCGCCGCATTGCCACAATCATCTAGCACATACTAGACAAAAAGCAGACTCATCTAGAGAATTTATTTACTTCTGATTTTGGTTTTTGTCACAAGTTTATAGTTAAAGTTGTCATGTATTTGCCTCTGTCTTACTCGCAATTTATGTGCATGTATGGATGTAAGCAATTCTTAAGGTATTTGTAAAATGTCTGTTTTATTTTGGCGCGACCTCGTTAATTGTAAAATGAGTTAAACCACTTGTGTCACTTATTAACGCACATTTACAGTTAATGAGTTTATATTTTCGTTCTGGTTTTATTCGCCCTTATTTTTTGTTTGATTTTTTTTTTTTGTGTTCATTGTAGTTGTTATGTTATCACATTTCAATCACTTAACACAAAAGGATTACAACAAGGATTGAGGGTATTTAAGCAAATAAAAAGGAAAAACAATAAAAAAGTCAGACTTTAATTTGCCATTGTTGTAAAATTTAATAAAGTATTTATTTACAAACATACATAGAAGCAGACATATTTACGTACATGAACGTAAGGAATACAAATTAACATTTATATACGAGAGTTGGGTTGAATTGACAGTAAATAATGACAAGCAAAAAAATTGATTTACTGGTATCTGTGGTAAGCTTATAGCAATTTAAACCTTTTTTAAATATGCCACGCAAAGCTAAACCCTGATATTTATAATTTTATTTATAATATTACCAAATTTATAATTTATAAGACGAATATTGTATGAGAGTTTTGTTCAATAGACATGCGATACATTTAAAAATTGTTTATGAATACGGAAGATAAGCTTTGGTTTTTCATATCGGCATTGATCAGCGAAGACAAAAATAATTTAAAGATATCAAATACCACGACCGAGGTATCCAACTCCCAGATCAATTTCTTGGGACAATAGAGCCACCAAATACTTAACTGACTAAGGGTTTATTTAACGCGAGGTATGACATGTTTTAATTATTTCTCCTCCAAATGATCTGCAATGTTATGAGATTCATTAATCATTTGCTGTAGTATTGGAACCATCTCTGCATTGAAAGACAAATGGACCGCATCCAACAATGATTTTTTTCAGGAAGTAATGGAGTTCTAGAGTCTTATAAGAAATTTGCTCTCTCCAAAAGCGACAATTCTTTGCACATGAATTAAGCCAAAAGGAGTCTAACCGCTGCAATTTATTTAACAATAATAATCTGAACTTCCAATTTATTCTCATCCCATTCACAAGTGGGATCCTATACATATGTAGGCCAAGATATAAATAAAAGACCGAGTTGCTTAAAACGGTATCGGATCAATTTGAGTACTCTGTCACAGTAGAGTGGCAATGATCTCTTCTGTATGTACGGTACGGGCTAGATTTGGATGTATATTATCCAAAAGAGTAAATGTGGTCATGAGTCACTCTATAATATTGCATATAACTTGCTCAAATTAATATTTATGCATGTCGTAAACTTAACGAAGTGTGAGATCGAAAAAATCTTTACACATGTTTTTCTTCTTAAAAATTTTCAGGAGCAAAATTTTAAAATTTTAAAAATATGTCAGTTATTTTTTTTTTTTCAACTTGTGCTTATTTCATGAATGGTAACACTTAGCACATGTCTAATTTGACAGATAATTAATTTTATAATTCCGCTAAACGAATATGGTTGTGTATACGCTTGAACTACGCTGGAAAATATTGCGACATTACTTTAGCCGATTTTCCAAAGAAAATCATCTTTTCAGATGAAGCTCATTTTGATCTTGGCGGGTATATAAACAAGCAAAATTGTCGCATTTGGGGCACAGAAAACCAGCACTCATACATTGAAAAGCCAATACACCCAAAACGAGTCACTTTTTTGTGCGGATTTTGGTCCAGAGGCATAATTGGGCCATTTTTCTTCGAAAATGAAAGGAGTGCCCGAGGATATTGGCAACATTTGGTTTCAACAGGACGGCGCTACCTGCCACAGCCGAAGCTACACTTCTTTTTTTTAGCATTTTCAAAAATAAACTTTTTGGGCGGTCCCTTTATTAGAAACAGTTCCAAACATACCTGGTTTAAAACAAACTCCTCTAGCTTAGCGCCGTGACTATATGGTGAAAACATTAAGGCCAATAAAGGTCTAAAAAGATATAAAGTCAAAAAAGTTACAGACAGGCATGCTACAAAAAAATAGAAACCAAAAATAGAGCATGATAATAAAAATCAAATTTTATACAGAAATACTCATGTCGTATAATATACCACGAAACGTATGCACTAACAGATTTTTTGATGCTTCCAGATAAAATTTTTTTTATTGCTAATGCTCGAGGATGTGTTAAAGATAAATTCAGGACTCAAAAGCAGAAGGAATTTACAAAAAAAATTTTCGTATGCAAAAAAATAAGCATTTAGTACAGAAATAAAAGAGTTTAATCCATACACATGTTTTTGGCCCGATTTGACATCAAGTCAATATAGAAAGAAAGCACTGGAGTGGTACCAAACCAATAACATAATTTTTGTACCAATAGAGGCCAATTCTTAACCTTTATGTCTACAACCAAAAATTGTTCGTCAAATATACAAACCTCATACCCGGGTAAATATTGATGTTTGGTAAAAAATTTATTTTTAAATATCGTTTTTTTTTTTTTTGTATTACTGTCACCAGTTTTAGTTAGATGAAACCCATTACATGATAATAAAAATCGTTGATATTATTTTAAACAAAACTGCCGTATTTAAAGTAATGAGAATCCTCAAACACAGTTACATCATATGGGCTGGTGGAATTATCGGTCCGTACTTCTTTAAATACGATGCAGATCAGAACATTGCAGTCAATGGTGACAACTTTAGAGCCATGATTACTGACTTTTTCGCTCATTTATTAAACAACCATGATGATGTTTAAAAGCTGTGGTTCCAACAACACGGTGCAACATGTTACACAGCTTAGCCCACAATTGATTTATTAAAGAACAAGTTTGGTAGCGGCATAGTTTCACGCTTCCGATTAATGAATTAGCCTCCTAGATCATATGATTAAAATATTTTTTGTGGAGATATGTGAAGCCAATGCCGATAAATCTGAAACGATTGACCACTCTTATAATATATAATATTCGCCACGATATTGTCTATATTCGGCCACAAATGTTTGAAAAAGTCATCGAAAATTGGACCTTCATTAGACTACATCCGAGCCAGCCGTAGCAGTCAAATGGTAGAAGTCATATTTTTATAGCAGAAGATTGAAGATCGAATAAAGTAAATTTCATGGAAAACTCGAACATTTGTTTTAGCTGAGTTCCTCAACCCAAAAAGGGGGAGTAGTTGAGTCTTCCTTTTTTGGATTTAACAATAATATTAGTGAGAATTCTTACCCGGGTAGGTAGTTGTAGACATAAGAGTGAAAACTATCCAGAGCTAAAACTATTGAACAGATATGGGGCTCTTGTAAAAAGAGAATTAAAAAAACAAACAAAAATGTCCCTCAATGTAGAAAATTTTAAAACGAGATGACTAGGCCGTTTAAAAAAACTGACTGAAGCACCTATCAAATCTCTAATGTAAGGGTTACCAAAAAGGTTCACAAGTTCAAAAGTATTAGTTAGCACTGAAAAAGTTATATTTTTCTATGACTTTAAATATGTATAATGTAAATTAAATGTATAAAAATCAAAACCCTGAGATCAATCGATTCTAAGTTCTGTGGTTTTCATGGGCAACCGCGTATGTTCATTTTTTTCGATTTTGAGTTAATAATGCCATATCGCTTTTAGACGCCCTTTACTTGGTTTTAAAACTTTTTTAAATAAGATGAACACATTTCGATTTTCTTAATGGCATAATAACGTAACTTCTAAATATATTCAAAAAGCGTTCAGCACTAACGCAGTATGTTGACTTACGTTTGCTTAATGGCAAATTATTAAATTTTTAAGAAAAACACACAACCACACACGTTGTTATTTTTGAACACATGTGAAAGTTATTTTCTGATAATTTTTCAGTTTACCAGAAGTAGAATAATTACTAGTGTACAATCTAAGTTGACATACGCTGCTTTATCTGCACACACTGTTAGTCTTCGTACGCCTTTGTTTATTTTGGTATTTATTTGTTTATTTATTTATTAATTCAATTTCATTTCTCCATGATCTAATTATACCCTTCACACAGTGAAAAAGGGTATATATAGGTTTGTCATTCCGTGTGAAATTTCTACAATATATATATTTTAATTATTTTTAAAAAATTTTTTTTTTAATATTTTTAATTTTTTTTTAAAATTTTTTTTTATTTTTTTTAACATACATACGTAAATTTTTAATTTTACAATGGGATGTTTTTATATATGTATGTTTTTTGTATGTATGTACGTATTACATATGGGATGAATGGTGATACAAACTACTGTTATTGCATGACTACACGTTGTGAAGGGTATATAAGATTCGGCATGGCCAATATAGCGCTCTTACTTGTTTTTAAATGACATTTGTCTGAAATTTTTATAAAAAAAATTTTAAAATGTTTGTTGACATGAAAGGTTAAACAAAGGTTTAAAAAGTCCAACACATAACCCGTTGTTTTATATAAAACGGTTTTGTGGCTCTCCTGAAAAATTTGATTTTAAGACACATGTATGTACGTGGTTGCTTATGAAAACCACAGAGTTATTCCATATTATATATGTTTTTTCGATCTCACTCCTTATTAAAAATAGTATAGAAAAAAAATATGTACACTAATGCCCCATAGTGTATTCCCATTTGTCATTTTAATGATTAAGGAACCATTTAAAAATTGTTTACATGGTATTTTGAAATTTGTGCAAGCAGATGACTCATATCCACATCATAATTTAGTTTGTAAAATATACAGTAGTGTACCAATTCTAAGAAGTTGATCTAAAAAATAGTCTTATTTAATATACCTGTTATGTTCCTCGTATATAAATCGGCATGTATTTTGTATGTAGAAATATGCAAAAATTAAAACATGTAGCATGTATCCGCATCCGCAAACAAATGCTTATAATTATAGCTTGTTAATAATAACTAGGACATACCACACAGTTGCTGGCCATATTAAAAAGTTAAACGGAAATTAATATTAAAAACTTAAGACAGAAATTAAGAACCATTAAGCCATTTTTTTAACTTTACCTTTTTGTTATTCAAGATAATTGAATTGGCATTGGGAAACAAGGACCTTGCACATATTGCAAATTTATAGAAATTTCCTTAATTATTTTTCCAGATACTGTATTAATGTACTTGTACTTATTTAAATATAATTTCGTGTTTTTTTTATTTATTGTTAACAGTTTTCTTTATAATAACAGCCAAACAAAAAAACAAAAAAAAATAATGGTTAACGAGCTAAATATTTTTTGTTCGCATTTCAAATTAACAAGAGTTTTTATAAATATTGTATTTTATTTATACATGCTCTCATATACATGTACATACTTATACTCATGTACAGCCTGTATGTATGCTAGTTTATGTATGTTTAGTATAAATGCATGCAGTCAAGGTATTTGGTGTAGATGTACGTAGATGAACTACTATGTAGTCTATAATAGTTGTACCCTTTTTACTTTTTATTTTAAATGCAATGGGGTGTTTCCAACATAATAAAACATTTAAAGATTAATTACACGGCAACACGAGAACTTTTATTGTTGCTTTGTATTTAAATCTCAGTGTTCGTTGAATCAAAAGAAAAAATTATATTAAAACACTACCTTTTCTCTTTGTTTTATATTCTGCAAGCATTGTAATAAATCATGCATTAAAAACCTTTCACTTTTCAGCATGTCTGTGTAAAATGTTGTGCTGTTTTTATCTTAGTTTTTGTAATAATGCAAACTTGTTCTTACGGTTTTATTGGAAACACTTAAGTAAGACTAGAAAATTCTTTTCGGGTCATTTGTTTTAAATATAATTTTAAAAATTATTACTTAATGCTTGCAATATTAGAATATTAAATGATAAATAATTTTTACTATAATCTTGTATAAAAGTAGCAAACCTGATACTATAGAAAAAGTACACAGAACTAAATGCAAAATTGTTTTAGACTATCTGAATCCGGATCACTGTGCTGGCGCTATTGTATACACTAGGAAATATCTGTGGCTTGGAGCTAAAAGGGCCAATATCGAAATATTTACTTTTGGGAAAATTGGAATTGAACTTTAACTTTTATATAAGCTTTCATAGTGACATTGGCCAGCATTTTATTTATGAAGCTGTTCTGGGTGAAGTGTGACTTTAGCTGTTTTACCATAATGAAAAAGAGCAAGAAAACAAATCTAATGCAATGATTAACTCAAAAGAGCAAAAAAGTGCCATTGGCCCTTTTAGCTCCAAGCCACAGATATATTTTAATTTTGTTTTCAGGGCAAATTAACAACAACGATTGAAGAAAACGCTTTAGCATGTAATTTGTTATTTTTAAATAGGTACAATTTGTAATCAAAATTTAAGAGAGCTTTAATAGAAATTTAAAAAAAAATTGGACTATTTTTCACAAAACTTTTATTTTTAGATCAAACTTGTGTAATATAAATGAGTTAAATAACTCTGAGTGTAATATTGCGAAGAAGACATGGATTTTACAATTTGACAGAAAGCTACTACGGTCCAGCGCTGGAGAATATCCGAACGACTATTTTCGGGGCCTTCAGACTACAGAATTTTTTCGAAAATAGTAACGTGGAATCTTTCTGAAATTTCTGCATTTATAAGTAAATCTATGTGTTTCCCTGGATCAATTTAAACTAGGGAAACTGTCAGCGTATAAAGCTGACTTCACCGGGAATGTCAGTCAAACCAGATAACAACTTCTTTTCTTTTCGTCTTTTCTTTCTTTCCTACTTATCTATTGTTCAATGCTGTTAATAATGTTATCTTTTCTTTTTTTACACATAAGTATTTACCTCTTCTCTTTCTATTTACAGCTATCACAAAGGGATCAATGTAAAGGACCCAAGTGAGCTGCACTACAGCTGCCTATTCTACCTACCCACCTACCTGTCAAATATATGCCTATATTCAGGGCGGAAATATGTTGTACAAGGTCCAAGGTTTCGTATGCAGTGGGACTACGAGTCCATAGTAGACTAGTCTTTCAGAGGCACTGAATACTGTGTTATACCTTGTTCTCCTTAACCTTCATATTATGACCATATCTAGTAGTGCACTAAGGCTTAATGCATCTGGATTTTGGAGATCGAACAAATATGCCAAGCGTGGATTCTCTCAGCTATCAGTCACCTGCCAGATCAATCCAGGATATTTCATTTACAACAGCTATATTTTTAAGAAACCTACTGGCACATTGACCACGGGAATCTTGCTGTCAATATCCTTTTTAGTTTTTTTAAATTTTTTAACCATTCTTCGAATATTTCACACATTAGTGAACTTTCTAGAGTGAAAATTCTTTGACGTTTGAGACTGGTCTCAGCAAAGCCTTCTAAATTTCATATTAAGTTTTTGCAATTATAAAGCTTTTTTTTTTCGTTAAGCGCTCCATTTTTTAATAGTCGGAATCAAGACATATCTATTCATCAAGTAATTGCAGTTCGGAGAGAATTTTTTTGTTAATATTTTTTATATATGAAGTTTGACATTTGAAGTAGATTAGAAAAGAGAGAAAATTGTTTTTTATTTATGCATTTTGACCACTGAAATTTAAAATAAGTGTCGAAAAAATAATGAACTGACGAATCAAGAGTACCTGATGAATAAGTATTCCTGTAGTCGAAATAAACATACGTGACAGCTGCCAAATTTCGAGCTGCCACTGGTAAAAAGATGACACTAAACAAAAAAAATGGGCATTCTTACTGATGCATCCTTTGCACTTTTCCTTTCTTTTTTTTGCAATCAGTAGATTGAAGCTGAAATAATTTTGCACCACTGCACAACATATTGTGCCAAGTATTATGGATTAAGGTAACACGCTCAAGTTTTGTTTCAACAAATTAAAAACAATTGAAATTTTAAGAAATGATGAGAACGTGCTTTCAAATTCTCTTCCCAGTAGTGCGTTTCAATCTAATTGTCATTTTTAATAATTGATTGATTGAAAATATTATGAATAATTGTTGTTTTCCTGACAAACTCAATAAGCAGTATGTGAGAAAGCCTAAACGTCCTTCTGCAGTTTTAGTGAAAATAAGTAAACGAATCTGTTGGTGCAACGCTTTAATATTTGTAAGACCCACACAAATTTAATTATGCATTTCTAAATTCATTATATTACTTTATGCATATAATACAAATACCTGAACAAAATTAGATGAAGCTCAGAAACAAAACGAGCAAAAAAATATGCTTTCGCTGCTTTTGCCATCCACCTAAGTGGCAACAGCAAAAACAATTGGATAAACTTGGAAAAACTACTTAGTCTTATAAGCGTGTGGCAGATTTCTTTTCAGTTGCAATGGCTAAAGCAAAAAACTAACAGTTGCAAATAGGAAAAATGTCAGAAAAATCTCTTTCCATATAAGCAGAGCTCTCACAAAACAAAACATCAGCAGCTTAAGCATATTATAAGAACACTGATGTAATTTTATGCAATTTTTCTTAATACGTTTGTATACAAACAACAACAACAACAACAAAAATCAAAATAACAACAAAATTGCGATATAATGGAAAAACTAAATGAAGGAATAAATGAAGAAAGAAAGGAACAAATTTGAATCACAATATGAAAATGTGGAAATTGCAAAACTTTTCCTTTAAATTTTTTTCTCTGGCTTTTTTTATACACAATTTTTTTTTATATAATTTTTGCTAAAATCAAGAAGTTTGTGTCGTAATGTGTGTTTATGAATAAATGCAAATTATGCAACCATAGCTACTGTTGTTGCAAGTTTTTCTTTTTTTTAGCATTTTCCTAGCTTTTTTGCTGGCCTTGTCCATTTACCACATTTATAATGGCCGTTGGTTTTCAGCATCTGCTGCCACACCAGGTAGACTCGACATTCGTAACAGCTGCTCTATAAAATGTGATCAACATAACGGAAGTGTAGCATTAAGAATACACTGGATATTATTTTATTTATTTTTCTTTTTTGCCACCAACAACATGAATGAACAAGCAACAATGAAAAAACAACAACAGAAAAGTGTAAAATATATATCTGTGGACTTTTGACTAAACAACTTATTGCAAACTTGCTAATATTTCAGAAAAACAAAAAAAAATAAATACATAAACGACAAAATATAAAAAATCTATTTAATTTAATTATTTTTAATCTTGCAATAAGATCCTGTTATTCGAATCAAGACATGGGTTAATGTAAACGAATCGAAATATGGTGAACTAGATATTTTTAAGAAAAATTTTATATTAAATTTAAAAAAATATTCAGTATAGCAACTAAAAATAAATTAGTATTAGTTAAATAATTTTAATCATTAATATCTTTTTCCTGAAGTATTATTTATACATAGAAATACGCCAACTATTGTAAAAAAGAATTATAAAAATTTTCTTATTAAAAACCAGAACAATTTTCTTTCTCGACTCAAGATGTTGTGTCAAAAGTCCATAGTAAAACTACATTATAAATAAATTAATGAACAGTGGTAAGGATTATAAAAAATAATTAAAAAAAAATTTGTTTGTTCAGGGCTTCCTGGAACCCAACATAAACTAATTTTTTAGCTATAGTTTTTTTTAATCCGATAGAACTTTCAAAAAGGTTAACTGTCATACAGCGCTCACTTTTGTACATTTATGATCAGTATCCCAGCAAAAGCTAGCTAATGACTTGCTTTATAATGTGATAGGTTCGGTTAGGTTGAGAAGGACACGACAGGTATACACTTATGACAAATTGGCATGTTGAGCGCATCATATTAATAGAATAGTTAGAATATTAATAGAATAGAAGAGAAAGAAAAGCAGACCAGTCCAGAGTCTCTGGCGGGAATCGAGCCCGTAACCCCCAAACCAGCAGACCAGCACACTACTGACTAATCCACCGGGGCACCCGTAACATATATAATGTGATATGTAAATACTTATTGGTCAGACAATTTCTTAGATATGATACAATATAACTTCAATATTGTGATAATTTTTAATAGCCATTCATTTGTACGACCCTCATTTTGTTTAACATACTAAAAGTGTTAGCAGTAACGCAGAAAAGGTGAACCGAAATTTTGCCCTCCAAAACACTGAAGGACTTCTGTAAGTTCATACAATTAATGCATTTTTTATGTTTCTTAATGCTACAAAAAAAAAGAACTTATTTAAGTCCCTGCTTGTAAACGAGCGTACTTAGTAAGAGTACTTATTTCAGAAACAGTTGCAAACGAGCGTCATAAGTAAGTTCTTGCCTCTAATAATATTTCAGTGTTAAAACAATGGGTTTAGATGTCGAATTGTAATTAGTAAATAACTGTATTTAAGTACTCTCCAACCATTATTTATTAATAAGAGTTTTTGCTGGGATACTCTAACAAATCATCATGGAACAATACTATTTAATTCTCCAAATTTACTTTAAATATCAGGTGCTTATGTGACCGATGTTTAATCGCAAAATTGTGTTCAGATATAGGCCCATTATTGGCTTAACGGGTTTTTATATAAATAAAATTGTTGCGTACGCAGTTAGACCAGGCCTTAAACGTCCACATTATATCAAAAGAGATGTACCGTTGAATGCGGTAGTACTATTAAGCATTATTTTTTTAAGGAAATCGAAGCTTGCTTTATTGTCAATTTAGAAAATATGAACGACATTGAGAAGGAGTGTAAAAGGATGCCATTGCTTACCATACGGTGACTATAAACATCAATTTTTTAAATCAATATTTATAATAAGTTGATTTAAAGAAACTCACCTGTTAACTGGACTATGGCTTTCTTCTGTAGGCTCACTTGTTGTAACTTGTTTATGCTGCTGTACCAGCAACAACTGATTCCTTAGGCCAACACTTTTTAGCATACGACCAGCAATGCTCGAAATTATGGACGCCCAGAATGCATTTTCTCAAGAAGTGGGGCCATATGCCCGAAATCAAATTAAAATATTAGCATCATGCAAGGCATATCCATAAGGTATATGCAACGGCGAATTGATACAACAAAGCAACTTTTCATGGGATGTTTTATGTCAAGGCCAATTCGTATATCAGGGATGGAAAAGTTGTTTTTACATATTAAATATAATAAAATTTTATTGAGAACAGAATATAAATTTTTTAAACACATTATTAATGACGCAAAAGCAAAAAATATACATAAATTAAGCACATTTATTGTCAAAAAAGTTCACTCCAGTTAATTGTTTAATACCGAAACCAAAATCACATTTCCTATCCCTGCATTAATAAATGAAATCAAAGCGAATTCAACCAATTTTGACAAAATGTTTCACAATCAGCTGGGCTGATAATTTCACCTGTATGAATTCGCCTTGGCATCATGTATGAATCTTTCAATTAAAAATTTTAAATTTAATTTTTTTATTTATTTTTATTTTTTGACTGAAAGTTCAGCACAACCAATAATTTTTTGTTTTAAATAGTCAGGTACAAGGCGAATTCAATAAGGTGAACTTATTAGATCAGCTGATCATCAGCTGTTGACTACTTCTAGGGACCACTTGTCCTGACTGTACCTGACTATATCAAGGCGAATTTAATAAGGTGAACTCGTCCCTAAAACAACTACAAAGTGAAAAAATACAAACGTGTATTTTGTTAGTGTAAAACAAAACGATATGTCAAAAATACACAAAAATTTGACAATTGGTCCCTAGAAGTAGGCAACAGCTGATGATCAGCTGATCTAATAAGTTCACCTTATTGAAATCGCCTGGGTCAGGTACAAGGCATATCCATAAGGTATATGCATCGCGGCAACAAACACAACAATAAAAAACACATGTATTTTGTTTTTGTATATATGCCGGCATATGTCACACAATTTTTTTAATTTTCTTCTTTAATTTAAATAATTTTTAAAAAACTTTAAAGTGAAAACTCTTAATTCATGGTTTTATATTTTTTAAAACGTTTTAAACCAACTGAAATTGCAAATTATTTACTGTATAATAAAATTAAAAAAAAATAAGTTTGACAACTGCAGGCAAGACTTTTAAAAAAGTTGGTAACGCTCAAGGCGAATTCATACAGGTGAAAATATCAGCACATGATGATGGGGAAACACAATGTCTAAATTTGTTGAATTCTTATTGATTCCATTTATTAATGCAGGAATAAAATATTAGATTTTGGCTTCCGAATTAAACATTTAACTTAATTGTGCTTTTTATGATAATAAATTTACCAACTTAATGTATATTTGTTGTTCTTGAACCATTTATAATGTGCTTCACAAACACATATTCTTTTTTTAATAAAATTTTATTTAATTAAACATATAAAAAAACTGTTCTATCTCTGTTATACAAATTGGCCTTGACAGAAAAACTCCATAAAAGTTGTATCAACTCGCCGTTGCATATACCTGTATGAATATGCTTTGGCAACTCTTATAAAATGTATATTAAAAAAAAAGTCAGCTGATTGGATACGGGTACCTTATGGATATGCCTTGGTCAGGTATACAAATTTTTAGGGGATGTTTACTGTCAACACCAATTCATATATCAGGGATGAAAAAGTTATTATGGTTTGTTTAATTTAATTAGATTCGATTAAAAAATGGATATACGGATATTTATAAAGCACATTGTAAATGGTGCAAAAGCAACAAATATACAGAAATTTAGTAAATTTATTATCAAAAAAGTACACTCAAGTTAATTGCTTAATTCCGAAACCTAAATCCCATTATCCATCCCTGCATTACTAAGTGAAATCAAGGTGATTTCAACAAGTTTTAACAAAATGCTTCCCCATCAGCTGAACTGACAATTTCACCTGTGCAAATTCGCCTTGGCAAGGGCTTGACCGGCTATTTATTTCTTAGCATATTTATTTTTAGTTACATACAGTACATTATCTTTTTACGCACAATTTAAATTCATTGTTTTTTCTTTTTCTTACTTTAGTTTAATTTTCTTGTTTCCTACTATTGTTTTTTAAAAGTAAAAAAATAAGAAATTTTTAAATTAACTCAGAGAAAATCAAGAAAAATAAATATTATTTTTCTACTATATGATGACAATTTTATTTGATAATTTTTTCGTTATTTTGATTTTTTTAACTTTATATTCGTATAAGTGGACAAAAAATATATTAAACAAGTAACAGCGCTATATTCGGCCATGCCGAATCTTATATACCCTTCACAACGTGTAGTTATGCAATAAGAGTAGTTTGTATCACCATTCATCCCATATGAAATACGTACATACATATAAAAAACATACATATATAAAAACATCCCATTGTAAAATTATAAATTTACGTATGTATGTTAAAAAAAAAAAAAATTTAAAACAAATTAAAAAAAAAAATTTTAAAAAAAATTATTAAGATATAAATCTATATATATAAAAGTGAAACTCTGTCTGTGTGTGTGTGTGTGTGTGTGTGTGTGTTAGCTATAGACTCCGAAACTGTAAAACCGATCGGGCTCAAACTTTGGTAAGTTGTTGTACACATACCAGGGAGTGTTTATGGGTGGAAAAAAGTGGGCGGTGCCACGCCCATAAAAATTAGTTATCATTTTTAGCTACTTTCACTTGACCGATTTTTCTGAAACTTTGCACACATATCGAGCTGTCATGACTAAATAATTTCGTGATAAGAAAAGTGGGCGGGGCCACGCTTCTAAAAAAGTTTTAATTTTGAGGTACTTGCACTGGACCGATTTTTATGAAACTTTGCACACATACTAAGCTGTCACAACCATATAATTTCGTGACTAGAAAAGTGGGCAGGGCCACGCCCATAAAAAAAATTTATAATTTTGAGGTACTTGCACCAGACCGATTCTTCTGAAACTTTGCACACATGTTGAGCTGTTATGACTTTACAATTTCTTGATTAGAAAAGTAGGCAGGGCCACGCCCATAAAAAAATTATAATTTTTAGGTTTTTGCACTTGATATTCAATTAAATTCAGAATGCATTTCGATTCATTAAGGGGCGTAGCAACGCGCGCCGGGTTTGGCTAGTAATAAATATAAAACGAAAAAAAAATAAAAAAAAAATTTTAAAAAAATAATAATAAAAATATAAATAATAAACATTAAATAAAAAATAAATTAAAAAAATATTAAAAAAAAAATAAAAAAAAATTTTAAAAAAATTAAAAAAAAAATTTGTTTGGCTCAGCTGGGATTCGATGCCACGTTTTCTCTAAAGGAGCTAATACACGGCATGTTTTTTACATCTGACTTGTCAAATTCTCCACTGCTAATACAAACATGTCGTGTATTACCTTTAAAACATTACTTCTGTAAAAAAACATGTATTGAGACATCTGACAAAATTTTAATTAGAGTGCGCTCTATTTTCTTCTGTCAAAACATGTGACATCAGCTGTTAGCAGAAATCTCTGCTGCTGCAAAGCAGTCAGCGTAAAAGTGCAATTTTAACAGACATGTAGATTTACATATGTCTCAAAAATTTTAAAGTCAGATGTAAAAAACATGCCGTGTATTATAGCCTTAACCAGTATACACGTTTGTATGTATGTATGTTGTTGTTGTAATGTTGTTTTTGTGAAAAAAAATCGAGGTGGTTGTGGGTTTTTGCTCATATCTCAGTTGTTTATGTACCGATGTTTTCAATACTGATCTACTCCCGAATATTTCTGATATTTTAGTACCTCACCCGGGTCCAAGCGATGTCGGGGGGCTTCAAAAAGTTTTAACATACACACGGACAGACTGACAGAGCTTAATCGACTCCCCTATTCATAAGCTTTCAGAAAATATATACTTTATGGGGTCGGAAATGAAAATTGTAAAAATTTCACACGGAATGACAAAGCTATATACACTTGTGCACCACAGGTGAAGGGTATAAAAATAAAAATTACTCAATTGTTATTTTGTTTATTCAAAAATCTTTTCTATTAATTTCAATTTTTCATTTTAATTTTTGCTATAATAAGAAAACTTTCTTTCTTAATTTTAAAATAAAGAACAAAATATCTTTTAATGGTAATTTACCAAAAAAAAGAAAAAAAAATACTTACATTATATTTTTCTATTTATTTTCATTACTTGTGGTACTTGTGCAAGGTTTATTATTTTTTTCTTAACATTTTTACCCTTCGAAGAAAATGTAAATGAAATGCAGATAAGAAAACAAATTTGTAATAAGTATATTAAATGTCATAAAGTATTCTTCTTCCTTCTTTGAAAGTTGTTGCTTTTACTAGCTTTATTCCTGTTTATCTCAAATCCAACAACATACACAAAGAGAGAATGCAACTGTTTAAAAAAAGGATCCCAACAGTTCTACCAAATAACCCTGAGCTATAGATTTTGTTATGTTCTTAAGGTAAAAAAATAGTTTAATTAACTACTTTATAGATTACCTTGAGAGAGTATATAGTATTTTATATTACTACAAAATCTGAATACTATTAAATATCGGTTTTATTATATAAAAATGGATGAAAAGCATTATCAGCAAAAATTAACTCGATACATATTGTACACCACAGAGTTCGGCACATTCAAGGATCTTCTTAAATAATTCATGCTTTAATACTCTTTTGTTTATATTCAGTTAATTAAATTAAAACATGCTGTTTATCAAAATGAGCAGTGTGGTGGTGAATAGTACGTTTCTAGCCGACTGAGTGAAATTTTAACAAAATTAATTTTGTTTTAAACTCACTGTCAATTTCTGAGAAATAAAATTATAAATAAATGAAATGAAATAATGTATTGTTGCCTGGTATTTCGCTTTATACATCTTCGTCACTCATTATTATCATAAGTGAAAAACTCAAGACTGTGAGTAATTTTGACTAATTTTTATATTTTGCAATAAAATTTATATTAAAGAAATCAGCTTAGGATGAAATTTTAGTTCTCGAAACTTTGAAACTGGCAATAACATGATACATGTAGGTTCGAAACATTTTTAGGGGATCAAAAGACTTTTATAAAAATGATTAAAGTCGTGACGACTATTACTTCATCGCATAGCCCAAACTCAATAAGTAAGAGACATAAAATTTGGACAGTGGGATTCAATTCTGATACATTTATACCGGATTTTTGTAAACTTAAATCTTAAAAATGTTTAAACTCGGTAACCTTATATCTGCTAAACTAAAAATTATACAAATTATCTTGAAATGGTATTATAATCTACGCAAAAAATAAACCACAGATGTCTGGCCGTTTTTTAATTTTTAGCCCTTAAAAGGCAAAAACGGGTAAAATATATTATATTTTAGTACCTATGTGACTTTCAAACATATAAATATAGGAACAATTTATATTGTATTGTTATGCGCAATTCTTCAAATTCGCATGTATAGGGTAAAAATTGTCACGCTATTTAGTACTTTATTTAAAAAAAGATCTTATATATAAAGTACACGAGTTAATTACTTTTATCCCCTAATAGAATATGGACAATTATTTATTTAAAATTTCTAGGGGAACGAAAAAGCTACTCAAAAAAGGAAAATATGTATCATTTCTTATAACGGGGTTAACTCGGATAAAACTAGTAATAGGGGTTTCACCAAACACAAAGCATTAAATAATTTAGTGAAATTTTAAGTACATTCATAACCTGCTAGGAAAGGGAATATTCGGGAAAACAGTTTGGTACTTTAACGTATATATCCATATATATTGTATATATGTACAAAGGATTTTTGCAATTTATTTAATGTTTATTGAAATATTTTATTGTTAAACTTAGGGAAAACCAAAAGGTACTTTTGGCCATTTTTCTTTTTTTTATAGTTTTGATTTTCTACTTCTATAAAGCTAAATTTTTTCAAGTTAAGAATGAAAATGCTGTAAAGACTCAATGGGTACTTTTCGCATCTTTATGGTACTTTTTTTATTTTCTAATTTGTGAATCTAGAATTTTGAGGCTAGGGACTATTTGCTCGAGGTGAGGTTGAAAATTTACATTTTCGAATTTTTTTTTTTTTTTTTTATTTTTTGTACTCTCTACTTTTGTGAAGCTAGAATTTTGAAATTAACGATTGATTCAGGAAGAGACTAAAATTATTATGGGCGATACAAAAGGAACTTTTACGCATGGTTTCTTTTGTATTTTTTTCGCTTATGAACATAATTATGTTAGGTAACGCAAAAAGTACTTTTTGTCATTTTTATGGTACCTTTTTATACCTTCTACGTTCGTAAAGCTAGAATGTTGAAATTAAAGAATATAAATTGAAACTAGAAACTGAAACTGATACGGGTGACAAAAAAAATTTCTTGTACTTTCTACGTTTTTGAATCTAGATTTTTAAATTTTAGGGGCTACGATTGAAAATCATATGAGTAAACAAAAGGTACTTTTTCTAATTTTTACGGCAATATTGATATGGGCGACACAAAAGTATTTTTTTTTTTTTTTTATTTTTATGAAATTTTAAAAAGTTTAAGAAGCTAAAATTTTGAAATTGAGAGCTGTTTAGTGAAATTATGAAACAAAATTAATGGGCGACAGAAAACGCATTTTTTAAGTTTTATGCTACTATGTTTTTTATGCCTTTGACTCTATATAGAGTTTTTAAATTAAGTACTATTGATCCAAGTTGAGTTAGAAAAATTACGGGCAAGGACAAAAATGTACTTTTCTTGTTTTTATGGGAATTTTTGCATTATTTAATTTTATGAACCTAAAGTATAGAAATTAAAATCTGATCACAAGTGATGGGGAAACTAAGTTTAAATAATAAAAAAAAAATTATAAAGTGCAGGCAAATAATAATAATTTAAAAACGAGTTAATAATTTTTTTCTTAATTTTTTAAATAAAATTAATTAGAAAAATAAAATTTCATATATTTAATAAAAATTTTATAGTAATATTTAAAAAATCTTGTATTGCTAGTATATGATTCCCGCTTATATTTCTGGTATTAAAACACATTAAATACGAGGATTGAGTTGTGCAATATATTTTTTTAGTTTTAATTAAGGTTTGAATAAAAGAAAATCATATCTTTTTATTTGTATCAAAGTGCCAAATTTTCTGATTTTAAGCAGCAAATAAGAAAGAAAGTTATTGCTAACATACACACGGACATAGCTTAATAAGGATCTATAATGATTCAGAATATATAGTATTAAAAGGGTGGTTAAATTTTAAGGGCCCATGTTGAATGTGAACCACACCTAAACATCAAATTTTTTTTTCTGCATTTCATTTTACATTTCTCTATTTCAGACTTACTCGAGCAACGCGTTAAAGTTATTTAGGCTTATTTTGAAAATGGGCGCTCAAATCAAAATGCATTTCGTGCACCTCGTGATTCTTTTGGTCAAAAAAATAGTTTAACTTTTTCTTCAATCGGGAGAATTGTGAAAAATATTTAAATTTCAGCAAAACAGGTCTTTGTAAAATGAAGACATCTGTGAATGCCATCTTAGTTCGTTGAATGGGAAACATTGCTCTTTTTCGCGATAATGTGTCAAAAGAGCAGTCGACTCATCATCGTGTCATGAACATCAACATTGTCATTGAACGTTTATTTTTAATTAAATATAAATAAATTAAATATTAGGTTGGACTCGTTAGTAGTTCTCCAGAAAGTTATTGTTTATAGATTTTGTAATTTAATCAACAATCATAATATTTATGGACAAATTTTTATATGTATATTGTATATAAGTAAATACGATATAAATTTCAAGTTTAAAATGGGGAAAACCCATTTACATAAATTTTTTGTTACTTTTGCCGCTGTATCTTAAGAATGATACGCAACTGTAGGGTTAACTTGTGCAAAGAGATATTAATGTATTTGTGTACACACACTTACCAGGAGGGAGTTTGCATTTGTGTGTGAAAAGTTCTTTGGTAAATTCAAAGCCAGGTAAATCCATTAGTTTTATAAAACCATTATTAGCGTTAAGAATATTAAATAACTGTCATATCTTGAGAGATTTCACAACATTTACTCAATTCTATTTTAAAAATACCCAGCAAAAAACAAACTAAAGCAATTTTTTAAATAAAATAAATTAAAATCAAATATTCTTGTTAAAACACCAAAACGGCAAAGATCAATAAAGCAAAATTTAAAATTATTTTAATTGAATTACTCAAAGGTTTTCCTGAATCTTATTCAAAACATTATCTGGGTTTTCAATGCATTCAAACTTTTATTTAGCAAATAATTTAATTATTTCGTTTGCATATTTATACACACATTCTTTGCTTATTGGGGAAAACAAGTTTTTTTTTGTTTTTGTTAAAAGCTTTTTTAAATAAATTTAATATTAAACAAAATATAATATCTAGTTGAAAAAATAAATAAATGTTCTGCTTAATTATTAATATAATTGAATGAAAAAAAGTTTTTTATTTTTGGTCTCTCTTTAGCACAACTAAACTAGCTGCAACGGAACACAGGAAAAATTTATAACTTATTGAATTAGCTAACATTATGCTTTCTGCAAAACTATTATAACAAATGAAAACCTGTTTTTGCGGATGAGCATTAATTTGTTTTTATTATTGGAATGCATATTAAGTTTTAACCATTTTTAACTCTTTTATTTTATACCCATCACCTGTGGTGTCAAGTGTATATTTCTGTTCTGTTCTTACAATATTTATTTCCAACACCATAAAGTATATATTTTATGAAAGCTTAAGAGTAGGAGAGTCAATAGGCAATTCCTTCCTTTATGTGTGTTGATTAAGATTAACTTTTAGAAGCCCCCATATGTTTCACTGACTTGCATGTAGTAATAGCTTTTAGAAATATTCGGTAATGAATTGCTATAGAAATCCAGTACAATCGCCCTAAGCTTTCAGAGATGTGAGCAAATAAAAAAATACATTATTATAAAATTCAATAATGTGGAAGCGGTTGTTCTCAGAGTTTTTTATATTAATTGATACTATATTTCATATCATATCACAACGGGACCCTCGGAGGACCCAAGTGAGCTATGCCTTCGGGCGGCTGCCGGATCTATATTTCATATCACAAAAATATATACAATTTTTAGTTTAGTAGTGGTAAACTATGGATTCATAGAAACCCTTCCATTAGAGACTTAATATTTGTTACTTTTTTGGAATAGTTTGACCATCTCAATTTAAAGTATTCCATATTGTGGAACACAATTTTTGTGCTCTTAAATTTTTTCAACACATACCCATGTCTCTCCACTGGCCTCATCAAGTACAATATCTCCACTGGCCTTAGCTCAAGAAAACTAAGAGGATTTTACACTTTTGGTACATAAACTAGGTTATTACTTTAGTAACACTCCAGGGCTTTCTGACCATAGTGACATTATTCCAAATTGTGTCAAAAATAAGTTGGTTATATTGTGCTCTCTTATGAAGGGAAGAATACTTTTTTTCAAACTCTCCTTGATGAATATTTTGTTATTTATAAAGCCCATTGTAACAAATGAATGCTTCTGTATACGTAGTTGCATAAAGCTTGCTATACCAAGAATTTTTTTTAGCAAATTTTGTGTCCTAAAAGAAGGTGCAACAAATCTGTCAGTACATACGTTTCGTCATCCATTATACAACATAAGTAATTTTTAATTTCAATGCCCTATATTTAGCTTCTAAATTTTTTGCAGCATTCCTGTCCGCGACTTTTTGTATTTTTTTTAGGTTTTTAAGCCTGCACTAGCTTTAAGTTTTCGCATCAAATGGTCAGAACACTAAGCTAGCCAGACTGCTTTTCTGCCAGATATATTTAGGTCTCTTTCAATTAGCTTTGAATTTTATTGGTAGTCCCGATATTATGAAGGCCATTTTTCGAACTTTAAGGACCAATTTGGATTTTTTTTTTTTTTAATATTTTGCCTACTTCTTTTTCGACACTAATTTTCATTTAACTTACAACAAAAAAAGATGGGTGTCATTGAAAATACTAGCTGGCATATTTTTCAAACGTGTGTTTTTTCCTTCTCATTCCTCATATCAAGTTCCTTAAGCTCCCAAATACACCCTAAAACACAAAATTGCTCACCGCAGTCTCTGCTCCTTAGGTATTTTTTCTCAAATTTGCAAACGAAAATCGATTTTTTCCAGCTTCTATTTAAACAACCGAGAGGATCAATATAAGTATGTAACCAAGGCATATTCAATCATCACGTAATTGTAGTTCGCCGAAAATTTTTTGTTAATATTTTTTATATATGAAGTTTGACATTTGAAATAAATTAGAAAAGAGAGAAATTGTTTTTTATTTATGCATTTTGACAGCTGAAATTAAAAATAAGTGTTGAAAAAAATAATCAGCTGACGAATCAAGAGTACCTGATAAATAAATATGTCTTGTATCTAAGCAAAATATCCAATAATACACTATAAAAAATTCAAAATTTCATGATGGCCCCCCTACAAAATGTAGTACAATATATTTTTATATGGGAGAAATCTGGTAGCTAAACATTTACCCTTTTCAAACCTCTTAGTAATGATATTAAAAGAAAGTGATTGACCAGTAAAATACTCTAACTTATTAAAAAGTATAAAATCCATAATTGAGAAATTTGAATTTTGCTATTAAATAAAAGAGCCAGACTAGAAAAATACAGTTAAAAAGTTAAAAATTCAAAATCAAAAATGGGGTCGAAAATAGCAAAGCATAGTTGCGTACAACATTAAATCTAACATTTAGGATACGCTACCATGAGGTGATTATATCTATGTTAATGATGTTTAAGGGTTTTATAAGATTCGTTACGGCTAATTGTTGCGCTCCTACATGTTTCTCACTATTTTTAAATATTTACTTTGGTTGCATTTTAACTTTCTTTTATTTGTATTGTGTTATAGAGATATTAAATATTTCTAATATTTTTTATCAATGTTGTGAATACAAAAAAAAAATAATTTATAGCAAAAAACACATATAAGTATATCCATTAGACTTATTATTAACATATACAAATATTTATAGACTTTTAAATTTGCATACGTCAAACAAAAAAAGCAACAAAAAAATCTTAACCAAATCAACAACAGACAAATATCGCATAAAATTAAACAAAGGCGATCGATAAAAATAATTAAATAAATAAACTTTAACAAGAATATAAACTGTCCGAGATGGAAACTTAAAAAATACTTAATTCTGTTTTAGTTGTTTAGATGGAAGGATAAACGATAAACAATTTAATTTTTAGTAGATATCAAAAAAAAATTTAATAAGGAAGCAAAATAAAATAAAAGAGCAAGTTTAACTTGTGGTAAATAAAATATTATCCAACCCTGGTACTTAAACGTAATTTTTTTGTTTTCATTATTTCTACATATACATATGTATATAAATCATCATTTATTTGTATAAATAAAATGTACAATGTTTGATTTGCTAAATTATAAAAAAATCAGATTATCCAAAACAGAAAACATCAAATATATCTATAAATAAATATTAAGAGAGAGAGAGAGAGAGATTTTATAATTTAACACATTTTAAGTAATTCAGCTGAATAATAAATTTTTTGCTCGTTTTCCACGTGAACTTCTTCCCGACTGTGAGCTACCGAACGATATTTTATCATCGATGTGTATTGTATTCAAATTTAAATGTAAATGTTAATGTACTCACAGTAATTAACTGCTACTTTTTCCTATTTTTAATGAGAACAAATTTTAAAAATTTCTTATGTAGCAGCAGAGCTGTACACTTAGTGATTTTAGCACAGTTTTAGGTGCTTTTAAGAATTTTTGTCACGGAAAACTTTCAAACTAGTGGTCGTGCGGTTTGTTTTTTGTTTAAAAAAATTTTAAAAAAAATTTTTAAAAAAATAAATAAAATATAAATAATAAATATAAAACAAAAAAAAAATTAAAAATAAAAATATATATAAAAAAAATAAAAACCAGTATACACTTTTGTATGTATGTATGCTGTTGTAATGTTGTTTTTGTGAAAAAAAATCGATGTGGTCGTGGTTTTTTGCTCATATCTCAGTTGTTTATGTACGGATGTTTCTGATTTTCAATACTGATCTACTCCCGAAAATTTCTGATGTTTTAATACCTCACCCGGATCAAGCCTATATCAGGGGGCTTCAAAAAGTTGATTTCAACATACACATGGACATACTGACAGAGCTTAATCGACTCCCCTATTCAAAAGCTTTCAGAAAATATATACTTTATGGGGTCGGAAATGAAAATTGTACAAATTTCACACGAAATGACAAACCTATATATACCCTTTTTTACTGTGTGAAGGGTATAAAAAAGTAGTTATGAGGGGATTATGTATTTTACATTGTTTTTATTTTCTTGATATCCTGTACGGTTTATGAGATATAAACGATCTACATTTTACAAAAGTATATTATCACGAGAACTTATTATGTACTTTAGTAAAGTTTCAAAATGATCAAAACTATAATATAAATATAAAAATTACATTTAAATATTAGACGTAAATTTCAGTTTTTATGAAAATGCATTAATATAGTGAACATAAAAGAAATAAATTAACATGCAAACACCTTTCATTTTACAGAGAAAAAATTTACATACTGATGAGGTAAATATTTACATTGATAGCAATTTTCATATTGATAGCATCCTAATATTTGGCCAGATTATATTAATAATATAATATATTATATATATATATATAGATATATCTATAGACCAATATGTAGGTAGATTATCAATGATAGTACAACTTTAGTTTCCTTGCCAGTTGAAAAATAAGGTATTCTGGAAGGCAACTGATGTCTAAGAGCTGTAAATTTTTTGTGAATAGTGATTATAACATTTTATACAAGACCGTGGGATTATTAAAAAGAACATTTTAAATTTTATGAAACAAGAGTAAACAATTTTTGTCTCGCTGATATTTTAGAAAAATTCCGCGCTTTTTACTTGGTTAAGGTGCTTTTTAAAATTTTAAAGTTGGCAACGCTGTGTAGCAGTATTTTTGCACGACTTTTTCTCACACTAGATCTGTGTGTGTAAGTTTGTGTCTCTTGTGCACATGATTAGCACAGATATTGCTCTCTGTTAGATGTTTAGCAAAATAAAGCACATTAGTTAGTATTAAATATAACATGATCATAAACAACATCCATGGTGTGTTTTTTTACGACTAAAGTTTGTTAAACGTTTTACAAAAATCTCCTACTTTTTTTCTTTATATGTCAATACAGAGAAAATGGGAAACAAATTTTATACAATAAACTAAAAATTAAATAAATAAAATGAGTGTAAAAAAAACAAATGAAAAATACTTAAATCCCAACTAATTCAGCAAACATAAATATCACATAAAAATATTCGCATAACAACTATGTATGGACATACATAACCCAGCAAACAATATTATTAAATTAAACAATTAGACCACAAGGATAGCATAACATAACCCTATTAATTTTGCTGCATACAGATTATTTGTGCTGAATTTTGAAAATGCTTAGTAGGAATTGCTTTCGTCATAATACTCTTAAAGTTTTTAGAATAAAGAAGTTCGTCACATGTCAGAAAGTTTTAGTTAGGGTAATATTTCCAAACCAGCTTCAGTACTTATTTGTAACAGTCTAATGTGTATGACTGCAACTTTGTGTACTAAAAAATTTAATATATAGTCAGGAGAAAAGAGGAAAAACTTAGGAATCATCTATAGTATATGATTGATTTGTCCTTTTTTAAATTTATTATCTATTTATTAGAAGATATCCAGCTCTAACTATGCTCATGCTTTTAATTTGTAATTTGCATACCACTTTTGCATGTCATATTTATGAACAAATCTATATATTCGAAGTTTCATGAATCTACGTTAATGCGTTTGGACACAATTCCATTTTATTCGATGTTAGAAGGACACGGTTTTGTCGACCTACTCTTGCTTTACGAGCTCTTACTCTCTTCCTAATATTCCGATTTAGCCCATTTTCAATGCCAAACAAACCTTTTGTATAAGAAAGATTCTGGCAAAATTTGAGCCACCTAGCTTTTTCGGTGCGACTTCCTCTATCGTGCTTTCAACAGACGGACAGATGGGCAGACGGACGGACATAGCTAGATCGTTAGACCTTATGGGGTCTAAAATGGATATTTCGATGTGTTGCAAACGGAATGACAAAACGATAATACCGGGTGGAATATATGATTCAGAGTGTTAATTTTTTTTTTTTTATTTCAAACAAAACATGTAAATAAATGTTAAATTTTTATACCTAATATTTTAAAATTTTAAATATTACAGCAAATTTTACCAGGTTTTACCATTAGCTCTTGTATCTCTTATGAGTAATACATCTAATATAAGTCCCTCAGCACTCAATACTTTCTAAAATATATTTAAATAACAAACCCTACTAAGAGCACTTTTGTATGTGTAAAAAGAAATATTCAGCAATCAAAGAACAATTTCTCTTTAAAATAAATAAATATTAATCTATCATCATCGTAGTATGACATCATTTATATTGGTTTGCTGGGCAATTTAAATTCTAAAAAGATATGTAATTCGAAATAGAATAAGAGGAAAAACAATTTTAGGCGCAGACAATGTTTTTGTAGCACCAAACAGTGTAGTCGAAACGAACAGGCCGAGTGGCAGTGGCCCAGACATTTTTTTTACTTAAAAAATTAAAACGATTGGCGAAAATTATAATAAAAAATAAAATATTTATAGATAAAAAAGAATAAACTTAAATCGCATATATACATTCATACAAGCATAAACATACTTATGTGTTTTTGTGTTTATGTGTTAATTTAAAAGTATTTATCAATACCAAGCGAATTGGCAGCGAAAAAAAGATCAATCGATTAAAACATAAGATAAAAACTAAATATACACAAACATAAAATGCAATTGTGTTTATTGATAACAAACGAAAGTAAGCAATAAACAATTAATAAAACAAAATAATAAAAAATGTAAAATTGTAATGAAAGAGAAAAAATTTTTTTTTCTTTCCTTTTGAAAAAAGTGTATTTTATAGATAAATCTATATAAAAAAAGATTACAGTAGAAGTAGTAACGAAACTCAAATTATATGTAATGCAGTCGTTTCGAGATATTTAAGTAACACGGATTGCAGCCAAGTGAACAAAAAAACATACATAGCGAGAAATGCTAAGAATTATAGGGCTGTTTTTTGGGCAAGCAAGCCTTAACATGTATTTAAAATAAATTATTAAATCATACCATAAATAAAAGTGGAAATGAAACGAATTCATACATATAAAATAAAATTCGAAAATTAAAAATATGTACATACGAGTATAAAAAAAATTGTAAAAAGAAAAGAAAAAAAGTTGGCAAGACATTGAAAAGTTATTTAAAGAAACATATTAATAAGATAAAATAAAGTTCCCTGATATTGAGTTTTGTTTTGTTTATTTATTTTTTGCTAAAATTTTTTGCTAAAATCATAATTTGCAGGAAGTAATTATAATTATTAACTAATTAAATGTCTTTATGGCTCGTGGACGTAATCAAAATCGCGGACGTAATCAACACATACAAAATACGCAGATAAAAAATTTTCCACTTAATCAACAGCACAATCCACAGCTCTTGACCAAATCAGTGTCTGTGCAACAAACAACAAATAAAAAAGTCACCAACAACGACACTACCACCACAAACAACCCAACCTCTAACAGTTTAACGAATGCACCTGTTGCCAACATCAATAAACAATTGTACAACAATAGCAAAAACTGTAACAGCAACAATACCACTACCTCGCCCTCTATAAATTCTGAAAGTTACGGCCATATTAATAAAGCTAATAATACTGCAAATAACAACAACAAAAACACTCAAAGTAATAGCAATAACAATAAAAATAATTACGATAATGATGCAAAATATTCAAAAGCCAATGGCGGCGTTGAAGAAGATCTAGAAACACACCTTGAGACAAATGAAGGCATCCCCTCTATATCTTCTGCTACAAATACAACTTATCAAATGACTATGTCTAATAATAGCTCTGAGAATGTTAGCCAAGTCAAAACGAATGACGATGCCGATTCCGATGCCATCTCACATAATAATGAAGATCTCAATAATGATCATGAACGCTCTGTTAATTACTGTAATTCAGCCAGAGAGAGTCTAGAAGCTCTCAGAGGCATCACAAAACGTGCTTTTGAGAGTGAAGCAAACGAGGTGATGCTGAATAACGGCATAAGCGAAGAGTGCAATATACGAAATGAAATAATATTCAATCGTGTTCCGGTCAGCGGGCGAAACGGTAGCGTGATCGCACCAGTAACGGATAATAACAACGTATCAAACGTTATTAATAAGAATTTAACGGTTACGCATAACGGGCAGTTAGATATTGAACTAACGGAATGTGATCGTGATCGTTTGTTATCTGAAAATACATTTAAACGTGACATCGACAGTCCAGCGACAATGGGACAAAAGAACACAAAAGGTGATCATACAAACTCTTCTTCCTCAGCTTCTCCCTCGCCAACGGCAACACCTTCGCCGAATATACGGACATTTCGCGAACCATCTCTACAGCTGCCGTCATCATCAACAGCCCACGTTGGTTATGCCGGAAATAAGAATAACACAGAACGTGGCCAATCGCCTAGTATACATGTGCCCACCATAACTGTGGTAGATTGCAGCAGTCAACAAACTGCCAAAAGTTATGAGAGTAATAAAACCGATAATGATGAATTTTATGATTCCGAAATGGAAACATCACAACAGCAACATGAGTTCACTGATAATCACAACAAAAACAAAGTATATGATTACGCTGCTGTCGATGGTGGTGCAACGCAAACGGCCAACTCCTCATATGCTCATCAACGCACTCCATCACCAACTTCAATGTACTCACGTTATAATTATATGAAACTCGAAGATGTCGAAGAAGAAGATGAAGAAGAGGAAGAGAATGAAGAATTTAAAGATGAAGATGAATTTAAAGATGAGCAAGAGTTTGAACATGCAGCCAGAGAGCCACAAAATGTGCACAACTCAAAAAATGGAAACAGCAATAACCTTGACAATGAATTCGTGCAACACAAACACACCAATTCATATAGTCCAGAAAAGCAACAACAGCACAATAAGAGCACAAATATAAATATCAACAACAACTACAACAATAGTGATTATAATTTAAGCACAAGTTTTCCCGATTCAGGCATGGGAGAATCTCTGGCATCGTCAACCACAAATAGCCGGTATATAAATATCAACGATGCAGACTATGATGCCGCCAGTAGCATCATGAAAGAGCAAGAACAAATAGAACAACAGCAACATCAACAACAAAATCAACAACTACATATACCATTTGTACGCGATGGCTATTCAACCGATTGTGACGAAACTTTAATGCAATGCGACGAATTGTTGCTAGATTTTGCCGAATCACCAGATTATTTAGATCCCGCTTCTTCGGAACGTTTGGTGTGCATTGAAAGCATAAGTCTACCAGATGTTGTTGTCGAGTCAACGAACTCAAATGGCAATAATAGTACAACGACAAGTACAAACAATAACAATGCTGCCACATCATTATTTTGTACATCAACATCATTATCACCAGCATCCTCCTTAGCCAATTCAGGCGTAGATCGTGACTATGTTACTATAAATGGCGCCACAGGTGCTACCCTAAACAGTGTCCATTTTATACCCATTAATATAGAAGGTAACAGTACTAATATGAGTAGCGGCAGTGGCGGTTGTAGTGGTGGAGGTAGTGGACGTTCATCACCTCGTAAACAAAGTGTCGATGACAGTCTCGTTGGTAGTAGTCGAGCGACAATAGAAATTATTGAAGATGCCAGCGAATTGCAAAGGCGTTCGCCATCAAGTACAAGATCAACAAAGAACCTCAGTGATATTATTGCAGAAAAATTAAAGTAATGTATAAAAGTTTTCTTTGTTTTGTTGTCATACATCGTCATTTAAGTTAATAGTATGTAGTATGTATGTGTAATTGGAAAAATTTCACAATCTAAATGCTATAAGCGCAATTTCAGACAAGACAAATATTGAGAAAAAAATCTGTAAAGAGTTATTGTTTGCTGCTTATTGGTTAACTGAACAAATAACCCAAGACAAACAAATAATAAGCACGATGAATCGTATATATCTTTCAACACATCCCATCAAAAATAACATAACAGAGATGTGATTAAGCAGAGGTTTAACTGATGATGAACTGATTTGATTAAGGCGAAAACATGAATGATTTTGTTGTTATTATGAAAAGATTAATATTAAATATTAATTTTAAGTAAAAAGTGCACAGAAAACATGCATATTAGATATAAAGACAAAGATGTTTAATGAGTTTATGATGCCGGTTTACATGAATTGTAAAAGATATTTTTCATGTTTTCGCGCTAATTTTTAATCACATCATTTGTCACAAATTATTTCACATTAAAAGAGAACTTAAGATGTAGAAGTCGTGAAAATATAATTAACTACATCCACTACCTTTTTATTCTTTTTCGCTAAGGTGAAGATAAAAACATGTTTATCTGTTGTCGTTTTGATAAAATTTTAAATAATTTTTTTCACGCTCATTTAAAGAAAAAAAATTTTCTTTAAAGCAAATTTTTAATAAGTTTTTTCGCCAACAGAAGGAGTTTTATTCTTATGTATTATAAAAGTTCCACTCAGTTTAATATTATTTATTAACTAGTTTCCATGTTCATAAAATTTGAATAAAAAAATTTAATTAAGCATTTTGCAAGTATGTGCCCTTTATTATGAAAGTGCCCTAAGTCATATATTTTTTGTTTCGAGATATCTAATATTTTAAGTTTAAATAAATTGCAAATTATTTCTACATTGTAAAACATTTACATTTTGGATTTATTTAATCTTAATTACTAAAAATTTATTATGAATGTGCAATTTTGTGTGTATCTCATACGGAAATGTTGCCTTTGGAGGTTGATTGGACATAAACCATATTCAGAATTAACTGAGTGATCAAATCAGAAACTAATCTGTTATTTAATTAAGGTAATTTATGGAGGGATGTAGGTTAGTAAACATATATGATCTTTATATTTTTTTCCGCTTATATTTTAGTGATTGTGTATAGTGGAATTTTAACAAAAATTTATTTAATGTTTTTCATTAATTTTTATTTTATTAATAGTATCATTTTGATGATTAGAGCAAAATCAAATAAACTTTTGATAAATAATATTAATTTTTTATTAAAATTCATATTTATTTTTTTGTGTCTTAAAAATCATTCAAAAATTTTTTTTAGTTCAATAATGCACAATGAAAATAAAACCAAAAGATTTTTATATAATAAAAACATGTGTAAAATACTATAAGGGTACATTTTTCCAGTTCCATTTGTTTTCATTACTGTTATTACCAAGTTAAAAAAAAGAACTATAATTCTAAATTTTAAACATTTTTTAATTAGACCCATTTCATAATTAACAATAAATGCATTGCATTGAAACAACAACCATTCATAAATGGTTTATTTTTGACAACGCAACACATTGGACTAATTTAGTTTAAAGTAATACTTATGGTGTGAAGGAACTGATAAACTCATTTTTATTTTTTTTTTTAACTTAGACCACTTTTATAATTAAGGGCACATATGTACTATGAAATTGGTGTAGGGTACTTAAGATTTTTCATATCATTCTTAATTTTTCTATTACGGTTAAGTTCTTAGCTGTGATATAGTTTTAATTGCCATGCAAGTTATACTTACTCTAGAAGCCTTGACTATCTGTTATGCGATTCATTAACTTTTAACGATTCGACAATCGGTTAATAAGTCGACACTTATTGTTGTTTGCACTAACGACTATGCGATTATTTTTAATATACGAGACAACTGTTACAATCATTTATATTGTCATAAAGAGTGCAGAAATATGTTTACCACCAAAGGCTATTTCAGTTTTCTATAAGATGTATGTGTCAAATAAGTAAGAAACTTAACCTTACATGCTATTTTCCATTATTATTTCCGACGCCATATTTGATTTTAAATTTTTACCTGGTTAGCTTTTTCTAGTAGTCAAAATTTTTAATTTTATACCCATATTGATCGGCTGTGGAAAAATTATTCGCCCCTTCGCTAAGGGCGCCATCTTGGATTTTAACTTTTTTATAGGTTAATGTATTTGTTAATGATAATGAAAGGGCTAATTACTAATATTGACCCATATATGAATAAAGGGCACGCCAAATAACTTTTTATACCCGCCACCAAAAAAATGGTGGGGGTATATTCATTTTGTCATTCCGTTTGTAACACATCGAAATATCCATTTTAGACCCCATAAAGTATATATATTCTGAATCAGGGTTTGATTTTATGACGATCTAGCTATGTCCGTCCGTCTGTCCGTCTGTCCGTCTGTCCGTCTGTCCGTCTGTCCGTCTGTTGAAAGCACGATAGAGGTCGCACCGAAAAAGCTAGGGGGCTCAAATTTTGCCAGAATCTTTCTTATAGACAAGGTTTGTTTGGTATTGAAAATGGGCTAAATCGGAATATTAGGAAGAGAGTTATAGCTCGAAAAGCAAGAGTAGGTCGAAAAAACCGTGTCCTTCAAACATCGAATAAAATGGAATTGTGTCCAAACGCATTAACGTAGACTCATGAAACTTCGAATATATATTTCCTGAGTAAAAACAATATTTTTCCCCGAAAATTATTTAAATCTATGCATTAGGAGAGGAGTTATCGATCAAAATGTACGAAAATTTATACCGCACAGTGTATTTTTCGGTATATTTAAAAACAAAATCGTCATAAAAGCAACAAAATTGGATGTACGACTCTGAAATTTTGCACACTTTGTTTATTGGTGAGACGCTTTTTTGTAACGGAAAATCAATGTGCCACGCCCACTTTTACGCCCACCTCCCATATAACGTTTTACCCAAAATTCATATAATTTCTCAATTTATGTAGATTTTGGAATAATAAAGGGCTATATTGAAACATCTCAGTTGTACCCATTCGAAAATACAACTTTGACACGCCCACTATAACGCCCACTTTTCACGTTATATACCGTTAATGAAATTTAAAAGCTCATAAAACCGCCAAAATTAGAGGTATGATGATCAAATTCGCTACGTATATCCTTTTAGGCAATGTCATTACTGCGCCAGAAAATTCAGGCGCCACGCCCACTTTTACGCCCACCTCCCATATAACGTTTTACTTAAAATTCATATAATTCCTCTATTAATAAAGATTTTGGAATAATAAAGGACTATAAAGGACTCATTCGCAAAAATAACTTTGACACGCCTACTATAACGCCCACTTTTCACGTTATATACCGTTAATGAAATTTAAAAGCTCATAAAACCGCCAAAATAAGAGGTATGATGATAAAATTTGCTACGTATATCCCCCTAGGCAATGTCATTACTGTGCTAGAAAATTGAGTTGCCACGCCCACCTCCCATATAACGTTTTACTCAAAATTCCTCTAATTTCTCTATTAATAATGATTTTGGATTAATAAAGGGCTATATTGAAACACCTAAGTTGTACTCATTCGCAAAAATAACTTTGACACGCCTACTATAACGCCAACTTTTCACGTTATATACCGTTAATGAAATTTAAAAGCTCGTAAAACCGCCAAAATCAGAGGTATGATGATCAAATTTGCTGTGCATATCCTTCTAATCAATGTTATTGTTGTGCCAAAAAGTTTAGGTGACACGGCCACTTTAACGCCTACCTCCCATATAACTGTTTGTCTTAAATTCATGTAATTTCTCTATTGACAAAGTTTTTGGGAAAATAAAGGGCTATATTGAAATATTTAAGTTGTATTTATTAGTAGAAACTTTATTGATACAGCTACTTTAACACACTTTCATTGAATTTAATTTCATTTAAGGACCGATGTTGAATTTAAATAAAACACAAATTATTTAGGAAATTATTATCATTTCTTTTTATAATGATAATATTTGTATGGTTCAATTATGTATTTAACACAATATCGGCCAAATGGCCCCCCCCATCCTTGGCGCCACTCCTCTATCTGATGGTCCAAATTTTCAATGACAATGTTGATGCTCAATTATTGGGCATGATGATGAGTCGAGGTTGACTGCTCTTTTGCCACACTATCGCAAAAAGCAGCAATAGTTCCCATTCAACGAACTAAGAAGGCACTCACAGATTTTCTAACATTTTATGCAGACCTGTTTTGCAGAAATTTAAATATTTTTTACAATTCTCCCGATTGTGGACGAATTTGAACGATTATGTTGATCAAAAGAATTACGAAGTGCACAAAATGCATTTTGATTTGAACGCCCATTTTTATAAAAAACCTGAATAACTTTAAAGCGTTGCTCATTTGCGTATCTTTCCACGGATCAAATTGAGTAAGTTTGAGATTGAGAAATGTCAAGTGCAATGCAGAAAACTAATTTAAAGACTAGGTGTAGTTCACCTTCAACATAGGCCCTTAAAATTTAATCACCCTCTACAAAGAAAGTGATATTTGATTGAAAAAAGATTATTCCATAGCGATTAACAAAATAATAAATATTGTGCTTTAAATGTACACAAAATTGGTGGTGGGTATAAAAGATTCGGCACAGCCGAATATAGTGCTCTTACTTGTTTTTTTTTAAATGCTACAAAAACAAACTATTGAATATTTTCTGTGTGGCACGTAGCGCCGTCCTGTTGAAATCAAATGTTGCCAATATTCTCCTCTTCAATTTTTGTGAACAAAAATTCGTTCAACATGGCCCGTTAACGATCGCCATTGACTGTAACGGCCACTCCTTGCTAATGGCACAATTATGCCTCTGAACAAAATCCGCACCAAACAGTGACTCGTTTTGGGTGTATCGGCTTTTCAATGTATGCGTGCGGGTTTTCTTTGCCCCAAATGTGACAAATTTTGCTTGTTTACATACCCGCCAAGATCAAAATGAACTTCATCTGAAAAGATGATTTTTTTGGCAAAATCGGCATCTTATGTAAGTCTATCGCAGGCCCACTTTCCCAGCGTTGTTCAAGCGTATACACAACCATATTCGTTTAGCGGAAGGATAAAACTAATTATCTGTCAAATCAGACATGAGCTAAGTGTTACCATTCACGAAATAAGCACTAGCTAAAAAAAACGTTAGATGGCGGACCGTTTATATTGTACGCAATTTTATAGTGGCGTACACAATGGATTTAAAGTGTTTGTGTATATTATCTTGCTAGTCAAAATCTTTATTTCTACCTATGCTGCTCCTCGTTTTTGTTCAAAAGCTTAAAGAAATCATTTTTCGTGGGAAATTTTAAGAAAAACATCGAAGAGTTATATTATAGTGCTTATATCTCAGTTAGTTTCCAATTAATGTATCAATTTTTCTTAGAAATAATTTTTGAAATTACATCTTATATTTGTATATCTTTAACGCATCCCAAAATTAATTAAAATCCCTAGATGCATATGATATTTACATATTTACAATTAGTATCAAAAATGTTTATTAATAATCCTAAAATTGAAAATATTATTTTTTTGCGGTAAAAATATATGAGTGTGTTTATTTACATACTTATATGTCACACATAGTATGTGGTGGGATTGCACTGAATTTCAAAACCTATACTATATACAGATCTGTGCAACATGTGGGGTCTCCTAAAAGCTGATATAAGTCAACAGACGGACAGACGGACTACTCTAAGGACTCGAAAATTAATATTTTAGCTATTAAAACAAGCAATAAAGAAAATTATATATACCCTTGACACCACATGTGAACAGTATAAAAACAACCTAGAATTCAAGTATTAAATATTTTTAGGCAACTTTCCATTTGCTAGTACGCAGCTAGAAAGAAATGTTAACTGAACTTTTGACCTCTGTTAATCAAAACAGGGACGCTATTATACTTAGGGGAGATATCTTTCCGAAAGCTTAAACAAAAATTAATGTTTTGACAGTTGTTAAGTCAAGGAATTTGTACTATTTCGTATTATTTTTACACATTCACATATTTTATAACATAATAATATCATTATGTTTTTTTTTGTAATTTTTTAAAATTCACAAAATTTTTACATGATTAATTTAACGTATAGATATAAATGAAAAATCTTATTTCTGCAATTCTGCATACTACCCCTAACATCACGCTCACAGCGCTATAGCCAAGATATTACACATTTGTGGCATTACTAAGGGCGGACCCAGTGCGTTAAAGGGGGGGGGGGGATAACTTCTTATTAAAATATAAGAAATTTTTGTTTCATGCTATTAAAACTATTACATATTTATGAAAAGAAAAAATTTGGTTTGAAAAGGAAAATATCCTTTTTACCGACCCCCACATGTCCTCCCATGACATGAGCATCCTCTAAACATACTTTGTTACACCAGAGCAAATCAGATTAACACTTTGATATTTCCTATTTTATACCCTTTAAATACTATTTCATATCAACTGTTGACCATAATTTATGATTAAATGTTTAAACAAATAAAAACATATCATGTCAAAATTGAACAGAAAATTTTGCATTAAAAATTATGTTTTCTTGTCTATAAGTGACAAAAAGTAAAAGTAAATAAAACATAACATAATTTATCAACTTATTTGTTTAACTTACAAATTCTCCATAAATGGGTCATATAGATTGTAATCATGTTAAAACAGTTTAGACAAACCATAAAAGGATTGTCTCATTTATTACCAAATAATTCCAAGATAAACTTTTATCGTTAAAACCCATGTTTACACGAAATATATTATCAAACAAGAAAGTAACATTCTCCTCGGGGTTGTGTTTAATGATATAAATTTAGTTTATAAAAGAGAAAGTAATTTTTTAATTTGTTCTGAAAATAAAAGAGAGTACTTGTCAGATAAAAACTGATTGATAGCATGTAAAAAGTTTACTTAATAATATAGTGTAAACACCATATTGAATTGCTAAAATTTTGACAATTTATATGTACAAATACATACAACTTTTGACTTTTTCTTATAACTCACAAAACTAAATATGCCTGTTGTAGTTGTGAACTTTTTGATAAGCATTGTACCTTGATATAAGAACACGTCAAACTTTATGTTGTTATTGGCCCCAAAAAAATAGATTTATGTAATCAAAACTTTAATAATTATATTAGTTTATTATTTGCATGGAAAAACATGTCAACATTTGACAACATCCACCATCTGAAATCGTTTATCGTTTAATGACAAACAGTCTCTTCTCATTTTTTTTTTATTTTTTTGAGAAATTAGAGTCTCACTATTTTAATTGGTTGGCTTTTACAAATGGCCTTTGCCTTTATTTCGTTTTACTGCTCTAATATCTCCGACTTCTTGTACGAAGTTATTGATCAACATAAGGACGACTGAACCTGATAGTCTCATTATAAATATTGCAACGTAATTCAGTCATCAAATTTTATTTTCATAAATCAAATGCGCCAGTCACATTTACTAATGTGAACATTTCACACATATAATCCACAATTTTTTTTTAATAATAAAGAACTACATATTAAGGGCCGTATTCATAAAAAATATTTTAGGTTTATTAAAGGCTTATTTGACAGATGTTGTAGAGAAATTTGTCAAATAAGCCATTAATAAACCGAAAATATTTTTTATGAATACGGCCCTGAAAAGATAACTTGAAACCTTTAACAAGATACAAATATACAAAAGTCTTATATTTATTAGAGGAGGACGCTCCTCGGTGGGTAACACTTTTATGCCCACAACCAAAAAAATGATATGGGGGTATATCAATTTTCTGAATCCTGATTTAGTTTTAGGACGATCTATGTCCGTTCGTCTGTCAGTTGACAGTACGATAGAGTTCGAACCGAGAAAATTAGGGAATCAAATAATGTCAAAATATATTTTTAATAAATAGGGAATGTTTGCTATTAAAAATGGGCTCAATCGGTATAATATGAAGATAGTTATAGCTTGTAATGTAAGAGTAGATAAAAAAATTTCTTTGTATATTCGAGGTAGGTGTTGAAATAGGCATGTCGTGAAAATTTCTTCTAACGCATTTAACAAATGTATTGCAATATAGCGTTCTTCATTCTTTCAAAATATCTTACTATTATATTTAATTGTACGAATTTAAGTAACATCTTTATAAACGTGATGGGCATTAAAGTAGGCGTATCACCTTAATTTTCCGTTACTATAATATTGACCAGAAAGCTACATTTGCAAAATTTAAGCATCGTATATATGTATAATTCTATTGCTGCCATGAGCTTTAGAATTTGACAAAAGTAGATTATGTTAGACATAAGCTTTAAAGTAGGCGTGCCAAGGTGATTTCTGATAAAAAATTAAACTTACATTACAGAATCCTTTATTCCGCCGAAATCTTTGTGTATATAGAAATTATGTGCATTTAGGAAAAAGCGTTATTTGGAATGTGGGAACCAAGGTGGGCTTGTCAACTTGATTTATTTTAGTATAGAGTCGAATAATAATATTACGGAATGACAAAATTCATATACCTTCACACTGTTGATTGATATTGATATTGATGGGTATAAAAAGTTAAAATGCTGCACATGAGATGATAGGCATATCTTTGTTCCCTTTTAGAGCTATTTGCGTTGCAGCTATTACTATTTATAAAAAATCATTATCACTCCTAATTAGTCTTATAAAAAATGTATAATTGATTATGAAGAAATGTGCAAATCCTTTTTAATTGACCACTTAGGATTTTTCAATTTAATTATTTTTAATTAAACATACAAAGAAAACACAATCTAAAAGAATTTAATTTAAATAATGCATGCTTTCTACATAACTAAGAGCACTTTTAAGCGGTGATATAATTCTATAACAAGGAACTTAAGAATAATATTAATTTAATAAAAATAAGGAGTTTATTGTTTACAACATATACTAAAAAGGTGATAGTCAATTCCATAATCTTTTTATTACTTTTATATATTTAGTTCGAACATAAACTAAATATGAACAAGAGGCCATAAAAGAAGAGAACAACATAATATTTGAATGCTTGTAAATCTATCATGAATCACATTTTAAAAAATATTTCTTTTAAAGATAAATCTATAAAATTTGAGAAAAAATATATTAAGAATGGAGACAAAATAGCAAAAAAAAACATAATATTTTTCGTTCAACACGAGCGATTTACAGAAAAAAAAATTTTTTTTTCGTAATTTTATTAATTTATTTTTTAATACCGTATAAAATATGTACATGTATGTTTGTATGTACGCACATATATGTATGTTTTTTACCTTATATATTTCTTTTTAAGTTTTGAATGGAACGATTTCTTTAAAAATTTCTTTAAAATATTATTTTTGTGAACAACAGACAAACAAACAATAAAAATATGCAAAGGGGGTAGACAGACGTACATACTTCATGCTAAAACATTTTGCTAAGATATTTATTCCCACGCGTGTACGTAAATTTTTCAATTTTTTATAGAAGAAAACGCACAAAAAAAAAACTTTTATTATTAATTTATTTTTTCCTGAAAGACGCAAGCAGCTTGTTTTTTTTTTGTTAAATATGAAAACTGCAAAAAGAAAATTTTACAATTTCTATACATCAATTTGCTCTAAATTTTGCCGGTATAATGTAGCACATGCAGTAAACAAATATAGAAATAAATTACAAATAGAAATGCGTTACTTACATATGGGCAGTAATTCTTAATTATTTTTTCTAGAACCCCTTATTTCGATTTGTCAAAATACTTTGTGGGTTTATATGTTTATTGAACTCTTCTCCGGTGGTTTCAAGGGTATAAAGAGCTTTGCTATTCTGCTTGTAATTTCTACAATATCCATATAAAATAACAAAGTGATGAAAAATTTTAATTCTTATGGTGAAAATTTGGTAAGTTTTTATTTGGACATATCTTAGAAATTCATGGAGTGATTGTGCTGAATTTTAATACCAAAATTTTCGAAAACACATCTGATAAACTGATACTACATTTTAGTTTATGAGATATAAAGAGGCTTCAAAAAATTGATTTCAACGCTCCCAGAGACAGACAGTCACACATAGCAATCGATTTCTATAAAAATAAGGATTGAAAATATATAAATTTGGGTTGCAAATGAATATTGTAGAAATTATAAACGGATTTACAAACGTATTTATACCCTTTTCATACTCATGTAAAAGATATAAAATGAACCACCTTTAATACTCTTAGAATTGGAGACGAATAAAAAGGCTTAACCAGTATAATACAGTTAACTATGAAGAAATGTAAGACTTAAGATGACATCTGAAAAAAAAAACAACTGATAATTTTTTACACCCACCTAATGCATATAGGAATTAAATGAAAGTGCTTGACTATTAGGATACAGTTAAAAATGTAAAAATTCAAAATAAAAGTTAGCGTCAAAAATAACAAAGTAAAATGGCGTATTACATTAAATCTGAAATCTACGCTACATTATGTACATATATTATATAAAATAAGCAGATTTAGTAAGATTGAATATAGCACTCATTTTTGTTTATTTTTTATTTTTAGAATAATTAGAGATCCTAACCTTGTCTATCTGTGTCTTTTCATGAAAATGTTTCATATAAAAGCTTATCGATTGGCTTTGATTATATTAAATATAGAGGTTTGTTTGGTGCCTGTGTTAATACATGCTTTACTTTTTACTGCGAACTAAAATTTTATTAAAAAAAGGGAAATTACGCCTTTTTACCGAATTTAGTTGTAGAACAAGTTAGTCGCAGTTAGAAATATGCATTTACAAATATGACAGAAAGATAAATACGTATTAGATTTGTTGCATCATAAGGTTTTCTTTTTTTAAATAATTTTTTTTTTAATAAAAACAAAAAAAAATTCTTTTTAATAGTATTTTCTTTTATACTCTCCGTACATGCAAAGAAAAAACATGGTGGTGATAATCATAAAGTAACAGCAACGTACTATGATTGAATTGTATGATTGTGATTCAATCATATAATTGTTGCCAGTAATCATTATTAGTTTTAATTGAATTCTCATTCAATTATTATATTGTAACTATTATTTTTTTCTATTAGTTTTATTGATTGTACTTAACTTTATAATCACAATTTTCTTATTTTAATATTTTTTACATTTCATCTTTAATTTTTTTTTTTTATCTCTTTATTATTTCCTAATTTCATATTTTTTTCATTTGTCAATCTTTTAAAATAATAAAATTTATTGAACAAGAAGAATATCTGAGAACAAATTATTATCAAAAAAAAATCACACCAGTATGGTTTCATACTGTTGTTTCACATAGCAAACTTATAGTGTTTGTTTATGATTTTAAATGCTTTTGAATATATTATTTTTATAAAGATATCGTACTACTGTTATTGTCATTGTTTTATAAACTATTTTATATTCATATGCCAACCAGTCGATGTTTTCATAAAAAGTAAATATTAAGCAAGTTAGCGCTTGATTATTGTAACGAAATGAATAATAAAGCATAATAAAAATAACTTTTCTTTGCTTTCGATAACCAAATATTGCTGACGAAACTGTAGTATGATCGTCGTGATCATGTCGAAACTATGATTTTCCTTTGCGTGTATAAAAAATTTATGCAAGAATTTGTAGACGATTTATATTAGTAGCACTTGCTCAATGAAATATATATCACATAAAGATTGAATTTATTTAATAAACATTATTTTAAGGAATAAATTATAATCAAAAGATTTGCAAGAGTAAAGTCTTTTGTGGTAATTATGCCCGTGTCTTTGGGATGCACTGATAATAACAGTATTGGGTTTTAGATTTAGACAGACTTTGAAATGATTTATATGAATTTATGAAAAACGAACCGCAAGATATTAAGACAATTAAACGGCTGGAGTTTCCACTGCACTTATTAATAAGTTGAAAAACATGTATAATTTATTCTTTTTGATCATTTTGAATCAAAAAATTGTCATGTTTTGTAAACTATATATATTTATAATTCGAGTTTAATTTAATTATCACCACTGTGAACAATTTAATCTTTAAAAGTGTGGCTTATCATTTTCACGTAAAAAACATATGTTTACATCGGTTCATACATGTTAAATAATTTAAAAAAATTTCTAGTAAAATTCCATACGAAAGCACAACAATACCAAAAATTTGTCATAATTTTGAATGTAGTTTCTTCCAATAGAAATCAACAAATCTGAGACATTGGGTACTCAAAAACAATAATTTACAAAAAATATAATAATACTCTATATAATATTTTTATTTTTTTTTATTATATGTAAATCGCTTAAACTATAACAAGTTTAATAAACAAAACCATGCCACAAGTGAAAATACAATATCTATTCTCAACTGTAGGGTATAAATAGAAAAACATGTGTGTACAACTGTGCCAATCCACAAAAATATATTAAAAAATTCAAATTTGCTATGATTACTTTTCTCTATTTTGTACTGAAATAATATTTTTTTTTTTTTTTTTTACTTAACTCTCTGCCAATTGAATATTTTATACTGTTACTGTATATTGGCCTTCCATTTAAAAAAAAAAAAAAGAAAACAAAAAATAAAATTGGAAATGTTCAATTATATTTTTAAGATGTTTATTTTACGTATGTTCTAAATACATTTAAGTAAATTAATTATTAAAATTAAATCGAAATCAGTACAATGTTTAATATCAAAAGTAAATACATACATACATACATACACATATGTTTATAACTGTATACGTATAATGGAGTAAGTTGAAGGCTTAATTTTGGGGAAGGTCGTTGGTTTTTTTGATGTTAGTAAAAATGTTTTATTTTGTATTTTGTGGATAATTTTCAAGGGAGATAAAAAAAAAATAATAAAAGCTTTGTATATTTTTTGTTGTATTTTATGTGTATTTTATATAAGTCAAATAACATAGTTAATAAATAATTTTACAATTTTAATGAACAAAAACTCAATTCAAATTTTTCTAGAAGCAGATAAAAAATATATTTGGTGCATTCAGAAGGTGCTTTAAATAAAATCTTTTAAATTAAAAACTTAATCGAAGTCCCTACTGTTGTAAGTCACATCTTTAGTAAAATCAGATAATGATTTCTAAAAATACTTGGCTCAGTATTGTCAAAATAAGTGGTTGTTATAATTTATGTATGATATATCCCATAAGGTAGTCTTGATTCCTCACCTGAATATTTTTTTCTTCGATTATTTGAAACTTTAGCTGCCATAGCCAACAGATAAAAAACACTTTTGCTTCCTTCTCATTTTTTCAAATGTCAACTTTTATATGTAAAAAGTATAAACAAAAATATTCTCAGCGAATTGCGATTACCAGAGGAATAAATATGCCTTATTATATTCCAGCCCATACATAAATAGACAAATTTATATATATCTCTATATTTTTTTTCGTCAAGCACCATTTTATTTCCATAACTATATATCTGTGGCTTGGAGCTAAAAGGGCCAATGTCAAAATATTCAATTTTGAGAAAACTTGAATTAAACTTAAACTTTTATATATGCTTTCATAGTGACATTGGCCAGCATTTTATTTATGAAGCCATTCTGGGTTAAGTATGACTTTAGCTGTTTTACCGTAATGAATTAGAGCAAGAAAACAAATCTAATGCAATGATTATCTCAAAAGAGCAAAAACGTGACATTGGCCCTTTTAGCTACAAGCCAAAGATATATTCCTATAAAAGCAAAGCTGAAAGAAAAAAAAGCACTTCTTTTAACCCTTTAATATTGGTACATAATAAAAGGGCTAAAACTTTTAGATTAATTAAAATAATATTAATAAAAAAATAATTATAAAAATAGTATTAATAAAAACAAGGAGAAACGCTTAGTTCGGCTGTGTCAAGTCTTAATATAGCCTTCACACAAGTGTAGAAACACAACTAAAGGGTATTTTATAGAGGTATAGAATTTTTAAATGGAATAAATTAGAGCTAAATTTTTTTAATTGGCATGATATTAACCTTATTCGAAATATAATCTACTGACACTATAATTTAAATATCAAATTTTCGATGATCTTTTCTAAAATTTGTGATCATAAGTCAGCAATAACGTGGCGAATGTTGTCCTCCAAGTGGAAATTGGCTTCTGACTTACCGGCGCAGACTAGCGACTTCATATATCCTCACAAAAAAATAGTCTAGCGGCGGTTAATCATACGATCTTGGAGGACAATTCACAAGTCCGAAACGTGAAACTTTGAGGTTACGAATAACTAGAAAGATTGCCAAAAATGTATTTTTTTTTTTTTGGTTTTAAACAGAAGAATTCGGTTGTAAAATAGTTATTCCAAATTTTTCCATATCTGGTTCATTAAAATGATTTTTTTATTTTTTAAGATGAGTTTTTCAAATAGTTTTCCCATAACCAGAAGTAAAGACATGGTTCCATATAATGAGATAATATAAGAGAATCTAGTTTTATATTTCCGTCAGTGTTTCTGTATGATGAAATAGCAAACATCTTATTGGCAGAAATTTCTTCGTCGATGAGGAAAATTTTTTAAAAATCCACAAAGATTTTTAAAATTTGTTCGCTTTTAGTTTTTTATATAGTACAAGTTTACACTCCCCCATCTATGCACGTACCTGCTGCGGCGTGCGGGTGTCACAAACAGAAACTGTTGTTGTTGTATTATTATTGGGAAAGCCCAATAAATAGCATCCATGTAATGAAAACTTAAAAGACAAACATTAGCAGTAGTATGATGATTTTATGCTCGCATAAATAATATTGAGGCCAATAACGACTTACAAGGTCATTAAATAGAAAACATTCCGATGTGCGTACAGGTTGTTGATACCGGCGAAAAGATTTTGTAATAAATGAAAACTTATTAGGGCACATATTTCTTGCTTTAAACCTAAACAATAAATACACATATTCTTTTTCAATATATCTCTTAATTTAAAAATGAGGAGATATTGAATATAGCCATAGTTGTGTTACATTCCATTCTATAGAATATATTTGTCGATTACAAAATAACTTCAAGATTATGTGCCAAAATTTTAATCATTTATTTTTTACTTTACATCTTGAATTTACAGAAATGATTTACTGGAACAAAAGACACAGTTTAGTGTACAACTAGAAGATGCACATAAAAATGTGAACAATTTAGAAACGAAAATCTATGAGATGCAAACAAGAATTGACAAACTAGAACAGGAGTTATCGGCGAAAACCTGGAACGTTGAAAGTAAGAACCGTTGAATTTTTTTAAGCGTTTTAGTTTTTAATGGTAACTTGTATATATTTTCAGGATTACAGGGAGAATTAAATGCAGCTCAAAAAGATGATGAATATGTTCGTAAAAAACTTAAACTACTCGAAGATGAAAAGACGAAACTACGTCATCGCTATTGTGAAAATGAAGATGAATTGAAAAGAAAATATGGCAAGTATTTTTCCATTCCTCTTTATTATTTTAAGGAAAGGCGAAAAAAACTTATTAGCTTGTGATTGTTTTGTGACTCTTTAGACGACCTTGAAATGCAGTACAATGAATTGCAAGAGAAATACAAACAAACTCAAAGTTTGGCTAGTAATTTACATACGCAGCTAGCCAAGGCCCAAACAGAGGCCGAGGAATGGCACGAAGAAGTGGATAAAATACGCAATGAATTGGAGGAACAAGTAAGGATTTTACAAAATTCCCTAGAAAATTCCGAAAATGAGCGTAAGATTTGTGAAGACAAATGGCAAAGGGAATTTGAAATGCTAAGAACTCATAACATGGGTAAGTTTACGTGTTCTTGTTAACATATTAAAGAAACAAAAATATAATATTTTTTTTGTTTAAACTCCTATTTTACAGATCGTGAAGAATCCATTATGACTGATTGTGAATGGCAGTTGCGCCAAATGCAACGTCAGTGTAAAGACAAAATCGATAAATCAGAGAATGGCCGCAAGGAAGCCGAGGAAAAATTTGAAGAACTGGAGGAGGAACTGGAGGAGCGACGTAGAGAGATTGATGATCTGAAAATCTATCAGGATCAGGTGAACTCTTTGAGAGGTGTGGTCAATGAACAAGAATCGTCCATACAAACTCTTGTATCTCAAATCGAAAGACTAAAAAGTGATTTGGCCATTGCCAATGAAAATCTAGCCGAACAAATCGAAGCTGTTAAGAAAATTAAATATCATTGTGATAATGCCCTTTACGATAAGGAGCGTCAAATGATGTACCGCATTGATGAGGTACGCAATGAGGCAGCCTCTTTCTGGGAGAACAAACTTTATACGGAGATGACAAGACTGAAAAATGAACTAGAATCCGTCTATGTAGATGAACGACGCGAAGCTTTAGATAAACTTCAAACAGAACATATAGAAGAGCTAAAAGCACTAACGAATCGTTATACCGACAATGAGGAAGAACTGCGCATGGAATTGGCCGAAGCTCAGCAACTTTTAGAACAAAAATCTCAAGAATTCCTGGAATTAAGAGAAAAGTCAGATAATGCTTTACTACAGACACGCATGCATTTGGATAGGGCCGATCGAGAATACCAGAAGGCCATGTGTCAAGAGGAAGAACGTAGAGAGGCATTGGAAAATTCTTTGCGCCAGGAGTTTGAAAACGAAAAACAGGAAATGGAAGAAAAGTTTCGCGACCGTTTGGGCCAAGTCAAAGATGAGTTTTCCAAAGAATTGCAGATAAACACGCAAGAGCTGACGGAAGAGCACGAAAATGAAATTGAAAAATTAAAAGCCAAACTTCAAACCGAAAAGGATGAAGCCTTACAAGCACTAAGCCAAAAACATCGCAAGAAGCTGGCAGATGTAGATGAAAAAATCAAGGATATAGAACAGCGACATAAAAATGATCTCAAGGATCTTAAAGCCGCCTACGACGCTGAAAAGATCGCCCTCGATAAAAGAGATATTAGCAATGCCAACGAAATAGAACAATTACATCGTAAATGCCGTTGTCTCACCAATCTATTCGAAGAAATGCGCATGCGCTACGAAAGACGGGATCCACGACAGGAAGATCTCAGAGAAATTGCTGAATTGCGTACCCGCTGTGAATCACAAGAACGCGATTTGTATCTGCTAACCGATCGTTTAAGAGAAATGCAAATACAAATGAACGAATTACAACAAAATGGTGTAGAGTGTAATGCCATGAACAACAAAAACAATAAAAAGTCAAAACAGATAAAGAAGCCACCGCCAAAAACTATACCAACAAACTGCGATGTTATTTACGAAGAAAACGAAGAACGAGAGTCACCGCCACCCACACCAAATTCAATACACTCAAACAATCAACAACATCAGCCAATAAATAATGACTACAATAATGAAGACGATGACGACAATCAAGACGAAGATGATGAGGAGGAAGAAGAGTCACAAACAAATGATAAAGAGCATACTTCAGGTGACCAGAAACAACAAAGAGTCATTAATATCAAAGGCAAAATCGATCAGTCTTCGTATGAAGGCAAGAATTCTAAATTATTGATTAAAAATAACGAAGATGACAGCCATATGATTACAGCTGTTTAGAAAAATTGCACATAAATATTTAAAAAGGAAAAAAAATAAATAAACAACAAATAAATAAAAAAATAAGAAACTCGATTGGAAATATGTGCAAGCATCGTTATTGATTTATCACTGTCATATCATTTTAAATATGAAACATTTAACTGTAACAAAATGATTTGAATTCAGCAGCTACAGTTACTACGTAGCCACACATACAAATTAAAATATAAATATTTAGTACGTACTTTCGTATAAACATACACATTTCTTTTATACGTCACATTTTTTGTAAAATATTTCTTTTTTAAAACGGTCGCTCGTGTATCTGAAAGCACACGTTTTTCAAGAATGGCCCACATAAATATATATTTTTGCGCATTATTTTAAATTTTATTTATATAGTTTTTTTTATTGTTTGTAAAAAATTATATACATTTATTCACAATGTTTTTCCTATTAATTCGTTGACTAGTTTTAAACATTGATCACGGAAATTATGTGTTAATTTCTACTTACGACACAATTATGAACCAAAGAAAAAATTAACTATTTAACTAAATTTTGTATTTTTTAAAATAAAAAAATCCAACAAATAAAGTAAAACAAGAAAATCGAGAAAAAGTTTGTAATGTTTTCTTTTTTATACGATAAAAATAATCTTTATTTCAGAAAAATTAATCTTGTTTTCCCGAAAGTAAGTAGCGGCTTTTCGCCTTAATTAAGAGAAGTCAATAGAGTTCTATTGCGCTATAGGAATTATATTTATTAAATAAAAGGATTTAGAATTCCTAACCCCTATAACCGACATAGCATGACTCATGGCAATATCAAACATAATGTTAAACATAAGTGGAGACTTCACGCAAACTTCCGGTACTCCTGTATCAATATTAATTAAGCTTTCTGCTCAGTTTGCCTTAGTGCTGAATACAACAAATGCAAGTTGTGCTGAGTTGAATTAAAAAATGTTATAATTTTGAGGTACTTGCCCTGGACCGATTTTTGTGAAACTTTGTACACATATTGAGTTGTCATGGCTATACAATTTCTTGATAAGAAAAGAGGGCAGTGTCACGCCCAAGTCTATACTTTTGGTACTTATTAACTCATTGAATTAAATATTATTTATTTTTTAACTTCAGTTTTTACTGACAAATTTTTGCATTTTATGATTATTATTATAAAGTGTAAAAAGTGTAGACGTTTTGTTGACAATATCATCAAATTAGTAGAAAAATTTGGTTACTTGGAGACACTAGACCCCAAGCATCCTCCTGGAAAGTGCTTAAAAAAATTAAAAATTTATACCCTAAAAAATTGTTAATTTCAATTATTAAACTGAAATTATTATTTAGAACTTTATTTGCTTTTGTTCCAATCATTAAAATCTTACCATTAATTACTTAAATGAAAAAAATAGTTTTAATGAAAAGAATTTGCGAAACATATAAATTAAAACAGTATTACAAATTAACTAAAATTCCTATAATTCAAAAAAATATTTTAGTTTATTTAAACTCGCCTATAATTGAAATGTAAAATTAATTTAAATAAAATATTTCGTCGCCTTATGTGCAAACCTGCTAAATTCACTTTTTCATTAAAAACAAGTAAGAGCACTATATTCGGCTGTGCCGAATCTTTTATACCCACCACCAATTTTGTGTACATTTAAAGCACAATATTTATTAGTTTGTTAATCGCTATAGAATAATCTCTTTATAATAAAATATGTATCACTTTCTTTGTAGAGGGTGGTTAAATTTTAAGGGCCCATGTTTAAGGTGAACCACATCTAAACTTCAACTTTTTTTTTGTATTTCATTTGACATTTCTCAATCTCGGACTAACTCAATTTGAACCGTGGAAAGATACGCAATCGAGCAACGCTTTTAAATATTAAAGATTTTTATAAAAATGGGCGTTCAAATCAAAATGCATTTTGTGCACTTCGTGATTCTTTTGGTCAACATAATCGTTCGAATTCGTCCACAATCGTGAGAATTGTAAAAACTATTTAAATGTCTGCAAAGCAGGTCTGTATGAAATGTGAAAACATCTGTGAATGCCATCTTAGTTCGTTGAATGAGAAACATTGCTGTTTTTCACGATAACGTGGCAAAAGAGCAAGCAACCTTGACTCATCATCGTGCCCAACAATCGAGCATCAACAGTGTCATTGAAAATTTGGACTATCGGATCGTGGTGTGCCGCCTAGGTTGGGGGGCCATTTGGCCGATATTTTGTTCCACACATAATTGAAGCATACAAATATTATCATTATAAAAATAAATGATAATAATTTCATAATAATTTTATTCAAAATCAACATAGTCCCTTAAAATTAAACCACCCATTATAACTTCGGTATGCTAGTAAAATGTTTTCGTAAATTTAGTCTTTCAATGAAACTGGCCGTTAAAATACGCGTGTCAATAAAGTTTCTGCTAATAAACATAATTTAGATATTTCAATATCAATAGTCCTTTAGTATTCCAAAATCTTTATTCATAGAGAATTTACATGAATTTAAGAGGAAGAAAGTGAATTTAAGGTTAAATTTTAAGGGCCACATTGTGATTTAAAATATACATTCTCTGCATTTTTCTAAAACGGGAAATTTATTAGTAAGATTTTGATTTTGAAACTTCTATAACATTTTGCTTTTAAAAGATTTTCAAATGAAATAAGTTTTGTATAATTTTAAAATTTGTTAGCCATTAGTACATGAAAATAAATTGTTTATAATGTTTAGAGACAATTTTTTTTACTTAGGTCAAAATTTTCCTAAATTCCCATTTTTAATAGAGCATAATTTCAGGAGAACATAAGCTTAAGTTGTTAGCACGCCATCTAGTAGTTGCTAGTAGAGTCATCTATCTTATCATCTTTATCTTATATTTAGCTACAGTACAATAAATGGCGCAGTGTAACATGAATAAATGCTAATATATATGACTAATATATTTTTATAAAAATTTAAGGAAAAAAGCGTGCGTGGCACATCTATTTTCCGTTATAACGAAGACTTTGACCAAAAAACCATGTTTGCAAAATTTCAGAATCGTACACTGTGCGGTATACATTTTCGTACATTTTTATCTATAACTCTTTTCCTAATTAATAGATTTAGGCGATTTTCAGGGAAAAATATTCTTTTGACTCGATAAATATATATTCGAAGTTTCATGACTACGTTTACGTTCAAAAGTGAAAGTGGGCGTTATAGTAGGCATGTCAAAGTTGTTTTTGCTAATGAGTACAACTTAGGTGTTTCAATATAGTCCTTTATTATTCCAAAATCTTTATTAATAGAGAAATTATATGAATTTTAGGTAAAACGTTATATGGGAGGTGGGCGTAAAAGTGGGCGTGGCACCTTAATTTTTTGGCATAGTAATGAAATTGCCTAGGGGGATAGACGTAGCAAAATTTATCATCATACCTCTAATTTTAGCGGTTTTATGAGCTTTTAAATTTCATTAACGGTAGATAACATGAAAAGTGGGCGTTATAATAGGCGTGTCAAAGTTATTTTTGCGAATGAGTACAACTGAGGTGTTTCAAGATAGCCCCTTGTTATTCCAAAATCTTTATTAATAGAGAAATTATATGAATTTTAGTTAAAACGTTATTTGGGAGGTGGGCGTAAGAGTGGGCGTGGCATATTGATTTGCCGTTACAAGAAAGCGTGTCACCAAAAAGCAAAGTGTGCAAAATTTCAGAGTCGTACATCCAATTTTGTTTCTTTTATGACGTTTTTGTTTTTAAATATACCGAAAAATACACTGCGCGGTATAAATTTTCGTACATTTTGATCGATAACTCCTCTCCTAATGCATAAATTTAGACAATTTTCGGGGAAATATATTGCCTTTGCCCAGAAAATATATATTCGAAGTTTCATGAGTCTACGTTAAGGCGTTTGGACACAATTCCATTTTATTCGATGTTCGAAGGACACGGTTTTTTCGACCTACTCTTCCTTTTCGAGCTATAACTCTCTTCCTAATATTCCGATTTAGCCCATTTTCAATACCAAACAAACCTTGTCTATATGAAAGATTCTGGCAAAATTTGAGCCCCCTAGCTTTTTCGGTGCGACCTCTATCGTGCTTTCAACAGACGGACAGACGGACGGACATAGCTAGATCGTCATAAAATCAAACCCCGATTCAGAATATATATACTTTATGGGGTCTGAAATGAATATTTCGATGTGTTACAAACGGAATGACAAAATGAATATACCCCCACCATTTTTTTGGTGGCGGGTATAAAAACCCGTTTTCAGATTCTTTTATCTCGGGCAGAGCTTTTTAATGTGCATGCCCAACCTTCCGGCCAAAAAAATCTGCTAAAACATTTCGTTATAACTTGGGACCGATAAGTCCTATTTTGATAAACACCAACAAATTGTTAAAAGTAAAATATCCTTTGAGTCTGCTATATTTTCTTATTTTTTCAAGTGTTTAAGAATTATACAGAAAAAAATGGTGATAAAATTTTTTTCATGCAAAATTTTTCCATAATTTAAATAAAAAAGTTTTAGGATATATACGCTATAAGTCATAAAACTCGATTGACAAATTGGATTAAAATTTAGCGCGTCAAAATCTATATAGTCCATATATTTTTGTTTAAAGGCAAGCAAAATTTTTATACCCGCCACCAAAAAAATGGTGAGGGTATATTCATTTTGTCATTCCGTTTGTAACACATCGAAATATCCATTTTAGACCCCATAAAGTATATATATTCTGAATCAGGGTTTGATTTGATGACGATCTTGCTATGTCCGTCCGTCTGTCCATCTGTTCGTCTGTTGAAATCACTATAGAGGTCGCACCGAAAAAGCTAGGGGGCTCAAATTTTGCCAGAATCTTTCTTATAGACAAGGTTTGTTTGGTATTGAAAATGGGCTAAATCGAAATATTAGGAAGAGAGTTATAGCGCGTAATGCAAGAGTAGGTCAAAAAAACCATGTCCTTCCAACATCGTATAAAAGGCAATTGTGTCCAAACGCATTAACGTATAGCCATGAAACTTCGAATATATATTTTCTGAGTAAAAGCAAAAATTTTCCCCGAAAATTACCTAAATCTATGTATTAGGAAAGGAGTTATCGATCAAAATGTACGAAAATTTATACCGCACAGTGTATTTTTCGGTATATTTAAAAACAAAAACGTCATGAAAGCAACAAAATTGGATGTACGACTCTGAAATTTTGCACACTTTGCGTTTTGGTGAGACGCTTTTTTGTAAAGGAAAATCAATGTGCCACTCCCACTTTTACGCCCACCTCCCATATAACGTTTTACCTAAAATTCATATAATTTTTCTATTAGTAAAGATTTTGGAATAACAAAGAGCTATATTGAAACACCTAAGTTGTACTCATTAGCAAAAACAACTTTGACACGCCTACTATAACGCCCACTTTTCACGTTATCTACCGTTAATGAAATTTAAAAGCTCATAAAACCGCCAAAATTAGAGGTATGATAATCAAATTTGCTACGTATATCCTTCTAATCAATGTTATTGTTGTGCCACAAAGCTTAGGTGGCACGCCCACTTCAACGCCTACCTCCCATTTAACGGTTTATCTTAAATTCATGTAATTTCTCTTTTGACAAAGTTTTTGGGAAAATAAGAACTATATTGAAATATCTAAGTTGTATTTATTAGCAGAAACTTTATTGACACGCCTACTTTAACACCGACTTTCATTGAAAGTCTACATTTAAAAAAGCATTTTAGTAGCATATCGAAGTTATTTAGGGTGGTTAAATTTTAAGGGCCGATGTTGAATTTAAATAAAAAACAATTTTCAATGACAATGTTGATGCTCAATTGTTGGGCATGATTATGAGTCGAGGTTGACTGCTCTTTTGCCACACGATAGCAAAAAACAGCAATGGTTCCCATTCAACGAACTAAGAAGGCATTCACAGATTTTCTAGCATTTTATACAGACCTGTTTTGCAGAAATTTAAATATTTTTAACAATTCTCCCGATTGTGGACGAATTTGAACCATTATGTTGACCAAAAGAATTACGAAATGCACAAAATGCATTTTGATTTGAATGCCCATTTTCATAAAAAACCTTAATAACTTTAAAGCGTTGCTCATTTGCGTATCTTTCCACAGATCAAATTGAGTAAGTTTGAGATTGAGAAATGTCAAGTGAAGTGCAGAAAACAAATTTAAGGACTAGGTGTAGTTCACCTTCAACATGGGCCCTTCAAATTTAACCACCCTCTACAAAGAAAGTGATACATATTTTATTATAAAGAGATTATTCCATAATGATTAACAAAATAATAAATATTGTGCTTTAAATGTACACAAAATTGGTGGTGGGTATAAAAGATTCGGCACAGCCGAATATAGTGCTCTTAAATACTTGTTTTTTTATAAATTTTCTTTTAAAAAAATGTGTTATAAATTTTATTTGTACGAAAATTTTATGTAAATTTTTTTCAAAAGATAATTGTTTATATATTTTTTTATACCCGCCACCAAAAAAATGGTGGGGGTATATTCATTTTGTCATTCCGTTTGTAACGCAAGAAATATCCATTTTAGACCCCATAAAGTATATATATTCTGAATCAGGGTTTGATTTGATGACGAAATAGCAATGTCCGTCCATCTGTCCGTCTGTTGAAAGCACGATAGAGGTCGCACCGAAAAAGCTAGGGGGCTCAAATTTTGCCAATATATTACTTATACACAAGATTTTTTTGGTATTGAAAATGGGCTAAATCGAAATATTAGGAAGAGAGTTATAGCGCGTAATGCAAGAGTAGGTCAAAAAAACCATGTCCTTCCAACGTCGTATAAAAGGCAATTGTGTCCAAACGCATTAACGTATAGCCATGAAACTTCGAATATATATTTTCTGAGTAAAAACAAAATTTTTCCCTGAAAATTACCTAAATCTATGTATTAGGAAAGGAGTTATCAATCAAAATGTACGAAAATTTATACCGCACAGTGTATTTTTCGGTATGTTTAAAAACAAAAACGTCATAAAAGCAAAAAAATTGGATGTACGACTCTGAAATTTTGCGCACTTTGCTTTCTGGTGAGAGGCTTTTGTGTAACGGAAAATCAATGTGCCACGCCCACTTTTACGCCCACCTCCCATATAACGTTTTAACTAAATTTCAAATAATTTCTCTATTAATAAAGATTTTGGAATAATAAAGGACTATATTGAAACACCTAAGTTGTACTCATTAGCAAAAACAACTTCGACACGCCTACTATTACGACCACTTTTCACGTTATCTACTGGTAATGAAACCATAAAACCGACAAAATTTGAGGTATGATGATGAAATTTTCTACAGATATCCTTCTAGTCAATTTTATTGTTATGACGGAAAAATTTTTTTTTTTTAGCGCCTACCTCCCATATAACGGTTTATCTCAAATTCATATAATTTCTCTATGAATAAAGATTTTGAAATAATAAAGGACTATATTGAAACATCTAAGTTGCATTCATTAGTAGATACTACTTCAACACGCCTACTTTAACGCCCACTTTCATTGAAAGACTAAATTTACGAAAACATTTTACTAGCATATCGAAGTTATACATAGAAAGTGATACATATTTTAGTACAAAGAGATTATTGTATAGCGATTACTGTTAATAACAAACAAATACATAAATTTTGTGCTATAAATTGGGTTGTTTTCCGGGAACTTGAGTTATTTAATCTTCCCGATTTCTCGGGACTATTTTTCGGGATCCCGGGAAATAAAAAAGGTGGCTACGACTCGAAAGCAAATGTTTATATTGTTTATATTGAAATTGAATTCTAATGATTTTATTTTTGATCTCATAACTGAAGTACCTGTATTTTTCTTTAAGTGCTCATATTTGATCCCGTATCTAGAGAATAATATTTTTTTCAATAAAAAATTATTTTACTCAATTTATATATTAAATTCAAGTTTCTTTATTGATTTTTATAGTTTTGAAGTTTTTTTACATTATAAACTATTTTATGCTTTTTAATAAAAAGTTTTTTCTTAATTAAAATCAAATTTACTTTTTATTTGTTTTGCTGCGGGATCCCGGGATATTAAAAAATAAATCTCGCATTTCCGGGAAACAAAAATTTTCGGAAAAAAAGCCCTAGCTACAAAAGAACGGAAAACTGGTAGTGGGTATACAAGATTCGGCATAGCCGAATATAGTGCTCTCACTTGTTTTATTTCTTTGCAGTCCAGTCATAAAGGAATTTTACTTTTGCTATTAAAAAGGGTGATTAAATTTTAAGTTTCGATGTTGATTTTGAATAAAAACACAAATTTTTTAGGAAGTTATTGTCATATCTTTTTATTATGAACAAAATATCGGCCAAATGGCCGCCGCGACCTCGGCGACACACCTCCATCCGATGGTCCAAATTTTCAATGACAATGTTGATGTTCAATTATTGGGCACGATGATGAGTCGAGGTTGACTGCTGCAAAAAACAGCAATGTTTCCGTTCAACGAACTAAGAAGGCATTCACAGATGTTTTCACATTTCACGCAGACCTGTTTTGCTAAAAATTTAAATATTTTTCAAAATTAACCCGATTGTGAACGAATTTGAACGATTATGTTGATCAAAAGAATCACGAAGTGCACGAAATGCATTTTGATTTGAACGCCCATTTTCAAAATAAGCCCGAACTTTAACGCGTTGCTCTATTGTGTATCTTTCTATGGTTCAAATTGAGTTTGTCTGAAATTGAGAAATGTCAAATGAAATACAGCAAAAAGACTTCACGCTTAGGTGAACATCGGCCCTTTAAATTTAACCACCTTTAGTTCTAAAATAGTTCCATCATATACTTTAAAATCTGATATTTCTTCTTATAAATGAAAATAAGTTTGTGTTTTATTAAATTTAAATTAATATAATATAATATATCTTGTCATATTTGACATAGATATTAGTTATTTTAAAGAATTTCGGCAAATGCATGCAGTTTCTGTTTTAGAATCTACTATTATCTTTAATTATAACGATTTTTTAATAAATTACTGAAACGGCTTTAAAAATGTAAAAATAATAGTAAATTATTTTTATTAAATCGAATCAAGTAATCCGTAATTAAATTAAGCTGCATTGGTGTTATGAGTACGGTGAGTAATGATTTTCCTAAACCAAGTACAAAATGCTTGAATTAAGAATGAGAGGTCAAGTACGAATTCCTTAGTTTGAAAAAAGTTTGATTTTAAGAATTATTTGAATGATTTAAGCCTGAAACCTTACTTGACGTAAGGTTAGAACAATTGTTAAATTCGTAACTTGGTTTGATCGTTGCATAGCACAGTATCTTCACTACTTACCCTTTGACATAATTTTAGCGATACGTTTGATTAAAACTAAAAAAGAATAATTACGGATAAACCTTGTAAACTGCTACAGCGTTATTGTCGTAAACATTAATACTTATAGCTAAAATATCATAAACAAAATGAGAATTATTATTACAAATTATTATTTATTCAAACTTTTTATTACTAAATTAATTATAAATCATTTTTATTCTGGCTTAAGTAAATTTTTCTATTATAAAACTTCCTAAAGAAATTTGTTAAATTAAATTGTTATCCTTCAAGAATATTGAAAAAATATTCCGATGTTATTCGATTGGAATGCATTTTCAAATCAGCTTCGATTTCATGAATAATTTTTCAATCTGTTTTCAAAAATTTAGCAAAGTTGGCGATTTCAATTTAATAAATCACACTTAGTTATAAAGGATCGTTTACAACAGCCGTATTTTTTTATGTCATAGTTTATGTCATATTTGTAACGTAGATAGTTTTAAGCATATGCAATACATATACATAAAAAACCGCTCATCAAACAAAATGAGAAAATTTAAGATTTTAAAATGCTACGAAACATTCTACACAGAAACACTTAAAAAACTGTTATTTAGATAAACATATCATAAGTATGTTTACAAAAAGTTGTAAAGAATTATTAATGACAAGATTATTTTAAATTTGGTTTGGTGCGTTGTTCAACGATATATTAGGAACACCCTGCATATAAGAGCTCAACTTCCTTCTAGCTAAATATTTAACTTGTAATGTTTTGAACCAGTCATATAACTAGCTGCAACGATTCTACAACATTGACCATGGTACAATTATCAGGTAGCCTCACTAAAACAGCTGATTATTTTTTTCTCTACCTTAAGGTTTAACTAAGATGTCAAATTTTATTTATGTATGTGTATATATTGTGTATGTTTATATTTTACCGCCAAAAAACACGCACACACATTTGTTTTTTGACATTTAAGTCGTCGTTTTCCAGCAACAAAATACATTTTGGATTTTTTTTTTCAGACTTTTCGGTTGGGCTCCACAGGGTTTGAGTGGGACCATACACCGAAAAACACAAAAGTACCGTTATCTAAAAAACGGTACTTAGAAAAAAAATTACAACGTTTTTCGTGTTTAGGAGGTCCCAATTAACTTATCTAGGCATGTGGCGTTCTTGGTATTTTTTGGCTGTAAACCAGTGTAATAGACAAACTCACCATCATGGTACATACATCAGGTAGCTTCAGTTCTGCAACAACAAAATTCTAAATGTATTTTGTTGCTAGAAAACGACGACTTAAATGTCAAAAAGCAAATGTGTGTGCGTGTTTTTTTGCCGGTAGAATATATATGTAGAATATATATGCTCACCATCTAGTATAAAACTATTTACCAATAAAAAAAATATAATTGGGGTCCTGTGGCAACCTTATGTTAATGTCGATAGTTTGATACATAAAAGAAGATAAAAGATAAATAAACATTATAACTAGACAGAAGTTAGAAGGATCTAGTATATATGCAACCATATACTAGTTTCTTTATTTGCAGGCTTAGTGTGTGTTTATGTACTACAAACAAATAGTTGGTTTTGTTTTGTGGTCTAACTAACATTGAACAACAAATAGCATTTTATTCATTTATCATTTATCGGAGACATATATTGATTATGATATTTTTACTTTTAAAATATTGTACAACAAGTAAAAAATACTTATATGCACAGAAGTTTATTTGTTATGCTATCCTGAAACACACTACTTCAAACTCAAATGACATATATCATATCTCATCAAGGTAATGATGTAGGGCTTAGTCATTAATTTATTTCTTATAAAATTATTTACTATGAACGATCAATATGTTTTTGTTATAATTCCCATGTAAATTTATTTTAAACATAAAACTTAATTGTCTGAATATATAAAAGGGATTTGTTAATTAATGTTAGTGATGGGTACAAAATTTTCGGCCACAACGACAAGGTAGTTATGACGTTTACTTTGTTCATTTATTTTACAATTTTAATAGATATAAAACATAAAAATAAATGAAATTTTATTGCATTTTTATATTTCAAAGTGTGCACCATTTTGTATTCAAATATCTACAGTGAGGCTACTAATTTTTGAGAAATGTTCACAAATTTATTACTTAAATAGTTGGTACCATAGAGCAACACTCTATACTCTTACTAAACAGTTACTACTAGTTAAGTAGATATTTTGTTGCAACGAGAAATAAGTAAAAATGTTTTCGTATAATATTTACATCATATTTTAAATTAAAATTATCTGAATTGCAATAAATGGCCTTTGTAGTAGCTCTGATAAAATTGTGATAAAAAAAATGGCTCACTACTTTCGTCCTGTATAATTTTATATTTAAATATTCAAGTAAGCAAATATTTTAGGTGATATAAAACCTTTCTTTCTTTCTTGTATTTATTATGAAGCTATTAAAAATTTTTTCCTTGGGGTAAAATCTTAAACTGAATTAATTTTATATGTATATTTATTCATAATGGGCGAAACTATTTTAAATTGCCTTCTAAGTCCACAGATAACATGTTGATGTAAATAGTTTTAGCTCTAAAGGTCTTAAAAATGTTATTGATGAACAGCCAAAACTTAGGCTGTGGTAGATGCTGCTTTCCCAATAATAGACAAGCAAACGAACAATAATTGAATTTTATTAACAAAATTTGTCATTAGATTCTTATACAAGCAAGTCAATAAGGTACTTGCATCCAATCAACTAATTCTTTATTTTTTTACATACAATTTAACAGATTTATCTTTAACGAATACAAAATAAGCTCCAATTTTGGTGTGAAATGCAGCCAGAGGCAGTTCAGCAGATCCCAATTTACCCCGATATATAAGAGTGGTTTATAAGCCGGAGGCATCATTCGACTACATTTCTTTCAAAATGATAAAAATAGTAATGTTGTAGTCAATGGAAATATGTATATTCCTAAAAATGATTGCAATTTAATTTAATTTGAATTATAAAATTAAATAATAGAATAAATGAACTTAAGCCAAAATAAAGATGATTCACATTTAAAAAATTTAATATTTTTTTTAAAAAATAGAAAACTTTAAAAAAATGGGTGTTGGGTAGAAAATATTTTGCTTCTACTCTGCATTGAAAAGCTTTCTTCTATTTCGCAAGGTTATTTTTGGTCGCTTTGGAGCATGGGTGCTGTCTTCTTCGGAATTGAGATGTTCATCTTCACTTTTATTTTTATGTACAAACACGCTAAAGACAAGGACAAAGTTCTAAAGTGTCAAGCACAGCTCACTAAACAAAAGAAAATGACCAATAATGTGATGTAGATACACGACGAGATATGTAGGTAGCGTTAGGTGTCAAAGACCCAAAACATGAAATTAAATTCACGTATTGGCCTGTACTGAAAATTTTACTCTGGCAAGATAAGGTCGCTTACGTCATGTCGCGTCACAAATAATAAAGTGTATTGAAAAAAATAGCCAAAACTTTCACTACTTTTTTGAAAAATTGCCAACAAAAACGCCATTTTGTGAAACTATACAGTCAATCCCTAGAAGCACAAAAAAATCCCCACATTTGGCTAAAAATCATATTTGAAAGCCCTGGTCTCATATAAATATTTTATTCACTTTTGAAATTTTTCTGTATTTTTTCCATTTTCATATCCCCAATGGTTAAAAAATCACGCTTTACATACATACATATGTATGTACAATTTTATGTTTTTTTTTAGACTATTATTTTTTAATAAAATGTTCTTTCATAATTATAGACAATATGTGATTCTATTGAACTATAATCTAGTTACTAAGTCTCTTTTGTTCTTAACTGTGTTATCAAATTCTTTCACATATTACGTATATTATTTATTCTAATGGTCAAACACATTTCTGTCATTCTATCATTGGTTTAATGTGCACATATTTATGTGTCAGATATTCAAGTGTTTTTCAAAAAAAAAAGAATTCAGGAACAAATCAAAAAAAACGTACAAACTAATGATAAAAATTCATTGCATATGACATTTTCATGTCATCATTTCAAAATCTAACAACAAAAAAACTGCATAAAACAAAACATTTGATAAATGTTAATTTAAATGTTTTAACTCACACTCTGCCTAAAATAAGTGCATCATTTGGTAGGCAAAACTTCACAATTTCAAATGATGGCATTAGATTTAGAGTCAATAAGTTTTTTCTTTTAAATTTATTCATTTATATGCAGTAAACGAGTTTGTAGCTGTGCATATTAGCTATCAGTACATAAGTAAATAAAAGCCTTAATGGTTTCACATAGTTTTAAGTGGCCAATACATTTATTATTGCCATAAAAAAATTTAATTAAAGTTTTTGTGATTTATTTTTATAGATATGATGTCAAATATTCTTTCTATTTATTATATTTATTCATATGTACATAAATATGCATAGATGTACTTACTATAAATATGTACGTATGTATGTATATATAATATACATTGTATATGCATGTAGGTATTTAGAAAGGCTCAGCTTGAAACATTTGTTACAATAAATATTGTTTGTTTATAAATATTGGCATTAGGAAATTACACTTTAATAAAATTTTACTTAATAGATTTTAATACCTTGATTTGGAAAATATTGTCGATTTTATATATGTATATGGTTTCCAAAAGTATGCAAAAATAGTTTTTTTTTAAATTTTTTTAAAAATTAGAATTTAGTAAAAATTGTTTGTAGAAGAAAACTTATAAAAAAAGCAATCAAAATGATATATAAACGAAATGTCATCATCATACTTCTAAGTATATACATTAGGGTGATCGACTCGGTTTTACAACCGGTGAAAAAAACCCGGTTTTTTCCTCTTTGAGATGACGCTTTTTTCTAAATGTTGATTTTTTTTTTAATATCGAATACACCGGTTTTTTTATCCGAAAAAACCGGTTTTTTATTTTTTTAAGTTTATTTTCATAACTTTGTAACCAATCGTACCATAGTATATTTAGGATGCGAAATTTTTCCAAAAATAAAAAAAATAAAAACTATTAAATATTCTTCCATATTATTGTAAGAAATTTATTTGTTGTTTAAAAAACAAATGTAAAATAAGAAAAAACATTCAGCTTAAATATTAGTTTTTGTATAGGATATAAACCTAACGTTAAAAGCTAAAGGTAATTGAAACACAAACTTAGCTGATCGATCACTTTTAGGTAAGAAGTGTAGTTACAATAAAGAAAAACCAATAATCTCTTCTTTCAGATTCTAATTTTAATTAATGGCATCGAGTGTCTGTCAACTTAAATTTCAATTAAACCATCGAACAAACTAGTTTATGCCTATATTTGTATGTCTGTCAGGGGTATAAAAAGAAATTTTTTAAATAAAATTTTAAAGATTTTAAAATCTATATCAAATTACAGAAATCATTTCAAACAAAAAAAATTATAACAGCCTTAAAAGAAGTCCTATTTATTTATGTATTTATTTGTTTAACTTGTAAAGAGTACCTTTTGCCCTTAAATTCAACTAATTAAAACCAAATTAGTCAACTGCATTCATGTCAGTTATTGCGTAATTGCGCAGGCAAGCGTACATAAACTGTAAAAATTTCATATTTAGATATAACTTTTATTATAATCTTTTTTTACAAATTTTTTTTAAAATTTTTTCTTTAAATATTATATTTTATATATTCGAATCGGTTAACCGGTTTTTTCTCAATTTTCAAAATAGCAACCGGTTTTTTTAAGTTCTAAATTTCAGACTATTTGAATACCGGTTTCTTAAAAAAGTCGAATAATCGATCACCCTAATATACATACATAAGTTTCATTAGCTCTCAAATTTCACTGACACTGAATATGTAAGAAGTGAAATTTTTTTATTTTTTATACCCGCCACCAAAAAAATGGTGGGGGTATATTCATTTTGTCATTCCGTTTGTAACACATCGAAATATCCATTTTAGACCCCATAAAGTATATATATTCTGAATCAGGGTTTGATTTGATGACGATCTAGCTATGTCCGTCCGTCTGTCCGTCTGTTGAAAGCACGATAGAGGTCGCACCGAAAAAGCTAGGGGGCTCAAAATTTGCCAGAATCTTTCTTATAGACAAGGTTTGTTTGGTATTGAAAATGGGCTAAATCGGAGTATTAGGAAGAGAGTTATAGCTCGAAAAGCAAGAGTAGGTCGAAAAAACCGTGTCCTTCAAACATCGAATAAAACGGAATTGTGTCCAAATGCATTAACGTAGACTCATGAAACTTCGAATATATATTTCCTGAGTAAAAATAATATTGTCCCCCGAAAATCATCTAAATCTATGTATTAGGAGACGAGTTATCGATCAAAATGTACGAAAATTTATACCGCACAGTGTGTTTTTCGGTATATTTAAAAACAAAAACGTCATAAAAGCAACAAAACTTAATGTACGACTCTGAAATTTTGCACACTTTGGTTTTTGGTGAGACGCTTTTTTGTAACGGAAAATCAATGTGCCACGCCCACTTTTACGCCCACCTCCCATATAACGTTTTACCTAAAATTCATATAATTTCTCTATTAATAAAGATTTTGGAATAATAAAGTGCTATATTGAAACACCTAAGTTGTACTCATTCGCAAAAATAACTTTGACACGCCTACTATAACGCCCACTTTTCACGTTATCTACCGTTAATGAAATTTAAAAGCTCATAAAACCGCCAAAATTCGAGGTATGATGATCAAATTTGCTACGTATATCTCCCTAGGCAATGTAATTACTGTGCCAGAAAATTAAGGTGCCACGCCCACTTTTACGCCCACCTCCCATATAACGTTTTACCCAAAATTCATATAATTTCTCTATTAATAAAGATTTTGGAATTATAAGGGGCTATATTGAAACACCTATGTTGTACTCATTCGCAAAAATAACTTTGACACGCCTACTATAACGCCCACTTTTCACGTTATCTACCGTTAATGAAATTTAAAAGCTCATAAAACCGTTAAAATTAGAGGTATGATGATCAAATTTGCTACGTATATCCATCTAATCAATGTTATTGTTGTGCCAAAAAGTTTAGCTGACACGCCCACTTTAACGCCTACCTCCCATATAACGGTTTATCTTAAATTCATGTAATTTCTCTATTGACAAAGTTTTTGGGAAAATAAAGGACTATATTGAAATATTTAAGTTGTATTTATTAGCAGAAACTCTATTGACACGCCTACTTTAACGCCCACTTTCATTGAAAGACTACATTGACAAAAGCATTTTAGTAGCATATCAAAGTTATAAAGGGTGGTTAAATTTTAAGGGCTGATGTTGTTTTTAAATAAAACACAAATTATTTAAGAAATTATTATCATTTCTTTTTATAATGATAATATTTGTATGGTTCAATTATGCATTTAACAAAATATCGGCCAAATGGCCCCCCCCCATCCTTGGCGCCACTCCTCTATCTGATAGTCCAAATTTTCAATGACAATGTTGATGCTCAATTGTTGGGCATGATGATGAGTAGAGGTTGACTGCTCTTTTGCCACACTATCGCAAAAACCAGCAGTGGTTCCCATTCAATGAACTAAAAAGGCATTCACAGACTTTCTAAAATTGGCCCTTACAATTAAGCCAACATTTACAAAGAAAGTGATACATATTTTTATATTATTATCACACGGTGATTCAAAATATACATTCTCAGCATTTTGCTAAAACGGGAAATTTATTAGTAAGATTTTGATTTTTAAACTGCTATAACATTTTGCTTTTAAAAGATTTTCAAACGAAATAAGTTTTGTATAATTTTAAAATTTGTTAGCCATTAGTACATGAATATAAATTGTTTATGATGTTTAGAGATAATTTTTTTTTACTTATGTCAAAATTTTCCTAAATTCCCATTTTTAATAGAGCATAACTTCAGGAGAACATAAGATAACAAATATAAATTAGCACTATTTCGTAGATAAAACTTTCCTCTTAAATTCATGTAAATTCTCTATGAATAAAGATTTTGGAATACTAAAGGACTATATTGAAATATCTAAGTTATGTTTATTAGCAGAAACTTTATTGACACGCGTATTTTAACGGCCACTTTCATTGAAAGACTAAATTTACGAAAACATTTTACTAGCATACCGAAGTTATAATGGGTGGTTTAATTTTAAGGGACTATGTTGATTTTGAATAAAATTATTATGAAATTATAATCATTTATTTTTTTAATGATAATATTTGTATGCTTCAATTATGTATGGAACAAAATATCGGCCAAATGGCCCCCCCCAACCTAGGCGGCACACCTCGATCCGATAGTCCATATTTTCAATGACACTGTTGATGCTCAATTGTTGGGCACGTTGATGAGTCGAGGTTGCTTGCTCTTTTGCCACGTTACCGTGAAAAAATGCAATGTTTCCCATTCAACGAACTAAGATGGCATTCACAGATGTTTTCACATTTCATACAGACCTGCTTTGCAGACATTTAAATATTTTTTACAATTCTCACGATTGTGGACGAATTCGAACGATTTTGTTGACCAAAATAATCACAAAGTGCACAAAATGCATTTTGATTTGAACGCCCATTTTTATAAAAATCTTTAATATTTAAAAGCGTCTCTCGATTGCGTATCTTTCCACGGTTCAAATTGAGTTAGTATGAGATTGAGAAATGTCAAATGAAATGCAAGAAAAAAGTTGAAGTTTAGGTGTGGTTCACCTTCAACATGGGCCCTTAAAATTTGACCACCCTCTACAAAGAAAGTGATACATATTTTATTATAAAGAGACTATTCTATAGCGATTGACAAAATAATAAATATTGTGCTTTAAATGTACACAAAATTGGTGGTGGGTATAAAAGATTCGGCACAGCCGAATATAGTGCTCTTACTTGTTTTATTTGCAAATAAGCTTATGTTTTTTATATAGACTACTTTATTCTTCCATAACCACCATAATTATTATAACGACATTAACCTATATAGCTTATACGTGCAAAGTTTTATTCTGTCGCTTCATGAGCTTTTACATTTTAATAATAGTTTTTTTTGGGAAAAGTGGGAATTAAATAGGGCGTGTCTAAGAAATTTCCGCTAATGAACCTAATTTAGATTTTTCAATACAGAGTCCTTTAATTTTTCAATTTCTTTGTCCATATAGAAATTATATAAATTTAATGCAATACGTTATATGACTGGGCGTTGCAGTAAATGTGTCACCTTTATTTTCATTATAAAACATTGACCAGGAATATATATTTCATCATCCTACAACTAATTATGTCGCTTTTATAAGCCTTAAAATTTAATCAAATGTAGATTATGATAAAATTAGGCATGCCGAAGTAGTTTCTGCTAATAAATTGAACTTTGATATTTGAATAGAGAGGCATTTATACTTCCAAAATTTTGGTTCATAGAGAAATTGCATGTTTTAAAAATAGAGCATTATATAGGAGGTGAACGTAAAAGGAGGGGTGTTACCTTAATTTTCCGTTGTTACAAGTCTATTGACTTAAAAACAATGTTTGTAAAATTTCAAAGTCGTATCGTAACTTTGTCAGTTTTCTTTTGTAATAAGTGTGTGAATTTTCGGAGAAACATTTTTTTTCTTAAGTAAGAAAGATAATTTCGAAATTCAATTGCACTACGTTATTGCGTTTCGGCGCAATCGCATTTAATTTGATGAAAGAAAGACATTTTTTTATGACCTACTCTTACACTACAAGCTACAACTCTTTTTCTTACACACCGATTTAGCCCATTATTAATACGAAATATTTCTTATGTACTAGAAGAATTCTGGCAAAATTTTATCCCAACAACTTTTTCTCTTCGATCTCTATAGTGCATTCAATAGACGAACCGACGACGGGCATAGTTTGATCGTTCTTAAATGAAAGCAGGACTAAAAAAATATATACTTTTTGGGGTCTGAAATGAATACTTTGATGAGTTACAATCAGAACGAAAAATTAAGATACCCTTATACCATTTTTTTGGCCGTAGGTAATTATAAAAAAATTATAAAAATTTTCTATAGAATGATATTAAAAAAAAACTATTAAGAGAAATTTCTTCAAAATTATTCTGTAGAATGAAAAAATTTTTATCGAAGGAAAATTTATAAAAAAAAATTTCTACACAGAAAATTTATTAGTAATGTTTGTTAGATAGCAAATTTATTAACAACTTTTATTGAAAGAAAATTTAAAAAATTTTCTTTAAAGTAAAGTCTCATAAAAAAATTTACCATAAGCAAATTTATAAAATAATCATTTTTTTTTTCTTTTTTAATACATTATTTTATAATTTTAAGTTAAATTATAGAAAAAATTTGCTTTTGCTAATTTTATTTATTTGTTTACATTTGAAATCATTTATTTTTCACAGTAAACTGTGAAAAAGAAAATTTATAAAAAAAAATTTCTATAAAAAGGAAAGTTATAAATAAAATTTCTATAGAAAGGAAATTAAAAAAAATATATAAACAATTTTCTTTTGAAAAAATTTACAAAAAATTTTTGTACAAATAAAATTTATAACAATTTTTTTTTAAAGAAAATTTATAAAAAAAAAATTTTAAAAAGTCTTTTATAGATAAAAAATTTATGAAAAATGCATAACAAATTTTCTATAGAAAGTAAATTTTTAAACAAATTATTCAATAGAAGAAAAAAATATGCAAAATTTTCTATAGAAACAAAATTTAAAACCAAAATTTTTATAGAAAGAAATTTTTTTTGTTCAATATATTTACCTGTTTATTTTCGATACTTTTCTAAATAGAAATTTTATTGCAAACTTTTAGATTGAACATAAAAATATTTTCTTTAACAATTTTGTGTACATAATTATGTTCAATTTGTCAAATACCGACATAGAAATAGGCAAAAAAAAATGACAATAATGGCTGTCATAAAACATACAATGCATGTATTTTTTCAAAAATGTCCCCTCGCAAGCTGAATCTGCAGTTGCGCTAGCTGCTTCTTGACCTCATTGCTGACCTCAACACATTCTTAAAATTTGACAATAGCACCAGAAGAAATTTGTAGCCATATTCAAATGAAAAAAATCTTAAAATAAATTAAAAATCGGTCTAGAGGTTTTAGAGAAAAACGCACACATACAAAAAGCGAATATGTTTATACATACTTATATGTGAATTAAATAATTCGATTACAACGATACCTAGAGAGTGAAAAATTTAAGATTTTTTTACCTATAGTAAAAATTCAAGTCTTATGACTTTTACAGTTCCTTAAATTATTCATTACCAACAAATGCTTCAACAATTTTATATATCTTAGAGATATATGAATCTACATAGCAAAAACTGGTGCTTAGAGCAAAATAACATAAACTATCAGACTTTAATATCCGACTGTAGGTACTAAAGATATAACGAAGAATTTTAAAAGGCAACCCCTATGTTCCCCAAAAAGGAAATATTTTATATTAGAAATGTATATTAGAAAGTGTATGGCGAATTTTAATTCCGGTACGGTCTAACGTGTATAAAATATAATTCTTCAATTCACAGCTTGCCGCTGGAGTTTCGCTTCTACATATTGAAGAAAATCGACGTTAGTTCTTAGTTTCCCATCTATGAGGTATTTATACGACATTTTATAAAAATAGGAAAAATTATTGTAAGTGTTGTATAAAAAGTTAATGGAGAAATTTTGGAAGGAAGTGTATACAACTAAGTACTACGACGATGACTTTGTTGTGTATTGGGCAGATTTATATATGAAAACATAACAAAAAAAACACACTAGATTGTATGAAGACCGTTCGATAGAAGACAAAGGACCGGCCAACAACCACAGATTATGCCCATTATTTATATTATCCAAAATATTATTCTCTATCGATCATTTTGTAATAACAAAATATACATTGATGTGTGTGTATATATTTATCAACATTAGGAAAATTAGTTCAATATTTAAAATGATTCATGCGACTGTCTCTTTATTTTCACTGAATGCTTATGAAATGGTATGCATTTTAATTTTCGTACTCTAATAGAAAGAAAAACCATCACCATTTGTACTATAATGATAAATACCAATCATTCTCTGGGCAAAACAAATTAAAAAAAAAAAACATTTCAAACTATGCACCATAAATCATCTACACCACCCCATCAAAATGTTAAAGAATTTTCTAAAAATATAAAATTAAAAATAAAAATAAATAAATTTTTTAATTTTTAATTTTTTACGGCATTACAAAACTTAAAGAAAATCATGCAGATTGCATATAAAAACCTCAAACAAAAACTTCATGTTCTTGTAATTATTTATTTTATTTTAACTCTAATTAAACAGATTTGAAAAATTTAAAGCAAAATGGACATGCGAATCCTTTGCACTAGTCAACTCTATTCTATAATTAATACACATTTGCATAAGAAAATTAACATTTTTATTTTGTTTTGTTTAGTTTAGTTTTTTCTTTCAATTTTTATTTTGCAAATTACCGTACATAAATGAAAAACAGTAATTAAGTTCGTATTAAAGTTTAGAAAAATATGCAAAAATTCCATCATCTTAAGATATAAAAATTCTTAATATTATGAAATTAGGTAAAAAAAAATATCAAGTTCGATTTATTTTCATATCAGACACAATTGAGAAATCAAATAGTTTAAAAATTTTTACAATTTAACACACTTAATGAGTAGTATTTACTTAAAGTTTCCATGGTCAATGAGCATTGCAGAAGTTAAAACAAAATTTTCGTATGAAAAGTGCATTTACAAAGTCGTTGTAACTAGTTTAAACATTTGTTAGTTGTTAATTTTAGGTAAACATGGTTAAAAAAAGGAGAAACCAGAAATAAACGAGAACAACAGGAATTACAAGCTAAAAACATGAGCACCTAAAAATACATCTTGGTCAACAAAAAAATACTGTTTCGCTTTGTTTTGGTCGTAATTACAAATACATGGAAGAATAAAAAAAATGTAAAAAACACAAGGAAACCCGTGTTTAAACCACTCAAAAATTACACTGTGCAAAACAGTTAAGACATGTTTTAATGTTTATCTATAACAAAGTAATTTTAATTTTGTTTTTATAAAAAAAATAGAGTAATTATTAAAAGTTTTTTTTAACACTAGACTAATATTAATATCTTAGGCAAGTCGATTTCTTGAAACACAGTTAACTCTCACTCTACACTATAGTTGGGATGTGTGGTACAATTGTACCAAATTTTGGTGCAAACAATAGTTTGGCGGTGCACTGGTACACTCAAGAGTTTTTCGGTATAATTTTCTTTTATTAAATTTAAACAATTTATTTTTTAATTTTCTACTAGCAGAAGCTGGACCGCTTTGCTGGTCCTAAGAAAGATTTAGCATTTTATTTATACGGAGATAGATTTTAATATTACATGCCACCATTTGTTAGGTATTCCATAATTTACATAAACATTATTAAATTTGTATGATGGTATCATTTCCTATTTGTCAATCCTTACCATTTTTGTTCTAATTAAGATTGAAATTCAAACCAACTAGAGTTTAACATTTTTCAGAGGAACAATTTAACTAATAACCAAAAACACAGAACTTATAGCCTACAGTAATTATAGTTCAGCAAATAGCCACGCCATTTTATTAGCATTTAAAGTATCAAGCCTACAGTTTTTTCCACTTCATTTTTAGCTTAACAATGCAAGTTATTTAATACCCAACACTAAATGTTTCGCCAAAACCGTTTAAGAAAAAGATTAGCGAAAGTGGAACATCCGGTCTTAGCTGATGCTATTAAGTACCAACGAATGAAGTTTAATTTTTGTTCATAAAGATTTTAAGTTTTGTAAGTCTTTAACTATTGATTAAGCAACTGGCGCAGTTAGCTTTTAACTTTTTTATGAAAAAAATACAACTAATTTGAGATAATGAAAAGTTGCAAAAAATTGTAATTTCTTCATACCAATAATAATTATTCTAAGAAACACTGTTGCCTCTGTTTTTTAGACAAATGGTTATATTTTGCAGCTTCTGTTGAACGCCTTTAAGCGCTTGTTATGTGTATATAAAATATGTACCTTTGGCGGTTAAAATGTTTGGAACAAAATGTTATTTAACAGTTCAGATTATCGTTTAGGTAAATCATTAACAAAAGCCAACCATGTTTAATACATTCTATTGTATAGTATACTAGCCAAGCCCGGCGAGCGTTGTTATGCCTCTTAATGAGTTAAAATGCATTCGAAATTTTAATTGAATATTAAGTGCAAGAAGCTAAAAATTACAAATTTTTCTATGGGTACGGCACTGCCCACTTTTCTAGTCACGAAACTGTATAGTCATGACAGCCCAATATTGTGTGCAAAGTTTCAAAAAAATCGTTAAATATAAATTAGCTGAAAATGATACCTTTTTTTATGGGCATGGCACTGCCACTTTTCTAATCACGAAATTGTATAGTCATGACAGCCCAATATGTGTACAAAGTATCAAATCAATCTAGTGCAAATAGCTAAAAATTATTACTTATATTTTATGGGTGTGGCACTGCCCACTTTTCTAATCACAAAATTATATAATCGTGAGAGCTCAATATGTGTGAAAAGTTTCAGAAAAATCGGTCAAGTGCAAGTAACTAAAAATGATAACTTATTTTTTATGGGTGTAGCCCCGCCCACTTTTTTACCACCCATAAATACTCCCTGGTATATGTACAACAACTTGCCAAAGTTTGAGTTCGATCGGTTTTACGGTTTTGGCGTATATAGCTAACACACACACACAGAGTTTCACTTTTATTGTTGTTGTTTTTGCTATTGGGAAAATTTTGGTAGAACTAAAATTTATTTAGTACATTTTTTATTGTAAAATCGTACAATTTTTAGATCCCAGCAGTGCACTACACATCCGATTTTTATAAATTAAAAGAATTTTTTTGCAGATGTGTGGAATCTATATCATTAGTATTTGAGGAGTTATAAGCATTTAAAATTTCTACTTACACATAGGCAAACCGTATATATGTACATGTTAAACAAAACGAAAAAAAACATAGTAATATGTGTGATACAAATTATTATTGAAATCGTTGATTACGCAACTGAATACGACCCTAAATGATTTTTCTATTTTTTTAAATTGTTCATAAGGAAAAAAATAAATTTTTTGTAGTTTCGTAAAATCAAGTTATTTTGTTAATTTAGTAGGGGAAAATATGAAAATAAATAAATTTTACCATTAGGTCCCTTTCTATTGGCGCTTAGAATCATCGACTTCACTTTTATGGAAGGGAGCACTTTTGGGGCATGGGATCGGTCTCATTCAATGCTCAGATGTTGTCTACATAAAAAAAAACAAATGTTTTTTTTACCTTTAGGTCCCTTTCTCTATGCGCTGTTACATATACAAAAAATTATGAATTCGCCTAATAAATATTTTTTATATGAAGTTCGACAACGATAAAAGACAGAGAATTTAGAATTTAGTCTAGTTCACCGATTCGTATACCTTGTTAAATTTTAATCTATGGTTTCCTCTATAAAATTTCTTTGATCAATCTCTAAAACAGTTATCGAAAACTTTCTATGCTAGGAAAAGTCAAGCCTAATATTTCTATGAATAAAATACTTTGCAAAAAATATTTTCATGTTTCCACTTCCCACTACAAAAGCTTTCTACGTCCTAACATATATTTTTATTCCCATTTCTGCTCTAATTTTTTTTAAGTGTATCACAAAACCCGTTCGCGTTTCACTAATTTTCCTATAATGACAGTTACTAAATGAAAGAGTGCCATGAATTTTGGTTTTCATTACAAAAAAAAAAAATTAACGTTAGAAACAAGAAATTCTTGCAAAAAGAAAATTTGCAACATGGTATTGGTTTTTTGCTGGAGCCACGATGGTCAAAACAACCAAAAGACCATACTACACACACACATAAATATCTTTAAGCCATATATAAAATGAAATAAAGAGAAAAATTATACATTTAAATTTTTAGTTAACACTTCTTTTACAAACTACAACAAACTGTAGTTTTAAGTTCTACTATTTCACAAACACACACAAACTACTACCACATGTAAATATACACTGTAATCAAATGCTGATAATAAGTTTTTTTTTTATTTCTTAAAACAAAATTAACATAATATTCTTTAATTACACATACACAGTCTTAAACAAACATGTATGTTGACAAAAAGGTCACTTATATAATTTTAAAAATCAACTAGCAAATATTTTTTTCTCTTCTTTTTTTTAAAAATTTTCCACATGAAAAAATATTTGATTTATTTCCACTTGGATACTGTGGCATTACAATAAATCTTCGTTCAATAGTTAAAATGCCACAGTAACGAAGGACGGTTTCTGCATATTTTTAAGTCTGATGGTCGTTTGCCAAAAAAGAAAAAATAATAATGCTTGCATGCTGGGCTGCATGTATGACTATTCTAATGATGGACGTTTTAGTGATGCTGTTTATGGTTATAGTCTCAATGTGATTTGTCACTGTTTGCTCTAAATATATTTTTGGTTAGGCCTATTTTTTAAAAATGTGTTAATTTTCTTTCTTTTTGTTTTATTTGGCAATACAAAACTTAAGCATGGTATAACTAATAATTATTACTTCCATACATATCGTTATACTTGCATATAAAAATGCATAAAATTAAAAATATATAGATAAACTATTAATACAAAGATCAAGACGATACTTTTAAAATGTTTTATAAAATGTTTCATTTAATGTTTATTAACTAAGCCGATGAATTTTAAAATTTCCGTTCTTGACTCTAAGTGTTTGTGCTTGAGACCAAAGGCGAGCTACGAGATATAAGTCTCACCCAATACCCAGAGATGGTAATGAATGCCAAAGTTCGTTCTAGAATGATAATCATTTATTAAACCACGGGTATTTTTAGTCTCTTTAATTATAATACCACTTGTACTTCAAAGTGACCTCACCAATAACCAGTCTAGGCCGCTAGTTCAATTGGGAATTGCACAAATGCACAGTGGTTCAAGTTTCTAAGGAAGGCGGTCATACTCAGCTATAGTATTTATGGGCCAATTAGAGTAAAATAAGATAAAAAAGTCTGTAAATATAATATTATAATAGTTTATTTACCAAACATTTTGGTTATTAATTAAAGAAAAAATAAAAAAAATTATAACGGCAGTTAAATATAACATTTGTACATTATTATTTTTAGTTTTACATACGCAAAGCCTCAGGTGATAGCATAGACTTCTTCTTTTGTAGTAATTTACGTAAAGAAGAAATCAACGGGTCGGAATTTAGAAGAAGTCTTTGCAAAAGATCAGAGTTAGTGACCACACGAGACATTTTTCGCGTGTTTTCTCGTCTGGATTGCTTAAATAATTTATTACAAGATTCAGCGGCTTCTTCAGAGAGCTCGCCTATGGAAACTAGACACTTATCAACTACTTCCGATCCATGAATTAACACTTTATGAACTGAAGCAGGCAAATTATACCATAGATACGTACTAATAAGCATTCGCGCGATAATCTTTAAATTCTACACTATTAATTTTAGGTATGTAAATATGTTTAATACGTTTTGGTCAAGGAAGTAAAAAAAAAACATAATAATAACGTTTCATACCCTCAACTTGAATACCCATTGTAAAACAATAACTCACAAATAATTTATTCTTTGAAAAAAAACTATAAAGAACACTAAAACTATATATTAGCACTGCTGATCAACTGATCGTTGAGTTGCGATTTTATGCAGATTTAATATATACAACTATTTATTATGTTTGATTTTTGGTTTCAATTTTATCGGGCTTCCAAAATTGTGAAGAAATAAAATAATAAATAATCGTAAGCATGAACTGTGCAGTGGGCAACAAACGGTAAAAAATATGTGGAAAATAAGTATGTATGTGCTACGAATCTAGTCGTAGAGACGAAGACCCTCTGTAACATGCACATTCGTAAACAAACGCAGATAATTTATTTTTAAATTAAAAGTACAGGTATAGAGTAACATTTTGATATGTAACCTGAAAGCTTCATAAGACGGCAACATAGTTAATAGCTTAAGGGGAAAAAATCGTCGTAAAAACAAGTAAGAGCGCTATATTCGGCCGTGCCGAATCTTATATACCCTTCACAACGTGAATTCATGCAATAACAGTGGTTTGTGTCACCATTCATCCCATATGAAATACGTACATACATATAAAAACATACATATATAAAAACGTCCCATTGTAAAATTATAAATTCACGTGTGAATGTTAAAAAAAAACAAAAAAAAAAAATTTTAAAAAAAATTTTAAAAAAAAATTTTAAAAAAAATTTAAAAAAAAAAAAAAATTTTTAAAAAATTATTATGTATATAATATATACAAAACAAAAAAAAATAAAAAATAAATTAAAAAAAAAAAAATTAAAAAAAAAAATAATAATAATAATATAAATAATATATTAAATAAAAAATTAAAAAAAAAATAAAAAAAAAAATTTTAAAAAAATTAAAAAAAAATTTTTTTGGCTCAGCTGGGATTCGATGCCACGTTTTCTCTAACCAGTATACACGTTTGTATGTATGTATGTTGTTGTTGTAATGTTGCTTTTGTGAAAAAAAAATCGAGGTGGTCGTGGGTTTTTGCTCATATCTCAGATGTTTATGTACCGATGTTTCTGATTTTCAATAGCGATCTACTCCCGAATATTTCTGATATTTTAATACCTTACCCGGGTCCAACCTATGTCGGGGGGCTTCAAAAAGTTGATTTCAACATACACACGGACAGACGGTCAGACGGACAGACGGACAGACGGACAGACGGACAGACGGTCAGGGCTTAATCGACTCCTCTATTCATAAGCTTTCAGAAAATATATACTTTATGGGGTCGGAAACCAAAATTGTAGAAATTTCACACGGAATGACAAACCTATATATACCCTTTTTCACTGTGTGAAGGGTATAAAAATATACTTTAAAATTGATTTGTCGTGAAACTGCTTTCCGCAAGATACGTTTTGCTTAAGAAATTATTAAATACATAAAAATAACTGCATTGCACTGCTAAAAAAGTTAAGAAAAGTTGTTTTGATTTGGTCACTTCCGATGCACAAAAGTAAATGTAACAAGTAACAGTGCCGAATCTTATATACCCTTCATAACGTGTTATGCAATAACTATTGTTTGTATCACCATTCATCTATATATATAAAAGTGAAACTCTGTGTGTGTGTGTGTGTGTGTGTGTGTCAGCTATAGACTCTGAAACTGTAAAACCGATCGGGCTCAAACTTTGGCAAGTTGTTGTACACATACCAGGGAGTGTTTATGAGTAAAAAAAGTGGGCGGGGCCACGCCCATAAAAAAAGGTATCATTTTGAGGTACTTGCACTGGACCGAGTTTTCTGAAACTTTGCACACATATTGAGTTGTCATGACTATACAGTTTCGTATTTAGAAAAGTGGGCACGGCCACGCCCATAAAAAAAAGTTATAATTTTGAGGTACTTGCACTCAGAGTACGAAAACAAACAAAAGGAACGTTTCCAATAGTTTTGTTTCGATCATTTCAGAGAGGGAAAACAAAACGAAACAAAACCCAGAATAACGGTACATGCATTTTGTTTTGTATTGTTTTGTACTATGAGTGCAAACAAAACCAGAATCGAAAAGTACTCAGCTTCAATATGTAACATGCAAAACAATACAGAACAATACTTTCTGCAAACGTTTCAAAACGTTTGCTGATTGATTTGCTCTTTACATGAAAAAATCTACATGTTTATTGCTGCTTGTTGTTGGGAATTTTTTAATATTTTACCTACCTACATACATTAATTTTATGATCCTAATAACGATATGAAGTCACTGACTATAGTTTGCGAATTGGTAATGGTGCATTGTTATTATGATTGTTATAATCTTTTTGTTCTGCAAACGTTTGCAAACGTTTCATTCTTGTTTCGTACTCAAACGAAACATACCGTCAAAGCAAAGCCTAAGTACAAAACCCGAATTGTTTTGTTTATGCTCTTTTGCATTGAAAAGTTTGTGGTTTTGTTTTGCTCGCAAACAAAACGATTCATGAAAATTGAAAAGTTTCTGACTTAGATGATTTGTACTGTGTTTCGTTTCGTTTCTTTTCGTTCACTGCTTGCACTAGACCGATTTTTCTGAAACTGTGCACACATATTGAGCTGTCACGACTATACAGTTTAGTGATTAGAAAAGGAGGCAGTGCCACGTTCATTAAAAAAAGTTATAATTTTTAGCTTTTTGCACTTGATATTCAATTTAAGATCAGAATACATTTTTAATCATTAGGGGGCGTAGCAACGCGCGCCGGGCTTTTCTAGTCTCATATACAATACGTACATACTACATGTAAAAAACTAAAAAAAATTACACAAACTATAAAACAATATATGTTAAAAACAATAAAAAAATTACAAAAAAATTAAAAAAAAAATTAATAAAAAATTTAAAAAAATAATATATTAAAAAAATAATAAAATTATAAATAATATATAAAATAAAAAAAAATTAAAAAAATAATAAAATTATAAATAATATATAAAATAAAAAAAAAATATTTTTTGGCTCAGCTGGGATTCGATGCCACGTTTACTCTAGCCAGTTGTTTTTACGGGTTAGAGGGTGACAACAATATTATGAATATTTAGCGGGAACCGGTAAATAAATAGACACCTTTTATTAAACGTTATAAATGATATATGTTTATTGAACTTTTATAAGTAAATAAGTAGGTATATAAAAGGTAAGTATATAAGGTAAGTATTTTAGGTTAAAATGAATTTGCAAATTTTAGGTAAGTATATTGTTATATTTATGTTATTTATATTATATTTCTGTCCTTTTCATTATAGGTATTTCATGTATAATTTAGGATACATTTCTTATAAGCTTATATAATTACTCTTAAATTAAAATTATATTAGTGTTAAATAAATTCTTCTCAATGAGTCTAAAAGAACTTCACTTTTTTTATATCTTAATTTCTGTTAATTTGTTTTTAGATTCAAGTTTTATTTTTAAGATTTTGGATTACACTTTATATGTATCACTCTTGCACTTGTTGTTCGGTTGAAAAACTTCGTAATAATAATAATAATAAAATCTTTAAGTTGACAGCTGTTAGGGCGTGCTGACATCCAGCCAGGGTTGGATACCAAAATTTTTTGTTTACTGAGGTGGACACCAGTATATATGTATGTTGTTTTAACTGTGAAAAAAATCGAGGTGGTCGTGGTTTTTTGCTCATATCTCAGATAGTTATAGGTTTGTGCTGATAGTTATAGGATTGTGCTGAATTTCAATAGGAATTCATTCCCGGATATTTCCAAGAGATTGATTCTATACACAGATCTGAGGAACATATAGTTGCTTCTAAAAGTTGATTTCAACCAACACACGGACAGACGGGCAGACGGTCAGGGCTTAATCGACTTCTCTATTCATAAGCTTTCAGAAAATATATACTTTATGGGGTCGGAAATGAAAATTGTAGAAATTACAAACGGAATGACAAAGCTATATATACCCTTGTGCACCCCAGATAAAGGGTATAAAAAACAACTTATTGCAAATCTTTTTGCATGTTTTATTAGTATCACTAATAGTGAGTATTAGAGCGAACAAACGGTGAAAAATTCGAACATCGTTATTTGACCACTATGTCTACTACTGAACCACTGTGTAATTCCGGGAAATTTAATAAAGTCAGGCAAATAGTCAAACAGAAAAATTCACGAGTAAACAAAAATGATTATAGTCATAATAGCATAATAGAGACATAAGCTCTGTACAGACGGTTGTCAGATTTTACTTAATTGCTACACCTAAACATATGCTAACAATGGAATGACAATAAAGAATTGCTTCCATAAGGTAAATTGTCAGTTCTGACGGTTGTAAGACTTTTGTCAGAAAAGCTGACAATTTCACTGGCAGATGTTATTCTGACAATAACATTATCTGACGATGTTGTCCGACAAAAAATTGTAAGTTTAGACGGTTGTCAGATGACGGTATAAAAAAAATTGGCAGATCTGTTGTCAGAAATTGCTTTGGTCATGTTTTTTTACAATCTTAAGCTTCGTACACACGGTTGTCAGATCGTACAATATTGTGTGAAAAATTGGTAGCAAATACCTTACAACCGTGTGAACTGGCAATTTTTGCATAACAATGTTGGCAGAAAAGTCATTGTCATACCATTGATAGACGGCAACCTGACAACAATATTGTCAGATATATTGCAATCGTCTGAACAACCTTCATCGTTATTGTCAGACCATTCAAACATGTTGTCAGATAATTTTATATTGGCAGATGTACAAGTTTTGTGCATATGACAATGGCGTCATTGTCATACAAGTTAGTGATGTCAGATGTATAAAATGTTGCTTTTAGTATTGTTGAATAGAATGTTGTTTTTAGGAATTTTCTTGTACTTTCTATTATATTTATACATAAAAACAATTAAGAACGTTATATTCGACCATGACTAATCTACTATATATGTCACCAGCACTCGCTTGAATTATGCAGATATTAACTTTATCATAATTTACAAAGAAAAGTTGATAGCAAAAATATACATACATATGTTTGTAGTATATGCATAAATATATATAAACACTATAATCATAGACGTCTATACATACATATACAAACTACATAATGTCGGACTTCTATACGTTCATACATACTTGCATATACGAAATAATATTTACATGCTAACTATGCCTTTTCATTTGATACCAATATTGTAGAGAGTAAAATTTTAATTATCAAAATATAATTATATTTATTGATTTATAGCGTAATCTATTTTACTATTCAAGCCCTTTTATTTAATACCCATATTGAATTACAAATATGTAATTCGCCCTTTTGTATTGGACGCCATCTTAAATAAAGAATTTTTGTTAAGCCTACTGTATTTTACAGGTCAAGCCCTTTCATTTGATACCACTATTGATGGCGGTAAGTTTTTAATTACAAAAATCATCTTATGTATACAAATTTGTTCGATATTTTGTCATGGCGTTCATCTTGATTTTTATAGGTTATACATGATATTCTGTATTCTACTTGTCAGTTCCTTTAATTTGATCCCAATATTGCAGGGGGTAAATTAGATAAATTTTTAATAACTAAAATTTACTCATTATACAAATTTGTTCGCCATTCTGTCATGACGGCCATCTTGAATTTGAACCTTTTTCATAATTATTTTACATAAATTGTATACTAGGAAAAATTTAGGAGATTTTTTTAAAAACGTGGGAATTTTAAGTATGTATCTTCATATGGCATCACTGCAAAACGCTCTTTCAATGCAACAGCTGTTGTGCAAAAAAAAAATTGTTAATTTTCTTGCGTGTTTCTTGTTTCAGTTTAGATTTGTGTCAATAAGTGGAGAACAAAATGAAAAAAATAAAAATTATTGTAAATATGAAGGGGACGGTACAGAGTATTCCATTTTTAAATTTGTGAAAGCTTTTCTAGATCACCAGACGCTATCGGAATCTAAGATTGTAAAAAAAACATGACCAAAGCAATTTCTGACAACAGATCTGCCAATTTTTTTTATACCGTCATCTGACAACCGTCTAAACTTACAATTTTTTGTCGGACAACATCGTCAGATAATGTTATTGTCAGAACAACATCTGCCAATGAAATTGTCAGCTTTTCTGACAAAAGTCTTACAACCGTCAGAACTGACAATTTACCTTATGGAAGCAATTCTTCATTGTCATTCCATTGTTAGCATATGTTTAGGTGTAGCAATTAAGTAAAATCTGACAACCGTCTGTACAGAGCTTTAGATTCCGATAGCGTCTGGGGATCCAGAAAAGCTTTCACAAATTTAAAAATGGAATACTCTGTACCGTCCTCTTCATATTTACAATAATTTTTATTATTTTCATTTTGTTCTCCACTTATTGACACAAATCTAAACTGAAACAAGAAACACGCAAGAAAATTAACAATTTTTTTTTGCACAACAGCTGTTGCATTGAAAGAGCGTTTTGCAGTGATGCCATATGAAGATACATACTTAAAATTCCCACGTTTTTAAAAAAATCTCCTAAATTTTTCCTAGTATACAATTTATGTAAAAAAATTATGAAAAAGGTTCAAATTCAAGATGGCCGTCGTGACAGAATGGCGAACAAATTTGTATAATGAGTGAATTTTAGTTATTAAAAATTTATCTTATTAACCCCCTGCAATATTGGGATCAAATTAAAGGAACTGACAAATAGAATACAGAATATCATGTATAACCTATAAAAATCAAGATGAACGCCATGACAAAATAACGAACAAATTTGTATATTTACATAAGATGATTTTTGTAATTAAAAACTTACCGCCATCAATAGTGGTATCAAATGAAAGGGCTTGACCTGTAAAATACAGTAGGCTTAACAGAAATTCTTTATTTAAGATGGCGTCCAACACAAAAGGGCGAATTACATATTTGTAATTCAATATGGGTATTAAATAAAAGGGCTTGAATAGTAAAATAGATTACGCTATAAATCAATAAATATAATTATATTTTGATAATTAAAATTTTACTCTCTACAATATTGGTATCAAATGAAAAGGCATAGTTAGCATGTAAATATTATTTCGTATATGCAAGTATGTATGAACGTATAGAAGTCCGACATTATGTAGTTTGTATATGTATGTATAGACGTCTATGATTATAGTGTTTATATATATTTATGCATATACTACAAACATATGTATGTATATTTTTGCTATCAACTTTTCTTTGTAAATTATGATAAAGTTAATATCTGCATAATTCAAGCGAGTGCTGGTGACATATATAGTAGATTAGTCATGGTCGAATATAACGTTCTTAATTGTTTTTATGTATAAATATAATAGAAAGTACAAGAAAATTCCTAAAAACAACATTCTATTCAACAATACTAAAAGCAACATTTTATACATCTGACATCACTAACTTGTATGACAATGACGCCATTGTCATATGCACAAAACTTGTACATCTGCCAATATAAAATTATCTGACAACATGTTTGAATGGTCTGACAATAACGATGAAGGTTGTTCAGACGATTGCAATATATCTGACAATATTGTTGTCAGGTTGCCGTCTATCAATGGTATGACAATGACTTTTCTGCCAACATTGTTATGCAAAAATTGCCAGTTCACACGGTTGTAAGGTATTTGCTACCAATTTTTCACACAATATTGTACGATCTGACAACCGTGTGTACGAAGCTATACTATGATAAAGCGCGGATTTAGCTTAAAATTTTTGGTGTGATTTATTAGTTGAAAAAGAAGAAAAAAACAGTAGAAGACCAAATGTTATTAAATCTATCATAACTTGATTGCTCCTCAACAACATTGTTTGTTTATGCTTGCTTGAATTATGATTGATGAATATCAACAAATTTTATTCTCTTAAAGCATCACACCAAGTTTGCACTGATAATTTTCTAAATTATAATATTTTTGCTGAAAAAGTAATAATATATGGAAAAAAAATGTTAAAAAAAAAGTAAGAATGATATTATGTTTGCGATAACCAAATTTTATTATAGAACATATTTATATAATTTTATATGACCGTTTTTTTAACTCTTAATTCTTTATTACCTAAATATATCGCAGTTTAAATTTATATATTTTATTGTAGATTTTTGTTTAGCTTTAGGTCATAAAAATTCAACTTTGTTGTTTTATTTTTAAAGAAAAGATTTTAAATTTCTTTATATGTTTTATTTCATTATTTCGTAGATCATCATCAGGCATATTTAAAAATATTTTTGATTTTATTTTATATCGAGTTGAAAAACAATCAAAAATATTTTTAAATATCCCTGATAATGATCTACGAAGTATATCGTAATATTGGACTAAAATTTTTAGACCAAATATAGATGTCAGTTAGCCTATCCATTCTTTTGTCAACGAAAACCTTATAAACAATATATTTCAGTAGTTTTTGGTTTACATAGGCACTGATTACTATTTCGTTCACACATTCACACATTCCCATTGACCTTCATATTATGACTAAGTACAGATGCAAGTGGTGCAACAAGGCTTAATGCATCTAGATGTTGAAGAGCGAGAACATATGGCCATGCTGGAATTCTGAATTTGACAGGTCGTTCAACATTCTAAATCTCTCCAGGAGAGAGTGGGGTGACCCGAAGAACTAAGGATAGACTTTTCTTTTTGCATTGCGGATGAATGCAGTGTATTTCAGGCTGAAATATTCGCTATCTGAGAGGTCTGTAGGATACTGAATGACCAGCATATTTACGGGAATATTGGAATTTATCGACAGTCAAGAGGCACTCTTGTCGCTCAAGTCATACACCACAAAATCTAAATTAGTCGGTCAATGCAGGAAAGAGTTGTTAAGCATTGGTCCTCTGACTAACATTGCTCTATTTTGGGCCCCTGCGCGTAGGGGCCACAATAGTAGCGATCAGCCGGATGATTTCTCCGGGAGATGATCTTTTTGAATAACTTCAAAGGAGATGCAATCGCAAACCCGTTGGGGATAATCAAAGCAAAATCTTACCATACTCTCTTGAAAAATCCATGATCAGCTGGTATGGATTGAATACATGCTTACATGGCCCTCTTTTGATATCAGGTCGGAACTTACGAGCCAAAGTCGAAAGGACATTTCATGGTATGTAGCTGATAGTATTGATGGGTAATTGGATATTTACAAAACCCGTAAGATGACTAAGACTTCCCTTAAACTACCATTGTCAAACCTGTCTGGATTTGAGGAAGGAGTAATCGGTTATCCGCCTTCACTTTTAACATTCTGCCATAGCTGTAATGATGATGACTAATGACTAAGACTTCCTTTAAACTACCATTGTCAAAGCTGCCTGGATTTGAGGAAGGAGTAATCGGTTATCCGCCTTCACTTTAAACATCCTGCCATAGCTGTAATGAGATACAAGTTTCTAGACAAAGATATACTGGATAACCTACATCTCTTAGATATCTGAGGTCAGGCTGAACGATCCACTGAGATATCGTACGGATACGGGTTAGAGTCTTAGAGTTATGTATTCTTTTAAAAACGGTGTCATACAGACTCTATTTCACGGTACGCGAGTATTCAACCACAACGATAACTGGCTATCGGCCTCCAAAAATAACTTCTTAACAAATTAAATTTAAGCACTTATATCTTACTTATTGAGTAACTTTTTCGTCTTATTCTTTATGTTAATAAAATTGACATTGTAAATATTTCATTAGATTCAACAACAAAAAATATATTTTACTCTATCTTATTTTACGAACCCATTTAGTATAATATTCTTAAAAAGCTTTAAAAACTCTAATCGAAAATATTTATGCTCAACAGTCTTACAACATTAGGAAAATTTAACTTTAAATATCTGAAATTCTGAAAATATTCCACATCTTCAGTATTTCGAGTGAAATCAATTAATTCCAAATTGCCAAAGTATAATTTAATTTTACTCGGCATACAGAAACGATTCAAATATCTACATTCAAAATATGAAATCTTAAATACCTGTTTGTACCAAATTGTTAAATTAAATACGATTGTTTATATACAAACTTGTATTATAATAAAAATATTAAAATATTTGCATTAATTCTTTAGGGTATGACAATCTACTCAGAATATTAGTTACAGGCCTTTAGCACTACATCTAAAATAAACATGATTCTATATTCTCTAGACATCACAAAACAATTAATTGACCACGTTAGTAAACTTCGCCTTTTCCAATGAAACGTCTTAAGTGTGTTTTTATTTACATTCTACATTTTTAGTACAATTTTCATTTAGCAAATTCTCTGCATAAAATTTGGTGGTTTTTCCGTAGAATAAAATTGTAACAATTAAATTAAATAAACTCCATTGTATGAATTTATTACAATAGAATTTATTCAATTTTCTTTAGTAAAATTCTTAAACAACCAAAGAATTTTAATGATCAAAAGTCGCATAAAGAAACAAACATAAATGTGTTTATAAAATGTTTTTCTACACTGACATACACATATACGTGCACATACACGTACATGTACATATACATACATAAATCCATAAAAATATTAGTATGAGTTTTCTTTTTAGACATGTCCATGTATTAAAATCTCACATACTTACATACGTATGCATGTGTATACAAGTACACATAATTGAATTAAATTTAAACTTTACATACACACATAAAGGGTGTTTCTTCTTTTAAACATATCTGTGGACTTTTGCCAAAACAACTCATCTCGAAACAGGAAAATCAAAAAAAAAAAAAAAAAGACGAACATCAAATCATGAAAAAATACTTTTATCTTGTAATTCGTAACAACATGCGGACTGGATATATTTTAAATTGTGGACTTTTAACAAAATAAACATTTAATAAAACGTTAACATTTATTAGGAAAGCAACAACAAAAAACCATTAAAAACAACATTAAAATAGTTGTTTCTTCTCACATGATACCTATAAAAGTATAAAACCTAGAATGATACCCTTTAGGTACAAGTGTTTTTATCATCTCTACCTAGGATGTTTTGTCAAAGGTTCACAAATAGTTCTGTGGTTTTTAAACTTTTTTTGCCATTCATGTCAATTAAGATTTAAAATTTTGTTTATACAAATTTCAAACAAATATTATTGAAAAATTAGATCATAACGAATACCAAAATAAACGAAGTGGTACGAAGACTAAACGTGTGTGCAGATAAAGCAGCGTATGTCAACTTAGGTTGTACACTAGTAATTATTCTACTTCTAGTAATCTGAAAAATAATCAGAAAATAACTTTCAAATGTGTTCAGAAATAACAACATATGTGGTTGTGTGTTTTTCTAAAAAAGAAAATAAAAATAATAGTCAACATACTGCATTAGTGCTGAACGCTTTTTGAATGTATCTAGAAGTTACGTTGTTATGCCATTAAAAAAATCGGAATGTGTTCACTAGTGTCAAACTTGTTAAAACTTTAAACAAAAAAAAAACAGAACAAATTCATTGGCATGAATAATTTTTCTATTTTTTAAATTTTTTTATCGAATGTTGACTTATAAATTGGCTGTATGGTATGTTGAGACATCTTTCTGGTATCAATGCTCTTCCAAATTATTTATAATGACATGAAGAATAAAAAATAACGAATCACGAAACAAGTTAAAATAGAGTCTTCTATCACACTCGTCTTCACAGCAGCAATGGCATTTTCTGTGCGCATGGTATGGGTACGATTTAAATGAATATTACTCAAAACAAGAAACGTGACCATTAATCAATCCATAGTGTTGCGTTTTACTTGCTCATATGGCCAATTATGTGTAACGTAAGCTCGACGAAGTTCTCTAAAAGTTTTCGCAATTTGTAAACGTTGTTCTGTATTAAAAAAAAGTTTTCGCAATTTGTAAACGTTGATCTGTATGACAGTTTGTTTTTACTCTATCAAATGTTCTATAGGTCTCAAAAAACACCCTATACATACAGCATACATACATATAACACTTTTGTATATACATGTGCAAAGTATCATCATTGGCGTAATTGTTTTTGTCTCCCCCTAGTAAAAATATTAAAATCTTTTGCCAGCCCCAGAATAAATTTTAGCTACGCTAATTCTTATTCCCTTTCTATCCCCGGGACTTATTAACTAATTTAAAATTTATTTGAATTGAATCTTTTACGAAAAATATCCTCCAAAAATACACCCTTTAAGAGACTTATTACCTAATTTAAAATTTATTTGAATTAAATCTTTTACGAAAAATATCCTCCAAAAATACACCCTTTAATCACAAACTTTATGTGTTTTTGTGCAAATGGATGCTAAAAATAAAATCTTTTAACATATTTTTGTTAAAATGTTTTTTTTATATTCTTTCATTAAACTTTTTGAACTAAATATGAACATCCATTCATATACACAAACAACCATTTTCACATTGTACACACAAATCTGTGTGTGTGCTCTAGCATTTCGTATTTTTAATTCGTCCTTGTTGTACCCTGCACCAATTTTCAAATTACTTTTGGTAGATTCCTCATATTGTTTTATACAGTTAATATGTTATAAGTATGTAAAAATTTTGAGAAAAATATACTTAAATACAATTTTGTTTTTCGGTACAAATTATTTAATAAAATTATATTAAATAGGTAATGTTTATTAAGCATTAGGCACACATCAAAATTCTAACCATTTTATTGCTCTTTAACATTAACATTTATACATGTAGCATACAATATTGTCGGTTATTAATTTATTAAAGATTACCTCACTTATTTCCCTTAATATGTTTTGGCCGTAGGATATTTCTTTAACTTAAACTCTCTAACCACAAAATAAAAATAAAAAATAAAGAGCATTTCTTGTAGTCTAATATTTGTCGAATACGTATACACACATTCATGCATTATATATATATATATATATATATATATATATATATATATATATATATATATCTATATGATTTTCTTTAACTTTTACAGCTACAACATTGATAGAATAAGAAAGAGTATGAAGAGAGAAAATAATAATAGAGGCAAAAAATTTAATGAAATTTTATTATGAACATGTCTATTAAAGTTTATTACATGACAAAGAGGTGTTGGTCTATTAAAATTGTTCATTTTGCCAAAAAGAAATAACAACAATATACGAAATAAAATATAAACAACATTGCATACACAGTGTATTACACACACACACACACACACAAAGAACTGCTATTAAAATGTGTATATAAATGTATGTACATATAAATATGAAAACGTATAGTTACCCTGTAGGAAATGTCACTAGTTAATCAGTAGTGACTCACTATTGACACTGTCACCAGTACTACTGACTTATTATACCCCCGACAATGCTTTTTTACTATAGACATTTACCATGTGTCTGTCATTGGAAATCTACTACTGACACTGGTACTACTGAGTAGGTAGTTCTTTTGGGACCATATGTAGACATTATCAACATAGATTCACTAGTTAATTTTAGTAATTCTAGTCTACACTTTTGGTACTTTTATGGTGTAGATGTCAGTAGTGAATCTGTACTGACCCACTGTTGACACAGTCACCAGTACTAGTGACTTATTATACACCCGACAATGCTTTTTACTATAGACATTTAACATGTGCGTGTCATTGGAAATCTACTACTGACACTGGTACTACTGAGTAGGTAGTTCTTTAAGTACCATATGAAGACATTGTCCCCAGAGATTTAATGGTGCATTTAAGTAATTCTCGTCTACACTTTTGATACTTTTCTGAAATAAACGTCGTTAATGAAACTTTTGTTAAAATATGATGTTTTATCAAAAAAAAATTAAGGAATTCATTAAATATCAAATATTAAAAGTAAATTAGGTACATTTCATTTAATTAGAACTCTTATTTTTTGTGTATAAATTTTTTTTCTCATCAAAGAAAATGAAAAAAAATTTAGACACTTTGTTGACAATGTCGCCAAGAAGTCACCACAATAGTCGACAAAACTGGTGACTTGGAGACACTTGCCCCAGGTTTCCTTCAGGGTATTTACACTTTTGTTTGTACGTAAATACATACGTATGTATGCGTGTGTATAATGGGTCTAAATTGAAGTTCATTCAAGTATGCACAATTTTATTATTGCTAAGCATTTGTGGTTAAACGAATTTAACAAAACGAACCCCAAAAAGAGCTGAAAGAGACTTCTAACTAATAAAAGTTACAATTTAAAATAGCTAAAACTATTTTTAAGAATGTGTGTAGCAGGTTCATAATACATTCAAATTGATTGTTAAAACTCATTAAGATCTTATGCAAATGTTTAATAAATTCAATTGTACGAATGTACAATTGGTAGTATATTAATCAATCAATCACTTATTAAGTAAAGTATTATTGGTGTTGCTATTTACAACAACAGTTCTTGAATTATTTCAAATGCTAAAACTAAAAATTTTTGTTATTGATCTATTTCTGTATCAGAATGAACAAAAAGACAATTTAGAGAAAAAACGGGAGTAGCTTCTTTATTAAATCGAATATATTAGTTTCAGCGCAAAATTTAAACTTAGGCTTGTGAAAAGGGTATACATAGGTTTGTCATTCCATGTGAAATTTTTACAATTTTCATTTCCGACCCCATTAAGTATATACATATTTTCTGAAAGCTTATGAATAAAGAAGTTGATTGAGCCCTATCCGTCTGTCCGTCTATCCGTATGTCCATCTGTCCATGTGTGTGTTGAAACCAACTGTTAGAATCCCCGTAATATCGCCTCGACCACCTCGTTTTTTTCACAACATACATCACATACATACAAACATGGTATACTGGTCAGAGTGAACGTGGCATCGAATCCCATACATAAACTCAATTTATAATTTTACAATGGGATGTTTTATATATGTATGTACGTATTTCATATGAGATGAATGGTGATACAAACAGTTGTTATTGCATGACTACACGTTGTGAAGGGTATATAAGATTCAGCACGGCCAAATATAGCGCTCTTACTTGTTTTTATTTGAACTTATAACTTACATAAAATTATATTGTCAATAAAACTTTGGAACTACCTGCAATTGCGCGTTTTTGGTGCATGGTTTCAAAGTTCTCATGGTAGCAAATTTAAATGGTTTGCCTTACTCTTTTGGATTTGTGCAAGATTTAGTATTAAAATTAGCAACACAATGCTTCCACTAGGCGTTACTGATTCTTGTGAAGTCTTTCGGTCGAATGGGCCCAATTTTAAATTTATTTTCTATTTCACATCCTGCTGCTGGCTGTTGTATCAAGCTAAAATTTTATTTTATCCGTAACAGAGAGGAAAGCAAAAATTTAGCAAAAAAAAAATTATTCTAAAAAAGTTTTTGTTTTCTGTGTACTTTCGAATATAGTACATATATTTTACGTACATTTGTTATTTTTGGATAAATTTGTCCGAAAAAAATTCGTTGCGCCTAACACTTTTAAAAATTATGCAGTTATTTCTACCATTAAATCAAATAATAATATGGTAGCCATATGTAACACTTGTTATACCCGCCACCAAAAAAATGGTGGGGGTATATTCATTTTGTCATTCCGTTTGTAACACATCGAAATACCCATTTTTGACCCCATAAAGTAAATATATTCTGAATCAGGGTTTAATTTGATGACGATCTAGCTATATCCGTCCGTCTGTCCGTCTGTTGAAAGCACGATAGAGGTCCACCGAAAAAGCTAGGGGGCTCAAATTTTGCCAGAATCTTTCTTATAGACTAGGTTTGTTTGGCATTGAAATTAGCTAAATTGGAATATTAAGAAGAGAGTTATAGCTCGAAATGCAAGAGTAGGTCGAAAAAACCGCGTCCTTCGAACATCGAATAAAGTGGAATTGTGTCCAAACGCATGAAACTTCGAATATATATTGCCTGAGTAAAAACAATATTTTTCCATGAAAATTATCTAAATCTATGCATTAGGATAGGAGTCATCGATCAAAATGTACGAAAATTTATACCGCACAGTGTATTTTTCGGTATATTTAAAAACAAAAACGTCATAAAAGCAACAAAATTGGATGTACGGCTCTGAAATTTTGCAAACTTTGCAAACTTTGCTTTTTGGTGAGACGCTTTTTTGTAACGGAAAATCAATGTGCCACGCCCACTTTTACGCCCACCTCCCATATAACGTTTTACCTAAAATTCATATAATTTCTCTATTAATAAAGATTTTGGAATAACAAAGGACTATATTGAAATATCTAAGTTATGTTTATTAGCAGAAACTTTATTGACACGCCTACTTTAACGCCCACTTTCACTAAAAGACTAAATTTACGAAAACATTTTACTATCACATCGAATTTTAAGGGCCGATGTTGATTTTAAATACACAAATTATTTAAGAATTTATTATCATTCTTTTTATAATGATAATATTTGTATGGTTCAATTATGTATTTAACAAAATATCGGCCAAATGCCACCACCCCCCCATCCTTGGCTCCTCTCCACTATCAGATGGTCCAAATTTTCAATGACAATGCTAATGCTGAATTGTTGGGCATGATGATGAGTCGAGGTTGACTGCTCTTTTGCCACACTATCGCAAAAAACAGCAGTGGTTCCCATTCAACGAACTAAGAAGGCATTCACAGATTTTCTAACATTTGATACAGACCTGTTTTGCAGAAATTTAAATTTTTTTACAATTCTTCCGATTGTGGACGAATTTGAACGATTATGTTGACCAAAAGAATCACGAAGTGCACAAAATGCATTTTGATTTGAACGCTAATTTTTATAAAAAACCTGAATAACTTTAAAGCGTTGCTCATTTGCGTATCTTTCCACGGATCAAATTGAATAATTTTGAGATTGAAAAATGTCAAATGAAATGCAGAAAACCAATTTTAAGACTAGCTGTAGTTCACAAAATTGGTGGTGGGTATAACAGATTCGGCACAGCCGAATATAGTGTTTTTTAATCATTTTATAAGAAAAAGTAAATAATGACACAAAGAAGAAAAGTAAGTATTGTTAATTGTAGTATACATATGCATGTTTATTCGTTCTTTATTGTAGGCTTATGATAGATTCTAACTGATTATAAATCGAAGCCAACTTTGATTGACAATAATGGTAATATTTTTTATGAGTGATGGCGGGGAAAATTTCGTACCTGATTAAGGAAATGAGTCATATTCTTCATCACACATTAACACTGAAAGCTGAAGTTTGAGAAGAAAGAGAATTTAGATGACTATTGCTTAATATCATCTTTGTCCAAAGACAGTATGATAGTTAAAAGTCAAGTAACGGGCTAACAAAGGATGATATTGATAAGATGCAACAAGAAATCATCATTCGACCTACTTATTTCTCAAAATATAAAGCAACTGGTGATGTAAGTGACTAATCTTAAACGACTAGAATTATATAGAAGTGGTTGGAAAAACCTAGATATAATTGAGCTTGATGCATATTATGGCTTGCAAGTAATGGCTGGCGTACAAAAATCTCACGGAGAAAATCTGACAAGTTTATGAGAGAAAAGACAAAGTAGGCCCACTTTTTGAGCCTAAATGTATACATACATTTTGACATTCTAGAGATTTGATAAGTCTGAAGACCAAAAAGAAAAGGGACTTCGCGATAAGGTTGCTCCTATAAGACATATTTGGGACAAGTGGAGTAACCATCTTAAAGTGTATTATAATCCACACAAAAACGTAACAGTATATGCTAAAGTTTACGAAAATATATTCCATTCGGTAAAAGCCCGCCAAATATGACTTCCAAATTTGAACTCTGTGTGACTCCAAATGGAAGTTAGTTGTGACTAATATGGAAAAAAACCAGAAGAAAAACCAAAGTAACATTTTTATACTGCGGACTAATTTCTTTATTTACCTGTTTTATTATTTAGGCGAGCGAGTGGCACTGACTACTTCCGAAAGGATGTACAATAAAGAATGTGTGACAAAATTTTCACAGCATATAACCTCGCTCTTAAACTTCTTTGCTATGACATAACTTTAGTAGGTATCGTCAGGGTAAATAAAACTTTTTTTACCACCTAAAATATTGGACATGAAAAAAAACCAGTTACGCATACTGAGTTTTTGTACACAAATGACATAACTGTGCCAAAAAAAAAAGTTAATTATTTTGATGAGCTCTCTTCACCACTCTGTTGACATTAAAGAAAATGGAACTGCAAAACCACAAATAATACACCCTTAAAATAATACTAAAACTGAAGTTGATGTTTTGGCCAGAAAGTTGCCAATTAAACTTATTAGTGTTTCACCAGGCGTTGGCCAGTTTCTTTATTTTTAAATATGATTGACGTTTTCGCATAAGACATGTATGTTTTATTGACCGAAATTAATCCTTCTTTACATTGCAGTATAAATTGTAAACGTTGGCTTCACCTGGTAGAACTAACAGAGCAGATGACGATGGTTGTAAAAAATTTGTTTATAACACCATAAAGTATAAAATGCTTCTCTCCTTGCAAAAAAAATATAATTTAAATCAATAAATTTGGTTTAGTTTTACTTTAAGTGTAATGTGTTTTTTGAAATTAATAAGAACTGATATTTTTACCTGACATTTGCTTGTTTATCCTAATATATATATTGTTGTGTCAAATTGACCCAAAGGACCATAGGAAGGGTGTACCTCTGAGGAATATTAAGAAATGGAATGTTGAATGAAATATTAAATGAGTTATTATGACACGAAACATATTAAACGCCTTCAAAAAGCCCAAAAGTACCATAAATGTTTCTGTTTTTTTTAATAAGTTCGGTGATGCAGTCAATATTCTTTACTAAGTAATAGTTTTGGCAGACATAAAACAAACAATTCATATAATATTATATTATTTATGTATTTAAAAAAAATGTCTTCAGTTTTAATTTTACTATTATATGAAACCATTTTTTAAGGCATAGATTTTTAAAATATGTCTTCAAGATTTTGTTTCTGAAAATTTACCTGACCTTAAACGTTTTGATAAAGAATAATAATGAAATGACCAATAAATTTAAAACAAAGTGTGTATAACATATTAAGCTATTCATAAACTTTACTTGTTTCTTAAATTTTTAATTATTCCAATACCTCTCAATACCAAGTAAATTTTCAATTAAATATATCAAACAATTTTTAAGAATATTATGGCGTAAAAGCTTTTAGCTTATATTTTCTTAATAAACAGTATCATTTGGTAAAAAAACTTTGTTTTAAATTATAGTTTTTATTTTAACGAAAATCATTTTTTAAAAAACATCTTAACAATATAAAAGTGCTTTCCTGAAAATCAATCAGACATAAGCAGTTTTTTCTTATTGCCACAGATATATGTATTGATGACTTCATTTCTTAGACATACAATCAATTTTTTTAATATAAATTTGATTTACATACTCTCTTCGTTTTTGATCTAGTATCTAATTTGAATATTATTTTAAAATCATCTTAAAGCATGCAAATATTGAACATCAATTAAAAATTACAACCTTAAAAAGCACTTACGATCTTTAGAAAATTGAGCTGCAAGAATACTTGAATAAGAAGTCAAGTACCAATAAACAAAACTTGATAATTAACACGGACTAAATCTAAAGGGCACATACTATTACTACTACCACGTTTACCACATGCAAACATGCCACAAATACACAAACATACTCACATAAACATAGACAAGAAGATGCATAAGTATACAAGTGGATAAAACCAAAAACTTGTTAGAATATTCTAAAGAAAAAAAAGGAAAATATATCAAGAAGAAAAGAAATTAAGAACAAAAAAACCAAACTCGTATTGAACACTTAATGGTTAAAGATACTCAAAAAGGATTTAAATAGACAAACATACATGTAAACAATTTTATATAGCACAAGATAGAAAACATATATGAGCAATAATTGTTAGCATCCATTGTAAGGACACACAAGAGCACATATTTACACATGTGCATGTGTTATGAATATCTGCTGGAATATGTATGTTTTTAAAGATACCAACTGGCACATCATAGTGCCAGAGTGTTAAATATTTTGCTTTTTTAAAATAAAGCATCTGGGTGGTACTTATGTGGCTTGGTAAGTCTTATTAAAAGTTTATGTTTTTATTGTTTCGCTCCAAAAATAATTTACTTGTTTTTCTGTTATTTTCATTACACTTAAGTAACTAGTGCAGCAGATGATACTGTATGCACAACACAATCTTCTACCCTTGCCAATTTTATGCAAGTTACTTGAAATGCTGTCAAATATCTTGTGTGTTTTGATCCCCTTCACCTTTGGTGCCAAGAGTATATATAGCATTATCAATCCATTTGTAATTTCTCAATATTTATTTCCTACCCCATAAAGAACATATTTTTTGAAAGCTTATGAATAGGGAAATCGATTCAGTAATGTCCGTCTGTCCACATCTTGGTTGAAATCAACTTTTAGAAGCCCTCACATGTTGCACATGTGGAATTACATCTTTAGAAATATTTAGGATATGAGCAAAAAAACACGACTGTATCTGTTTTCCAGAAGTACTTAAAAATGTACCCCCACAATATTGATATTAAATGAAAAGGTTTGATCAGTAGGACACAGTTAGCTATTAAAAGTTATAAAATTCAAGGTGGCCTTCTCAATAAAATGGCAAATGTTTTGGTTATGTTAGTATATATATTATAACGGCTTTGTCCACTTGTACAACAAAAATATTTATATCACATTGGGAATGCCATGAAAAAGTATAAAACCCAAGATGGCGTTCGAAACGAAATGGCAAAAAATTTTGTTGTTCTTAATACCATGACAATGACTGTCAAATTAAAGTAGGTTACTATTAGAAATACTTTAAACTCTGTAAAAACACAAGATCAATTATGATATCGATAATAATACAGCGTATTGACGTATAGCATTTAGTATTAAATCAAAGCTATGATATGATGTGGACATTATACCCGGGGAAGGGTATTATCAGATTTGAAGTGGCCGAATATAGACAACAGCAGCAGCATCTTATAAGAATATAAAACTTATATAAATATATGTTTTGAATATATACTTGTGTTGTATGTGTAAATACCTACAGCAAAGTTCTGTAAAAACCATTTTCAAGGATGTGAATTAAAAAATCCATTTAAAAGTGAACAGAATATTTTACTTAGTTTACGTACGATAAAGTTAATAGGCAAGTTATATGATGACTAACATTTAACAACTAAGAAGTTTCACCTCAATGATTTTTTTATTAAACAATGCAATACCCTTTAGCCAACAAAGGATTTCAAAATATTGTCTTCAATTATATATAAAAATGTTTCTTAATGTTTCTAATGAAGCGAAACAACTCAACTTTGAACTGATTGCTATGAGATTTATTGATTTAAATTATCTTCGCCGAAAATTCAGGTCTTAAAAATAGTGCTGATGACAATAATATTTTTAATTTTCAGGAATTTTTATTTGATTGTCAGCCTTAATTTTTTAATCTATTGACTAACTTTTTGGACATCCTTCGTTTTTGTCATTAAATATTTTTACTGGCATTCAGTTTCACTCAACCACTTCAAAAAATGTTATTGTTTTTATCACATGACAAAGATGCATCACTCGCTCACACGCAAACACATTTGCAAGAATAACCCAGTAAGCATGGGTACTTGCAAGTTTTGTTGGCCATAAAAATATTGTTGTTCTTTTTTATTATTTTTTTTTTTTAAATTTTTTAATAACCTGGGAGCGGCCATATTTATTATTATTATTTTTTTTTGCCTTTCTATTATTCTGTAAGTCCGTACAGTGGGAGTGGCATATTTCATATAATTTTTTTTTACTAAATTTTTTATACTTAACATGAATACGACAATGGCCTCCACCTCCGGAGAATGCTATCCAGATATTTACTGACGGATCGAAATCACATGCTGGAACTGGCTGTGGTATCTTCTCGATCCAGTTGGGTTTGGAATTGTCCCTGAGGCTACCGGATCACTGTAGCGCGATACAGGCCGAATTAATGGCTATTAGGACAGCCGCGGAACAGATTCAGTGTAATGGAATATCTAGCATGGATATTCATATATTTACTGACAGCAAGGAGGCTATTAAATCCCTGGAAAGTGTGTACAGCACATCGAGAATTGCCCAGGAATGCCGGGTGTCTCTTGAGGAGATAGCGAGACATTCGACGGTTACCCTTGAGTGGGTTCCAGGACATGGGGATATTGATGGTAATAATAGAGCTGATGCCGGTTGAATCCGGTTGTGATTTGGGTATTCCCTTATCGAAGGGTAAGCAACTGATCTCGCATCGATTCTATTTGGATGCCAGGGAAAGATGGGTGAGAGAACCCACTTGCTTGGAAACCAGAAAGATCTAGCCTGACATGAATGCGCATAGAACGTAATATGCGGTGAATATGCCCCGAATCCACCTTAGGAACCTCATAGCGGTCATTACCGGACACTGGCCTATAGGTACACATGCGAAAAGGTTAAATATCCCTTACAACGACTTCTGCAGAAGTTGCGATAACGAGGAAGAGGAGGAGACAACTGAACATCTTCTCTGTAATTGTCCTGCATTCGGGGACTTGAGACACCAGATTGTAGGTCAGCGAATACTTGAAAGTAAAACTTGTCTTTCCGCAGTTGATCTGGGAAAGATCCACACCTTTATTAACAGGACAGGATGGCTTAAGAACGACGGCCAGAGGACATAGACGAACGGGCGTTGGTGCCCACGGTATCACAACGGGACCCTCGGAGGACCCAAGTAAGCTATGCCTTCGGGCGGCTGCCGAATCTAACCTAACCTAACCTTATACTTAACAATCAATAATACTGAGAATCTTAAGTTAATTTAAATAAACATGGTAGTGGTGCATGGTAACATCTATGAACTTTTGACAAAGCAAGTTAAATAGAGAAAAGAAAACTCTCAACCTTATTAATCATAAAATTAAGATCGTCAAGACGCATTGTTTGCATTAATCAGTGTCTATCTATGTAGTACACTTTAAGACATATCATGTTTACTGTAATAATTTTTTTTAACTCATATCTGCTTTATGCTTTCATGAAAAAAATTAATTAAAAGGCTTTTATCAAAAGACGAAAGTGCAGAAAATTCTTATTAGTCCTCATTAATTCACGTCTTTGTACGAGTTATAGAATTAGCATGAAATTTTATTTTAATTTAATAATTTTTTGATTTGTTATGAATATAGATAACCATCAAGAAAGCTACTTCTATCCGCTTTCAATGAATTGATGGTCGTTACTGAACACAACAATTAAAAAAGACTCTGTAAAATTAATCAAAGTTAGTTTTTTATAAGAAAAATATTAGGAAGGTTTTATTAGGTAATTTTTTTTTAAATTTGTTTTAATGCAAAAAGCTTACTAATTAAAAATATCGAAAGAACTTTAATTAATAAAAAACTTAACAAAATTTAAATAGGTTTTTATATCCCCGACAGAGAATCTGGTCTGTTTCACTACAACGCACCATAGGAAATTTTTCACTTTTTATTGGAAAAAATTAATAACAACCAAACGGGTGGGCCGCTTTGAACGATTTTTGGATTTGACTTTTGGTGAACACTTAAGAGAGAGGGAGTGACCGAAAAAGTTTTTCATACACTCAGAAAAAAACATATGTCATTTTAAGTAAAAAATTAATAAATAATTAGTTCTAAGAAGGGGTTACGGGTTAAAGGTTCCCGCATCCAAGATTTTTTTTAGATGTTTGATAGATAATCTGGTTTTCTAAAAATTTTTTCGAGTACACTTACCTTTCGAATATAACAGTAGAACTGAATTTTACCAATTTAATGACGTAACAAACAAGGTCATGTTTAAAAATGATTTTTTTCAACAACTTGATTTTCGAGTTCCAAAACGTCAACAAAATGTAATATACATGGGTTCAAAATGCCTCCACTCTCCACTTCTTCATCTTCGCTTTCGGGATTTTTTTCGTTTGTTTGAAAACTTTCTACAAAATTTTGGTAGAAGCTTTAATTATACCTTTCACACAGTGAAAAAGGGTATATATAGGTTTGTCATTCCGTGTGAAATTTCTACAATTCTCATTTCCGACCCCATAAAGTATATATTTTCTGAAAGCTTTTAAATAGGGGAATCGATTAAGCTCTGTCAGTCTTTCAATCTTTCCGTCTGACCGTCTGTCCGTGTGTATGTTGAAATCAACTTTTTGGAGCCCCCCGACATCGCTTGGGCCCGGGTGAGGTATTAAAATATCAGAAATATTCGGGAGTAGATCGGTATTGAAAATCAAAAACATCGGTACATAAACAACTGAGATATGAGCAAAAACCCACGACCACCTCGATTTTTTTTTTCACAAAAACAACATTACAACAACAACAACATACATACATACAAACAAACGTGTATACTGGTTAGAGAAAACGTGGCATCGAATCCCAGCTGAGCCAAACAAAATTTTATTTTATTTTTTTTATAATTTTATTTTTTTTTTTTAATTTAATATATTATTTATATTTTTATTATTTTTTTTATATTTTTTTTTTTTATATTTATTATATGTATATATTTTAATTATTTTTTTTTTAATTTTTTTTTTTAATTTTTTTTTAAATTTTTTTTTATTTATTTTTTTTTTTTAACATAAATACATACGTAAACTTATAATTTTACAATGGGATGTTTTTATTTATGTGTGTTTTTTATATGTATGTACGTATTTCATATGGGACGAATGATGATACAAACTACTGTTATTGCATGACTACACGTTGTGAAGGGTATAAAAGATTCGGCACGGCCGAATATAGCGCTCTTACTTGTTTCTTCTGGGCTTGATGCGTTTGTTCAACGAAATGCTGGAAATGAGTGGATCTGATGTGTATGAATAGATGAATTTACCAACATTTTGCAATAGAATGTAAAAGTACTTACCTTCCCCATTATTTCCCATTTTTCTATTTTTCTAAAATATAAATTTTCGTAACGAAAACTTTTATTAGAAAATGTCACAAAATTCACTGCACTTAAAGGTTTTCTGATAACTGGCTTAGAAATCGTAATCAAAACAACTGTTAAAGTAAAAGAAATTTTTTTGAAAATTTTTAAAAGCTATGTTTACTTTGTTTTATTTTTTATTTTATTAAAGCAAAAAAAATAAAATTCAAATTTTTCACTTTAGGCCAAAAAAAGGGGGTAAATTTCCTATAGTGCAACGGGCAAATGAATGTAATTTGTAATTGTATTGTAATAAAAACAAATAAATAAATAATTAAGAAAAAAAATTTTATTTATAGAATATAGATTGATTTAAAAAAATAATAAGAAGTGTATAAATTAAATACCTCTAAAAATACATATTGGTATTTCACTAAAGCTTTCATTCAAACGTGTGAATGTGTATACGTTTGAGTGTGTGGTTGACAATGTTTTGCGAGTTAAGTACATATACATTTTGGGTTTTTATTGTTTTTCCAAAAGTTTTTATTGGAAAACAAGTGTTACATGGCAACCAATTTCAGCATATCAAAATTCTCAACGAATGTACTTTGTGAGTCTTTTGATCTCATATGGAAGAGTGTATATGTGTAGGGGGTATTGTGGCCTTTTCTTCATGAATTGCAATATACAGAATAGTGAGTGTATGAGTATTTGTTTAAAAACTGTTTCAAAAATTGTTTGACACATGAACTGCTACCATATCAAAGTAAGTGAATAAAAGTGTTTAAGAGTATGAATCATGAAATGATGAAATGCACATACGCACAGAAACACTCACAAACACTCACAACAAATGTAAGACTAAATGAATGAATCCATGACAAAAAGTATCTGTTATAGTTAGTTACACGGAAAGTGTGAGTAAGTGAAAGAGTAGTGTGGTAAGTGTTGTTGTTTAAGTGGATGCTTTTACCACTTTTGGTAAATTAAACCTGTAATATGCAACTACCAACAATCAAAAAAGTTTTCTGTTTTCTTGCTGTTGATGAGTACTTTTTTCTTATTTGAATGTGTTTAGTTAATTTTAAAGGTATTGCAAACAGAATTGCCATTTATGGCATCCCTCATATTTGGAATGGGTGATTCTTTTGTTTTTTTTTTAGCTAAACATAAAAATATAAATAAAATATTTTTACACCATATTTTTCTGTTCCATAAATTTCAATTTAATTATGTGTTCTAGTTAATGATGTTTAAATGGTTTTTCTTTTGTTGTTGTTATATTCCCGAAAACTTTTTAAACATAATTATTTTTTTAAATGGGGTTTTTTTTGGAAATTAACTTTTACACCCAAACTTAAATTTTGCACTTATCTTTCGTTTGTGGTTTTGTTTTATTTTTTTTAAATTCCCTTTACCTAAAACTTTGAACAACAAAAGAATTAAATTTGCTAATGTGTAATTTCACGCTTAAATTAACATTTAATATCATGCTACTTACAGACAAATCATCAAAATACGCACAACGCTGTAGCAGCAACATTAACAAACAGCAAACATTGTAATTTACTTATTGTTTTTGTTGTTGTCTACTAGCAACAGGAATTTCCTCAATATTTATTTTAGTATATTTCGCCTTTTCTTTTTAGTGTTGTTATTGTTGTTGTGTTAAGAAAGTTTATGTTTTGAAAGGATATCAATGTAATATCCTTGCGAACATTTTATCCTTATCACAGTTTGAGAAAAATCATAAAACAAAAGTTTACAACTTTTGACAAGATGTTTTACTTTTTTCTTCGGTTTTTTGTTTTTACATTTTGTTTTTCGGTCTGGACTCTTTAAACCCTCACATACAACTTAACTTTTCAAAACCACATAACTAACTGCCTTTTATAATCTCTATTCAAACATCACAAATCATCATAGATTGCGGTGGTAATTCTTGTTATATTAAGGACTGGTTTGTACAACTTGTAGATTTTATGATGTATTTAAAAGGAGATTTATATTTGAGGATTTCTTAAACTTAAGAGGGGTAGTTATTTTTATTTACTTGAGATTTAAAAAGGCTGTAAACCGTGTAAGTAGTTTTCACTGGACTTTAAAGTTATCAGTCCATGGTTTTATTGAGAAAAGTTTAAACAAAAGTAAGGTGATGCGTTATCGAAAATAGGAAACAGTACTTTGCTGTTTGTATGATTGCCCATACCTACATGAAAGCAGACTTCAGAAAGAGTTGCGATATTTTTAAGTACTTACTTTCTCAAATCTTTTATATTAATAGGCTCGTCGATTTATTGTAATATATTTTACACTCAAATTTTACAATTGATTTTAAGAACAAGTAAGAGCACTATATTCGGCTGTGCCGAATCTTTTATACCCACCACCAATTTTGTGTACATTTAAAGCACAATATTTATTATTTTGTTACTCATTATGGAATAATCTTTTTATAATAAAATATGTATCACTTTCTTTGTAGAGGGTGGTTAAATTTTAAGGGCCCATGTTGAAGGTGAACTACAGCTAGTCTTTAAATTAGTTTTCTGCATTTCATTTTACATTTCTCAATCTCAAACTTACTCAATTTGATCCGTGGAAAGATACGCAAATGAGCAACGCTTTAAAGTTATTTAGGTTTTTTATGAAAATGGGCATTCAAATCAAAATGCATTTTGTGCACTTCGTAATTCTTTTGATCAACATAATCATTCAAATTCATCCACAATCGGGAAAATTTAAAAAAATTTTTAAATTTCTGCAAAACAGGTCTGTATAAAATGTTAGAAAATCTGTGAATGCCTTCTTAGTTCGTTGAATGGGAACCATTGCTGTTTTTTGCGATAGTGTGGCAAAACAGCAGTCAACCTCGACTCATCATCGTGCCCAACAATTGAGCATCAACATTGTCATTGAAAATTTGGACCATCAGATAGTGGAGTGGCGCCACGGATGGGGGGGGGGGTTCATTTGGCCGATATTTTGTTAAATACATAATTTAACCGTTCAAATATTATCATTACAAAAAGAAATAACAATAATGTCCTAAATAATTTGTGTTTTATTTAAATTCAACATAAAATTTAACCACCCTTTATTACTGCGATATGCTACTGAAATGCTTTTGTAAATGTAGTCTTTCAATGAAAGTTGGCGTTAAAGTAGGCGTGTCAATAAAGTTTCTGCTAATTAATACAACTTAGATATTTCAATATAGTTCTTTATTTTCCCAAAAACTTTGTCAATAGAGAAATTACATGAATTTAAGAAAACCCGTTATATGGGATGTAGGCGTTATAGTGGGCGTGTCACCTAAACTTTTTGGCACAACAACTACATTGACTAGAAGGATATATGTAGTAAATTTCCTCATCATACCTCTAATTTTGTCGGTTTTATGAGCTTTAACATTTCATTAACGGTAGATAACGTGAAAAGTGGGCGTTATAGTAGGCATGTCAAAGTTATTTTTACGCATGAGTACATTTTAGATGTTTCAATATAGCCCTGTATTATTCCAAAATCTTTATTAATAGAGAAATTATATGAATTTTAGGTAAAGCGTTATATGGGAGGTGGGCGTAAAAGTGGGCGTGGCACCTTAATTTTTTTTTACAATAATGACACTGCTTAGGGGGATATACGTAGCAAATTTGATCGTCATACATCACATTTTGGCGGTTTTATGAGCTTTGAAATTTCATTAACGGTAGATAACGTGAAAAGTGGGCGTTATAGTAGGCGTGTCAAAGTTATTTTTGCGAATGAGTACATTTTAGATGTTTCAATATAGCCTTTTATTATTCCAAAATCTTTTTTAATAGAGAAATTATAAGAATTTTAGGTAAAACGTTATATGGGAGGTGGGCGTAAAAGTGGGCGTGGCATCTTAATTTTTTGGCACAATAATGACATTGCCTAGGGGGATATACGTAGCAAATTTGATCATCATACCTCTAATTTCGGCGGTTTTATGAGCTTTTAAATTTCATTAACGGTATATAACGTGAAAAGTGGGCGTTATAGTAGGCGTGTCAAAGTTTTTTTTGCGAATGAGTACATTTTAGATGTTTCAATATAGCCCTGTATTATTCCAAATCTTTATTAATAGAGAAATTATATGAATTTTAGGTAAAACGTTATATGGGAGGTGGGCGTAAAAGTGGGCGTGGCACATTGATTGTCCGTTAGAAAAAAGCCTCTCACCAAAAAGCAAAGTGTGCAAAATTTCAGAGTCGTACATCCAATTTTGTTGCTTTTATGACGTTTTTGTTTTTAAATATACCGAAAAATACACTGTGCGGTATAAATTTTCGTACATTTTGATCGATAACTCCTTTCCTAATGATCAGATTTAGGTAATTTTTGGTGAGAAATATTGTTTTGACTCGAGAAATATATATTCGAAGTTTCATGACTCTACGTTAATTCGTTTGGACACAATACCATTTTATTCGATGTTCGTAGGACACGGTTTTTTCGACCTACTCTTGCGTTCCGAGCTATAACTCACTTCCTAATATTCCGATATAGCCCATTTTCAATACCAAACAAACCTTGTCTATAAGAAAGATTCTGGCAAAATTTGAGCCTCCTAGCTTTTTCGGTGCGACCTCTATCGTGCTTTCAACAGACGGACAGACGGACAGACGGACAGACGGACAGACGGACAGACGGACAGACGGACAGACGGACAGACGGACGGACATAGCTAGATCGTCATCAAATCAAACCCTGATTCAGAATATATATACTTTATGGGGTCTAAAATGGATATTTCGATGTGTTACAAACGGAATGACAAAATGAATATACCCCCACCATTTTTTTGGTGGCGGGTATAAAAACAATTTAGAGTGCTATAATCAGTTGTACTATAAGCAACCGCTATCTTTTGTTGTAGCTAAAATGGCTTCCCTACCTGAAAGGATTCGCAAAATAATAGTGTAGAAATTATTATTCTTAGTAATTTATATGACAATTTTGTTACTTCTTACCACTAAGAGTTTTAAAACCTTTACTTACAATTATATGCTGCAAATCTGACCAAAACTTATTTACGCAAAGCCGGGTGTCTCTTGAGGAGATAGCGAGACATTCGACGGTTACTCTTGTATGGAGAATAGGACATGGGGATATTGATGTTAATAATAGGGCTGATGCACTTGTAAAAGCCGGTACCACCTTCGATTCGGTTGAATTTAGTTGTGCCTTAGGTATTCCCTTGTCAAAGAGAAAGCAGCTGATCTCGCATCGTTTCTGTTTGGATGCCAGGGAAAGATCTGGCCTGACATGGATGCGCATAGGACGCAATATACGGTGAATATGCCCCGAATTCACCTTAGGAGCCTCATAGCGATCATTACCGGACACTGGCCTATAGGTACACATGCGAACAGGTTAAGTATCCCTTACAACGACTTCTGTAGAAGTTGTGACAACGAGGAAGAGGATGAGAAAACTGAACACCTTTTCTGTAATTTTCCTGCTTTCAGGGACCTGAGACACCAGATTCTAAGTCAGCGAATACTTGTTAATAAAACTTGTCTTTCCACAGGTGATTTGGGAAAGACTCACACCTTTATACACAGGACAGGATAACTTGGGAACGATGCCAGAGCACGTAAACGAACGGGCGTTAGTGCCTACGGTATCACAACGGGACCCTCGGAAGGCTCAAGTGAGCTATGCCTTCGGGGGCTGCCGAACATAAAATAACCTATTTACGCAATGTATAATCTAAGCTTTTATTTTACACTTTTCTTTAACATTTTTTTCCCCTATATCCTTGTCGGTAATTGACTAATTGAACCAAGATTTTTTGTAGAAGCTGCCAAAGATACAACAAACGTTTCAATAAGTTTCATAGCAGCAGAAGCAATCATCATCATAATATCAGCTTGTAATATGCGAACATATTTGATTTTCTGTAGCAAAATTTTCGAAAGCATATTTGATAATTTTATACCATATAAAGGTCTAAAGTATACGTGGAAGCTTAAAAAAAATTGATTTCAATGTATACACGGACGTAGCTAAATCAATTCCCCTATCTAAAAGGATTTAGAATATAAGTAAATACCTTATAAGGTCTCAAGTGAGTATTATAGAAATTAAAAATTGAACGACTTACTTACATTTACATACAGAGTTTAATCTGGATGCTTTTAAAAACGGTTAAGTATTTTCGGAGTTATGAGCATTTAAAGTTGCTACTAATACATAAACCAACCACATGTCTATAACGAAACCAAAACTAAGTTTCTGTTAAAAGTGCTTTATTAGTTTGCTAAAAAAAGGGAGAGGAAATGTGGCAATATAAGCATTTTTTATTTTTTTTTATATTCAGTATTTATGATTTATTGAATTTACTTCCAAAGTTTGGATTGGTTTTCCTAGTCTAGCTAGCCTAGTCATCAGCCGCTTTGCCCGGCTTCAGCTAGTAAAATATATATGGAAACTTTAATCAAATACAAAAAGGAATGAAACGTTAAATTTCTAACAATAGTCCTACAATTTAAAGAAATGTTTTTCGTTATTTATCTTTCGATGTAAAATTTTTACAAACATTTCAATATTTTTAAATGTGTATGTATGCATGTATGCACGATAGACTATACCGGAAAAAATAGTTAGTCGTACCCTTTGAATATATCAAGAATTTCGTGTAAGGCAATTTTTTTTCCAAATGTAGAGGCTCAATTTTTATAATTTTTCACTGAACTTAAAAATAATTAAAAACGCGGCTCTTACGTTCAGCAACAAATAAAAGTGAGCTTAAATTTTTCGACATTAGGGTGGTTGGAACTAAGATATATTGAGTAAATACTAAAAAGGAGTACTTGGGATGGTCCATGTAGTATTAATAAACTGGGGTTCGTGTTATTGCAAAAAAAAACAACCCTTTAAACACTGGTTCACAAGTTCTCTTACGGTGCCTTGTTGGTGGTGACGGTCAACTAAGCAACGAATCATTTCTTAAGAAAACGATATTTTGACGATAAAATGCCTTCGATATAAAATATAATAATAATATAATAATAATAAATATATAAAATAATTGATCCCTGGTTTAAATTATAAAATTATATTATTCTGGTTCTTTGAGCAGTTTTAAATACACTATATATATATATATATTAAAAGCCCACAGCTATACCCTTTAGCTTTAATAAATTTTTTCTGAAATAAATTATAACATTACGGTTAGCTTCCAGCCAACCAATCTCATAGAATTATGACTTCGAACCGATTTCGAATGTAGATAGATTCTGAAGCAAAATCTTAACAATAACTTCGTTATAAATTCATCATGCCTGAATTTTTTTGTCTAAAATATTTTGATTTAATGTTGTCTCAATCATTAAAATTTTATTTACTAATTTATGGGTACGACAACTCTGTATTTAGTTTTTTTTTTTTTTTTTTGTAAAGAGCTTTTAACGTTGTATTATTGTTGTAGGAACATTCTTACAGTTATTAAAATTGAATATTATTTTATTTGTTTTTTGATGCGCCTGACTTGATACGAATGCCGGAAATTGTTGTCAAGATAATTACTGTTATTTGTTTTTCACTTATTGTACGAACAATATTACAGGTACATACATACTATACCTTCTATGTTACCAAAAATATAAAACAATAAATAATAAAGCACAGAAAATCTATAACAAAACTGTATGTATCCCCTATAGCAGAGGAGTTTTGAAAAACTGATTGAGCGTCTTGAAAGAAACTCATCATATAAAACGTTCAGAGTAAAGCTGATAAGTTTTAAGTAAATGTATATATGTGTGTGTTTAAGTATGATTAAAAGCATAGAAGAGGAAGTGAAACAATTCTCATTATTTATAGTTATTTTATACACATCTGTGTTTAGTATTACATGGACAGTTACATACAAAATATTTGTACGTACTTAGGGACTTAGAGGACGCTTTTTGGTTAGATCTCTTTTAACAAGGATCCTACGGGCCTTACGCGGCGAGGGAATGATCCTATTATTGTAATGCAGATCATCTTCATGCCGACGTGTAGAACAAGAAATCTTGGATTGGATGTACGAGTATTTGGGGTAACGTTGTCAAAGGTTGTTTGTAAGGAGTGATTTTATCGAATATTTTTTTAAAAACAACTGTAGATGACCTTCTTAGTAGATTGGAATCATTAGGCATACACACGATAAGGTATACAGATGATGTGACACTTATAGTAAATTCTTGGAGACTATTTCTTATTGCATGAGTTCTGATCTCGGTGAAAACAACACATAGTAAAATAAACAAGACTAAGCCCAAAAACAAATTATATCCTCTTCACTCTAAGACAAGATTAATATCAAATATTTATTGCTTTTGGGTCCGAAATTAATGTTACGTTAGATACGAAATCAACCTGGAACGATTACGTTGAGACGGGAATACACAAAGCAAAAAGGGTGCTCGCAACAGTGAAAGCGAATATGTGAACATATACAGCGATGGTGATACCAACAAATACTATCAAAATTACTATCGTTACTCAATGGATGATCAAGTAAAATTTATATGGAATTAATAATTTAAGAATTGCTTGCATTCTTATATGCGAGAACGATGCAGGCAATGAAGGCAATTTTGGATTTGCTATCATTGGACTTATTTATTAAGAAAATTAATGGAAAAAGATAAAATATGTAATTTTTTTGGGGAGAATTTTCGCCATAAAAGTATTCTAACCTTATACGTAATGAGTTAAAAAGACTTGGATGTCTTTAGAGTGCATGATTTGTATTATGCGCTACTTAAAACGTTCATAGCGAATGGATCCATGTACAGTGAATGCATACATAATGATATCAGTATCTTTACTTCTTGCCCATTTATAAACGGAAGACCAAAAGCTTGGGTCTCTCTTTTTGAGACTATTTTTTAAAATATTGAATACAAGAAAAAAGAAATCTCAATGCACTAAACAACTAGAGGGTTATAAAATACATACGGGTATTGGTAGTAGATTCTGAACTGATGCTTGAATTTGATCTGATCCTCAGTAGGTGTGCGTATGAAGTAACGCTGATGTCAGTTGAAAATGAAGACAATTACATATAGACATGCTTATATGGTGCTTAAGGAGCCACAGATATAATCGGAGTACCTTGAGCTGAAAAGCTCAGAGTTTACTTATTTCTACAACTAGTTAAATGCAAGTATTTTCTATTCAATGACTTTTGTTTTGAAAAACTTTAAAAAATTTACAGAGGACTATAAAAATCATTAGCATACGGCTTATACATTTTGTTGATATCCCATGTTCTGTATTTCGACTGATATAAAAGTGTTTGAAATTACCTTTCCAGTATTGTTTTTGTTGTCGCAACAATCCTAAGATAATTTTGAACGAATTAAATTTACACGCAATACAGAACAGAGAGGAATGTGATGAGTCACAAATTTAAATCATTGATCAAACTTATCCTATGCAAAGTGATTTTTAAACGCATCTTCACAAATTGTGTGAAATATATTACGTTACACTTCTCTGCTTATGTCTCGTTTACAACCATTTAAATTTTTTGGTTGGTTTCATAATACCACCTCCTCCAATTCTTTTTCAATTTTTGTTATAAATTTTTGTTAGTAAGTATTTTCATGTTCAATTTTAATAAATCTTCTAAATGTTGATTGTTTTTACTCCTACATATTTATTTTTGGTTGCTTTTGATTTCATTTGAACACACATACATACATACACTTCGTCGTGGATACGTAGTCTTAAGTACTCTGTTCCAAGTTCAATGAATGAATGATTGTAATAAAATGAAGTGTGTATTGTCTGTAAGTAATTGTAAAGTCCTGGGGCATTTTTGATAATTTAAAAGATCGCATTACAATTGTTTAGTAAACCATAAAATTGCTTATGTATTAATATGTGCATGTTTATGGGTGTATTTTACAGTTAGAAAGATGTAAAATATTATACATTAAACATAAGCAATGTTTGTAGAGAACAAAATCTCATAATTTATATGCTACAAATATGTATGTATAGGTATATATGTAGTTGTAAACGTCTGTATGGAGTAAAATAATGTATTGAGATTATAATTGTAATAAGACTTTAGCAATTTCAATCAAAAATTGAGAGTTGCTGTGACAATATGAAAACTTTTTTCCAACAATATTGTTAAACCTTAAAAATTGCCAATATTTATTTAATGATTTAAATAAGCAAATTGACTATTTTTTTTAACAAAACTGGTTTCCTTCAGGTATATTCGTGAGAATTTTTATTGGAGCTTATGTATCTTCCTGTAAAAATTTTGTTTTAATTTTATCGGTTCTTTACTGACCCAGAATAACTTTTGACATGGGAAAGGAAAATAACGTTGTGCGTCTAATACTAGACGTGATTACTGCCTTTTAAAATTGAAATTAAATTCAAATTCATCAGACTGTACATTTATGGTCATATAAATAATCATTTTTAAAGCTTACTAATGTTATATTTACACTTTTTGAGTTTTCATCTTATTCACGTCCAGACATATTATCTACACAGGATCGAAACAGAAATAATTTTTTGTTATTTATATTCAGGGTGGGCCAGAGTCATATTGGGGTTAAAAATGTCATAAGAGGTTTACTTATATATTTTACTTTTTTTCTTAGATTATAAAACATACAAAAAGGAAATTTTTTAAAACTATGTATGGAAAATAACGTCACTTAAATGACCTCCGTTTTTGCCTTTACAATGATAAGTTCGTTTTAGAGCATTTTTCATAACATCTTTCTAAATTTGTGGTTATAGCATACGAATTTCTACAACAAATTGGTCTTGAGTTCAAGGATTGTATCGGGCATATTAATATTTGTACCTTCAAATAACCAAAAAAAGAAGTCATGTGCTAACAAATCTAGTTAACGCTGGCCAAATAATTATCGAATTTCTAAAAATTATTCTCTCTAAAAAGAAATTGATTTTAAAATGTCATTGTGTCTCAGGCAGTGGGGGCTGAAACCACACCTCAGGTCTGCTTTCAAAAGCACAATGTAAAATATATTCAATCATAAGCCGACACCGCTCACCATTTATGGTTACAGCACTTCCATTTTAATTTTCTAAGAAGTCAAGTCTTCGTTACTCTTACGTAAACGTTGCGAATTCGTAAATTTTGCATATATTATTATTATTATTTTTTGTTTAAAAAATTTATGTAATCACATACATATTAAAAAAATGCAAAATCCTGTATAAAAATTTTTATTTAATAAACTCGAATACTTAATAACAGCACAGGGGTTTACAGTTATAAAACTAAGAAGTGAAGGTAACATTTTTTTTGTTTATGATTTTTGAATTTCAAATTTAATGGCAGAAATATCATACCTATACAATTTTTATTAAAAATATCTTAAAAACTTGGCAACGAGCTTTTGCAAGACTATATGGGAATTAGAGTGGCCGGACCTCATATAGGGGGAAAAATATCGGCATCTTGTTCGTTTAGACACCACAAAATGATTCCCCTTTCCAGATATTAATATAGCAACAATCTGAGCTGAATTAAACAACGTTAACCCGTGTTACTTGTCTCTTGAAGTTTGAGAAAATCTAAAAAGCCAAAAAGCTGACTTATGGAGCCATAACATAAGCTTAACTCCAGAACGGGAAATAATAAAACCACGCTTAATATCTCAAACGAAAGCGAATATTGTTATTCTTTATATTCTATACAAAATCTTTGTTATTTTAAATTAAACAGAGTTACAACAGCCTTTGAATCCAAAAACGTGACCTGTTACCACTAAATTCCCTTCTATTCTATTTTATTCTATTCTATTAAAAATATTATATGTATAAGTGTTATGCAGGCCATTTCAGACATATCTAAATGGAGTTTTGACATATCCGGTAAGAGTTCTTGATGATAAGATTACAAAACTAAAGGGGATATATAAAGTTCTTTTACAAGAGCAGCGAAACAGGGGGTGGAATATGTTAAATGCTCCTCTTTTATGAAAAACTAGGCAATCATGAATTTTAATCGCATTCTAAATTTTAATCGAATATCAAGTGCAAGGCTAAAAACTATAACTTTTTCTTTATGAGCGTGGCACTGCCCACTTTTTTAATTACGAAACTGTATAGTCATGACAGCTCAATAAGTGTACAAAGTTTCAGAAAAATCGTTCCAGTGTAAGTACCTCAAAATGATACCTTTTTTATGGGCGTGGCACTGCCCACTTTTCTAAATACGAAACTGTATAGTCATGACAACTCAATATGTGTGCAAAGTTTCAGAAAAATCGGGCCAGTGCAAGTACCTCAAAATGATACCTTTTTTTTAATGGGCGAGGCACTGCCCACTTTTCTAATGACGAAAGTGTAAAGTCATGACAGCTCAGTATGTTTGCAAAGTTTCAGAAAATTCGGTCCAGTGCAAGTAGCTAAAACTGATAACTAATTTTTTATGGGCATGGTCTCGCCCACTTTTTCAATCACGAAATTATAAAGCCATGACTGCTCAATATGTGTGCAAAGTTTCAGAAAAATCGGTCCAGTGCAAGTACCTCAAAATTAAAACTTTTTAGGGGCGTGGCCCCGCCCACTTTTCTTATCACGAAATTATTTAGTCATGATAGCTCGATATGTGTGCTAAGTTTCAGAAAAATCGGTCAAGTGCAAGTAGCTAAAACTGATAACTAATTTTTATGGGTGTGGCCCCGCCCACTTTTTTCCACCCATAAACACTCCCTGGTGTGTGTACAACAACTTGCCAAAGTTTGAGACCGATCGGTTTTACAGTTTCGGAGTCTATAGCTAACACACACACACACACACACACACACAGAGTTTCACTTTTATATATATAGATATTAAAAATGTTATGCGGGACATCGATTTTTTGCGGTTACCCTAATGGGCATACATCGGGAGAAATTTTTCGCCCATTTTTATTTAAAGACTGTTGTTCTTAATTCTGAACTTAAGGTTATTTTTTTAGTTTTTTCCGATATTTCGTTATCACACTGGATAGCTTCTTCAGGGAGAAAAATAATATTAAAAGAAAAAACATTTAAAAAAATTTAATAAAAAAGTGTTTACAAGTAATTTTTGTTATATATGTACATAAATATTTCTATATTAAAAAGAATTTTATAACAAAAATTACAAAAATTTTATTCATAGAGTATTAAAACAAACTTTCAAAATTGCTTCGTTTTCGTTTTCGATTTCCATCACATACCTGATTATTATTTTTAAAAGCCATAAGTTAGTTTTAATATTTATTGGTGATAATAAAACATAGTTTATGATGTTTAAAAACCTATTGCATATTATTTCAATAATTTTGAAGCGGTTTGTATATTTAAAACTAATTTATTACATAGTTATAAAATAATAAATAATAAAATATAAAATATAAAAAATTAATGAAATATATTTCATCTACGAAAATCTTAAACATTTAAATTTAAACATAACAAGCTCTTTGAACTAAAGGGTCCGCCATCTTACGTTTTTTTTTAACTAGAGCTTTTTTCGTGAATGGTAACACTTAGCTCATATCTGATTTGACAGATAATTAGTTTTATACTTTCGCTGAACGAATATCGTAGTGTATACGCTTGAACAAAGCTGGGAAATATTGCGACATTACTTTGGCCGATTTTGCCAAAAAAAAAATCATCTTTTCAGATGAAGCTCATTTTGATCTTGGCGGGTATGTAAACAAGCAAAATTGTCGCATTTGGGACACAGAAAACCCGCACGCATACATTGAAAAACCGATACACCCAAAACGAGTCACTGTTTGGTGCGGATTTTGGTCCAGAAGAATAATGGGGCCATTTTTCTTCGAAAATGAGCAAGGAGTGGCCGTAGTCAGTGGCGATCGTTATCGGGCCATGTTGAATGAATTTTTGTTCACAAATATTGAAGAGGAGGATATTGGCAACATTGGGTTTCAACAGGACGGCGCTACGTGCCACACAGCCGAAGCTACACTTTTTTTGATAGCATTTTCAAAAAAAAAAAGTTATTTGGCGGACCCTTTACATTAATGTTATATAAATATTTTAAAAAGTAAAATGTTTACGACAAAGTACCCATTTACACATAAGTTGCTAAAGAAAAACGAGTCAGCTGATCCTGAAAGCGTGCGTTTACGTGAGAGTAACGAGGTCTTAAGACTGAATGATATTTTCAGATGTGATGTAATGCAGTTAGCGTTGATATATTTCTCTTGAATCTTCAGAACACAAGAACCTACAGTTCTGCTTATTAACAAAAACATTCAAATGAAAATGAGCTTTATCACTCATATTCAGATTTTCAATGAAAGTGATTTTATTTCTTGCCAACTGTTAAAACTTAATTTCAAAAATTTAGATGTCGCCGATGATTTGCGGATCTAAGTTTTGGCACAAATTGCAACTTATATTTGAAAAATAGTAAATTTTTTTTTAATGCGGCGTAGTGATATACGCGCCATTCCTAGATGATATATTTCAGTTTTGTCAACACTTTTCTCTACACGTTCAATATTTTTAGCAATGAAAATTAAACGTTGTCTACCCGCTCGAGGCAATTCTCTTACGGTGCCATGATGGTGGTGACAATGAACTAATTAACGAATTTTTAATTCAGAGGACAAAATTCTGACTCTTAACTGTGGATGATATTTTCTTTACTTTGAAGTTATTGATCGTTGATTTAAATAATAAATTATTAATATTCTAGTTCTTTGTTCGGTTGTGAATCCCTCCATTATATATTCTCCAGGTGTTATTTATTTTATCTGAAAAAAAAAATTATATAAATAATAAATTTGCTAGTAGCCTGAAATGCATAATCTGTGTGGCAACTTTCATTTAAACATACATTCATATCTTTTATAGGTATTAGTGGAATAGAACTTAATGCAAATACTTAAGAAAAAAATACTTCTTCACACGACGTTGGATGATTAGATTTTTTCGCGTAAATTTTGGACACTCAAAACCTTTGAACAACTGATACAAAAAAAATTTACGTATAATTGTGCGAATTCACCCGATTATTGTTATAAAAGGTAGTATATGTGTTAATCTTGGTAGTTGTCTATCTGTGTGCCAAATTTTTCATATTTCCGTTCAGCCGTTTTCGCATCTATCATCTAAACATCCATACATACACAAATTCACGTTTTCATTTTACATTTATCAATGTTGACTTACCCAGTTTTTATTGAGTATCCCAAAAATAAAGCAAGATTTGAAAGGTGCCTTAAAATGTATGCGAGATTTTAATTTGTCGCCATTTGTGCAGTAAAGTTTTGTCAACCTTCAAAAAACAGCTCAAATCAGCTGTTGATTTTTTAATTTTCAAATTTAAATCTTGTGACCTATATATTAAACACTTAAGATTCAATATATCAGAATATAGCACTCTTATTTGACTCAACTTGGAGATAATCAAGTTTTGAGATAATCTGGGATGGCAAAGGTAAATACTTCAACAATGCAAGATTATTATATGAGAGGCATTGGATCGAACATTTCAGGATTTACGTGGCAACCAACAACCATTTGGGGGGGTGCTCTTATATTATTGGCAGGCGATTTAAGACAAACCTTGCCAGTCATATCACGATCAACAGCAGCAGATAAACTAAATGCGTGTTTAGAAGCATCTCATTTGTGGCAATATGTTAAAAAACTTTCACTAACAGTAAATATGCGCATAGAATTACAAAATCATGCATCAGCCCGTTTATTTGCACGTCAATTATTGGATATTGGAAGTGGAAAAATTGCTATGGACAATGAAACAGGACTCATCACATTGTCTGCAGATTGTTGTGTTTTAAATGAATCAAAAGAAGGCATAATTTCAAGTGTATATCCCAATATTGAGCGCAATTGTACCAATCACCAATGGCTAAGTGATCGCACTATATTGGCAGCCAAAAACAAAGATGTTTGCGATATTAATGTTGATATTCAAAATAAAATAAGCGGAGAAATAAAAAAAAGTATAACTCCATTAATTGTGTTAATGATCCTGATGAAATTGTTAATTGCCCAATTGAATTCTTAAATTCGCTTGACTTGCCAAGAACTCCACCTCACATGCTGCAGTTAAAAGTTGGTGTACCAATAATTCTATTACGCAATTTAAATCCACCACGGCTTTGTAATGGAACAAGATTAGCTATAACAAGTAAGAGCACTATATTCGGCTGTGCCGAATCTTTTATACCCACCACCAATTTTGTGTACATTTGAAGCACATTATTTATTATTTTGTTAGTCATTATATAATAATCTCTTTATAATAAAATATGTATCACTTTCTTTGTAGAGGGTGGTTAAATTTTAAGGGCCCATGTTGAAGGTGAACTACACCTAGTCTTTAAATTTGTTTTCTGCATTTCATTTGACATTTCTCAATGTCAAACTTACTCAATTTGATTCGTGGAAGGATACGCAAGTGAGCAACGCTTTAAAGTTATTCAGGTTTTTTATAAAAATGGGCGTTCAAATCAAAATGCATTTTGTGTGATTCTTTTGATCAACATAATCATTCAAATTCATTCACAATTGGGAGAATTGTAAAAAATATTTAAATTTCTTAGTTCGTTGAATAGGAACCACTGCTGGTTTTTGCGATAATGTGGCAAAAGAGCAGTCAACTCCGCCTCATCATCATGCCCAACAATTGAGCATCAATATTGTCATTGAAAATTTAGACCATCAGATAGAGGAGTGGCGCCATATTTTGTTAAATACATAATTGAACCATACAAATATTATAATTACAAAAATAAATAATAATAATTTCTTAAATAATTTGTGTTTTATTTAAAATCAACATCGGCCCTTAAAATTTAACCAAACTTAATAACTTCGATATGATAGTAAAATGTTTTCGTAAATTTAGTCTTTTAGTGAAAGTGGGCGTTAAAGTAGGCGTGTCAATAAAGTTTCTGCTAATAAATACAACTTAGATATTTCAATATAGTCCTTTATTTTCCAAAAAAACTTTGTCAATAGAGAAATTACATGAATTTAAGATAAACCGTTATATGGGACGTAGGCGTTAAAGTGGGAGTGTCACCTAAGCTTTTGGGCAAAACAATTACATTGATTAGAAGGATATACGTAGCAAATTTGATCATCATACCTCTAATTTTGGCGGTTTTATTAGCTTTTAAATTTCATTAACGGTAGATAACGTGAAAAGTGGGCGTTATAGTAGGCGTGTCATAGTTATTTTTATGAATGAGTACAACTTAGGTGTTTCAATATAGCCTTTTATTATTCCAAAATCTTTATTAATAGAGAAATTATATGAATTTTAGGTAAAACGTTATATAGGAGGTGGGCGTAAAAGTGGGCGTGGCACCTTTATTTTCTGGCACAGTAATGAAATTGCCAAAAGGGAAATACGTAGCAAATTTGATCATCATACATCTAATTTTGGCGGTTTTATGAACTTTTAAATCTCATTAACAGTAGATAACGTGAAAAGTGGGCGTTATAGTAGGCGTGTCAAAGTTGTTTTTTCGAATGAGTACAACCTAGGTGTTTCAATATAGCCCTTTGTTATTCCAAAATCTTTATTAATAGAGAAATTATATGAATTTTAGGTAAAACGTTATATGGGAGGTGGGCGTAAAAGTGGGCGTGGCAATTTGATTTTCCGTTACAAAAAAGCCTTTCACCAAAAAGCAAAGTGTGCAAAATTTCAGAGTCGTACATCGAATTTTGTTGCTTTTATGACGTTTTTGTTTTTAAATATACCGAAAAATACACTGCGCGGTATAAATTTTCGTACATTTTGATCGATAACTCCTCTCCTAATGCATAGATTTAGATAATTTTCGGGGAAAAATATTGTTTTTACTCAGGAAATATATATTCGGAGTTTCATGAGTCTACGTTAATGCGTTTGGACACAATTCAATTTTATTCGATGTTCGAGGGACACGGTTTTTTCGACCTACTCTTGCTTTTCGAGCTATAACTCTCTTCCTAATATTCCGATTTAGCCCATTTTCAATACCAAACAAACCTTGTCTATAAGAAAGATTCTGGCAAAATTTGAGCCCCCTAGCTTTTTCGGTGCGACCTCTATCGTGCTTTCAACAGACGGACAGACGGACAGACGAACAGACGGACAGACGGACAGACGGACGGACATAGCTAGATCGTCATCAAATCAAACCCTGATTCAGAATATATATACTTTATGGGGTCTAAAATGGATATTTCGATGTGTTACAAACGGAATGACAAAATGAATATACCCCCACCATTTTTTTGGTGGCGGGTATAAAAAAATTATTAAATAATATTATAGAAGCAACTTTTTTTATTGGTAAGTACAAAGGTGAAGTCGTATTGATTCCACGTATACCAATAATGCCGGCACATATGCCGTTTTCATTTGAACGAATACAATTTCCAGTACGTCTGGCATTTGCTATGACCACAAATAAATCCAAAGGTCAATCGCTGCAAGTATGTGGATTGAATCTTGAAACACCATGCTTCTCATATGGACAATTATACGTTGGATGCTCACGTGTTGGTAACCCATTATCATTATTCGTATTGGCTAATGAAGGCAAAACCAAAAATTCATTGCAGTAAATATATAGTTACAATTTAAATTAAATATGTAAAATATAATTTATAATCATAAATTTTTACATTTTAAAATACAAAAAATATGAAAAAAAACATAAACTGTGTGTGTTATTACAATTTAAATTTTTGGATTTTTAAATAAAACATTTTTTTCTATTATAAATAGCTAAAAACAATGATTTTGATTTTCTTCGAGAAGCAGTTCAAAATAAAGGAAAAATTTTGGGGCCAGCTACGCGGACCAGACCCGGATAGTATGGTCAAAACATTTGGAACTGGGATTGCGTTTGTAATTTTCTTTGATTTATTTTGTTCAAATAACACTAAGTTATTAAAATTTATTTTTTATAATATCTTCACCCATTGTTTTTTGTTAAACAAATAAAAAAATAATAACGTTAAATTAAAACAACAACAAAATTAATAATAATGGATGTATACAAAATGCAGGTGTTCAAAACATTTGCAACTCTTTAAGTAATTAACAGAAAATACAATAAATAATTTTATTGCTCAGTATTTTTATAACTTCTGAGCACCTCTTAGGCATTGAGGCAATGAGCTTTTTAATAAAATCGTCAGAAAATTCATTCCACTGCTTCTCTAACTGGATGAGAAGTTCATCACTATTTCGGAATACATTATTGCCAATATTTCGTTGTACAATCATCCACATGTTCTCGATCGGGTTGAGATCGAGAGATTGAGGCGGCCATAACATCGTATTAATTTTATTATCCTCCAGCCAAGCTTTACAATCCCTGCCGTATGTTTGGGGACGTCGTCGTGCCATGAATGGCATTTCCCATTCAGCATACGGAAACATAACAGAACTCAAAAGATCTCTATAGATTGTGACCGTCATGGTGTTAAATATGCGATGAATTGGGCCAATCCCATTTCTTAAAAAACACCCCCACACCATAATGTTTCTACCACCGTGTTTCACTGTGGCAGTTGTGTCTAACAGTGACTCTTCCATCTGATCCCGGAGGTTGAATTTTGACTTGTCTGACCACAATACATTCTTCCAATGCTATTAAGTCCAATTTAAATGGGAACGTCCAAAATCAAGGCGAGCTTTTCGGTTTTTTTCTGACACAAACACAAAAATGTGCATCTGTAACTTTTAAGACCATATTCTCGGGTCCTTCTTTTAATGGTAGAATGACCGTCATCTATTTAAAGTGCAGTTTTAGCTTCTCTAGGAACTGCTTTGGGATGTTTTGTAAAAAAATTCTTGATTTTCCGATCTTCTCTTACAGTTGTAACACGAGGTCTACCACCTTTATGGGTTGTATTGATGTTACCATTATAAAAAATGCGCGAAATCGTTGATTTTGGAACAGAGTACCTTATAGAAATTTCTTTTTGAGAAAGTCCATTTCTAAAATCATTTAATACTTTTTATTTAAAATCAAAATTGTTTTTGTTTCTTGCCATTTTTACAAAAATTATTCTGACGATTTTAAAGCTTGCAACAGTTAGTCATAACTATTAAAGAACAATAATTATAGTCAAATTTTTTAAAAAATATAACGGCCTGAATCTCACATTATTAAAAGGGATTGCAGTTACAGTTATTTCCTAGAATTTGCTAGTATAAATTGCTTCGTAAAGAGTTGGAGTACTGAGAGTTGCAAATGTTTTGAACACTTGCATAATGAATACACCCAATATCATTAATTTTTTTGTAGTTTTAGTTTAATGTTATTAATTTTTTTTTTTTTTTTTGTTTAACAAAAAACAATGGGTGAAGATATTATAAAAAATAAATTTTAATAACTTAGTGTTATTTGAACAAAATAAATCAATGAAAATAACAAATTCAATCCCAGTTCCAAATGTTTTGACCAGTACTGTATATATTGCTTGGAATACAGATTGCATTTATTTCTTAAAATAAATAAGTTCAAAGTACACAAAAGATTAATAGACAGATATTTTTAATTAAAAATCAGACTTTCGCATCAACATGAGACATTAAATTATTATTGTGCAATTAAAAGATAATTGCTCAATTTACAACCATTTCTAGGAGTCGTAGGTTGTAAAAATTCACTTCGACATAAAAAACGGCGATAGTACTTACTTTTCCAGCTATGTTGTGTTTATACGATATTGTATGTAGATAGAAAAAATTGTTATAAGTGTTGTACAAAAAATTACGAAACAAAAATGTGTACGAAGTACAATTCCTACGACTGCTTGTGAATATTTAGAACAAATATTTATTACTTTCACATCAACAGTAGTTCTTATTTTAAACTAGCTACAATCATTATCAAAACGCTTTATTCACTGCCTTATTAGATTCACATTTAAGGTCATAGTTCAAACCACCGCACCAGTTATTTTTGATTTATGCAAATGGCAAATGTCAGTAAATAGACAAAAAGGTTAAACTCTAATAAAGCGTACTTAAACACATGCAAATAATTTGGTATATTTTATAAACGTGCAAGTCATTTTATACTTAATTACTCGTGTCTAGTTTCTTTATGGCTTTAGTAATAAAATACAAGCAACAATATACAAGAGTGTGTAAAAATCTTCGCATGCAACATCTTAAAGTACAAATGTTTATTCCTGCAGCAAATAATAATTTCTAAATGTAATCACTAAATTTAACTAATTGCACAAAAATGAGTTTAATTAAAGCACAAGACAAGAAAGAAGTTAGTAGTTGTGTTTATTAAAAATTATAATTAAAATAAAATGGGTTTTATAGTGCATTACTACTACTGCTGCCACTGCTGCAAGCACTAACACTTTTGCAAAACTTCGACTCCTGACATATATTGTGCACAGGAATTCAATGTTGCATGCTCTGCTTTCATACATGTTTGTAATTATGTGCACAACTATGACGGGTGAAAATCTTGATAACAAAAGAAAGAACTATAATAAAAATATTTTTTGAAAAAAAGGGGAAAAACTTTAGTAATTAGACACATTTTAACTGATTTTACAGCAATGTAAATGTAAATGTAAAAATACAAAATGAGAAAATGAAAACAAAAAGTGAAAATTCCCCAAAACTATTGCACCAAGTCCAACTGAACATGAAAATTCATTTAAAACAAAACGAATATAAAAGGTTGCCAAAAAATCTCGCCAATTTGTTGTTTGATAAAGGGAGCGAGTGGTGAAGAGATTTTAAAGTTAAATCCGCCTGTAACAAAAGCTGTCAGTAGAATAGAACACAAGCAAGTTGAAAAAAAAATGGCGAAAAACAGGTGGCAAGGTTATAAAGTATCTGTGCATTATCTTTGGCAATAAAAACTAGTGCAAAAAAAAACAACAAAAAATGACAACGAACGGATAACTAATAAAATAACAAATGTAATCAACAACGGAAACGGAAGTGGAGACATACAACAAGCGGACACAATATTCTTACATACGGAAGGCAGTAATACAAACAACCATATTTAATTACTGGCGTGAGTCTTTTAAACAGGGTAAGAGCGAAAGACGATGGGAGTATGTTGTTTCAACTACAAAATGCCAAGGAAGTATTTAGCGCAATGCAGTGTTGTAGTTGTTAGTAACACATTGTTTTTTATTTACAAAAAAAAACAAAAGTTTTTTCTATAGGTAGATGAAAATATAACAAAATTAAATTAATTACAATCATTATCGTTACATTTTCGCTTGCACCTGTCGTCGTCGTCGTCATTACAAACATGTCCTTCTGTCTGCTTCAACTGGTTATTATTAAGTTTAGTTAAATGTTTTCTTAGCAGTAAAGTATAAATAAATGTACAGACATGCAGCGCAGTGCATGAAAAAACAATTTAAAATTATCTCCTATTATTTTTATGCTCAGCAAATATTTCTAATTCAAAAATAATAATAATATACTTTAGAAATGACATGGCGTATGACTTTTGGCAATGTCTTTTTAAATTTTTAAACGAGATATATTTTGTAAAAATATTTGAATTGTTTAAAATTTATATGATAGCACAATGATTTTTTATTGTATTTTATTGACGTCTTTGCCCAATTCACAACCTATCGCGAGAATTGTGTATTGCACAGTGCCACATACGTTCCATGAGTAATGTGAATATTTAATTTTTTGTAGTATCATCTTCATGCTACAATCGTTTTCTTTCATATTTCTTGCATACGCGAGTGGGACCGATGGAAATTTATTGCCATTGTGAAGTAAAACGGCTTTCAAACTTGTCTTGGATGAATCAATAAAAAGCCACCAATCCTCAGACTTATGACTGAAACACAGTTGTCGCTAAAGTCAATCAGCATTATCGCAAAATATCAAACCGTCCTCTTTGCTGAAATATATTAAAAAAGGTTGCTCTCTATTTCGAAAGTACGAGATATTAACGTCCTTTTGCACCAAATTTCATTCTTTTAATTGGGATGCAAGAAGCTTAGATTTGTTTTTTGAGAGCTAAGTTAATATGTAGATAGAAGCAAATAGTTGCCATTCATTGTTGCTACAAGGCGCTTTAGTGCGCCTACTCTGCCGCTGTTTACTGCATTACACAAATTTGGTCAATATTGGGTACCTGCTTTAAATTGACAATAAAATCTACATTTTTAACCAATTTTTATGGTTTATGGCTTTTTTTATTTTTAAGATAAGTGCAAAATGTTGAATAATTGCTTTATATATTTTTTTTAATTCCATTTTTAAATTGAAAAATATTACGAATTTTGCACAAAAAAAATGTTTGTTCTCCATTAATTTCTTAATAGTTCCAAAACGATAAGAGATAGAGAAAAATTCAATTCAATTAAAATAAATACAATTTTATTACACATCTTCTGGTGTTTTAGTTTTGAAGATCGGATGACTGGTTCTCGAGTTAGGATGAAATATGTCTCCGTACCTGACTAATTTATGGGGAAAATTTTGCAACGCCCAAAAAAAAAATCTCGATTTGATGGAAAAAAACCGACAACGCATCAAAATCCATATAATCCACATAGTTTCAATTAACGGGAAGACAAAAAATGATTTTTTGTCGAGCAGTGTTATCAAAGGTGACATTATAAATTTTATATGCAAATTGAGAAATGCTTTCGTATCTTCTAACACCAAAAATATATCTTGCAATATTGTTATATGTTACATCCAGCCTTCGTCTACATTCAGCATTACAACTAGCAAATAGCTCGCAACTATACATTAGAGTTGGCAGTAAATACGTTTTGGCAAGTTGCATTCGGATGTGTGTCGGTGTAAAATCTTGCGACACCCATAGGTTTCTTAACATAGAAAAAGTTTTTCCACAGTTTATTTTAATATGATCTGACCAATTAAGTTCATAGTACATAGTAAAGTATCAGATGAACATGGTAAAAGATTTTACGAGGACATTTTACATAGAGAAAAGCGTTGCAATGAAAAATTTATAAAAGGAATGCTGGCAGATTTTTGTTAATCGATTGTACGAGAAACTTTAACTGAATATATAAAAGAAAAAACTACAAAATTACTTCCATTTCCTACCAAACAATGCGTTTTAGTTTTAGCTATTAAGTACTATGGTATTTTTACTTGATCCTGTATAATATAGGTGTCTTCAGTTAAGCGTGAATAAAAGCAACTTTTGTAAACCGATTTGTACTATTTATAACTTATTTTATTCACATGATTTGTAACTTTCTGAATAATTTTAAAAATGTAAAATAATTGACCTGATCATTTTTCATTAACGTTGTGAAAACTAAAATAATTACTCGTTTTGTATTAAAACAAATATTATTGCTGAATAACTTATAAACACTTAAGTACTAAAAATCGTTATTTTGCTAGTTTAAACAAATTTTTAGTGTTAACAATTTGCTTGTCGGACTCATCAAAGTCTCAATTCATACTTTGATTAATAATCTATGATATGCCTTGTAAATTTTTTGATTATCTAATTTTGTTCAAAAGTTATGATTTATGCAACGAAAAAACTCAAATAGCGCTACCGTACATCGTTGCAGACAACAGTTAGCTAAAAATGCAAAACAGTTTAGACATATTTATTCTAATACCTTTATTATGATTGCACTTATATTAGTTAAGTAATGCTGCAAAATATTTACACTTTCTACTTTAAAACGCATAGGCGAAACGCAGGCAAACTATTAAAATACATAAATTTTTATGATGATATTTGCTTTGACACTACATCACCTACAAGACCATCGTTGCTGTTGTTTCATATTTAAAACAATCTCTATTTTCTTAGACCACAACGGAAAAAGCTTGTTGCGCATTCCGAAAAAAAAAATTTTAGTTTTTTGACTGTATTAGCAGATTTTAAACCTATTTTGCTAAATTACCGATTTATTCTCAAATATTTTTGAAAAATGTATGCCACACACAGGTATGTCCAACTCAATATTTTGGTTTAAAAAAATTAGCTTCAATTATACAAAAAAAAATTATGTTTAAAACTTTCGTTTACGGTTTCATAGCACATTTCTTACAGTCAAACCTAAACAAGAGACAAACAAACCGGAGAGAGCTCTCAGAAATTTGCATGCCCATATTTATGTAGTGGGTTTTATTAAACAACTTAAGTGTTAATTACAGTTCATTACACAATGTTGATGCCTTTTTTAAGGTAGGATCACTCAATTGCAACAAATATACCACATTTATAAAATTTTTTATCTGCTCTATATGTGCAGTAGAAATATAGAAGCAGGCCATTAAAATTTTGGTTTTTTTACCCCTATTGATCCTCAGTGATTTCAAGGCTACTAATCGGTGTCCTTTACTTAACAAAGTCCCGAACATTAACTGGCATTTGCTTTTAACTAAAAAACAATTTAAGACAGCATCCGTACTATGTGTGTGCTTGTCTGTGACCTAGTTTCTTTCGTTTACTAATGCTGGACAATCGCATACTACATGCGATTCTGTCCTAGCATTAGGGTGATCGACTCGGTTTTTCAACCGGTGGGAAACCCGGGTTTTTCCTCTTTCTGCTGACGGTTTTTTCTAAATGTTGATTTTTCGAATATTGAACACACCGGTTTTTTTATCCGAAAAAGCCCGTTTATTATTTCTTTTATATCTTTGTAACAAATTGTACCATCTATATATATAAAAGTGAAACTCTGTGTGTGTGTGTGTGTGTGTGTGTGTGTGTGTGTGTGTGTGTGTGTGTGTTAGCTATAGACTCTGAAACTGTAAAACCGATCGGGCTCAAACTTTGGTAAGTTGTTGTACACATACCAGGGAGTGTTTATGGGTGGAAAAAAGTGGGCGGGGCCACGCCCATAAAAAATTAGTTATCATTTTAAGCTACTTGCATTTGACCGATTTTTCTGAAACTTTGCACATATATCGAGCTGTCATGACTAAATAATTTCGTGATAAGAAAAGTGGGCGGGGCCACGCCCCTAAAAAAGTTTTAATTTTGAGGTACTTGCACTGGACCGATTTTTCTGAAAGTTTGCACAGATATTGAGCTGTCATGACCATATAATTACGTGATTAAAAAAGTGGGCGGGGCCACGCCCATAAAAAAAGGTTATAATTTTGAGGTACTTCCACCAGACCGATTTTTCTGAAACTTTGCATACATATCGAGCTGTCATGACTAAATAATTTCGTGATTAGAAAAGTGGGCAGTGCCACGCCCATAAAAAAAAGGTATCATTTTGAGGTACTTGCACTGGACCGGTTATTCTGAAACTTTGCAAACGTATTGGACTGTTATGACTTTAAAATTTCATGATTAGAAAAGTGGGCAGGGCCACGCCCATAAAAAAAATTATAATATTTAGGCTTTTGCACTTGATATTCATTTAAAGTTAAGAATGCATTTCGATTCATTAAGGGGCGTAGCAACGCGCGCCGGGTTTGGCTAGTAGAATATATTTAGTACGCGAAAAGTTTCCAAAAATTAGAAAATAAAAACTATTAAATATTCTTCCATATTATTGTAAAAAATTTATTTGTTTTTTAAAAACCAAATGCAAAATAAGAAAAATAGTTGAGCTTATATATATTTTTTTTATTGGATATAAACCAAACGTTAAAAATTAAAGGTAATTTAAGCATAAACTTAGCTAATAGATCACTTTTAGGGAAAATGTGTAGTTACAATAAGGAAAAAGCAATAATCTCTTCTTCCAGATCCTAATTTTAATTAATTTAATTGAGTGTCTGTCAAATTAAATTTCAATTAAACCATCGAACAAACTAGTTTATGCCTATATTTGTATGTCTGTGTCTATCAGGGGTATAAGAAAGAATTTTTAAAATGAAATTTTAAAATCTTTCTCCCTAGACTTTAAAATGAATTTCAAATTAGAAAAATCATTTCAAGCAAAATACGTTAGTGTATATTAGTTTAAAAGATCTATTTAACATTTAAAAAATTTACAGAAGGAGATGCAAAAATTTATAACAGACTTATAAAAAGTCTTATTTATTTATGTATTAATTTATTGTATTTATTTATTTTATTGTAAAGAGTACCTGTTGTCCTTAAATTCAACTAATAAAAACCAAATTAGTCAACTGCATTCATGTCAGTTATTGCGTAACTGCGCAGCCAAACGTATATAAACTGTAAAAATTTCATATTAGATATAATTTTTATTAAAATCTTTTTTCACAATATTTTTTAATTTTTTCTTTAAATATTATATTTTATATATTCGAACCGGTAAACCGGTTTTTTCTCAATTTTCAAACTAGCAAAAATACCACCACAATATTTCAAAAGTAGATTTGTTTTTAATTAATAACAAACTTTTTATTAAAAAGCATAAAATAGTTTATAATGTTAAAGAAACACTTTAAAACTATAAAAATTAATAAAAAAAAAAACTTGAATTTAAAATACAAATTGAGTAAAAATATTTTTTATTAAATAAAATATTATTCTCTATGAGATCAAATATAAAAACAAAAAAACAAAAATACAGGTACTTCAGCTATGAGATCAGAAATATAATCATTAGAATTCAATTTCAAAAACATTTTAATACAATTTATAATTAAAACATTAATTTAACGACATAGAAAATAATCTTTTAATATGCTCAAAGTCAATTTCTGATTTTTTTAAAAGTGCATTCCATATTTTGAGTTTTCTGACCACTTCCCTCAAAAAATTTTAACTCTTTCTTTATAGAAATTTTGAAGTATTGGAAACGTGAGCTGATTTTTTTTTAATTTTTTTTATTACCTCTAAAAGTGTATCAAAATATTTGTAAAAATATTTTTAAATGTAAAGTTTAAAAAATCCTTGAAGAAAAAAAAATATAAACATCTGCTTTCGAATCGTAGCCACCTTTTTTATTTCCCGGGATCCAGAAAGATAATCCCGGAAAATCGGGAAGATTAAATAACTCAAATTCCCGGAAAATAACCCAATTTATAGCACAAAATGTATTTGTTTGTTATTAACAGTAATCGCTATGCAATAACCTCTTTATACTAAAATATGTATCATTTTCTTTGTATAACTTTGATATGCTGGTAAAATATTTTCGTAAATTTAGTCTTTCAATGAAAGAGGGCGTTAAAGTAGGCGTGTTGAAGTTGTTTCTACTAATGAATGCAACTTAGAGTTTATTATTCCAAAATCTTTTTTCATAGAGAAATTATATGAGTTTAAGATAAAACGTTATATAGGAGGTGGGCGTAAAAGTGGGCGTGCCACCTAAATTTTCCGGCAAAACAATGATATTGACTAGAAGGATATATGTAGCAAATTTCATCATCACACCTCCAATTTTGTAAGTTTTATGAGCTTTTAAATTTCATTAACAGTAGATAACGTGAAAAGAGGGCGTTATAGTAGGCGTGTCGAAATTATTTTACTAACGAATGCAATTTAGATGTTTCAATATAGTCCATTATTATTCCAAAATCTGTATTTATAGAGAAACTATATGAATTTGAGGTGAAACGTTATATGGGAGGTGGGTGTAAAAGGGGGCGTGTCACATTTATTTCCGTTAGATTAAAGTATTTCACCAAAAAGCCATGTTTGCAAAATTTCAGAATCGTATATTCATTTATGTTCGTTTTATGACGTTTTTGTTTTTAAATATACCGAAAAATACACTGTGCGGTATAAATTTTCGTACATTTTGATCCATAACTCCTTTCCTAATTCATAGAATTAGGCAATTTTCGTTTAAAAATATTGTTTTTACTCAGGAAATAAGTATATATTCATGAGTCTACGTTAATGCGTTTGGACACAATTGCATTTTATTCGATGTTCGAAGGACACGGTTTTTTCGACCTACTCTTGCTTTTCGAGCTATAACTCTCTTCCTAATATTCCGATTTAGCCCATTTTCAATACCAAACAAACCTTGTCTATAAGAAAGATTCTGGCAAAATTTGAGCCTCCTAGCTTTTTTGGTGCGACCACTATCGTGCTTTCAACAGACGGATGGACATAGCTAGATCGTCATAAAATCAAACCCCGATTCAGAATATATATACTTTATGGGGTCTAAAATGGATATTTCGATGTGTAACAAACGGAATGACAAAATGAATATACCCCCACCATTTGTTGCTTTATATATTTTATAAATTTTTTAATTTCAAAAATTTTATAATTTTCCAAAAAAAAAAATTTTTTCAGACTTGTTTCTCGATAACTCGAAGGGCCATTATTACAACTTGCCGTTAGTTTAAGGCAGGATTTTGTCGGACCGATAAATGGCTTTGCATTATAATCCCTCATTTATTATTTTTATTATTGTTAACAAAAATTACAATAAAAAATGCAAGTGTTAATAATGATTAGCTATTTATCGAGCAAAAAAAATCTTACCTCTAATTAAAGGCAAGTTGTAATAATGGCCCTAAAACTTCTAAAACTAATGGCTAGATCAGAAAAAAATATTAAAAAAAACTTTAAGCTGGCGTAATTTAAAGTTTTCAGACGGATTGCTCAACAAAATCGAGTACGTCGTTCCAAAATTACGACAAGATGTATGGAACAGCCTCTTCAAAAATCTCAAATTTTATAAAAAAAAATTTACAAAAAAAAACCTTACCATAGAATTTAAAATTATGATCATTTTTGCAGTTAGGTGACTATAGCGGATCAAGAAAATATATTTGTTATTTGGGAAAAAAAGTTTCCATTTGTTGCATAGTGTTATTAATGTTAAACCTAAATTTCCTTAAATGGTGCATTCAAACATTTTTATTTACCAGCTATGTTGGCATGCATTGTTTAAACTCCACACATATGTATGTAGTTGTTGTCTTCGAAGCACTTCGTTTATTTTAAACTTCGCTAGGATCTAATTTTTAAAGGATATTTGTCAGAAATTTTTTTAAAAAACTTTTATGACTTTTATTCACATGACTGTTAGTTTTAAGTATTCCATTTATCAATTTACCTAAATTTGTTCAAAACAAATTAAAACATTTTTTTGTACGAGTTACTTCGGTGAACATATAAATCTTTATCATAAATTGATAAACAAGATTTACTCTTCAACAATCGAGAATTGTTGAAAGCACCCACAATACCGAAGTAATATTTATTTAATTGTCCACTCTATTCTGTATAATATTATTGTCAAAGTATTAATATCACTGCAAAATTTTTACAAAAGTTTAAATTGAAGCAAGTGTGTTTGTGAATTTATATAATATTCTTAAATCAAATTCTCTACAAATTCAAAACTAAAATTATCTCTAATCTCTAATCAATTATGAAAAAAACACACACACAACAATTTTTAGTCATACAAAAGGATTTTTTTAATATAATAGCGAAAGCACACCAAATATACATTGACTTTAATTCTATTTATTATAATTCCACATTGAGTAGTTTTGTCATAATTTTTTGTTTTCTTTAAACATTTTAAAATTGAATTAAAAATAATTTGTCCAGAAAATACCGATTATAAGGTATGATTTATCACATCAAAAAGCAACTTTTCATTTAATATTTTTCTTCCAAAAGTTCCAAAAATTGGTTTTGTCAAAAGTCCACTGATATGTATTAAAATAAATAGCTGCTTCAAAGGCTTTTGTTAAGTACATACATAGATACATACATATGAACATAAAATTAAACCGAAAAAAATGTTCTAAAATCGCTATAATTTCAATAATTTTATTTCAATTTTTCTTTCTCTAGTTTTCAACAATTGTGTTGCGGCATTATCGTTATTATTTTGTGATGACATGCAACAAAGGCAACCCAATCAAATGATTTCAAATAAATAAATAAAAAATAACAAAAAAAAACAACTTCAAAAAACTATAAAAAAAAAACAAATTAGCTGAACCCGTACCGCATAGCTGCTTTAAACATAAATATATAGTTAGTTAGTTACCCAATAATAAAATAGTCTTTCGAACGAAGCATGTTTGTAGGAGAGAAATATAAAATGTTCACTTGCAAACCAGCTTACAGAATGCATGAAATTTGTATGGCGAGTTTGCGCTTTGAAGCATTACTTGCTTAGCACAAAATGCTACTGCTTCACTTCCACTATTGCATCAAAGCTTTTTTCGAAGCACATATAAATGTGAATCGATTTCTAAAATATAATATTGGTGCTTCGAACAACTCGACTTACTGGGTATGTATTATTTCAATTAAGTAAAAAAAGCCTTATCAAAATTTGAGAAAATTAATAAAAAAAAATTAAGAAATAAAATTTTTTAAAGAAAACACAATTTGTCTTATCCTATCCCAGCATATTTTTGTCCCAATGAATCATTGTTCCATGTTTCTTCAAAAATGAGGCATGTCGGAATGTCACCTTCAATGGTAACTGTTATCGCACCATATTAACAGACTAAGTATGTACTTCCTGAAGTTCAACTGCATGGTTGCGGTGAGTGCTGGTTTCAACAAGACGGTGCTAAAATCCATACAGCACGTCAAACAATGGTTTTGTTGAGAAATCATTTCAACTAGCACTTAAATTTACGATTTTCTACTGTAAATTGGCCACCTAGATCATGCGGAATCATATCTTTTGACTATTTTCTCTGTGGATATGTAAAGTCTGCGTATTTAAGGAATAATCCAGCTACGATTGACATTTTGGAAGCACATCATTACTCTTGTTATTTCAATATACCAGTCACAGTGTTCGAATGAGATGCGCAAAATTGTACCTTTCGAATGGACTACCTCGGATGTACATGATATAATTTTCAAACAGTAAGTGCCATAAATTTATTTAACTAATAAAAAAAATTGTTCACTTTCAAATTTATGTGTTTTTTTTTTACATTAAAAACCCAGTCTCACGGTGAATCACGCTATATTTATTCATTAAAAAAAAATTGTGAAAACTTGTTTCCCTAATAATTTTTATTTAGAAAAATTCACTAATTTGTATTAATTAATTTAACAATTTAATTATAATATATTTTACTCTCCCCAACATGTATATCGGCCAAGATTAATGCTTCTTCGTTGGCAAATTTCATATTCATAAATTCATAAGTTCAGAAAATGTAGAAATGACTATAAAAATAAGAAAAGTATCTTTTTGTCCGTCTCTATATTTTTAAACTCAACATGGATAAGTAAGTAGTTTCTAATTTCAGAGTTCTTTGTATATTTAAAAGCATTAAAAATACAAAAAGTACCATAAAAATTAAAAAAGTATCTTCTGTGTCTCCCATATCATTATCAGTCTCACTTTGGATCAATGGTCCCTAATTTACTATCTCTATCTTTACAAACGTAGAAAATACAAAAAGTACTTTATAAATCCGAAAAAGTACCTCTTTAATATATTTTCAATATCAACTTGTATCAATATTTCTTAATTTAAAAAATCTAAATTTATAACCGTGGAAAAAACAAAAAGTACCATAAAATTCCGAAAAGTTTTTTTTTTTGTCTCCCATAATATTTTCTGTCTTGTCTCATCAAAAGTCTCTAGTTTTAAAAAGTCTTTTAGTTTTTCTAGGTCCTTAAGCTTAGAAAATACAAAAAGTACCATAAAAAAAGTTTTTTTTTGGGGGGTTTTCATATCAATTATAAATTACAAGTTTTAAATGTTTTAATATCTATTTACCAATAAAATATTTTACTAGACAGGACTTAAAGTGAATAAATTTACTCTTTATTTTTATACAAATAAATATGTTCCAAAAAGTATCAAACTGCTTTTCTGAATTTTCCTTTTTCTATCCAGTTACAAATGTGTTCCAAGTTTTACAAAATTTGATAATTTTTTATATCCGATGAAATTCCTAAAACAAAATATTTTCAAATCGGCTCTTGAAATATAAATAAAATATATTTTCCCCCCTTTTTGGTACCCTTTTTCTCCCCCTAAAAGTTTCCTTAAATTTCAGCTAAATAATTGTCTATATTTTATTAGGCAATTAGACAATTTATGTCCTATTGAGTAATAAAAGAATTCTTTTTTTAAAGAATACCAAAGGACAATTTTTACCCCTTATATTTATATACATGCGAATTGGTGGTGAAACCTTTTTATTTATTTTTTTTTATTTTTTCGAAGAGTAACTAATAGTACATTTACACCTGCGCGAAATCTAGTAGATTTGATTTAAAATCTTAATTAAAATCTGCACCGTTTACACTATTGTCTTTTGACATTTTGCGAGATTTCGTTTTCAAAACAGTATATTAATTTATAAGGTGATGTGAAAAGCTTTCTATAACCTGCGTCTCTAAAACTTAAACTCCATATAAAGAAACTATTAACAATAAAGTATTTGCGCAATTGCAACCACCTTATAGGTTATGATTGAATTTTTCTTTATGAAGCGTAGTGTTTTTAAGTACAATGTGCCCCGGTGGACCAGTCAGTAGTGTGCTAGTCTGCTAGTTTGGGGGTTGCTGCTTCTCCTTTTCTTATATTCTTTTTCTCTTCTAACTATTCTATTCATATGGAGCGCCCAACATGCCAATTGGGCATAAGTGTATACCTGTCGTGGGTTTGGGCTTTTAGTGCCCCCCCCCCTTTTTCAACCTAACCTAACCTATAAAAACCACAGTTGTATTAAGAAGCTGTACAAAATTTTTAGTAGATTTTGCGAAGATCTAGTGACGAAGTAGATTTTGTTTTGTATGGGGAATCAACTAGATTTTGCTTAAAATCTCCAATGCACTTGAATTGTATTATAATACGATTTAAAATGTTTTCCTATGTTCATGTGTTTTAAAGATACCAAAAATACCCCTTAAGGGGTTGAAAATTCAAATAAGGTCAGACACCTGTCAGTTTATTTTTTTAACAGATTACAATCGGTTTCGTTTTTGGTATAGGAGATAAAAGGTTGCCAAATTTACCCGTTAAGATTGTTACGCATAAACACAATACATAAATAAATTTATTAACTACAGTGCCATCTAGATACAAAGAAACAATTAAGGTTTTTTTGGAATAAAAATTAAGCAAAAACTAAACATGAATCAGCTTGAACCTGTGGTAAAATATTCATCCTAATAGCTCTTACGGTTCCTGAGATCACGTTTTACTAACAAACGCACTAATGTTTTCGCAAATGTACTTATATGCATAAATATAATAGACATAAATAGATCTCCCTGGCATTTATTCATATACTAAAAATGACTTTTATGGATTTCAAATGTTGTACAATATATTTACATACACTCATACACAATTTATTGAACCGCAAATAAATATTAACAATGCAACACATTATCATGCACATACATACATAATGTTTTCGTACATAAAGTGCAATTATTATGTTGATAATATAACCGCTTTGATAATATAACATTTCATCACTTTACCACATGTTGGTAAGAGAAAAAAAAAAGAAATAACTTAAAACAAAAAAAAAATTAAATCAATATGAATAAAACATTTAAAATAATGCTTTTCCAAAGGATTTGCTTAAAATTCATTTATGTAATTTACAATAGTTTATGTATGTAAAATATGTATGTACATATTTACATAACAATTTAGAAAAAAAAAATTATGGAATTTTTTTAAAGAAACAATATAACAACAGCAGGGCTCTTTTCTTGTTATGCATAACAATTAATTGAAAAAAATTAATTCGCGTTCAGTGAAAAACTAAATACAACTTTTTATTTAATATTTATAGGCCGTTGTTTTTATTTTTTTATTTTTTTTTTTAACATTCATACATAAACACAATTTATAATTTTACAATGGGATGTTTTTATATGTAGGTACGTATTTAATATGAGATGAATGGTGATACAAACAATTGTTATTGCATGACTACATGTTGTGTAAAGTATATAAGATTCGGCACGGCCGAATATAGCACTCTTACTTGTTTCAGTATACCTAAGCCAATTATCAAGCAAGAACTTACACCAGAACAACGTTGGCCAATTGTGAGAATATATTTTCAAAATTCGCACTTCTTCAATCAATCGATACCGACATTTACTCTTTTCGATAATATTCAAATCGAGCCCATACCGTGCGTACAGACAACAACCCGCACAAAAAATAAATAAATAATTGATTTGATTGATTGATTTATTTATAAATTTGAATTATATTCTTTTATTAATATAAATAACTTTTTTAATTGATATTAATTACTTTCAAAAACCCAAGAAATTTCATTTGAATAAAATATTTAATGAAAAATAAAATTGAAAAATTTAATTTTTGTCAAGATTTGAACAGAAAAAAAATTAATATGACTCAATTACAAAATTAATATTGTTAATGAAATTTTCAATTTTATTACTAACTTGCATGTGCCCGTGAACTTTTTTGCGTAGTTTTTGGGATCCAATGTATGCATTAACCAAATTTCATTCAGCTCCGTTTAGCTATCTAAATAGGTACATATGTAAGTAGTTATTTAAATTCCTTCCCTCTATTTGATCAAGACTTTTGCAGATAATTTTTTTTGTGTCATGATCGGGCATGCCATCCATTATTTTCGAAACCAAATAAGCAAAATGTAATTAAAAATATATTTATGTATGTATGTATGTTTGTATTTATGTAAAAATATATATATAAAATGTATAATTTCCTTTCGAATAATTTTATTGGAAACAGTTTCATTAATCTTTATATGTATATGATTAAATACATGTTTTATTTAAATAAATCCCAAATTGCAATTACGGCTGTAATTAAAGTGATTAAAAATATTTTTAATATTAAGTAGAAGTTTTAATTAATTTTTTGGTACTATTTTTATTGATTTTTTTCGCAATATTATTTCAATAAAAAATATTAATTTTCATTTAATTAATAGTATCATTATGATGATTGGAGCAAAATCAAATAAAATATTAATTTCGTATTTGAAACTCATATTTTTTTTTTGTTCTGTGCATTCTCCCTCTAGACGCCAGCGTGATAGAGAATTCGAATTCAGCAACTCGGTTTCTTCCGTTAATTACTTGAAATATTTTTAAGAAAGATCTTGGCCTACTTCTATGTATGAGTCAAGTAAGATGAAGTAATTTAAGCCAGTAGACCATCAACAGTAAATTAACTGAGAATCAAAAGGACTTCTTTTCTAGCTTTACACGTATTTAAAGAAACAAAGAGGGCACAATCCTCATGAGATTCTTGAGACTCTAAGTCCCCGTTTAGACAGGGAAACATTTGGAAGGGAAACATTTGGAAGGGAAACATTTTGTTTGGTAGAGAGGGACGGGTGGGGAAGAGAATATGAAATTTGATTTCCGTTCTCGGAGGCACGCTCTGTGCTTTCGTTCTTATTGTTAACATTTGCTATGCTTTTTGACATTTGCTTTATTTCTTTTCGGCGAGCTTTGTTCTCTATGTTTTATATTTGACTTTGTTTGAAAAAAAAATAAAAAAATAAATAATGACTAAATAAAATCAAAAATTAAAATATAAACTGGAATGTTTCCGACAACATTGTTTCCCTGTATGACCGCGCAGGAAAATACAAAAGCGAATGCCAGATGTTTCCCTTCCAAATGTTTCCCTGTGTAAACGGGGACGTACATCCCAAAAAATCACTGCTTGGCATAGTTAATATGCAGAAAGCGAAAACGTGAATCCAAGATTTAATTACCAAATTATATCATGAAATGAACCTAAGAAATGGCCACCTAGTTCATATATTTTAACACAATTGGACTTCTTGTTATGAGAATACGTAAGGTGTAAAAACAGCCAAAAAAGCTTAGAAAGTATTTTTAAAAAATAAAAAAACGATCAGAAAAAAATTTAAGACAAAACAAACAAAAAAACTATGTATATTATTTTTTAAGCAAAAACTATAGTAATAGCGGGTGATTAATCTTGAGGTTTGACTTATAATCTGTATATATATAAGTTAAACTCTGTCTGTATGTGTGTGTGTGTGTGTTAGCTATAGACTCCGAAACCAAAAAGCCGGTCGGACTCAAACTTTGGAAAGTTGTTGTACAACTTCCAGCAAGTGTTTATGGGGGATAAAAAGTGGGCGGGGTTACGCCCATAAAAAATAAGTTATCAGTTTTAGCTACTTGCACTTCACCTATTTTTAGAAACTTTGCACGTATATTGAGCTGTCATACAGTAGATATTGAGACTATACAGTTTCGTGATTATAAAAGTGAGCAGTGCCACGCCCATCAAAAAAAAGTTATAATTTTAAGCTTCTTGCACTTGATAGTTTGCATAGCAACGCGCACCGGTCTTGACTAGAAAAAAATAAAACACAAAAATTTTAAAATTAACAAGTGAAAATTTTTTTGGCCTTTACTGTTTAAATATTGGTCTTGACTACGTCTGAGGTGGTCCATTCGAAAGGTACAACTTGGGCGATTCATTTAACCATAGCGATTACTATCTCGCGAATAACACGAGTAATATTAACTTACAAAGCATCAATAGTAGTTTTCTTATTCCTAAACACCTTAGCCTTTACAAAACATTCCAAAAGTGTGATATCGCACTACCTAGGTGGCCAATTTACCGCAGCAAAACGTGAAATTAAGTGCTCATAAAAATTATTTCCTCACAAGTCCATTGTCTTACGCGTTGTATAGCTCGTAGCGTCGCCTCAATTAAACCAGAGCTTACCGAGACCATGCCCTTGAATTTGCTGCGATAACAGTTAACATTGATAACATTCTGATTGGCCTTACTTTTAAAGAAATATAGACCAATGACTCCACCACTCCATAAACCATATCATACCGTTGTTTTCAATGGATATAATGAGAGTTTTTAGTACTCTTCGTGTGGCCCATCAGCCCAAATACGGCCATTTCGTTTATAAACGTATTCCTTGAGCCATAACCGTGCTTTATCACTGAATAAAGTTTTGCGATAAAACAACGAAAAAACACTTCTCACAGAATGCTGCTTTTCTTAATACAGCTTAACAATTAGGTGCCGCTGTTGTGGTGTGAGTCTTTCCATGATGACATGCCAAACGTTATTTATTTTTTTAATCAAACCTCACGATGAATCACCCTTTCGTTTTTACTTTATTTTCAATTCCTGATTCTTTCTATCTTAGCGAGTAAATGGCGCGAATATTTGTTTTTCAATAGGGTTCAGTGTATTCACATCATTATAGAAAAAACCGAACGTTTCATTGAGTGGGCTTGGCAATCAAAAAAATTTCTTATGTCAGTTAGGTACTCAAATTAAGTTAATACCGATTACGTTAAAAATTTTATTTTACATACTGATGAAAGGTCCTGGTGTTCTATCGTTTTACAAGCGTAGGTCTTAAGAGATGTTTGAGACCAAACAACAAACTTCATAGAATCTAGATATCTGGGATCAGCAATAATGCAGTACATGTAAACACAGTTTGGACAGTTAAAAAACAAATTTCGGTATAATGCCTTCGTAGCCTTGATTAGATTCCAAATTTACGCGAAGCACATACACAATAAGGGTGATACTTTTTGAGGGAATTTGTCTCACGTAATACGTTTTTGTCTTTTATTTTATTTCTTTTTATATATACATATGTATGTACATATATGTATGTTTGTATACATTTTTTATATTTGTTTTCTGTAAAAATCTTAGTAACATTAGTGTTCCCATATGAATGTGGTACAAATTATAAGAGTATTCGTATCAGGAAAAATAACAATAAATGTAGAAATACTCATGGGTATATTTTTATGTGTAGAAGGCTTCGTTTTTCTTATTTTTTTCAAACAGACCCATTGCTGCCACAAAATAGTCAATTTTATTTGTGTTTTTATGATTTTTTTAGCTGTTATGCATTTTTAACTAGACATCATCATTTCGTACGCCACATCATGCACGTGGTTTATACTATTTTTTTTTTTTTCTTTTATTTCATCCCCTTTGCTAGTTGAAGACAAGAGTGAACAAAAGATTTAAAAATTTCTTTTACACATGCACGTTTTACAAAAACGCGACTTTGTTTTTATTGTATAGTATATGATATCACGTCTTCACTAAAAATTTTGCTAGTTAAAATACTCTATGATTTTGTTTTTATTTCATAAATATGTATAGAAATTTTAGATTAGATGTACTAAAATAAAATTAACACTAAAATTATTCAGTCCACTGTTGTTTAAGTTTAAGTTAAAAATCAAAGCATACTTTTAGGCATTATAAAAAAAATGAGTTTTCGATGTGAGAGTTGCCAGTTTGGAAAAAAAGTGCAGAAAATGCATTAAAACTTAAATAATTTAATGTATAATTGCAGAATTTTAAAGAAATATTTATTTTGCAATTGTTTTAAATGTGCACAATAATTGAAAAATGTTTTTAAAAATAATTAATATTAAAAAATTTTTTCAAAACATATATTGCATAGAAAATTTGTCAAAAATTTTCTACATATACGATGAATCAAAATTTTTGTAAAATTTTTTTTTTCAGTTTTATTAGTTTACAATCTATAAATTTATCTATTTACAATCTACAAGACATATTAATCAAAATTTTTAATAACTAACTACAACTTCATTAATTAAGTTCCAGTGAACTTACAAAAATACATAAAAAATTAATATTAAAAAAAACACTAAAATATTGTCATATCACTTATATTTGCCTATAATCTTATAAATTAAAATCTTTTACTCACCGTATTTCATGACGTTTTGTACTTGAAATAGTAGAATAGGTCTGTTCGTTTACTTTTCCAGTAAAGTTCAGTAACTGAGTTATTTAATAAACATTTCGAATAAGAAGTACGCGAACGGAAATAATGAGTAAACGAACGATCCTAATATTGTTATTTTATTGTATTTGCTTTGTACTGCATACCATGTAGAAAATGTCAACAATATAACTGTACTGTTAACCCATTGACTTTGTCACCAGAACTACTGCCTAATTATACCCTAGACAATGCTTTGTGCTGAAGACATTAATCATGTGCTTGGAATTGAGAATGAACTTGTGACCTTCGAACCTTAGAACAATTGACAATTGAATTGTGGTAGTTCTTGTGGGATCATATGGCGGCTTTATACCTTTTACGCTTAAAACTAATTTTTAGATACAATTTTTTAATAGTTCTTTACGGACATGAAACTTTAGTTTATAAATTATCAATACATTTAGCTATTTCACAAGTGTCGTATTGTTATAATGTCATAATGTTTAAACCTTCTGTACTATCTTAACAATAATATTTATTCAACATATGTATCTCCCTTTCCGAAAATGTCGAAAACTTAAGCATGCAGAAAGTCGTAAAAATTGTATAAAGGTCTAAAATATTTACAATAAACAATACAAACAACTTTTCAGTAATTTTAATAAAACTTGTGAATTAAAAGACAATGGACCTTTTTTTAATTTAAAAAATTTTTACCTTTAACTATTACTCGTTAAGTTATTTTTTTTAATATTTTTTAAAAAATTATATATGATTTTTCCAAGCTTGAGATCAACTTTTTTAGTTTTTTTATAAAAATATTTTTTCAATTTGAAATTGTTTTGAATTTGTTTTTTGTTTTTATAAAATTTGTATATATATTACCCTGAAGAAGCTACCCATTGTTTGGTAGCGAAATATTGGTTAAAATAAATAATTTTTTATAAAAAAACTAAAAAAGTTGATCTCAAGCTTGGAAAAATCATATATAATCAATAAAAAAGATCAAGAAATTTAGACGATATATTTTTAAAAAAAAAAATGTCATCCCATTAAAGAAAATATTTATTGTTAGAGGATCAGTACTATTTAAAAATCCTAATTTTTCATCCCTGGTGAAAAACATTATCATTAAAAGTATTTACCACAATTTTTTCTGATTACCCAGCTTTCAAAATAGTACGACAATGTCTCAATCAGACAAGTCTGAAATATATCTAACAGATATTCCCTACAGATTTCTTTCATACATGCCTGGGAGATGTGATGTATAAATTTCTGACTAATTTCTTAAGGATTTGTCGTAAGTTTTTATTCCCTTTTTTTTTTTTTTTTTTTAATTTACATTTACGTAAGTTTTGGTATTTGTTACAAACAAAAGGGATATTAACATTTAAAAAGTAAATTCAAGTTGCTAATTTATCTAAAATGAAACAAGTAATTTAGAAAGTAATAAAAAAAGTATAAAAATTAAATAAATTATACAAAAACAAACAAATAAATATTAGAAAAGTAAATAGTTAAAAGATATTAAACAAGACATATTAAATTATCAGATAATTGCAGTTCGGAGAGAATTTTTTTGTTTATATTGTTTATATATGAAGTTTGACATTGGAAACTAATAAGAGAGGAGAGAAAATTGTTTTTTATCTATAGACTTTGACAGCTGAAATTTAAAATAAGCGAAGAAAATAATAATCAGCTGACGAAACAAGACTACCCGATGAATAAATGTGCCTTGGTATTAAATAACAATATAATAATTATATACCAATTGCTATGTATATTTAAATAATAAGATGATTAAATAAAAAAATAAATAAAACTGTGTTTCATTTGATTTCTGTGAGATTTTTTTTGCGAATTCTTTAAGAAATCTATGCGAATGTCGCGTAATATTTCTATTTACAAACATAAGAATGAGTAATTGAGTATTAAATATGAAATCACCTTTTAAGTAAAATGTAAAAATATATGTATTTGTTGAAATAAAACGAAAATTAAAGTTCAAAATCACAACTACGAAACAAGTAGATTAATACTGATGACAACACTAGCATCAAGGTAACACACACAGAACAGTCAGTCAGAGCTACTGTTTTTGGATTTATTTATGTACTTATGCATGTATAAAGAGGTTAGTGATTTAATTTACAGAACTGTTTATTTTTGTTTATTTTATTTTTTTTTATTTTTTTGAATTATGTAGGTAAAAGTACATAAGTACATATTAGCGATGTAATTTGTTGATATTCGCAGTCGCAAAATATATGCGAACATTTTTTGCGAATATCTATGAAATAAATAACATTAGATAAATAAATTCAAATGATTTTTATTTATCTATTAAATTTTTAAAATTGTAAATTATAAGAATTAACAAACAGTATTACAACAATAAACATCTAATTAATGAAATAAAGAAATTACTAGTATTACTCTTTTAAGGAAAAGTTGTTCATAAAAACCTCGTATCAAAAATGAAAATTTTTTATATAATGAAGAAGTCAAAACCACCTTTAAATACATTTTTAAATAAGAATATTTTTCTATATATATTTTTTTTCCTTCCTACAGTCGTGTCTGGATATAGTGAACACCTTGATATAGTGAACACCAAAATTTTTGCATGGAGTACTCTAAATAGTGAAAAACTCTAATAGTGAACAAAATTTTGAAAACAACTTCAACAACAATTCTTTTATTAAACTTAAATACATACATATGTACATATATTTCCTTTTTAGTTCAAATTGTTTCTAATCAGCTATTGGATTTACATGTATGTATTTTTAGTAAATAAAACGAGTTTTTGAACAAAAATTTCAACCTTGATATAGAGAACAACCTGGATACTATGAACAATCCTTGCAAAAATTAGTTCATTACATCCAGACACGACTGTATATATATATCCCAAACGGTTTACAATTACTTCAAATATGCAATCTTTTAATAAGTCAAAAGTTAACTTTAGTTAATCTAATGATATATCTTTGCAGCAAAAGTGTGAATCCAGCATTTGGGGAGAAGTTTCTTTAAAATATATATATCGTTTGTTTAATGGCTGCCAAAACTATGACATATCAAAAAAAATGGTTTGTAGGGGAAAATATCCTTTTTTTCCTCCCGTTTAATCCGCGCTATCTTGAGCGTTCTTTAGTGGCGCGTATAAGTGACTGCAAGTACCTTACTCGAATTTTTTTCCTTTATGAAAATTACTCATTTTTTCCCATTTGGCAATTGCAGTCTATGTTATTTACTTGCATCATTTAGTGTTTTTAATTCTCACAACTCTAATCATGTTTTCTTTCCTGCGAAAAAATGATACCGTTTTTCTATCCTTGTTTATTAAAATGGTTTGTAGATATTCTTGCAAGTTAATTGCAAAAAAAAACACATTTTAGAGCATTTATGAAAAAAAGTTTAAAATTCAAGCGGTTTTACACCAAGTAATATTGACATAATGATATTTTAAGATAGTAAAGAATATTAACTGAATTTTGGAAATGTCTAATTTTGGAAAGAATCTTGTAGTAAAACCAAAAAATTAATTGTACTAAAAAAGGTCTAAAAAAGGGAATTTTTCTTCAAAAAATTAAAATGACATAAGTTTACGACCGCTCATCGTACTGATGAATTTTTTTTTGTATGCTAGCTTCAGATTTAAATTTTGAATTTGTTTGACGAAATTTTACGAATTTTTCTTATATTCATCGGAGTTAAAGCTGTTAGCTTTCCTTTGCAGTTTTCAAAAATATTTCTTTTTGCATCCGTTTGTGGTTTCCTACATTTTTGTTTGCAATTGCACGACAGGAATAATTTAAGGACGAATATAAACATATGTATATCAATTTTGAATCTCTGCGTGTTTTTGAAAAAACTAATAAAATTTATCACTTAATAGTTCAATGTAAAAATTAGCATTAAATAATTGCCAAATTGTAGAGTGAGCAATGAAATAAATAAATAATCTTAAAATGAATTATTAGTTTTTTTTTTAATTGAGATAAATTAACCCTGAATTTTTATATATTCTTTAATATGTGCATTAGACCAATGAAATAATACTCTATCCCCTGATAAAAAATGTTCTCTTCGTCAAAAAAGTATGTGCTAATATTTTTATTAAAATTTTTTTGAAATATGTGTAAATTCAAAAAGAAATACTTTTTTTATAGTAAATAATATATAAAAAAGTTTAAAGCTTATAGATCCAAACGATAATAAAAGTGTGTACTACACACATAGCAATTTAGTTGTCCAAAGCTCACCATATATACGGAGCGGAATTTTTAACTGAATGTTCGCATTCGTATTCGCGAATATCAGGTACTTTAAAATTGATATTTGTTACATCACTAATACATATGAACACTAAAATACAGCACGGAAATGATAGTTCATAAAATCTGTGCATTCATTAGGTGCCATAAATTCAATTATTTAAAAATCAAAAAAAAATTTTATTTTAGAATTACACCTCTCTCACTAATAACAGTTGTGACAATAAAATAAACATTGCATTCAGTGTTTTATTATTTAGGTGCCTATATTTTTTTGTTTAAAAAGCAGCACGCACCAAAATCAACATTGTGCATAAACGAATTGAAAATTTCACAAATATTTACATACCTACATACTTATCTTATAAAATGTCACAGTCGACCGAAGCTCTAAAGGTCAACATAACTAAGATAAGTGATAAAATTCTGGCAGATCTATACAGCGAAGCATTTAAAATCGATCCCTACGATCGGTTTCACTATAGGTAGGTATACGCGCACATTTGTATGATACATTTTACATATTAAGAGCATATCGATAGTCACAGGTAGAAAGGCCTAAACTAATAGTTTTTACAAAATTGAGTTTTTCAGTAATACAATTACCTACACCTCGACACAGAAATTATAATTATAATACAGTTTTTATTACGTTTTTGCCTTCACTTGTAAATTTACAATTATTATGTTCCTCAGATCTGTATATGGTATCAATCTCTTGGAAATATCCAGGAATGAATCGCTATTGAAATTCAGCACAATCGCCCGATAACTTTCTGAGATATAAGCAAAAAACCACGACTACCTCGTTTTTTTTTTCACAATTACAACAACAACATGCATATATCGATGCCTTACTTCCTCAACCTCGTATCTTAAAAAATAAAATTTTTCAGGATAGAAAAGAAAAACGGAAAAAGAAAAGTTTAAATGCAATTATTAAGGAATTGATTCTATTTATGTATATTAGTAGTAATAATATACTAATTGTTTTTAGTTAAAGCCTAAAACAATCGTCTGATATGAAAAAGTCAAAACCGTTTATTTTAGGATACGAGGTTGAGGAAGTAAAGCATCGATATACTGGTTAGAGTAAACGTGGCATCGAATCCCAGCTGAGACAAAAAAATTTTTTTTTATTTTATATATTATTTATATTTTTTTTATATATTTATTTTTAATTTTATTTTTTTTTAAGAAAATTTTTAAAAAAATTTTTTTTAAATATTTTCTTGTAATTTATTTTGTTTGTTTTTTTAATATATTTTTTTTTAATTTTTTTAGAAACATACATAAGTAAACTCAATTTATAATTTTACAATAATTTTTTTTATGTATATTTTTTACATGTATGTACGTATTTTATATGAGATGAATGGTGATACAAACAATTGTTATTGCATTGTGAAGGGTATATAAGATTCGGCACGGCCGAATATAGCACTGTTACTTGTTTTTTTTATCATTTTTACATAATAGGTACCTACATTATTAGTATTAACCAAATTTGGGCGGCATAATGCCTACTGTTCCAATTTCGTTTTATGTAGTTTATATAATTTCAAAGTTCTTACATTAACCACCCTTTAGATATGCAATAAATAATATTATTACGCACTATTACAATTAACCCTTTAAATTTGTTAGTTGATCGTTCGATGTTTTCTACGGAATTATATTTTCAAAAAATTTTTGTTTTGTAAGTATCTATAGACACATATGTAGGTATGTACATACCTATGTATGTATATGTTGTATGTATTAAACAAAAAAATTTTTATGATTTTACAAATGACTATCTCAAGAAAATAAAACGTTTAATCTCTTTCAAACAGTTTCATTCATTATTTTTCTTTAATTCTCATTCTTTTCATTTATATGTATGTACATTTGTATTTTGAATGGCTGCCTGCAGTGTGACCACATCTAAAAAATTTTTGCTGCTAAATATGGTTCAAAATAATACTAAAAACTACTTAAAAAAATATTCGTACTGCTAAAACTTAAAATAACTTATTTTCCTTATTACCCATGTATATAAGCATTAGGAGTTCGTTTGTTATTGTATTCTCATAAATACTTAATTTTACTTGAATAAAACAAAATTTATTGAAAACAATATCAAAATCGTTTATTTAACATAAAAATCTTACAGTCATAAAACAAGAATACTTTCAGTATTTATGTCTCAATTCAATTCTTAAACCTTTTCGAAATTATGGTGTAGTTGTATTAACAATATAATTGAATTACCCTCATTACTTTCAAACATTTTATTTATTTCTTGGACATATGACAGGTACAATCATCAGGTAGCCTCAGTTCTGCAACAACAAAATTTTAAATGTGTTTTGTTGTTGGAAAACGACGACTTAAATGTCAAAAAGCAAATGTGTGTGCGTGTTTTTTTGGCGGTAACAAAATTTGACATTTTAGTTAAACCTTAAGGTAGAGAAAAAAAAATCAGCTGTTTTAGTGAGGCTACCTGATAATTGTACCATGGTTTTGCCTTAAGGTTGATTTATTTAAGCAATTCTGACACAAAACATTCAATATCATTATACAGCGTTTTTGATGAATACAAAATGTTAAATTTAGAAGCAAAATGTTAAAGCGATCACACTGGCTGGCTGTGTTATGTACTATTGTTTGGTCTGATGACACGTTCTGTTTTGTAACTTAATGACAAATTTTTTTTTCTTGATGAATTTCTGTTGGTACTTATTTATAAAAATGTATGTATGTATGTAGGTACATACCGGCACATATATTTGTGTTCTTGTTTTGCTTTGGTTATTCTCTTGTCTTTATTTCTCTGCACACGCTGTGCCTTCTGGTTTTTGCTAATTTATGTTGTTGTAGTTTGATGAGAATTTAGCTCAACTGTTTTTTTATGTTTTCATTTGTACGATGTACATACATACATACCTATATATGTTTTTCCCGTTTGCTTTCTACCATATCCACTTATTTTACCCCACTTGTTGACAATTCTATTTAAATAGCACAGTGGCCCTTCACACATTCAGATGAGAAAGTTATGTATAATAATATATATGTATTTATTAAGGTTGATATTTTTGGACGGCAGGTTAATTAAAAAAAATATTAAAATAATTTTTCTAATGCACATGTAAATTGTTCACTTTGGAGTGTAATTTGATCTCGAAAGACTTTTTATTGTAGGGTTCTCTGATAGAATTGGTGCCTAATATTGGAAGCAAGTCTGACCTTCCCTTAAACACAAACATATGTACCTATGTATTTAAAATGTTTTGTGTACCATCATAGTCTTTTAAAAATTAAAATTCTTTAATCAAAGACAAAGTTCGGAATAACTAAAAACATTTCGACGATATCGAAATCAAGGTACAATTGCATATACAATCATTTGAAAAAAATACCTCACAGAAACCTAGTTTTTTTCTATTTCTTATACCTACATATATAGACAAGTAGAGGTGAAAAATGATTTTCAGTATATATCAATTTGTTTAAGAAAAAATTGTGTTTTATTAAAGGCTGCTGCAATACTCAGGCCGCTGTAACGTTATCATATATGTACCTACATATATACCTACATACATACTTTTATTGAGCTCGAAAATTACTTAAATATATACAAACGCTTTTAAATATACTGTGATTACAGGTACCTAATAAATTTTGCATTAGTTATATCTTTCGGTGTAACTATTTGCACACATATTATATGCATATATAAAGTTTTCTTTAATTATTTTTCTGAATACTTTCCACAGTGCAATAGTCAAACGTAATTGTATTATTTTATATATATGAAACTTAGATAAATACACACACAAAAATAAAATACTTAACACAAATATTTAGTAAATATTTTTCTATGATTATGCTGTACTTATTTCTCGTAGTGTATCCACAGTTTCATATCCCAAAGAAATGCTTATTGCTATTCTAACATAATTACACACAAACTCATAGCTACCCTACAATAGCATCAGTGCTGTAAACTCGTTGCTTTTAGCACTGTTTCTGCTTTTAATTCCTAACAATTTTTATTCCCGGACATTTCTCGAATCATTGCTTGGTCCGTTTTTTAAATTTTTGTGCTTTTCATTTACTCCGGTGAAACAAAAATGTGTTTTTTTAATAACTTAGTACTTATATATAAAATTTGTTTGTAGTGTTGTTAGTATATCCATAATTTTACAGTATATATATTTTTTAAATTTGTTTTGTTTGGAATATTGAATTTGTGTCAGCTGAATTATATATGAAATAAGACACTTAATTATAAGGTGTTGTAATTTTTTTATGTTTTTAATTTATAGCATTTGAATTTAGGATACCTTGAGATATGAGTAATTTTAAATAATATAAATACCAAATTCTGATTCCGATACTTGTTGTTTTCTTTATATCCTAATAATATATAAAACATAAAGTACGTAATTTTTCAAACGTGTATCGGCACAAGAACTTTATAATTTAGAAATATTCCAGTTAATCGTACGTATTGAATAAGGTCGATTATTCATATAAATTGAATTTTAGTTTTGTTGCTAGTTGTGACATATTCCATTTCGACTGACAAAAAAGAGCTGTATTAAAGTTTTTTAAGTAAGAATTATATTGCAAGCAGTGAAGTTTTTCTTTGTTTAAACATTTATTATTTTATGTATGGGAATCAGACCTGGGGGATCTCAATTACATTTCAATTACAATTACATGTAATTTGTAATTGAGGTAGTCTAAATTACAATAAAAAGTAATTGTAATTGAAAGTAAGGACTTAACTCAATTACAATAAAATGTAATTGTAATTGAAAAATGTCAATTACAATTACTTGTAATTGTTAATTGAAAAAAATCAAATACACATTACATGTAATTGTAATTGAAAATGTTCAATTACTAATTACAAGTAATTGTAATTGTAATTAATCAACAAATAATTACTTGTAATTGAACAAAATTCAATTACATTTTTAAAACCATAATATAAAACTTAAAATTCTTAAAACGATTTTCTAAATTATATGAAAAAAAATTGTGTTATTTAAAGCAAATAATAAATTTTTTTAAATTGGTTCCTTGTCTTAATTATTTTTCAATCAGGTATGTGATGAAAAACGATCGATTTCATTTCGATCATTATTTAAATTTCAATTCGGACGTGTTCGTAACATTTTTAAACTGAAAATTATTAAATGGTAAAGACTGGCTTATATAATATGTAATTGATAATTTTTGTAATTAAATACTTTTTTGACAATAAATACTTAAAAAAGTAATGATTACTTGTTTTTTTTTTAATTACTTAATGAAAAATTTTTTTTTCCATTTAAATGTAATTGTAATTGGATTTTTTTCCAATTACAATTACATGTAATTGTAATTGGAATTTTTGCAATTACAAATACATGTAATTGTAATTTAAGAAAACTTCAATTACAATTACATGTAATTGTAATTGAATTTTACTTCTTTTTCAATTACAAATACATGTAATTGTAATTGAAAAAATTCAATTACAATTACATGTAATTGTGTAATTATAGGTGTAATTAAATACAAAATGTAATTGAGACCCCCCAGGTCTGATGGGAATGTATTATTGTATTAAGTAAGTATAATCAAAAGTTGAACAATTTAAACTAATTTTTTAATAATACGCGCTATAATCTCGGCTTTGGCGCTTTTTGAAATTTTAAAGTTGACAACGTTAAATCGTATAGATATTTTACAGGATTGGAAAATACAGATTTCAAAATATTGATCATTCATATGAAAAGTTTTATTATAATATTAGTAAGTCTTTTATTTTCCAATATTATCAAACATTTAAAAGTTTGTTTAGATCTTTTTGCTAATTGTTAAAAAAAAACAAAGACACCGGTATAAGTTTAGTAACTTATTTTCCAGCAAATCGAATAACTTGCTTTAGTTTTTTTAAAATTTCAAAATTTTGGGGATTTAAATAAATTAAATTTCAATTTAATAAATTTTATTTATCTACAATTAAACAATGTCTTTTTTACATTTCTAATGAAAGTAAATACCATACACTGCATAGACTGGTTAACAGTTACATATTTCAATACGTAATTAAAAATATATATTTTATTTCCTAAGTAAGGAAATCTAAATATTGTCGTTTTATATTACATATTTTGGAACGAAATATATATTTGTAAAGTATTGGAATACAAAAGGACAATTAAAATATTGGATGGGATGTTTTAAAGTGCGATTCCTCTTATTTGCATTCAAAATAATATTCGCTGGATGGGTATATTTAATTTTTTAATGATTTTCATAAAATTAAAGCAAAACAAATAAACTGTTTTGACTACCTAAATATGTTATTATTGACCAAACATATGTTTAAACATTTATTAAATTAAATGCTGAAACACACACACAGTCCATTAGCGCTTAATTATTTCAAAACATTATAAGTAATGATTTCTCCATCCCTGATGTATAGTATAAATCTTTGTTGTTTCTTCTATGCTTTTAGCATTGTTGTTGTCGTAAATTTATCAGTTTGAGTACGAATACTAAAAATATCTCAGTATCTGTTGATTTTTAAACAGATCGGTCGACGTGTTTGTGTAGTTTTTTAGTGCGTTTGAGCGTAAAGTTTTGTTAAACACAATTTATTTAAATAATAAGAAAAAATAATAATAACCTGTTTGGTCTCATCACTTACTACAGTGTGTAAAAATAAGTAATAAATACCTAAAAGATATAAGAATAATAAGAAATTCAGCCGGTTCATTTTATACACGTCGACGAATTTCGTGATTTTATAATTGGTTTTTCTAGTAAATTTTGATTTTTTCTTTTTTTGTTTACTGTGAAATTGTTTAAAGTTCAAGTTTAAAAAATTCTAGTGGTTTTATTGTTTTTATTATTCAATAAATTATTTTAGTTGCTGTTATAATTGTTAATAAATACAACATTTAATTAAATTCAATATGAGGGAAATTGTTCATTTACAAGCTGGTCAATGCGGTAACCAAATTGGCTCTAAGGTAAGTATGTATGTACCTACATACTAAAGGTACCTACTTTTGTTCATAAAATAAAAAAAATATATATTAATAAATGTATTTGTACCTATGTATATACATACATATGTTGGTATTAATATGATATGATGATAAGTGGAGGGGGTATCATGTAAAGTTTAATACAATTTATTCATCTTGTAGAAATTGCTATTCAATTAAAATTTATTTAATTTTTTTTTTATTTTCTCCTAACCTCAATATTTAATTATAACACATGAGTAAATTTTTCTAAATTGTTTGTTGTTTTTGTTATCTTCATTTCTTATTCATGTTTCTTTCAGTTCTTCCATTTTATTTTATCAGTAGAAAGCGTGCGATTTTAACATTTCTTTTAGCTCATTTTTTTGCTATCACTATTACTCTTTTATTGTTAGTATCGTAATTTACTACCTCCCTTTTTTCACACCCTACTTTGTATAAGTTGGTATAATAAAGTAGCTACATACTTATTATAGTTTAAGGAATGCTTAGTAAACGACTAAATGAAATAAGTATGAATTGGTAGGTAGGAATGTTTGTAGGTTTTTATACCTACAATTAGTTGGTTAGTTATGTATTAATTGTTAAGTTATGATGATTGCACTTATCAACACGGATTTCGGACGATTGTCTCATATTCCATTAACTTATCCCGTATAATGCGCAAAGTGAAAAAATAGCATATATCCGTTGTAGTATAAATGCTGCCGCAAGTGGCAGACTAAATTTATCGAATTTTATAGAAATGGAAGTTAGAATTGAATAGGTCTGTATTTACGTCAATAATAGTATTTTTTCACTAGAGGTGTTGATACAAAATTTAGTTTAAACGTTAATCCTGGTTTTACCATACAAAATAATATCGTTAAAACTATCTAGAACTTTTCTTTAATTATGTAGATGTCATTAAATACAACGTTGTTTTTGGTGTACTAAAATCAGTGCTACCAAGTTAAGCTTAAAAACAGCAGTTAATGTTAAATGGCGCTCAAAAAATCTTAACCCATGAAATAATTTAAATTTTAAAACAATGGCCAACAGCACCACCACCAGCTCCATAATTTTTAAATATTTATTTATAGAAAATAAAAAAAAAATCTTGGAGGACATTGTAGATTTCTTTTTAGTTTTTTATACAAACAAAAACAGCTGATTTACAGTGTATAAAAAAATATTACAACAAAAATAATAAAAATAACTGCAAAAAATACACTTACTTCTACGAGAAACTTATTTTATTTTTAATAAATTCATTAGACAAACTGTGAGTTTGAGTCGCTCTATTTTTGTTTCATTTGAGTTTTAAAAATTGTTTTGTACCAAATTGTTTTCAAAATAATGCTATAAAATAATAACGGTATAATTCATAATAATTAAAACAGATTTATATGAGTTTCATAAATCAAATTTTCATATAAAATCAGTTTTATAAATCTGTTATAAGTTTTAATAATTTTTATGTATAGGGCAGTAGAAATGTAGCCATTTCTCACATAATTGAAGAATTTGTAAATAAAACGTGTGATTAATTACAAATATGTAAAATAGAAAATTTGAATTTTTTGAATAAATTCAAACCATTCCATCACATTTTTTTTAATTTTTTATTAATTTACATCTCTTATTTAATACATTCGGATCGTTTGTTTGAAATATGCAGATTATTTTACTACTGTAGGTACTTGCTTATACAATTAAATCGATTTATATTTTGTTTCCTATACTCCCTAATCACATATATAACTCTTTCAAAGAAAAACTTATTAAATTCCTCAAAGTACTTATTGTATGTGATCGTAATGAAATGATGAAATTAATCAATTCCCGAAAAAATACTAGGACAATAAAGGCTTTGTATCCTCTATTTAAATTTTTCTTTTATTTATTTACTTGTTTACACAATTTCTATTGTGTTGGTTTTATTGTATTTTGTATAATTAAATCTAAAGCAAATAAAAAATCTTAAATTTAAAAGCAGATAAAATCTTAAATCTGCAGAGTTACCAAAAAATTAAAAAAAAACAACTTAAATGACAAATCATGAAAACCTTAAAAAATAATATTATATTATATATTAGAAGCAAAGATATCCTACTGCAATCTTTTTTGATATTCCAAAAAAATTTAATTTTCCAATCCTAATGAATTCAATAAAATATCTTGAAAACATATGAATTATTAAAATTGTATTTGAAAAATTACAAAATTTTTAAATGAAAATTACCAACAACAATCATTTGAAGTTGTAAACCAAGGTATACTCATACAGGTAGCCTTGTCGCAACAGCTGATCAGAAAGCATAAATGAACAATTTTTTTATTTCTCCTTGATTTACAGGGATGAAAAATAGGATGATGAGAGAAAACATGCTCTAAAAAGTTTCTTTGTTGTATTAAATCAACGTTGCATATACTTGTTTGAATATGTAAACTAATACAAAAATAGAACAAATAAAACATTACAGGGGTCTGAGAATTGAACAAATATTTATGTATGTATCTTTCATCTTTTCAGCTCTCAGACGCACCTTTATGAAATTTTTTGTGTGGTTCTGTTTGCACATAAAATTTCTATTCATCCAAAATGCGTTATGTATTTTCTACTTTATATATAATAGAACATTTTGGTTTAATTGGCATATGTACTTACCTATATAGAGAATTTAGGTCTTATTTAATAAAAATTGTTAATAATATATAAACATCATAAGTATAAAAATTATCTTAAACTTTTTAGGTTTCAGAAACAATTTTTTATAAAAATAAAAAAATCCTTAAGACACATTGTTGTAAGATTTTTTTATTTATGTATATGTTGTGTTGGCATTATGAGGGTTAAGCATTTGCTTTTGTTTTTTTATGAGTTTTTTGTTGTTATTTGTAGTTACTTGTTTATTGCTTTAACAAAGTTTTAAAGAAAAGTGAGGTACTGAGGTACCCCTGCTGAATGTCTCTTATTTTCACAACCATTAAAAGAGGGGTAAAATATCGAAATAAAGTACATATTTGCTATAATAATTAAAACATGTGATAAGTTTATAACACCTTTAGAAACTTCTTTTTGTACAAACTGAATTTTTTAAATGTATTAGTTAGTCATTGGCAACAGTGCCGGCAATCGATGATTACGATGATGACGTCAAGCGCTTAGTCATAATATCTAGACTAAATACGTGTTTATTTTATTAAGAAATGATTTTACAACATTTTTATACGCTTCACCTGTGGTGCACAAGGGTATATATAGCTTTGTCATTCCGTTTGTAATTTCTACAATTTTCATTTCCGACCCCATAAAGTATATATTTTCTGAAAGCTTATGAATAGAGGAGTAGATTTAACCCTGAACGTCTGCCCGCCTGTCCGTGTGTTGGTTGTATAGTCTCAATCTTTTGGAAATATCCGGGAATGAATCGCTATTGAAATTCAGCAAAATCGCCCCATAACTTTCTGAGATATGAGCAAATAAACGCAATTGCCTCTGTTTTTTCCCATATATTTACCAACAAAATTAAAAATTTTCCGCCATAAAATAATTTATAGGTACCTTTGTTACTATGTTTAGATATAGTATGCCTAGGGAGATATTCGTAAAAAATTTTAGTTAAATCGGGCTTTAACAGGTAAAGTTATAGGCGAAAATTTTGTTTGAAAAATACATATTCCAAAAATTTACAAACGAAAATCAATTTTTTTCAGCTTCTAGACAACCGAAAACGTCAATATTGGTATCATCTGAAAGCACTATAAAAAAAATTAAAACTCATGTTGGCCGCCACTACAAAATGCGGACAATAAATTTATAAATGGGTCAAATTTGGTATTTTTAAATGTAACTTCTAGAACCCCCTTCAATATTGGTATCAAATGAAAGGGCTTGACCAGTATAATACAGTAAATTATTAAAAAATGTAAAATTCAAGATGGCGTTTAAAACAAAATGGCGGATCAAATTTTTTAACCCCATCAATATGGGTATCAAATTAAAGGACTTGACTAGTAGAATACAGCACACAAGCACTTATTTCCAATACTAAAAACAGTCGGAAATTTTTAAAAGCAACGTTTGCAATAGAATATATAAAACACTTGCAAGATCTACAACATTTGCATCATGTTTCCAACGAAGGTTGATTTCCCCTTTTATTGTTCCTAAAACAAATTTAATCAAAACCATATAACCCTGGATTAGGATTGAAATTCGTATAATATTAATTAAATAAGCATTTATTTATTAGAACAATAATTTATATCAAATATTTGTCTTATGTGAACTGTTACATCTAATGCCATCAAGGCGTAGCCCAAGGCCTTATTTTATTCAGCTTATTTATACACGGTCTACCTCCTGGTATTCAGCACTGTAAAGTTTTGATGTATGCTTTATGATGTCAAAATTTTTCTTTAGTTTAATAATCCTGAAGATCAAATTTTGACAAATTGGTTAATTGGTGTGAAATTAACTTAATAGAGCTGAATATAAAAAATATAAGCACGTGTCATATTTCAGTTTTAAGAAAGAGGATTTATTTTATTGCATTAATGAGTACAAACTTGACAAATTTCTGAACTTTCTTAATTTTTGTATTTTGATTAGTCTCCAATAAAATTTTCGCGATCATATTTCGTTAATTGTTAACAAAGCAATTGGCGATATAAGATTTATGAAGAGGTGGTGCAAACAATTTCTAGATCCTTATATTACGAAACAATTATATTCATCGTTAGTTCGACCTATTCTAGAATACGGATCAATTTATGGCATCCTTACTAATATATTCATATTGATAGTATCGAGTCCGTGCGAAAGAAGTTTTTAATATTTTGTCCACGTGGCCTCGGATGGAAATCGTTCTTACTACCTTCATATGAAAGCAGACTCTGTCATATAAAATTACCAACTTTAAAAAATTTTCGTTCAATACTACACATGTAGGGGGAATATCGAAGCAGACCACTACTATCACGGGTCCCTTTTCGACCGTTCAATGCTAAGTTTTTTCTGTATGCTGGGCCTGATTCAAGGCAATATCGATTCTTAATTCCTGAATTCCAATAAACAAAAAAAATACCCTAAAATGTCTCTAAAGTAACGCCGTTGAAGTGTTGTAAATCAAAATAGACGTTTGACAGTTTAATGTTGCAAAAGGTTGTAAGATAAAGGCTCTAAAAAGCCCAAACTTATGGCAGGTATACAAATGTACGCTCTAAGGAAAGAAGTTTCTCAAAAAACCCATAATCCCAATTCGATTAAATAGTTTGAATAGATCAAGAACCCAACACCCTCAAAAAAATTTCTTGGGGACTTCCAATCTGAATTCATTCAGTATTCTAAGTTCCGCAAAGTATCCAATTCTAAGTTCTCGGATCTCGCCCAAACAAAGGTATTGTTCCAATGTTATATTCTCTTATTCACATGTTCTATACATCATTCGGTCCAATGTAAATTAAATAATTACTTAACTCTGTGTGGACCTTTGTTACACTAGTTAATCTTTTAAGTATTGCCCCTCAAATTTTCAAAAACTCCTTCGATCTCTCGAGATTTATGTTTATCTAAGTGTTCGTCTTCTTACCGACAGCAATATTATTAATTTTAAGTTAATTTTTCAACCTTTGAAATAATTACGCGCTTTTCAATGAAATAATTTTCAAAGATGATCCTATTTTGTATATTGCGTTGGTCTCTTTGTTTCCAATTATGCCTGGTATTCATATTATTTGTAACGTTCACAGTTCATAATATGCCCATTGTTATATTTTATACATAATACTATACGATATAAATTAGGCTTTAAAAAACACACCTAAAATTTTATTTTTATATCTAGCGTAGTCTTGGGACACGCATCTTTTTCAGAATAAAATTAGAATTACTTTATATTTTACAACTTTGTATAAAAATTTGCTAGTAATTTTTATATATGTATATTTAAAACTTTCTATAATATATTATTTTTAGAAAATTTTATTACTATCTTCTTCAGTTTTTTGTTTCATGAAATTTTTTTAAACATTCACTCTACTAGAATTTTTGAACAAATTTTTTTCTAAATCCTTAATTTTATTACTTAATATTATTATTTTCTATATGTACTCTTAATTTAATAATGAATAAAACACTTAATATTATTATACATAAATATTTTTCTTCTCTTGATCCCCTTTCGTAATCAAAAGCTTTTTAAATAAATATCAGCACTGGAAACATTTATTGACAAACAAATGGTTTAAAAAAATATTTATAGAAAAAACTAAACTAAAAGTAATAAAAGGTCATTCTAAAAATAAAATGAAAACAAAAAGTAAATTTAAAAAACAACAACAGCATAATAATGTATATGTATATAAATATTTAAATGCAATTAATAAAGTAGAGCGCAATTAAGAACCTTTAATATAGAACCAAGTCCAACAGCAACTAAAGCTATAAACACAATCAAAGGCTACCGACCATCGACTACCGACTACAAAAGTAGCTGGCTACAAAAATAGCCAAGCCGCCAGCTACTTAATTCCTTTAACGACTACCGACCACAAACTACGAAAAATAAACATCTGTTTTGACATATGTATTAAAGTTAACCAATGGTGCCACTATAATAGTTTTTCGCGTTTTTAATAGCGATATTTAATGTATTGCGTTTTTAAAACCACAATTTCATGCATTTATTGTATTGGCAGCACTAATCTGTTTTTTGTAGCCAAGAAAAATAGAAATTAGCCTAAGTTGGCTACGCGCTATAAAAGTAGCCGTGTAGTCGGTAGTCGTGTAGCGGCTAAAAGAATTATTCTCATAAGCACGCATGTATTCTATTTTTGACATCTTGTGGTCGATGGTCGGTGAACTTGATTGTGTTTATAGCATAAAGTACTCATTTCAAAAACACGCATTACTTTGTTTACTTTTTATATTGTTACATACATATGGTTTACTTATGTGTAAGTAACAACTTTAAACTCCTAAAATACCTAACTGATTTTAATGGGATCTAGATATCGCACATGTGCAAGATAATTCATTTTAAATGATATATCTTTTGATTAAAATCGGAAGTATAATGTGAGCTTAAACTGCGTTACAAGATATCAACTTACCTATAAATTTTTAAGATTTAGTCATACTGCTCTCACTTTTTGGTATTTATGACCACTATACTCTGGCAAATCATCTAGGATAGATAAAGATACAAAAATACTACCAACTTAAACTTACTCAAAATAAGCTTGAAAACCTGTCATTGATTTAAACTAAGCACAGTTGTTCCTTTTGCAACTTGAATGTTTAAAAATTTGAAACTTCTATACTACTAATCCGAATTGCATGGACCAAAATGGTGTTCATAGCAGAAGACCAAATACCTTTAATCGTTGCATTTTTTCATATTCTGTTTTAGCACAGTATGAATATTTGTATATATATTAGTACGTAAGGTGCTTAAACACTAAGTTGAAAACTTTGACGAACTGTTGACTTACACTATGCTGACACGGGGTTTGTCAGAATGCAATAATTAAGAACATTTGCTCATCTGCTATGAGCCGCAGTTTTTTATGCGATTCGGATTAATAGTTTATAAGTTACTCATATATCGGGTGATTCGTGTAAAATAAAACACATAAATTATAACTTTATTATCGGTTAAAGAATAATTTATGGAACTTACTGTTCCATAAATGTAATTTTAGCTTCCAATGCGTCAATCATAGCTGTCTTTTTTTCAAAGACCTCAGACTTTACATATCCGTAGAGAAAATAGTCCAAAGGTGTGATGTCGCACGATCTATATGGCCAATTTACTGTAGCAAAACGTGAAATTAAGTTGTCACTAAAATGGTTTCTTCACAAGTCATTGTTTCACGCGCTGTATGGCTCGTAGCGGCGTCTTGTTGAAACCAGAGTTCACCGAGACCAAGCGCTCGAATTTCAGCAAGTCTGCTTACATCGTTAACATGGTACGACAACGATTAAATTTTTTTAAGAAATATTGACCAATGATTCTACCAGCCCAACAAATCGATTCGTCACGGTATTTGTGTATGTGCTGGTTTTGATCTCATCGGTCGAGTAAACTAGGATTCAAATTTGCAAACTTTATTAGAAAAAGTGGTTTCCATAGGTCGATTATGCGCACCGTAACTTGCTCGAATCGCTCAAAAAAATTTCTTACAGAACGCTGTTTTTCGTAATACTGCTGAAGATTTTGGAGACGCTTTTTATGATGACTTTCTAAACGATACTAAACAAAAAAAAAAAAAAAAAAAAAACAAACTTGATATGAGTAATGCGTGGTCTGTCAAAAAATTCTATTGAAAATCAAAACTCACGATATGTTTATCTATATTAAGTTTTATGGAGCATTAAAAACACTGATATATTTTCAAAATCTTTATATTGTATAATAATAAATGTTTTAACTTAAACGGATTATTTAATAAAAAATTTATGATAAAAAAAGGGAAAAAAGTATAAAAACAAGAAAACTGCTATAATTACTACTCATATTCGGCTATGTTGAATTTTATACGCCCACCATCACTTTTTTAAATATAGAGGCTTCTGTTTAACCCAAGTAACGATTAATTAAATTAAATTTGTATTTTTTATAAATCTTCTTAGTAGTTTAAAAATTATATAAAAATTAATTATTCGAAGATAAATAGCTTTTTACTATCCAGGAATTTTAAAAATATACACATGTTTACATACACACACTATTAGTAATTATATTGTTACAACTGGAATGACAAATTTTTTTTATACCCTTCACACAGTGAAAAGGGTATATATAGGTTTGTCATTCCGTGTGAAATTTCTACAATTTTCATTTCCGACCCCATAAAGTATATATTTTCTGAGAGCTTATGAATAGGGGAGTCGATTAAGCTCTGTCAGTCTGTCCGTGTGTATGTTGAAATCAACTTTTTGAAGCCCCCAGACATCGCTTGAACCCGGGTGAGGTTTTAAATCAGAAATATTTGGGAGTAGATCGGTATTGAAAATCAGAAACATCGGTACATAAACACCTGAAAGATGAGCATAAACCCACGACCACCTCGATTTTTTTTCACAAAAACAACATTACAACAACAACATACATACATACAAACGTGTATACTGGTTAGAGTAACCGTGACATTGAATCCCAGCTGAGCCAAAAAATTTTTTTTATATATTTTTGAAATTTTTTTTTATTTTGTTTTATTTTTTATTTAATATATTATTTATATTTTTATTTTTTTTTAATTTTTTTTTAAAATTTTTTTTTATTTTTTTTTTTTTGTTTTATATTTATTACTTATATTAATTATTTTTAAAAAATTTTTTTTTTTTAATTTTTTTTTTAAATTTTTTTTTTATTTTTTTTTTAAATTTTTTTTTTATTTTTTTTAACATACATACGTAAATTTATAATTTTACAATGGGATGTTTTTAATGTGTGTGAAGTTAAATATGCCGAGTTAAATATGTTTTGACGTAAGAACATATTTAACTCAGAAGTTAAATATGTTATGACGTAACGACATATTTAACTCAAAAGTTAAATATGTTTCAACGTAACGATGTTATAAACAAAAATAAGATATTCTAAATTCAAAAACATCAAATAATAAAAAATTAATAACAAAAATAATTTTTTTTATAAATTTTTTTTGTATATACATACATATAGAATTTGTATTTGTGAATTTTTTTAAAAATTTTAAAAATTTGCACTATGAGAAAATCATTGAATCTCTGAGGGATTTTGGACATATTTGGGCAAACCCTTCGAGGTCACTCATATAGACCATATGGAAAAGGAGGACAATTGTTTGTTCTAATTACCTGTATAACTCACAATTCTGAATTGTATTTGTGAATTTTTAAAAAATTTTTCAAAATTTGCACTATGAGAAAATCATTGAATCTCTGAGGGATTTTGGACATATTTGGGCAAACTCTTCGAGGTCACTCATATAGACCATATGGAAAAGGAAGACAATTGTTTGCTCTAATTAACTGTATAACTCAGAATTCTGAATTGTATTTGTGAATTTTTTAAAAAATTTTTAATATTTGCACATGAGAAAATCATCGAATCTCTGAGGGACAGTTAATTAGAGCAAACAATCCTCTTCCTTTTCCATATGGTCTATATGAGTGACCTCGAAGGGTTTGCCCAAATATGTCCAAAATCCCTCAGAGATTCAATGATTTTCTCATGTGCCAATTTCAAAAATTTTTTTAAAAATTCACAAATACAATTCAGAATTCTGAGTTTACAGTTAATTAGAGCAAAAAATTGTCTTCCTTTTCCATATGGTCTATATAAGTGACCTCGAAGGGTTTGCCCAAATATGTCCAAAATCCCTCAGAGATTCAATGATTTTCTCATAGTGCAAATTTCAAAAATTTTTTAAAAAATTCACAAATACAATTCAGAATTCTGAGTTATACAGTTAATTAGGGCAAACAATTGTCTTCATTTTCCATATGGTCTATATGAGTGACCTCGAAGGGTTTGCCCAAATATGTCCAAAATCCCTCAGAGATTCAATGATTTTCAAATAGTGCAAATTTTAAAAATTTTTTAAAAAATTCACAAATATAATTCAGAATTCTGAGTTATACAGTTAATTAGAGCAAACAATTGTCCACCTTTTCCATATGGTCTATATGAGTGACCTCGAAGGGTTTGCCCAAATATGTCAAAAAGCCCTCAGAGATTCAATGATTTTCATAGTGCAAATTTCAAAAATTTTTAAAAAAATTCACAAATACAATTCAGAATTGTGAGTTATACAGTTAATTAGAGCAAACAATTGTCTTCCTTTTCCATATGGTCTATATGAGTGACCTCGAAGGGTTTGCCCAAATATGTCCAAAATCCCTCAGAGATTCAATGATTTTCTCATGAACAAATTTCAAAAATTTTTAAAAAAATTCACAAATACAATTCAGAATTGTGAGTTATACAGTTGATTAGAGCAAACAATTGTCTTCCTTTTCCATATGGTCTATAGGAGTGACCTCGAAGGGTTTGCCCAAATATGTCCAAAATCCCTCAGAGATTCAATGATTTTCTCATAGTGCAAATTTTAAAAATTTTTTAAAAAATTCACAAATACAATTCAGAATTGTGAGTTATACAGTTAATTAGAGCAAGCAATTGTCTTCCTTTTCCATATGGTCTATATGAGTGACCTCGAAGGGTTTGCCCACATATGTCCAAAATCCCTCAGAGATTCAATGATTTTCTCATAGTGCAAAATTTAAAAATTTTTAAAAAAATTCACAAATACAATTCAGAATTCTGAGTTATACAGTTAATTAGAGCAAACAATTATCTTCCTTTTCCATATGGTCTATATGAGTGACCTCGAAGGGTTTGCCCAAATATGTCCAAAATCCCTCAGAGATTCAATGATTTTCTCATAGTGCAAATTTTAAAATTTTTTTAAAAAATTCACAAATACATTTCTATATGTATGTATATACAAAAAAAATTATAAAAAAAATTATTTTTGTTATTAATTTTTTTATTATTTGATGTTTTTGAATTTAGAATATCTTATTTTTGTTTTTAACATCGTTACGTTGAAACATATTTAACTTTTGAGTTAAATATGTCGTTACGTCATAACATATTTAACTTCTAAGTTAAATATGTTCTTACGTCAAAACATATTTAACTCGGCATATTTAACTTCACACACGTATGTTTTTATATATGTGTTTTTTATATGTTTGTACATACATACGTATTTCATATGGGATGAATGGTGATACAAACTACTGTTATTGCATGACTACACGTTGTGAAGGGTATATAAGATTCGGCACGGCCGAATATAGCGCTCTTACTTGTTTTGGTTGTGATTGTAACAGCAAAAATCTCAATACAAGTTTTTTGTTTGTTTTTAATTGCCTAAAATTTAATTGTTTGAATCTCTAAATGTGTAAAAGTAATACTTATATAAATAAGTTTATAAAAAATGTGTCTTTCCTTAAATATTAAGTAGTAAATTAGCTAGAATTTAATTTAATTCAAAATAACTATAAAACTGACTGAGATCACTTTAACATTTTTTAAATGACAAGTGGATGATTTAATGTATTTTTTTTTAATGTTCGTCAAACTATACACAAAAATTTGTAATAATTTATTTTTAAACGAGAAATATCTTATCAATATGCTAAGTACACACATTAATATAACAAACAGTTTTAGTTTTTTAAAATAAAAACAAACACTTTAATCGCAAACTAAGCACTGATAGCTTGTTTGACAAATATATAGTTGTTAGACTAATAAATCGTTAAAAGTAAAGTGAAATTTCTATCAAGCGATCTTAAAATACCAACTGATGAGAGGAAAGTCTATTGCTGGGATTTATTGCTTTTATATGTTTTCTGTTTCGCTGTACCTTAGCAAATCGGGGCATTAATTTTTCAGTTGTACATAATGCTTCCAAAGCGTCGTTTATTAGTCTTAACTATTTTTAGATATCGGATTGGTCTCCAAAATTTTTCTGCTAATTTGTCATTAGATCTAAAAAAGGTATTAACAATTGAGTATTTTTAAAGATGTATTATTTACTAATAAAATATTGTTTTTTTTTATTTTAATGATTTTTATTAGTACGTATTAATACCTTTCATTAACGTACAATATTTTTTATTTGTTATTACTTTGTTTACTTTGTTTAAGCTCTTCTATAAATTATACTTTCCAAAAAAGCAAATTTGTTTTTAACTTGATTTTGATTACATACTTTAATTTTTCTATATAATTTAGTAATGTGTTGCAAAGTTGTAAGCCTTTGTTAAAAATATTTCATTGCATTGCCGTTGCATGCACTATTTTAATTCCAAAGTTTTCGTATATGTATCTTCATTGGTACAGTTGTGCTTCTCTGACATATACTATTTGTAGAGTTGGGCAAAAATCGTTACTTGAGTTAATTTTTGCCAACAACCTCGCGTCCTTATTAAATTACATTGTGATTTGTACAAAAAATGAACTAGGTTGTTGGCAAAAACAACAATTAACAATTAAAGTAACCGATTGACCCAACTCTAACTATTTGTCACTTGAAGTATTCCGGTGCTTCTCTATCTTTCAGTGTTTGTAAAAGATTTAAAGTATTAAAATTAAGCGCCTGTCTAATTTATTTATTTATTAAGGTCTATGGATTCAAGATCCTTACAGACTTTTAGACAGTACAAATAGTTACATACTTTCAGTTGTTCAAGATAAAAATTATTTTAGACTTTACAATATTAACATTAAAAGAAAAATCAACATATTGATAAAATTGATTAAATTCAGTGCAAATTCTTAAAAACGGATAATAGTTAGCATAATTTCATTTGAAAACTTTGACAGATAGTGGATAAAAATAACGTGTAAAACGAGATGGTACATTAAAAGAGATATTGAAAATCAAGAAATCAGAGCATACACTTCCCATTATTAAGTTGAGAACAAACGTAACATTTAGCATCTTTTTTCGACTTTTAGCGTTGGCAGCTTTGTAAGAGCAAGTCTACTTGTGTAAGGCGGCATGTTTAACGGATTCCAGTTTAGGCCTCGAAGACAAAATAACAGGAATTGTTTTTGTACAGATTCAATGCTATTGTTGTAAACATTAAACGTTGGATCCTAAATTATTGAACCATACTCAAGAATAGGCCTGACCAGGGAAGTATATAATTGTTTCGACCAGCGTTTTATAAATCCAAGTACTGCACGTGATTTGTTAACAGTAACAGAGATATGTTGAATAAAATTTAGTTTAGGATCTAGTAAAATTCCAAGGCCGGAGACAGTTTTGCGTCTATCCAGAGTTTGACCGTTTAAGACATAATTCACGTTAACATGGCATCTACGAAAGAAACACATGTATTTGCATTTTTCAGGATTCAGCTCCATTAGGTTTAGCCATTTTTGAAATTCAAGCATAAGGTTGATGGAAATGTATTTACATAATATTTGAAAAGAGTTATAGATAAAAATGTACGAAAATTTATACCGCACAGTGTATATTTCAAATTTAAAACGTAATAAAACTGACAAAACTATATGTACGATTCTGAAATTTTGCAAACATGGCTTTTGGGTCAAAGTCTTCGTTATAACGGAAAATAGATGTGCCACGCACACTTTTTCTTTTAAATTTTTATAAAAATATATTAGTCATATATATTAGCATTTATTCATCTTACACTGCGCCATTTATTGTACTGTAGCTAAATATAAGATAAAGATGATAAGATAGATGACTCTACTAGCAACTACTAGATGGCATGCTAACAACTTATGCTTATATTCTCCTGAAGTTATGCTCTATTAAAAATGGGAATTTAGGAAAATTTTGACCTAAGTAAAAAAAATTGTCTCTAAACATTATAAACAATTTATTTTCATGTACTAATGGCCAACAAATTTTAAAATTATACAAAACTTATTTCATTTGAAAATCTTTTAAAAGCAAAATGTTATAGAAGTTTAAAAATCAAAATCTTACTAATAAATTTCCCGTTTTAGAAAAATGCAGAGAATGTATATTTTGAATCACCCTGTGGCCCTTACAATTTAACCACCCCTTACAAAGAAAGTGATACATATTTTTATATTATTATCACACGGTGATTCAAAATATACATTCTCAGTACATGAAAATAAATTGTTTATAATGTTTAGAGATAATTTTTTTTACTTAGGACAAAATTTTCCTAAATTCCTATTTTTAATAGAGCATAACTTCAGGAGAACATAAGATAACAAAAAATAAATTAGCACTATTTCGTAGATAAAACTTTCCTCTTAAATTCATGTAAATTCTCTATGAATAAAGATTTTGGAATACTAAGGGACTATATTGAAATATCTAAGTTATGTTTATTAGAAGAAACTTTATTGACACGCGTATTTTAACGGCCACTTTCATTGAAAGACTAAATTTACGAAAACATTTTACTAGCATACCGAAGTTATAATGGGTGGTTTAATTTTAAGGGACTATGTTGATTTTGAATAAAATTATTATGAAATTATTATCATTTATTTTTATAATGATAATATTTGTATGCTTCAATTATGTATGGAACAAAATATCGGCCAAATGGCCCCCCAACCTAGGCGGCACACCTCGATCCGATAGTCCATATTTTCAATGACACTGTTGATGCTCAATTGTTGGACACGATGATGAGTCGAGGTTGCTTGCTCTTTTGCCACGTTATCGTGAAAAACAGCAATGTTTCCCATTCAACGAACTAAGATGGCATTCACAGATGTTTTCACATTTCATACAGACCTGCTTTGCAGACATTTAAATATTTTTTACAATTCTCATGATTGTGGACGAATTCGAACGATTATGTTGACCAAAATAATCACGAAGTGCACAAAATGCATTTTGATTTGAAAGCCCATTTTTATAAAAAACCTGAATAACTTTAAAGCGTTGCTCTTTCCACGGATCAAATTGAGTAAATTTGAGATTGAGAAATGTCAAGTGAATGCAGAAAACAAATTTAAAGACTAGGTGTAGTTCACCGTCAACATGGGCCATTAAAATTTAACCACCCTCTACAAAGAAAGTGATACATATTTTATTATAAAGAGATTATTCTATAGCGATTAACAAAATAATAGATATTGTGCTTTAAATGTACACAAAATTGGTGGTGGGTATTAAAGATTTGGCACAGCCGAATATAGTGCTCTTACTTGTTTTTATTTTAATGATTTTTATTAGTACGTATTAATACCTTTCATTAACGTACAATATTTTTTATTTGTTATTACTTTGTTTACTTTGTTTAAGCTCTTCTATAAATTATACTTTCCAAAAAAGCAAATTTGTTTTTTAACTAGATTTTGATTACATACTTTAATTTTTTATATAATTTAGTAATGTGTTGTAAAGTTGTAAGCCTTTGTTAAAAATATTTCATTGCATTGCCGTTGCATGCACTATTTTAATTCCAAAGTTTTCGTATATGTATCTTCATTGGTACAGTTGTGCTTCTCTGACATATACTATTTGTAGAGTTGGGCAAAAATCGTTACTTGAGTTAATTTTTGCCAACAACCTCGCGTCCTTATTAAATTACATTGTGATTTGTACAAAAAATGAACTAGGTTGTTGGCAAAAACAAATTAAAGTAACCGATTGACCCAACTCTAACTATTTGTCACTTGAAATATTCCGGTGCTTCTGTATCTTTCAGTGTTTGTAAAAGATTTAAAGTATTAAAATTAAGTGCCTGTCTAATTTATTTATTTATTTAGGTCTATGGATTCAAGATCCTTACAGACTTTTAGACAGTACAAATAGTTACATACTTTCAGTTGTTCAAGATAAAAATTATTTTAGACTTTACAATATTAACATTAAAAGAAAAATCAACATATTGATAAAATTGATTAAATTCAGTGCAAATTCTTAAAAACGGATAATAGTTAGCATAATTTCATTTGAAAACTTTGACAGATAGTGGATAAAAATAACGTGTAAAACGAGATGGTACATTAAAAGAGATATTGGAAATCAAGAAATCAGAGCATACACTTCCCATTATTAAGTTGAGAACAAACGTCGAAACAAAAGTCGAAAAAAGATGCTAAATGTATCTTTTTTCGACTTTTAGCGTTGGCAGCTTTGTAAGAGCAAGTCTACTTGTGTAAGGCGGCATGTTTAACGGATTCCAGTTTAGGCCTCGAAGACAAAATAACAGGAATTGTTTTTGTACAGATTCAATGCTATTGTTGTAAACATTAAACGTTGGATCCTAAATTATTGAACCATACTCAAGAATAGGCCTGACCAGGGAAGTATATAATTGTTTCGACCAGCGTTTTATAAATCCAAGTACTGCACGTGATTTGTTAACAGTAACAGAGATATGTTGAATAAAATTTAGTTTAGGATCTAGTAAAATTCCAAGGTCGGAGACAGTTTTGCGTCTATCCAGAGTTTGACCGTTTAAGACATAATTCACGTTAACATGGCATCTACGAAAGAAACACATGTATTTGCATTTTTCAGGATTCAGCTCCATTAGGTTTAGCCATTTTTGAAATTCAAGCATAAGGTTGATGGAAATCTATCAGTTGCATTTTAATATGTTGCACATTGCTCTCTATTAAATTTTTTGTTATTTTGTAGATCTATCTGTTGTGTAGTGCAGCATGAATTTAAAATTTTAGACCCGAATTAGAAATAAGTTTTAATTGTGTTATTTAAAAATTTATTTGTCTTTATAACTGATACTTGCTTTCCTTAACACAGTTAATGTGTGTTTAAAATTTCAGTTTTTTGTCTATAACAAATCCTAAATATTTCGTCTGATTAACTTTTTCTATTACTTGTTTATTTAGTTTAAAAACTTGGTTACTATTCGTATTTATTTTTGAATTTTTCGTTTGGTTTCCTTCAATTTTAATTTCAAACCACATTTTCTATATCTTGTATGACATTATCGTTGCATTGATGATTCCATTCACCTTCTACAAAAATAAACGTTTAATCGGCATACAGAATTCCTTGGCATGTATTTAGTACTTTTTGGCGAATCATTTACACATATTATGAGCTTTATTCCCAGAATTGTGTTTTGTGGTACTCCATATTTGTTAGTAATTAAATTATATTGCATATTGTTTACTCTTTTATTTTTTTTTCTTTCCCATCTTCTATGATTCAAGCCATTTTAGTTCCAATTTTTAACACTTAATTTAATACTATACAAATAAAATAAATACAAACAAAGAAAAACATGGTTGTGGTGATCATAATCTAAGAGCAACATTCATACTATAATTTAATTGTATGGTTGTGGTTAAAACATATAATGGTTGCACGCTATTATTATTAGTTGTACCTAAATTAATATATTATGACTACGAATGAAGCATAACACTTTTGCTTTCACATTTCACATTAGGTTAGGTTAGGTTGAAAAGGAGGGTATAAAAGCCCAAACCCATGACAGGTATGCACTTATGCCCAGTTGGCATGTTGTGCGCTCCATATGGAAAACGGAATTCCCAAACAAAAACCATAAACATAATTTCCCATAAATAACGGACTAGTCCAAGAACCCAGTCCCCTCAATGTAACGCCTTATGGATCTCCAGTTCGAGTTCCCCAGGTATTCCAAGTTCGGCATAGTATCCACTGTAAAATTTTCGCGCCTAATATGCCCAAACGCAGGACAATGACAGAGGTAGTGTACCAGAGTCTCATCCTCTTCCTCGCAAGCTCTACATGTTGTCTCCTCAAATAATCTCATGCGAGCTAGATGAGTTCTCAACTCCGTATGACCTGTAATTACACCGGTTAATTTCCTAAGTGTAGGTCTACTTAGTCTCAGAATCTCCTTTGATTTCCCAAGATTTGGGTCACCCCAGAGTGTTCTTGTCACCTTACCGACATCAGTGCTTTGCCATTTTCTGACATGTACCTCTATTGCCCAACGTTTAAGTTCATCCTTAAATCGTTTAAGGGGTTTGGCGTTCTCCAAAGTTATAGTACTCAGAAGAGCTCCCATTTTGGATAATTTGTCGGCTTTCTCGTTTCCGATCAGCCAGTGGTGGCTTGGTATCCATATTATTACTAGAGGTTCACAATTTGCATATGAGTTTATCTCACTCTTGCATTGCAAAACGTTCCGGTATTCAACTTTCTCCTTTCTCAATGTAATCCGTAAAGATACGAATCGGAGTTTCGCTATTCGTTTCCTTTATCCATTTAATTCCTTCCGTAATCGCCATGATCTCAGCCTGAAAAATAGTGTTGTGATCAGGTAGACGGAAGTATTTGCTTCTATTTCGGCTTATGTCGTATAAGCCCATTCCAGTTTGGTCACCATTTCACATTAACAAAATCAAATGTCTACGCTACATTCGACATAACAAAACAATACAAAGAGTGGAACCCACAAATAACAATTGAGATGTGCATATTAAACTTCAATTGGATCTATGCTGTTAGGCAGCATAGATATTAAGCATCAAGCAAAAAATACAGAATATTGGAAGAACTTGCTACGGCCCTATGCTCCTTGTAGGAGTTTAAAGGAACAAATGTTTATATATAAAATAAATTATTAATTATTCTATTTATTGCGCTTACTTTTTTTAGTACAACTTTTTATACCAATATTTTTAACATTTTATCGTTTATTTTAAATATTTCTTTAAATTTCTGTATATTTTTTCACGTGTCAAACTTTTCAATAATAAAACTTTATTTAAAAAAAAGAACAGTTGAAAATAAATTATGATTACAAGTTATCAAAGCTTGATTGCTTTGTAATCATACAGTTATTTCATTTATCATTCAATAGTTATTTGTAATTCAAAATGGCTTCGAGTATAATGTTATTTTTGTAGATATATCATATTATTTTTGTCTAATTGTTTGGTAAATCATACTATTTATAAAGGACAACCATATCAAAGTTTTCATAAAAAGCATACAATAAATGGTCAAATTCAAACAAATGCTTGGTATCGTGACGAAATAAATGATGAAACGAAAATAGAATTACTATTACGTGCTTTCGATTACCTTACCAAATATTGTTATAGAGAATATAATATGACTGTCGTAATCATGTCATCGTGATTTATGCGTGTACAGATAGTTTTTCTTTTAGAACTTTACTTTTATATATTTTTTTTTCTTTTTGAATTCACGATTAAAATTGTTAACGCTGATTCATACACAGACAAAATTTTCTATCGAGTAAGACATTTGTAATGAAATCTAAAATTTTTTGCATAAAAATCCTTTCTATTTACAATGGGGTCTTGATTATTTATTTATTAAAGTTATCAAAGGTTTAAAAAATGCTTAGAAATTAAATTTCCACAGAAATTAGAAATTAATTTTTAGATAAGATAACTTTAGGTTTTTAATAAGTTTATTCAACCGAATTTTTATACGAAATTCGTTGGAAAAAATGTTTGATAATTTAAAAAAATAATGCGTTAGCTCCGTTAGACCAGACTTCGGTGTACCCACCTCACATGCTAGCTACAACAGTTTGTGTTTGTTCATTACCTGTGCGTGTACGGTGATCTAATTCAACATTGAATGCATTTATTAAAATGTTTAAAACTTTTATTTAAATCAAACAAACATTTTGAGACCACGTTTTTATATATTTTCACCATTTTGATGATCTACCCTGATTTATAAATTTTATAATAAAAAATAAATTTTTTGTCAGTGTAAATCGCGTGTTGTAAATTGTTTGGCATTGATATGCCAAGAATAAAAAAAAAGAACTTAAAGTCTTTATGTAAATTTCATGATTGTTTTTGTGGTAAACAACTTAATTCTTTTAATGTTTCTTTTCTTTTTCGTTTAATTTTTTTCTTATTCAACTTTTATTTAATTTTTCGTTCAATCTTTTAAAAATATCGTATCTTTTTATTTCTTTCATATACAGCTATTCGCTTGTTGTTTAGTTTTATTTGCACAGTTTTTATGTTGAGAAAAAAAAATTAAAATGACGTGTTGGTAGTTAATTAGTTTAAATTTTATAACCGCGCTAAATAAAAATGTCTAAAACCTAGCAACTTACCTTATTCTAGAGGTTCTAGACAATTCTAAAATAATCTATATATTTCGTCTGCCAGTTGATATAAGAATGAAGAAAAGAAGTCTGCAAAACGTTTTTTATCGAAGCTGTTTAGCATTGAAAATGGATTAAATGGCTAAAATTGAAGAAATAGAAAGACTGAACGTTGAAATAAACGCCTCTACTCTTATAGACTTGTTTTTTTAAAATAATAATTGTAAGTGATCTTCAGATAATCTTAAATCTTAAAGTACAGAGGATAGTAATATGTCTGAAATATCACATTGAGCAACTGATCTCTACGGTTTTGCTGGTATATTCGAACTCCTTTGTCGAAATTTTCCATGTCCATTTTGAATAAATGTGGCTGAGCTTCGTTGATGCAGCATTGAATTTAACCTTTAATGCACAAAGTAAGCTTGTTCCCACAGTCTTTTATATTGTATACTTGCTAGCCCAGTGCACTTCTCTACACCCACCAGAAAATTTTTATTGTGTGTTTTATATTTTTAAGTAATTGCTTTATATGTGTATGTGTTATTTTAATTTTTACAATTTAAAGCGACTTTTTAAAGCAGCTTATCGATTGATTGATGATAACTAACAAAAAGTATTTCATTTGTTGGGGAATAAAACTACCTCTGCTCCGATCGTAACTATTTTTGACTGTAATAACGATATTATCGTCAAATTGCTCATACAAAGTTTCAACTAAATTACATTTATAGTTTCATATAAATGACATCAAAAGTATTTTTTTTTTGTATAGTGGATACCATAACCCCTTCTCCGATTCTACCTATTTTTTCCGAATAAGGAAATTGTTATCAAAGTAACTCGTACAAAGTTTGAAGTGACAAACTTCTATAGTTCTTAAAATATGTTATAAAATGTTTTCAGTTTGTATGGGAGGCCACGCCCACAAAACAAAAATATAGCTTTTGACCGTTCGGAGACTATTGGTGAAAAAAATTTTAGAAATTGAATAAGTAGTTTCAACGAAAACTAATAACATACAAACACATATTTCCTCTTTTTTACATTAGTATAGAGTATAGATAAATACTATTTCCTTTGACTTCTATAAGGATTATAAAGCTATCATAAACTTTTGTCATAAATGTCTATCCAATGCTATTAAGGGTTAACTCCCATACCCCTTTGTATTCTTTATAACTTTCCTTGCTTTCAATTTCAATTTTAATTTAAAATAATTATTCAGTTTATTTATTGTTATCGCAAAACTCTTATATAATTTGTTTTCCTTTTTATACCCGCCACCAAAAAAATGGTGGGGGTATATTCATTTTGTCATTCCGTTTGTAACACATCGAAATATCCATTTTAGACCCCATAAAGTATATATATTCTGAATCAGGGTTTGATTTGATGACGATCTAGCTATGTCCGTCCGTCTGTCCGTCTGTCCGTCTGTCCGTCTGTCCGTCTGTTGAAAGCACGATAGAGGTCGCACCGAAAAAGCTAGGGGGCTCAAATTTTGCCAGAATCTTTCTTATAGACAAGGTTTGTTTGGTATTGAAAATGGGCTAAATCGGAATATTAGGAAGAGAGTTATAACTCGAAAAGCAAGAGTAGGTCGAAAAAACCGTGTCCTTCGAACATCGAATAAAATGGAATTGTGTCCAAACGCATCAACGTAGACTCATGAAACTTCGAATATATATTTCCTGAGTAAAAACAATATCTTTCGCCGAAAATTATTTAAATCTATGCATTAGGAGAGGAGTTATCGATCAAAATGTACGAAAATTTATACCGCACAGTGTATTTTTCGGTATATTTAAAAACAAAAACGTCATAAAAGCAACAAAATTGGATGTACGACTCTGAAATTTTGCACACTCTGCTTTTTGGTGAGTGGCTTTTTTGTAACGGAAAATCAATGTGCCACGCCCACTTTTACGCCCACCTCCCATATAACGTTTTAACTAAAATTCATATAATTTCTCTACTAATAAAGATTTTGGAATAATAAAGGGCTATATTGAAACACCTAAGTTGTGCTCATTCGCAAAAATAACTTTGACACGCCTACTATAACGCCCACTTTTCACGTTATCTCCCGTTAATGAAATTTAAAGCTCATAAAACCGCCAAAATTAGAGGTATGATGATCAAATTTGCTACGTATATCCCCCTAGGCAATATCATTACTGTGCCAGAACATTTAGGTGCCACGCCCACTTTTACGCCCACCTCCCATATAACGTTTTAACTAAAATTCATATAATTTCTCTATTAATAAAGATTTTGGAATAATAAAGGGCTATATTGAAACATCTAAGTTGTGCTCATTCGCAAAAATAACTTTGACACGCCTACTATAACGCCCACTTTTCACGTTATCTACCGTTAATGAAATTTAAAAGCTCATAAAACCGCCAAAATTAAAGGCATGATGATCAAATTTGCTACAAATATCCTTCTAATCAATGTAATTGTTGTGCCAAAAAGTTTAGGTGACACGCCCACTTTAACGCCTACCTCCCATATAACGGTTTATCTTAAATTCATGTAATTTCTCTATTGACAATGTTTTTGGGAAAATAAAGGACTATATTGAAATATCTAAGTTGTATTTATAAGCAGAAACTTTATTGACACTCCTACTTTAACGCCCACTTTTACTAAAAGACTACATTTACAAAAGCATTTTAGTAGCATATCGAAATTATAAAGGGTGGTCAAATTTTAAGGACCGATGATGAATTAAAATAAAACACAAATTATTTAGGAAACTATTATCATTTCTTTTTGTAATGATGATATTTGTAAAGTTCAATTATGTATTTAACAAAATATCGACAAAATTACCCCCCCCCCCCAATCCTTGGTACCACTCCTCTATCTGATGGTCCAAATTTTCAATGACAATGTTGATGCTCAATTGTTTGGCATGATGATGAGTCGAGGTTGACTGCTCTTTTGCCACACTATCGCAAAAACCACCAGTGGTTCCCATTCAACGCACTAAGAAGGCATTCACAGATTTTCTAACATTTTATACAGACCTGTTTTCCAGAAATTTAAATATTTTTTACAATTCTCCCGATTGTGGACGAATTTGAACGATTATGTTAATCAAAAGAATTACAAAGTGCACAAAATGCATTTTGATTTGAACGCCCATTTTTATAAAAAACCTGAATAACTTTAAAGCGTTGCTCATTTGCGTATCTTTCCACGGATCAAATTGAGTAAGTTTGAGATTGCGAAATGTCAAGTGAAATGCAGAAAACAAATTTAAAGACTAGCTGTAGTTCACCTTCAACATGGGCCCTTAAAATTTAACCACCCTATACAAAGAAAGTGGTACATATTTTATTATAATGAGATTATTCCATAGCGATTAACAAAATAATAAATATTGTGCTTTAAATGTACACAAAATTGGTGGTGGGTATAAAAGATTCGGCACAGCCGAATATAGTGCTCTTACTTGTTTATTTTGTTTTTTTTTATATATTTTAATACAAATTCAAATGTTAATTAAGTTCTGATTATATTTATGCTTTTTCACATCATTTTGTTTTCATTTTCCATTATGATTTTTTGCCATTAACAAATAGTGACAATTTAATTTTTAAATATTTTATTTATAGTGTTATATTATTTTTTCTCTGAAATAAAAAAAAAAAATAATTTAAATTAAGCTATGTGGAGTTATGTGAATTGAGGCATATTTCTCATTGATATTTTTATCATAATTATTGTTGTTATTTTTTTTTTATTACTATTTCTGTTTTAATTTAATAATATAATGCGTATACAGTTTCCACGCTTTTAATTAAAAGTTCTATTTGATTTATTATGATTCAGTGTGAATTATTATAATTTTTCTCATACTTTTTAAAGGCTCCTCACGTCCAATGCTTTGGATGGAAAGAGGGGGCACACAATGGCTTTATTGTGTGGGTAATAAAGATTTGAAGCATTTTTAAGGTGGTGTGTATAATTAATTGTAAGAGTTAGAAAGTGATAAGACAATAGGAAAAGTTTGTAACTAAAAATTTTTGCAAAATGGCAATAAACGCAGCTACACTCACTGGAACAAATATACATCGGAAGAAAACAAGAAATAAATAGCAAATAGTGCTAGTTTTCATCTATGTACGTCTATGAAAAGCAGAAGAAATACTACCTCGAATCTCAAACACCAGTTAGTTACCAATTAAGAAGAGAGCTTTAAATTGTATTCAAAATTTTTTAGAAAAAACATTACAGATAAGAAGATTTTTTTAGAATTTGTTCTAAAGGGTCCGCCATCTAACGTTTTTTTTTTTCAACTAGTGCTTATTTCGTGAATGGTAACACTTAGCTCATGTCTGAATTGACAGATAATTAGTTTTATCTCTCCGCTGAACGAATATGCTTTGTATACGCTTGAACAACGCTGGGAAATATTGCGACATTACTTTGGCCAATTTTGCAAAAAAAAATCTTCTTTTCAGATGAAGCTCATTTTGATCTTGGCGGGTATGTAAACAAGCAAAATTGTCGTATTTGGGGCACAGAAAACCCGCATGCATACATTGAAAAGCCGATACACCCAAAACGAGTCACAGTTTTGGTCCAGAGGCATAATTGGGCCATTTTTGTTCGAAAATGAGCAAGGAGTGGCCGTAGTCAATGGCGATCGTTATCGGGCCATGTTGAACGAATTTTTATTTACAAAAATTTAAAAGGAGGATATTGGCAACATTTGGTTTCAAGAGGACGGCACTATGTGCCACACAGCCGAAGCTACACTTTTTTTATAGCATTTAAAAAAAAAGTTATTTGGCGGACCCTTTATAATTAGATTTAATAAAAAATTTTTTTAATTTTAAATTTTAGAATTTATAAAACTTCACCACAATTTACTACATTTTATAGAAAAAATTTTCTACATACAAAGTTTTAAATTAAAAAAAAAGGTTTTTATTAAAAATAATTTTCAGTTTTTTTTTTTTGTTAAAAAATTTTTAAAAATTTTTAATATTAAAAAACTTCATTAACAATATTTTAAAATCATTGTAAAAATAATATGAAAATTAATTAAAAAAAAGTAAATTTTTTTAAAAATTAATTATATAAATAGTTTTTACCATTTCTTATATTTTTTTTTTAAGAGTTAATATACATTTAGGGCCGTATTCATAAAAAATATTTTCGGTTTATTGAAGGCGTATTTGACAAATTTCTCAACAATATCTGTCAAATAAGCGTTTAATAAACCTAAAATATTTTTTATGAATACGGCCCTTACACTATTTCAAATGTCAACATTTAGAAAACAAGTTTATTGCGATTCAGATTTAGTGACACTTTTCTTTAAATATTAATATAAATAAAAGTATTTCGGAAACATTTAAACACTCTTAAAATATTTAATACAAATTAATCTTAAAAACAATTTTATAAGAAACAAGTAAGAGTGCCGAAGCAAATGCAATAATTTATTTATTTATTTATATTGATCAACATTTTAAAATATTACAGTTGAGCATGTAGTTGAAGACAATAATTACATAAAAAAATGAAAGACAGAAACAGCTTGAGACGGAAGTATTAGAGTTGAAAAACTTTGTCAGCTTACCTTTACAGCAACATTATCAGAAAAGGCGATGTGTACATTGAACTTATTTACCTCAGTAAAAATTTTTCTAAATGAATCAAAGTTACTATAGTTTGATCTATGAAATTTTATATTTAACGGTTTACAATATCTATGCTGCCTGTTAGAAACATTAATTTTAATTCATTTTACGCTGAAGATAGTAAAATCAATTTCACCTTGAATTATATTTAGGAATGCAATATTGGCAACTATTTTTCGGCTTTGTAACATTGGGAGCGCAATGAGTGATCAACGACTTCGATATGATGGTTAGTTTATATTAGAATTCAAATGAAACTTACGAAGATAGAACAGCAACAATTGTTTTTGGACTGTCTCAAGTGTTTTTGAATATACATATTATATTGGGGATCTCAAATAACTGATTCATATTCAAGTAAAGGTCTCACCAATGACGTAAATAAGTTATTTGCTCAATTTCTTAGCCCAACGCTTAAAGAAACTTAATAACCTTTTAGCTTTATTCGCCGTCATAATTACATGTGAGTTAAAGTTTATTTTTGCATCAAAGAGAATTCCAAGATCCACAAACAAGTCAACAACACTTAAGTTAGAGGCATTTAGAAAGTAAAAATTTAAGATGGGTAAATATCTGCAGAAAGTCGTAGATTTGCATTTTCTTAAATTCAAATCCATAAGATTAACGTACACTAATTTATAAATTATTTAAATCAGTTTGGCGATAAAGACTGTCCACATCATTTGTAATGCATGAATAAAGTTTAACATTATCAGCAAACATTAAAAGATTGTTGTATTAAGTAGCCTTTGGAAGATCATCTATAAACAATTAAAATAAGATGAGACCCTGACGATTTTTGTAATATATTTTGATAAACAGTATAAAAAAAAACATTGTCTCCAATTCCTTAAGTAAGAGCTAATCAATATTAAAGGGTTAACCGGACATTCTAAGATATTGAGATTCACTTACAATAAATCATGGTTAACCTTGTCGAAAGCTTTACTAAAGTCGGTATAGACTACATCGGTTTGGTACAAAACACTGTATTAATAAAAGACATTAACTCCATAAGATTTGTGGATGTTTATCTAACTTTACAAAAGCCATGTTGCACTGGAGACAGAATTGTGGATATTTGCTTAGTTAAAATGTCCGTTATTATTTTCTCAAACAATTTAGGAATGGAGTTAAGTTTAGCTATTGCTTTATAACTAGTAACATTATTACGGCTACCAGACTTATGAAGCGGATGATAAATTAAACTTTGGTGCAGTTACGAAATATAGCAAACTTTAGAGAAATATGCAGATACTTATGTACAGATGACGGCCTCACCAATGTCGTTTTTCAAGAAGTGTGTTGCATTTACTTGCCTTTTAATACTCTACCAAAATCAGCAACGATTACAATTATTAATTTTGTGCTTTTTAATTATTTAGTTGCTTCCTATGCAGATGTAGTCCCAAGTAACGACATAGTAATTGACAAGTTTATCATTCTTATTATTGTAAATTTACATCGGCGATATTTTTAGATACGCTGATTATTTACAGAACTGTTTCAACACGAGAAACCCATTTTTTTACAAAGCCCCACTGTGCAATGAGTCTCCTACAAATAACACAATGAATTCTTTTTACTTTTGATTTCACATATAAATAATCTAAAAATAAAAAAGTGTTTAACGTTTTTAAATTGTTTATTTAAAACGAAAAGCTTAGGAAAAAAAAATTACATTAGATGCAATAATATTTAATCACATTAACGTTAAGTGTTTACAATAATCTTTAATTTATATGAATTATATTCAGTTGTACGGATAACTAGAAAAACAAACAAAAAAGCTGTGAAATATTATTTAATAAGATAAAGTTTTACTATTTTAATTGGCGTTTAAATGAAACTAAAAGTTACAACCACAAATTACACACAAAAAGTAAAATAATTTAATAATGAAGACAGAAAAAAAAACTATTTAAAAATTGTTTAATTTTACGCAATTGCTTTTAATTTAAACAAAAATTAACATCATCACAATACATAGGTATTCAGTTACTAATAAATTGTTTTAGTAATTGATTTGTGGGTAATTAGGCAGTAAAACATGCGGGTTTCTATTTCATCTAAATTAAATTTTGTTTGAGCTTTTTAGCATTTTTATGATTTCAATTATTGATAAATCTTATTATTTACTGGCTGAAAAAAAAACGTTGTAATAAATTGTAATATTATTTTGCTACATTATCTTTTTTGCCAACATTTTTCAATTTTTCACCACAATAAATACCCAGTTAGCTGTTCCATTATACAAACCACCACCATGCACATACATTTTTTATTTATAAAGAACACGATTTTTTTGCTCTTCATTATTTACTTAAAAACCAATTTTCTGTAAATCACTTCCGACTACAATAATGATGATAATATGATAATAGAATGTTTGTATGTTTGTGTGTTTATGTTAGCGGTATCATCATATTAATCTATATTCTAGCTGCATTTTATTAAAGAAAAATTTGGCAAAAAATAGAAAGCGCCAAAAAGAGAAAGGCCGTATGAATATTGCAAATAATGTATGATGATAGGAAATTTGATTTGGCTGGGGGAACTAACATTTGGGGGTGTCAGAGACTTCTGAATAAGGTGAATCATATTACAAGCAATATTAGTGTGCCCACAAAAGTACTACACATGCATTATGCGTTTAATAATATTGAATTTGAATACATATAGTCTATATATTCTTACCTAACGCAGTCTGAAATTGTATTGCTTTTGTATTAAAACTCACTAGAAAACTAATAAAAAGCTTCCGGAATAAGTTTGCATAGGGCTAACCTGCTTACACTAGCGCCTGTAAAAGTCAATGATCTTAATATGTAATATCACTCTACGTAGTTCAATTTATTTACGCTTACTTCATTCCTATCAGGAGCTGTGTAATCACGCTTCCTTTGTAAGCACTGCTAAACAAAAAGTTGCAGTAAGTTACAATAACAACTATTATCGTTTTTACTGCTTTCAAACAAGCAACACAAATTGTATTGCATGTATGTGTTGGTTGAAATCAACTTTTAGAAGCCTCGACATATCGCACAGATAAATCGATATTGAAATTGAGCATAATCGCCCCATAATTTTATGAGTTATAAGCAAATAAACACGACTGCCTCATGTTTTTTCTTATATTTTTTTTATAGAATAATTTATAGGCACGTTTGCTGCTACTCACAGATATGATATGCCTCTGAGGCTATTTGTGAAAAATTTAAGAAAAATCGGTGACTAATCGGCAAAGTTATAGGAAAAAGTTATTTTTTAAAAATTAACTATAATACAAGCCGTGAACTTGAAAATGAAATTAACTGAAATATAAACATAAAAATACAAATGCTTTGGTCTTTTTCCAAACAAAAATCAATTTTTTCAGTTTTTGGATAACAGGCAGGATTGACATGTGTATTAAAAGAAAGGGGTTGACTAGCAGAATATTATTTACCATTAACAAAAAAAATTTAAAATCCATCCAAACCCAAAATATTAATTAAAAATGGTATGAAAGGAAAGGGCTTGACTAGTACTATGAGAAAATTAAATTCTAAAATAGCGTCCTAAACAAAATGGCGAATAATTTTTTTTCTCAACCCCATTAACAGAGATATAAAATGAAAAGCTTGACTAGTAGATATGACAGTTAACTATGTAAAAAATTTAAATCAAAAATTTCGTTGGAACTAATAAAGAAAAATGGCTTATAATATTAATTTTGAAATTTTAGACTAAATTACAATGTGGTCACTATACCTATATACATGAGCGTAACTAGACCATTTTGAGAGCTGCAATGCCTCCCAGTTTTGTTTGGCTCTCCCCAGAATTTAAAAAAAATTAACTATTATAAATAGTTTAAAATTCTTCCCTCTAGAAAAAAATGGTTAAGCTTTTGCCAACCCCAGAAAAAATAAGTACCTACGCTAATGCCTTTGTACATAATGATGGTTATTATTAAATTCGGCACAGCCGAATATAGCTGTCTTACTTGTATTAACTGCCTGTTCAACGATGTCGAAAGAAAACCCAAGCGAAATTTCTTTCGCACAAATATATTGAAAACAACAACAAAAACTAAAAATTTGTTTTTGCTTTCAACGTATTTGTACGAATGAAATTTCGCTTGGGATTTCTTTCGACATCGTTGAACAGGCAGTAAATTTATATTAGCATGTTTTATTTAATTTTCTTTTCGTTCTGTGATATTCTTAAATGTTACAGTTTTGCAGGCAGGAACATATAATTTTAAACTATCCTTCTTACTTTGATAATAAATAATTTACATATAAATACGAAAAAAAAAATAATTTCTTTTTAAGAATATTGTACATGAGGAGGCGTATGAAATTTCGATGAGTTAAAGTTCATGTGTGGTAGGAGTGCGAAGAGATGAAATATGTATTTTTAGTTTCAAAGCTTTCTCTGCAGGAAATGACATAAGTAAAAATGTGCTATTTCACTATTGAATAATTCAGTAGAACTACTTACGAATTATACCCCAATGTCCTGTGCTGTAGACATTTATTATGCTTAAGAATCCTTTAGTGAGCCTAGAAATATGTAATAGTCAGTTTTTACTATATTTAGACATTTGACTTAAATTTAAACACATGCAAAGAAACAATTTTTCTAACCATCAAAAGCGCTGTAAAAAGAGTAGGCGCTTTATTGACAATATAATTTAAAATATAGCTGTCGAAAATGGTCATTTGATTTCTAATTTCGTTTAGGGTTAAAATTTGCCACTTTTACACATGTAAGAGTAATATTATTTGAACTTTAAATTTTAAATCATTTGATCAAGTTTCGACCATTAGTTCCCTGAATTAAAACATTGAATGAGTTTCTGCAGGTATTAGGTTCAAAATACTAAAAGGATAATAAATGCCAGCTAGACCTGCATTTAATTGTAAACGGTTATATTAGTTTTGTTATTAAATAAAACAGCACAGTGCTGCATTCAGCTTTTGCGAATCTAAGAAAACCCTTCACCATGGTGAACGTAGGTATAGTGACCACATTGTAACTAGGGGTGCCAGACGTACTGTTTTTAGCAGTACATGTACTGTTTTTTCTTAATTGTACTTTTTTATGCACAACACCCAAAACAGTACGCAAATGTACTGTTTTTTCACACTTTGTACTGTTTTTATAAATATTTTTTATAAAGCAATAACATTTCTCTATTTTAATATTTGATATACAAATTTTTATCAGTGTGAAAAAACTAAGATATTTTGCAACACTGTAATAGTTAATAAAGCACATCGCTTGTAAACAACGTTGTTACTGTTTTTTGTGTATTCACATTTTTGAAAAAACAGTAAGTCCATGATCGAAAAAACTTAAACTTTACAAAATTTTGAGTTACATTTAAAAGTTACAGTAAGAAAAATTTGATATACTCCTATAAGTTTATAGTTGATTTAAAAAAAATATTTTTAGAAATGGATGGAGAAAATATCATTTCCGACGAATCTTTATCAGATATCTCAACTGCAGATGTAGAAAAAATAGCTTGCACGCCGTATTCCAAACGAAGGAAGCAAATTGGTAATCGAAGTAAAAATAAATTTAATGAGATTTGGAAAGCCCACTTCAACTGGCTTGCAAGAGCTAATGAAGAAACCATGGCTATCAGTGAAATAAATAGTTACGATTTCCTAAAAGAGATGTACTTTTTTTTATTTACTGCTTTTTTATCGTGAGTGTATTGTTTTTTCGAATTTTAAATCTGGCTACCCTAATTGTAACTTACCCTAGATTTCAAAGCTATTCTTATAAGTCATTTTGTTTTCTATTATATTCGACGTCAACTTTGATAGTGAACTTTTATAAAGTTGACTAGATTCTACTGGTCAAGCCCCTTCATTTAATATCCACATTGATGCGTTTAAGGAACAAATTATCCCTCAATTTGTTTAGAACGTCATATTGGATTTTACACTTTCTCATAGTTAACTCCATTCTACTGGTAAAGTAATTTTATTTGATATCAATATTGAGGGAGTTATATACTTGATTTGACAGATATAAAAATTGATTGTACCCCATTTTGTTACAGCAGTCATCATCGTTTTAAATTTTTTTTTTTTTAATATAATTTGCTGGTCTAACCCTTTCAGGTGATATCCATACTTACCCTCTAGGAGCTGTGAAAAATCAACCTTTGTTTCTCAATTTAAATAAAAACACCAAAGCAGTTGTATTTTGGTGTTTTTATCTCAGTTAGACTTAAACCGATTTGCAAGTTTTTCTCAGCAATTGATTTTTAGGATACGATTTAAAATTATTTGCCTTAAGCGTATTCAAAAATAAATTTGGAGCATTAGTAATATGTTCTTAAACAAAATATTTATTTTTAGAAAATATTTTTGCTTATAACTTTGCTGGTTAGTGACCGATTTATCCTCAATTCTTTACGAAAAGCTCTTAAACCATAAACCAATATGTTTTTGTTGTTCCTACATAACAAATACTAAGAACAAATGAAAATTTAATTAAAAAAAAATAGAGTATTTAACGTTACTGCCGTTTATTTAAATATGGGCCGTGCTTGGCAACACAGATTTTGCAGACGTGACGTTTTTTTTATTTTTTACTTAAAACACCGATTTCATGTTTTATTAAATACAAATTGTGTGTGGTTGTTCCCTTGCAGACAAAATAGGTGAGTAAACTTACTCAATACTCACTAACAATAAAAGTTAGACCCCTTTCTGACTAGGCAAGTCACTTGCGCAAGAGCCTTGCTCAAGTCTTGTGTTTATATACAAAAGGGGTAAGGTCGGGTTAAGAGGAAGAAACTTGCTCATATTTGAGTACACTCTTGCCTGTACTCGGCAAGTACGAGCAAGTTTTTGTTGAGAAACCAAAAACAAAAAAAAAATAAAAACAAACAAGAGTGCTATATTCGGCCATGCCGAATCTTATATACCCTTCACAACGTGTAGTCATGCAACAACAATTGTTTATATCACCATTCACCTCATATGAAACATGTACATACATATACAAAACTTACATATATAAAAACATCCCATTGTAATATTATAAATTTAGTTTACTTATGTGTTTAAAAAAATAAATTAAAAGAAAAATTAAAAATAAAACAATAAAAATTTAAATAATATATAATATAAAAAAAAATTTTTTGGCTCACTCTAACCAGTATACCAGTATACGTTTGTATGTATGTGTTGTTGTTGTAAAAAAAAAAGCGAGGTGGTCGTGGTTTTTTGCTCATAACTCAGTTGTTTATGTATGATATATTCCCGAATATTTCTGATATTTTAATACCGGGTCCAGGCGATGTCATGGGGCTTCACAAAGTTGATTTCAACAAAATGATAATTGTAGAAATTTCAAACGGAAGGACAAACATATACATACATATATACCCTTTTTCACTGTGTGAAGAGTGCCTAGTCAGAAAAATTTATATAAATTGACTAGTTGAGCTTCCATGACAATCTACCCAGCAAAATAACACATTACATTATAATGACTTGAAAGTACTAGAAAACAGTTGTTCACTACTTACAATTTGGCATCTAAACCCATTATTTTAACACGGCGATGTCATTGGAGGCAAGTACTTACCACCCTCGCTTACAAATAGGGACTCGTATAAGTACTTATTACGGTCGCTCATAAATAGGGACTTAAATAAGTACTTATTCTGATAGCAATATATAAGTACTTGATTTTAATAACCTAAATAACCCATTACTATTATGGACTTACAGAAGTCGTTCGGTTGTTCTAAGGACAAAAATTCGGTTAGATTATTCTGAGATACGTTAATTTGAAATTTAACAATCAGTGAAAATCTATAAGTCATCACTTTGTTAATGAAGTGCTTTGCCGCTGTTTTCAAAATAATTATTACTTATACCCTAAGTGCGTTAAACTAAATGAGAATTATAAAAAGTTGTGTATTTGAATGGTTTCTAGTAAATTTCGCAGTAAGAAATTGTGTTGTGTGTGTATCTAAGCAAATGTCTGAAATCAAGTACTTACGTAACACATTATAAATCAAGTCATTACTAAAATACTTCTTAGTAAGACAGACGATATGTAGTAGTCATTGAAAAGTATGTTGTTTAGTAAGAGCAAGTCATTACCTAGTTTTTGCTGGGTAATGTTAAAATTGATAGTTTGATATCTAAAAAGATGAAAAAAAAAACGAATTAAAAGACAACTAGTATATTTCTAACCACTTTACTTTAATTATCTGCAGGGTCTTCGCTTAGTGTCAAAGGTTTAAACTATTACTTGTATATGTAAACGGTTGGTTAACTTTGATACGTATAATCATGCATGTGTAGCTTTTTACACAATTATTCAAAAATATTATTTTTTTTAGTAATTAACAAATCCCTAATTGTATTCTGCATAATATTCACAATTAATAATAATTGTTTCCACTTTATTCTTGTTGTTACCAATACAATATTTGTTTTACATTATTTTTTCTATTGCACTTTTGCATCTGAATTTCAAATTATTTTGAAATACTTTTTACACTTGATAGTACATGCTTTATAAATGTTATGAAGCCAGAAGGCAAACATCTGTTCTATGAATACAAAAAAGCTGAACATTGAACAAATAATAGAGAAAGAGATCATGAATAAACAATAGTTATGGAATATAAATTAAAATTCTTTTACTTTTAGTTTGGCAAAAAAATAGACGACGCTGGAGCATAAAAATTTACGCTGTTTACATTTACATATTTTTAACAATTAATAAAATACAAAAAAAAATAAAAATAAAAATTCATGCATTATGGTGACTTTTGACCTGTACGATTGATTTTAAATCGTTTTCATTCTTCTGAAATACAAAATTTCTTCAAAAATTAAATTTTTCATTTACTAACTCTTCATTTTAGTTTTTCGAAAATTTTAAATATTTGTTCACTCAACACATCCAAGTAGTCAACTTTATTAATTTTTAACTTTTCATTTATTTACAATGTGGTTAAACAGTGGATATTCGTTAATTAATACCCACTTCTTTTGTGTTGAACATTTTTAAAATAAGTTTTATCGCATCAAATATTTGTGGCCAATTCACATGTTGTGTATGTAGGTTGTCTTGGAAAAAATACAAATTTAATTAAATTAAATTAGAAATGGTACTTTAAGTTATTTAGATTGAAATGGCCAATTGTCGTCGAGATATTGAGGTCAAACAAAATTTCATTAAATTTATACAGCTCAACTTTATGACAACAAGTGACATGAATCCAGTAAAAATAGTTCATTACAAGTGCGTAATAACTTAAGTATAATTAATAAAAATTAAAGAAATGTATTTTTAGTAAATGTATCAATTATAGTATGTTACTTGTTGATTAAATATTAGGGTCAAACAGTACAACTTGATTAGAACGAACTCAGTCCTAGTTTTGTGACATCCAAAATTTTTTGTTTGTTGGAAAAAAAAAACTTTTGAATACTTATACTTTTTAATAATAAAATCATTCAAATCATTATAAATGTGTTTAATTATCAAATCTTAAAATGATGAAAGAGTTTTAGCTAAGGAATATTATACACAAAGGGTCTTTTAGTAGAAATGCAGTTTTTCGGTTTAAAATAAAATACATATATGGGTCAATTTAAAAAAAAAACCCAATTTTTGTGTCCCCGCACTTAACACTACTATTTTAGGTAAAAAAAAACAACAACAAAAAAATAAAAAATTTGAGAGTGATCAGCGAGGAATATGCAACAAAAAAACGTAATTCTCAAATTTGTATGCTTGTTTTTTTGTTTATTCAGAATGGTATTTTGTTTCTCCCTCGGACTCCTTCCATACAAAAGCGTGTGTCCCCCGTTAGAATTTTTAGTGAACAAAATTAAATAAAATCCAGAAAAATGTAAATATGAAACATTTAATAACAGTTTTCGAATTATTGAGTTTCTTTCTTGTGTTTTCATTTGTTATAGTCGTCAAAACTGAATTAGTGGGAATTTGGTGTTGCAAAGAAAGGTTGTCCCCACAATTTGCATTGAGCGTCACTTTTTTATAATTCAAGTAATATTACTTGTTTTCAATTTGCATTTAAATAAAGTAAATAACGTAAGGAAAGTACAAACCTTAATTATTACAAAAGTGAAAAAGCGAAAAAAAAATCTTTGTAAAAAAGTGTGCATTTGCGTAGTTTTTGTGAACACCATAGTAAGGGTGCGATAAAAATTCATGAGCGTCACGCTAATTTTTTTAAAAGTGAATATATTAAATGTAAAAATTTGAAGTTTGCAATCATTGTTTACATGGTTTCAACTCATTTTTTTATATTTTGTGAGTTTGAGAAATAAATTGCCTACGAAAAAAACCTAGAATAGGTAAAAATTTCATGAGCATCACTTTTGATATATATTGCTTCATAGCTTAAAATGCTTAATTATAATTTAATTTTTTAATTTTTAAGAGTAAAACAACAAAATTAATGGCGGGTGAAAGAGCACAAAGATATCGAGAGAAAATAAAGCTCGATAAAGCGCGTAATGACGAATATAAAAGAAAGAAGAAATAAAGGTATAATCGTGGTATATTTGAGTTTAATCGTGCTTTTGCAACTTAAATCTCTGGGGGACCGGAAATTTATGCAACTGCCACAAGCTTAATTCGAAACTGGTAAAAATTAATGAGAATAAATGAAAAAACAAAGCCGCTTGTCATTTCATGAAGTTTATACAGATTCAGAATAAGAATTCGAATGAAAATAAAAAATTAATTAAGTTAAGTTATTGTTTCGCGTCAAATATTTACATATGTGTCTAAGTTTCTTCAAGAATTACTTCCTTTTTTCCATTTTTGTTAAAGACATCAAAGAATATGTTTATGTTTAGTTTTGTATGAAAATTTTTTTTTTTAAGATTTTTTGTTTTTTTTTTACTTACTTTTTGTAAAATAATAAACTTTTTTTCGTTAAACTTTAAATTTGGCATTATTTCTTGTTTACGTGCAACAAAATCTCTTGATCGTCACAAAATATCTTGAGCGTCACACTTAGTTTTTTATACCCTTCACACAGTGAAAAAGGGTATATATAGGTTTGTCATTCCGTGTGAAATTTCTACAATTTTCATTTCCGACCCCATAAAGTATATATTTTCTGAAAGCTTATGAATAGAGGAGTCGATTAAGCCCTGACCGTCTGTCCGTCTGACCGTCTGTCCGTGTGTATGTTGAAATCAACTTTTTGAAGCCCCCCGACATAGGTTGGACCCGGGTAAGGTATTAAAATATCAGAAATATTCGGGAGTAGATCGGTATTGAAAATCAGAAACATCGGTACATAAACAACTGAGATATGAGCAAAAACCCACGACCACCTCGATTTTCTTTTCATAAAAACAACATTACAACAACAACATACATACATACAAACGTGTATACTGGTTAGAGAAAACGTGGCATCGAATCCCAGCTGAGGCAAAAAAATTTTTTTTTAAATTTTTTTAAAATTTTTTTTTTTAATTTTTTTTTTATTTTTTTTTTATTTTTTATTTAATATATTATATATATTTTTATTATTATTTTTTTTTATTTTTTTTTTTTTTATTTTTTTTTTTTAAATTTTTTTTTTATTTTTTTTTTGTTTTATATATATTATATATGTATATAATAATTTTTTTTTTTTAATTTTTTTTTAAAATTTTTTTTTTAAAATTTTTTTTTTATTTTTTTTTTTGTTTTTTTTAACATACATACGTGAATTTACTGTTATTGCATGACTACACGTTGTGAAGGGTATATAAGATTCGGCACGGCCGAATATAGCGCTTTTACTTGTTTTTCCTTAAAACGCTTGTAATTAATTTTTTTTTTAATAAATTATTACAAGTCTATTACTTTGCAAGTAACCTCTAAGTTCAAGTGTTTTTTTTACCAAAAATTTACATATTTTCATCTTAAAATTTTAAAATAACTAGTCACTTTAAAAAAAAATTAAAAATCAAGGTGAATCGTGATTTTGTGTTTATAATCGAAAAGGTGATTTTCGCAAAAGTCAATCTTGAGAAACAAAAGAACATCGTAGTAAGCTTGAATTTCAAATATTTTTGAATTTTTAGCGATTTTTTATACATATTTGGTGTGTGACGCTCAAGATAGAAATCATAGAAAACCTAAAAAAATTCAAAAAATATTGATCTTTTTGAGAGCCTAAAAGTACCACCGGAATCTTCATCAATTTCTACATAAATTGGCCACTCCTACCGGCGAATTGAAAAAACTTTAAAAATAAGCAAAAAAAAACTCGATGTGTACGTTTATTTTGAAATTGACCCATATGCTTTAAAATAGTGTGAGTTTTTTTTATTGGATTCCAAAGAAGACATATTCCGATTAAGTGTGCAATAAAATAAATAACCGTCTAATTGCCCCCACGGTTCTGCTTTGATAACAGACCACTACTTCTTTATAAAATCTTTAATGACTTTTTCAAAGAGATGTGGCTTTATCTCCCCGATAATTTGTTGAATCTCGGATTTGTTTTCAGAAATTGTTTCTGTTTTATTAACATGAACATAAGATTTCACAAAACCCCAAAGAAAAAAATTTCACGCAGTTATATCGCATGAAATTGGTGGCCAGTTACTATCAAAATTTCTTTAGAAAATTTGTTCTAGAAATCGTTTCTGCATTAAACAGATTGTCGTCGGCGATGTGGCAGATGGTATCGTTTTGCTAAAACCACATGTCGTCCAGATCCATGCCGTCCAGTTGAACTTCGTTTCGATATTTAACAAAGTAAGGCTCAATTAGGCCGCCTGATTAAAATCCGCACCATTTAGTTGTTCGTTTTGGGTGCATTTGTTTCTCATGATTCCCAAATTTTAAAATTTTGTGTATTCACAAAGCCATTAAGATGGAAATGCGCTTCAACGGACTGAATACTTCTTTCGAAAAATTAACTTGACTTTATTTGCTGCGCAGTGTTTCGTAAAATTTAAGTTGTTATTCGGGTTTTCGGCGACACTGGATAAAATAGCAATATTTTAGAAAATCCTTCCGGTATTTGATGCGTTAATGCACAGGTCTACAACCAACCCAGTTTTTCCAAAATTTATAACCACTCCTCCAATAGTTGACACATTAGGTGCACTTTTGCAATAAAAACTTCTTCGAAGTTTGCAAGCGGTCTCAGCATAACACATAACGAGTTGTTCTTTTGTAAAACACTTTATTACTACTAATAACACTGTGCTAGTTGAAAAAACAGACAAGCCGGGCACCTAGCGTTTTAACATAATTCGGGTACGCTAAATCCAGTGGTGCTCTCGGTTTTTTTAAGATTGGCTCTGGTTTTCGAGATATACCGTTATATCGAAAATGGAGGAGGTTGCACCACATATGTTCGCGTAACTCAAAAACGCTTTAGCTTATTCCAAAAACTTAAAAACCCGAAATTCCGCAATAAAATTTCCTTTAAGAAAAGTAAAACTTCTTTCTAATATCCGTAGTCGTTTTAGAAAAATAATTTTTTTTTTGAAAAAAAAATTAATTTTTTTATCAAAATTTCGAAATTTTTGTTCTTTAAAAATTCATAAAAAATTAAAAAATGCAGCTAGGCTTCTAATTTTTTGCAAACATATAAAAAACAAAGCTGCTAACAAAACAAGCAATAAATGATTAAAATCTGTTAGCAACTTTTGATTTTATTCACAAAAGTCGACAAATTTTAATTAATTTAAGAATTTCATAAAACGCAATATTTGTATGGGAGCCCCCCTAAGGGATGGTGATAAAGGGAAAGTATAATTTAAGAAAATGTTAAGAACAAAAAACAATGAAGGTCGGTCATACATTTTATCCCCCTAGGAGTGAATCCTAGGCCTTAGAAACAAATGTTGGGAATGAAAAATAAAGTTGCGCAGGTGCAAAATAAGCTATTTGTGATTAAAGTCTGTCTACAACTTTTGATTTTTTCAGAAAAGATGAAATTTTTGAATTTTTTATATAACCAAACAAAAATTTTTTGTTGTTAAGTAGTTTTTATTTAGAAATTTATTCTTCTTCCTCCTGCAGATTCCAACAAATATCCCCTAATAGCGAATCAAGTTGTTTGCCGCTATACCAGTGTTCGAGCCTGGCTGTTACTTGGTGAAATCTCTCGCCATGTTCATCAGACTCGGCTGGTGATTGTTCATTAAATTTTTCGGCATTGAAATGCAAAAAATGTATTTTCAATGACATTCTAACGTTTAAGTTTTTAAATGCGGTTAGCATATTTTTGATTAAAATTCGCCAGTTTTCAGACCGATGATTTCCTAATACATTTTCTATTACTGATTTCACACATATCATTCAATGCAACCTCAAATTGATGGTCCTTCATAAGACGGCGAATGTCCGGTCCATTAAGAATTCCTGTAAAATAGAAACATTATGAAATGAAATATAAATCTAATTTAATAAAGTAGTTAGAGTTCATACCTTCTTTTACTTTCATGCCGCTTAATCGTGGAAAAATTCGGTGCAATTCGGTAAAAGCAACACCATCTGGGCTCAATGCTTTTATAAAATTTTTTACAATACCCGGTTTGATGTGGCGTGGAGGAAGCAAAATCTTTTCCATCGACACAAGTGGTAATTCAATAACATTTTTTCTATGCAATCTGCTTTCCTCACGTAAAGCCCAATCCCGTGTATTGTACTGGTCGCCATCGAAACGCGTATTCCATAAGCACATGAAGCACATATTTTTAGTATAGCCCAATTGCATGCCTCTTAAAAGAGCTACCACTTTTAAATCTGCGCATATTTTCCACTTGTGGTCTTCATATTTAATTAACTGTATTATTTTTTTCATTGATGCGTATGTCTTTAGTATTTGTGCTAAGTGCTATCGGAATAGGACTTTTTAAATTAGTGACATGTAGCAAAACTGCTTTTAAGCTACTTTTGGAAGAATCAATGAATAAGCGCCAATCTCCAGGATTATATTCATTTTGCATCGTTAAAACCAATCCGCGGATGTCAGTACAATACGCAATAGAATTATTCTCAATAGATTTAAAAAAAGTCGTAGATCGTCTATGGCGATTGATAGCCCCGTATGTTTGTACACCTGGTGCTAAAATATTAGCTCGTTTTAACTCTTTTGCCAAGAGAATGCTCTGTCTTTGAGATAATTTTAGACGCCGTACCATTATATCCAGACGATCTTGCGTGATTTCATTGTGACTGCATGGAACCGTGATGCATGACGGTTGATACATTGAAGTAGCTGGTCTATCCGCTTCAACAGAATGAATTATTGAGGAAATATGTTCTGTTGGTATATGGCTACCCGGAACAGTAATTTCATCAGAATGTGGCAGCGGAAATCGAGCATATGCTGTTTCAGTATAAGACATATAAATCATTTTTCTTCTGTTTATACCCGCTGTATAATTTATGCACGCATAACACTCATCTTCAACATGAACTATGGGATCTCTCCAAATCATTGGAACACCAAATGGCATGGCATCTCCATTTTTTCCCCACTTATTTAAATGGTAAATGCAGTGTGTACACACTATTGATGGTGTCCAACTCTTACCATATATAACACTTAAAGAAAAGTATGATTCATACAAGGTACTTGTTTCAGTAGTGATTTTACGGCGACTTGGTATATTTTTATATTTTCCACACACATAACAAAAGTAATTAAACTTTTTACACGGCCCCATCTTAGATATTTCAATATATGAGGAACTCTTATTTATACTGTAATTGTTTTAATCAAAGTACTAGTCGCATATTTTGTAAAAAAAAAGCCAGGACGAATAATATTTCTACCGTTTCCAGGTGTAGATTTTATTGCCAATAACTTGAAATCACAGGTAATTCAAAAATACTATGTTTTAATTTTTAATTCCAAGAACCATGCCAAATACCGTTGTACAATGCAAAATGAATGTAATCCTGGAGATTGGCGCTTATTCATTGATTCTTCCAAAAGTAGCTTAAAAGCAGATTTGCTACATGTCACTAATTTAAAATTTTTTTATACGCGTAGAACCCTAGCCTTAAATTTTGCACCTGCAGCGCCTGAGATACCCCTAAACGGGCCAAATGTATGACCAGCGCAACTTTATTTTTCATTCCCAACATTTGTTTCTAAGGCCTAGGATTCACTCCTAGGGGGATAAAATGTATGACCGACCTTCATTGTTTTTTGTTCTTAACATTTTCTTAAATTATACTTTCCCTTTATCACCATTCCTTAGGGGGGCTCCCATACAAATATTGCGTTTTATGAAATTCTTAAATTAATTAAAATTTGTCGACTTTTATGAATAAAATCAAAAGTTGCTAACAGATTTTAATCATTTATGGCTTGTTTTGTTAGCAGCTTTGTTTTTTATATGTTTGCAAAAAATTAGAAGCCTAGCTGCATTTTAATTTTTTATGAATTTTTAAAGAACAAAAATTTCGAAATTTTGATAAAAAAATTAATTTTTTTTTCAAAAAAAAATTATTTTTCTAAAACGACTACGGATATTAGAAAGAAGTTTTACTTTTCTTAAAGGAAATTTTATTTCGGAATTTCGGTTTTTTAAGTTTTTTCAATAAGCTAAAGCGTTTTTGAGTTACGCGAACATATGTGGTGCAACCTCCTCCATTTTCGAAATAACGGTATATCTCGAAAACCAGAGCCAATCTTAAAAAACCGAGGGCACCACTGGATTTAGCGTACCCGAATTATGTTAAAACGCTAGGTGCCCAGCTTGTCACGAAAAAAAAGTGTCAATTTCATGCACAGTGTAATCAAAATAAACATATGTGACGTCGTCCGCCAAATTCTGGAGTTGCCACTTGCACAAAAAAAGACTCAACATTGAAAAAGTGAATTCTGACTGAAATACCCTTTTTAAATGATACCAATAGTTTTGCAATTTTTTCGAAAGCTGATTTAATGTTTTTGCTAAAAATAATGGAAGATTAGAGGAAATGATTTTGTTTTTCTTTTGCATAAATCTAGCAGATATGTGCAACATATGGGGGCATCTAAAGTTTGATTTCCATTGACAAGCAGATATAATTAGATCGTTTAAACGATTAATTATATTTGATGGAACATTTAGAATATTTTAAACAAATTCAATTGATTTTTTTTAATATTTTTGTTTTGTCATAAATACAAATTTTTTGTATTAATTTATTTATTTAAAGATTTAGAATATACATAAATGTATGAAACTAAATTTAGGTATTTATAGCTATAGCAACGAGGCTTTAAGCTAAGTAATTGCTTTAATAGATTTCAAGAAAATTAACAACGAAATTGTTTAAAAAAAAAATCAAAATTTCCAACTACTTTTGTATCTTAATTTAGTTTTATTAAATTATTTTTGTTTTAATTTTTTTTTTATATTTCAATTATGTTAAACTTCTTAAACTACCTTCGTCAGTTGAGATTTTTTTTACGTACTACAAACTATTATCAATTTAATTATTTTATGTTTTTACAAACAATAATAAATACATTTTTTTTATTTAATTGCGGTTGGTTGCATGTCATTAATATTGCCTGCCTGCCATGAAAAATAATAGAAATTAAGAATACCATAACAAAAATTTATTAAATATGGAAACAAGGAGAAGAAAAAAATATTGTATATTAAAAATAATTAATTAAAATGCAAATTAACATAATTTCTAATTAAAAAAAAATATTGTGTACACTTTTTATATTTATATACTCGTGCTATATTTAATTAATAATTGGGTATTCAAAAGCAGTAACATGATGTTTATTTTTTTTTAATTGTAAAGAACACACGAATGAAATATTTAAGAAATGGATACACGAATAAATAACTGTTTAAAAAGTAGATCATGCAAGATAAAAAAACATTGAAAATGTTTACCATCTAAAGCAAATAACCGTAATACAGTTCTTTATTTTAAAGTCAGTTCAATTATTTCTTCGCCCACAAATCTAAATATAAAAAATTAGTCACTTCTGAAAAAAAGCCAGTAAGACAAACCTAAGTACATATGTCCACCACATCCTGTGTGACAGCCTAAGAAAGGTGATAACAAAGAATTATTAATTTAAAATCTAATAAAATGTAATTGAATTAGTCTAAGACTATGGACAATATTTTAGCATCAAGACTATTTGTTTTTAGGACTTTTCCTTTACTTTTGGATAATTTTTATTAAGGCTCTTTTACGATATGCGGGAGTTGGACGTTAAAGTAAGCAAATTTTTCGACCACCTAAAAAGCAAATAACAAATGCTCAGCACGGCCTTACACTATTTAATGGCGGCGTTACGATAGCAGCTCCATTATCCTGGTACAGGCTGCAATAGACTAACCATCTAAAGAAATATTAACAAAAGTTTAGCATCATGAATGCTATTACAATTAAAATAAAAATACTGTGTAACTATTTTTATACCCTTCATACAGTGAACAAGTAAGAGCGCTATATTCGGCCGTGCCGAATCTTATATACCCTTCACAACGTCTAGTCATGCAATAACAGTAGTTTGTATCACCATTCATCCCATATGAAATACGTACATACATACATATAAAAAACATACATATATAAAAACATCCCATTGTAAAATTATAAATTTACGTATGTATGTTAAAAAAAAAAAATAAAAAAAATTTTAAAAAAATATTAAAAAAAAAAATTAAAAAAAAATTTAAAAAAATAATTAAAATATATATAATAAATCTAAAACAAAAAAAAATAAAAAAAAAATTAAAAGAAAAATAATAAATATATAAATAATATATTAAATAAAAAATAAATTTAAAAAAAAAATATAAAAAAAAATTTTTTTTGGCTCAGCTGGGATTCGATGCCACATTTTCTTTAACCAGTATACACGTTTGTATGTATGTATGTTGTTGTTGTTGTAATGTTGTTTTTGTGAAAAAAATCGAGGTGGTCGTGGGTTTTTGGTCATATCTCAGTTGTTTATGTACCGATGTTTCGGATTTTCAATACCGATCTACTCCCGAATATTTCTAATATTTTAATACCTCACCCGGATCCAAGCGATGTCGGGGGGCTTCAAAAAGTTGATTTCAACATACACACGGACAGACGGACATACTTTTAGAGGTTTATCGACTCCCCTATTCATAAGCTTTCAGAAAATATATACTTTATGGGGTCGGAAATGAAAATTGTAGAAATTTCACACGGAATGACAAACCTATATATACCCTTACACTGTCTGTGAAGGGTATAAAAAAACTGTTTTTCCCATTTAGAAATAATTATACATTGTTTCTCTGCGATTACATCAAATTTAGTGTCAGCTTTACATAAACAAAATGTATCATTTTAACAATTAGTACGATTACAATAGGAAATATGTATTTCACTAATAAATAAAAAAAGCAAAATACTATCGTTGCTTGTATCTAAAATATTATCGCAGTATTTATGGTTTGTTTTACAATACAGATACAGATAATGTTGTTAAAAAAAACCAATTCTAATTTATTAAAAAAATTAAAGCCATGTCATAAATATTAAAGTTTTTTATGTTTGTATTTATGTAGAATTGTTACTTTTTTTTTAAACTTATTATTTTGAAATACAAATGAAATTGCTTTTATTGATATTTTATATAACGGTTATTTTTTAAAATATTTTTTATTTCAAGAACATGACTTTTTAAAACTCTGCCACATATGCTGTTTATCAATTAGAAACAACTACATATTAACCTACAATTTAAAACGTGCTTCATATGTTTTCTTTTGGTGGTGCGTAAACAAATTATAGAACAAAATTCAATTGTGATATTCCTAAGTATACATACATATGTTTGTCTAGTACTAGTTGAATAGCATTTAATAATATATATTAAATATGTACATACAGATATACCGTTGTTGCTATGACTTTTTAACATGCTGATATTGTTATTTGGGGTGTCAAAACTTGAAAACAATATATATGTATGTAATAGTACTTGTTGCAGATGTAGTTAGCTGTTGTAAGTAGTTACAACGAAACACGTATAACATTGGTAAACCTCATATTGCCTCATCTTTGCTTACTTTTAAAAAACCCGAAAACTCCAAAGGACTCTACCTACAGGGAATTTTTTGCTGACAACACGTTTTGTTTTTTATTCCTAGCAAATTATAGAAGCAGCTTCTTGCTTCTTTTATTTTCTTTAAAAAATACATCAGCTGTTCCTCTCTATACTCTTTTAAATTACCCTTCGTTAACTGTGGTTAAGTTACTGCGTTAAGTAAAGAGAACTTGGTTTTTATTTATTCTATATAAACTCATTTTAATAAATTTTAAGAACAGCACAACGAATGAATTAGCAATTACGGCAAAAAAGATTATCACTATAAATTATGTATTATATAGATGCTCGTCTTTATTTCTATACTCTGTTAGACTTACCCAAAATGGCTCTTTTTTAGGCTAAATCAAAAATTTTCAGCGGAATACGTATTAAGTAAACAAGCTAATAATGTCAAGTTAATAATGTCGTTTTTTTTTTGATTGACAAATGCATTTATTTTAATAAAAAATGAATTGATATAATATTTAAAGTATTGTCCATCATTTGCCACTACTTTTTCCCATCCTTCTGGTAGCATATGGATTTCGCGCCAGAAGGACTACTCCGTTTTTGAGCTAAATAATGAATTAAGCCAATTTCTGACACCCTATTCTGAAGTGAAGCTTATTCGAGTAAGGGCGTTCTGCATCGATCGAATCAAAAGGTAGTCAGAAAGGGCAAGGTCTGGGCTGCTTAAGGCGGGTGAGCCAGAACTTCCCATCAACTGTTTTTCATATAGTTTTTAACCGGTCTTGCAACATGTGGCCGAGCGTTGTCATGATGATTATGAAGATTATGGTCTCGTGTCTGGTCGAATATTCTGGTCGTTTTTTGTTGATTGCTCTCTTCAAAAGCATCAGTTGTGTCTGGTACAGGATCCCTGTGATCGTCTGGCCCGATTTCGACAGCCCATAATACAAAACACATTTCTAATCCCACCATATTACCTTGGCTGGTTTACCTCTCTTTACATATGACTTTTTGCGCTTGGGGTTATCGTAATGTATCCATTTTTCATCACCAGTTACAATACGATGCATAACTCTAACTGCAGCTTTCAAGCATAATTGCAACATGCAAGATTGTCTCGGCTTCAATTGATATGGGTCCCTTGCTTTTAAATGAATCCCAATGCTTTTAAACGTAGTGAAATTGCTTATTGTTTGACTCTCAATGATAATGCAACATCTTCTTGCGTTTGACAAATTTTTCGTCGAGTAATGCTTCCTAATCTTCTTCTTCAAACTTTTTCATCTGGCCAGATTTCTTCTTGTCTTCTGTGTCGAAGTCACCACTTTTGAATCGCGCAAACCATCGTTCACAAGTTTTTTGAGTTGGAGCATGTTGACCGTAAGCTTCTACCAACAATCGATAACAGTCGTCAACACCCTTATCGGTTTTATGATTATAATTTAAATTTTTGGTATTTTTGTTTTTTTTTTTTAACAGATATAATTTTTGTATAAAAATTGGCAATAAAAAATTAATTTGCATTTTTTTTAATATGCCTCTATCTTCGTTGTTTACTAGCTGAACCCAGACAACTTTTCTGCCCACACATTGTACTCATTAAATAGATTTTAAAAATGTTTTTAGAGCAAATTAACAACTTTATAAATTAGTTTTATAATCAAAGAAAACGTTTCAGTTAATATTTTGTCAAAAATCAGAACTAAAAAATGCTTTTCTACTTTGTTTTAAAAATATAAAAAATTAAATTATGTAGCTGTTTGACACTCTTCTACACTCTATAGTATAGTTTAGTTGTAATAACGGGTAGCCCAAATAAGACCTAGTGATGTTAAACACGTAAAACTCTTGTAATAACGGTTTTTTTTAATAATTTATTTTTTTATGTTAAATACATTTTATGGAAATTTAACGTGACTATGTGCGAAATATCAGACTCTTTTTAGCGCATTTTGCATTACACGGAGTAATTTTTCTGGTTGCACGCGCCGTATTTTGTTTCGAATATTCTGCTTGAGTTGTCAAAGTGTCTGTGGTTTGTTGACATACACTTTGTCTTTTAAATAAACCCATTAAAAAAATTGGGCGCAGTTAAATCTGGTGAACGAGGAGGCCAAGGGAATTCTGAATTTTTTGAAAGTTATGTTCAACAAAAATAGCGTATTGTAGTCGTTGTTGGGGGTCTTGCGGTAGAATCTGTTGCACAATTTGAACTTTGTATGGATACATCTTAAGATCCAACTTCAAAATTCTCTGTAATGTTGTTCTGGGTATACCCAATTGGAACGGCTACAAGTTGAGACAGATGGATTATTTGCAACACTCTGCTGCACAGCTTCCACATTGTCTTCAGTACGAATATTTCGATGAGCACCTCTTTCTGGACGGTCGGCATCTGAACCCAGTTACTCAAAACGGCGAACAAAACTTGTAATCATGAAAGATATGGGCGCTGATCTTACGTTAAAAAAACGGCGATAATTTCGCTGCGTCAGAACAATTGATCGTTGAGATGAATAATAAAAATAGATAATTTTAATGCGTTATTGTTGACTGTACGTATTCATTTTCAATTTCCAAGAGTTCAGTTATAATCTGCAAAAAGAAAAAATAAACTATGTTAAAAAATAAAAAAGTTATTTGTGTTTCACATCAGCTGGTCTTATTTGGGCCTCTAATCAATGATGACTTTCTTTCTTTTAAACGATTGCTATTGTTTTACCGCTTTGTTTTAAAATTGCAAAATTAATTTATATGCCTTTATTATGTTCTAACTAATATAATCTAATTAATTTATAATTGTTTTCCTCTATTTCAGGTAACATACAAACAATAGTTTACGGTGCCTTCCATTCTTTGACACATTTTTAAACCACTTTATTCGATTTAAATGTGATGTAAATATTACTTCTGCATAAGTACTCATATGTACAAATAATTGAACAGGTTTATATAAATCTTAAATTGTATTTTTTTACTATGCACAATCATTTTATTTATACATTTATTTGAAATCAGAAATCACAAATCAAATCATAAAATTTTAATTTCTGTTAAATATAACTCTTCAGTGAACAAATTTTTCCAGCAAATATAATTCAATGGTATACTAAAGAGAACATTTTTTAGAATTAGTTTTTGCATTTTTTTTTTTTTCACTATTAAAATATTAAACGACTAATACACATACTCGTGTTAATGCATGCATATTTTATAACTATGTTTTCCATAACGTTTTAGTTTCTATTGGTTTCAATTTTGAATTTGAAAAGAAAACAAAATTATACAGATTTAAATACACAAATGTTGGTATTACTGAAGATTTTAATAGTTGCAACTATGATTAAAACTCACAATATTAAAAATGAAACATTTACCTATAGTTTTTTATGTTTGTGTATGTAAATTATATGTTTGAAACGCCCTACTGTTGGTAGGCATGATTTACGAATTCGGATGATTACAAAATTTTACCAAATTTATTTTACTATCCTAATTTGTTTGTTAATGAATGGTCTTGTTGTTGTTGTTGTAAAATGCTAAATCAGTTGTCAATCGTTTGAAGTTTAAGCTGCCGCCAAAAGTGTTTGCACACTTTCTTACTTCAAAGGTGCCCACTCAAATTTTTTGACATTGACATTTAGGGTTCTTTGGTAGGGATAAATGAGCACATCTGACTTCAAAAACATTCCTTCTACGTTCGCTCTTGTAAACAGGTAAGCACTATTGTTCAATTCACAATCTTGTATTTTAATACGTATCGTCTATTGCAATACAATTTTAGTTTATCTACTTGTGAACAGAATTTCTGTTGTATCGGTGTATGCTTTTATTGCTAAATGTCAAACAATATTAAACGTCAGGTTATGAATGGGAAAGTTGATCAAATCTTACTTCTACAGAGCTAAAAAAAATATTTAAAAAATTAAAAAAAAAACATATAAAATTAAACCATATTGTACATACAAAATGTTTCAATGGAAATAACCAACAATAATCATAAAATACTTTAAACACATACAAAAATAGTACCAATAAAACGATCACAATCCTTAATTGAATTTATGTTTGCGATTTAAAGAGCGCTTTTTTCTAACAATTTTTTTATGTTTACACAGTATATAGAAAGAAAAACTTTTTTCTAATGGACATATGTTAACAAGGTGAGGTTTGCTAGTTGGTTCGTCATAATCCGGACTTTTTGCTGTGACAGTCGGTCGACCCAATTAGTTTTTTACTTTCAAAAACCTTCTAGACCTCTCATACAGTGACACATTCATGTTATTGCAGTAGTTTTTGTAGGACAGATCAACATGTGCCAACATTTCCATGATCAAAGAGTTTCAATAATATTCTTCAAGTGACAATATTTGATGATACTAACGCAATTATCTTGCTTAAACGTTTTACCAGGAGCAAAGTGATGTCGTTTAGTACCTTCTAGTCATCCAGAATTGATGCATTTTTTTTTTTTTTTGTAAATGCATCAGCCATTGCATTTTCATTGACCACTTATAAGTTATTGGAATGAGTTGCAATGTTTTTATGAAAACGTTGCTTATAATTTGCATAATTTCCTTTAGCACTGATTACCAATTGAACCATCATAAATTATTGTGTCCTACCGTTTTGAGTAGTACGTTATTGATTAATAAAATATCAATCATTTTCAATGATGATCTGTTGAGACTTTAGAGCGACAAGCATAAAACTTTTTATTTCGATTAGATGGCAACCATTTGTAACCAAGAACATTGTCTGGTTGTAAAATCTCGTCAGTCTTTGCCAAATAAAAAAGGTAATTCAAGTGTGTTTTTACCTTTTGCTTATTTTACCTTCTATATGGATGTTGACAGTGCTCATTCACTCCAGTGAGTGAGTGGGATAGGGATGCCCTTATTCAAAGCCGCGACTTTAGAATCTATACGGAAGGTTCTAAGATGGGATGTGAAGGTCCGCTGTCTTTTCTGGTGAGTCAACGATTAGGCTAAAATATTAGCTGTCTGAGAGGCATGTAGGGTACTGGGTTACAGGAATAGTCCAGGATTATTAGCACTTTTTTCGACAGTCAGGCGGTGCTCTTGCCATTCAGATGGCACTCTTGTCACATAGGTCATACACCACGTTTTAATAAATTGATTATTGCAAGAAAGAGTTATCAAGGCTTAGTTAGCTGGCTGATGTTGATCTAGTCTGAGTTTCTGCGTATAGAGTCTACTACGGTAACGAGCGGAAGGATAGGTTAGCAAAAATTAAATCTGCTTTAAATATCTCCAATGCAAATGCACTCGTAATCTCACAGTTGATTATCTAAAGCAAGATCTTCAGACTCTTTCTTGAAAAGGCCAAGAAAAGGCGGTGGTGGACATGTTGAGTCGCCAATCTTACAAGGCCCGTTTTCGATATCAGATGTATATCAAAGCATACGTTCCGAGGATGATAGGATATCTCGAGGATACTGGCGGTAACGACGGGTTACTGGATATTAGGGAAACATGCAAGATGTTTCGGACTATTAGGGAATGAATCGATTTACTACTTTATCATCTGCGAATGTCCTGCCCTAGCTGCTAAGATACGCAGAATCCTGGGAAAAAATGTACTGGATAAACTCTCTGAGATATCTGAGATCAGACTGAACAATTTGCTAAAATATTTACATCGCAGCTACAGTGTGACCTAATACACCCCCTCTTAGACTGATTCTAAAATTCATCAAATCAAGCTATTAATTTGGTCTTGTCAAAACAGTGTCATTAAGACTACACAGTTCGCAGGGAACAGGGAACTACTACTATAACCAACCATATCAAAGTTGTTAAATTTATTAATCGTAGCCTTACGCCAACGCCACTCAATTAATTGTATTATATATATGCGTAATTTTTGCCACTCATCGATCTGTCGCTCACCGCTCGTACAATGGAATCATGTTAGAAGAACCTTTGAGTTATAAGTCCATAATATTTTATGGCAAAATCCAATTGGCTTTCAGATGTATTTCTACGCAAGAGTGTGGCACTTTGATAACAAAAAATTTTATTTAATAATCTCCCTTGTTTTACAATAAGAGTTTATCCAAAAGCGTGCATCGATAATTAAAGTCAAGTTTACACGCAAAGAAAAACATGGTTGTGTTAATCACAATCTTAGAACAACATACCATGATTAAATTGTATGATTGTGATAAAATATTTAAAAGTTATCATTATATAATTGAAAGTTATCATTATATAATTGAAAGTTATCATTATATAATTGAAGTTGACAATTTTAGCTCTTTTCTAAATAGAAAAAATATTTTTTTTTCTGTTAGTTATATTACTTTCAAAAATAAATTTTTTATGCTAATACTTTTTTACATTTTATTATTTACTATTACTATTTTTTAAATTTTTGAATTTTTTTCACATGTTGAACTTTACAAATAAAATTAAAAATTAATTCAAAAAGTAAAATAGAAGTTGAAAACAAATTTTTACCTAAAGACATAATAACTTGATTATTTCGTAACCATACTATTGTATGACTTAACATTTAACATTTCCATGACATCATAATATTTTTGTCACAATAATTTCTTAAATCATACATATTTAGAAGTGCAATCATATCGAAGTTTTCATAAAAAGTATACATTAAATTAAGATCCAAAGAAAAAAAATTGGATTATAGTCAGAAAACAAATGATAAAAGGAAATTAAAATAAATTTTATTTGTTTCCGATAGTCAGGTATCGTTAAAGAGAAAAAAATATAACTGTCGTGATTATGTCGTAACAGTGTTTTTTTTTTGCGTACAAACAAATATGAAATGTGTTGATAAATACTAAGTATATCAGGTAGCCCAAGTATCTCACCGATATTGAGTTTTACTGCCAGTGTGTAGGATTTAGGTCCGATTTTGAGAGACTTTAGTCACCTAAGCTTTAATAAGCTAAAAGAAATTAAAATTCAAATAGTTTCTATGGTTATGGTGACAGTCCCCTATAATCAAATACATTGTTGCCCATAAGAGTGGTTTAAACAGGTGTTTTGTATGGCTATGATTATGTTAAGCCTAGTTTAAGCTTTACACTTCAATTTTTTCTGTTACTTTGTGCTTTAAAATAAGTCAAACTACATCTTTTAATAAGCAACCAAATAAGATAATATATTCTTATATTTTCACTGAAAACCTGTAATAAAAAATTGAACTTCAAATCAATCATACCAACCCACTGTTTGTAGGTTTCACAATTTGGCAATATTTTATGCTCTTAAATAAAATCAAATTTTTTTATCTGCATAAATACATACTCAACTTGGATTTGTATGCGTATATACTACATACATATTTACGTATGTATTTGTGTTATAAAAAATGCTAAAATTTATATAAATTATTTAATTTCCTTTTTTTTTCTTCTGCTTGTGCTCTGCTTGGATTTTTAATAAATTGCATGTTTGTGTGTTTAAATCTATGGTTGCTATTAGTTTTAAAATATGTTCTCTATTTAGTTTAATTTTTATTTACTTATTTAAAATTTGTTTTTCTGATGAACATATTAAAAAAAAATCAGACATTTATAACAAAATATTTTTGTATGCATCGAATGTTTTTCATAAAACTTTTTAATTTAACACGCTACATATTCTCTATCGTTCACTAAATACATGCTATACAAACAAACAAACAAACTATATTTTATTTAATTTTTTACTTAAAAATTACAAATGTATAAAAAAAAGAAAGTTGATGCTATGAATTCAAACCAGCATATGTTAGAAGATTGTTGTAGTTAATTTAAAAAACGTCAATTATTATTTTCTTGTTATTAATTATTGTACCAAATATGTACTTTCCATGTTTATTTTATAATTCCTTTATCACGTAGGTAACTTGGAAATTTTGTCGAATGTCTCAACACATGTTTTTTTACAGAAGTAATGATAACACATGACATGTTCGTATTTATCAGTTTAAAATTTGTCAATTCAGATGTAAAAAACATGCCGTGTATTAGCTGCTTAAGTAAGGGGAATTACACCGTTAAATAGGGTATAAACTAATTTTGGTTTCCTTAATCTAAATAAATCAAATAATTTATTTCCGTTAATGAACTTTAAAAAAACACATTTTTTAGTTTATATTACGTTTATTAATGCGGTTTTTTTTTTTATTAAATAAATAAAAATAGATTTACATTTTTAACTATGAAATAATTTTTGTGTTTAGCAGTTTTATCATCGACTACAGTTTCTCATAACTATATAAGGGGTGTCACAAAAATGATGCATGATTGAAGCCCATAGAAAAATTACGACAGTGACTGACTATCGTTTATTCAAAAAGAATATGACTTTATTTTTATTTTAACAATCAGTAGTAAAAAAAATAGCTTCTCTTAAATACTGATTTTCAGTTAAAGGTAAAATGTTTAGTAAGTTTAAATAAAAATTTTTACCACTAGTATGGGAGTATGCCTATGAACATGATGAAAAAATAATGAAGTGAATGCTAATCCTATTGTTAAACTTTTGTGAGTAACAAATGGAAAATGAATTCCAGAAAAGACTTTCTATTTCTTTTTCCTATAAATTTTAGTGTTGACCAAATAAAAATTGCTTCGTGTGAAAGTGCAAAGTGTCACTAAGGAGTTTAAGCTCCTTTTCTTTTTGTAAAAGAAGTCATTCAAGTAAAAAAAAATATTAATGCGGTACAGATTTATCTCTAAAAAAACGCGTTTCAAGAAAACATTCCATCTGATAAGAGCACTCAATTATTGGTAATCATTGTTCTATAAAACTCGCAGTTGACTGCAATGTTCTAGTGAGCTTTATTTTAAAGGAAGTAAGCACTAACATTAACCCATAAACGCAACAAACCGGAATTCTCCAAATGTAGCAATTCTCCTTTTTAATATGGCCTTTGAATTTATAATAAGCTTAGTTACTAATTAGAATAAAGCTTACGGCAGCTTTCCCGAATCGAAAAAATATATGCAATGACACAAGGAAACAAGTTTTTTGTTGACTAAGAACTGAATGTTGTTTTTAAGGTTATTTGTTACATTGAATTAAAATCTATACTTAGTTTTTATTTCTAACAGCTCGACTTTATATGATCGAGATCGTTATGTTAAAAATTTAGGCACTTCCACATCACATATTGGAATAACTTGAAAATGGCTTACTATATTCAGGTAAAATTAAAAACAAAAACTCGTCAAGAATATGATCTTTAAATCGTGCTTACATAGAAAGATCTATGAAAACTATGTCGAAATGAAAATACCGGCCCAATGCTCGCTACAGCTTCGGTGGCATACTTCTATCCGATGGTACATATTTTCAGATACAATGTTGATGTTTATTTGTTGGGCACTCCTGCCACACTACTCCGAACTACAGTAATGTTTTCCTCAGAACGATCTGGGCGAGTAGACACAAGTGTTTTCACCTTACAGACCCGGTTTGCAGAAACTTTCAGAATTTTTCCGATTGTGGAAACATTTCGGCGATCATGCTGACCAAAACTGACCAAAATGCTTTTTGGTTTGAACGTCCATTTTCGCAAAAAGGCTTCAACAATCTTAACTTGCTGCTCAATTGTGTACCTACCTCTCCATGGTTGAATTTGACAAACATTGAAACAAAAGAATGTCAAGTTTAGTTGCGCCAAAAACTTAATGTTTTGCTTTAATAGAGAAGCTAGAATTTTAGATGTTTTTTAAGGGAGTCCAAGGTCTCTCAGAAGGTTAAAAAGAAATATATAAATAATAGTCATCTAATTCACTTTCAGTACTAAGTGAATAAGAATTTTGTCGTAAGTCGTGATAATTTTGTTTTTTGTGTAGATGTAGGTTGTTATAGTTCCGAATAATTACTCGAGTACAAGGCTGGTCGGGTAATAGATAACACGTTATCATGAATCCATTTAAACCAGTTTGTTTTGTAAATGCCTATTATGTTGACAACGCGAAAATAACCATCATCATGATAATTCGAAGGTTTCCGCCAGACCACTGCCTCTAAGCTGAAATACTCTACACTGCATCCAAAATCCACCAAGTGTAACAACTAAACAAAGAAGAGCATATCGTCAACATTTTAACGTCAGATATTCGCTCTCAGAAACAATGATTCGTTGCTTAGTTCCTCCTTATCACAAACATGGTACCGTAAGAGATTTTCCTCGATCCGAACGTGCAGAGCAAAGTGTTAACAAACCAGAAGGCGTTCCGATCGGAATTGGTCATACGTCTCTACGGTGCATTGAAAAAGATTTAATGTTATTTTCGTATACTTGGACTTTTGTCAAAATCAAACAACTTTTTTAAAATTTAGCTAAATGCTTCTTTAGCAGAACTTGTCAGTTGATTTCTTAAAGGGCATATACCCTCAATAAGCACGTCAAGCGTTACGTTGGCTGTAGCGCTCAGAGTTTCTAACTAAAACAAAAAAATTAAAATGCGTTAAAAGTGATAAATAAGTCACATTAATGCAGCGCTTAAGAACCTATTTAGTTTTGACGATACGAGTATACTTTAGCACAGGAATAATAATCCCAACAAAAAAATACATGCAAAAGAAAGAGGGAATTTATGGATTTAACCCATGATGAAGTTGTTAAATTTAGGTGAAACGTGCATGATTTTTACATTAACGTGTAATTGAAAAGCATGTTTTTACTTTAAATAAAATTCACTTCATTCTAATAAGTGCATAGAATGCATGCGTATTAGGTGAAAAGAATCCCATGTTTCATTAATTGTTTAAGATATTTTGCATGCATTTGTATATAGTTTGCAGCACATCATTAACGACAAACTATTTTGCACTTAAGGATGGCATGAGGAAAGCATTATCTTGCACTTTTGGTTTTGAAGTCATGAAAAATATCATTCACTTTGAACTAGTGTAAACTTTTTTTACTGGGAATTCTTTATAAATAAAATATTTTGAAAAAAAATTAAAATTCAACAATATTAACTACACGTAGTGCAAAATGCCCTGCAGTGTTAAATTTAAGAATTTTGTACTGAAATTTGGCTCTATACGCCATTTAATTGCATAAATAGCAAAATAGCACAAAAAATTTGTTTTGACTATATACAACAAATTGGACACGATTTATCTCAGCAACTAGAAGAGATGGCCGAAAACGGATTGCAGATTGGAAAAATTTGGGTCAAAAAACCTTATGGAGCAATTAAATCTCCGGGCGACCATATGTAACAAGTTGCGATTGATTTTAAATGTGTTTCTTGATCTAACATTGCACAATTTTTATGTAGACTGATTAAATGTTAAAGATTAAAATGATTTATATTTTTTGTTTTATTTTTTTTTATATTTTGTTTACATTTAAAAAAACCGGAGAAAAATAACTTGTACTTTTTGCCTTCGTAAACTTGTTGTTGAATGAAAAAAAAGGTTAAATGAACCCTTGTAAATACCGCGTGCTTTTTAACTGAAGTGCATATAAAAATATGATCGATGTCTCATTTTGTTAATAGATCATCCGACTTTAAGTGAAAGTAGTAAGATTTTACACTTTTCCAAGTTTTGAAGTTTTCATGATTTTTAAAAATACAAAATTGTTTTTTTTTTTACTAAGACAACACTTTTTTTTTTTTGGTAATTTTGAAAAATTCGACAAATGCATCTCAAACAAGTAAGAGCGCTATATTCGGCCGTGCCGAATCTTATATACCCTTCACTACGTGTAGTCATGCAATAACAGTAGTTTGTGACACCATTCATCCCATATGAAATACGTACATACATATAAAAACATACATATATAAAAACATCCCATTGTAAAATTATAAATTCACGTATGTATGTTAAAAAAAAAAAAAAATTAAAAAAAATTTTAAAAAAATTATAAAAAAATTTTTTTTGGCTCAGCTGGGATTCGATGCCACGTTTTCTCTAACCAGTATACACGTTTGTATGTAGGTATGTTGTTGTTGTAATGTTGTTTTTGTGAAAAAAAATCAAAGTGGTCGTGGGTTTTTGCTCATATCTTAGTTGTTTATGTACCGATGTTTCTGATTTTCAATACCGTTCTACTCCCGAATATTTCTGATATTTTAATACCTCACCCGGGTCCAAGCGATATCGGGGGGCTTCAAAAAGTTGATTTCAACATACACACGGACAGACTGACAGAGCTTAATCGACTTCCCTATTCATAAGCTTTCAGAAAATATATACTTTATGGGGTCGGAAATGAAAATTGTAGAAATTTCACACGGAATGACAAACCTATATATACCCTTTTTCACTGTGTGAAGGGTATAAAAAAACATTTTTAAATATCGCCTAATGAAAAGTAATGTTATGATTTTTAAAATTTTATTTTTTAGAAAAAACTTTAATATACGATTAATACTTACCTGTAACTTAAAAATGTGAACTAATAGAGAAAAATTGCGATTATATTTGAAATCAGCGACCTCAAATTGCATTCAAGTTCCAGTCAACACGAAAAAACTTAATTTTTTTGTCTTGTGTTATTGTACCGGCAAACAAAATGGATCACCAGATAATGAAATTGTTCAAGTGAACAAAACTATCAATTTCACTCACAATTATCATTTTTGTTAGTAATGAAATTGTTCACATATGCACGTACTTATGTATATATGTGACAGCGCATAGAGAAAGGGACTTAAGGGTAAAAAAAACAATTTTCACTTTTTTTTTTTATGTCGAATGAGACCGATCCCATGCCCCAAAAGTGCCGACATCGTTGAACAGGCAGTTAATCTTTAAAATGGCTCTCCTGAACAAAACCAGTTTTTACCCTTAGGTCCCTTTCTCTATACGCTGTCACATATGCTGTTTCATTCAGGTCTGGAAATTTTTTTTTTGTATATTTCTTTACTCAACTCCATTTATTCATTTGTTTGAAAATCCAAATATTTAACGCAATATGAAACTAATAGCTATAAGGAGAATGAAAGATAGGAAATATGAGGCAAGCGAAATACAAAAAAAAAAATACATGATATGATGAGGTGGCTTTATCAAAAAAAGGGCGTGTGAGCTTAATTAAAAAAAAAAAACTGTCATGCGTTAGAAAATAATTGATAAAATATTGCAATTGTTCAGTGATGTGAAAGCTTTTTCGAATAATCTAGAAAAGAATACTGTGCCTCTTCTGTATTTCCAACCATTTAGTTCCGCTCTCGAAACACACAACAGGCACAAATAAGCTTGTGCGTATTTAAACTATAAAAGAAAATTTAAGATAAACTAAATTTAAGCCTTTTTGAATTGTTTATTAACTTAAGTATTCATTCATACTGTACATTCATTGCTTATTTACGTGTACATATGTATGCACATGCATGCATGTATGTATTTATACATTTGCATTAATTTTGCAACAATTTTCTAATTGCAATTTCAATTATTGAGTAAAACAATTATGTAAATATTTATTTGACATTTCTATTAGTTTAACTAATATTCAATGACATCTAAGTTTGTTGGATCAAATAATAGTAATAGTGATAATAATTATGATGACGATAATAATAATTATCATTCTAAACAATGTAGAAATATGAATACAAAATGGTAATAACACCACACTGAAATAATAGAATAATACAATAAAAATAATTTTAGTTTATAAATTAAATTAATTTTTATACGAACTTTTAACGTTTTAAAGACAATATTTATTTATTTATTTTTGGCTTGAGTTCATTTATTTTTAATTCTTCCATGCGGACAGCTTAAATTTTTCTATTTGTGATAATGGAAGAATAAGCTGAAAAAGCGAGTTTTATCCCGTCAAAAGCCGAGTGCATTGTATTTTCTAAACCAGCTACGATTTCATCATCAGCACTCTTTGATCGGAATGTCCAAGTGTTGGATGTAAATATCACCTATTTAACTCACAAGTTTTAGTGAAATAGAAAACTTAAATCAAAGATTTAATTTCTATTAATATTTATAGTGAGTGAGAACGAAATTTACCAGAACTTAAATCTTTTTCGTTTTATTTTGTTATTCTTCACCTTTTTATTATGACTATTTTCATTTATTTCTTTATCACAAACAGAAAAATTTTATCTCTTCTTATGAAAGAATTAAAAATAAATGAACTCAAGCCAGAAATAAATAAATATTTTAGATAAAATTTACAATAAAAAATTAAAAAAAAAAATCAAGAAGCAATTTATGCATAATAAAAACAAATAAATTTGTATAAAGTATGCAGTAAGTCCAAATAAATTAAAAACAATTTAGGTCTATTATATTTCCCTTCAACTTTTATCAGTGTAGCTTATGTAGGGACAACTGAAATATTGTACGTATGTGTAAAACTTATGATTTTCTATTGCGGTATTGATATGTTTTCATATTTACATAAATTCTATCACTATCTCTTGTCTATTGAAATCCAAATTCAATACAAGTTTACAAGCGAACATACGCAAGCTAAGGCAAATTTATTTATCTATTGCTCATTAACAATGTGTATACATTTGTATATAATTACAAATGTACTTTATCCATATAAAATATAAACATATCATTTCATTGTTTTATCTATGTGTACTTCGGCAAATCGACATCAGTTACATTTTCAATAAGTGCAATTTATATTGTCAACTTAAATCAAATTTATGAAGAACATATCGCAGTTGATATTCTATGTATTTTACTCACATCGAAACATCTTAGTTTGACGGCAGCATAAGAGATATGAAAATGTATTGAGAAGGTGGTTATACTAGAGACTAAGCGCCTACCTCACCGTGTGCCAAGGTTATATATCTGTGGTTTGTATGACACATGCGGTTGCCCATTATAACCTTAAATACAACTTTGTCATTTTGTTTGTAATTTCAACAATATTTGTCTCCATTTTCTGAAAGCTTGTGATGCGTGGAGCTGACTAAGCAATGTCCATTTCTCCATGTGTTGGCTAAAATCAACTTTTAGAAGCAACCGCATTTCACAGACCTGCAAGTGGTATACATTTTTAGAAAATATTCGGATATGAATTGCTGTTTTACTTTCCAGCATAATCAGGGCGATAAATTTTCCGAGATATGAGCAAATTAACACGACTGCCTTCAAGTTTCTTAATAATTTTTGGGCACACTTAAGACACCAAATTAAAAGCCGCAGCCTTGAAAGTTATTCCTGAAAAAAAAATAAGAAATCGTTTTGAAAGTAAATATCTAAGATATAAATTCAAAAATAAAGAGGTTTTCGATAAGAGCGCTACAAAAGTTTTTTTTTAAATAAAACAAAAACAGTTTTGAATATGAATGAAATTCTTTATTCCTGTGAAAGTACGTTCGATGCCATTATGTATGGAACTCTATTTCTTTTGCATGGCTACCACGGGCACGCTTGCAGAAGTCCAGACGCTGAACCCAATTTTCGACGGTTTTCAAGCATAAATCGGGCATTACTACTGCAATTTCACGTTCGATATTCGTACGAAGTTCATTAATCGTCGCTGGCTTGTTGGCATAGACCATAGACTTGACGTAGCCCCACAGGAAATAGTCTAACGGCGTCAAATCGCACGACCGAGGCGGCCAATCGACTGGACCATTTCCACGTTCTCCAAACTTGGTTTCCAATAAATTGATTGTGACATTCGCTGTGTAGGTTGTGGCGCCGTCCTGTTGGAACCACATGTCCTCCAAGTCCATCCAATTGGGGCCAAAAATATTCTGTTATCATTGAACGGTAACGATTCCCATTCACAGTAACGTGCCGGTCTTGATCATTACGAAAGAAGTACGGCCCAATGACGCCGCCGGATCATAAACATCACCAAACTGTAATTTTTTTGGGATGCAATGATGGCTCATGGAGTACGTGTGGATTGCTGTCTGATCAATAACGCATATTTTACTTATTGACGAAGCCATTCAGACAGAAATGAGCTTCATCGCTGAAGATGATTTTTTTGGACGTAGCGCTCTTAACGTTGAGGCCACCGACTCCGAATTTCGCTAGTAAATTTTAATAATTTCGACTCGTTGTTGGCTCGTATATCTATCCATCATGAAATGTCAAACCTTACTGAAGAGAAATGTCAAAAGAGCGGCAAAAAATATGGCGTCGTTTGCTGTCCCTATCGGTCTACTTTTGTAGCGTGCCTGTTGAAAAACCCTTTACAATACAAAAATCGTTTTGTGTTCAGCATCCAGACAACCGACAAAGTCAGTATAAATATCAAATGAAACGGTTTTTATTTGCGGAATTTATTACACTATAAACAAGTAAGAGCACTATATTCGGCTGTGCCGAATCTTTTATACCCACCACCAATTTTGTGTACATATAAAGTACAATATTTATTATTTTGTTAATCGCTATGGAATAATCTCTTTATAATAAAATATGTATCACTTTCTTTGTAGAGAGTGATTAAATTTTAAGGGCTCATGTTGAAGGTTAACTACACCTAGTCTTTAAACTTATTTTCTGCATTTCACTTGACATTTCTCAATTTCAAACTTACTCAATTTGATCCGTGGAAAGATACGCAAATGAGCAACGCTTTAAAGTTATTCAGGTTTTTTATAAAAATGGGCGTTCAAATCAAAATGCATTTTGTGCACTTCGTAATTCTTTTGATCAACATAATCGTTCAAATTCGTCCACAATCGGGAGAATTGTAAAAAATATTTAAATTTCTGCAAAACAGGTCTGTATAAAATGTTAGAAAATCTGTAAATGCCTTCTTAGTTCGTTTAATGGGAACCACTGCTGGTTTTTGCGATAGTGTGGCAAAAGAGCAGTCAACCTCGCCTCATCATCATGCCCAACAATTGAGCATCAACATTGCCATTGAAAATTTGGACCATCAGATAGAGGAGTGGCGCCAAGGATGGGGGGGCCATTTGGCCGATATTTTGTTAAATACATAATTGAACCATACAAATATTATCATTATTAAAAGAAATGATAATAATTTCTTAAATAATTTGTGTTTTATTTAAAATCAACATTGGCCCTTAAAATGTAACCACCCTTTATAACTTCGATATGCTACTAAAATGCTTTTGTAAATGTAGTCTTTCAATGAAAGTGGGTATTAAAGTAGGCGTGTCAATAAAGTTTCTGCTAATAAATACAACTTAGATATTTCAATATAGTCCTTTATTTTCCCAAAAACTTTGTCAATAGAGAAATTACATGAATTTAAGATAAACCGTTATATGGGAGGTAGTCGTTGAAGTGGGTGTGTCACCTAAACTTTTTGGCACAACAATAAAATTTATTAGAAGGATATACGTAGCAAATTTTATCATCATACCTCTTATTTTGGCGGTTTTATGAGCTTTTAAATTACATTAACGCTTGATAACGTGAAAAGTGGGCGTTATAGTAGGCGTGTCAAAGTTATTTTTGCGAATGAGTACAACTTAGAAGTTTCAATATAGCCCTTTATAATTCCAAAATCTTTATTAATAGAGAAATTATATGAATTTTGAGTAAAACGTTATATGGGAGGTTGGCGTAAAAGTGGGCGTGGCACATTGATTTTCCGTTACAGAAAAGCGTCTCACCAAAAAGCAAAGTGTGCAAAATTTCAGAGTCGTACATCTAATTTTGTTGCTTTTATGACGTTTTTGTTTTTAAATATACCGAAAAATACACTGTGCGGTATAAATTTTCGTACATTTTGATCGATAACTCCTCTCCTAATGCATAGATATAGATAATTTTCGGGGAAAAATATTGCTTTTACTCAGGAAATATATATTCGAAGTTTCATGAGTCTACGTTAATGCGTTTGGACACAATTCCATTTTATTCGATGTTCGAAGGACACGGTTTTTTCGACCTACTCGTGCTTTTCGAGCTATAACTCTCTTCCTAATATTCCGATTTAGCCCATTTTCAATACCAAACAAACCTTGTCTATAAGAAAGATTGTGGCAAAATTTGAGCCCCCTAGCTTTTTCGGTGCGACCTCTATCGTGCTTTCAACAGACGGACAGACGGACGGACATAGCTAGATCGTCATCAAATCAAACCCTGATTCAGAATATATATACTTTATGGGGTCTAAAATGGATATTTCGATGTGTTACAAACGGAATGACAAAATGAATATACCCCCACCATTTTTTTGGTGGCGGGTATAAAAATGAGAACCACCACTACAAAATGGCCTACAGAAAATGTATACCAAAAAAGTTCATTATCTAAAAGCGCTTCTTGAATCGCTTACTTAGTGCTTACCTGCTTAAAAGATCGCTTACAGAAGGTATGATTTTTATATGCGATGTCCCATTTTGTAGATCTCTTTTTCTCAATTAATAAGCTTTATTTTCGTCTCTATCAGGAGCAGTAAATCATGCCTTCTCCTTACATACCGTTGGAAAAAGGAGCTCTGATATTATAAAGGCTTATTACTAGGGGAGTCGACTGAATATTATCCGTCCGTCTGTCCCACTGTTGGTTGAAATCAACTTTTAGAAGCCCATACATGCTGTACAGGTCTGTATGTGGTATCAACATTTTAAAAATATACATAAAAACCAACATCTCTCAGTCAGAAATTTTAAGAAATAAATTGCTAAAAAATAATTTTTAATATTTTAAATTTTAACTACTTGGCAACTCTTTATTATTTAGTAGGTAACACGAAAAGTATACCTTAAGGTGACTGAAATATTTTTGAGCCTTTTTTGTACTTTAAAACAAAATATATCTGTGGTTTTCATGGGCAACCACGTATGTCTTAAAATCAAATTTTTCAGGAGAGCTACAAAACAGTGTTAGTGCTGAACGATTTTTGAATATATATAGAAGTTATGTTGTTATGCCATTAAAATAATTGGAAAGGGTTCATCTTATTTGAGAAATTTGTGAAACTAAGTAAAGACCGTTTATTAATTCAAATTCGTATAAAATGAACATACGCGGTTGCCCATGAAAACCACAGATATATTGTTACAGATTTACATTTAAATAGTTTGATTTACATGTTAATTTTATCCCCAGTTTATTTAAAGGAAATAAACAAAAGCTTATAAAAGTATATATATAATAGTAGGATTGCAATAAAAATTACCCTGGTTTATTTAAAGTAAATAAATTAACGTTTATAGACGGTATAAACTAAACAATATTTTCAATACTAATTTTACGATCTTATAACAAACTGCATAAATCGTTTTACGAAGCCAATGATTTTCAAACAAAATACAAAGGTCATGGTTTAAAATTAGTCTACATGATTTTTTTTATTTGTAGTAAGACACTTCAAATATTAAATTATTGTTAGTAGCTCTGATATTTACCTTTCAGAGATAATTTAAATTAGATATTGGTTACAACTGTAGGTAGTCCATTTGAAAGAATCAATTTTTGATCACGTTTTTTCAGCATTGCCCAGTCACATTAGTAAAAGGAAGAAACCGGATTTAGCTGCATTTAGCTGCTACATAGCTAGAATTTACAACCTTTAAACACAGATTCCAAAGAAAAATTTGTCAAAATTTAATATTATCTTTACTAGAGGCCACATTGGCCTAGTACTCGGTCGCACAACATTTATTCACGTACAGTGAGAATAAAATTTGTTAATACTATTGACTCGTTAGGTCGTTGATTAACATAATATAAAGCTCGAAGTGCACGAAACAATTTTTTCATAGACTGCTGATTTTCCCCATGCAGCTGAATAAGAATAAGTTTTTGCAGTATAAGTATTTCCGTGATGAAATGACAAAAGTGAAAATAAAACAAATAAAAAAATTATACAAATGGCTTACCCGTTATATTATGGTTAGTTTAGTTTTTTAGTTTAGATTGATTTAAAATTTAATCCATAAAAACATATTTGTCCGATTGCTAATTTTTCTTAATTAATAGTAACACACCCCATTCAGTTACCCTAAAGCTTAACTGTTTCTAGTTTGCCAAATTCTAATGGATTCTTAAAAATATTAAGCAGAGAACCCATTTAAATTTATTGTAATATAGAATACACTTATAAAAATTATTTAATTATTAACAAAGTAAATTTATTAAAATGGTTTGGTTAAACATTTTATTGGCATAGCAATACAAACACTCAATAATTTTATTTTTATAATTAACTTCTTTTGTTTTAGATATTTTGTTTGCACACATTATGTTTATTTAACAACCTGAAATTAATAGAAGGCAACTGCAAATATATATATAATAAATTTTGAAATATTTTATAATAAATGATAATGTTCTTTTAACAAAAATTATTAATGTAACTGTCAACTTAACTACTTACATGTACTAAACGAATGAATGACAAAATGTAATTCTTGAGCAGGGTGACATGGTAACGACTTGAAAGATACTTACTGAACTGTAATCAAAACGTTTGCAAAACCTTGATTGCATGTAATATTAATTATTAGTTAAAATAATTAGTTTGGTTTCTCCCTAAATTTATTTAAGTTCATGTATTTTAGCCTAATCTGTAATCTGTAATGTAATTTTGCTGGCATTCGATCAAATGTGCTTGTAATCAATTACTTTTAGCCACATTTGTTTAAATATATGCACACTATTTATATGTATTTGCACTTGATAATTAATTTTCCTATAATGAAGCCTATAATTTTTCCTCTTACATCATCGCTTTAATCATCGACATTATCATGCATCCGCCAATACCACTAATATCAACTAAATTACTAGGACACACTTACTTACTACACACTTACATATTTACTTCAAAATGTACACAGCAAATAAAGCAACTTTTATTTAGTAAACTAGTTTTAGCCAGAATGAGTTTTTAATATAAATCATTGAATAAAAAATACAGTTTAAAGGAAGTATTTAGCAAATGCATACATTTTAATGCTTTAAGCCATCAACGTGTGGAAGATGTAACGGTACAAAATATCCAAGAAAAATATTTGCTATCAAATTTAACGATACCCAGCAAAAAAATTTTGTACTATTTCCATGTGAATAACATTTCTCATGACTTGTAATTCATAAATGCAAGAGAATGCATGTAGAATGCATTCTCCACATCAAAAGTGCATATGAAAAACCTTAAACAATTAATCGGGACCGTAATAATTATTCCTTTTTTCATAAATATCAGATGATAAAAGTTATTTTTTATTTTTTCGGGCAATAATAAAAGTAATTTTTTGCTTTTTATTTTTTCGACCAAAAGTAAGTTACATTTTGATATTTTTTTTAAATTTCAAAATAACTGTTGTTTTTTGTCCCTGCAATTAATATAAACAAACATTATTAGCTCATGAAATATGATTTTCTTTTCATCAACTGTGCTTGCATTCTATGCAGTTATTAGAATGAAGTGAATTTCGTTAATATATTCATATCAGCACATTATTTCCAATGACACGTTAATGTAAAAATCATACATGTTTCATCTAACTTGAAACACTACATTATGGGTTAAACTCATGCATTTACTATTTTAATTGGATATCTTTTTTGCTGATAACATTTTATCTGTTTTAAAAATACCCGTAATATTTTAATTTATTTTATGTAAAGGTTATAGTTAGCATTTTAATTATCTTTAAAATTTTATAAAGATGTATATGATAGTCTTTTTAAATTCATAATTATATCAATAGTTGTTTTATTTATTACGATATTAAATACGTGTCCTGAATACACCAAATGCTAACACTTATTTCAAAACTTATTGAAATTTCTCTTAGTGTTATACTTTCAATAATCAACTATCGTTTTGATTTTAACTGATACAATATATGTAAATAAATTTTCAACGTGTTTACAAGGATATATGAGCAAATTCATTTACTTCAAATATATGTATGTATATACACACAACTTTACAAAAACTACATCTCTATATAATTATATGAAATAATGTAGAATTTTAATTTCAATAATAAACTGTTTTAATAATGCCAATACAAATCAACACATTAATACACTTACACACATACTTATACAAAATAACTATTATTACATTTTTTCACTTTACTCTCTTCAGTACTGTATGTATGATTGTGTAAACTTACACAGTACAACATTTTTCAGTTAATTGAATGCCAACTCAATTCTGTGAACTGTATGTGAAATTAGACCCAAAAAGAAGAATTTCTGCATCATTCGTTTTGTCTTCTTACCTGCGATTTGAAGTTAGTATCGATTTGAAGTTAGTACTATCGTATAGGGGAATTTATCACGTTTTAGGCCCTGTTGTTTGACATAGCTCGACAACCACTAGCCCAACTTAGTTGAAATAAATTTTAAAAAATTAAAAATTACAATTTCCTTAATCTGTTCATATATTGTTTTCCTATACAAGTAACACTTTCGAAGTTAAAAATGAATGTATGAAGGGAAAAAATTATTTTTTGCCTAAAAATTAAAAATTTTTTTTTTTTAAAATACATAAAAAATCCAAAATGGAAAAAAGTTTCAAGTCTAGTTATTTTTTCGCAAAGTCACATAACCTATGAGCAAAATGAGACAAAGATCATAAAAATCGATGCACGCGTTTCGCTTTTATTCGCAATTGAGTAAATGTATGAATTTCAAAAATCAGTTATAGCCACCACCCTTAAAATAAAAATAAAAATATAAATTAAAAAATTATCATGCAAAAAAAAACTTTATTTATAAAAACTTAATGAAAATAAAATAATATGCAATTAATACGCAATTATAATATGCATAAAAACAAAATTTAGAACATTTTTTCAATTATTGGCAATATCCACGCTTGTGGTTCTGATGATCTTGTTTTCTTCGTAGGTTGTTCATATTCATGGTCTGAGTCTGTATCGTCATCCGAGATACACATACTATTCAAGGGCGTGTTTCTTTCACTGTGTCCACCAATTTCAATGTCTTCATCTTCGGTGCTTTCTTCAAACTGCATAATTGTGGAACTCCACCAACAAACCTCCGCAAGCAATGCATCCAATTTTTTGCTTTTGAACCGCTTTTCAAATGGCATGATCACCTGGTGGAACCTCTCTCCTTGTTCGTCTGATTCCTGAGGTGATTGTGCCAAAAAAGTATCGAGGTGGTGGTGCAAGAAATGCAATTTCAGCGTCATGGATGCACCGATTTTTTCGAAATAAAACAGCAACCTGTCCACTCGTTGCTGTATCTCTTCTCGCTGGACACGGTTCTTTCCTAGAACGCCTTCTATTACTTCTTTCAATGCGTTCCATGCATGTTGGTGGTCGTGATGCTCTGAAAGCAAATGTGTGAAAGAATCACTTTTGATCAATTTCCGAATAGCAGGTCCATTGAGAATACCTGTTTTTAATACATAAGAAGTTTTTATAAATAAAGTTTTTTTTTCATGATAATTTTTTAATTTATATTTTTATTTTTATTTTAAGGGTGGTGGCTATAACTGATTTTTGAAATTCATACATTTACTCAATTGCGAATAAAAGCGAAACGCGTGCATCGATTTTTATGATCTTTGTCTCATTGTGCTCATAGGTTATGTGACTTTGCGAAAAAATAACTAGACTTGAAACTTTTTTCCATTTTGGATTTTTTATGTATTTAAAAAAAAAAAAATTTTAATTTTTAGGCAAAAAATAATTTTTTCCCTTCATACATTCATTTTTAACTTCGAAAGTGTTACTTGTATAGGAAAACAATATATGAACAGATTAAGGGAATTGTAATTCTTAATTTTTTAAAATTTATTTCAACTAAATTGGGCTAGTGGTTGTCGAGCTATGTCAAACAACAGGGCCTAAAACGTGATAAATTCCCCTATACGATAGTACTAACTTCAAATCGATACTAACTTCAAATCGCAGGTAAGAAGACAAAACGAATGATGCAAAAATTCTTCTTTTTGGGTCTAATTTCACATACAGTTAACAGAATTGAGTTGGCAAATCATGTGTTGTACTGTGTTATCAATCAATACCCATACATATGCATGAAATTAATTTAGTGCATAAAATTGTAATTTCAACCACATTTTAGAAAAAATTCAAATAAAACAAAATGAATCACAATAACACAATAACTAAAACAAAAATATTTATATATTTACAATATGAACTGTAGATCAAGTGTTATGAAGTTGTTGTTTTTGGTAATTTTTTTGATTTCTATTTAAAATGTAATTGTTGTCATTATTTATAAATATGCTATTTTTGGCGGTTTGTAATGTTGAAAAATGTATGCATAATATTTTGAAATATTTACGGTTTTTTTTTTGAATGTTTTTAATTATTTTGTTGATAGGGCATCATTAAAATGCAATTTAAATGAAATAATAATTTACAGAAAAATTTTTTTAATAAATAAGCGGACATGTGTAAATTATTACATGGAATATGTTATGGTATTTTGTGTATTAAATTAGGCTTAAAAATAAAAATAGAAAACATTTTGTGATAATATTAATATACAGGTAAGCCTCGAATAACGCGGTACTAGTACAACGCTGTTTTGCTCTAGTACGGTTAAAGAATTGCGAATCAGTTTCATATAGCATGGAAAGCTTTGCGAATTGTAACCATTTCCGCACAACACTGCTTTTATGTATCGAATGATTAATCGTGAGGTTTGATTTTTAACAGGCTTTTTTTGACACATCATGCATGACTCATATCAAACGTTTTTGTCATTTTTGTTCAGTATTGTTTGGCAAGTCATCATGGAAAGACTCACACCACAACAGCGTTTCCAAATTGTATTCAATTCAATTGTATTACCAAAATCAGCGTTCTTTGAAACATGTTTTTTGGTGTTTTAACGTAAATTTTTTTTTAATGATGAAGCACATTTTTGGCTCAATTTATACGTTAATAAATAAAATTGCCATATTTGGGCTGATTTTCAACGCGAACAGAGTAACCGTCAATGACAACCGTTATTACAACAAGCTAACGGACTATGTGCGTTCTAAAAGTCAAGCGCATCGTCTCGGTGAGCTCTATTTCAACAAGATAATCTTGTTGAGAAATAATTTCTGGTAAACATTTAATTTCACGTTTTGCTACGGTAAATTGGCCACCTAGATCGTGCGATATCACACTTGAACAATTTTCTTCGGTGCTATGTATATATTTTGAGGTCTTCGAAAATAAGCCGACTTAGATTGAATCTTTGGTAGCCAAGTTTTACTAGTGCTATTGGCAAGATACCAGTCGCTGTGCTCGAATGTATCTCCGTAAATTAGGCATTCCTAATGCACCACCTCAGAAGACGTAGTTGCGACCAAGATTTGCATATCATTTTCAAACAGTAAAAATGCCATTAATTGTTCTTTAAACCAATAATCAAAATTTAAAGGTCACTTTTAAAAAAAATTTTTTAAATCTATTAAAAGCCGTTAAAAAGCATTAAAACAAAAAACGCGGTTTTTATATATGTACTAGATAAGCCCGGCGCGCGTTGCTACGCCCCTTAATGAATAAAAATGCATTCTGAATTTTAATTGAATATCAAGTTTAAATTTCAAAATAACTGTTATTTTTTGTCCCTGCAATTAATATAAACAAACATTATTAGCTCATGAAATATGATTTTCTTTTCATCAACTGTGCTTGCATTCTAGGCAGTTATTAGAATGAAATGAATTTTGTTAATATATCCATATCAGCACATTATTTGCCATGATATAGTTCTCAAGATATATGATATTAAAAATTCACTTTGTATCGCAGCTATCACGCCCACTTATGCGATCCTGCCCATTTTTGGTACGGCTACAAATAGTAACAACAAATGATGTCGCACGAATTTTCGAAGCTCTCCCTTTCATAGTAATCAAGATATATGATGTTAAAAATTCACTTTGTATGGGATGTGCCACGCCCACTTCATTAAGAAATATAAAAAATAGTTATAAACCTATTCTCAGACCTATAGAATGTGTATGCAAAATTTCATTGAAATCGGTTCAGCCGTTTCGGAGGAGTTTGGTGACAAACACTGTGATAAAAACGCTATTTTATTGTTTTTTTTTAACCTTTCACATTTTTTCTATAGTTCTTTGTTTCTTATAAAACGATGGTCGTATATTCGGAACCAAACCAATTTTTCCGTAAAATTTTTCAATATTCAATGACATTCCACAGTGATAAATAAATTTCTAAAAAAGCCCATAATTAATAATTATTTACGATTTTTAATTTCTTAAGAAACTGTGTAAAAATCAGAACCTCTAATTATCGTTGTTCTTATTATTGACAAAAATAAAGTCAGAAACACCTGCAATACTACTGATATCTGGCTAGTGACATGAGATATTTTAGCTTCTAGGTATTGAGTTGAATATGAACACATCTAAACAAGAAATAAAAATTAGTTAAATGGTACTCCTTCAGTTGTAATAGTTGGTTAAGAACCCCGTAAGCCGACATGTACATGTAGTACACAAAAATGAGTTAATTGCACCCCGAGTTACAAAAATATTGTTTTATAGTAATCCTTCAGTTATTTCTATATACCTATATACCACCGTGCCGAATCTTATAGTACCCTTCACAATCAAGTTTATAGATATAATTACCAGATCGTAGTATAGCCTAACTTTCAGATTTATTGTTTTACGCCATTTCGTCTTATATGTTTCGATGTCTTCTTTGCTTTTGATTTTTTTTACCGTTAACTGTATTCTACTATTGAAGCCCTTCTATTTGATATCCATATTGATGTGATAAAAAAAATATCTGCCATTTTATTCAGAGGCCATCTTAGATTTTTAACCTTTTCATATTTTATTGTATTCTACTACTCAAGCTATTTCATTTGATACCAAAATTGTTTTGGTTGAAGAGGACATATTCGTAATTACTTTATTTGACCCATTATCCGCCATATTTTTTAGGATGTGATCTTGGATCTTCTTAACCTTGGACTTAAAATTCTTTATAATGTGGTATTTTATAGTCAAGCTCTTTAATTCGATATCTATATTGACCCTCTTGGTCGTATAGAAGTTGAAAAAATCGAATTTTTTGTAAATTTTAGGAAAAACATCCAAGCAGTTATATTTTGGTGATTATATCCATCTCAGTTAGTTTCAAACCAATTTGTTAGTTTTTCTAAGCAATAATTTTCGAGACCAAATATCTTAAAATTAATAAGATGCTTTAGTAACTTTATATATTTAAGAAGCATATTTTTCAAAACTATTTGTGCGTACAACTCCGCCGATTAGTGACAAATCTGAATAGCCTTAGGAGCATGCCATACAAAAGTGTTTATAAATTTTCATGGGCTAAGAAATTTATTGATACTACATACAGGCCTGTGCAACATGTGGATACTTCTAAAAATTTATTTCAACCAACACACGGACAGACAGGTTGATATAAAATGACCTACCTGTGGAATCTGTATCACAATACGGTCAGCACTCTTGAAGTGAAATAAAAAGGACGGCCTGATTAAACGATTACATCAATGGCCTGAATTATCACAATGACCTGAATAAGAGGCAAATTTTTACACTCGAACGTAATCGAAATCATAAAATTCTTAATAGAATCTCTACACCAAAACCACAAAAACTCGGACGTTGAAGCCAATTTTTTATCCTAATCGAATTCCGTAAGTTGCCTTCCGAGTAGAGTTTCGACTGTTTGACAATCTTTAAAGCATGATATTTATATGGTTATTGGTTTGTGCACCGTGTGTATGCTGCCTCTCTTGCTGTAACCAAATATCACCGGCATTACAGGCTTTAATAACAGGTAAAAAAAATCAGTACGGTTGTTCTCGTAATTGTCGAATATATTTTATCTAGCCTTATATGTAATTAAAAACGTATTGGTATTTCTACCCGATCATAAGCTACACCAAATTGCAACAAAAGGCAAACGTAGTTTGAGAATATTTTAAGGTTGTCATCAGCACAAATTTGCCATCAATAAAAATAGCCATTGATCAAAATTCAACATAAACAAATTACTAATGTTTGACGCTGCGGCGTCGTGTTTTATTATGCAATTATTTAAACCAAGACTCTGGCATACAATTCGCAGTGACTATTCCATACGAAATGCCAAAGAAATGCGTGCCGCTTTCAACCACAATTTTCGCTACATTCGTGACATTATGGTTTATACGGTCTAAACGTGGTCTATCTGATCGCTAATAATCCAAGTTAAAAGCAGCTTTTCCTTAATATTTCTTAAAATAGCTCCTTTTTTAATTGAATACAGCCAAAATATTGTCGCTCTAATTAAAAATACTTTGCAAATTTAGTATATAAATTTGTCAAAGTTTAAAAAAACGTAAAACAAAAAAAAAAAACAACAGCCACATCAACAAAAATCTGTGGGCCCCTATTTGTATGCAACACACATTACACTTAGTAGTTGCCACATTGAAATGCATGATGTGAACAATATATTTTATGTTTGTCAAGCAAAATGTAAATTTTTGTATCAACATACACACACAAATGCAAATATAAAAGAGACAAAAGAGGCAAAAGATAATATTACTTTAGCAAAAACAAAAAATAAAAATATGACGAAAGGAATCCCTGAACACAAAGCAAATAAATGCATTTTTATGGCAAACCATACAATGAAAACCGAATTTCACACATGCATTCAATGAAGATACACGACTAACTAAAGCAGTAAATTTAACATGCATATAAATGTAAGTGTGTATATTTACCCTTTCACACATACATACGTAAAACACACTAAAATGCATTCTTACATACACACGCATTATTATATGTGTGTGCATAACAAATTTACTTGAAATAAATGGTCGATTGTATGAGTGAAGGCGTAGGCGAGCGACTGAATGAATGACAAACTCAAATATCATCGTATTGGTTTTAAGCACACACATGCACACACATATTAAAGCAAATAAGATTCCACTACTACGCATTAATGAATGTAAACATCAAGTCCTGGCTCATTTAAGTCCACTGCAGTGCACTATGATTATTGTTCAGTGCGGTTCAGTTGAATTCAGCTTAAAAGCTTATTCACAACTGCACATAAATATCTGTTGGAATTTTGTATTACATAATTTACTTGTATTACTGCAACTAGTTAAATAATAGCAAATAGCAACACATACTAGTGTTAGCGCTTCTGAGACAGGTTTTATATTTAAGTTATTTCAAGATTTTTCGATTTGCTCATGGATTTCTCCAAAAGTTTTTGTTAAATTTTTGCTTATTAATGTCAAAAGTTTAAAAATCAAGTCATAACTCAAGCTAAGAATTATATATTAAGCTTATTAAATATTGTCAGCAAAAATGTAAGTTAAAACTTTTACAGATAAGGAAAAAAACATGGCATTTAGCATCATTCATCGACTTTTTAGAGTTGACAGCTTTATAAGAGCAAGGTTCAGATGAAACAGATTTCACTGTAGGCCTCGAAAACAAAATAACCGGAACTGTCTTTGTATACATTCAATGTTCAACCTTGTGAACATTGTATGCTGGATCCAAAATTATTGAACTATTCTCTCGAATATGCCTAACCAGGGAGGTATACAATTGTTTTCTATGTATGAGTCGGTCAACTCCCTCAATCAGCATTTTATTAGTTTAACTACAGTACATGCTTTGTTAACCGTAACAGAGATATGTTGAATACAATTTTATTTGAATTTAATAAAATATCAAGGTCGGAATCAGATTTTCAGTCTGTCTGAAGTATGGCCGATTAAGACCTTATTATGACATCATCAGTTAAAAGATAAACTTATGGCATTTATGTTTGAAAAATATATCATGTAAATGTTAGCCATGACTACATCTGAGGTGGTTCATTCAAAAAGTCCATCTTTGGGCGACCAGTTCGAGCATAGCGACTGGTGTCTTGCAAATAACACGACTAATTGTGTGCTTCCAAAGTGTCAATCGTAGCTGTGTTATTTCTTAAAGAACTCCAACTTTACATATCCCTAGAGAAAATAGTCTAAAGGTGTGATATCGCACGATCTGGGTAGCCTATTTACCGTAGCAAAACATAAAATTAAGTGCTACCCAAAATGATTTCTCAACAGGTCTTATTATTTCACGCACTGTTTAGCTCGTAGCATCGTCTTGCTGAAACCAGAGCTCACCGACACCACGCGCTTGAATTTCAGATAGTAATAATGATCATCATTGACGGCAATATTCTGATTTGCCTTCCTTTTGAAAAAATATGGACCAATATTTCCACCAGTCCATAAAACATACCATGCCGTTTTTAATATATATAGTGGTAGCTAATGGTACTCTTTGGGTCGCTCATCAGCCCAAATACGGCAATTTTGTTTATTTACGTATCCATTGAGCCAGAAATTTACTACAGAATGTCGACTATGCGCAAAGTAAGTTTCTCGAATCGATGGGAAACATTTTTCGCAGAACGCTGTTTTTCATAATACAGCTGAATAATTCGGAGACGCTGTTGAGGTATGAGTCTTTCCATGGTGACTTGAAAAACAATTTTGAACAAAAATGACTCAACAGTTTGTTACGAGTCATGCGTCATCTATCAAAAAAGCCTATTGAAAATGTATTGAACAGATCAGTAATAAATAGGAAAAAAAACAGTGGACCTAGATTACATCTCTGCAGGACATCAGAAAAAACAACAATTGGTTTAAAAGTAATAGTTTTAAAACGAAGGTTTTGCCTTCAATACGTCACATACGAATAAATTCACTTTAGACAGTTTATCGTAGAAAATTTATGGTCGACGTTCTCAACGTTTTCAATAAATCCACAACCCCTTCGAAACACATGTTGTAAAGGAGACCATATATTGCACTTGATGACAAAGATGGTCTGTTATGATTTTCTCAAAGAATTTAGGTATGGTACTAAGTTTAACAATACCTCTGTAATTAACAATGTTATTTCTGCAGCCAGATTTCAATAATGCCATAATAAAAGAGTTCTTACATGTACAAAGAAAATAACCAGACTTTATTGATATATTAACAATTACAGTAAAAAGGGCAGCCAAAGCATCATCAAACTCAGTAAGAAGGCAACTCGAAATTCCATCAGGCCCGTATTTTTAAAAGAATAAAAGCATTTTTAAACTGATTAAAGTCACCGATTCATCCAGAAATGAAATTGATATAGCCGGATTTAATAATTCTGTTAGCAGATAGGAATTAAATCATCAAAATTACCAATTGGAATAAGTGGTAGAAAAGAAATTTGCGAACATATTGCTTAAAGTTAAATCATTAGCAGATTCAAAATTTTGATAATTAATAACATATAACTTACATCGAGATAACAATATTTTTATGTAAATTGATTATCATTTCCAAATATAAAGAAAAATTTTTAACCGGTTTTTAATTGAGGTTTTCTGCAAACCCCTTTATAATACAAATTTACACACTTAATACGCAATTTTATATATGTGTAAAAGGTTATACATTTTTCAAAGTACATTTTTAACAAAGTGCAAAATAAAACAATAGATGCAACTGAAAAAAAAATAACCTGCAATCAAGTGTCGAAAGGAATTTAAATTGCTTTATTTAAAATGCAAAAATAAGTGCAACAAAAAAAAAAGCACACACGCACATAATGATATGCTTAAAAATGTTAGGGCTTTAGTATAATGTGGCCATTTTGTATTTTTTAAGCCCAAAGCTGTAATGAGTGTTATAAATTGTTTGATAATGCTGGTATAACAAACAAAAAAATAAATAAAATAAAATGAATCATCTCTAGAGAATAGTTTTATTTTTAAACATACATACATATCTGTGCAATTTTGACAAAATAACTTATATCAAATATTGCAAAAGAGCAAAAATAAAACACAAATTTAAATTGATTTTTTGTTTGTTGAAATATTTATTATTTTATTTATAGCTAGTACCAGAACATTATTAAAAATGATTTAGAATTTGGTACAAGTCAACTTTTGATAAAAGCTTAAATTTTTTAATTCCACGTTTTCAATAAGGCACAAAGACAACTATGAGTTAAACAAATAAATTTTTTTTAGTACGTGATATCTTTAATTTATATATAGAAATACGCCGATCAGTGCAATTAAAGCGATCTAAAGACCTCACTTTTATTAATAAAAAAGCTGAAAAATGTTCTTATCTCGTCTTAGGCGCTTTTGTCAAAAGACCACAGGTATATGTATGTATATACAAGCTTTCGATAATCATTTTAAATTATTCAGTTTTCAATTTTAAAGCACAAATACTCAAACACACTTCCCTATATACAAAGCACAGATTCACATGCAAAAACGTGTGTGTGTGTGTGTGCTTCCATGCAATTTTATGCATCATATAACAATAAGTGTTATAATAAATTTTTATTCTGACATTTTGTGTTTGTTGCTACTGCTACATATTGTTGATTTCATTTATACTATATATTTTCATAAATGACAGGATTTTACATTTATTTTCATATCATTGTTATTGTTAATTTTTTTACCATTTTTGTTTTTCATCACAATTTTGAAATTTTGTTTGTACAAATGCATGGCAAATATATTCTAAAACTAATACTTTGTTTCTTGTACTGCTAGTCGTATTCATTTCTTGTTTGTTTGTTTGTTAGCTTTCCTATCATATTTAATGTTTTTGCATTTTAAAAATTTTATATTTTTATGAATCAGCAACAGCAGAAGCAACAACAAAATAAACAATCCACTTATTTGTGACATTGTTATATGACCCCTTTTAGTCATATTAAATATTTGTATTTTATCACAAACGAAAAATGTTAAAACAGAAATCCATCTATACAGAGAGAATCCTGCTCACACATATGCATTTACGGATAATATTTTCATAATAAAAAAACAAAGATCGAAGCAAATATGCCTCTAGTAGTAGTCGATAGTCACTCAAACATACAATTTGTTATTTGTGTTTATGAATATAAAAAATATAAAATGTTGTAAAGTGAAACAAATGATAACAAAAAATAATTCTTTTATAGCAAAAAAAAAAAAAAAAAGGTTGCATATTGAAATTGGCCATGAAAACATCTGCATCTGGGTCCACGGAAAAAATGAAATGGCCATCAAATAGAGTGAAATTAAAAGGAGTCAAAACATAAAAGCAAACTAACTTATTTTAATATAAATACCTTAAATTTATTGATATAATGTTTAAAAACATTTTTTTTTTAAAGCGATTATAAATTACTTTTTGCACACTCTATACATCTGACGGTTTATCATTTGACCAACCATGTAAATCAGTTGTTATCTTAGCAAAAATATCACATATATTTTTCTAAAAAACAAATAATTTATACAGAAAGCAAATCATAAAAAAATTAAAAAATATAATTATTTTAATAATAAAAAAAAAATATTATTTTTTTTTTAATTTTAATGAAAATAAAAAATTTTGAAGATTACATTCTTTTAAATATTTTCCACCTATAAGTCTCATCAAAGCATTTAATCCTTATTTAAGAACAAAAAACTCACTGAAATATCAATATAAAAGCAGTGATCACACACACAGGTATATTAGGTGAGTCTTTGAAAAATCTCTGCATACACGATAATATTTTTGCATGACGTTATTAACAATAATAAAGCACTTTATTATCATTAATGATTTCGAAAAGCTACAATATAAATTTTACCGTTTCAAGATTTCAATTATTTTGTCATACAAAGTGAAATATTCTAGACATTTTCTTAGAAAAATAATGCCAGGACAATCCTAATGTGTATAGAGATTTTTGTATGGAGATATGTATATGTATGTGTGCAGCGGACTAAAACTACGAGTGTGTTGTAAAAAAGCATTGCCCTCTTTTATCATAATGGATTTTCCATTTTCAATTGAGTGTTTTTTATATTTTATTTTGAAACCATTAAAGGTATGTATATGTATGTCTATGTGTACCAAACGAATGACTGACTGGTAATGAATATGAATGTGTCTCCTTGTCCGTCCGAATTTATGTATGAGTAACTTCTATTTAAAGGCAATGTATAAATTTTGCACGTTTTTTTTTTATATTTCACTTCCACGTACTTTTGTGTATAACAACAAGTATAGAGCGTAAATGGTAGGTAGTAAATATGTTTTATTTATATATGTAGGTGTGTGTGAAGATGAAGCATTTGAATGAAATGTGTGAAAGTATTTACATTTTACCACATATAAATATAGTGTCAATAAAATATTGTTTATTGCCTACTTGTTTCAGTATTACAGTATTTGTTTAAGTGTAACTGTTAAGCTGAATACACTAAAAGAAATATGTTGAGAAAAAAATTAATCGTCAAAAAGTTACTATAAATTCTTCATAAGGTAATATTTTTGTATTAGCTTCTCTATTTGCATGTAGCCTATAAAAAACTCTTAATAGAATTTCAAAATATTTCCTATTGGGAAGACATTTTTTTTCTTCAGTTCAGTTTTCTCTTCATATAATTCTCTATTCGTAAAAGTATTTAATTCTCTTTTAATAACAAAATTTTCATAAAAACCTAGTTGTTGCAAATAAAAAACTTTTATATTTTAAGAAAAGAAATTTTTAAAAATCAAGTTTTTTTTAAAAAACTTGAGATAATCTTTTTATTGTGTGAAAATTAAATCCAATAAATTTTCACATACTTAGAAATGATACATTCTTTACATCGCTTTTCTTCTTCTTCTTTTGATACCCTTCAAATTCTTTTTCACAAAAATTAATTTTTTTTTAATAATAAAGAAAAATCAAACCTTATATTTACACGCTGAACAAGTTAGGTAATTCGACAAATATTAAATGCGAACTAGTTTAAATATTTTACTTCTACAAAATTAAAAAGTAATACAAATTCAATACATACTCGTACTAAGTTTAATAAATTATTACAATAATTAAATCCGAGTTACATCTTTTAAGTTTTTATCAAGGTACTTGCACCTTAACCTTATTATGACGTCAAACTGTTATTTGTGCACCATAGTATTTTTTTATAGTACAATACGATTAAAACCAGAGCTACATTACGAAATACTATATACATGATATTGAATATGTTTTGCCAAAGTATTATGCCGTAGTGTTTGTTTAAAAAAAATGTATTTTTTGGGGCAGTTGCGATTTTTTAAACTGGATTTCAAAGAAGATATGTTCTGTTAAGTATGACATAAAATATCCGTCAGATGACTCTACGGCTTTGATACATTCCATTACCTTTTCACAGAGATGTGGCTGTGTGTCACCAATGATGCGTTAGTTCTCGGATTTAGAGCTCAGTAATTGTTTCTGGTTTTCATAAACTTGAGGTTTCACAAAACTCAAAAAAAAAAATTTAATTAAGTCGCATGATCTTGGTGGCCAATTGCTATTTGAATTTCTTGAGATAATTTGTTTTGGAAATCTTTGTTACAATTAATGGTATTCCAAACTACACCGCGGCCTGATCAAAATAGGCACCAAACTGTTGCTTGTTGTAAGTGCATTTGCTTCTCGTGGATTGCATGCAGATTTTCTTAGGTCGCAATTTGACAATTTTGTGTATTCACGAACCCATTCATATGGAAATACGCTTAATTAGAAAAGATGATTTTTTTAATTGGCTTTGCCCCATTACCCATTGAACGAATTGCCGGTGCTTTCAATAGTCTTCTTGTTTGCGCTACTGAGTGAACTAGATTTTCTATTCATAAATTTGGTCCTTTGCCACAATTTTAATTTTTTAAGAACGATGCCGAATTTATATTTCGGATTTTCGGCGACACTTTCGTTTACAACAGCAATGTTATAAAGAAATCGAACGGTGCATCGATGCACAGGAGTCTTTTGTCCATTACCGACCCAGTTTCTTCAAATTGGTTGACCAATTTTCAAATGGTTGACATTATTTGTGCTCTTTCTCGACTGAAAATTCTTCAAAGCTTGCGAGCTGTCTCAGCATAACTTTGCAAATTTTCGCAATACGTTTTACAACATGTTGTTCTTTCGTAGAGCACTCCATTTTATAAAAATCGAAAAAAAAACATACGTAACAGCTTTCAAATTTTAGAGTTGGCACTAACATAAAAAAATGACACTTAATTCAATAAGTGAAGTCTTACTGAGACACCATCTCGTAAATACTAGATTTTGATGTAATGTTATAGTGCTATTTTTTTACCTACAGAGTTTTTATATGCGTACATAGAAAAGAGAGGGTGGACATTCGAATTGAATTTTTTACATCGTAAATAAAATGCAGTCGAGTTTATTCCAAAAACAAACAGATGAGCTTAAGAACGATTTTGCTCTTTGCAGAGCGTTTTGCTATTTACTACACATAGTTAATTTCTTATATAAAAAATTAGTCTGTGCAAAATCAAGTGTATGGGGAAGAGATTGCTACTTTATTAAATCAGAGCGAATTCTCTTGTACTATCGAAATATATTTAAAAATGCAACGATGGTCCAGTAAATCAATACAGTAACCTTCGTCCTTTTTAACATACGGTGGTAGCTTTCTAATAAAGTCGCGATTTATATATGACAATTGTACTCGATTTTCTATGACTTAAGGTGGTATTTCTTATAATACTTTAAAATGACGAAATACTTAGTTAATTTTTTTTTTTGCACAACAATTTTTTTTTTATTCCAGTAAGAGTTATCCTCTGCTTTGGCTTTCTTGTTAGTTTAAATCTACGACTTGTTTCGCAATATCCTTCAGTTATTTACGTAACGTACATATGACTGATCCAATTACATTTTCAGATTTCATGTCTGATTGGCATGTTTTTGGTTTATGGCCAAAGCCAATATGTATGTTTGGCCAATATATGCGAATAATCTTTTCTAAAAATTTGTTTACCAAACCTTGCGTACAACACAGTGGATTTTATATTTGATTCGAATTTTTTTAACTTTGTTCGTTGTGATAGATGTATATGATGACTTTCATACTATTTTAAGTCGTCCGTTTTCTTAACCGGCTTTATTTATGTCCGTCACTTTTCTTTGGCATGCTCCCCAGATTGGGAAAACAGTCAACTTTACACACCCATTGTTATCGACAATTTGACCCTACTTCCCTTAGTTATAACCTTATTTATTTATTATCGTTTTTCAACACTGTTTTTAAATATCATAAAACAATTATTGTTATACATACTAAATAGCTTGCCACTACGAAGAAGTAAGAAGAAAATAAACCTAAAAACTAAGGTAAAATATTTAAAGTATATTGTAAAAAATAAATAATAAAAAATTCTCGCTTTAGAATTTTAAAGCGACAAACTGCTGGATAAAAATTAGTTTGTTTTATTTTCAACACCCATGACCTCGCAAACTCGCAAATAAAGTGTTTACTAATTGTTTGCATTTAGCGACATTGCTTTTTTTGGTGCTGCTGATATTTATTTTTAAGAAAACTATCAAGGCAGCTTCCTTGTCCATCCTCAATTTCGATTGCTTATTTTAGACATTCGGTGAGTAATGAAATACCGTCAGTATAGTCGATGTCCTTGAATTCGATCAAGGTTTTTTCTCATATAAGGGACGTTGCCTTATTATTATTTGGTGTCCTAAAGTACACCAAATTTTTTATACATTTTCCTACTTAGCTGCTATTCATAGAGAATTCGGCAAGTAACGTTAGCAAAACAAGATTTTGATTGATGTACATACCATTGCATATGAAAGTTTTTTATAATATAAAAACCCAAATCTTTGAATGCTTAAGAGTCAATCTGCACTTTACAAACTGTAAGATTGTTGACATGCGCAAACCAAGATTCGAAAACCGGCTTGTTTTTTTAATTTCGGGCATGATACACATGCCCTGTTTACCGCGCTTAGAAAAGTGATTCATGTCCAATGTTTGCGCTCGTTTAGATCACTTTATGTGGTTAGTTGACTATCACGCGCTAAGCGATTTCGTCTGATTGAAGTCCAAGAATTAGGAAGCAAGAAATTTGGTGCTTGTTGTTGCGTTCGCTTTTAATATTTCTGAAGATATTTGACACTATGCTTTTTTAAGAGATTTAATTGTTTCGAATGTTTTCAGTACTTATAACTCGTTTACGTTATATTTGTTTTATATTCGTTGTGATGTGGTTATTGTTATCTTGTATGTTTTACTGCTGGACTACAAAAAATATACGAACCAAGTCAAATCCACTCCACACAGCTGGTGGTAATACTAAAGCACGTCAAATATTAAAAAAAACAAAATGGTTTTTATTGTTGCTTTAGTTGGTGTGTCATAAACAATATGGTTTGTGTTTGTTTAATTAAAAAAGGCGTAAACTAAAAAATAATTATGTAATAATAAGCAACTTTAAACAATCCAGTCTCCATTATTTGTAAAAAAAAATTTCATATGTGCTGTTCAAACCACCTGTAAAGTGAATTCGTAGTGATATAAACTATTTTGTTTAAAACTACCAGAACCCGGACCGCCTTGGTGGCCACGATCAACCCTCTTTATTGTATTTATTTGGAGATAGTCTTAACATAATTATAGGCCACTATTTGTTTGGTATGCAATAAATATAAATACAATTATTTTATTCTCTCTTCACCGATCCTTACAATTTTTGGTTCAAACTACAAAGTTAATATCAAAAGTAGCTTGTAATAAACTTAAACTAAATATAGTTTTTCAAAAATTACATCAGATTTATTTTTTTGTATGGAGAGTACCACGTACCCTGGTCTGCTCCGGTCGATTCTGCGACCGAAATAGTAAATTATCACAATTATAGTTTTGCAAATATGCTCTTAAATCTATTTGCTTTGTGCGTGAGGTGCCACGCCCCTCACTTTATCTGTCGAATTATTTGTATCAAAATCTCTAATATTAGTAATAAAAACTCTTCAATTTAGAGTACCTGAAATATGTCATACAACGAATTTTCGGCATGGGCTATATCACTTCCCCTGCTCCTATCGAATTGATTTTTTGGTTGGAATAATAAGACAAATGAGATAAAAATAGACCACAAAAAAGTTTTTTGTAATGTAGATGTAAACGTTTTCTAGATATCTAATAAAATGTATTTTATTTTAATCGATGGTGCCACGCCTACTGTTCTTTTCTAGCTCATTTTAAGTTAAACTGTTCAAGTTATCATTTTAATACCCCACATGACTTTAAACGACTTTAGATATTACAATTTTCTGGATCTGTGGCAAAAACTGTTGGTTTTGTATGGCAGGTGCCACGCCTACTTAAGATCTTAAGAAAAAAAATTCTGTAGGAACCATTCTTCAGCTTTAACGATTGTTTTAAGAAAAAAATCAGACAAATCGGCCCATCCGTTCTACGATTTTAGATAAATAAAGAAAGTAGGGTATAAGTGGGCGTGGTAAATTTTTCTCTCCGTAAAAACCTAAGTAGGACTGTGACAAACAATAAAAAATCGATGCTGCCGTTCTTAAGTGATGCGATTGCAAGCGAACGACATTTGATTTTTATTTATATAGAAGATTTTAAAAAGTCTGAAGCATGCAGCTGATTTTCTTAAAGTATTTATATGCTTGTACATAGTTTTGTTATTGTTCTTTTCTATTGCCGCTTTTTTTCATTTTTACTTAATCGGAGTCACAGCGCTTCCATGCACTTATATTCTCTTTTAAATTTTCAGACTTTTTTTAGGTTGCCTTGGTTATTTACTTTGTCTATTTGTTTTTCCCTTTCCCAGATTTTTTGTCTGTAAGTTCATCTTAACTTTTTTTCTTGGCACAACAACCGTTGTTGCAATTACTTTGCAAGAACATTTTTATCATTCAACAACTTTTATTAACTGTCGTAAATTTTAAAAGGATTTACCGTCTGCCATTGGCAACCAATAATAAATAGCTCATTTTCGTAATGGATTCAATAAAAATTATAATATCCTTAAATTTACTCTTGAGAGTTTAAATATTAAAAGTAAGTGAATTTTTCTCAATCAGCTTTATAAATTTAATGATTAAAAGATTAAATCAACCTTAACAACCTAGCAATTAAATTATCTTTATTACTTATTGTTACCATATGCTACTTAAATAATTCTTAATTTAATTTAAATTTTTATCTAAATATTTCTTTACGTACGTTCTAAGCATAAAAAATACACCAAAAATTTAATTAATTTTCAACATTTATTTATTTTCTTTACAGGTAAATTAAACATAAATTTTAATTGGTCAATAATGGAAAACAAAACAAAAACATTAAATTTTTTTGGCATTAAAATAATAAGTACAATAATGGCATCATATTATTATTGACTAGAACATGTTAAAGTAAGTTTTTCATTTTAATATTTTAATAATTGTTGTTGCTGCCGGTGTTATGATTATTATGCAAACAATCATAATTAGACAAACAATATTGAGCCATGTTGTTTCAATAATAATAACACAAAAACAATAATATAAGCTCAATAAAATAAAAAAAACGTATAAACAACAGCAAATAATTATTTTAAATAATATTTAATTTTTAAATTACAAATTTATTTTAATTGTAATATAAACAATAACAAAATAAAAAATAAATAAAAATTTATGCAAAAAGCAGTAGCGTAAAATGGCGTCAAATCATAGCATTTAAGAGGACATTTTGTTGGTAATATAGTTAGTATATTTTACGTGACGAATTTTTTTTTTTTAATATAACTAATATTTAGGTTAGGTTAGGTTAGATCCGGCAGCCGCCCGAAGGCATAGCTCACTTGGGTCCTCCGAGGGTCCCGTTGTGATACCGTAGGCACCATCGCCCGTTTGTCTATGTCCTCTGGCCGTCGTTCCTCAGCCATCCTGTCCTGTTCACGAAGGTATGGATCTTTCCCAGATCAACTGCGGAAAGACAAGTTTTACTTACAAGTATTCGTTGACCCAGAATCTGGCGTCTCAGGTCCCCGAATGCAGGACAATTGCAGAGAAGATGTTCAGTCGTCCCGTCCTCTTCCTCGTTATCGCAACTTCTGCAGAAGTCGTTGTAAGGGATATTCAGCCTTTTCGCATGTGTGCCTATAGGCCAGTGTCCGGTAATGACCGCTATGAGGTTCCTAACGTGGATTCGGGGCATATTCACTGCATATTGCGTCCTATGCACATCCATGTCAGGCCAGATCTTTCTGGTTTCCAAACAAGTGGGTTCTCTCACCCATCTTTCCTTGGCATCTAAATATAATCGATGCGAGATTAGCTGTTTACCCTTCGATAAGGGAATACCCAAAGCACAACTGGATTCAACCGAATCTAAGGTAGTACCGGCTTTTGCAAGTGTATCAGCTCTATTATTACCATCAATATCCCCATGTCCTGGAACCCACACAAGGGTAACCGTCGAATGTTTTGCTATCTCCTCAAGAGACACCCAGCATTCTGGGCAATTTTCGATGTGTTGTACACACTCTTAAGGGACCTAATATCGGTCTTAATGTCAGTATATTTATATATAAATATCCCTGCCAGATATTTCATTATACTGAACCTGTTCCACGGCTGTCTAAATAGCCATTAATTCGGCCTGTATCGCGCTACAATAATCCGGTAGCCTAAGGGAATGCTGGTTCAGGTACCTTGTAATCAATAGGAGAAGCAAAATTGGTCATACCCAAAATTCTCGCATGTCCATAATTCACATATTTCCATGCCCTTGTGGCATTCAGCCTCAGTGCGGTGTCCGCAGCCAACTGCCTAGCCATGATGTCTGGTGGTAACCAGTTTAAAATAGTGAACAGTGCCTTAGATGGTGTGGTCCTAAGAGCACCTGTTATCATAATCGCAGCCATTTTCATAATACGTCCGAAACTGTCCTGGTGGATTCTCTTCTCCAGCGCCACCCACCAGACTGCCGCTCCGTAATAAAGAATTGGTCTGACAACAGAATCGTATAGCCAGTATAAGTTTCTAGGGTTAATACCCCAATTGAGGCCAATTGCCCTCTTGCAGCAGTATAATACAGTTGCCGCCTTAGTGGTCCTGGACTTTGTGTTCAGGTTCCAGTTTAGTTTGCTGTCCAATACTAATATTTAAGTTAAAAGATAATATGCACTTAAAACCTTTCAATTACCCTCTTCACTTTTTACACTTTTCATAGACTCTGTCACTGCTTCCGATTGTGCGTAAAACAATGAACTTAATGAATTCATGTTCATAGTGAAATAAATGCATTCGTTTTATTGAAAATTAAATTCAATTGTTAGAAAAGTAAATATTTTTCTAATTAATATAATATTAAAATGAATTTACAAAAAAAAACAAACTAAACTAAAACCTAAAAGATGACCATTAGTAGCAACAGAGTTGCCATATAAAAAGGAAAAACGTGCCCAAAAGAATTTAAATATTTTTCTTTTTAAAATTAATTTTTTTTTCTTATATCTGTCAACAATCTTTATGTAATGCAAACTTAAACAAAAGTTTTTGATTTCTATAAATAGAGAAAATATTTAAAAAATTCTTTAGATACAACTTATCTGTGGTATTTTGAAAATCTGAAATTCCTTAGAAAATCTTAAAAAAATTCGATCGCTTTTTGTATGAATTCCAGATAAATACTCTTGGCCAATGTTGTTTTACTATATCTGTGATCAAAAGGAATAACTGCTTAAGTCGAGATTAACATTGAAATAATTACATCACTGCAATTCCGGAATTTAAAACTACCCTCAGGCAAATTTTCAACTATTTTGGACAATTTTACGAAAAGTTATAGCGTAAAAACTTATTGCCCATATTTCTTCAAAGAACAATTCCATTAGAAATAATAATTTATTTTAACTTGTAATTTAGCTAAATTATGAAAATGAATATGCGGTTTATTTTGTACAGCGCAGAATTCATATATAATAGTTTTTATTTTAAAGGGGATACATTTTTAAATATCAACTTAATAATTTAAAAGGGATTTCTTGTAAAACTATAAAAATGGGCATAAGCAGTTTTCATATAATTTTTTCTTACAAGTGAAATTATTTATTTGGGATTTTTGGATTTTTCCCTATTAGTTTTTAAACATGCTAATGGTCATTTGGACTTTTTATGGCATTTAATTCTGTTCAAGACTTTGCGTAATAAGTTTTTGCAATCGTCTTAAATATTTTTTAGTATGTGACTGTGGACTAGTCAGTGTGTGCTTGTCTGCTAGTTTGGGGGTTGCGGGTTCGATTCCCGCCAGAGACTGGAATTGTCTGCTTCTCTTCTCTCTTTTCTATTCTTACTTTTCTATTCAGGTATCACAAAGGGATCAATATAATGGACCCAAGTGAGCTGCACAACAGCTGCCTGTTCTACCTAACCTAACCTAGTATGGGACTTATTAATATAGACTCGTGGCTTCAAAAAATTCTCAAGACTGGTCAAATTAAGTGAACTTTCCGACTACTGCTAATTGCCAAAATGATACAAGATGACTTGATTTTTTTTAAATGTCTACTGCCGTTGGAAACTTCTGTCACAATTCATTTGTTTTTTTTATTTAAAAAAACTTTATATCGTCCTACATTTAAAATAACAGTGTTACTATGGCCTGATGACACCTCCTGGCTCACCATTCAGTGACTTCAGATATGCCTTATCGGTGATGATAAATTTGGCTTAATTCACTGAAGATTTATTTAGTTATTAGATCACGTCAGTTATTCCGCGTTCTCTAAAAGCATAGTGTTTAATGGCTTATTAACGAGTATTCTATAACTGCTTAATTTAAAGATTAAACAAAAATTAGAGTAGGCAATTCTTTAGAAAGAATTTTAATGATGCATTGTTTAATTTTCTCCTTTAACATAAAAGCTTGTTGGAATGGAAGTTTTACTTAAATGAACCTCATAAAAATAAATCCTGTTGTGCTAAGTCACAATAAGCCACATATTCAACTGCGCTAGCATGGACACAATCTTTAGTTAGTATACGAGTCTTAAAAATTGTATTTACCACACAAAATTAATGTTGCTGAACCTTTAAGGAATACTCTCATGCACAGCTTTGATATAGACCTTTGAATAGTTTGTTTATATGGCCTCGCTAATTATTTATATTACTAACTTTACAATCATCAAAGTTAAATTAAAGCAAAAAATTTCCGAAATGTGATTGCCAAACGTTCATTCCTTTTTAAATAACTTTGTCGCAAACAAACACACTTTGAAGCTTATACTTATGTTTATGCAAATACATATATTATGTGTATTCACAAAAAATCGTAAGTGCCGTATTGTAATAATTTTTTTCAATTTTTGAAATGAATGGATAAGTGTTGTCTTGTTTAAGTCTATTGTAAATTTTATATCTTATGTAAAAATTTTGAAAAGTTATGTCATTCATTGTAAACACACGACACTTAGGACATCTTGTGAATTCACAAATTATGTATACAAACCAGAGAAAATTATCGGTGGCGGTTCATAGCCGACTAAAGCCGCCGGCTTAAAATATATGTATATATTTTTATAAATATTGAAACTTATTTATCATAAAACAAGATTTTATTTAAATAAAGAATTTTTTCTTATAAAAAAGGTGTGATAATATTTTTGTTTGTTGTCATAAACAAACAATTGCTTGTTTGCTGTTGTGGGATGTAACCGGATCCTTTTTGCATTAATGCATAAGCTTGAGGCGGAGAACGCCTGTTTAGATGATGCTGACGTTGCTGGAATTCCAAAACAAACGTCAGCAATCTTTGCCAGGTTTTGAATGACTTATCGAAATATAATCTGAAAAATGATTTAATTTTAAAATCATATACAAATATTTCCAACATTCCGAAATTGTATTTTCAGAAACTAACAATTTTTGTTTTAGTTAATAATTCAATATTATAAGCAATATCTTTATTAGGTAAAATTGTATTATTTGAATCTTCCGATTCTGAGTCCGAGGAAACATTTCCTAAATTAATTTCTTACCCGAAAAAACTTTTACAATTTAAAACGCTGACCAATAATGAATTTATCATATGAGTCAAAATTAATCAAACTAGGTGAATACATCTCTGCCACCCACAAAAATATATATACATATGTTTTCAAACTGTCAAATCAATAAACATTATTTTTCTTTAATTTTTTTAAGTCTTTTGACAGCTTGAATATAAAAATGAGTGTCTCGAAATTGTCACCTTTGTGATTAGGGTTTACGTCTTCCATATTATTGTATTTCGTTGCCGTTTTTCAAGGTTGCCAATGTCTAAATCTTTTCAATAATCATATAAATATTTGTGATTAGGGTTTACGTCTTCCATATTATTGTATTTCGTTGCCGTTTTTCAAGGTTGCCAATGTCTAAATCTTTTCAATAATCATATAAATATTTAATTGTGTTAATAAACATAAAATAGAAAAATATTTTTTCTTTTTATCATCCTAAAATGTTAAAAAAAACAAATTTAAATCTAAAAAATATCTGTGTAAATGAATGTAAGATATGTTAGCCGGCTACATATTTGAGCCGATTTAAGCCCAAGTCAGCGGCGGCTTGAACACTCCAAAAAAGTTGGCGGCGACTCTTAGCCGGCTTTGAGCCGATTTAATGGTTTCTCTGATGCAAACTATTAAATATTTTTCAAAAATATTCCTGGCTGGCACATATTTTAACTTATTTATATTGGCAACTATGGCAATAACAAAACAAACAAAAAACACACACAAATGAACCTCAACGGTTTATTAATTAATAAAGAAAAATTAAACTAATAAAAATATATTTAAGCATAAGCGGCTAAATAACACCTTAAAAATATAAAAAATTTTAGGAATTTCCAAATTTGTAAAAATTTAATGGCTTTTTTTTAGTTAAAATATCTCAGACCTTTGTCCTTAAAATGGAAACTATTTGATTAATATATAGTCTACAAATTTTTCGTTAATACTTTTTAACAAATTTAAGGACAGCTTGAGCTATGTGGTTGCCGGTATTGGCAAACTTGCATCTACTATACTGAACATGGAGTTTCACAAGCTAAACGAAGGCTTAATATTTAGCCCTCCTCTAGATCTTTAAAGGACCTTTCACGAATTATATTAAAAATGTGATATAAAATATACGTTTGATTTCATTCCTTTTGCAAGCTGCAAACTTTTGTAACTAACAAAAATAAAAGCATTATTGATTTGTGCACACACATAAAGTTTTAAAAAATAAATAAAAAATACAAATTTGAAAATAAAAGGAAACATTAAACATTTAATAACTTTTTAGTTGCTGTAGCGCTCGAACTTCTGTAACAATGTTGACCTTGAGTTCAAGAATTGTCTCCAACCGCTCTTTATGGTTACAGCACTTCCATATTCACTTTCGATAAGTAAGGCCCAATTATATTTTCAAACGTAATGCCACACCATACAGTATATCTAAAAAGGTGCAATTAGTATTTTTTAATAACCCCAGACTTGTGGATTATTTTCAGGAACTCATCACAGAGGCTTATAAAAAAAGTAATTTAATTAAAAATCTGCTTTAACACTCGTAATCAGATTTTCAATAATGTTGATTTTATTTCTGGCCAACTGTTGAAATTAATCTAAAAAATTAAGATGTACGTAGGAGCTATTCTTACCTGAGCAGATTACCTTCTGGTTATTTTTTCTAGTATTTCGGTAGCAGTGTAAAATAAACGTTAAAAATCATTACATTTTTAAACCCCATGGTGGCTTTTGGACCACCCTGTATATAATATAAGATATCAAATACATATATTGTATTTAAATCTGTTCACAATGTGAGACGAGCCGATGTTGATGGAATCAATCCCTTTATTTTTGACATATATTTACATGTATGCTCATATATTGATTTGAATACATATTTGTGTAGGGTACATAAAAGTTACAAATAAAATTTTATACATACTTACCGCCGTATTCATAAAAAATATTTTAGGTTTATTAAAGGCTTAATTGACAGATGTTGAACAGGAATTGGTCAAATGTTTTTTATGAATACGGCAGTAAATATATTCATAATTACCTACACAATGGGATATTAAAAAAACTAACAACTTTTCAAATTGTTAAACAAATATCATCCAAACAAAACTAAAACAATAATGTAAAAGACCACAAAAAAAGTTTTAATTAAATGTTCACATGTTTTTATTAAATTATAAACTCCAAACACGTAAAGAAAATTATTGTCATTAATTAGACTAAATTTTCTAAATTGAATACTACTTTTATGCATAATTACAATGTAAAAATTAAAACTTTTTTGTGCGTGGGTAAATAATCAAAAAAGGTAATTTAAACAAAAAAAAATAAACTTTTAATTATTAATAAACAAAGACGAATACTTTTTGTTAAAGTTAGTTAGCTAAGTTATATTGATTTAAAATTTTGAAAAAAAAAATTGTGCTTGCAATTCATAATATTAACTGATTGTTTAGACGATCCCTTTAAACATGCGAATTTGTTACAAATTTAAATTGCACCAAATGGTTAATTTCATAAACTCTTGCACCTTTTTTTACTTATGGTTAATTAATTTTCTGACATTTTTTAATATATGGCCTAAATAAATATTTTTTGGTTAATTTTTAAATATCTAAATACTTATAAATATCTACTATTATCGTCTTAAATTTGCTGCGGTGTTATTTTATTTATTTTAAATTATTATCAAAAAAGAAAAGGAACTACTGCTATAATATGAACTTTATTGAGTTCAGTTTGTGGTAATTAAAACGCTATATTAATTTATAGTAACGTAACGTAACGTAATTTTTATATGGATATACAAATATAGTCTAGATAAAAATAACATTAACCACAAAACAAATCTGAAATAACTTTTATAACTGCTATATTTATAAATTCAATTGGTAAATTCGCAAAGTATGCAACCATGTCGTATTGTCAAAAAATTTTATAATTAAAAGAAATATTGTATTGTTCACCGTAAAATATTTAAAACAATTTAAAATTTATAAAATTCAGCTTAATATGTACATGGGTCATTTGGAAAAAAAAACGCAATTTTTGTGTCCCCGCACTTTGCATTACTATTTTAGGTCAAAAAAAACAACAAAAAAAAAATAAAAAATTTGAGAGTGATCAGCGAGGAATATGTAACAAAAAAACGTAATTCTCAAATTTGTATATTTGTTTTTTTGTTTATTCAGAATGGAGTTTTGTTTCTCCCTCGGACTACTTCCATACAAAAGCATGTGTCCCCCGTTAGAATTTTTAGTAAACAAAATTAAATTAAATCCAGAAAAAAGTAAATATGCAACATTTAATATCAGTTTTCGAATTATTGTCGTCAAAACTAAATTAGTGCGAATTTGGTGTTGCAAAGAAAGGTTGTCCCCACAATTTGCATTGAGCGTCACTTTTTTTATAATTCAAGTAATATTACTAGTTTTCAATTTGCATTTAAATAAAGTAAATAACGTAAGGAAAGTACAAACCTTAATTATTACAAAAGTGAAAAAGCGAAAAAAAATTTTTGTAAAAAAGTGTGCATTTGCGCAGTTTTTGTGAACACCATGGTAAGGGCGCGACAAAATTTCATGAGCGTCACGCTAATTTTTTTAAAAGTGAATACATTAAATGTAAAAAATTGAAGTTGACAATCATTGTTTACATGGTTTCAACTCATTTTTTTATAATTTGCAAGTTTGAGAAATGAATTTCCTACGAAAAAAACCAGAATAGGCAAACATTTCATGATCATCACTTTTGATATATATTGCTTCATAGCTTAAAATGCTTAATTATAATTTAATTTTTTAATTTTTAAGAATAAAACAACGAAATTAATGGCGGCTGAAAGAGCACAAAGATATCAAGAGAAAATAAAGCTCGATAAAGCGCGTAATGACGAATATAAAAAAGAAGAAAGAAAGGTTTAATCGTGGTATATTTGAGTTTAATCGTGCTTTTGCAATTTAAACCTCTGGGGGACCGGAAACTTATGTTAATGAAACTTAATTAATGAGAATAAAAAAAACAAAGCCGCTTGTCATTTCATGAAGTTTATACAGATTCAGAATAAGAATTCGAATGAAAATTTATAAATTAAATTAAGTTGTTTTGCGTCAAATATTTACATATGCGTCTAAGTTTCTTCAAGAATTACTTCCTTTTTTCTATTTATGTTAAAGACATCAAAAAAATATGTATATGTTTAGTTTTGTATGAACATTTTTGTTTTTTTGAAGATTTTTTTTTACTTACTTTTTGTAAAATAATAAACTTTTTTTCGTAAAACTTTACATTTGGCATTATTTCTTGTTTACGTGCAACAAAATCTCTTGATCGTCACAAAATATCTTGAGCGTCACACTTAGTTTTTTTTTCATTAAAACGCTTATAATTAATTTTTTTTTAAATAAATTGTTACAAGCATATAACTTTGCAAGTAACCTCTAAGTTCAAGTCTTGTTTTTACCAAAAATTTACATATTTTCATCTTAAAATTTTAAAAAAACTAGTCACTTTTAAAAAAAATTAAAAATCAAGGTGAATCGTGATTTTGTGTTTATAATCGAAAAGGTGATTTTCGCAAAAGTCAATCTTGAGAAACAAAAGAACATCGTAGTAAGCTTGAATTTCAAATATTTTTGCATTTTTAGCGATTTTTTATACATATTTGGTGTGTGACGCTCAAGATAGAAATCATAGAAAACCTAAAAAAATTCAAAAAATGTTGATCTTTTTGAGAGCCTTAAATTACCACCGGAATCTTCATCAATTTCTACATAAATTGGCCATTCTTACCGGCGAATTGAAAAAACTTTAAAAATAAGCAAAAAAATCGATGTGTACGTTTTTTTTTGGAACTGACCCACATATATCAATACGACATGATTACACACCTTGCGAATTTACTTAACAACAAGATCAAGAGCAGTGTTGCCAGAATGAAGATTTTACCCTTATTTTTAAGATTTTTGAATTAAAAAAGATTTAAAGATCTGTTTCCCAAAATTAAAATTTTTGAGATGTATTTATGTAAAGAAATCTTTATAAAATATCATCGTTTGTAGAGAATTATCACTTCGTTTAGATGAATTCACCCATTTCATTAAAAAAAATTTTGTCATTTTTTGCAAAAGTAAGAGTAACTGAAACAAAATTAGATCTTTATGTTCCATTCAAAGGGTACTTTATTAAAAAAAAAATTTATTATATTCGAATCATTGTTGTCTAAAATATCCAGAAAAATAAGAATATATCGTACTTGACATAAAACAGAAGTGTTTTTGAGGTATATATGGAAATATGAAAAAATCTGCGAATATTGGGTGGTATTTTTTCGTTTTTATATTTTTTTTTTCAATAAACCAAATATTTTTCGCAAATTGGTTAAATAATCAAGCTCAAGGTCTTGAAATAAAAAATAACATCCACGCGTAATCTATATATTCTTATGTATCTTGTTAATTGTTGTTGTTACCTTAAATTTAAAGCATATTTACAATTACAATTTATTTTTACAATTTAGTCGCTAAAAAAATAGTTGATTGCAATTCTTTAAAATAAGTCAAAGAGATAATCAGATTTAAATCTTATTATTTCTCTTTAAATAATTAAATAAGCTCTTAATACCTGCGCATAGTAAAATTTGTGTTTTTTTTATCAATAAACTTATATTGAAAATCTTTCAAGAGTTTTTATTTTTACAGTCGTGATTGACATATTCATGGAAATGGCCATATGGAAATAAAATTTAGCAAATATTAGTTGAAATAAGCGTGACCACTATTTTTGTCAAATAATTATCAAATATTATTATTTTCATGTTTTATTATTTATTTCGATAAATAACAAGATTATCAAAATTTGCTGAATCTTTATAGTCGATTAGTCAGTCGGTTTTTCAAATCTCTGTATGTCAGATGCGATATTTCTCTTAAAAAATGTTTATTTGCAATAAATACTGTTCATTATGCATTATTCAACAGATACAGATATTTCTATCTACTTAGTGGCCATTAGTAGTTTACTTCAACCAACCATAATAATTCACCGTTTTGCTTCATTATTTAAATTTTTTACTTGTTGTGGCAACTAAAGTAAAAACAAAAGTAAAGCAAGACTAAAGTAGCAAAAAAAGCAAAAAAAAAAAAAATAGTAATAAAAAAACCATAAATGAATTAAAAAAAAGTATATAATTGTTCTTTAATATGCTTTAGTTTACATTATTTTAATAACAATTTTGTACCCCCTATTACAGGCCATAAACCTCTACAGACCATTAATACGCGAATACGAGTACAAGTGTGATGGTCTAGTTGTTTGGTTGCTACAGATAGACAACCTGCTCTGATACCATTTCCACAACCGCCAACCACACCAGCCCAGTAATATATTTTCATACTAGCGAAACAACAGAAAACAATTATGTCGTTTTTTAAGAGATTTGTTTTTTTTTTATTTTTTTAATTTCCACATTTTATATGCATAAATACAATCCCTTTGGTATGAAAAATTTAAAAAAAGGCGACAAAAAATAGCACACAAACACTCACAAGAAACGCAAGACAAACAAAGCTTCGAAAAAAAAATTATATGAAAAAAAGTTTTGCGGTCAAATTGCTTAATTACAAAATTGCGTTGAATGTTGCAACAACGCCACCAACACACCTCAACCAACAGCACTAACATCATCAAAATCATCGTTACTATCTTTTACAGCGGCAATTGTTACAGTGGATGATGCAAAAATATCAGTAGGAATTACAACAAGTACTGTTAGCAAAGTTTTAACATGCCACAAAGCCAACATCGTGATTGTGGTGCTGCTACTTCTACAAACAGTTAAAGACGATGACAATGACGACATTGGTATGGTTACTGTTTTTGTTGTTTGTATTGCTGGGGTTAGAGGTGATGTTCTGTTGGTGGTGCTGTCAAGAAAAAATCATAAAATAAAACCGTTAAGCAAATTAAAAATAAACAAAGCTCTCTGTCATAAGTGGATGTGAGATCTCTTTGCCGGGTAACATTTCATTTCTTACCCCCTTTCTCTCATACCAATTTTGTTATATTTAGCACTAAAATGTTCACGCACTCTTGAAATAAGTTTGTATTATTCACAATGGGAAATTAGTCTTCGAAAATTATTCGCATAATGGTTGACTTTTGACAAACAACTTAAATATAGATAAGATAACTGAAAACTTTCTTAATCATGAGTTTAAGATTTTCAAGACGCTTTGATTGCCCCGAATAGCGTCTTCTTCACACGAGGGTGTAAAAGGGTTTATAAAGGGTGTTTTTTTAAGCCCGATAGAACTTGAAATTGTAAAAAATAACACAAAAAATTAAATTGTTATCAAAATTTTTTTTTTATTCGAAAGATCAATACGTGACATTAACATTTGAAAATGATTTCGGGCATATGGGCACCGCGGCTGTTCTTGACGAAGCGCATTCTGGACGTCCAATTTTATCGCAAAATTGTGTTCAGCGATGAGGCGCATTTTTGGCTTAACGGGTTTGTTAATAAGCAAAATTGCCGCATATGGAGCGAGACCAATCCACAAGAGACCCTACAGACTTCATTACATCCAGAAAAATGCACCGTTTGGTGAGGTTTTCACGCTGGTGGCATCATCGGACCTTATTTCTTCAAAACTGAGGCCGTAGCTCGCGTTACGGTCAATGGAGATCGTTACCGCACCATGATCAAAGATTTTTTGTTTGAAAATATGGATGACATTGATCCGGAGGAGATGTGGTTTCAACAATATGGCGCTACGTGCCATACGGCGAACGCAACCATCGACTTATTGAAATCAAAATTTGGCGATAAGTTGATTTCGAGAAATGGACCTGTCAATTGGCCTCCAAGGTCGTGCGATTTGACACCTCTCGATTATTTCCTGTGGGGCTACGTGAAATCACTGGTTTATGCTGATAAACCAGCAACAATTGACGCCTTGGTGGCCAGCATTGTTCGTGTTATTCGTGACATACGGCCAGCAGTGCTCGAAAAAGTGGCCCAAAATTGGACGTCCAGAATGCGCTTCGTCAAGAACAGCCGCGGTGCCCATATGCCCGAAATCATTTTCAAATGTTAATGTCACGTATTGATCTTTCGAATGAAAAAAAAATTTTGATTACAATTTAATTTTTTGTGTTATTTTTTACAATTTCAAGTTCTATCGGGCTTAAAAAACACCCTTTATTTATAAGTTTGTCATTCCGTTTGTAATTTCTAAAGCTTTCATTTGAGGGCCCTTAAGGTACATATAGAAGTAGATTCAGCTATGTCCGTTCATCTGTCTGCCAGTGTGGGCACTGAAATCAACTCTTTAAAGGACCCACATATCTCGCGGTCTTGTACGTGCTATCAATTTATCAGAAATGCTTTCGAGAATTTGGCTGTTATATCGATCCATTATTGGTTGAGCAAAAAACTACGTATGCCTCTGTTTTACTAAACAAATTCAATTCTTGTAGCTACTTTTTGATCCGTTTGCTTAATGTCACTATAGGATATACATATAAGAATATGATTGAAAAATATTGGAGCAATTCGCAAAGATATCGCCAAAAATATCAACTTTTTATTAAGATTGCAATAATAAAATTAATCAGAACAACAAAAGCAAGCGGTCACTGATACATACTTTTGTATCTATACTCGTATGAATGTAAGTATGTACATTATGGTACACAAGTGGGGATTTTTGTTGTAAATGTTATTTGCCGGTGGTAAATTTGAGCGGCATCGTCACAATCATATTTTTATCAATGGGTCATCAGTATCAAGGCGAAATTTGTTACAATGACACAAACAAAGGGAGTTATGCATTACAACATCATTGTAGGTTACCTTATGAAAGTTAAAACTTGATAACATTTTCTGTTATGCGTCCATAGCAGTACATTAGAGTGCGCCAATGAATTATGATCATATTGTCTGTTAGGACTCATTGATACGCGAAGGCCTACGAGACAAAATCAACTTTAGTCATCTATGAATGTTTCGACATTTAATTTAAAAATTCATATATGTCGCCAAAGAAAAATCAGCATTTGTTATCGATGACTTAACATTGTCAGCGTTTGTCACGATAAATCATGATGACGTTCGCAACCGGGATTTTTTATTCTTATAATACATATACGAATGTATGCAATGTATTGCTGAAATTACGAAGTTTTTTTGTTTATGACTGTACATCGCACGGAAATTATCCCAGAACAACAGTCAACAGTATGACGTGCCATGAATCAGCAACAGTAACGATTCAGCGAGTGTAAATAGGAGACAAATTTAGGAACTTTGTTTTACATACAACCTATTCATATTTATATGCTTATATTGGAAAGAGTATATAAGATTCTCCACAACCGAATATAGCGCTCTTACTTGTTAGTACGTGCTATCGCTACAAGTTATAAAATAACAGATTTTACAACAAGAAGCATCCACTTAAACTAAATTATTTTTTATTATCATTCACAGTGAGTGTAAGGGTATATATAGGTATGTCACCTCGTGTAAAATTTCTACAATTTTTATTTCCGATCCCATAAAGTATATATTTTCTTAAAGCTTATGATTAGGCGAGTCAATTAAGCATTGTTGGTCTGTCAGTCTTTCCGTGTGTATGTTGAAGTCAACTTTTTGAAGCCCCCAGACATTTCCAAGACCCGTGTAAAGTATCAAAATATCAGAAATATTATTTTTTATCAATTTCTCTTTTATATATTGTGAATTTAATTTTATTAGAATTTTACTATTATGAGTTTTCATAAAATTTCTTTCAAGTTTTTGTTTACTTAAATATCGATTATTTTTGTTTTTTTTTTCTTACTTAACTGATTGCTTTCAAGTATAACAAATATTTTTACTATATGTAAAATTTTTGACGAGATTTCTCTCAGACTATAAGACGCCCTTTCGCTACAAATAATCCAGGAAAAATTCAATAATCAGCCCAGTGTTGCTAATGCAAAGGAAGTTGCTTTAAACTATATTCTGTTCTTTTTTCGCGTTCTTCCTTTTATTAACCACATATTCTGGTCGTCCTTGATTCATTTACTGTTTTCTGGGTTCTTGATTTTTATTTTTTGTTTTTTTTTTCTTTGCGTTCTTTAGAACCTCTGGCTGGCAAATATTTTGTGCACAAGTTTAAAATTAAAATTCCTCTAGCGTAGCAAAAGTTAAACTCATTTTCTAGCCCCAAGCATTTGAAAACTTGCATAAATTAATTGTGACTGGAATACAAGAGAAGAACCAAGAAAACATCGTTATTGTTTTTGTTTTAGTGGTTCCTTTACTCTTTAATTTTCTCCTTCATTATATTTTTATTCGTTTTTTTTTTAATGGGGTTCAAGTGTGGTCTTAATTCTTCCTTATTTTCATTTAAACATCTTTTGTCTTTTTTATACAATTATTTTTGGTTTTTGTTAAATATTTTTAGCTGAAGTGCATTATGCGTTGACAATAAACTATTAAAACAAAAAATAAAGCAAAAAAAATATTACCATTTCAAAAAAAAAAATTTGCTAAACAAAACCCTCAAAAGAAACGCTTAACGAGAAAGTAACTGATAAAATTAAAAGAGAAAAATATAGATCAGATACGAGAAACCACATAAAGTCAAGTAATTTATAGAAATATGTAATACACACAATAGAAAGAAATCTACATACATACGTGCACCATAAACGAGTTTCCTTTGGAATAGTTTAAGGCAAAATTTTTATTTTTCTTTGTTATATGTATTTTTGCAGCCGTTTTGTAAAGAAAAACTTTTAATTTTAGCACATTTACGCATGAAAAGAGTTTAAATAATTAGAAAAATTTTGCAGACATCCACAATGAATTTCGTAGTTCGTACAATTAATTTTTAGGAAGGTATTTCAAATTTTATAGAAAAAAAATTTTCCTAATTTCTTTGTTAATATTAAGGCAACGAAAACCTATATTCAGAGTGCATTTTCAGCCCCCCTCCAAACAATTCAACAAAAAAAAGAATATCTTACTTACCATCAAGCTCGCTCCAATGAACCAACAAAGGTCGGCCTAACATTCGGCTCTGTTATTTTGCAACACGTTTTTGTTTGTTAATTAACCCTTTTAGATAATAAAGATTCAAGCGTGTAATTTCTTAAAATATAATTAAACTTAAATATAGTACAAACTTTAACAATGGACGTGTTCGGAGCTACACCTACAGGAAGAAATCACAAATTCTTAGCAAATACTTCAACCTCATGCAATAGCAACGATATGCACTCGCTACACACTCACTTAGAGCCGTAGTACTGTTGTCCTTGGGCCGAGGCCACGCAATGAGCGGCAAAAAATCAAATTCATATGGAATACTACTGAAGTGGCTACAAAATGAGCGGCATTTCTGAGCGGCTAAGCAGCGCCGCTCAGGAATAGAACTTGTTTTAATTTTTAGTTGCCGCTCAAACTACCGGCTCACTGCTTTGCCGCTCATTGCGTGGCCTCGCCCTTAGTCAACAAGAGATGCGATCCCATCAATCTATATTTTAAGTTTATCAACACCAGATCAATGATGTAAATTTGTATATACAACGATGTGACGTAGTCGGAAAACTCTAATTTTTCGTTATCATTTTAATATTATAATACTGTTAATTTGATCAACAGTATGTTGTATCGGTGTCGAAAATGTCCCAATCAACATCGAGACATCAACGTACTGATTGTATTTTCCTGCCTAGATACATGTCCATTATAAATTAATTTAAATAAATTTCATGCCTTTATTCAAGAATTCTGAAATATATATTATGTCGAAAAGAAATTTGTTAGACTTGGTTTCACCATTAGTATATATTTAGGTGTTTCATAAGTATGTAATTACATATCTAATTTAAATTAACCATACAACTGATAATTTAATGCAATTATAAAACGGTAATTATTTCAATCATATATTAATTTCTCTATTTCTACCAACAGTAAAATTCTTCATAATCTTTGTTTTATATATATATATAGAAAAAGAACATCTAAGGGGTCAATAATCCTTTAGAAAAATTTATTTTCCTCAAAACAAAAACATCAACATATCGTACTTCGATATCCGATTATAAATATCAAAGATATAAAGAAGAATTTAAAAAGACAACCCAAGGTTTTGCAAAAGAAAGTAAAAACAATTTTAACAAATATAAGATCCGAAATATATTAACTTTGATAAATATACATTTTCCAAATTCATATTTTTTACTATTGGCCAGTGTTGCCGAAAGAAGTCGAATATCCCTAAATATATGTAGGTTTTTTCATACCAAAAAAGGAGCGTGGGGAAAATCGGACAGATTGTTGATATTCCTTAAAATGTAGACATTTTCTTATTTCCTTATATTGAATTATTTTTAAAAATAAATGCAACAAAAAATTATTTTTAATATAAAAAATTTTGTTTTCCCAAAAATCATTAAAAAATATAATTCCAAAAGAAAATATTGATGTTTGTGGTTTAGAAATTTGACGACACTAATATGTATTTGTAAGATATTTTAAGTTAGAAAAATCATCAGTATCAATTGTGTATAAGTTCTATTGACTTTACTGAGCCTTTGGAGCTTTAACAAGTAAGAGCGCTATATTCGGCCATGCCGAATCTTATATACCCTTCACAACGTGTAGTCATGCAATAACAGTAATTTGTATCACCATTCATCCCATATGAAATACGTACAACATATAAAAAACATACATATATAAAAACAACCCATTTTAAAATTATAACTTTACGTATGTTAAAAGAAAAAAAAAAACAAAAAAAAAAATTAAAAAAAAATTAAAAAAAAAAATTTAAAAAAAAATTTAAAAAAAAAATAATAAAAATATAAATAATATATTAAATAAAAAATAAAAAAAATTATAAAAAAAAATTAAAAAAAAAATATATAAAAAAAATATAAAAAAAATAAAAAAAAATTTGTTTGGTCAGCTGGGATTCGATGCCACGTTTTCTCCAACCAGTATACACGTTTGTATGTATGTATGTTGTTGTTGTAATGTTGTTTTTGTGAAAAAAAAAATCGAGGTGGTCGTGGGTTTTTGCTCATATCTCAGTTGTTTATGTACCGATGTTTCTGATTTTCAATACCGATCTACTCCCGAATATTTCTGATATTTTAATACCTCACCCGGGTCCAAGCGATGTCGGGGGGCTTCAAAAAGTTGATTTCAACATACACACGGACAGACTGACAGAGCTTAATCGACTCCCCTATTCATAAGCTTTCAGAAAATATATACTTTATGGGGTCGGAAATGAAAATTGTAGAAATTTTACACGGAATGACAAACCTATATATACCCTTTTTCACTGTGTGAAGGGTATAAATATAAACATACTACAATGGTTTAATATTTTTGAATCATTGATTTACTACAAAATTTAAGACAACGAATTTTGGTTTCGCTACTTTTATTTATTTGTTTGCATTTGAAATCATATGTTTATCACAGTAAACTTTACAAGTTAAAACATTTCCAGCATAAACTTTAAAATACTGAGCAAAATAATTGTCACTTCTTACAGTCAAACTTTTCTTTTGTGGTTATAAAAGTTCTTTTGCAAGAATCATATTTTTCAATTGCTGGCTGCATATTTATTTTCCGAAACGAAATGATCTAGATGTAACTATAAAATTGTAATATCACAAAAAATCTATACAATTGAAAACAGTTCTTGGTATTCACAACCGATAATATTTTCTCTATGTGGAGAACAATCGAGTACAATTTTTCTACAAGTGAAATAATTTAATTATGTTTTTAAACATAGACTTAGAAAAGTTTGAGACAAAAATTTAAAACTACTAATGACGAAGTTGTATTTCCAAATTTATCGAAATTGATACGGATTGATTACCACATGCAAATGCCGATGGAGAGAATTCTTTTGCAATAAATAAATGGTGTCCGCGACAAAAAGCGAAACAAAAGAACCAACGCAACTGTAAGTTCAATTTGTATTATAATACAAAACAGTGGAAAAGACTGCATTAATTTCGAATGCACTTATAGTCATGTTAAAAAGTTTAGTTAAAAAAAAAAACAATATTAATCTTAAAATAAGCTTTTGTTTTTGTACCTGTTTAGCTTTTTGGCTTTATGTTAATATATGTTCCAATGAGAATAAAATCTACTTTTTATAACTAATGTTTTTTTAACGTTTTAATGTTGAAAATGTGTAGAAGAAATTTTCAACGTATAGGAAAAAAGCGTAGGTATTTTTCCATAAATCTACCGGCAACACTGCAAGTGATATATAATTGCAGTAAGAATTTTTGGAAACATTAGCAACAAGAAACAGAAGATAAAATTCAACCATGACTTTGTTAGCTAAAACATCTTCACAATCTTTACGATTGACAATAATGCTAATGTATACAATGAATTAATCTAAAAATTCATACCTACTCGCGCAGCAAAAACAACTGGTGAATGAATATGTGTAAAAAATTTTTGAAGCTACAGAAGGGAAGTAAAGTATTTGGACACAAGAGTTAAATCGAATCTTCATTATTTAAAAACAACAGCGAACCCCCTTCACAGTTCGTAGTAAAAAAAAGAAAAAAAATCAATTCGAATTCATTTAAATCAGTGATAAATTGCTTTTATTGTAATGCTCTGTGGTAAATAGTATTCGAAATGAATGCAGTGTTCACTAAATGAACACTCATGAACCAATACAATACACATACTTTGCAGAAACAAAATCCGTTAACGAATTCCAGATAACATCAATTACTAACAATTATTTTTATTATATACTAGCCAAACCCGGCGCGCGTTGCTACGCCCCTTAATGAATCAAAATGCATTCTTAATTTTAATTGAATATCAAGTAAAAAAACCTAAAAATTATAATTTTTTAATGGGCGTGGCCCTGCCCACTTTTCTAATCATGAAATTGTAAAGTCAATATGTGTGCAAAGTTTCAGAAAAATCGGTCCAGTGCAAGTACTTCAAAATGATACCTTTTTTTATAGGCGTGGCACTGCCCACTTTTCTAATCACGAAATTGTAAAGTCATGACAGCTCAGTATGTGTGCAAAGTTTCAGAAAAATCGGTCCAGTGCAAGTACCTCAAAATTATAACTTTTTTTATGGGCGTGGCCCTGCCCACTTTTCTAATCACGAAATCATAAGGCCATGACAGCTCAATATGTGTGCAAAGTTTCAGAAAATCGGTCTAGTGCAAGTACCTCAAAATGATACCTTTTTTTAATGGGCGTGGCACTGCCCACTTTTCTAATGACGAAAGTGTAAAGTCATGACAATTCAGTATGTTTGCAAACTTTCAGAAATCACGAAATTATAAAGTCATGACAGCTTAATATGTGTGCAAAGTTTCAGAAAAATCGGTCCAGTGCAATTACCTCAATATTAAAACTTTTTTAGGGGCGTGGCCCCGCCCACTTTTCTTAACACGAAATTATTTAGTCATGACAGCTCGATATGTGTGCTAAGTTTCAGAAAAATCCGTCAAGTGCAAGGAGCTAAAACTGATAACTTATTTTTATGGGCGTAGCCCCGCCCACTTTTTTCCACCCATAAACACTCCCTGGTATGTGTCCAACAACTTGCCAAAGTTTGAGTCCAATCGGTTTTACAGTTTCGGAGTCTATAGCTAACACACACACACACACACACAGAGATTCACTTTTATATATATAGAAGATAGATAGATATTAAAAACAAACTTTATTTTCTACTTTTGTAAATTAACTTCATCATCACACTGTCTTGCTTTATGTCCTTTATTTTGACACACGAATAAATAACAAAAAATTCATAAATTCCTCATCTGTGTTGTACGAGCATTTGCCAAAAATTATTATGATAATCAGTCTGTTGTTATCCTTTAATTCACATGCAATCAAGCGAAATCCATGACTTTTTTTTTTAGATGTTTTACATTTAACTGAGTTTTAAAATATGTATATTTGAATTTTAACCACTACAAGGCAGAATATAGTTATGGTAAAGTGCAAAAATTAGTGAACATAGCTGTAATATTTTAAATTAAATGATTGAAAATATTATGCCGCAGATTAATGGTATAATTTTCCGGTACGTGTTTGGATTTACCGGATTGTGATTATGAAGAAGTCGTAAAAATATCCCAAAAAATTTCGAAAAGAGTGGACTAGTAATGTAAAATTTATAGAATGGAAATCGAATTCGAAAATTTAGAAAAGGCAGCCTGCAAATGTTGTATATGCGAAATAAAAATTAGTTTTTTACACTGAACACTCATACAAACACAAAATTATTTAAGGCAATCGGAAGCATTGGTAATACAAATTATTTGCCTCTCAAAACGAATAATATAAAATCTCAGCTGCAACAGTTGAATGTTTTAAGCACTATAATTGCTACAATATATCATTTAGGAAAATTATGAAAAAATCGGTTTGATTGTCCCTCATATAAACAGTAAAGAACCAAATGCTTTTAATATTATCTGTGGAAATAAAACTCGTAATCATATTTTAAATTGTCGTCTTCTTGTTTGTTGGGTAACTCGCCCACCTATATAACCGAATCATAGCTTAAACTCAATGGAGTATAAAATTTACTGGCAATTCTAAATTCGATTAAAAGACGAATAACTGATTTTTCATTCAAAAATAATTGTACGAAATACTTTTTAAATAAACCGCAGTCACTTGCTGTCTTAATTTTCTGAGAAAATCTATACATGCTTTTAACTAAAAACTGATGGTTTTTAATTTAATCTCCTCTGAAATTTTCAGCTCTTTTGTATGGAATCTAGCAACACTGCACTAAGGACACTTAATTATCCTTAGCTTTTTACGTCGCTCCTCATCATAATTAATAGAAAACTTATGTGCAAATCTAAAATCATTGAAAATTTGCTGTTCGCATGTATCACTAGAGGTATTTACGTCACTGGTTTTACTCTTATGCGAATGTAAAATTGCGTAACTTTACTGTGAGCACTATGTTTAACTTAAATGTGTTTAATGTTTAGAGAATAAAGCCGAATTACTTATAATCGTGACTTTCGACTAGGTACTCAAAACGCCGACGAATTAGGCACTTACCTTTGACAAAATAATATTAAAAAAAATTTTTGTGATCATATTTACACACAAGGTTAATTTTCAATTAAACGTACCATACAAAACAGCTGTTCAAACCAAACTTATGGGCAACACTGTATTTTGTTATAGGTGAATTCCCATAATGCCATAGCCATAACCATAGAAACCAATTGAATTTTCATTATAAAGCGTGATTTTTTAAGAACTACTGTTAAGTTTAAAACAAACACATAAAATTCAGAAAAATGCATGAAATCTTTATTTGAGTCGATAGTACGGTTCACATAATTTAATGTTTGAAGATTATTTCATGCAAATGTTGGCCGTGACTGCGCCTCAAATGGTCCATCCGCTTAGTCTAAATTTGGCATACTCTTTCCAACATTTTGGCCGGTATCTCATGAATAAATCCTTCAATGTTGTCTTCCAATGCGTCAATTGAAGCGGGCATGTGTGTATAGACATGAGCTTTAACATAGCCCCACAAAAAATAGTCTGAAGGCGTTAGATCCGGTCCCGAACGTGAAATAAAATGTTCACCGAACTCGCCTCTCAATAAGTCCATTGTTAAGCGTGCTGTGTGGCATGTGGCACCGTCTTGTTGAAACCACATGTCATGCAAGTCAAGCTCTTTCATTTTGGGCAAAAAAAAGTTGGATAATCATCTCACGGTAGCGCTAACCATTCACAGCTACGTTACGATTCGCATCATCTTTGAAGAAGTACGGTCCAATGATGCCACCAGGCCATAAACCGCACCAAACTGTGACTTTTTCTGGATGCATTGGTAGCTGTTGCAATGCTTCTGGCTGATCTTCACTCCAAAATCGACAATTCTGCTTATTAACGTACCCATTGAGCCAAAAATAAGCTTCGTCGCTGAACACAATTTTTCGATAAGAAGCGCGCGATAAACTTTCTTAACAGAGCACGCATTTTGATAATAAAATTCAATAATTTGCAAGCGTTGTTCGTTTGTAAGACGATTCATGGTTAAATTATAGACCAAACTGAAGATGTTTGACAGTGAAACAAAACACGAAACGTGCGTCAGCTGTTTAAAGCAGTGTTGCCAAAAAGATAATAGCTAAAAAATCACCCTTTAGTAATCGTACGTTTAATTTAACAATTAGAGGTAGTGCAAAGATAAAAGTAAGTTCGAAATAATTTTACACACGATGTTGTTGTGTTTGAAAAAAATTGGTATTAACGCAATTTTTCGGAAATCGGAATTAGCATAGTCCAAAGATTTTGCAAGGTCCTAAATGAAAAAAGTTAAGGTAGTGGATCTTAGAGGGTACATTAAGCAAAATTATTTCTTCATAAAAATAATGTTCTGTAAATTAATTATGACACCAAAGATCCTTTACATTTACGGAATTTAATCGTAATACAAAAAAGTTATTTATGTTGGTTCTAAATTAATGTAGCTTCATTGATAAATACAACTTGATAAATTTCTTGAAGTGAACCACATTTTTTGCAATAAATCATCAGATGTGAATCTTTTCATGAAGAAATGTCAAATCAAACTTAATGCAAAACAAGTTTCATTCAGCTGACAAAAAGCAACCAGTATTGCCAACTTGAAGAGCATACCTTTAACAAGCACTCTTATCTTCTCAATTTGTATTCAGCATGGGAAATAAAACCTAAACATTTAAAAAAAAAATTAGAGAGCCAAAAAAAAAAAAAAATAGTGTCATATTGAATTCTCTCTATATATCACACTTTTAATGGAGTGACAAAAGGACACACAATCACACGCAAATAAAACATGGTTGAGCTGATCATATATAAATGGATTCTATGATTCGCTTTTAAACAGATTTATATGTCTGAAGGGAAGCTATGATTTTTATATTTAAATAAAAGATTATAACTGCTTAAAAATTGTCACACCTCATTGGCATTGCTTTAATTTATTATTTTATAACAATTATCGCTGATTTTTTGAAAATAATTTTTTCTCTAATGTTACAGAACAATTCTAAATCTAAATTTTTAGCCTTTATTTTCGAAGTTTTCTTTAACATGAATCATATGTAAATACATACCTTCCTAATTGAAATGTCACTCACTTTTACTTTGAAAATAAAATTCTACCTTTAAAACGCATTAAAAATTATACATGTTTGTTGAAATAATAAAAACCTAACGATTGAAACGGTTCATTTGTTGTTTTTATTAATATCGCAATTTATTTTGCAAAAGTAAGTGTAAAATACCGTAAAAACAAATCTTTAAATTATTCATGAAACATTGAGAATTACAAACTCAAACACTTGTATACACGTGTTCGGTCGCTTGGCTAAATAGAAAAATAAACTCAACACGTACAATAGACTGGTAATAAACGGCAGCTAAAATCTGCAAATTTATTGATATGTATATTATAATTAATTTAAAAATATATTTTTTATTGTAGTATTATACATACACTTGTGTTGTCTTAAGCCAACAGGTGAACAGTAATAATAGATATTTAATTTACACGTGGATATCAAAGCAGTAAGGTTATAACAATGACATTTGAATGACAAAATGCGCTTAAGCGAATATACACAGTTGCACTAAAGTGCAGTCATACTGTTGCATTTAATTTAACGTAGTCTAACAAATATGCTACATGACGTAACATAGCCCCCTCCGTAAACTTCGTAGCGTAGGCAGAAGTTTACAATTTTACATCGAGCCTAGCGAGTTTTACTACAGGGCGTGTAAACAGGCCCTGTTTCGTCTTCACGACTGCACTTCGTACGGCGTCATGCTTTCCACGGTGTACGTCTATCACAACACCCTTTAACCATTCATTTCGCTTGGCGTTGTCATCGACTATTATAACAATATCCCCAATAGCAATTTGCTGCAGCGTATTGTTATACCATTTTGTACGTCTAGTCAGACTCGGTAAATATTCACGTATCCAACGCTTCCAGAACTCATTAGCTATCATGTTCGTAAGCCGAAAATTTTTGCTCAAACTCACACCACTACTCTGAGGTCTTGCACGTTCTCGTATCCCACTCGAAGATCCTATTAGAAAGTGATTGGGTGTTAAGGCCTCTCCGTCTGGAGATTCAAGTGGAACATATGTCAGGGGCCTCGAGTTTAAAATATTTTCCACATCAGCAAGAGCCGCTCTTAACTGTTCTTCCCGTAGTTCTCTTTTGGGTAATATGTCCATTAATACGGATTTAACTGATCTGACCATCCTTTCCCAAGCTCCTCCCATGTGGGGAGATGCTGGCGGTATAAAATCCCACTCAATAATTGGAAACTTACGCTCAACTTCGCTAGAAGAAATTTTTTCTACTTCTTCTATTAGTATGCGACTGGCTCCTCTAAAATTAGTTGCATTGTCGGATAAAATTTTACGAGGTGTGCCCCTGCGGCAGATGAATTGCTTGAGGACCAGTAGAAAAGAGTCTGTCGATAGTGATGGCGAAATTTCTAAATGTACCGCTCGCACAGTCATACATGTAAATACGACACCCCAGCGCTTTTCCCTGCGTCGGCCAACAACGATATCTAAGGGACCAAAGTAGTCGATGCCAGTATAATAGAAAGGTCTGGCGAAGGTAGTAAGCCTTTCTACCGGAAGGTCTCCCATCGCTGGTACTTTGGGAGTTGCTCGACGAATTTTACAGTATTGGCACGAATTGGCTATTGCACGAACGGCAACTCGTAAACCAAATATCCAAAAAATCTGTCTTATTTCATTGACGATTATTTCATTGTGCTGATGATGGTATTTGCGATGAAAATAATTTATAATTAAGTTTGTTACGATATGTTTTTGAGGTAAAATTATGGGTCTTTTTACGTTGACCGATACATTCTCTATGGCATCAATTCTGCCCTTGATCCGTAGCAAACCAAATTCATCCATGTATGGAGTTAGTTTAAACAAAATACTTTTTTTGTCTAAAGGGGTACTACTTCTTAGCTGTTCGACCTCTTCAGGATATGCTTGTTTTTGACACGTTTTTATTATAAGAAATTCAGCAGCGTCTACGTCAGGTCTCTCAATAAAGGGTTTAAATTCGTTACATACCTTTTTAGATTTAAATATTGCATGCAGAAATTTTAAAATAACCGTCTGGCACCTGCGAAGCTTTTCCCAGCTACTAAATCGCGTCGGGTCAGCTGTAATTAAGGGCAACGTCGGATTCGGTTTCCTCGACGTGATATGACACAAAACTTCATTTGAACTATCCGGATGAATAATCTCAGATATGGGCCAGGTATCCTCCTTTTGGCTTAAAAATAATGGTCCATTATACCAGCGACTTTTACTGCTTAAATCAGGTAAGCCTTTCCACTTCGTAGCGTCATCAGCGACATTTTGGGACGATGGAACCCATCTCCATTCGGAAACGTTCGATTCCTCCAATATTTCTCCGATTCGAACAGCAACAAATTGTTGAAATTTTCTTGCATCAGAATTGATCCAGTATAAAACATCTTTCGAGTCAGCCCAAAATATTCGACTGTCTATCTTCAGCGATAATTCGTTGCAACAGAATTTGCAAAGACGTAGTCCAAGTATAGCAGCCATTAACTCCATTTTGGGCACTGATATAGGTTTCAGGGGTGCTACTCGGGTTTTGGAGGCTACGATGGAGCAAATGGTTTGTTGCCCATACTCGGCACGCAAATAGGCCACAGCAGCATATGCATCTATGCTTGCGTCGGTAAATATATGTAGCTGAAGATTATTTGACTTACTTGCCAGCGGATAGCACCGTGGAACACTAACTTTGAAAATGTCCTTTAAAACTTTTATCCACTGATACCATTTTTCTCTTTCGGTTGCCTGTATTTTCTCGTCCCAATTCACCCTGGATCTCCATATATCTTGCAGGAGTATTTTGGCGTATATAACAAAATTTCCCAGTATACCAAGTGGATCAAACATGGTCATCACAACTCGAAGCACATCTCGCTTTGTAGGATGCACAGCTTCATCGAATATGTTCGCATTAAAATTTTGAAAAAATCTTAATCTGTCTTTCGAGGGGTCCCACCACATGCCCAGAACCTTTTCAAATTTATTTTCTTGATCTACAAACACCTTCTGTAAATTCTCATAATTCTTGTCTAAGCTGTTTAAAACCTTTTGCGAGTTAGAAAGCCAATTGCGCATCTCAAAGCCGCCATCTAGATGTATTGCTCGAACTACTCTAGCCAAATCAACCATTTCATCTTCACTGTCCACACTTTGCAACCAATCGTCAACAAATGTATTATTTATAATGGCTTGTACAGCTACAGGATGTTCTTTCGTGTATCGTTCTGCATTTTTGTTTTTGATATAATTTGCTATAGATGGAGAGCATGATGCCCCAAACGTCATAACGGTCATCGCATATATATCAATTGGTCGAGATGAATCCCCTCCTCGCCATAAGAATTGTTGGAATCGTTGATCCTCTTTTCTGACACGGATTTGATGAAACATTTCACGAATGTCGCCAGTAATAGCGACTGGCCTTTCCCGAAATCGAATTAATACACCTACTAACGACTTAAGTAAGTCAGGCCCTTTTAACAATACAGAGTTTAATGAAGTATTTTCGACAGCAGCAGCTGCATCCCAAACAATACGACGCTTGCGTTTATTTTTATTTTCTACTGTAAAGATTGGAATATACCAGGATTCGTTACTGTTGTGAGTTTCGCTAGGTTTCAATTTTTTTATATATCCGTTTTTTTCATATTCTAGCATTTTCTGAACGAGAAAATTCTTCATTGATTCATCACGCTGCATTTTCGATTCTAAGCAAACCAGTCGACGTTTCGCCATAGGGAGTGAGTCTGGTAAACATATTTTATCATACCTCCACAACAAACCAGTTTCCCAACGTTTTTCTTTGTATAAATATTTAGTGGAGCATTCTAATATTTGTTTGGCCCGGTCGTCATCTTTCGATCGTAAGGGATTTTGATTTATTTTAACTCCTACGGAGTCCAAGGAGAAATATTTCTTCAACATCTCATCTAATCTAACATTATTAGAATTGCATGAGCAAATATGTAGCACTTGTTGATGTGAATATTCGCCCGCTTTGCTGCGTCCGTACACACCCCATCCTATTCGACATCTCGTAGCTATAAGCCCTTCATTCGAATCTTCCTTTATTTCAAGTGGTACACACAACTTTGCGTTATCCAGCCCGATGAGAATTTTGGCCTTTGCTGCGGTATATGGCATAATTGGCAAATCCCTTAAATGTTCATATTTATTTATTTGTGCCTTCGTTAATGTTTGCACAGGCAAATTAAGTTTCGTTATAGTGCGCACATTATTTAATAACAATTTAGAACTTTGTTTTCTATCCGATATATACAAAGTTACTCTTTTCGATTTATCCTCCTTTTGTGTTATTTCTCCTGTCCATTGTAGACACAACTCATCAGAGGGACCGTCTAGCCCTAATTGATCCGCTAGTTCGCTTTCGATTAACGAGCACGATGCACCTTCATCAATCAATGCGTAAGTATTAAGAGTATATCCATTGGCAAAGAGAGTTACGGGAATATACTTGAAGAGAACCTTTTCTTCAGCATGAAAGAGAATAGCTTGATTGGTATTGTTCTGCCTTTGCTGTGGCTGCCGGGCTACATTGTGCTTATGCAGGAGCGAATTATGTGGCATTTTACAACCATCCACTCCACATTGACGTTTAGAATTGCACCTTCTGAGATGGTGTTTTTTGAAACAGCGCAGACACAAGTTTTTTTCACGAATGAGATTCCATCTCTCATTTACGCTTAAGGCTGTAAATTCTGAGCACTCAAAGAGGCGATGGTTGTTGTTGTTGCATTTTGGACATACTGTCAGCTGAACGTTTGGTTTGTCTTTATCGATGACTTCATGTACCAAGATGCGCTCTTTTCTTAAAGTTTTTGTGTCTCTTGCATCTGGTGCAAACGTTGTTACCTGAGAGGCACATGTAGCTAAATTAAACAACCACGTATCAAAACACACAATATCAACCCTATGTAACGTCATTCGATATCTACCCCAATCTAATTTGAAATCAGCTGGTAATTTTTCTACTAAACCATTTAGTAGCATGGGGTCGTTCAAATAATCGGAGAGACCCATAGCTTGCATCGTGGTCCTGTAGTTTTGTACAGCGAGTGCAAAATTTATCAGAGTGTCAAGTCTCTCTTTACGCACTGTGGGTTCATTTCTTAAGTTTCTTTGTAAAGCCTGATGTATAATTTCTGGGCGTCCATACAGCATTCGCAGCGTCTCTATAGCAAATTTGACAGTACTGGGCATCATTAATTTTCCTCTTACTGCCTCTAAAGCAGCTCCTTTCAAGCACTTTTGTAATCTAATTAAGTTTTCTTGTTCAGTAAAACCGCATCTTTCTGTTGACTGTATATAGTTGGTAATAAAGATGGGCCAGTCCTCTGGATTTCCTGAAAAATTCGGTAGATCTTTGCTAATAGCATTTCGGGCTGCTATATGCGAAGTGGACAACGTTATATCAACTGAATTGTTATTTAAATTTGGGCAATGTGGTATTGACGGCATCTGAGTACTATGTGAAATGTATGGGCTATTGAAGTGCGATGTAAAGTTAGATGCATTTGGATTGAAATGTGTATTAATGTTGGACTGCGAGTATATGGGATTATTATTAGATGGATGAGAAGTAGTATGAAATAATGAGTAAGTACCTGGTGTTTGGTTATAATTCAATGATGTACTATATGCGCTACTTACCGCGGTGGCATAGTTAGGGTTATAAAAAATATTATCTGCTGATGGGCCACCAATATTCGGTTTGGTATTATTAAATGTACCAACGAAGTTTAATTGGTTAGTTTTAAAGGCAGGACCTGTTGAATTTTGTAAGTTTATGGCAGAATTTTGTTGATTATTTATATCGTTCTGGTTAACATTTGTAGTTGTAAAATTGTTGGGAATATTAGCCGATTGCCGGTCAAGCATTATCGAACTAGAAGCAGCTGGACGAAAGGAGTTGTGCGATGAAGATATGATTGAGCGATGCTGTGCGTCGTTGTTGTTGACCGCGCCCGAAATTGTAAGAGCGGAAATACCTGACGTAACTATATTTGCGTTTGAAGCTGTTAAGCCTGTTGCTGTAATAGCAGCAGACGATGTGTTTTGAGGAGCAGTCGACCATAAGATTTGTTGATCTTTGCCAGTGGTCTCACCCCTTTGTTTGTTGCTTACTCGGGAACGTTTAACGGTAGGAGCTTTACGCACGAGACCAGAACGTGTGGTTGGTGGAGCAATTTTAAATGATAGATTACTTACTTTTGCTGAACTTTTAGAAGCAGTGGTGGCGTGAACGACTCTTGCTTTATTACCAACGACATCAGTAGCACGATTTGCGCCTGTAGCTGTGCCATTACTTGAAGGTGAATCCACAGCTTCTGCAGATAATGCAGCACTTGTTGCGGATTTTGCCTTTGTGTTGATTGAAACGGAAGGTCGGTCTACATCATCCACATTTGGCTCTAACTCTTCCCGTGTGGTTGACATGTTAACAAAAGATTGAAGTTATGTCAATTTGTCCACAAGTATTTTAGAAGTGTTCGGTCGCTTGGCTAAATAGAAAAATAAACTCAACACGTACAATAGACTGGTAATAAACGGCAGCTAAAATCTGCAAATTTATTGATATGTATATTATAATTAATTTAAAAATATATTTTTTATTGTAGTATTATACATACACTTGTGTTGTCTTAAGCCAACAGGTGAACAGTAATAATAGATATTTAATTTACACGTGGATATCAAAGCAGTAAGGTTATAACAATGACATTTGAATGACAAAATGCGCTTAAGCGAATATACACAGTTGCACTAAAGTGCAGTCATACTGTTGCATTTAATTTAACGTAGTCTAACAAATATGCTACATGACGTAACAACACGTAAACGCATTCAATAACAGCAAAAAGTAAATATGTGGCGTAAGCGAAGGTGGTATGAAAAGTATTTTCAAAATTATAGAAGCTAGAAAAAACTTTTTAGATGACAATCTAGCAATACACATGTTTCAAAAAACGTACGGAGAAGTTTAAGCTAAAATGCTAATAAGCTTCAAATAACTGTTATAGACAGGGTTGGACAAAAGTCACCAAAACTTAATAAGTTTTTCCTCTAAATATTTATTTATTTTTCTTAATATTTAAATAACATATGGATAATAAATAACGGAGAGATTCACAACTTAACAACGATCCATAATAATATAATTTTATTATTTAAATCAGCGATCAATTATTTTTACGTTTTAGCTTCATAATTAAGCCCTCTTAAACAAAAAGAGATTCGACTCGAACTGTTACATCACGTTTAATTCACATTGCGAAAATTATTAAGTTTTAAGATGACAATCTAGCAATACACATGTTTCAAAAAACGTAAGGAGAAGTTTAAGCTAAAATGCTAATAATTTTCAAATAACTATGGTTTATAACTGTCACATAGACAGGGTGGGACTAAAGTCTGCATGAGGTAAAAAAACTTAATAAGTTTTTCTTTTAAATATTAATTTATTTCTATAATTATAAAAATAACATCTGAATAATAAATAACGGAGAGATTCACAACTCAACAACGATCCAGAATAATAGAATTTTATTATTAAAATTAGTGATCAATTATTTTTACACAAAGAACATATCATAGACATTTTAGCGTCAGAATTTCGCCCTCAATAATTCGTTGCTTAGTTCATCGGCACCACCAAATTCTTACCTTAAAAGGTTTGCTTTAAACTGAAACGCCACGTTTAAGTCGCACTGCGGAAATCATTGAACGTATTAGGACCAGTGTTGCCGCCGACCAACTTTTTTTCGCAGTGAAATCGACAAAAAAAACGCAGTGAAGCGCAGTGACGAGAAATAAAAAAATTTCGTTTTCGTTTGGACAAAAAAACGAAAATTTTTTTTCACTTTTTTAACATTTTTTTGCCCTTTTTTTAAAAAATTACTTGTTTTTTAATTTTGTCAGTTAATTTTATCTCAACTACTCAACTGAAATAGAAAAAAATTATTATTTTTGATTGTCAACAACAGTGCAATACAATATAAAAATTAAATAAATGGACTGAAAAGCAAATATTTTTTTCACGAACGAGTTTGTTTGTTTTTGTTTTTCTAACGGGATTTTTGACATTTTAATTCAAGACCTAATCAGTCGACTGAAACGTAACGTAACAGCAGAAAATGTTGCTGCTATTATATTTTTAACAGGCTGACAATTTTATCTCGTTGTGTTATAGCATTTACAGACTTACGTGTTAAACACGTTTGAGGTAAATCATGTTAAGGCGTTGTTGATCAAAAAAAGAGGAAAACTACCATAAACTGAAAAACGCAGTGATATTAATAAAAACGCAGTTACGCAGTGACGACGGGCAAATCGCAGTGAAAAAATGCGATCGCAGTGAAAACGGCAACACTGATTAGGACAAAGTGTTAGCGGAACACCAGAAACGTCTACCAGCAAACGTTCTGCTAGCAACGGTACGTACGTTACTATAGCGCATTTTTAAAAATAATTTACTAGTGTTTCAATTGGTGCAAAAATTAAAACCCGTACATCATCTATGAAACGTCTAAATTTTGAAGTTTGTTAGAAATGAAATCATCTTAAATAAAAATCTGGTTATGAGTGATAAAGTGCATTTGAATGGCTTTGTTAATAAGCAGATTTGTAGGTTCAAGGTTTATGAAAATCCATGAAAATTCATCAACAGCAGTTATACCCCATTAGGTGTACAGTACGGTTTTGCATAATATCTAAAAAAATCCTTGGATCTTGCTCCTTCGAAAATGAAGAGCGGTATCAATTTATGATACCTCTGGTGAACACTTTTTTTGGATTCTAAAATTTTGTTGGCGGCGTTTTTAGGCTCACAAATAGCCTGGGTATCCCACGATGGTGCAGTATCCGTAAGTCGACCTATAGCTTCATATAGGAAGGCGGAGCTAAAAACCAAAAATATTCTTCTTGAAAGTTTTGCAGAGGTTAATTAAGACTGGGTAACTGTACCTCGGTACCTGCTAAACGACGGCACGCAATAAACCAATGCGAGAGTGAGACGCAAAACTCTTGATGTCAGATGAAAAGGTATGGCCTGATTGTCTTTATTAGAAAACGATAACGAAAATGACGCGTGCGAGCTCTTGACCTGACCAGAGCTGAATTACGACTGTGAGAATTTTTTACGTCCATCTCTTGAAAACAGACCTATAATGTGGTTTCTCCAGTATTGTGCCACTGCCCATGCTGCCTGGCATACAATTGCACTTTTAAGTAAAATTATTTTTGGGGGCGAATAATTTTCAGAATTTCAGAATAGCCGCTGACAATTTTCTTTGGGGTTATTTGAAGCTACAATTTGCAGACGCTGTTGTGATGTTTTCCTGATAAACAATACTGAACAAAAATTATAAAGCAGTTTGATATGAGTCATGAGTGATTTGTTGAAAAGCCTTTTAAAAATCAAATTCCACGATGAATCAGCCGATATATGGGAAACAGGCTCGTGACAACCCTTCAAGCCAAGACAAACATTATTGCACAAATTTTAGCGCTAGAGCCACAAATTTTGAAAGTGTTGTTGAAAAACGAGCCCATGATTGCTAAATGGGGTAATTTAAGCGACATAATTTTTCATACTTGGTTAAGAAAAATTTCCATTATATATATTTTATATTCTGAAAAAAAATCAATAAATTAAAAAAGTATATAAACGAAAAAGTTAATCAATTTTAAAATGCTATAGTGACTTTTGTATCACCCTGTATTTAAGGTTATATAAAACACATGAACGTAGATTTAGAAAATTTTTATTAAATTTTCCGATCATTTTCGTATGTACTCACTTACGTATGTATACATATACAAATATAAAATAAATGCTTATTTATCCATACACATACTTATCATACTAATGGGCTTTTAAACTCATCACTTGCACTTTATAGAAAAAAAAACACCATTTTACACACATTCACACACTTACAATCACCATTAAGGCCTAACTATATTATGCTTTTGCTGGCTTAAGCTAATGTCAAAAACCAACGAAAAGTCTGTCAAATGCTTAAGCAAATTTTTGAAGACTTGTCGGTGGATATATTGTACTTTTTAAACTTAAATACTTACTATGATTAGTTGCAAATATTTGTACTTTTGCAAAAGCTGTTTTATTTCTGTATATCCTAAATATATTGATATTGTCACAAAATTATTATTTAATGTGTAAAATGTAAAAATATTTTACTATAAACTATTAAATTTATAAATTTTTTCACTAATTTAAAAAAACAAATGACAACATTAATAAAAAAAGTGCTAAATAATGCAACAGTGTGTACATATCAAATGAAAATCTATTTTCGTAAGCAAAGTACGATCAGATTCGCAGTTTGCTTAAGCAAATGACACTTGACGAAACTTGACGAAAAATTTCTTAAGTACAATATAGTTGCATACATTTAATTTTGTGTATCCGCACATTTGCTTAAGCCAGCAAAAGCATAATATAGTTAGGCCTTTACTCTTATACACATCAATGATTGTTTTACATACATACTCACTTTGATAAATTGGTATGAGTGATATAAACTGCAAATAATAATCTATAAATTTTAACACACATTCAAGCGTTCATGCACATAAATAAATCTACATTTTTAACAACAAACTCAATCCAACAAACAAAACTTCAAAGTATTTGCAGGCGAATAAAGAAAAAAAATTATGTTCTTATACTCGTATAAAGTTTTTATCGAACAAAGTTTTGTATAGAAAAACCTTTTTGCGCTTTTTACATATAAATGTTTATGCATAAAAAAAAAACAAGAGGAACGTGTTCAATTTGATAACGGTTGATTGCACACATGTGTATAAAATACATACGCACACATATGAAAGTATTAAAATAGCGAAACATTTTATACACTATATTAAGTAGTTGAGCACATACATACGTATACATACATAAATATGTATGTTAATATGAATGTGTAGATATTTCTGCATGTAAACACATACAAACATTTATGTGCAAACACTAATATTTTCTTATTCTTTAACTTTTTGTTTGTAAAGGAAACGGAAGTGCAGTTTATTTTCCTATTGTTGTAATTTTTTGTTTGTTTGTTACTGTTCTTTTCTGTTGTTTTTCTCTTCTTCTTCTTGTTCAAAGGCCATAAACTTATCTATGCAAAATAGGTAAAGGCCATCCCATTTCATTTATATTTTATAATATAAAGAAGTTGAAAGTGAATTTTTAATCAGATTTTTTTTTTTAAATTACGAGTAGTACAATGGGTATATTGAGTTACCAAAGCTTCTGATGCTGTTTAAAAATGTAAATTATTTCGGAAACATTACCTACTGGAATGAAAAGGACTTTAAAATCTTTAGTTTACAAAAATTAAAATTTAGAAAAAAATATAAAGCGTTTAATTGCCTCTCACGTGGCAATTCACTAACACACTTATACTTTGCGAAATCTTACATCAAATTGATTTTAAGTTAATCTTGATTATTTTAACTTAATGATTAAATTTATATAATGCGCAAAAAACTAACAAAAATAATTATTAAAAAAATTATTTTAAAGAGCTATACAAAAGTTCACAGTTTCTTTCAATTAATTCAAACTTAATTAAAAGAGAAAATAAAATAATTGATAAAAAATTGAAGCTTTAGCGAATTTTCAAATTTGTCACATAGCGACTTCTATCCAAATGTCAACTTTAACCACAGTTTTTTACTACGTCGCACTAACGAGGCTCTGACGACATACTTTCGCCAAAATAACTTTTATATTTTGTACAGCTAAATACCTACACGCAAAGAAAAAATATGTTTGTTGCAACCATAATCGAAGAGCAACATACTATGATTGAATTCTATGATTATGGCTAAAACATATAATGGTTACCAGTTATCATTATTATGTTTAATTAAAGTATCTTTCAATAATCATATATTTGACTACAATTGAAATCGACAATCTTGGCTTTTTTATGGCAAATTATTGTCTTTTGCTATAACACACACATATTGATTGTACTTATCAATTTAATTGCAATTTTTATGCTAATTTTCTTTAATTTTTAAAAATTTTTGTCCATTTTTTTGACATCTTAAACTTTTAAAATAATAAAAATGTATTCACCAAGAAGAAGAACAGTTGAAATCAAATTATTATTTAAAAAAATCAAAGTTTGATTAATTTGTAATCATACTGTTGTCTCACCTATTATTTAAGGATTATTTCAAATTATTTTTTTAAATCAAACTATTTTCAAATGAAAACCATTTTGAAATTTTTTGAATTTGAAACATTAAATGATACAATTCAAACAAATGCATGATTATCGTGTCAAATATATGATGAAATGTAACAAAAATAACTATTATTTGTTTTCGACAACCAAATATTGTTATAGAAACTATAATCGTGATCCTGTCGTAACCATGATTTTTCTTTGCGTGTACATACATCTGCACGGTTGGTGGCTTGAATGTTTGCAGTCCCAACACCAGGATCAGATACTATGATTTAATAAGCCTTTAATATAAACCCTCTTAATGAAACCAGAGCAAGAAATAATAAAAATTTTACGAAATTTGACATGAAATCTAAGGCAAGAATCGGAACATCGAATGTACCTACTCTTTTGAAAACCTCAAAGCTTGCCCGATTATGCAAAGAATTCTCCGCCTATAAGTTCTCATTATTTGGATTATGCGAAGTACGATGGTGGAGAATTGACAACAGCAGAAGGTCTTACTGTACTTCAATTTAGAAAAGCAATGAACGAATTGCCTCGATCAAGTGGCTTCGGGTTCGTTCTTACAAATGAAACGCACCCTAATATGTTGGAAATTTTTTTAACGATAGAATCATTACTGCCAAAGAGCGCCGCAAGGCCCAGAATATTAGGTTTATCCAATAATAGGCCCCCACTGAAAACTCTGACATATCCGCAAAGGAATTTGCTTAAAAACTTTTCGATAGCATCTTCGTAACAGTGTGCAAGAGAGACATATTCATTATTGAACGCTGTGTGTGAAAAACACAATGGGCAGGCAATGAAAATGTTTCTAGATATCTGCAGGACCAAAATCACCTGGGTAACCCCTGACAGTCGGAACACTAAATAGATCACATAACTATAAGCAAAAATAAAAATCCCCGCCATTAGGAAGAACAACAGTGTGTCACAGAGAGAATTTAATGTGACTAAGTTGAAAATCCGGAAATCCCCAATATTTTCACTAACAAATTGTTAGAACACGTCTCAAGTAACATTGAAATCTGAACATGGCCGCTTGTTAGGGAAACTAAAAATCAGACTAAAGAAAGAATGGACTAGCGATGCTACGTGAAACTAAATCCAACAGAAAAAAGTCATACAGAGCGTTGTTAACATCAGCAAAACAGCTAATTGAGAACTTATAACATTAAAAACCCAACAGGTTACACAATGGGAGAGTTTTTACTCCGGTGTACTATCAACATCTACTGCTCAATGTCAACCTGTTTTCGGATGTGCTTGACATACTCAAAATGCCGACATTTCAACTAACTGTCCTGATATAAGTGAAATAAGTGAATGTATAAAATCTATCTAACTAAACCTAGTTTTGAAAATACCTCTCCACAACTGCTTACAGCCAACCGAATATCCAATGCACGACTGCTGGAACATATTATTAGGCCATTTTCGGCCCGTAAATCTTTACCTGATGTGCTGTCTGTTGGAGTTGTTATAAATCAAATCAAATAAATTTGGTTTGACCAACATAAAGATTTGGAGAAGTATAACCTTGTTAAGCACTGTAAATAAGGAAATTGCTCTCAACAACATTTTTTTGATTACTCAGAAATAAGCAAACTTGCTTTCGTTACGGAAAATATTGTGTTGAAACAGTCTTAGGATTATTGTTGAGCAATTAGTGGAATTAAGATCACCATTATACCTCATATTTATAGACTTTGAGAAGACCATTGACACATTCAACCAAAACGTAATATGGTACTCGCTGGTATGTAAGGCTGTCCCCGAAAAAACAAACACGGCTAATCGTACAAGAATGACGCTTTTCGTATGTTGAATGAAAAACAACTGAGCAACTGGATGACGGTGAAAGCTATAGTAAGACATGGTTGCTTCCAGTCACCTCTACTTTTTAACGGCGCCCTCGATGCTGTAAGACAGAAGCCAACAAATCATTATAAGAGAGGTTTTATGTAAGGCATAAAAGGACGGTTGGAGGGCATAGATTATGCCGATGAAATATGCCTACTTAGCTATTCATTCTCAGAGGTGCCGTCGACAATTTCTAACATCAGTGATATCGCAAAACTGGTTGGACCAAGATTAATATAACAAAAACACAACGAATCCGCATCAGTAGTAAAACAGATCGCCATATAAAGATGTTGATGATATTAAATCCTTCTGCTACCTGGGAAACAAAACTGACTTAACTGGCAGTTTTGTAGCAGATATATCCAGTCGCATAAATTTTGCACTGAGTAAATATGCTAAGTTAAACCAAGTATGAAGATCTTCTAATATTTCGAAACAAAATTACAAAATAAATTCTGTTATATTGATGTAAGCCCTGGAACATGATACCACGTGACAAACAATGCTCTGAGGTATTTTTCAACAAATGCTTCCGCAAAATCTTACGGATTTCTTAGCCTATAACAATATCAAATAAACAATTTTGGATAAAGGCCAACTAGAACGGAAATTAAGTTGATTAAGTCACACCCCCCGTGAACCGGAAGTCAAGAATTGAGGCGAAGATCGAGATTATTGGAGTCACCTATGGACCTATGCTCCATCAAGGAGTAAAAGGAACGTATATAAGATTTACCAAAGAACAATGTAAAAAGAAAAGGGTGAAAATTTTTTAAAAATACCATATTTAAACTGTTTTCTAATAACAGTACGAAAATTGTATTACAAGTACAAGAGACTATTATTTTTGCATGTAGCGTAATCATCGATTCTCCCATTACCCACTGACTATCTTAAGTATGCAGTTTGCAATCAAAAAGGAAATAATAAATTCATTTAATATAGAACAATAAGAATTACTGTTTGTTTACTTTTCTTAAAAAACCAACACTGAATTAAGTAGGAAGTTATAAATAGTGGTTCTCTCTTTAAACCATCACTTACCCATTTATCTATTTACTGACACTTGCGGTAGTGTAATCCTTTTGTTGTTATAATTGACACTTGACTTTATTTATTATTATTTTGTTTTTTTTTTATGATAATTTTTTTTTTCATTGTTTTTTATCTTACTCATATGCAAAGAGTCTTTTCTACAGCAAACCCCTTTTAAAACATTATGTAAATGTTCCTTATTTATTGTGATTTTAAAAGTTTGTTTTGTTTGTTTTATTATTCCTATAATTTTTTTTTGCTGCTGTTGATTGCAGTTTATTTCTATTGGCTTTTAGTTACGCTACAATGATTATAAAATAACTTTTTCTTTTAGTTTTTTTTATTTATTTGTTTCCTTTTGTCTGTCTATATATGCTTGTGTCATATTCCAACACCCACATATTATTTGTACAATACGATAAGTAGTTGGAATTGTACATTTGTTTAATGGGTACATAACTACACACACATATGTATGTAGTAGGTGTGTACATAAAACAAAGTGTTATTTATGCTTTATGGATACAAATTTTAGAGTTTGAGATGAAAGTTAAAAAAAATGAGTTTTCAAAATATTTTGTTTAAATATACAACTCTCATGGTCTATTTCAGAGAAGGACTAACCAAATCGGTTCTAGTAAAATAAAAATTTTAAAAATCGCTAAAAACTTTATTTAATAATTTTGCTTCATAAACTTGACTATAAATTTTTATAATTTTTGCTGAATAAAAAACTAAGTTCACAATTATGTTTTTGGTTAACATTGTTTTAAGTAAAACAATATTTATACGTTGTTTTGGCATAAGTATATTTATGATAAATTTCGAAACTAAACTAGCCTCAAAACAACAGAAAACTGCCAAATCATCTGTAATAGAAAATAGCGTTATACATTTTCAGTTCTCCGCCTTTAGTGACAGGATTTATTAAAGAAGGTACTGCTAAAGATTTACCTAATGGACCCCAGGAGTCTCCGAGTTTAGGTGTTTGGAATTATTTTCTTAGCTTCCTGCATCCCCCTTTTCAACCTTAATAAAGAACTTATCATATAGCATCTGACATTAAAATATTTATTGATGAAATTCTATAAATATAAAATAATCTCACATACACTCTATAAGCAAATATTCTGGAATATATTCTCAATATTTTTAGATATGTATACAAAAAATATTTTTTTTTTGACTTTGAAATTAGTTAATTTATTTTTTATAAATTTGCTATCGTGGTAAATGTCACGTTTGAACCTAATAGCAAATAATAAATGCACTGGCTTCTTAATAAGCAACATCTTATTTATTGTACATAGGCTTTTGTGCTCACTCCCATTCAATTTATTTAAAGCAAATTATGCCAACTGTGATCCAAAATCAAGTACAAAATCTTCTTTTAAAACGGTGTTTTGTAAAATTTGTATGCGCTGTGTGCGAATATAACAATTGTTTTTTTAAATAAGTTTAAGCTTTTCAGTAAGATATTCCTTTTTTAACAATATTTTTTTACTTCTAAGCAGAATTGCTTCTTTTTTTTTTTTTTTTTTTTTTATATATTTCTCGTTTTTCGAGCATCTCATCAAACAATTTAAAAACTGTATATTCGACTGTAATTTCCTGCTTAAAAACTCCATTAGGTAGAGTTGTTGCCTAAATGGAATGAGTACATTAAGTAACTTTTCAGCAAGATGTCACAAGATATATTTTTTTATTCTTTGTCTAAAAAAACATATTTTTTAAAGTGTAGGAAACACTATATATATGACGCGACATGGCAAAAGGGACCTTATCTTGCTAGGGGTCAAAATCGAGTTTTTGATAATAATAGATAAAGAACAAAATTCTGAACAGAATGACACCAAAGTCATGCAAAAATCTCAAAAATTGGCAAAGTTACAGCATTTTGAAGTTTTTATTTCAAAAAAGGTAGTTTCGAGATAATTGAGGTAAAAGTTTGACTATGTTTTTGAACGTGTTTTTTATGATTTTGGCTGCCCCATGAAGTGCCCATATGTTACTTATGATTTCGTTTGGGAATTTTACCCACCCCTGCCATTTTTAACTCCCCCTCCCACCAAGTGCTGACCACCAACCAACCCAATATAAATATTTTTTTTCTCTCTTGATTGATAAACCAGCTGGAGTGATTGGGTCTGGAAAATCTGAAATGTCATTCATCACGTTGGCGTCGGTTGCACCTACATGTTGCATGGAAATGGCATCTAAAGTTGTTTTATAAGTAGAAAAAAAAATCATAATGACTATTTTTTGTAATATTTGTGATTAAAAGACAAAGACAAAGTTCTATGATGTAGATACACGACGAGATATGTAGGTAGCGTTAGGTGTAAAAAAATAAGGTCCCTTTCGTCATGTCGCGTCACATTTAAATTTTGTATAAAACTAAAATTATTAAAAATGAACACTAATTATTTTTATTTTCAAAACTTTCTTATTTTTATAATTATAAATAATAAAATATTTTTTTGGACTTAAATTTAATTTTTTTTTGTTTAAGTTCTTTTATTCTATTATTTAACTTTCTAATATATTTTCTAAATTAAACTAAATTGTAATTATCTTAGGAATATTCCAGAAATTATTCCGATGTTACACGAGTGGAATGCATTTTTGAAACCAGCTACATTTTCATCAGCAGCACTCTTTATCGGTATACTTTTACATATGTAATTTAGAACTACTATGTTATGTTCCTTTTTTTTATAAATTTTTTAAAAATATCAAGTGTTAAAAAAATATATAAAAAATGTAACTAACTAAACAATTTCCTCAGGAGCTGTCAATTTCCTCATTGCTGCAAATTTCGTGTTTCTAATTCTGCAATATATTTTAAATACCTTTTTCTCAGTCGGTTAATGTAGCCCATATCCGACTCATATGGTTATTTTTGGTATGTTATTGTTGTGGCTCTTATTGCTAAATACTTTATCAAAATATAAACCGTTTTTTTTTTGCCATGGCTTATGATAACAAATGCCAAAGTGAAAAGTTTTATATTATAACCAAAAGTATTATGAATACACTCTTGTACTTACAAACACTATTCACTCTCTATCTCAATACTACTTCTAACTGTATTTATACGAGTAGTCTATAAGTTTAAGTATGACTCGAAAACATTTTTGAAGTGGCATATTGTTGTTGTTGTTTTTGATATTATGAATGATGTCGCATGACTGTCACACTTACAAAAAACATACTGAAAACTTCTGGCAGAAAACGAGAAAGCAGGCTAAGAAAAAAATGTACAAAGAAGGGATAAATATGATACAAGTGTAGCCTTGAGGCTAAATATTTCCTTAAAAAAAAATGTATAAAAAAATAAAATTTTTAAACTTTAACTCTTAATTTCTATATATTGTTTCAGAATTTAAACATCAATTGGAAAAATTTATGAGAGAAATTATTTTCTCAAATTAAAATGTTAATAAAATCTAACAAAAAATTAAATTAAATAAATTTGTTAAGAAAAACCTTTTATACACATATAAGTGAGTAAGAAACACCACATTTATAAATTGAAATTTTAATATCAAAATAATTTCATTTAATTGCTATTCCAAATTCAACTAAAATTCTATAATGGCTGTTTAACAAAATAATAATATCGAATATGTTGAATTCATGTATTTGCTCACCTGCGGTGTTTTTTTTATCTCTAACAACGAAATTCCATCACTAAATCTATTTTTAAAATTATTCTAGCTAAAATATAAAACCATAATCAATGCTATTATTTTTTTAATACATGTTGTTTATTTTGCGATATTTGCAACTATAAAATTAATAAAACTGTGCGACGGAATGTTTCAGCCTCGTTGTCTTTTTCTTTCGATAATTAAAATAGTTTAATAAAACTAAAAACGAAAAATTAATAAATAGAATAATAAAGTTTTAATCAGGTAGTCTGAATACCACTTTAACATATTTTTGTGTATATTAGATCTAATTGGTATAGTATTTTTTTTAACGGTATTACTAAGTAAGCTTTGAATATAATTACAGTTGCATTCTTAAGGCTGTTCAATTGGTCCTATCATGTTTGCTTTGAGGTGATGTTGTCAAAAGCATGTGCTAACTTGTATCATAAATATGGTGTGCGGGTTTTTTTTAGGGGTTTAGAGTTTTTTTTAAACTAAAACATGAGACATTCAATGGATTCACCGAAATTTTGGCATTTTCAGCACAAAAGTTTTATGGTATTTAATATTCTGCTATATAGTCTCAGCGACTTCGCCTTATGAACACCGTCTTGGCGTTCCAATTTTGCACCACTTTTTTGAGCATACCCGACCTTTTTTCGCCAATTGTGCTTCTCTTTATCTTCTTAATTATCAATATTTTTGCCTTATCAGTATAGACCAGAGATTTGTTATAAAACAAAAAATAATAAAATAAATACCACAGCGATGCCAACTGGTCCACACAACAATGAGGATTTTAAGTTTTTTAAACATTTGATAATGTGTGTAGTCTGGTAATGGAAGTGATGTTGTTTGAATAGGAAAAGCAAAACATTATTTCTTTTTTAAGTAAGGTTTTTAATAGTTTTTAATAGGATATTACAGCTTCTTTCAATTGTGGGGTGATAGCGATCTTCAGGCAGTGTAACTCAATCAAAACGATTTGCTGCGCATTCACTGGGTACTTTTAAAAATACCAAATCAAGCAATTTTTCAACAATATTGTATGATCCGTTGATTTGGTGTAGACATAAATTTAAAATATTTCTAAATACATCGTATTTGTAATTGTAATTCTGTGTGGAATCATTTCAATTAAAGTAATGTGCTGCTGAAAAATTTGTAAATCCGGTTGAGGAGAAATGTCTGAACAACTATAAAAATTTGGATGTGGTTTATTTTCATAACTGCAGCAATAAATTCAAACTTATAAGCTGTATCAATTTTTAATTCTATAAGTGAAAACTGATAAGAGATCGCTATTAAAACATCCGCACCAGTCGTTTTTGTACTTCTATCTCGGCGGAACAATTGAAAATTACTAAAAAAGTATTAAAAATTGTATTATTAAGTTTAGTGAAGCAAATTATATGACGAGCAAAACCAAAGCTAGCTTGATATAGTTTGGAGCAATACTAAATCCTCAAAACATTTTGATAGATAATATTAAGTTTCTTTTTCGGTTTTATGAGGTTTAAAATTTTAGATTAATTAAAAGAAACACTATCGAGTCATTACCGCCAAATTGATGTAACTCACATATTAATCGATTTTCGTTCTTTCATTGAAATCGATAGTTCTTGATAATTTGTATAATTTACAATTTTAATGTAAATGGATATGGTGAGTTTGTTTTCATTTTTGATGACTGCGTGTGTGGGCTACTTTAAAATTTTATTTTTGAATAAACGGAAAAAAGTGCAGCAATAAGAAAAAAAAACAATTACTTTAGAAATAATATTATTAATATAAAAATTGTCTTAATTAAATATAATCTCATAAAAAATAAAACTTACATTCTAGATTTCGAAGCAATAGCTTTATTTAAACTGAATTTATTTACAAAAAACCCTCTCCTGTTGAATTCTGATTTTGAGGGTTGCATTATGTCTGCCGTTATGGCTCGATATCTTCTTTTTTATCTAATAGTATTTTTGTATTGCGCAGATTTCAAAAATTTCCGAAAGACATATTTTAAACCCAAGAAATTTGCCTGAGAAGCCAAAATTAAATTTTTACATGATGTACTCTTTCATCACAATGCAAAACTTATTTTCTAATAGATCGATTTTGCCCATTTTTAATACCACACACTTAAAATTATTTAGATATATTTAGGCATAATTTCATTCCCCTCGCTGGTCTTGTTCAAACTCTATCATGCTTACAACAATTGGACATGCTGAAGGACATTTCCATATCATCCTAAAATAAAACTAGACTCAGAAAATATATAGGGCATTTATGGGGTCCAACACGAATATTTCGATGTGTTGCAAATGGAAATACGAAATGAATATACCCTAAAAAAAACAATCTCATATCCACATATTGCAAGGTTCTCACAATTTAATTTTTTTCTTTACTTTTTCTATTTCATAATATTTTATTCATTAGAAGGGAAAAAACCATTTAATAACTAACTTTACAATCAAATCATTAACTAAAAGATAAAGACTACAATTTAATAACACAAACCTGATTAAAAAAAAAAATTTTTTCTTCGAAATATTAAGAAATCTTAAAAAATCAATAAACTTTTAAATATGTGTAAGATTTCCTAAAATTTACGCAAGAAAAAAAATTCTCGTGTCACGGTGTTTTTGATTAAACTCCTCCGAAATGGCTCGATCGATTTTCATTAAATTTTGTGAGCATATCGGGTAGTTTAGAATCGGCCAAGATCTATTTTTCATACCGCTTACTGCCACGACTTTTTTACGCCCCTTTAGGTAGGCCAGACTACTGGACCGCTCTTCTTAAAATGATCACATAATATAACTTAGACTCTAGTATGATTAATAGGATACTTTTTTTTACCACGCCTACTTTAACGCCCACTTTTTTTTTTAATTATGAACTTGCATCGATATAGTTGTTAGTATTTTTCTTTAAATTGTACACATTTTTTAGTCCAGCCAATGCAGAAATAAACGTTTGAGAATCGGTCAACATCTATTTTTCATAGTCCTAAATATTTAGGGTCATCCCTAGGGACAATTTATGCCACAGTTAGTTATTTTTATTGAACTAAAAAAATATTTCGTAGAAAAAATTTATTTGGCAAAACAACCTTTCCCGGGTCAGCTAGTTTATTATAAAATAGTATTTCTATTTAGCTAACAAAAATCATTTATTTATTGCTATTTTATTATTTATTTTACCCAGATTTTTTTTTAGCTATTTGGAGCAAAAAACTGTTTTGGCTTTGAGTAAATACAAAGAGAACAACAGGTTTTAAACGATCAATATATAGTAGTACAGCATTGTATTTGCAGAGGAGTATTAAGCTTGCTTTTGATGGATATGTAATTTATATATGTATGTATACGGTTTACGCTGTATTGTCAGACATAATACGTCATTTTTTAAATTACATTAAGACGTACAAGTGCCTACATTAAATACCTTTGTCTATTTTTTTACTGGGAAATCTAATAGAAACCGAGTTAACAAATCCAACATATGTATGTATGTATGTATGTATGAGTGTATAAAACTAGCATGAAAAATTCATAGCTGTTTTTTTTCGTTTCTGTTAGTGCAGTATTTTTCAAAAAAAATTTACCAAATTTGGTTCGTCCTTATTTAGCATTCCTTTTAACATGTGGATATATTTATTTAATAACACGATACTCAATACGATTTTCAAAAATTCTATCTATATGGTGATACAAAATAACATACATCGAATTGCTATTCATGGTTAAAATTTAAATTCAACCTGGATTTACTATATGCTGCCACATACATATAAACTGCATACGAAATTCTTAATTTTTTTTTTTTTTTTCTATTCAGCAATTTTGACTGCACTTTAGTCGATGTGTGTGTGTGTGTGTAAGTGTCTGTATGTGTCAGTGAAAACAATATCTATTGTGGAATCTGTTTAACTAAAAATGCTAACACGAATTGCAAACATTATTATAGATATTTTTTTCTTTTAAATTTGTATGCTATCGAATACTTATACAAGGTTTTTGTATGCATTTAAAATGACAAAGCGGAAGTGTGTACGACAAAAGAGCAAATCGAAATATGTTTTTATAATATTTGGCATAAAGTTCTTTGTGGTGAATAAATTTTAATAAACATTGTTTTTATATACTTCACCTGTGGTGCCAAAGATACATATTTCTCATTCCTTTTGTAATTTCAACGATATTCATTTCCGATCTCATAAAGTATATGTTTTAGAAAAGCTAATGAATAGGGGAGTCGATTAAGCAAAGTCAGTCTGTCAGAGTTTTGGGTTAAAATAACTTTTAGAAGCCAGATCGTATGTCGTATTTATGTATTGGAAATACATTTTAGGAAATTAATCGATATTAAAATCAAGCACAATCGCCCTGTACATTTCTGAGATATAAACAAATAAACAATACTGTTTTATTTTAACAAAAAAAAATAGTTTTTTTAGACCTATGATAATTAATGGACATGTTTCTCAATATAAGGAATATGGTATTCCTCTAGGGATATTCGTAAACAATTGTCAACAAATTGCCAAAGTTCCAGGAAAAAAATATTTGGAAAAATATATATATATTTTTTTTAATTATACCAAATTTCAAAACCTTAGCTAGTGACACCAAATTGCACGTCAAAGCCTTAAAAAATAATTCCCGAAAAAAACTAACAAATCGGTTTGGATCTAACTATGATATAAGGACTAAAACAAAACTACTGCGGTATATGCTTTTTAAAACTTACAATTAAAAATCGAGTTTTTTCAGCTTCAAGATAACTGAAAGTACTTGACTAGTAGAATACAATATATTATAAAGTATTAAAAAACTATAAAGGCCGCATCTACACGTTGTACAGAGGAGTATTTGGCCTGAAAAGCTGGCCAAAATTATTATACGTGTTTTTTGAATTAAAAGTTCTAGTTTTTTGATAGTTTTAGGTGTAGTATGATATAAGAAATCTAGTAGCAGATTTTGAAAAAATTACACTGCGCAACAAAAGTACACTGCGCAACAACAAAAATTTTCGCCTACCCTAGTAATAAAAGTATGTGGACTATATGGATTTTGCTGCCCTTAATTCAAATCTGTTTTCCGTTTTCTCTAGTACGTAAGGATTTTCTTTTAAAGGCGTGGTATATTTCACCCCCTAAATCGTTGGGTTGCCAAATATATTTTGTCATAACTTGAAAACAGGTTCTCCGATTTCAATAGCAGGAGGATCAGAAGATGCACCGGAAAATTCTGCTTAAACTAACCAAAAAAAAATAAACAAAATAAACGAAAACAAATAACAGTGCTATATTCGGCCGTGCCGAATCTTATATACCCTTCACAACGTGTAGTCATGCAATAAAAATTGTTTGTATCACCATTCATCTCATATAAAATACGTACATATGTATGTATATACTGGTTAGACTAAATGTGGCATCGAATCCCAGCTGAGCCAAAAAAAATTTATCTTATTTTATTTAAGATATTATTTATATTTTATTATTTTTTTTTTATATTTTTTTTTAAATTTTTTTAAAAAAATTTTTTACAAAAAATTTTTAAAATATTTTTTAAAATTTTTTTTTTAAATTTTTTTAAAATTTTTTTTATTTTAATTTTTTTTATTATTTTTTTTTATTTTCAATATATTTTTTTTTTGTAATTTTTTTTTCTTTGCATGTTTTTTGCATGTATGTATGTATGTATGTTGTTGTTGTAATTGTGTAAAAAAACGAGGTGGTCGTGGTTTTTTGCTCATATCTCAGAAAGTTATGGGGCGATTTTGCTGAATTTCAATAGCGATTCATTCCCGGATATTTCCAAGAGATTGATACCATATACAGATCTGAGGAACATATAGTTGCTTCTAAAAGTTGATTTCAACCAACACACGGACAGACGGACAGACGGTCAGGGCTTAATCGACTCCTCTATTCATAAGCTTTCAGAAAATATATACTTTATGGGGTCGGAAATGAAAAGTGTAGAAATTACAAACGGAATGACAAAGCTATATATAGCCTTGTGCACCACAGGTGAAGGGTATAAAAACAAATTTTCCTGCAAAATTCGTCAAATTTTTTGTTTTCAAAATACAATAAAAAAAATTAAAGAACCAAAAAGTTTAAGTTTTTATAATTTTTTAAAAAGCCACATTCCTAAGGAATAAAAGACGGTATAAATAGTAAAACTCAATTAACAAATTTTTATTTTAAAGGTTTAAACTGCTGCAAAACCTCTTCAAGGTATATACACAAACGTGTTGCTGTGTGGTCGAGAAGAGTTTGGAACTTCACTTCCGCTAATGGTTAAGTAACGGTTATGGCATCTTCATGGATAACATTTTTTTTTGCATTTTTTTAGTAATGAATAACATGGATACACATTTTTATTGGCATTGTATAAAATTTCATATTGCTTTTTGGTGGGCTCTGCATTTACAAAGAGTGCTAAAGCTCCTTCCGCTGAAAGTTTATTCGCAGGGTTGACTTCAGAAGTTGTTAATGATCACTTGCGATTTCTTTCTTTTATTGGGGATCTCATTATATCCATTATTAATTTAGCCGCATCATTATGTCCCGCTGCTCTTTGACTCATGGATGCAGCAAATGTGATCTTCTCTGTTGTTAATTGGTGACGAACTTCTTCCGTTTTTCTCCGCTTTGTTCTTTCACTAGCTTCATTAAATTCTTTTCGTGGTCGCCCTGAAGACGAACTGCCAAATACTGGTATTGTTACAGTTCCTTCCAGCCATTTAGCGTTTGTTCTTAAAAAAGCGGTCCTCTTTTCGTTGTGCCAAAAGCCAATATCTTTTAAAACAATTTTTTAAATTTTTTAAACACTGCTTCAGTGCTAATATGTCCCCATCCCCTTGACATTTTGAAATTTCGCTCAATTTTCTGACCAAAAAATCCAATCGTCAATGGTTCCAGCATTAGATTTTATCACTATTTGGAATAGCTGTAATCTTGTGTAAACTTGTTCCATGTTGACTCTCGAAGTTACAAAACGGTAGCCTGATACCTGGGTGCCCATAAATTTTTATGTACCTGTATTTATTTTTTGTAAACATATTTTTGTGATTAATGCTTTAACTTTATCTTATTAGGTACGTATATTTATTTTTTTAACAAGTAATATTTTGTAGAGCAGGTATATAAAAATATCTTTTCTTGGGATGTGTGGTACATTCCCTTATAACTATTATCGATAATAAAGAATTTTTCAAATTTATAATTATAGGCAGGTATTAATATTGTGAAGTGTTAAAAGTGATGTGAATAACAGTTGAAATCAATAATTCGAAATACATAAAAGTTTATGACGATATAAATGTATAAGAAAAAGTGCCTGATGAGCAAAAATAGAAGAAATGGAAAAATTTAAAAAAAATCGTCAAAAATAATGGCGCAAACTTGCGCACACTGTTTTTTTGTTTCTAAAATTAGAGATTCCAAATTTTATTGTGGTATCAAACATAGTTCGTAGAGATGCTAACTTCACCTATTCACCTTGTTTTTCTTTCTTTGCAAAAAAAAGTGTATAATTTTGAACGAATTGTTTCAACATGAATATTCAAAATATTTTAAATTTTGTTTACTTTTTTAAATAACTTTTGATCAAACCTCTCAGCGAAAAAAGAAATGATTGTTAAACCTTTATTCGTTTGGCCGCAAAAAAAATATTATATAAACATCCAGAAACCGGAAAAAACATTTAATTCTCATATAATTTTCTTCACTTTCCTGACTTTAGCAAGGTCTCAGAGCTACAAATCGCAACTAAAAGTCTTAAAAATTTACAATATAATGTAAAATATTGTTGTCAGTTGAGGTGCGTACTTAGTTTTTACGATTTCTTAAAACTCAGTTTTGCCTTTTTGGCGTTGGTGTAAAATTTATTTATATGTCAAATCTAGTAAATAAAAATCTACCCCAACAATTTGAGCAATATTGGTATCAAATGAAAGGGCTTAACTTGTAAACTATGAAATACTGTAAATTTTGAAATAAATGTTTTTCTATGTGCACATATACATTCATATATATTAACATAATTATTTATTTATTTATTTTCAGTTCTGGGAAATAATTTCCGATGAACATGGTATTGATCCCAATGGCATGTATCATGGCGAAAATGATTTGCAACTGGAACGCATTGATGTCTACTATACAGAGGCCAACAATGGCAAATATGTACCACGTGCAGTATTGATTGATTTGGAACCAGGCACCATGGATTCTGTGCGTCAATCACCCTATGGCCAACTATTTAGACCGGATAACTTTGTATTTGGTCAATCGGGTGCTGGTGAGTGCCAAAAAATTAAAAATGTCCAAAAATATTAAATAATAAAACTTATTATTATTTTGTAGGTAATAACTGGGCTAAGGGTCATTATACGGAAGGTGCCGAATTGGTAGATTCCATTCTTGATGTTATGCGAAAAGAATCTGAAGGCTGTGACTGTCTGCAAGGCTTTCAATTGGCGCATTCTTTGGGTGGGGGTACCGGTTCTGGTTTGGGTACTCTATTGATTTCCAAAATTCGTGAAGAATATCCTGATAGAATTATGAATACATTTTCTGTTGTACCTTCTCCTAAGGTAAGATTTTGATTTTAAATTATTGTTATATTTTGGCTTAATATGTGTTAATATTTAAATGTATCAGATAGGATTAGCGTACAACGTCCTGAAGTATGTATTTTAAATGAAATATAGACATAAAAGTTAATGCCTTTTCGTAAGATGCTATGATTTTTATAGCGAGTAACAATCAATTACGTTTAAACTTCTATATACATATTTTTATACATTTATACACCCAAAAAAGGCGTATTAATTATTTAAATTATCAAAACATAAATAAATACAAAATTATAGCTTAATTACATCGGCTTAGTACCTTTGCGCCACCTTGTACATAAGTATTTTTTGAAGTAGAGCAAAGTGTATTAAAATATCATATTTCTAAATCAATAGAAAGGACTAAATGACCATTATTATTTATATATAATGCGCTTCAAAATGAATGCAAATTATATTTAATTAAAAAACTTTGAATAACAGCTTAGTAGTACTGCGCGTATGATGAACATTTAATTAAACAAATTTTGAATAACACTCATCCGTTAAGGTGTATGTACTTTTACCACCGGTTGACATGATTTTTGGGTCTGACTTATTTTTATTTTATTTATTTATTTAATAGAAATAAGAACAGTTTATATTATAAATAAAAAATTTTTGTCTAAGCCTCGTAGTCTTTTTTAATTCAAGAAAAATGTTTAATAATAGCTCAGAAATATAAAATAAAAAAAAATTAATATTATCAAAAATTAATATTTTAATTCGATGTCCTATGTTTGTATGGACTTCTCGTATTAAACCCCATATGTAGTCTCCCATCATATTTTCGTTGTATTGTCCTTGGTAACGTCGTACAAAGTCCATGACATCTTGATGAAAACTGTCTTCTTGATTTTCTGAGTAAGTACCCATATTATCCTTAAATTGGTCAAAATGAGCATGTAGCATATGAACTTTATGGAACAACCGGCAGCCCATTATTTTAAAGCTTTCAAGCATAGCTCCAATTAAATCTTAATAATAATATGCTCTGTTGTTTATGAGAAAATCATCTACTACCGTTTTAAATCGCTCCAGGCTTATTTTTCAATACATATTATTAAGTAATTGCGTGAATTCATTACTTTTTATTATTTTTTTATATGAGGTCCTAAGAAGATACCTTTGCTTCTAGTTTTCATAAATTCACCACAAATAAAACAAAATGAATTAGCATTTGGTTGACACTCTCGTGACGCCATTTTATAATTTATTAATACACAGGAACGTTTATTACAGCTTTGATAGATTTTTAAACACGCAACACGTGAGCACTATCTACTTTGGTGCAATTTTGATTTTATTGCTACCAACTGCTGATTGTAAAATTGACTAACATCTTCAAATCTTACTTATCAACGTAAAATAGACAAAAGCGAAACTGAACAACTAGAAATTAATATTTTGATGTTTTTCGGTGTCTAGCATCAGAATGTATGAATTAAAACAATATTCATTTACGACCCCATAAACTATATATTTTCTGAAAGCTTATGAATAGGGCAGCCCACTAATCACTATAGCCCCTCGACATCGGTAATACCCATTTTAGGTATCAAAATATCAGAAATATTCCTAATAGGCAGCTTAGATCTTATGAACCGTTATATGTACCATTTCATAGATCAAACTACATTAACTTTGATCCAATTAGAAGAATCTGTGCTGAGGTTAAAAAGTTCTATGTTCTCATTGACTTTGCTGATAATGTTCCTGTAACAAGTGGAAAGCTGATAAGGTTTCTAAACTCAAATGCATACGTTTAATGTTGTTTTTATCTTTCTTTATTTTTGTAATTAAATTAAAAAATATTGCTCAACTGTTAATTTTATTATGTTGATTAAATAAATAAATTCGGGAGCAGATTGGTTTTTGGAAATCAACATAACCGCTTTATATCTTTCTGCGATATAAGCAAATAAACACGACTGCCTCTTTTTTCGCTTTTTGTTTGCACCCCTAGGATAATTTATAGACACGGTTATTACTATTTGTAGACTCCTCTGAAAATATTAATTAAAAATTTGCGGGAAATTGGTTACTAATCGGCAAAGTTATAAGCAAAAATTATTTGAAAACAATATATTTATTTTAAAGTATATAAAATTTTTTTAAACTTCTAATTACTTTCTAAACACGCTTGATATACTAGAAAATAAACCGTAATCAAAGAAATTATTCTAAAGCAAAAGTACCAAGTCGGTTTGAAACCAACTGAGATATAAGCACCAGAGAACAACAGCTTCGGTGTTTTTCCTAAAAATTACAACCGAAAATAAATAGTTTTCAGAGTCTATACAACCGAGAAAGTCAAATAAAAGGGCTTGAGTGTTTTGATATAGTTAGCTATGCAAAGAAATAAATTCAAGATGGCGTCTTAAATTAAATGGCAAATATTTATATGAGTTGAATATAGTTGTTAAGGCTTGTTTCGTTTAACCCCTACATTATTGATATCAAATTAAAGCGCTCGACTAGTACAACGTAGTAAACTATAATAAAGGTGTAAAATACAAGATGGCGTCTGAAACAAAATGATGGAGCTCTTTTTTTAACCTCAACAATATGGGTATCAAATGAAAGGACTCGACTAGTAGAATTCAGTTTACTATGCGTCAGAAATAATAAAAAAGTATCGTATTATCTAAAATCTGGGCTTAGCCACGATATAATCATTATACCTATGTACATGACGGTGAAGGGTATTATAGGCACGGAACGGCCGAATATAGCGCACTTACTTATTAATAAACATTTATTTATAAAAAAATGATTTCGATGTGATTGATGAATGATTAAATAATATTTTATTATGTAAAAAAAATAGGTTTGATGTCATTTAAACTACATATTACTAAATCAATGCTAAATTCCATCATACGTATGAGTTATTTAAAAAAATTGTTTTTTCTTTTTCCTTAACCAACAATATTCAGTTAATTATAACGATGGAATATTATGTTTCTTTATTTGTGATTATCTTCAATATTGTAATATTTATGTATATTGACAATTAATTAAAAAATAATTAAATATAATTTTAAAAATATTTTTAATTCAATTTATACTGATGTGTAATAATAAGTTTTAATGTCATTTTATATTAATATATAAAAATTTACTCACGCATAATAATAAAATTACATGTATGTAGATAATTACAAACACAGAAAAATAAATACTTAAACCTTTGTTAAGTACATATTTAAATTATGTATATAAAAGTTACTCCGAAAGTAAACAAATCGAACTTTTTTTGCGTATTCTATTCATAAGACCATTGTTAATTGTGCATCAGGGGGTGTTTTGAGTTTTTTTTTAAGGAATTGTGATGTGTGCCTATTTACAAAATTTAAAATCTATTTAAAGATAAAAAATTTTTACAAAAAATAAAATTGTTGAGAACCTTTGAATGTTTAAAAATTCTTTTATTTTGTTACTTACAATCAGTTTATATGAATGTAAGTGTTTCCTATCACTTTTACCATTATTTCATCTGCACGCAAAGCAAAAACATGGTTTTGGTAATCATAATCTAAAAACAACATACTATGATTGAATTGTATGATTGTGGTTAAAAATATAATGGTTGCCAGGTATCATTATTATGATTATTTAAAGTATTATACAATAACCATATATATGACTGCAGCTTAAATCGACAATCGTTGCTTTTTTTACTTACCTTTTTAATAAAAATTTATTCAGCCAGAAGAACAGCGGAAATCACATTATAATTAAAAAAATCATAGCTTGATTGTTTTGTAATCGTACAGTTGTCTCACCTATTATTTAACGATTTTTTGTAATTTAAAATGGGTTTGAATATTATGCTATTTTTGTCGACTTAATTCTTTCTAAATCATTCTATTTTTAAACGACAACCATATCGAAATTTTTAAGGAAAGTAAATATTAAGTAATAATACAATTCAAACAAGTGCTTGATTATAGTGACTAAATACATGATGAAATAAAATAAAAATAGCTTTTATTTTTTTCGAGAACCAAATACTGTTAAAGCGAAAATAATATGACCGCCGTGATCATGTCGTAACCATGTTTTTTCTTTGTGTGTACCCAGGGCGGTCGACAATCATTGATCATTTAAGTCTTCTTCAATACTCTTGTTCAATAATTTTTTTTTAATTTTTTAAAACAAATTCAAAAAACCAATAATTAAAAAAATACGAATAAAGTATATGTAATGAAACCAAAGCCATACAATTTAAGACACTAGTTAATCCGTACCAACAATTTACATTCGGTGAACCACAAACGGAACTCACTCTTTGTTAAAACTTTCATTAAAAACCATCTGGTTAGAAAAGAGCGACTACGATTAAATAATTAAAAAAACAAGCATCTAATAGTCTTACAGCTGAGTACTTGGAAATTACAAATATAACAGGAAAATTTGTGTTTTTCTAAATTTGTTTCTATGGCGAAAAATCAAGTTTGAATTATAAATTCACTTGAACACAATATGACTATGTATTTTTAACAGCATAAAAATATGCCCTGATCAGATAACTATGGTTTTATCTTAATTTTAGCAAATGCAAACAACAAGTTTTAGTATAACAATTAAGTTTGAAGAAATCTAAAAAATTATAAAATCAATGTTTTGACAAAACGAATGAACATTTAACAAAATACGTGCGATATTAAGCATAAATGATTTTATTCTACAACTAGATAACTTGCATATATTCTTATACCATAGACAGACGACAGCGTTAATTTGCATTAGAATCTCACTAATGCAAATTAAAATTTTGCTGTGACAGACGACAGTTTTTGCATTTAGTAAAAATTGTAAAAATTGTAAATGCACTAGCAATCACAAATCTGAACATGTTGCTACAAGTTGGGTTGGCAGAAGGACACTCTGAAATAAGAGAAAGGGAATTGTGGAAATTCGTAGGTTTAATGGTATCTTTTCGTGGAGGTTATACATACATATGTAATTCATATGTGGGTATATGGTATTTTTTAAAGGACCGTAACAGCACTTTTTGGGAGAGTGACGTGCTTACGATGGATGATACTAGTATTAAGGAAAACTTTCACCTAAACAGAAGGGCATTCAAAAAAATATGTAAAAAGGTTCAAAATATCGAATCTATTTTAATTTAAAATTTTTGATTTTTTAATTTTTTGATTGATTGCCGACCGTGTTGCCATATTGATATGGCTGAATTCAGTTAAAATTCAGTATGATTTAGTGCATTTACGTGAAATCTAATACACATTGGAATGGGGATAATTCATAAGTTAATTTGAATTAAGACTTTTAATGCAAATTAACGCTGTCGTCTGTCTATGGTATTATTGTCACTTTTATTTATACAGTAAAGTTAGGATAGGTTAGGCTAAAAGATAGGGGTATTAGAAGACCACAACGATGACGGATATATACGTATGCCCAATTGACATGTTGTGCGTTGTGAAGGAACGAAGTGTCCCTAATACAAACCATAATTCAAAAAATATATTGACGAGGTGAAAAACCCAGTTCCTTAGTAATTTCCAATTTGACTTCCATGTTCGTCAAAGTGTACACGTTAAAGTTCTCGCATCTAATACCCCTTAAACTAGGACATTGACAAAGGCAATGTTTCAGAGTCTTATTGTCTTTATCGCATGTCTCTTTACATGTCTTTTTGTCCGACAATCATATCTGAACTAAATGAGTTCTCATCTCCTGTGACCTGTTAAGTATTACACATGTAAATTTCCTAAGTGTTGATCTACACAGTTTCAGAATCTTTTTTAATTTCTCAACATTTGTATCACCACATTATATGTTCGTCAGCTTACCGACAACAGTATTGTGTCACTTTTTCATAGCTGACTCCATCCTTCAAACCTTAAGTCCATTTTTTAATCTCTAAAGTGGTTATGCATTCTCCAATGTGATGATATTCAAAAATTATCCTATTTTAAATAATTCTCACGCTTTTTTATTTCCGATTATGCCGTGATGCGATGTTATCCTCATTTTCTCTAGACGTTCGCAATTTGTATGCGGGTTTATCTTACTCATGCATTGCAAGACATTTCGATCTTAAACATTTTTATTCATTGGCTATCTGTAGAGATACGATGTTGAGCTTAGTTATCAGTTTTCGTTATCCATTTTTGCCCACCGTAATTGCTGTAATCTCACCATATAGTATTATGGTGTGGTAGACAGAAGTCTTGTATTTATCGTTGTGTCGGCTCATGTCATACAAATTTTTTTCCAGTTCGGTCACACATTTTTGATTCGTAAAAAGATCGATTTATTGGGTATTTCTTACTCTTAATTATGTCATTTTATTCTACATCCTCTGGTATTATGGTGATGTACTTAACGTTCTCATATCGTTGGAATTTTGTCGCACGTCATCCCTGTGATTTTCCCATCGGTAAGATATCGGTTATTTTTTGGTATCCCGTTATATGATATTTACACACTCCAAACTAAATTTTAAAAATCTAGAATTCAAAGAAAGACTAAAAACACAAACTTTTAAGTAAGACTCTTTTTTTCAAAAAAAGGTTTTTTTAAAAACATTTAAAAAAAAAGATGAGGAAAGAAATAATAAAACTAATAACTCTATTAAATAAAAATATCCATATACTTTTGAGCGCACTCACTTACATATTTCAGCCTATAAAACTATAATTATAACGTTCCTTGTTATGATTATAAAAAGACATTTCAATCAATTAACAACGTCATATTAAATACATATTTACTGTTGTAAAAATACATATAAATTTTTTTGTAATTAAAATCCACCTTCTTTTTTATATTTCTGATTGTTGTCCTTTGTCGTTTTTTTTTTTTACAAAAAGCTAATTTATATTGAATATTAAATTAATTATTAATATCCGTTCTTTTTAATAATATGGAATTAAATCCACACACATTTACCATTACACTGGATAAACACCCTATCTACTACAAATGCATATAAAGGTTCTGTCGAAGTTTTGACATTACACACGTTTTTACTAATTATTCACCAACAGAAAAACTATAATGAAAATAATTAATTTCAATTATGCTGTTTGTTATTTTGCATAAATTGTTTTTGTAGTTTATGTTAATATTAATAAAAAACTATAGGTGTGTTGTGTGTTGTTTGTGGAGGTGGAGTTTATGAGCAATGACAATGATATTAATAATGAGGGTGTACAAATTATTCTTAATACTCATAAGTCATTGCAAATATTAAAAAAAAAATAATCAACAAAAATAATAATGCATTTTAAAAAAATACTAATTGATTTTAATTCCAGGAAAGCAGGGTGAATAATTAAATATTAATAATTAAAAAACTTACAACTTTAATTTAACATTGTTATTCCTGGCCTAGTGAGGAATTAATTTGCCATCTAATTAATATCTTTTTTAACTAGAACTGATATTCTAGATACTGTAGGTAACAATAACACTGGTCATATCTACTATGGCCCGCGACAATTAGAATATTTTCTTTTACCTTTATGAAAAACCAATGGTTTTAAACGATTATAAAAAATCTGAATAAAAAAATATTTTTTTAAATAAAAAGATTTTTCTATGAAAAACGCTTTTCTTTTACTGTCATTAAAACAAGGAAGAATGACAAACAAGAAAGTACTAAATTCGATACCCACCACCACCAATTTTGTATAGTACATTAAAATAATATTTATTATTTCTTATATTTTGTCTCAAAATCTAACTTTTTACAATAAGAGTGATATTACCCACTTCTGTCTATCACAATATTTAAGGATTAATTCATATAACAATTCAGCTAATTAATTCAACTAACAATTCAGCTAATTAATTCAACTAAGATTCTTAATGCTTCTAAAATCTTTGTCCATAAAACGTCATATAGAAGATGGGCGGTAAAGTAGGCGTGTCACCTTAATTTTCCGTTATTAAAAATCTATTGACCAAAAAGCAATGCTTGCAAAATTTCCGAATCGCAAAATTTTATTCTGGCGGTTTTTATGATGCTTTAAACTTGAAATATACTAAACAGAGACATTCGTACATTTTGATCTTAATCTCCTTTAGTAAAATGCAGATTTCATTCATTTCTAGGGGAACTTATTTTTTTTACTTAAGAAATATACTTGTGACAATTTATCGCTCTACGTTGTCGCGTTTAAACATTTTATTCGGGATCTGAAATAAATTTTGTATGAGTCCATTGTACCGGGTGTTTTTATAGAGGAATAAAACTTTAAGTTGCCAACACTTTTTTTCAGACGCCCATATTGCCAGCTGTCAATTGATTTATGTTTAGTTTGGCATTTCACTGACTCATGAAAAGCAAGGCGTAGATTCGATTAATGGGCCCGAAACAAGATTGCCATTGATCCTGATTTTTATAAGAGAATTTTGTTTAGCGATAAAGCTCACTTAAAATGGATATGATAATAAGCAAAACTGCAATATTTGGAGTGTATTTAACATGTATGTTTAGAGACCGTTGCATCCAGAAAAAATACCAGGTAAGTGTGCTTTATGGGCTTGGGGAATCATTGGTCTGCATCTCTTTAAAAACCATGCTAGTCAGAACATCGAAGTCAATGGTGAACACTATAGAACTTTGATTACTAATTTTTGTCCTCAATTAAACAACTATGATATGCAGGAGCTGTAGTTTTAACAAGAAAGCGCTGCTTGTCATACAGCTTGCGTCTCAATCGATTTATTGAAGGAATAATTTGGTAAACGCATAGTGTAACTTTTCGGAACCGTGAATTGACCTCCTATACCGTGTGATTTAACGTCGCTAGGCTATTTTTTGTGAGAATATGTGAAGTTGCTAGTCTACGCCGATGAGCCTGAAAGGATTGACCACTAGAAGCACAACATTTGCCGCATTATTGCTGATATATGGCCACAAATGTTGGAAAAATTTATTAAAAATTGGCCCTAAAATTTAGACTACGTACTAACCAGCCGTGGAGTCATATGCCAGAAGTCATATTTAAATTATAATATATTAATTAATAATAATTATTTTAAATTATAATGTTAGATGACATATTAAAATTATAATGCCAGAAGATTATCTTTCGAATAAAATAATTTTTATGTCAATAAAAAAAATTCATCTTTAAAAAACACCCTTTATTACAAGCTATATCCTTCCTAAAATACCAACTTAGCGCATTGTGACAAAACTCTATCCACCTAGCTTTTTCTGTTCGAATTCTATCGTGTTTTCAACGGACGGACATGGCTAGATCCTCCGAAACTTAGAAAATATATATTTAATGAGGTCTAAAATATATATTTTGATGTGTTTCAAAACGAATGACAAAATGAAAATACGTAGTGTTGAAAATTTTTTAGCTTTAAAAATACTTATATGTGACCTTTCCGTGAAAAGGGACCTAGTGTGTTGAAAATCGGGTTTGAACTTAATAGTGGATTCTGGTACCTAAAAGAGGGTATAATAAAATAAAATGAGTTAGATTTCTGGTAAAAATTTATTTACCCCATAAAAACGTACAAAACGGTCACTGGTTGCAGCTTAAGAATCAAGTACCAAGATCATAACAAACAGAGCAGCAACAATAGCAAAGCTATTGTCACACTAAAAGCGAAAAAAAAATACGTCACCACATAGGCATGTCGTCATCAAAGTCGGCACCCAATCATAACTAACCATACCTAATCGCATCTCCCAACTGAAGGTTTGTTCACAGTGATAATGCGTTATGAAACTTTAAATGCTTTTTTCTTAAAACTTCATTTCCATACACACACCTTTTCTCGGAGTAGGTCACATATAAAAATTCTCAGTCAAGAAAGTTTTTTTCGAACAAAAATTTTGTGGGTGAATTCACTTCTAAGTATTATACAATTTAGTTATAAGACGGTGCAAAGTCGAAAATTGCACTGCAAAATTAAATGTATTATGCAAAATATAGATTTTGGATGTCTGTTTTTCTCTTTTAACAACAGTACCTGCTATTTTGGTATTTAGTAATATTTTCTTAAGGCAGTTGTTATTGTTATCTAAACGATTAAAGTCTTTGTGTTATTTATTTATCGAAAAAAAGTTAAACTTTATATCCAACACCCTACCTTTTCGGTGTGCTGTTTTAGTGAATTTATTTTGGAACTTTTTGTAAAAAAACGTGCCACTTGATTGAACAATTGTCGAATATAGTGAAAATGTTTTACGTGAATCGCATAAGTACTAGTGCGGCAATTTTTTTAAATGTGCCACACCAGATTACAAAACTAAAGCGGGTATATAAAGTTTTTTCTCAGTGGTGAAGCTAGAATATGTTAAAATGCTTATTTTGGCAAAAGAAAATTGAATCTTTTTTAACTTTGAGCGACGAGCGGCATGGGTTAAAGTCGTTTAATCGAGCTCAAATTTCGGCTATCTCAATTTTCCCCCCAATAAATTATTAATTTAAAATTATATATTTATTTGTTAAAAGGTCTTGTAAAATTCTATTTTAATGTAGTTTTTAATAAATACTATATCAACAGACATCAAAAACAAATTTTAAATTACCATGAAGTGGGTGAGACTTTCTAAGAATTCAGCATATAAATTTAATATTTACATTTGGAAATTTCCTTATTCTCAAATAGTTGGTCACTAGTAATAATTTGAAAATTTAATTATTATTGATTATAACTTTGTGTTTTAAAAAATTTAATAAACTTTTTTAAAAAGAAGATAAAATATTTCAAACAGATTTTTGCTTCTTTTCTTCTTTGCTATACGCCAAAATAAACCATAATTTAGATTAAAAATTTCATATTCTCAAAATTAAGTTAATAAATAACGAAAAAAAGATATTTGATTAAAAGTCATAAATAAAAACTTTTTATAAAAAAAATTCACATAAATAAATACGTATGAGTGTATGTTTGAACAAAAGCAAACACTTCGTTGCGTAGCTATAAAAACACTACTTAAAAGGGTAGTATTTTCAAGACCTCTTCAAGTCCCTATTATTATAAATACAAAAACAAAAATTAATTTTTGTTTAACAACAATGGCATCAATCAGTATTTTATTTCCTCTAATCCACGTACCCTTAACTAAATAAATTTAGATCAAAATATTTTTTATATTAATTTTTTGTAAGAACACTTATTTTTAATTAATTCGAATATATTTTTGTTAAAAATATTTTTCGCTGGATTTTTCAAACTTCTTAAGATGTGTGTAGATTAAATGCAATAATAATTATTTTTAGAAATATAAAAACCTTTTTTTGCTGGGTTCTATTAATTATTCCATTAATTATATTTTATACTAGCTAATACCCGGTGTGCTTCGCCACCCCCATCGTAATAAAATAAAAATTTTATAGTTCAAATATATATATATTTTGCAAGTGCCACGCCTACTATTACTAAATCAACCATTTCTTATTCAAATAATCATATAGACGTCAAAGTGTCTCTTGCAAAATTTGGGTAATCTGACTATTATCGCTTCCCAAATATACGAATTTTTGTATTTAATTCATATGACAGATGCCACGCCCACTATTACTAAAGCATCCATTTCTTATCAAAATAGTCATATAGATGTCAAAGCTTCTCGTGCAAAATTTGGGTACTCTAACTGTTATCGCTTCCCGAATATACGAATTTTAGTATTCAATTGCTATAAGAGCTGCCTCGCCCACTATTGGTAATGTACCCATTTTTACCAGAAATGTTTATTTGGGTGTCAAAGTTGCTTTTGCAAAATTTTAGTACTCTAATCGATATCGTTTTCCAAATATACGAAATTTAGTATTTAATTCATGTGGCCACGCCTACCTAAATGTCCATTTTTTACCCAAATGTTTGTGAGGATGTCAAAGTTTACCGTACTTAAAAAAAAAAAATAAAAATTTACTATGTAAAAGTAAACTTATTAAAGTTTATTTATTGTATTTATTTTACTTCTATACTCCTATACCCTCCACCTCTGGTGCCAAATATATATATTTTCTGACAGCTTATGACTAGGGAAGATGATTTAGTCCTTTTGCCTATGTGCTTGTTAACTTTTGTAAGCCCCCCTATGTTGCAAAGTTGTCTATGTGGTATTAATCTTTTGCAAATATTCTTGAATAAGTCGCCAGCGCAATCACCCCATAACTTTCTCAGATATGAACAAATAAACACTACTGCAAAAATTTTAAAAAAGTTTTTTGTATTCTGTATTTTTAACTATATAAAACATAAGCCAAACAATTTTCAATGCAGAGACAATATTATAATAATTATTAGATATACAGTGCTGTCTGGGTAGAGTGAACTAATTTTTGCAAAGCGATTTCACTATACCCAGGTTGTTCACTAAATCAAGGTTGAATTTTTATTTATTTAAAGAACTGTTCTGATTACAGACCGATAGCAATCTTGCCATTCTTATCTAAAGTCTTTGAAAGATTAATTCATAACCAAGTTTCACAGTATCTTGAAACTAACAATATGCTCACTGATCGTCAATCTGGTTTTCGTAAAAATCACAGCTGTATAACTGCCCTCGTAGATGTTGCTGAGGATATAAGACAACAGATAGACAACGGTAATGTTACCTTTTTAGTTCTCTTGGATCATTCTAGAACGTTTGATACGGTTGACTGCAATATTTTGTGTCTTAAACTTAAACATGTGTTTAGATTTGCATCAAGTGCCACAGATCTCATACATTCATATCTAATTGATAGATATCAATACGTATAAACTTCTACTTCAGTTTCAGGATCATTGCCATTAAGTCGAGGTGTTCCACAAGGTTCAAACAATTTTCAATGCAGAGACAATATTATAATAATTATTAGATATACAGTGCTGTCTGGGTAGAGTGAACTAATTTTTGCAAAGCGATTTCACTATACCCAGGTTGTTCACTAAATCAAGGTTGAATTTTTATTTATTTAAAGAACTGTTCTGATTACAGACCGATAGCAATCTTGCCATTCTTATCTAAAGTCTTTGAAAGATTAATTCATAACCAAGTTTCACAGTATCTTGAAACTAACAATATGCTCACTGATCGTCAATCTGGTTTTCGTAAAAATCACAGCTGTATAACTGCCCTCGTAGATGTTGCTGAGGATATAAGACAACAGATAGACAACGGTAATGTTACCTTTTTAGTTCTCTTGGATCATTCTAGAGCGTTTGATACGGTTGACTACAATATTTTGTGTCTTAAACTTAAACATATGTTTAGATTTGCATCAAGTCCCACAGATCTCATACATTCATATCTAATTGATAGATATCAATACTTCAGTTTCAGGATCATTGCCATTAAGTCGAGGTGTTCCACAAGGTTCGATCTTGGGCCCTCTACTGTTTTCGTTATACGTGAATGATCTGCAGGGCAAACTCGAACACTGCAGGGTAAGGCTGTATGCAGATGATGTACAGCTTTATATCAGTTGCAGCAACACCGCGGTTGATGAATGTGTGAGGACTTTAAATCAGGAGTTAGGTCTTGTTTACGAGTGGGCCACCGCTAATGGGCTGGCAATTAATCCTTCTAAATCAAAGTGTTTGATTATAAAAAGAGGCTTTTTAAACTTGACTGCAACCCCATTTTAACTTTAAATAACCAGTCCATAGATATTGTAAGCTCTGCCAAAAATCTTGGTATATATTTTAATAACAACCTTACTTGGTCTAATCACGTTAACGTTGCATGTGGTAGAATGTTCTCAATGTTAAGAAATCTATGGCAAACTCAATATTGTTCTCCAACTAAAATTAGAATACTTCTTGCCAAAACTTATTTAATACCTATCTTATTGTATAGTTGTGAACTATTTGCCAGTTGCGATCGGTACGTATATAGTCTAAAAAGATATGACCATATCTCCCCCTACGTAACCTTGCGTTGTGTACTGTTTATGCATAAAATTATATATACACATCAGCCTGATATATATGTATATATATAAATAAGTTGCATTGTGTTGGTAATTGATGTTCTCTGGAATGTGTGAACCGATTTTATTTCTGCAAAGTTAATACTTATGAAAGGTGACGTCAATACCAAGTTTTTGATGTACAAACGGTCTGTATGTGTATTTATTCATGAGTTTTAGCCATTTTAATAAACACTGCATTAATTTCGAAATATTTGAAAATATTTTAGTTAATATTTTGAAAAACTGAATTCGAATTGAATTTTTTTATTTTCTTTTTTGCACTATGAAGTGAGCAGGAGATTCGCAAGTTTTACATAAAATACGGCTAAAAAAATTTTAAATTTGAACTACGTCAAATATCAAATTAACCATTAGTTCAATAATGAGCATAACTAATAAAATACTTTCCATAGGAAAATTTATTCACCGGAATGAGTTGCTCTTATATTTTTTTATTAAACCTTTATTAAAAATAAATATATATATAACAATCATTTCCTTTAATCAATTCAAAGATCACTCAAATTTTTCACAATATAAATAATTTCATCCTTTAAAATATAATTATTGCATTAAAAAATGTATGAATATAACATTGCAACACGATGTATGAGCGAATATAAATTTTTCAGAACATAAACATTATGCAAATTTTAGAAATATATTATTCTACCAAAAATAAATAAATAAATAAAATATGAACTATGAACCAGCATTTGGGATACTAACTCTGATATAAGTTTGTGAATGTTTGAAAAAAAGGCAATAAAGCAAATAAACTTTATTAAGCTAAACATAAATACAAACTCATTTAAGATAAGTTCGTTTTTTTTTTGCTGCTAAATGTATGTGTTATTAAGTGGTTTACCAAACATAAGCATACACACTAACACGCAAACTCACACACAATTACAACCGAAATAACCACATGAACAAAAGGCTTGAAACGCATACATACATAGATATTTATAAACCGAAGCCACAATAATTTTTACAACAATAACGATTTAACTACAACTTTCTTTCTCTCAACTTCTATCTCAGCTACTGAGTGTGTGTCAGTTGGGATATAATTTTTATTAGAATCGAAGTAAATTTATTATAAAATTTTTAAGCTGCATCATACAATCTTGTTTCAATATTTTCCACTCTTGCACTACGTATTCCAATGCACATTCTTAATACAGGGTGGTATATTTAGAATTTTAAATTTGAATCGGCTATAAGGAAGTACTAATTATTCTTCAAATTTCTGGCTTAATAGGAATGGTTAAACTTTGTCATTTAAGATTATAACACAGTATCATTCATATGACTAGCACGACTAGCTCGACAGTACCCCATCTGATTGACCCAATGTTTTACAATTCAAAATTCTTCTCAAAGAAGAACGATGACGAGTTGTTGTTGATCGATATTCTTGCACATTCTCAGCCGCAGCAGCAATGTTTTCGATTGAACGCACTAAACGAAAACATACACGGGTGGCTTTGTTCAACAAGGATCTATTTTCATGAACTCGCTTTACAAATTAACGCACAAACTGAACTGAAGGCCGATCTCTTCTCAAACATTTTTCACGTAAATTTCTTATAGTTTGTGTTGAAGACTCACTACTTTGGGATTAAGTTTTTAATATTACCCAATTTTGTTCGAGCGTATAGCATCCCATTTTGCAAATGTCATACATAAACCTGAAAATAAAAATAAAAATGAATATATTCTTCCATTCAATGTCAAAGTAATCGTTAGTTTAAATTTTAAATCTTAAATGGCCTACCCTTTACTAGTATTTATGGCATACAGTTGGTTTGAAAATGGATTTATCATGAATCAAAAGACGAAACAAATCTTAAACACGTCTTACAAAGCGACATTGTTAAATTATAATGGGGTTTGTGTTTTACTAACGAAAGAGAGTAGATAAGATTTAACAAAACCATAAAATGTTCTTTTGGCGCGATAAAAATATGTTCAGTCCAACATGTTTGGCCTCACAGCCTTGCTAAAAGCCTCTGACTCAATATATCTTAATCAATATGAAAGACAAATGGTGCTGTTATAAGCAATGACCAGAATTATAAGTTTACCGTATGAGATTATTTAAAAATAAGCCAGCGGACTATATTCAAATGTGCTGAATCTTAATTCACACAGTTTAAATTATCATTTACATACATAGATACAAATGTAATGTCAAACTTATATATAACCTTTAAAGCTCTCGTGTGATGGGTATAAAAACAGAAGTACTAGTGGTTTCTTGCTTATATCTCTGTAATTTATATAGAAATTCTATTGTTTATCAACACTAACAGCTTCAAGACCATAACTGACAATTTTATGGGGCAACTGTGACGAAAACTATGTATTATAAACTATGTATCGATAATCTGAACTTTTAAATGACATTTTGAAAAGAAATTTTTTTTTTTTTGATATCTCTGTCGACAATTTAAATTCTGACTTTGATTTTCAATACCAGAATTTCCGAAGGATTATCTGTTGAACTGATTTCTTACTAAAGTCTCAAGTAGACGTGTGGGTTCAGAAAGTTGATTTCAACATACACACGGACAGGCGGACAAAGCTAATTAAAATTCGTATCTCAATTTACTACACACCAGGATATAGGAAAAACTGAATAAAATTTCAAACAATGTGCCTATAACCGAAAAAGTAAAAAGCGATTTTGTTAAAAATTTAAATACACCCTTTTTATATAGAGAAAAATTAAATCCGGAGATTTAAAGAAATTCTATATGCAACGGCTTAAATGTGCAGTTCCAATGATATACTTTCGCGAATACAATTTAATTTTTCTACATGACAAAGAGTGCTAAGAACGTTGGCTAATGGACTTGCCAGTGGTGATATTGAGCAGCTTTTCTTGATGGTGCTTAACTAAAGGTTTTTTTTAAATCGACAAACTCACTTCAAAACTAAGAAATTCTATTATAAATTAGTATTTCTTAAAAGTTTTTTTTTTATAACCTCCTTATCAAATTGATAGAAAAAATCTAATAATCACATACGCCCTTATTCTTACACTTCATTATGCTCAATTTAAAATCCTTAATTTCTGGTATCAGTTTTATGTTCTTGTTTTGTCGTACGGGAATCCCACTGTGAATCATTAATAAATTAAAGTATTACAAATTAGCGTTTGATATAAATTTCATTGTTTATATAGTTGCGTTCACACATAATTTGCTGTGTATGTTCATATCTCGTTAAAGTGTTTAGACAATTGAGGGATTAAAGGGAGGTCAGTTGGGGTAATAAGTTAATTTTCAATTTTAAAAGCACAGTTTTGTTCAAAAAGAAAACACCCATAAGAGCATTAGAGCAAGATAAATATAGCTGGTTTGAACACATGTAATGAATGTGTAAAAGTATCTGTGTTTAGGTTTATGTATATGAGATTCTTTTTGGTATTGTTGCATGCCGTATTATGCGTTATAATAAATTATATCTATTCAAGCATGAAATTAGACGAATGCCAATTGACTTGACATCTTGCATAAGCAGTTAAGCCCTATACGCAATCAAGTGTATCAGGGGTGGGAAACAATTAGTTAATTTTACATATTATGCGATTAAAGCTGATTTTGTATATCGTTATTAATGTCTTTGATGATAGACTTTCAACTTTGTTTTTGTTGGTTTTTTTTTTCTTTTTGGACATTAAATTGTAGATACGACTTTGAATATATCGGATACATACTTTTCTCTCTACTCTAAAAATAAATTTTAACGCAAAAGAAAGCCCTTACCCTAAATAAATTACGTTAGCAATCACGTCATATTACATATCATTGCTTTTTGTCATAATATAAGATGACCAAGTTTCCATTCATAGGTGCAAGCCATCGGCAAATAATCGACGGTGACGGCTGAGTGCATAAATGACCAGCGACGTCTTTAAGGCATTAATTTCACTCGGAATGCAGAACACAAAAAGGAGGGCCTTGCGAAAGAACAACGCGGTATAATTGTGAAAAATTAGTACAAAAATTTTTAAATTTATGCTTTGAGTCAATTATGAACAGTAAGATTCATATGCTGCAACGTACCGTTTAGTCTCTTGAAAACATTGCTGTTTTAAAGGAGTGTCGCAGAAAATCCGAAAACATCAATTCGGCATCGTTCTCAACAACTTTAAATTTCATGAAGCACTACGCAGCGAATTTTAACAAAAGACTTGCGTGCAAAAATCTGCTGACTCAGAAGCTCAAAGCAGCTGACTACAAAAAACGCTGGAAATTCGTTCAATGGGTATGGAGCAAGTAAAGTCAATACCGTTTTTTTTTTTTTTTTTTCAAAGAAGGATGAATTTGGGAATACACAAAATTGGCCAATTTCCGGCTTATTTTTACCAGGCGTTTTGATTGGGCCTCACTTCTTGAAAGATGAAACCGTAATTGCAGTGACTGTGAACGACATTCATTACAGGAAATTCTTGTAGCCATAGCTGGACGGTATATCTGAACAACATGTGGTTTCAGTCAGATGAAGCCACCTGCCAAGTCTTCCAAAATTTCATGAAAGAGAAATCGCCTGTTATCAGAGCCATTAGGTGGATTTGACGGATATTTTATTCCATACTTATTTGAAACATGTCTTCTTTTCAGTGCAATAAAATAATCACAACTGTCATACAAATTCGTGTTTTTGTTTTAAAATCAAAAAGTGTATTCTTAATGAGACACCCGTTAATAACTTAATGTTATCATATACAACCGGCTATTTTCACAACCTTCACCCGTGGTGCCAATATTATATATAACTTTGTCTAGAATATTCATTGCCTACCAATTTAAGTATTTATATATGTATATTCTGAAAGCTTGTGTCGATTGCTACGGCCTATTTACTAAACTCATTCTAGTACCTCATATGCTTACCTTCATTTACCTTTTTAAAAAAAAATTTTGGAATTCATTTTTAGTGAATTTATTTCTACGAATATTTTCTTTAGGGGCCTTTGGTTGTAAATTGAACTACATACAGACATAGTCATTCCTTTTATTTTGCATAAATACATAATCTTATGTGAGTGTGAGAGTGTAAAATAAATTTTAGTTTTCGTTTGTAGAACTTTTTTTGTGGAGGTTCTGTTTAAATTGACAAAAATTTATTGCGGATCGAAATGTGGATTCGGTTGATTGGTTTAAGCTTTTCTATACACAAAACACACGAACACACATACATGCATATGTGATCATACATGCGTTTATTAGCAAATGCCAACACATACACAATTAGACTTATATTATGCATGCAATAATAAGTACCCAACAGTATACATATAACTGATGGGTTAGGCAAGGGAAATCAGTTTAAAAATATCAAGATAAATAATATTGAAACAACTTTTTTAAAATATTGAAAAACATTTTGTACTGTCTTATGTATCTCATAGCAGTTTATTAGTAATAACTGATGAACTATTAGACTTTCTTTAAATAACTTATAAAATATTTACTAATTCTCTTCAGCATTGTAGGGAATTTAATTTCTTGTACATACTGTACATGCATATATCCATGTATGTTTGTTTGAACATTCTGCAAAATAGAATTAAAAGCATTGAATATTGCGGTGAAGGCGTTATTGCATACAACCAGTTTTTAGTGGTTAATTATGAGAGATTATGTTATTTATGAGAGACAAAAACGCATTTGTGTGTCAAGTCAAAAATTGGTTAAATTGTGGATATATTTTTCACACACACACACACACAAATAAAAAATACGACATAATGCAGCAGATGCAAAATGTTTACATGTTACAATGGTATTAAATAAAAAATTTAAAAATTGTTTTAGATTTTTCTACGGTACTATATGAAAACTAATCAAATTTTTATAATCGTAAAATCAGTTTTAATAATCCACGATTTTTAAACTAATGTTCCGCTTCATTTACATAAAAAGTTTCCATCATAATAACTCTTAATTTATTTATTTGAAAGCGACAAAAAATCATTTGAAATTGTTTTTGTTTTTCAATTTTTATATCCTCTTTTTATTTGAAATTCCTGCTACAAAGAAACACACAATCTTACATACGTTCAAACATATCGAGCCCAAACAGCGAAAATAACGTAACTGACATATTTTTCGAAGTTAACTTTTTGATGCAGAATCGTTCTTCAGCCTTCAACACCACTTCTGTTAGATATGAATACAAGTCATTAAATTTTGACGTAAACGGCAACCACCTTTTCTGACTGATATTGAAAGTGTCACTGAATGAATAATAAACATATTAATTAATTATAAAAGCAACCAATATTATTGTAAATAACTGATGCTTGTTAGTTGTTTTAATCTAGAGATGGAACCGTAACTGACTTTCCATTCACGATCATGCAGCTCACCAAAAAAATTTACCTAAATCACGTCTTTGTTTTTTATTTACAACACACATTTACGCTTGCGTAAATATAACGAAAAATTAAACAGAATACAATAACCTACAGTCTTTTTTTCAATAATTTTATTTAAACTTACCACCTTTTGGCCTAATTTGCTTCCCAGTGATTTCTTGGCTTCCTGTCGGTATCCATTCCTTCATTGAGTACCTCGCCACTAAAGGCGTCCTCTCTAGTGATTGGTGATCCTAATCGTACAGTCCTTCGTAAGCGCCAGCATCTTCGTTCGACTGAGAACCCCCCAAATATTCATATTCAATGTGTGCCTATGTTTGATCCTTAGTCTATCGCGGTCTAAATCTCCCTAACCTTTTTAACTTGGAGGTACAGGATACTCCTATGCCCCTTTAGTAAAGATACTGATGTTACTATTCATGCGCTCATAATGCTTGGATCCATCCACTATGAGCGTGCGATGCAGACCACATTCACTCAACTCATGCGCTCCATCGGCATTTGAGTCTCCCTAAACTCTTTATGTACGAGATCCAGAATTCTCCAATGCCCCAGTCAAAAGTACTGGTATACCCCGGACTAACAATAACACCAAGGAGTGGACACTTCGCCAAGGTAACATGCCCCCTCCTATATTTGTATTAAATAATTTTCTAATTGTTCTTAAGGAATTCCGAATAAAAAATCAAAACATTCCAACGCTTGGTTTTACATGTTAATGGGAGTTTGACTGTAGTGAAATGAAAAATATACCTTTGAGTTGAATTTTTTTTTGTAAAACACTTATTTCCAAATTTAAGCAAAATATTAAATGAGAATTTTAAAATAAGTGTTAAATGCGACTAAGTAAAATAAAATTGGAAAAAAAATGTTTAATTCTTAGGATGCTTTTTTGTATGTTAAGTAACTATCGCGGTCACTGTAGACGACAAAATTAGCGTAATTGACAACACAAATTTTATACAAATAATTAAGGTAAAACTTTTCTATAAGTTGCATATGATCACTGATAAACTTTCTTAAAAAAAGTTCTTTCAAATCGGAGAAAAAAACCTTCCTCTATAAAATTTGGTTTTGTGCGTTAAGTTATTTTAGCGGTTAAGGCTCGATATGTATATGCATTGGTACATAAGTATGTGTTTTTTAAGTAATAAGAATTTGTTTAATATTATTACGATTTCAAAAAAAAAATATTTGTCATAATGCTTTAAATTAATTTTAAATGTTTGTATGTAAATGTAAGAATGTGCGTGTGAGTAAATAATAGGATTCTTTATAAATCCTTGTTAATCCATGTAATTACATCTATAGCAACACACACTACTTGTTCAACCGTTTTATTTACGCAAACATTTATTCTCACGCTTATATAAACACACTTGCACACATTCATGTTAACGTACATATACATATAAATACGTACATTTATATATATAAAATATTTTATTATAACCTATATGTATATGCACTCCTCATACACATTAATAATGTTAAACATAAACATTAAATGCACATACTGTATCATTTATATTGCACGTATGTATGTTTATGTGTTTGAGTAAGTATGAGTAAGTATTAGTATATTTGCATATACATTTGTACGTATTTAAAGTTATTTGTATTTGGTATTCGTTAAAGTATTATTATCATTATTATTATTTTTTTCATACGTATTTTTATTCATATATGTATGTATGTTTGTAAATATAGAACGTATTTAATATTATTCTTACATACAGATATTTGTTTAAACATTCACATTATTTCGTACATACTTGTAAATTATGCATGATAAGCTGAGCAATTTAACAACACCAAAATAATCATAATAGCAATGGACACATTTTTTAACGCATTAAAATCGTTTCGTTTCCGAGGGAAAGTGGTGACATTAGAGAATAATATAAATTTATTTTATCTATTGCAATTTACATATCGTCCTTGCTATAACAAATTTAGTTATGTAAATTTTACTAAGTTTTTAAGGTAGCAAAAAAACATTTAATTTTGCAACTTTGTAGATATCCCTCAACGGTTTGGTGGACAGGTGAACATGACCAATAATGGTACAAAATGGAACAATAAAAAAGATTTCTCAAATTTTGCAAATTTTGATATGAAAAAAAATTAAGTTTAAATCAAATTATGAAAAAATTTTCATAAGTTTTTATAAATAATTTGATATTCGAAATATATTAAAATTGTTGAGATTTGATCGGAATTAATAATTTCCTTTAAATTTTTTTCGAACTTAAGTTCGAATTTTCGAACATGCAACAAATACCAAATATCAATTTGTTTTCAAATAATATGAAACATATTGTTATTACGCTAGTACAACAGTCAAAATTTTGAAAAGTTTCTCTAAAATATACCCAGGTTTAATATTCCCACACTGGTAAACTTTGTTCATAACAAAAAAAATTTTTAATATTAAGAATAAATATATATGCTTATACTTTGTCTTTTTCAAACATATATACTTTTCGAATTTAAGTTCGAATCTGTTTTATTTTATATCAAAAGATCAAATCAAAGTTTAAATAAAAATCAATTTCTAAACATTTGAAACGTTAAAGGCATAGTGCTGATGTATAAGAAAAATGCATTTAAAATGACAACATGCTGCTTTCATTTTAAACATTTTTTTATTTTATTTTTAATTGTTCTGCATCAAGTGCATTTTTTTTAAGTTTTCTGTATAATATTTATGTATTAATAATATGTTTTTATTTTTACAAGCATAAAAAGTGGCAACATTATAAGATTAACTCACAAAAACCTGTGTTTGTTAATCGAGACTTATTTTTATTATCATGTAATTTCTGAAACGAAACCCAACTGAACTAAAAACTTATATGCAAAAAATTCATATTGCAAATACTTTAATTGCAATTAAAACCTACGCATTATTGTGATCGACTCGGTTTTACAACCGGTAAAAAACCCGGTTTTTTCATATGTCTCACAAATTTCAAAACCAGATGTTAAAAACATGCCGTATATTAGCTGCTTTACCAAAAGTGGAAATAAGTTGTGTGTCTCTGCATAAATTTAATATTGGAAAGTAGCTCTGGTACTTAAGTGTGAACATTTAGTTTACTTAAAGACACAATATCAAATAAAGTAAAATGTATTAAATTAAATCATTAAGATTTTCCCTTCTACATAAATATTTCTTAGGTATGTGGATATCTACATACATTTTTTAATTTTTATTTACAATTTTTTTCTGTTTGCTATTCATTATTAATGTAAAGTATGAACAAACGTGTGTATGTGTGTGCTTTAATGAACCTGTGCATGTGTGAGTATTCTTAATGGAGGAATGTAAATTTAAAAGATATAAAAAATAACAAAGTAATGCAAAAAACTATTATTATTTTTTAAATAAAAATTTACTTGCATCATTAAAATCAAACTTGATTCAAAATTGGTTAAAAATAATCAAATTAATAAATTTTTAGTAAAATTTCATAAAATTGCTATTTATATTAAATTAAAAGAAGAATTTATTCAACTTTTTGCTTAATGGTTATTCTAACCAGAAAGACACCGTAGTTACAAAAATCGTTATGCCTTATAAGCAAACACTAAAAATTCCTTTTGTCGTTTCGGTTGTACCACATAAAAATACATTCATTTCAGATCCCTTTAACTAAAGTAAAAGGTGTTTTAATGGCGGTATCGAGATATCAATTGTTTTGGACTTTTCGTCGTAGACTAGCGTGTTCACATATTCCCACAAAAAATATTGTAGCGGCGTTAAATCGCACGATGTTGGAGGCAAATTCACGGGTTCGAAACTATGCGGTTACTAAACGTTTCTTTCAATAAATCATTTGTGGCACGAGCTGTATGGCATGTGGCTCGGTCTTGTTCAAACCACAGCTCCTGCACACCAATCCTTGTTTAATTGATGAACTAAAAAAGTTAGCAAATTGACTGTAACGTTCTGAACAGCATTATTTGTAAATAAGTTCGGGCCAATAATTTCACCAGCTCATAAAGCACACCAAACAGTCAGGTTTTCTGGATGTAACGGTGTCTCAACGTACACTTGAGAATTATCATCGTTTATTCAAAGCGATAGACGATTATGTTGACCTCAAAATGGGCATAGTGCACGATGGGTATTAAAGCAGAATCATGATTTAAATAAAATAAATTTACATAATTTGAAAGCGTTGTTTTGCCATCAGTTTATTATTGTTTAAATGCCAAACTGACCTAAACATGAATGACTTTAGAGCTTACAAAATGGCCTTCAGTAAAAAACTTGTTGTCAATTTTAAGTTTTGTGCCTCTTTAAAAAAAACCCCGTTACATAAAGTCCGGGGTTTTTTAACGATCTATCCATGGCCGTCTATTTAAAACACAATAGATTTCGAAGAGAAAGAGCAAAAATATTTCTAATACTTCAGAAAATAGAAACCCAGCAAAAAAAATAATGAATGCCTGATTTCAACCCATGATAAAGTGGTTCAATTTAGGTAAAACATGCATGACTTTAACATGAACGTTTCATTGGAGAGCATGTGTTTATATGAACATATTAATAAAATTCACTTCATTCTAATAAGTGCATAGAACGCATGCATAGTAGATGAAAAGAAACGCATTTTCCATGAGTTAAAAGTGTTTGTTTAGATGAATTGTTAAGACATTTCGCATGCATTTGCATTTATTTTGAAGGTAACTATTTCGTATTTAGAGAAGTCATTATTTATGCCTCTTTTTGCACTTATGAATTCGAGGTCATTAAAAATGTCATTCAAATTAATGTAGTTCGAAATGTTTTGCTGGGAAATATTGAAAATAGGCTGAAGGTTTATCAAAATGAGAGTTAAACCTAGTAGATTGTAAATGTCTTTCTGATATTAAATAAAATGCGATTGAATTTATTAGCAGAAATTATTTATTATTATTAGAGAACATAGAGGAGACACGCCCACTTTAATAAAAAAAATAGTCTAATGTGTTAACAGACATTAAAAAATAAAAAAAGTTTTGTGGTTTAAAAGTACTACACAATTTTAGTAGTGGGTATTGAAAATTCGGACCAACTGAATATAGTCCTTCCTACTTGTGTTCTCTTTTTTTCTGTTAAAAATCCTGAACTAGTACTTGCTTTAGAAAAATATTCAATAAAAATTTCATTTAATACAAATGAAAAAAAATATATTTTAATTTTATTTTAAGCCCTCCTATTTCTTGTCCGAACCGTCTCAAGGAGTTTTCCCACCTGTCTCCAACTACAAAACATGTTTTTATTAAGATTTTAGCAATCTTTTTCTTAATTAATTAATTTAGCTTAGAAATACAATTTTATAAACATTATTTAAAATTGGTTGTCTTCATTTTGTATTATGCTTATACTTTGTTCACACACGCGCCTTAATTGTCAATTTATAATATTTTCGCAATTAAAGGCCTTTATTGAGCTCAATTTACCGTAATAAAAATTACTTATAAATTGAGCAATATATACTTTATTGTATCACTTATTGTCCAAAACTCAAAATACAACTCTTGAGAAGTATGTTCAGTGAGAAGAAAATTCTATAGGTGGCATTTCTAATATCAAACAAATAAATATACAAAAAACAAAAAGTAAGAAAATGAAAAATTGTTGATGAAACATTTAATAAAATGTTTAAATAAATTCAAATATATGTATATGTATGTATATATAATGGTAAACCCAAAAGAAGGCATTATTTGACTTGGTAAAAATACATCGTATTTTTTACATCTATCAAATGCTAATGGAGTAATACCCTGTTCAGACAGATATATTTAATTGTTTCAATTAAGTGTTTATTGAGCAATTTAAAAAGGTGTTCAGACATACTCAATTTATCTTTCTCCATTAGCATTTGATAGCTGTAAAAATACGATGTATTTATACCAAATCATATAATGCCTTCCCTTCAGTGTTTTTCCTGTTCATTAAATATATTTACAATTATATTTTTATATACATATATACTTATATGTATGTATTTGAATTTATTTAAACATTTTTTTTTAATTTTTTTCAAACATTTTCCATTTTTTTAATTTTTATTTTTTTGGATATTTATTTGTTTGACATTAGGAATGCCACCTATAGAATTTTCTTCTCACTGAACATACTTCTCAAGAGTTGTATTTCGAGTTTTAGACAATAAGTGAAACAATTAAGTATATATTGTTCAATTTAAAAATAATTTTTGGTATGGTAAATTGAGCTCAATAAGGCCTTTAATTGCGATAATTTTATAAATTACCAATTAAGGGGTGTGTGTGAACATAGTATAAGATTAATTGAGTATGTGTGAACACTTATTTTAATTGCTCAATCAACACTAAATTAAAACAATTAAAAATATCTATCTGAACATGATATTAGGCAAGTCCGACCATTTGATGTCCCATCCGTTTTCCTTTAAACATAAATACATAATTGTAATCAAAAAAATTATACTTTATTCATTCCTTCAATAGCCAAAGTTGAAATATAAATTTATTTATCAACACGATTGAAAAAAATTAAACAATACATTTAAATAATTTAATTTAAATATATGTATGTGTCTCTTTATATTAAATATATGTATGTGTTTGTACAACTTCTTATTAAACTTAAGCAAAATTTTATTTGTAAATCAGAATTATCAATAAAACTTTTTTTAATTAATAATATGTATATTGTGCATTTGCAAATACTTGCATAATTTGGCATTTGCATATGTAACTGCAGAAATCCACATAAGCACACCTGAATTTGCATACATTGAAAATATTATATTGTATGTGTATTAATCATGTTGTTGTTTGTTTTTCCTTTGGAAAAATATACAATTAAATTATTAATTTTAATAAATAAATTGAAAATTTATGCAAAATTATTTGCTGAAACTAGAAGAATATAAAGAGAGAACAGTTAGACAGAAAATACAAACAATTGAAACATATCATTACAGAAATGGTGAAAAATATAGTAGTAATCTATGCAGGGTATGGTATAACTAAGAAGTAAAAATATTTTAAGAATTCCTGCAATTTACAAAACATCTTTTAACTAATTTTAAACATTAAATTAAATTTTTCGTCATAAACGCTTGTACACAAGTAGATATTGCTAAATCCAGAATTGTTCTTATACGAATTTAAAAAAAATTTCAGCACTCGCCAACAATTTTATTGAATATAGGCAATTTGTAAAAATCCCTTAACGTCAAAGTTTTTGTTCAACTTAACTTTGCATTTCTCTGTTTCAGTCTTTGACAATTGAGAAGCGCGTTAAAATTGTTGAAGTCTTTTACGAAAATGACCATTCAAATTAAAATGCATTGCGCTTACTTCGTGATTTTATTAGTTTTTTTGTCAGCATAACATACCAAATGTGTCCACAATCGGGAGAATTGTACGCGAATTTCAGCAAACCGGGTCTGTAGGAAATGTGAAAACAGTTGAGAAAACACACAAAGAAAATTATCTTCAGCGATGAGGCACACTTTTGCCACAATATATTCGTTAACAAGCAAAGTTGCCGTATTTGGGCGAATTGGAGTGGTTGTTGAAAAGCCGATGCACAACCAAACAGTGACCGTTCGGTGCGGTTTATCGGTTGGCAGCTTCTTTGAAAATGAGGTCGACCAAGCAGTTGTTGTGAATGACATTCGCTATCGCGAGATGATAACAGAGTTCTTGTGGTCAGAAATTAAGGATATGAACCTGAACGATATCTGTTTTTTACAGGACGATGCCACTTGTCACACAACCAAGGAAATAATGGCTCTTTTGCACGAGAAATTCAATGGTTATGTATTTCACGTCGTAATGATCTTATATGACCATTCAGTAATTTCGACTTCCTTATTTGGGAATATTTAAATGAAAATGTGTCAGTCAATTAGACATGAAAATTTCAAAAGCTAAAGGATGAAATAATTCGTCACATTAACGACATTGAACCTCATTGAAAATGTGGACCATCAGTTAAAAGCAGTTGCCAATATTTTGTTTCAAACATAATTGTCTATCATTTTAAAAAATATTAAGAAAATTCTCTGAACAAGTTTTGTTTTATTTACAATTAACATCGTGCGTTTTAGTTCGACCACCCTGTATTTAATCATCGCATACAAATTATACTTTTTTAACATTTATTACGTCAAGACAACGGAAAGTGTTTAAATTATATTATTTAATGTTTGCTTCTTAAAAGCTTCTTAAGCTATTTATAAGGTACTATGATCACAGTAGATCGAGTGTAGTGTAGGTATCTTGACTTGATCGTTAATAAAATCAACATTTGTGAACCGATTTTTATGATTTATAGCTTATTTTATTTACGATATTTTTATTTTTTACAAAATAATAAAAATGTAAAATTTTTGCCCAAATAATTTTAAATGACTTTTAAGAAACAAAAAATATTATCGTCGCTTATTTTTGAATAACTCCTAAAAACTCGAAAATGTAGAAAAACGTTATTTAACTGACTTGAAGGAAATTTTATTTTTAACCATTTTCTGGTATTTTCTTCAAATTCGAACTTATCGTTCTATAGTTATGATGAAATTTATCAGAATAACCGCCTTATTTTAGGGAAAATATTTGGCATGCCCGACAGAAAACGGATTTTATTTTAGCGAGTTAAAATCTTTTAGTCCACATATTTTGGTTAAAAGGCTATTTGTTATTAAACATTGTTATGTTTTTGGGTTATTAAATACATTTTATATGTTTTTTGTTTTCACAATTTATTCGTTCTTGTGCTTTTACTTTTTTTTATAGCCATTGAAAAGGGTATATAGGTTTGTCATTACGTGTGAAATTTCTACAATTTTCATTTCCGACTACATAAAGTATACATTTTCTGAAAGGTTATGAATAGAGGAGTCGATTAAGCCCTGACCGTCTGCCCTTCTGTCCGTGTGTTGGTTGAAATCAACTTTATGAAGCAACCATATGTTCCTTGGAAATATCCGGGAATTAATCGCTATTGAAATTCAGCACAATCGTCCCATAGCTTTCTGAGATATAAGCAAATAAACACGACTGCCTATTTTTTCCATATTTTTACCATCAAAGTTTAAAATTTTCAGCCAAACAATAATTTATTTGTACCTTTGCTACTATTTTTAGATATAATATGCCTCTAGAGATATTTTTGAAAAATTTCGGATTAAGCGGGCTCTAGTCGGTAAAGCTATAGCCGAACAATTTTTTTTTAAATATATATTCCAAAAATTTCCAAACGAAAATCAATTGTTTTAAGCTTCTAGACAACCGAAAGAGTTAATATTGGTATCTTCTATCTTCTGGAACTGACTAGCGCAATGTAAGCACTATAAAAAGATTTATAGTGCTTCATGTTGGCCGCCACTATAAAATGGCGGACAATAAATTTATATATGGGTCAAATCAGGTATTTTAAAATGTAACTTCTAGAACCACCTCAATATTGGTATCAAAAGAAAGGGCTTGGCCAGTAGAATGATGACGTCTAAAACAAAATGGCGGATCAAATTTTTTAACCCAATTCATCAATAAGGGTATCACATTAAAGGGCTTGACTAGTAGAATACAGTTCACTACAAAAAAACTCAAAATCGATGGCGTCGGAAATAACAAAGAAAAATGGCGTATAGTATGAAATATAGGTTAAGCTGCGATGTGGGATTATACCTATGTACATGATGGTTAAGGGTATTATCAGATTTAGCACTCTTACTTGTTTTTACCTTCAAACTTTAAAAAAAAAAATTGTTCAACAAGAAGAAAAATTTGACAGTAAATTATTATATATAAACTCAAAGCTTGAGTTTGCTTGCTGTGTAATTATACTGATGGTTTACCTAACATTTAAGTGCTTTTAAACATAAATCGTGAATTTAAAAGTTTTTCTTAGTGCCGTGTTGTCATAATGTTATAATTTTTCAAAACTTTAAAAAGATTTCAAAATTTTACAATAAAAAATACAATATTTTTCATTAATTTCCATACGGCACATAGGCTTTCTTGTAAAAATACCAAATGTTTTCTTTTTTCAAAGACATATTGTTTTTGTTTTAATAATTTTGTTTAGGAAACTTTTTTTTAAGGATAACCATGTAGACCTGTAGTAGTGAACAGTAAATGATGAAACTCAAACAAACGCTCGACTATCGTGATTATCGAAATGATAAAACAACATAAAAATAATTATTACTTGTTTTCGGTAACCAAATATTGTTATAGTGACTATAGTATGACTGTCGTGATCATGTAACAATCATGGTTTTTCTTTGCGTGGAAAAGTTATTTATAAAAAAAATAGTTACTAAAATTTTTACAATCAAAAATGCAAACTTCTTTTGGACAGAAAGCAAATCTTTTTATACGGTGCTATTTTTTGTAGCCTAATTATTTGAATAAACAATAATAAATTTGTGTAAGATTTAAATTTATGCATGCTTGTGTAAAATAACACCTGTAATAAACATTATTATTTTTGTTTGATTAAAGAAGAACAAAAACTTATAAACTGATTTATGTATAAAAAATATAATCTATTGGATACATGTGTATATTAGGGAGTACAAAAATTGAATAAAAAAAATAGTTTTCTAAAAAAGACTTACAAATATTATATATAAGTATGTGCTTATACGTAACTGTCACATTTATATCTTTTTTAGACGTTAATTAATTCACTTAAAATAAACTGGGATTTATTTAATTGCAAATAATAATCAGCACTTTAAAAATTTACGTTATAAAAGCTTATTTATTTAAATGTTATAAAAGTTTATTTAATAATTCACTATTATTTAACTTGAGATAAGTGACTATCAAACTTATGTGTGTCTTACATGTACATCTACCATTACTTGTTGTAGTTTTCTTATAGTTTTACTGTGATACGGTATCGATAATTTTTTGAACATAGTAAATTCTAGAAGTAGTATGAATTTTTCATAATTTCGATGTTGGCAAAGTTGAAAAACAGGCTAAAATTAATTACACAAAAAATTACTAAACCGAAATCAAAACGTAAATTAAATATACGTAGATTAAACTAATGAAACTAAAACTTAATAAAATTAATTCTTTGACATATTAAGAAAATAATTAGATTTAAAAGAAAGTTATACGGCTAATGTAGTTTCATAAACATACTATATATAAGTATGCAAAACGTATAGTTATTGAAGAATATCTGCTTCTCTAAGTTTGTACATTTATTTCTGATAAATATTAATTTTCAAAAGTATTACAAAACAAAGCATTTGGTTTAATTAAATTGCCTTACTAAGTTATACCTTTAGCACTTATTACAAATAATTCAAATTTCTTACAACAAAAATTACAAAGTATGATTTATAATTATATTCGGTACATAAATGCTCTCATAATACAGGGTGTTTTTCTGTAGGTGTACAATATGAAATTTAAAAAAATATACTAATATTTTTACTGACATTATTCTGAAATTTTAAAAGGCACGCATATATTAAAAAGTAATTATTTTATTTATTTATTTATTTATTTTATTTGTCAATTCCTATACAACAAGATTTAATCTTATATTTAAAGTATAGGAAAGTAGTTTTTATAAATTAAATTTAGGGATTACACATTAATACAATTACATACACTTAGCTATATTATATTATTATTATTATATTATTAACTATAAAAAAAAAATATATTATACTATAACAAATACATTACAATTAATAACAATTTACTGTTGTGCAAAAAAAAAATCAAATAAAAAATGTTTAATTATAAAAAATAATCAATCAATTATTTTTTTTAGAAGCTTTAATAGGGATAAGTAAGTAAGTAGTAGTTGTAGGGTATTACATACATACCAGTGTCAGGATACGCAGGGTTCTTAATGCGCCTTTTCTTACGTATTCACTACTAAGCTTTCCATGTCGTATTTTCAAATTTCTGAATCAATTAAACTTGTTCTTATCTCCTCTTTGTCTCTAAATACTTACTAATTATATTAGTATGGATATACTAATATAATCAAGAGAAAATTTGTGTTTGTATGTTATGAGCTTTCTTTAAAACTTCTTATTCAATTTCTAAAATTTTTTCACCAATATTCTAGACCTATCCTCCGAACAATCATAGGCTATATTTTTGTTTTATTTTTTAGTTGGGCTTGGTACCTCCCATTAAAATTTAACACATTTTATGACATATTTTGAGAACTATAGCAGCTATTTCCTTTAAACTTTGTACGAGTTACTTAGATAACAATTTTCTTATTCGAGGATATGGGATAGGATCGTAGCAGGGGTCATGGTATCCTCCCTACAAAAAAAAAATACATTTGATGTCATATGTAGGAAATTAAAAACGTAATTTAGTTGAAACTTTGTACAAGCAATCTTGACAACAATTTTCTTATTACAACCAAAATTGTTGCGATCGGTGCAGAGGCAGTGTTATCCCCCCACAAATGAAATACTTTCTGCCATCAATCAATTAATAAGCTGCATTATCGCTTTCAATTTTAAAAATTAAAATTACACATACACATATCAAATAATTCCATACAAATAAAACAATAACAATTTCCTAGTGTAGAAAAATAAAATTATATTTATAATAACAGTCTCACTTATTGTTTGTATAGATTTGCTTGTAATGTTTTTTTGGAACTAGCTAAACTGCATATTTATAATTATATTGTTCTCTAGAAAAAATATCAAGAACTTTCTACACATACATACACATATAGATGGTCTTGAATTAAAGATTTTTCTTTCATAAAATTAACCTGTTGTGCTAAGGGTATGTATGTATATAGCTTTGCCATTCCGTTTGTAATTTCTACAATATTCATTTCCAACAATGAATATTCAATAGGGCGGGCGATATGTATGGAGGCAGAAAAATCGCTCAAATTACAAGGAAAATCGTATTCCAGGGATTAAAATAAGAAACTTTGCCGAAGGAACCATATCTCTTAAATGTATTTTGATGTCCCGACTTTGGATCCGAAGGGTCAAATTTTGAAAAATCTCACTTTGACCCATTTAGAGTTCCTCAATCGAGTCAAAATGTATGACCGACCCCCACTAATTTCGGAGGGCCCACCTACCTATGCCAGTGGCACACCGCCTGAAACCACTGGGGGGGTTCCCCATACAAACATTTCAAAAAATCACCATTTTTAGCACTTTACAAGAAAAAATCAGTGAAATGGCTATGTTTTTTTTTTATATGGAGTTTATTTTTCTCTTTAGAAATTTATTTAGTCAAATATTTTAATATTTTTATTTTGGTTTTATTTTGGGCAACCGAATTTCGAATGTTGATAAGTTTCCATATGTGAATAATTACATATTATATATTAATATACATAAACAAAATACTATAAGTTTAATTTTTTTTAATATTCGAACTTCTTTTTTAAATTTTATTACAATGTTTATTAGATTCTAGTACTGGCTTTTAAGTCCATATATTTTTTTTAATTGTTTCATTTATGAAGAAATTAAATTTTATTTGTAAAAATCAAAGGATACACTGAAAAAGTAAATTTTTCACCGACACTAGCCGAGTGGAAAGCATTTTCAAAACCGGCTATGATATCATCATCAGCTATTTTTGATCGGTGTTTAAGTGTTGGTTGTAAATATAATCTATTTAACTCACAATCTGTTTAGTAATAGAATTTGATAATCAAATGAAATTTACTACTTTTTTCCGTTGTTGTAATTTTTTCTTTTTTATTATCACTTTTTGTTATAATTTACTGCAAAGAAAAATGAAACCCACAACAGGCTTTAAAAATATCATCTGACTATGATTATGCCACTTCACTTTTTTTATTCATAATACTTAGAAATCATTTTAAAACTATGTTTGTAATTGCATTGAAATTTATCATGTTCTTAATTTAAGCTTGCTCGATAAGCCTTGAAAATAGCATAAATATGTCCGAAAAATCTCACACTCACCATAAATAGTCAAATGTCTTTTACATATCCCCAAATATTTATGTATTATGTTGGTACATTATTTTCCAACCATATATTTGCATAAATTTATTTAAATTTATTTATGTATTTATTTAAATACATAAAGTTTGCTTAATATATCTATCATACATACACGTACATGTACATTTATTTACTTGTATATGTTAAATAAGTATACTAACAAATATGTTTAAATTAAAGAATTATTATTACAAGTTTGAGTTTTGCATATTCATGAACATAATATACCCTTAGCTAAATCCAAGCAAAACATGAGAAATGCATTCATTAAAATAGCAAAAAATTCAATATACACAAATGAATTCAAATCAATACTATACAAGAGAGCAAATAAGGCGAGGGTGATGCTAAAAAATTTAAATTCTAAAAACGATTGCAAAACTTCCTAATTCTATGAAAAACTTGTATCTATAGATGCAAACAACATTTATCAAAAACCAAAAAAAGTTGACACCAAAAAACTTTAAAATATTTTCAAATTTGCTGAGTTTCTTAAACTACACGCACAACCTGCGTGCAACGAATTTATTGTTTTATTTAAATTCTCATGTACAGCAAAATATTCATATGTTAACATTATCCATTTATTAGGCTTAAAGGTAAAATTTTGTTTTGGTTTTTGTTTTACCTCACACACCTCAAACCGAATATACTTGTTCAGATGTATGAATATGTGTGTGTATGTTTTTGTGTTTTTTAATTTACTAGATTCTCATACCCAATATGTCTATGCCTTTAGGTGGTATTGACATCAAATACAAGCATACGACTACAACATGCACGTACAAATAATTGTTTACTATAGTACGAGGATATGGACATTAATGGGACGTATCGTCAGCGTGTAAGAGTGTGTGAGTGCACATAAGCGTACTTATAGAAAAGCATATTATTAAGAGTGGACATTTAATATAAGTTTTGTCAAATTAAATATTATGCCCTGAAGAAAATCGAAACTTAAAAATATTCTAAATAAATACCATTATATATTCTTAAAACAGTGCCGAACTCAATTAAATTTTAGTGAAATTGAAAATTTTTATACAAGATGTGTATTCTATTGAATATATACAACATATTATTGTAAGACTTAAAAGACTATGAACATAGTTCGTTCACATGGCGCAATAACGGTTACCATTGACGGTAACATTCTGATTTGCCACATTTTTAAAGAAATAAGAACCAATAATTTCATTATATGGAAGCCATGCTCATCAGCCCATATATTGTCTATTAACATATCCATTGAGCCGAAAATATGCTACGTCGCTGAACAAAATTTGTACGTTATACACCGATGCAACATTACCCACAGAACGCTGTTTTTCGTAACAATTCGGAAGCGCTGTTTTGGTATGAGTTTTTCTATAATGACTTCCCAAACGATACTGAACTAAAATGATAAAGCGGTTTTAAATAAGCCAAGCCTAATGTGTCAAAAAAAAGCCTATTGAAAATCAAACCTCACCATGAATCACCCGATACGTCTCTTGATAAAATATGTATTTATAAACAATTTCCATTTGGGTATATAATTTGTGAATAAATTAGTGTTTGTCTATTTATTAGTTGGTCTTTTCGCAAATGTTACATATTTACACACACACACACACACATGTGCATAAACAATTAAGCACTTAAGCAGGTATAATATATCCTTTCCAAGAAAATCTTTGTATTTATTTGTTGATGCTATAAATTTAAAATTTTTTTTTTGTTTGTTTAAGTGTAAATTATATACATCATTTTATATATACATACGTGATGTTATGCTTATATGTATACGAGTTTTAGCTATCTAGTACCATTATTTAATATAATAAACAAAGAATGCAAAACCTGGCCGAAGATAATATTTCAAAAAACATTTCATAGTTTAAAATTATGTTTGCTTTCAACATGGCATATTTTAGCAGCTTTAATTTGATCTCTCTATATATGCGTTTAATATTAAAATAAACCACAATATGCTAAAATCCTAGAAATATTATCAAGCAAAAATCTTTTAAGCTTGCCCTCGTTTTATGTGTCCTTTAGGTATTATTTACTTGTAGATAAATTAATGCTGCTAATTTATTTTATTCATAAATTTTATACACAAATAATTTGATTTTACATTTAGGTTTCCAACATACAAACACTAAAAAACATACAAACATAAAATGCATTAATGGTTAAGCCATTTTTCATGTTTGATATTGATCATTACCTGAATTATTTACCATGTATATTATACATATGTATTTTCGTATATATTTATACTTATTGCAGTTAAGTTTGTTTAATGTTAGAATATTTTGTAAATAAATAACAGCAGGATTATAATTATTACTTACTTGAATAAATAAGATGAAAATTGTGTAATTATTTTCCATTTCAAGTAATTTCAATTAGGCAGCTATGACAAACGACTGTTTTAATTAAAAAATAGTATTTATTTAAAATATTGCCATAAAATCATTGCTTAAAGAAAACTTTCTTTGCTAGCTAATCTTCGAAAAAAATATTTTGTATCTTTATTTAGTATTTTGAATCGATTTTTAGATTCCTTACAAACCAATAATTTTTAATTTAACTTCAAAATAAAACGTCTAGAGGTTCAATTAACATCAGTCATACAGCTGATAACGCGATTACCGAACTAAGTATGTAAAAGATCGATGGCTTGATCAGCACCTTGACGTCATCTTGTTTAAATCCAAAAAAACCTATTAAAAGTCGTTATTGGATCCTTTTGAATTTAATTTTAAATAAATAATTCACAATAAACCAACCCTTTTTCTCCGTGGATAGATGCATTGTTTTTTTAATAATGACATACAGGTTACTCCCAGACGCGGCAATTTAATTTGTTGAAATAAACGCTGAAATAAAAATGTGCCTCGTCAGGAAAAGTGTTTCTCGGCTTAATTTAATGTCTAATTGGATATTCTTAGAGAAGACTTTAAAAAGTGAATGGCTTAGTCAATTGGAAATTGTAAGCAAATAATACGAGATCTTTGTGTAAAATTTTTATCATGCTGGTGATTGAAATGCCGAGTTGTTAAGATCGGTAAGAAGTTAATGTTCCTGGATTGAGTTGCACAGTTTTGGCCACAGCCAAAAGTTCGAATAAAATATTAATATATTCTTATATCTATCAGAGTTAAAATAACATATGATTTAAAAAATACTTGTAAAGGGTTTCAAAATTTGAAGTAGCATTTAAATTTTAATATAAAAAAAGAGAGTTTTTTTTTAAATATTAAAAATATTTTTATTTCATTTTTTATTCTTCTTATTCCAGTTAAAGTGGCCCCTTTTAGCTCGGGCAGGCTCCCAATCTTTTATCAAAAGTCTAAATCATGTTTTATAATAAACTGTGGTTATATCTACTCGATAATATTTTTAGGCTCTTGAACTGTTGTGGAATTATTGCTGTACACTTTCGGTTAAAAATACCCCTTAAATATGGACTAAAGGTGCCAGCTATCACGATGTTAATGGCCAATTCACTTGTACTCTAATGCGATTTTCGAAATTTTCTTTCAAAAGAAAAATTGTTTTTCTTGATGTGTGACAAGTGACAATATCCGGTTGAATCGTCAATATTCCGCCACAAAATACTTCGGATTATCTCCTTGTCGCGATTTATTCATTTATTTTTATTTCCTTTCGATGTCCCATATACAAGACTATAAGCCTTATATTGCAGTATGGTACTGAGCATATGCAAATACAATAAATTAGAAATAATAACAAAATAGGTGTTAAATTTAACTTCGTAATTTTTAAAATAAATTGTAAATAATTTTTAATAAAAAATTTAGAAGAGCAAAATATAGAATTTAAATAATTTAATAAAATTTAATAACAAAGTGTTGATAAAAATTTAATAAAATAACATAAAACAATTACAAGCAAAATTTATACATGTATGTAAGTTTAACGTGAGAAATTACTAAGAATAAATTTTCTAAATTGTGGTGCGTTACTAATGGTTTGCGATCTATAGGGGATTCCATTTCAGAGACTGATAGCATTTATAATGAAATGGTATTTAGAAATCAGTGTTCGATGGTTAAAAGCTAGAATTCTTTGGCTCTATCAAGTGCTCAAAAATTTAAACGTTCATGAAGATGTTCAGGCTGATGAGTATATATAATTTTATGCATAAATAGTAAACAACGCACTTTTAAATAATCATCAAAACTAATACCGTAAAGCAAGGTTACGTAGGGGAAGATATGGTCATATCTTTTTAGACCAAATACGTACCGAATAATGTTATTAAAGGCCACATTAAGTTTTCTTTTACTTTCACCATCGCAACTGGCAAATAGTTCACAACCATACAATAAGATAGGTATTAAATAATTTTTGGCAAGAAGTATTCTAATTTTAGTTGGAGTACAATTCCACTGATCATTGAGACAAATTTGGAAACCCTTTATTTGTACCTTAACTATGTACTTAAGCTACTTAAATTGGCATGATATAATAGAATAACTTTTACTTAGATTCCAGCAAAAAATAATGATGGTCATTCTTCATGAACTACGTTTAAATTACTTTCAAAGTAGCTAAAATTACATATTTTTTTAAGAAGTAATTTTGTAGCACTTCTTAACAATAATTTCAAATCATTGTTCATTATTTCAAAACAATTGGTCCCTAATGTATTGTCTAAAGAAAACAACGTTAAGTTGCCTGTAGTAATTTTTTCCAGATATAGAAACATTTTATTAATAATGCGTGTTAAAGTGTTTTATTGTTCGTCTACTCATGCCTAAAACTGTTATTTTTGTATAAAATTTGTAGTTAATTTTAATATTAAAATAAAAACATAAATTTAAATACTTTTAAAACAATATATTTTTTTTTTAATTCTGTGCAAAAACTAATATTTATGATTGCATAATATATGTACGTGATTTTTTCTTAATAAGCAGTTACTCTTACTCGTTGAAAGAGTCGCTTTACTTTTTGAACATTGCCAACTGAAACTTAATTATAACGCAAAAGTGGAAAATGTGTAAAATAAAAGTTTAAAACGTTTAATACTTTGCCAATTTTATAAGAATAAGAAAAAAAATTCATAATCTTAGTGTTATTTGTCTAATGAGTAAAATTAGTTCACAACAAGTAACAGTGCTATATTCGGCCGTGCCGAATCTTATATACCCTTCACAACGTGTAGTCATGCAATAACAATTGTTTGTATCACCATTCATCTCATATGAAATACGTACATACAATTAAAAAACATACATATATATAAAAACATCCCATTATAAAATTATAAATAGAGCTTCTAAAAAAAAATTTCAAAAGAAAAATAAAAAAAAATATATTAAAAACAAAAAAAAAAACAATAAAAAAACTTGCAAAAAAAATTTTAAAAAATTTGTAAAAATTTTTTTTTTTAAATTAAAAAAAAATAATAAAAATATAAATAATATATAAAATAAAAATTTTTTTAGGCTCAGCTGGGATTCGATGCCACGTTTACTATAACCAGTATATATGTATGTTGTTGTTGTAATTGTGGAAAAAAACGAGGTGATCGTGGTATTTTGCTCATATCTCAGAAAGTTATAGGGCGATTGTGCTGAATTTCAATAGCGATTTATTCCCGGATATTTTCAAGAGATTGATACCATACAGTATACAGTATATAGTTGCCTCTAAAAGTTGATTTCAACCAACACACGGACGACGGTCAGAGCTTAATCGACTCCTCTATTCATAAGCTTTCAGAAAATATGTACTTTATGGGGTCGGAAATGAAAATTGTAGAAATTACAAACGGAATGACAAAGCTATATATGCCCTTGTGCACCACAGGTGAAGGGTATAATTAGAAGCAACAAAAAAAGAGATCGATTGACCGCAACTCCCCTGTAAATTCACTTGTTAATTTTAATTTAAACACAAGCCACAATAAACAACGGTTTTTAACTTTAAATCCTAAAATCTGTCAATGTTTTATTTCGTAAATACACAAATATTTGTATTTATTGTTTTTAAACATTATTTTTAATTTATTTTGGATGCCTTAAAGTTGGCATTAAATAGTTACTTCAAAGAAAATGGATGTCCTAAAAGTAAATTTATTTATATATTTTTTTAAGGAAAAAAACTATTATTTTTTATAATAAAAAAAGCGATTCAACTAAATTGATTGAAATAAAAACATGTTGCCTTTCACTTTCTCTGTAGAATTTTGGCAAATATTTGAATTAATATCACTTCCAAAATAAGCATTTTGATTACTTTGTAGAAGTGTATCTTTTAACACTCATAATGCAAAAAATTATATCATTTGTATTCTTCATTTTTTATTTACAATCTTTCCAAAAGTAATTTTGTAAAGTAAATTTGATATTAGCATTTAACTATTATAAAAAAATATCATAAAATTATCAAATTTTAATGAAGTGTAAAATCGGTAACTCAGTATCTCCGGGCTTAATGAAGATATCAAAAAAATTCAGAAAGGACCAAAGAGCATGTAAAAAAAACTTGGACAGGTGTCTGGTACTTTTTGAAAATTTTGAGTTTTAAGGCGATAAAACGGGTAAAAACTGAATTTTGGTACTTTTTAAACAGCATTTACCTTTGATGAGAGGGATAGCAATTGGAAAAAAAATAAAAACGTAGTTTTACTTTAAGGAGAATATCTATAATGATACGTAGCAAAGTACGTACCGGGCGGCTAGTTGAATATAAAGTTGTCAAGAATTATTAGCATCTTTCCAATAACATGCTAATGTAAAATTCATTGGTTTTTTCCTCAGAATTATAAGTACTTTAGGTTACTCAGATCTCAGATGTAGTGTTTTAACTACTTTTTCCTTCACTTTTTTTTACTAAGATTAATGAATTTTTTAATATTTAAAATGCTAAAATTTCCGTACTTAATAAATAGATCGATTTTTTATTTTATTATAATAAAGACCATCTAATTAAGTAAAGAATTTTAAGCTTAGCTATTACAAAATTAACCATAATTAAGCCAAATATAATTTTACCTAAAATTTTTTAACTTAAATAATAACTTAAAAACAACATTTCTTTTATTTTATTTTCTTTTATATGCAACAATTTATCTGCCTGCAATTTTAACACAATGCCGTGCTCTTGGTTAATTGGTACAAAAACAACTACAATGACAACTTCTTCAATAATAATATTTATCACTACTATACTTGCAACATGATGAAATGAAAACAACAATTGATGCTACATATTATATAATGGCTGCATTGTGTTGCCTGGCTGCCTTCCACTTGCTGTGTATAATTATCTATAATGCATAATAACAGGTTTCCGATACAGTTGTTGAACCATACAATGCCACATTGTCGATTCATCAACTTGTCGAAAATACCGACGAAACATTTTGTATTGACAACGAAGCATTGTATGACATCTGTTTCCGTACATTGAAGCTGTCATCGCCAACCTATGGAGATTTGAATCATCTTGTTTCTGTAAGTCGAATTTTCAACTAATGAATATTTTCTTTTTGTTCTTACTTTCACTAGTGCTTGTGGATAATTTATGGAATGCACGCGCCCTTTTATCATTTGACTACTGCGCTAACTTCAAATCCGACAATAATTCTTTGTAACAATACCATACGTTATACGTAACAACTACAAAACGGTGTTTAAACTAACTACTATTGTTGGAATTTACAAAAAAAAATCATATAAAATAGATTTTGTTTTCCAAACGAATTTCTTCATTTTGCACTGGTTGACTGGTGGAGATGTGTGGCATGAATAATATCTTGTTCTTGCAATACAACTCTTTACCATCATTAACATTATTACCAACATCTACAAACAAAAACATTGACAATAACACCACGAGAAAACAATGGCAATAATGGTTGTGATAATGATTACATACATACCTTTGTACACATGCTTTACTGTACATGTGTGTATTGTTTGTGTAAACATCATTACGACCACGAATGTGTTTAACTGTGTTTTTGGTATATATGTATGCATGTGTGTGTACTATTGCATTTGGTAAATGTGTAAATTAACACAAACAAATGAACGAATAAATGGTGGGATATAAATACACACTTAAAAACACACTGTTACCCATACAAATGAATTTGATTTCCTGTAACGGCACTTGAAACGAAATAAATGAATGTTTATTTACACACATACATGCATACACATTTGGTAATATTTGCTTATGCATTCAAAACCAACTAACAAACATATATTCTCGCACCACCTTCACACTATCCCTTAATCTGCTTATCATTATGCCCATTTACTCAGGTTCTCAGGTGTCAGAAATTGTTGTTGCACCCTACGATGCCACATTTTCGGCCCATCAATTGTGTGAAATTACAGATCTGACATTCTGCATCGATAATGAGGTGTTGTATAAAATTTTCTATCACCGTTTACGTTTCCTTTCGCCCTCCTACGATGGACTGAATCATTTGGTGTCCGTAAGTAATTAAATACATTCGCTATGCTACGACATCCCTCAGAATTTTTCGCGTTTGTTGTATGTGCTTTAGATGGATGTGTTCAAAATCAAAGAATTATTTTGTTGTTGTTCTGTTCTTTTATGTACGTGAGATTCTAATTACGTATAGAAAAATGTGTTGTTCACCCATTAAAATCGTTTACATATGATTAACGTTTTATCCAATACAATTTGTATTGCTCAAAAATAAGATTTAAGAAATTTAAAAGTATACTTTGTTCAACAATATATTTTTAAGTTCTTTACGAACATAAAGAATATTAAAGAAATTATGTAGTTTGTTTTAAACGCCTCATTCCGTTTATATGTTTCTTTTTAATGATAACGTTCCAAAAAAAATATTCATGCGCGAAATAAAGAAGAAGATATTATTTTTTGATTAAATTATTCCTAAAATAAATGTTTTCATTACGATTTTTTATTCCCTAAAATGTTGTGTAGAGGTTTTATTTATCTTAGCAATATTTTATTCACTGTTATTTTTTAATTCCGACATTTTTAAACTAAAAAATTGTACATGTATGGATTGAAATTGTTTTCAATATTTTTAAAGCAGATGACTTTAAATTTGCTAAACTATTTTGAATTGTTGTCAATTTATTTTACAAGCATAGAATGTTATTTTTAGAGATATGGAACTTTAAAAAACCATTACAATGGATTTAACAAAGTTTTGACATTTAATATTTAAAAATGGCCTCTGCGACTGCGCCTTATGAACGGCATCCTGGCTGTTTGATTTTACACCACTTTTTCGAGTATTACTTACCAGTCTCATTTCTTTTATAGTTCGTAAAATGTTGGCTTCTAAATGACCAATCGTTGCTGGTTTATTAGCATGGACCAGATATTTTACGAACTGCCACAAATAGTAGTATAAAAGTGTCAGATCACACAAACGCGGTAGCCAATTTACAGGTCCATTTCTTGAAAAAATTCGATCGCCAAGCTTTTGGCTCATCAAAGTTATGGTTTCACGCGCTGTATTGCATGAAACGAAGTCTTATTGTAATAATTTCTCCTCCAAATGATTGACAATTATATTAGGAATTAAAAAATAAAAGCTGCAATGTTTGTTTCTGTTTGCACTTTATGGGTTCGATTTAAATAAATATTATCCAAAAGAGTATTTAAGTGTACTCGTGAATCAATCCATACCTGATGAAATGGACGATTATACACCGGAGAGCAGAGCGTAAATTTTGAGAAAATATTTTTTGATTTGTAGTAATTATTAATGACTTTAATAAGTTAAATATAAGAAAGAGACCTGTGAAGTAAGATATAAGATAAAAAAAATTATATTTTAAGCAATTGTGTTTGTAATGACGTAAGCGAAAAGTAACCAACTCAAGCGCTTTTTGGTAATGAGAGTTTTCGGTCAGCTTTATATTCTTTAATTTTTTTTTAATTAATAAAAAGCATAATACAATGAAAATTAAACCCTCCGACAAGCAACAATTACCAAAAATTAAGCTATTTGCCGTATCAAAAACAAATCTCGTATCACAACTTAAACTATTTAAAGAAATGTTTTTCATACAATAAATGCTTTTATTAGGAATGATTCAGAAAAAACGTATACTCGTATGAAAATAAATAAAACTTAAACCGTTTAAGATAATAATTCTCAAAAATACTTAAATTAATTCAAATTTGTGCAAATTCACTAAACCTTAAAATATTGACATATAATGCGATATTTTTAAATGTATCCTATTTTTCTGGAATTTCACCCATTAAAAACTTTATAGTTGCTTTCGTAACCTTTTTCGACAAGGTAGTCCACTTACGGAACAAATCGGACATGTCCTGTACTAGAGCCTAATACCATTCCACAAACCAAAGTATTGGGAAATTGAGTGGATTTGCATTCCGTAATACAAAATTGACATTTTTTTTAAGTAGCATTTTATTAGATAGTCTCATGATGCCACATTATACTAGAAATATGAATGAACTTTGTGCTTTTTTAAGAATGGTAAAAGACATTTTTGTAGACTCTCCCTAATATATATTTTGGTATTTATCGTGCCTGATGTCACAAATAGCCTATCATTTGTTGTTCTTGGGGATTATTGTTTGTTTTTTTTGTTCGGTATTATTCTTGAGCATTATATCGTATATCAGCCATATAAAAAACCCGGAAGTGGTAAAAAGTCTGTCAGTACATAAGTTTCATCATCCACTACACAACAGGTGTATTTTTTTATAAAGTTTGACCTAATTTTTTTTTCGCTCGTTCTTTTGCTCAAAATTTCTTTACCGCATTACAATCTGGAACTTTCTGAACTTTATACGACTTTAACCCAGCCTCAGCTTTGGTTATGCGCATAAAAAAATCATTTAACTTTACAGTCTACTTTTCATTTAAGGGTGTTAGGTGCTCTTTGAAAGAGTTGTTCGACTTCTTTTGCCTTACCAGCATCTATAAAGGCTTTTTTTCTAACCCAGTCTTCCTTTTTAACGACTTTTTAACAGTATAACTATGTGCCTTAAGATCTTTTGCTATTTTTCTGAAAGCTCATATTGAATTTTTTTGAAAAGTTTTAATTATTTTATCGCGTACTTTTCTATTATGACCAAAATAACAGTTGAAAATCACTGATTTGGAAAAAAATCTGACATAATATCAAAAGCTAACGTCATTAAAAAAATAATAATTAGCTATACCTAGAACACGTACGTTTTTCCTGACTCAAAACGTTGCTGACTTAACTGTATCCCTTTTCAATTTTAATATTTATTTATTTGCTTACGTACTTTTTCAATCACCATCAAATAAAATGCCTCAAGCGCTCAATTTTTCATTTAAATTTTATTTCAGTTTAAACAAACAGTTCAACATTAAAATGTTTAATTGACAGGAGGAAATTTTTTTGCCAATAATACATATGTACATATGTAAAGGGTTCACCATCTAACGTTTTTTTTTTCAACTAGTGCTAATTTCGTGAATGGTAACACTTAGCTCATGTCTGATTTGACAGATAATTAGTTTTATCCTTCCGCTGAACGAATATGGTTGTATATACGCTTGAACAACGCTGGGAAATATTGCGACATTACTTTGGCCGATTTTGCCAAAAAAATCATCTTTTCAGATAAAGCTCATTTTGACCTTGGCGAGTATGGAAACAAACAAAATTGTCGCATTTGGGGCACAAAAAACCCGCATGCATACATTGAAAATCCGTTACACTCAAATCGAGTCACTGTTTGGTGCGGACTTTGGTCCAGAGGCATAATTGGGCCATTTTTCTTCGAAAATTAGCAAGGAGTGGCCGTAGTTAATGGTGATCGTTCTCGGGCCATGTTAAACGAATTTTTGTTCACAAAAATTTAAGAGAAGGATATTGGCAACATTTGGTTTAACAGGATGGCGCTCCGTCCCACACAGCCAAAGCTACATTTTTTTATAGCTTAAAAAAAAAAAAAAAGGTTTTTGGCGGACCATTTATGAATACACCATTTCCTTTGCAAATTCATACATATCGTAATTGTTTCTGCAGATTTGGCATACAAGGGACCATAATAAGGAACCATCTTTCAAAAGCACTTTTGCTTGAAGTTATCGACACAGTTTTGTTTCAGCATTTGAATGTTGTTTACGGTTGTTCTGAACATTTAAAAAAATGCCCCTATTCTCGTTGACAATTCAACTTTTGAACAATCAAGTTATTTTTTAATTTTGTAAAACAAAGCATTTTAAGCAAGGCATATTAATTCATCAGGTAATTGCAGTTCGGAGAGAATTTTTTTTTTTATATTTTTTATATATGAAGTTTGACATTTGAAATAAATGAGAGAGGAGAGAAAATTGTTATCTATAAACTTTGACAGCTGAAATTTAAAATAAGTGAAGAAAAAATAATCAGCTGATGAAACAAGACTACCTGATGAATAAATGTGCCTTGATTTTAAGTTAAAATTTTTTTGGCATTATCAACTCAAAATACAAGTAGTTACAGTAGAAGAAACAACGAAAAAAATTTAATTGAATTTGAAATGGCAATGCAAATTTTGTAATGGCAACAAAAAAGTTTTTATTGATTTAATAGTAATTAAAATATGTACACATTTTAGAAAAATTAAAAAAAAAAATGCCTGACTCAAAACTCCAAAGACGTCAAACAGAATTGAAATGCAACTTTTTTTAAGCTTTAAATAAGTTTTATATCCCACTGCTTATGTGTGGCTGCACACACATATTCGATACATAAATACACATGTGTGCAAGTTTATACATATTTCAATTATTGTTGGAGTGCACCTTGTTGTTTTTGTGGCCAAAACTTTTTCGACAAAATAATCAATTCAATTTAATTTTTTTTTTGTATTTTTGGTTTTTCGGTTTGCCTGTCATGTTCAGTTTAATTACTTCCTTATTAAGATTGTTTATTAGAATATGTCAACTGCAATTGACAATATAATAGATTTTTAATAATTGAAACTCAATGTTGTTAGTTTTATACAGCAATTTTTAGGGTTATTATTTAAGGACTATTGAAAGAATTTAAAAACACATTTTTCAAATCTAAAAAAGTTCATCTTTTATTCGTCTATTCTTATTATGACTTTGTATATGCATTCATCCCTACAAGTACACAAACAGAACACAACTGATTATTAACAAAGTAAACATTTAAAGATCAATTAACTTTTACTATCATGAACAAATTATGTAATACATTTTTTATACACACTTAAAGATTCAAACGACTTGCATAGGATTTACATCATCGTTTTGAAAACTAATCACACATGCACCAGGCAGATGTTAAAACAGTTTCTTAAATGGCGCGTGTATTCAATAATATTTAACTAATAATTTTAAAGTTTTCTTCATCTTCATTTTTCTTCAGCGGTCATACATATAATAAAAACTATTTAGCTCACGAGATCATTACATTTCCCCCCTCTTTTGTTCCTTCTATGGGCATATTTTTTTAATTTATAGGTAACAATGTCTGGTGTTACCACCTGTTTACGTTTCCCTGGTCAACTGAATGCTGATTTGCGAAAATTGGCTGTGAACATGGTGCCATTCCCACGTTTACATTTCTTCATGCCTGGTTTTGCTCCACTAACCGCCAAGGGCTGCCAACAATATCGTGCACTAACTGTGGCCGAATTGACCGCTCAAATGTTCGATGCCAAGAACATGATGACTGCCTGCGATCCTCGACATGGTCGTTATCTAACCGTGGCCACCATCTTCCGTGGTAAGTGGAATTTTTTTTAACAAAAATTTTAATTAAAATTCTTTCTCCATTTTAAAGTGATTATTTTAAATAAATTTTTTGTATCTTTTATTTATTAAGTATTTAATTTATGTAACTTGTATTAAAACAATTAATCCTATTTGATTAATGACTGTGTATAATTTTGTGTATGTGTCTGTATTGTTTTGAAGCTCCTGCAATTTCTTTTCATGTCAAATAAATTGCGTTAAATATTTAATTAAATTCGTGATAACTGTAAAAAAAAGCTTAAAAGCTAAACACAAAAAAATAGATAAAACTCAGTACACAGTTATGAATGTCTATACATATAGTACAATGTGTATCTATGGTAATAAGGTAAAAGTGCTTATGTCTGTTTTTATAGTTTTTCAGAAAAGCACTTTCAAATTTTTGATTTGATTTTTATAAATTGATTCCCTTGAAATAAACAATATTATATGATTTCCACGCTATATAAATTTTATCTGTTTAATTAATTTTATTTAGTTAAATTGTAAGTAAAAATAAGTTATTAATATTAAGGGAAGCAGTTTATGAAATTTTGTTTTGATGAGAGTTTGTTTATACTAAACAGACAAACTAATGGCGATGATGAAGGCTATCTGACATATGTAAGCCCTGTAGAAGAATCTGTAAATGACATTTGTGCGGTACATTTAGAAAGTCTACAATACGTACAACAGTTTTGTATTGATGAGAAAATATGGTCAGATCACTTTCCAATAAAATTGACACTACAACTCACTTTATCCAGTGCATCAGCAAAGAATATAAACTTACTTCCTAAAATTAAATGGTACGAAAAAGAAAAGCATAAATACCAAGCAAAACTTAATGAAAAACTACAGTCTCAAAATAATGATAATATTAATATTGCATCTCTAACACAAATTATTAAATCATCAGCTATACCAAAAAAAGTTAAAAAATTTGAACCAAAAAGTAAATGGTATAATAGCGAATGTAATAAGGCTAGAGTATCAGTTATGCAACATTTAAAAATATATAGGGCAACCAGAAATATCGTTGATAAACAACTTTTCTTAAATGAGCAAAAGAAATATAGAGCAATATGTATGCAGAACAAAAAAATATACTTTTAAAATCTGGCGGACAAAGTAAACCAAATTAGTGACAGCAAACAATGGTGGAAATTTGCAAGAGAGGTACGGGGGCAGAGCTACCAGATTGAATGTAAAATATCAGCTGCAGAATTAAGAGTGTATTTTTCAAATTTATTAAACCCTCCTCGAATAGCTCACGAGTTTCTGTACACTCCGGTGCTAAATACAGATGAAAGTCTCGACAGGGATATTACTCTGCAGGAACTCAAACTGGTAACAAAAAAATGCAAATTAAATAAAGCGCCTGGGGAAGATGGAATCCCGTATGAATTTTTTATTAATGTCACAGAACAATTCCAAGTACAATTGGTAAACTCATATAATAAAATGTATAGTAGCTGCATTCTAGATGAAGCGTTTTCTAAAACTGTCGTATTTACGATATATAAAAAAGGAGATCCTAATAAATATGCCGGAAAATTATAGAGGTATATCTTTTATGAATTGTGTTGCAAAGTTAATGATGGGAATTCTCAACAACAGACTGTACGAGTGGGCCAATAGAAACAATGTTTTGACAGAATATCAGGCTGGATTGCGTAAAGGGTACTCCACGGCTGATAACATATACAACTTAGCCGGAATTGTCAATTTAAAGTTAGCCGAAAACAAGAAAGTATATGCATTTTTCGTCGATTTTAAGGCTGCATTTGATACTATAGCTAGAAAATCGTTGCTATGCAAACTTTACTCAATTGGTATTTCATACAAATTCGTTAAATGGCTAGAGGCTGTTTACTCTGACACTAAGTATGCGATATCGAACGGTGAAGAAAGGTCAGAGTATTTTCAGACGAATTCGGGAGTAAAACAAGGCTGCTTGATGTCACCACTTTTATTTTCATTATATGTCAACGATCTACATGACTGCCTAACTGGGGGTATAAATATAAAAGGCATACCTGTCCGTCTGTTAATGTATGCAGATGACATCTGATCCTGTCAGATGATATAGATACCCTTCAGAGAATGATTAATAACTTAGAAGACTACTGTAATTTATGGAATCTTGAGGTGAACCTAAACAAATCGCAAATATTAATATTCAGAAATGGAGGACGCTTGAAAAATCAAGAAAAATGGAAGTTTAAAGGAAATTTTATAAAAATCACTAATGAGTACAAGTATCTGGGTGTAATTTTAACGCCAAAAATGAAATTTTCAAAACATATTGAAAGCAGAAATAATCAGGCTAAAGTCGCTATGCATACAACCTGGAAATCATTTATATCAAATACACAAATTCGGTTACAGCAAAAGTGGAACCTTTTTTTAGCCGTATGTAGGTCAATTCAATCATACGTGGCACAGGTATGCACTTTAGCTTATACTTTTTTGTTGTAATAGTTCTAAAAACACCAATCAAAAATTTTAAACAGATTTAGCATATCGAAGCTCTTTGATAAAATATTTTTTAATATCTAAACGAACACTACATCATTTCCGTTCATCAGTTTGGATTCCGAAGAGATCATGGCACCACATACCAGGTGCTGCGCATCGTTAATCTTATCAGACAGGCTTCATAGACGTTATTAAATAATTTGACAATAGACTCTATGTTATCCCCAAATTACCCAAAAATTACTGCGAAATTAATTATTGGATCGTTAATTTTTAGTAAAGTATAAAGACCTTATCTTTAACTCAAGAAAAATCGTGGTAGGAGTTTTGGTATCAGTATACTTGGTTCTCCCATACAGTAAAAAAAGTAAACCTAGCAAAGTGCGCACATTTCACTTTCACTTTGAGAAAGGGAAACTGTTGAAAACTAAAGATAAACAAGTAAAAGCGCTATATCTTATAAGCGCCGAATCTTATAAACCCTTCACAACGAGTAGTCATGCAATAACAGTAGTTTGTATCACCATGCATACCATATGAAATGCGTACATACATATATAAAAACATCCCATTGTAAAATTATAAATTTACGTATGTATGTTAAAAAATAAAAAATAAAAAAAAAATAAAAAAAAAATATTAAAAAAAAAATTAAAAAAAAAAATAATTATAATATATATAATAAATATAAATCAAAAAAAATGAATAGAAATATAAATAATATATTAAATAGAAAATAAAAAAAAAATAGAAAAAAACAAAAATTTTTTTTGGCTCAGCTGGGATTCGATGCCACGTTTTCTCTAACCAGTATACACGTTTGTATGTATGTATGTTGTTGCTGTAATGTTGTTTTTGTGAAAAAAAAATCGGGTTTTTGCTCATATCTCAGTTGTTTATGTACCGATGTTTCTGATTTTTCTACTCCCAAATATTTCTGATATTTTAATACCTCACCCGGGTCCAAGCGATGTCGGGGGGCTTCAAAAAGTTGATTTCAACATACACACGGACAGACGATCAGACTGACAGAGCTTAATCGACTCCCTTATTCATAAGCTTTCAGAAAATATATACTTTATGGGGTCGGAAATGAAAATTGTAGAAATTTCACACGGAATGACAAACCTATATATACCCTTTCTCACTGTGTGAAGGGTATAAATAACATCGCTATGCTAGGGCAAAATCATTTAAAATTTCTTGGTATACACCTTGATTGACGCTTTACCTGGTCTCAACATATCGAATGCAAATCCGTACAACTCAAACTCAAAACACTACATCTTTAATGGTTTATTTGTTCTCATTCTGCTATCAACCTAAACTACAAGATACTACTTAACAAAGCTATCATTAAGCCAATATAAACCTGTGGTTTTTCAACTATGGGGAACAGCTTCTGCTTCTAGTATAGAGAAAGGCGACAAAATATTTCGACTAATTACTGGAGACCCGTGGTATATTAGTAACGCGAATATTTACAAGGAGCTTAATATTTCTTTTGTTCGCAACTAAATAAAAACCTTATGCTTAAAATATGAAAACTAGAAATTCATCCAAATCCTCTCGCACAGAATCTACTGCATTAAAAATGTTTCGTCAGAGCTTTCACAAAAGAAAGTTGGACTCTGAATTAAAAGATAAAAATTAGTTTCGAAAATAGTATAAAATTAATATCGCTTTTATTCGCACTCAGAGAACAATAGCAATAGACCCAGAAATTAATTAATTACAGATTTTCATACTTATTGTCATTTTCTTAATATAGAAAATCTAATAAATGAATTATGAGTTTAAAAAAATTGGCATTTAATCGTACAACTTCGACACACAATATTCTATCGAAATATATTTCCCTTTCAGCTGCATTCGTTTCCAGAACTAGGTAATTTCGTTAGGAGGTCAAGCTATTTTTTAGGCATTTCCAAGAGTTAATTATATCCCATTATAGGTTGTTATTTATATCCTCTTTATTGCATGGCTGGAATATTTTGGTGTCTGGCTATTTTGTCTTATTATTGTGATAATGTCATGTTGAAATATTATACTTCAAATTTTTTTGATCGGTTAATTAGATACAAAAATAACCATAACTTTTTTCTTGTAGCATAATCTTTTTGTGCTTGTATTTATTCAATTCCATTTATTTATCCTTAATAATCCTATTTTATTCCAAAATTTAAAAATTAAAAGCAATAAAAATAACACGTAGTATAAAAGAGAGAAAGAAACTGAGAAAAGGGGAGATGAGGAAGGAAAAGTACAAAAGCAAAAAATTATAACTTTTGATATGTAATTTTTCAGAGAAATTTATTATAAACATATTTAAAAGAAAACTTTTTTCTTAAAAAATTTATGCATAAAAACTTAAACCAAACCCTAGTTCCCACAAAAATTCGCTATATCAGAAAAAGCAATCCCCATTTTAGAAGTAAATGCAATAAAGAGTGAATACCAAATTTATTTAGAAAAAAATAAAATAACTAAACATTCTTTAAATAAGAGTTTAAATTGACACACTCCATCTGTTTGGGCTTTTATACCATTACACATCAAGCACTCTTTTAACAAAAACAATTTGTGTCAGCACGTATTACTCTGTTTATTTTTTACTTTGTTACGTACATGTGGTGTGCGTAAATTTTAGAAGCTACTTTAAACACTTATAACTCCTAATTTGCACATCTGCAAGCAAATTCCTTTCAAATGATTTATTTTATTATAAAAATCGGTTGTATAGTGTGAGCTTAAACTGTGTTAGAACCTAGGAATATAATATACCAGATATATTGCCGATGAAAAACATCACAGAGGGGGGAACATGGGATGAAATAATTAGGGTAAGAAATACCCAAAGCATCGATCTTTCTACAGACGGATCGAGAATTGATGACCTTACTGGAATGAGCTTGTATGACATATGTATATTCTTCTGTTTACCATATCATAGAAATGTTTTCCAGGCTAAGATTATGACAATAACGAGAGTTATTAATGGATAAAGGAGATTAATAACGAAGTACCGATTCGTATCTTAGCAGACAACAAATTAGTTATGACTCAAAAGAAAAAGTTAAATCTCGGAATGCCCTGCAATGCAAGAGTGAAATAAACTCGCCTGCAAATTTTGAACATCTAGATATAATATAGATATTAGGCCATCGCAGCATAATTGGAAGCCATGAAGCTGGCAAATTATACAAAATGGTATCACTTGTTAATATCATTACTTTGAAAAATGCTAAACCCTTTCACAGGCTTAAAAATGATCATAGTCAGTAAGATGACGAACATACTAAGGATGCCCTAAATATTGAGAAAACGAAAGATGTTCTGAAACTGAGTAGGCTAACACTTAGAAGATACACTAGTGTAATAACAGGTCACACGGATACAAGAACTCATCTAGCCCGAATTGAACTATGTAGAGTATGAGAAGAAAAAGATGAGACTTTAGAATTCTACTTTTGTCAATGTCCTGACTTTAAAAAACGGGGTTAAAGTTTTTAGATAGGAATACTAGAGCTGATGAGTACTGAGCCCCACTTGCAGGTTGATAGAACATTTCTGTGATGAAACAACGAGTTAAGTATTCGAGTTTTAATAAGGCTTTTGTAGTTAAGATTTTTTAATTATAATCTTTAGCATCCAATAGGGTCCAAGTATACTAGTAATAGTACTATTATACGTCTACAACGACCAATGGTACTAGTAATTTCCATTGCACACTCAATGCTAATTTGAGCATAAAGATGGTATAGGCAAATTTACGGTTGAGAACCAGTATTGGTCATTTGTATACTAGTTAGACACTAGTTGCATTTCCTGCAGAGTGTGTAACAAGAAGTCGACTTAACCAATTACTATACAAAGTATTTATACAAAAGTAAACTTAATTTTTTTTATTTATTACATAGAAACTGTTCATTAACATCCCTCTTGTACTACACTTTTACAAATTTATCCAAAAATACATAAAATTCGTAAAACAAATTTTTCGAAAATAAAAACCTTAAAACTTTATCCTCTTATTTTATTTCTCACTTACACACTTAGTTGCCTCTTTAGAATCTCATTAAAATAACATTTAAAATTTCATTAAGTTTTTACATTATGGCCATAAACAGAAAGAAAGAAATTTAACAAATGAAATGTATCCTTTAACAAAGAAAAATTTATTGTGTGACCAGTTTTGGCAGTAATCATAAATAAATAAGTTCTAAGAGTAAATTTAACTTTTTTCCAACTTTATGACTTTCTGACTTTATTTGTCATCAAAAAAAAACAACATCAAATGAATAATGAGTTAAAATTATGATAGCAAACAGAATGTACATAAAACAAATGTAAAGTAAACAAGTAAGAGCACTATATTCGGCTGTGCCGAATCTTTTATACCCACCACCAATTTTGTGTACATTTAAAGCACAATATTTATTATTTTGTTACTCATTATGGAATAATCTTTTTATAATAAAATATGTATCACTTTCTTTGTAGAGGGTGGTTAAATTTTAAGGGCCCATGTTGAAGGTGAACTACAGCTAGTCTTTAAATTAGTTTTCTGCATTTCATTTTACATTTCTCAATCTCAAACTTACTCAATTTGATCCGTGGAAAGATACGCAAATGAGCAACGCTTTAAAGTTATTTAGGTTTTTTATGAAAATGGGCATTCAAATCAAAATGCATTTTGTGCACTTCGTAATTCTTTTGATCAACATAATCATTCAAATTCATCCACAATCGGGAAAATTTAAAAAAATTTTTAAATTTCTGCAAAACAGGTCTGTATAAAATGTTAGAAAATCTGTGAATGCCTTCTTAGTTCGTTGAATGGGAACCATTGCTGTTTTTTGCGATAGTGTGGCAAAACAGCAGTCAACCTCGACTCATCATCGTGCCCAACAATTGAGCATCAACATTGTCATTGAAAATTTGGACCATCAGATAGTGGAGTGGCGCCAAGGATGGGGGGGGGGGTTCATTTGGCCGATATTTTGTTAAATACATAATTTAACCGTTCAAATATTATCATTACAAAAAGAAATAACAATAATGTCCTAAATAATTTGTGTTTTATTTAAATTCAACATAAAATTTAACCACCCTTTATTACTGCGATATGCTACTGAAATGCTTTTGTAAATGTAGTCTTTCAATGAAAGTTGGCGTTAAAGTAGGCGTGTCAATAAAGTTTCTGCTAATTAATACAACTTAGATATTTCAATATAGTTCTTTATTTTCCCAAAAACTTTGTCAATAGAGAAATTACATGAATTTAAGAAAACCCGTTATATGGGATGTAGGCGTTATAGTGGGCGTGTCACCTAAACTTTTTGGCACAACAACTACATTGACTAGAAGGATATATGTAGTAAATTTCCTCATCATACCTCTAATTTTGTCGGTTTTATGAGCTTTAACATTTCATTAACGGTAGATAACGTGAAAAGTGGGCGTTATAGTAGGCATGTCAAAGTTATTTTTACGCATGAGTACATTTTAGATGTTTCAATATAGCCCTGTATTATTCCAAAATCTTTATTAATAGAGAAATTATATGAATTTTAGGTAAAGCGTTATATGGGAGGTGGGCGTAAAAGTGGGCGTGGCACCTTAATTTTTTTTTACAATAATGACACTGCTTAGGGGGATATACGTAGCAAATTTGATCGTCATACATCACATTTTGGCGGTTTTATGAGCTTTGAAATTTCATTAACGGTAGATAACGTGAAAAGTGGGCGTTATAGTAGGCGTGTCAAAGTTATTTTTGCGAATGAGTACATTTTAGATGTTTCAATATAGCCTTTTATTATTCCAAAATCTTTTTTAATAGAGAAATTATAAGAATTTTAGGTAAAACGTTATATGGGAGGTGGGCGTAAAAGTGGGCGTGGCATCTTAATTTTTTGGCACAATAATGACATTGCCTAGGGGGATATACGTAGCAAATTTGATCATCATACCTCTAATTTCGGCGGTTTTATGAGCTTTTAAATTTCATTAACGGTATATAACGTGAAAAGTGGGCGTTATAGTAGGCGTGTCAAAGTTTTTTTTGCGAATGAGTACATTTTAGATGTTTCAATATAGCCCTGTATTATTCCAAATCTTTATTAATAGAGAAATTATATGAATTTTAGGTAAAACGTTATATGGGAGGTGGGCGTAAAAGTGGGCGTGGCACATTGATTGTCCGTTAGAAAAAAGCCTCTCACCAAAAAGCAAAGTGTGCAAAATTTCAGAGTCGTACATCCAATTTTGTTGCTTTTATGACGTTTTTGTTTTTAAATATACCGAAAAATACACTGTGCGGTATAAATTTTCGTACATTTTGATCGATAACTCCTTTCCTAATGATCAGATTTAGGTAATTTTTGGTGAGAAATATTGTTTTGACTCGAGAAATATATATTCGAAGTTTCATGACTCTACGTTAATTCGTTTGGACACAATACCATTTTATTCGATGTTCGTAGGACACGGTTTTTTCGACCTACTCTTGCGTTCCGAGCTATAACTCACTTCCTAATATTCCGATATAGCCCATTTTCAATACCAAACAAACCTTGTCTATAAGAAAGATTCTGGCAAAATTTGAGCCTCCTAGCTTTTTCGGTGCGACCTCTATCGTGCTTTCAACAGACGGACAGACGGACAGACGGACAGACGGACAGACGGACGGACATAGCTAGATCGTCATCAAATCAAACCCTGATTCAGAATATATATACTTTATGGGGTCTAAAATGGATATTTCGATGTGTTACAAACGGAATGACAAAATGAATATACCCCCACCATTTTTTTGGTGGCGGGTATAAAAATACCTTTAAAAAAGTTAACAGAATAAATAAACCCACCTCAAAACAAGCAACATTATGAAAAATAGTTTTTTTTTTTAATAACAACCCATAAACACGTTAAATATCATGGTTCATAGATAAACAACAACATTTCAAGACATTTAGTTTTGAATTCAACCGAATGAAGAAAGCATTACGTAAAAGGCATAAATATTTTATATTTTCTTACAAATTTGAAAAACGTAAAAAGTTTGTCATAAAAATGTATGATCCCTTTTAAACCCCCCATAGTTAGTGACAAACTTTTCTTAATAAGACCACTTAGTAACCGCTCAAACATTTGTCAGGTAAGACGTGACACATCGCAATGCATACTAGTGGTGGTAAACGTTTTCGTTCACAGCACACTTTATAAGTTTTGTTCGCTTTTTTATGTCGGCTTATGTCTGACACTTTAAAACTGCCAAATATAAACAAGCCTACTACTGAGTGTGTGTGTGTGTGTACTTTATTATACACCTTTTTGTTGTATTTTTCGATGATTAATGATCTTGTTATGGTAATGGATGAGCAAAGTCTAAACGAGTGAAAAATAGAAATATTTATTCATTCAGACACTAGACTCTGATGATTAAAGTTTCAAATTATTCAACTTTTATAGGAGGAGAAAAACTTTACAAAGAGCCTAAAAATTAACTTTTTTTATTAAATTTAGTATATATTGACGTATTATGTTAATATTTAATTTTGTAGGCAAAATAAGCTTAATAAAATGTTGTATTAAGTGACTTGATGAAGTAGTTCATAGTGTGTTAGTCTCCAGTTTCAGTCTTGCTAAAACCAAATGGCATACATTTCCAACTGAGACAGGAAAATGTTGGTAAACATGTCTCTACCGTTCACAGTTGTTTATGATAATCGTGTTTCGTCATTGGTTTGAGGATTATCATCGCTGCAAATGCCGTAATACTACTTAAAGGTATTAAACCAAAAGTGTATTTCATACCAAGCCTTTTGGTGTGGTGATTTTAATGTATATTTAAATAATTTGTAAACATTGCTCTAGAGTCTAGAGTATTCAGAGCCAAACTAAATTTACCTCAAAACATTCCAGAACTGTCGGATCAGCTGTTACAGAAAATAATACCTGCAAATTTATCCGCTTCTTAAAAAAAACATTCTAATTATATTTGAAGTTTAAATAAGCAGCAAAATAATCGTGTAGACTTTTGAAAAAAATTTGTTTGTATAAAAAAATAAAACAATGGAAAATGCACATGTGCAAAAAAAATATGAAATATCGAAAATTCTCTACATGCCTGAAAATTTTTTAAACCTGACAACCTTAAATTATTTTTTGTCGACAAATGCAATTTTAGTTACCGATTTTTCTTATACCATAGACAGACGGCAGCGTTAATTTGCATTAAAATCTTACTAATGCACATTAAAATTTTGCTGTGACAGACGACTGTTTCTGCATTTAGTAAAAATTGTAAATGCACTAGCAATCACAAATCTGAACATGTTTCTACAAGTTGGGATGGCAGAAGGACACTCTGAAATAAGAGAAAGGGAATTGTGGAAATTCGTAGGTTTAATGGTATCTTTTCATGGAGGTTATAACTCATACATATGTATGTACATACATATGTATGTAGGTATGTGGTATTTTTTTAAAGGACCGTAACAGCGCTTTTTGGGAGAGTGACGTGCTTACGATGGACGATACCAGTATTAGGGAAAACTTTCGCCTAAACAGAAAGGCATTCCAAAATATATGTAAAAAATTTCAAAATATCGAATCTATTTTTATTTTACATTATTGATTTTTTAATTTTTTGATTGATTGCCGACCGTCTTGCCATATTGAAATTGCTAAATGCAGTATAAATTCAATTTGATTTAGTGCATTTACGTGAAATCTAAAGCTTAGTCTAGACGATATGTTGAATCAGCAAATTTGTGCTTAAAAATTTGTTACAAGTGCCATCATATCGTGTAAACGCAAAATTTTTTCATCATACGTATAATTAACATCATTTGCTAACACTTTTTTAACAATGCCATCAAATGTATGTCGACGATTTCAACATATCGTGTAAACAGCATATTTTTAATGCTGGACAAATTTCCTACGTATGAAGACAAATTTGTTGTTTGTTGAAAAGCGTATTTCAGCTTTTCATCATATGGCAAATGTAGTATCATATAGAATTGTTGCAGTGTTGCCTAATTTGTTATATTCTTTGCTAGAATTTGTAAGTTATACATTAGTTATTTAGGCAAAATGGTTGATGTGAATTTTTGATCACTCTTTGATCGGTGATAAAGTATTGGATGTAAATATCATTTATTAAACACCTAGGCTTTTAGTTAATTAAATACGATAAGTTAGTTTCCTATATCATAAATTCTTACCACAACGAGTTACACTAAAATTTTACCAACAGCAATCCCTTTTTTTGTTTGTTATTATCTTTTATATTATTACTAGTTTTGGCCTGCTCTAGCCATCAGCAAGATAGCGAAAGCAATAGATGACTGTTTCACAATTATTGTTTAGATTAGTGTCAACTTTAAAATTTCGAAAAGCATCAAAACATTTAAAATGCGTTATTTTCAAAATTTTTAACTTTTTATTTTATTTATTTCATAAAATTCTAAATTTCCGTATAAAAATATAATAAGGAACATAAAGCCAAAACAAATTCTATATCACCCTTTAAATTATAATGCTATCAATATGAACATTACTATATGATTACTTATGAGAATACTAACTACATCATGGTGTCAATTGTTATTTTGTAATATTGTAAATTAAAAAGTTTTTGCATATTAATATATTTTTTAGTTTCATTTCTCTTATAAACCATATAAGATATCAAGAAATAAGTATGGAAATTAAATAATAATAAATAATAATAATAAATATAATCAATGTATCTAACTATTGTTTATTATGGTTTTTGGTTTAAAACAATAATAAGCTAACAATCTGCAATAACATAAACATTGTTTACTATCAATCCTTATTTTTTTCGTAATATCTACTTGCGATATTTGTTTTTTTTAATTTAGTATTTAGAAAAAACAAAACACCTGAATTTCAAAATTTTTTTTGCGATAAAAAAGCACTAAAAACATTGATAAAACTAAAAAGTTGACAGCGCTGTTTCTTATAACTATTTGTTTATTTTTTGTTTGGTCAGTACTCAACAGAATGTTGGTTGAACAACAAAGCATGATGTTATGTTCCGTGTTCTTGTATTTTGTAATTCCTAATTTTTAATTGTTAAACTTCTTGTTCTAAATTGGTATTTTTAAATTTTTTTTTTTTTTTCTTTATATAAAATTCAATTGTAATAATAAAAGATAAACTTTTTCAGATTATTCTTTTTATTATCACATACATACATATACATAAATATAATTGCCGCAAAAAAGTGTATTGTCAAATTTATTTGGCATATACAAATATATAAACAAATGTTAATACAAATTAACATACATAATTAAACGAAATTCAACATATCGTGTATACACAAAAATTGTATGATAACTCATATGTTGAAATATCATTTGTTGGCGTATGATGAATTCAAAAAATTTGGTACTTTCAGCAAATCGTGTAAACGACCATCATATTCAATATGCTAACAGAGACATTTGCTGTTATTTTAAAGCAAATAAATATTACCACACATTTGCTGATTCATCATACCGTCTAGACTAAGCTTAATACGCATTGAAATGGGGATAATTCAATAGTTAATTTGAATTAAGACTTTTAATTCAAATTAACGCTGTCGTCTGTCTATGGTATTAAACTCTCTATTGAAATTGCATTCGTGTTAATTTTTTGATTTATCATAGAGCGAACTCAAAATCGAAATTGTAAAAACAAAATAAAATTTTGATAACATGCAATTGCGTACACATTTTGATTCCCCTTTCTTCGTCTTTCTCTCTCTCACTCTTTTTCTTTCACTCACAAACTCAATAGTTGTAGCCAAGGCGAATTCATACAGGTAAAATTATCAGCCCAGCTGATGGGGAAGCTTTTTGTCAAAATTGGTTAAATTCGCCTTGATTTCATTTATTAATGCAGGGATAGGAAATGTGATTTTGGTTTCGGTATTAAACAATTAACTTGAATGTACTTTTTTGATAATAAATGTGCTTAATTTATGTATATTTGTTGCTTTTGTGTCATTAATAATGTGTTTACAAAATTTATATCCTTTTTCTAATCAAATTTTATTATATTTAATATGTAAAAACAACTTTTCTATCCCTGATATACGAATTGGCCTTGGCATAAAAAATCCCATGAAAAGTTGCTTTGTTGTATCAATTCGCCGTTGCATATACGTTATGGATATGCCTTGGTTGTAGCTGTTAAATTTGAATTACAGAAGAAATTAAACAACAGTACGTCACTAAAACAACAACAGAACTTTAAGAGCAGTGTTGCCACAACAAAAAAAAATTTTACAACAAAATTTTCTTAAAAATTTAACCAAATGAGGAAAAAGTAACCAAAATTAAAAATTATTTTGATTTTATTAAATTTGTTGTTTTATTTTATTTCATATTTTAATGCAAAAACTAAATAGAATTAAAAATATATATAAAGCGATTTTTTTAGGATCGACAAATTTAAAATTCATACAATGTTGATAAAAACAAAATTTTAGAAGTTTTCAAAACAAAGTTTTAGCAGACCTGACATAATGGGAATTATTTTGATTTTTGGCGTAGAATACGTCTTACCTTACGGTATAGAGAGTCATGTCAGATTGTTATTGTTGTAATCTTTATTTCATTGATTATGAGGAAACGGCGAAATAACTTTTTTTTTAATTTTCTTTGTAGGTAAATGAAGATGTTATCTTTCGTTTGATATACATTTCATATTGGTTGATATCTTTTTAATATTTAAATTTCTCAAATGAAAATTGTTTAAACACATCCACTCAAACATATGTGTGGTGTTTGGTTGAGTGTTTGTAGCATGAACACAAACTATGCTGCTGTTTCAGTGTGGACACAAACCTTCGGCTGTTGTTTTGATTGATGAAATATTGAAATTTCGTATACATATTTACTTATGTATTTAAGTGAAACAAAATGTTAAATGTGAATTTGAATTTAACATGGATATATAATTATAAAAAATATATGAAAAAATGAATTCATACATTTTTATGTTAAATGAAAGTGCTGCCAAGTAAGCAAAATAACAATGCTGCTTGATGCTGTTTGACAGCAGTAACTATCAAATAAATAAATTCATTTGCTTATATTATTTATCATTTATTGTTATATATGTTTTCTTTCTTATCGGATGGCGTATTCTACGTTAAACTTAAGACCTCGGACAACTGTCTGCTGTTTTTTTGCACAATTCTTTTGATTGTTAATTGCTTGAAACTCAAGCTTATTTCTAACTTTTCTTTTTATCAAACTAAGCTGTAAAGAATTCTTTCTGCAGCAGCTGAACTTTGTGGCAAAGGCATTAAGTTTTAAACAAAATAAATAAGTTCTTTGAAACACTTTTCGTTCATTACATTTTTATGGTTGGACACTTTATCCGAAAACTCAACAATACTTATATCACTGTTTAAAATAATATTTGCAAATCTTAACAGTTTCCATTGAGATAAAATTTTTTCTTCATTAGCACCTGTTAAATTTGGGAATGATAAAAACAAAGGTTTCAAACTTATCTCAAAACTTTATTTGGTGTAATTATCTCAAGATTTGTAAAATCTTTTCTTAAAAAATCCAAGCGTTTCAGAATTTCCTTAAAAAGTTCAATGTAAAACTGTTGTATATCTCTTTTAATTTTATGTTTTTGCAAGCTTAATAGGCATACTGGCTACTTCATTGCAATGAGAAACATACAATATTTTAAAGTACAATTTGAAAAATTAACATATCAAATACATAATGAATATGCATATTAAAATTTTAGTGAGAAGTAACCAAAATCAAAAAAGTACACATCAGAAAAAAAACAAACAATTTTGGTTAAAAGTAACCAAAACGGCAACGCTGTGCAAGAGTAAAGCCAAAGACTATAAACTATAGTCTTTGGTAAAGCTACATATGTTCATATTACGTGTAAGAGTATGTATTTCAATATTTTCTTTTTTTTTATCTATTCATTTATTCGACTTGAATTCTTTGGTAAAGTAAATCCAATAAACTGTAGATTCTTATTATCTACGAAATTAATTTTTAGTTCATTTTAATCTATTTTTATACTCTTCACAGAGAGTGCCATTCCGTGTGAAATTTCTCCAACGTTCATTCGCGACCCCATAAAGTATATAATTTCTAAATAGCTTGATATAATGGTTTGAGTATTGTTCGTAAGTATGTTAAAATCAGTTTTTTTAAGACCCCTTTCATCACCAAGAACCGTATGTGATATCAAAATATCATAAGTATTTAGGAGCAGATTGGTATTGAAAATCAGAATAATTCCCCAATAGCCTTTTGAGATTTAAGCAAATAAACACGACTGCCTGTTTTTTTTTCCTTATTTTCGCTACAAAAATTAAAATTTTTTTGTTCTGGGATATCTTATAAACATGCTTGTGACTTTTTATAAATATAATATACTTCTACAGATATTTGTGAAAATTTTTGACAAATCGGTCACTAACCGGCAAAGTTATAGGCAAATATTTTTTTTTAAATTATATAGATTTGTTTTAAATGGCTCTTAATTAAATTTTGGATACGTTAAAGAAACCAAATTATAAGCCGTGCTCTCAAAAAATAAGTTTTTAGAAAAACTGATAACTCGGTGCCTCCGAGTTTTTTCTTAAAATTTACAACCGCCATCAATATGGGTATCAAATGCTTGACTAGTAGAATACGTTTAACTATGTAAAAATTCAAAATCAAAGATGGAGTCGGAAATAATAAAGCAATTGGCGTTTAACATAAAATCTTCAATCTAGGATAAGCTACGATCTGGCCATTATACCTGATGATGGTGAAGGATATTATTAGATTCGGCACGGCCGCATACATCACTCTTACTTGTTTATTTTTAAACATTGTACTATAAAAATTTTAATTTATTTTGAATAAATACAAATTTTAAATTAATTCTTTTAAGATAAAATACAATGTAACAAATTAATATGTCTTATTTACGATGATGAATTGTTTGGTAATCACATATAAAAAAGCTCCCATTTAATCTATTTCAAAATTTGTTACATAATTATCAAAGGACTTAAACGGTATAAAAATATAGGTAAGATATTTCCAGTATATTTCTGTGTTTTGCATATGATTTTGTAATCATTTTAATATTCAACAGAGCAAAAAACTAATATTAAGTCCATAATCCCCTAAAGGCTTTTAAACAAACACAGGGAATAAAGAAATATTTTTTTTTTATTTCCTTTTTTATTTGTTTGTCTTTACATATTAAATAAATAATGACGACAAAAACAAGCAACAAATTGTTTAACACATAAACAGAATAAGAAACAAATGAAAAAATGTGATGAAGAAAGATGAGAGAATCGTAAATAAAAAGAATCTTAATTAAAATACACGTTATTCTATTTATTACCTTTGCGACGCAACAGGCTCGTATATTCAAATAAAAAAAAATATATAAAAAAAGCAACAAACATAAATTCCCATTCCCAAAGGAAAGATTTTCATTTTCAAATAGCAATAAAAACTGACTTCATGTACCTGTTTGTTGCAACACTTACAAACGTATCCCTTAACGATACACACAAACATACAACTTATCATTAAGGATTTAAAATATTTTTAAATGCTATAAAGTGGCAATAATAAAGGTTGCAAAATTATTATTTAAAATTCAATTTAGGTCAAAGGAAATGGGTGATTAAATTTATAAAAAAAAACTGGAGTTTTTATTACAATTTATAAAGCCGCTCTTGCCACCTTATAACTGATCCACCATCATAACATCAGGGTTCTCCTAAATTGCTCAAATTTCTTTACACGTGTATAATAAACACATATTATATCGTTAATATAAGAAGTGAGTTCCAAAAAAAAATCTTAACACATGTTTTGCTTCTTCGATTTTAATTAAAATACCAGCAAATGGTTAACAATAAAATTTTCTTCAAGTCTGCTAAATAAAGTTTTTCAATATTTTCAAGTGTTTGGGAGTTGTTATAAAAATAGAAAAATATATTTATTTATTTTTTTAATATATCAAGTTCCTCAAGCCTCAAAAGAATTTTTCGGCACGCTAACGACACTAAATTAAAATTCAAAGTGTCGAAAATTATTCCCAAAAACAACGAACAAATCAATTAATCAAAAGCAAACAGAATACAGTAAACTATAAAAACGTTGAAATTCAGGTTGGCGTCCTAAATAAATTGTCAGATAAATATATGGGTCAAATATAGTAATATATAGCTTTGTACCTTTTAGCCTTCATAATATTGGTATCAAATGAAAGGGCTTGACCAGTCGAATACAGTAAACTGTGAAAAAGTGTAAAACCCAAAATGGAGTCTAAAACGACCACATATGAGTACCACTTGAAAGGGCTTGAATACAGTTAACTATGTAAAATTAAAAATCAAAGATGGCGTCGGATAATAATAAGGCGAAATAGCGTAAAATGTTAATTCTAAAACGCTATAATGTAATCATTATACCTGTATACATTATGATGAAGGCAAGTGTGGGATGGTCTACCTCTTCTTCGGCTACCTCGGGGGTTCCATTCTATGGCGTTTCTAGTGATGTCGTCATTTGATTTACGCAAAGTATGACCTATTCATCTCCATTTTCTTCTTAATTTTTTCCGTATTTATGGGTTTTTGACCATAATCTTACAATGTATATAGTAACTGGCCAAAATATTTTTAAGATTCTTCGCAGGCACCGATTTATAAATACCTGCAACGAGTTAAGGTCTTTGGAGGCTGTATTCCATGATTCACAGCCATAAAGAAGAATGGATTTTATGCAGGAGTTGAATATGTTTACTTTAGTTCTCTTTGAGATATGCGCCGATCGCCATATTGGGTTAAGCTGACCGAATGCTTGTTTGCCATATTTAATTCGGTTTCGAACGTCATCACTTGAGCCTCCTTTTGTAGTTATTAAGCTGCCGATATAGCAAAATGTTGTAACATCTTTGAGTTCTTGATGATTTATTGTAAATGAACTGTTGTTTTTTTTTAATATGGACTTTGTTTATTTGTAAGAATAACCATAGTTTACTCAGCGGAAAAACGGCATATTCTATAGTGTTTAATCGGTTATTACGATTTTTTACGGTGCTAAATTCGCAAAAGTCGAAGTCTCTGAAGTTGTATTGTTTTTTTTTCTGGAAAATTGTCCAACGATGTTGTCATTTTTAATTTATAAAAAAAAAACGTTTCAGAGTGTTTCATTTTCACTACCACCGGACGACGCAAGCACGCAACGTTTTATCTTCTTGACGTGCTTGGTATGGTAATTTTATACCAGTTACAACATGGCTACCAAAAACCAACACCAACACCTACCAGCCCTTATTAGAAAGCTCATACAATGTTATTTAACCCCACAAAGTTAACTTTCTTCGAAACCTATGTTAATTCATTAAAATTTCAGCACATTTTTTTGCACTTTATAAGCTACGAGTACCAAAGTTTGGCAATTAATAAGTCAACAACAAGAAAAAGAAAACAAATATTAAACTTATAATTCAAGCACATAAACTGCAAACGTTGACCAACGATAACAAAATCTACTTAAAAGACTTTTAAATCTCAAAGCTCACAAATGACAAAAACACGTTATTGGCACTTTATTTACAAAATAGGCTCACACTACTACTCATCACTTTTATAAAAGTGGTCCTCTGATAGTGGTTGTTTTGAAAAACGTCAATGAAAAGTAAAATATGTTTAATATTAATTTTTTCAACCGAATAATGAAAGCAAAAAGTTAAAATGTGTTTTAAAAGCATCTATTAAAAAAAGGCAAAAAGAAAAGAGAGCTATTTGCTTACAAGTCAGTGTACACATATCCCCTGAAGATCATTGTATATTTAAGCATAAATTTGTTGATTAATTATTTGCACACAGATAACAAATAACAACTTGACTTAAACCACATTCACATTTGACAAATACTCACTCAATTATTTGTGACTACTATATTTGGTTAATAGTTATTTAAAGTTTTATTTCTTACAACGATTATCATCAAGCATTTAAAAATACGTTGTTGATATTGCAAATTAACTAAAGAAAGAAAATTTTAGTTCAAATAAAAATCAATTTATTTATATTGAGAGGTTGCATCTATTTCGTCAAATATTTACCTAATTTAAAAATACCTTCCTTTACACGAGTTGAAAAACATATACGTCCATACAAACTAAAGCAGTTAATACACGGCATGCTTTTTACATCAGACTTCTCAAATGTGTGACTCATATGTAATTCAAACTCATATGTATGTCAAACTTTTTATATAACAGTAAACCGCCCCTGACTGTTATCCATTGGCAGAGATTTCTGCCAACAATTGATAACAGGTGGCTTGTCAAAACCAAAAAAAGCAAGCAAACACTTGACATGTCAGATGTAAAAAAACATTCCGTGTATTAGCTGCATTAGGAAATATTTATTTTTGTCTTTGTGCTCTACAAAATCCTTGTTTATATACAATGAAATACAGCCCTTACAATAGGTTGTAAATTGAACGAAAATATAAGTGTATTTAATATTGTTTCCATAGACTTAATTATTTTAAAATGTATATAAATTTTTGTGCATGAGTAACAGTGTTCATTGACATAATTGCCCAATTCACAATCGTGAGAGTTCAACAATTTCATCTATGTGTATATGACGTCGTATAAAATCAAACCTATAGTAATTTTTTCTACCATGTAAAATTAAATTGCTAGGTTGTGAATTGGGCAAATATACATTCAACTTTATTGAGAAAATGTTTCAAAAAACAAAGTCGCATAATATATTTCTCAGTGTGTATAAAGAACAAACAATAACACATTCTTGCAGAGTATGAAATTAATGTAAAGGGTGCTTTTCTAAGTGAGGAACTTCAGATAATGAAATAAAACATAAAAATGTTGTTACAGTCAAAAAAAAAAACAAGTAATCCGTAGTGGTGTCAGAAGTACGGTAAGCACGGATTTTCTTAAACCAAGTCAAAATGCTTGATTTAAGAACGAATGTGTCAAGTATGAATTTCTAAATTTTAGGAATAGTTAAGTCGAAAAAAGTTTGATTTTAGGAATTATTAGCTTAATTCGTACTTGACGTAAACTAAGAAAAAGATTCAGAAAAGAAAGTATAAATGGGATTGATAAAATGAGATTAAAATCAAAAGATGGGCTTGTTTCAATAAATCGTAACTTGGTTTGATATTTGCATGTTACAATATCTTTACTACTTACCCTTTGACATTTATTTAGCGATACGTTTCATTAAAACTAAATTAAAAAAAAACAAGTAAGAGCACTATATTCGGCTGTGCCGAATCTTTTATACCCACCACCAATTTTGTGTACATTAAAAGCACAATATTTATTATTTTGTTAATCGCTATAGAATAATCTATTTATAATAAAATATGTATCACTTTCTTTGTAGAGGGTGGTTAAATTTTAAGGGCCCATGTGAACCTTATCTAAACTTCAACTTTTTTCTTGTATTTCATTTGACATTTCTCAATCTCAGACAATTCAATTTGAACCGTGGAAAGATACGCAATCGAGCAACGCTTTTAAATATTAAAGATTTTTATAAAAATGGGCGTTCAAATCAAAATGCATTTTGTGCACTTCGTGATTCTTTTGGTCAACATAATCGTTCGAATTCGTCCACAATCGTGAGAATTGTAAAAAATATTTAAATGTCTGCAAAGCAGGTCTGTATGAAATGTGAAAACATCTGTGAATGCCATCTTAGTTCGTTGAATGGGAAACATTGCTGTTTTTCACGATAACGTGGTAAAAGAGCAAGCAACCTCGACTCATCATCGTGCCAAACAATCGAGCATCAACAGTGTAATTGAAAATTTGGACTATCGGATCGTGGTGTGCCGCCTAGGTTGGGGGGGACATTTGGCCGATATTTTGTTCCATACATAACTGAAGCATACAAATATTATCATTATAAAAATAAATGATAATAATTTCATAATAATTTTATTCAAAATCAACATAGTCCCTTAAAATTAAACCACCCATTATAACCTCGGTATGCTAGTAAAATGTTTTCGTAAATTTAGTCTTTCAATGAAAGTGGCCGTTAAAATACGCGTGTCAATAAAGTTTCTGCTAATAAACATAACTTAGATATTTCAATATAGTCCTTTAGTATTCCAAAATTTTTATTCATAGAGAATTTACATAAATTTAAGAGGAAGAAAGTGAATTTAAGGTTAAATTTTAAGGGCCACAGGGTGATTTAAAATATACATTCTCTGCATTTTTTTAAACGGGAAATTTATTAGTAAGATGTTGATTTTTAAACTTGTATAACATTTTGCTTTTAAAAGATTTTCAAACGAAATAAGTTTTGTAAAATTTTAAAATTTGCTAGCCATTAGTACATGAAAATTAATTGTTTATAATGTTTAGAGATAATTTTTTTTGACTTAGGTCAAAATTTTCCTAAATTCCCATTTTCAATAGAGCATAATTTCAGGAGAACATAAGCATAAGTTGTTAGCATGCCATCTAGTAGTTGCTAGTAGAGTCATCTATCTTATCATCTTGATCTTATATTTAGCTACATTACAATAAATGGCGCAGTGTAAGATGAATAAATGCTAATATATATGACTAATATATTTTTATAAAAATTTAAAGAAAAAAGTGTGCGTGGCACATCTATTTTCCGTTATAACGAAGACTTTGACCAAAAAGCCATGTTTGCAAAATTTCAGAATCGTACATATAGTTTTGTCAGTTTTATTACGTTTTAAATTTGAAATATACACTGTGCGGTATAAATTTTCGTACATCTTTATCTATAACTCTTTTCCTAATTCATAGATTTCAGGGAAAAATATTCTTTTGACTCGATAAATATATATTCGAAGTTTCATGACTCTACGTTTATGTGTCTGGACGCAATTCAAAAGTGAAAGTGGGCGTTATAGTAGGCGTGTCAAAATTGTTTTTGCTAATGAGTACAACTTAGGTGTTTCAATATAGTCCTTTATTATTCCAAAATCTTTATTAATAGAGAAATTATATGAATTTAAGGTAAAACGTTATATGGGAGGTGGGCGTAAAAGTGGGCGTGGCACCTTAATTTTTTTGCCTTGTAATGAAATTGCCTAGGGGGATAGACGTAGCAAAATTTATCATCATACCTCTAATTTTAGCGGTTTTATGAGCTTTTAAATTTCATTAACGGTAGATAACGTGAAAAGTGGGCGTTATAGTAGGCGTGTCAAAGTTATTTTTGCGAATGAGTACAACTGAGGTGGTTCAATATAGGCCTTTATTATTCCAAAATCTTTATTAATAGAGAAATTATATGAATTTTAGTTAAAACGTTATATGGGAGGTGGGCGTAAAAGTGGGCGAGCCACACTGATTTGCCGTTACAAGAAAGCGTGTCACCAAAAAGCAAAGTGTGCAAAATTTCAGAGTCGTACATCCAATTTTGTTGCTTTTATGACGTTTTTGTTTTTAAATATACCGAAAAATACACTGTGCGGTATAAATTTTCGTACATTTTGATCGATAACTCCTCTCCTAATGCATAGATTTAGACAATTTTCGGGGAAAAATATTGTCTTTACTCAGGAAATATATATTCGAAGTTTCATAAGTCTACGTTAAGGCGTTTGGACACAATTCCATTTATTCAATGTTCGAAGGACACGGTTTTTTCGACCTACTCTTGCTTTTCGAGCTATAACTCTCTTCCTAATATTCCGATTTAGCCCATTTTCAATACCAAACAAAGAAAGAAAGATTCTGGCAAAATTTGAGCCCCCTAGCTTTTTCGGTGCGACCTCTATCGTGCTTTTAACAGACGGACAGATGGACGGACATAGCTAGATCGTCATAAAATCAAACCCCGATTCAGAATATATATACTTTATGGGGTCTAAAATGGATATTTCGATGTTTTACAAACGGAATGACAAAATGAATATACCCCCACCATTTTTTTGGTGGCTGGTATTAAAACGGACAAAAGTAAGTTAACTCGGAAACTGCTACAGCTTTATTGTCGTATTATGAGAATTATAAAAACATACTTGAAATTTCATACAGTATTTTTATCTAAGCAAATGTCTCAAAAATATAAGTTTATTTTTAATTTAAGAGAAACTTGGTTTAAAGAAAACCAGACATAAATCGTACTTGAATTTTTAAGCGGCCTAAATTAAGAATTTAATTTTTAGATTTAGATTCTCATTTTACTTTCTGTGTAGTATTCGTAAAATTGACTTCACTTGGCAGACAGTTTTCTATACTAATATCTGCAGATTTGTGTGCGCTGAAACTGGCATACATATTGCGTAATTTATAGGTTCAATATTCACACGCTCCTTGCACTTATTTAGCAATGACACTTTGAATATTGGCATTCAAATGCGCAGTTAGTGCTCGTTTATCGGAGTTTACCAGCAACTTTATACATATTTATATAGAAAACATTTTAATACTGCAAAAGCATGCAAATAAAATATCCTGTTTACAGCTTCATTTCGTAAAACTGATCTTTAGCTGGCATATTTTTTTGATACGTTTTTATTTATAATCTGGCTTACGGAAAATCAATAGCTACATAACAGCTCTTGCTGATGTTGGTGAGGATATAAGGATGAGTGTTGATGAAAAGCATTTGATACTGTCGATCATATTTTAATATTAACATTTAATAATCGAACTTCTTTTTTTAATTTTATTACAATGTTTATTCAATTCTAATATTGGCTTTCAAGTTCAAGTTTTTAAATTGTTTAATTTATGACGAAATTAAATTGTATTTGTAATAATAAAAGAATACACTGAAAAAGTAAGTTTTTACAGACACTAACCGAGTGGAATGAGCTGCAAATTGAAAACTATGTTTAGCTTTTCAACGACAGCTATCAAATTAATTGAGTAGTACCTTATTATTAAGAATCAATATGTTAATACTCCTACTTCAAAGTCTAAGTTCTTGCCTGTGCGTAGAATTGTTTCTCAGTGTTAAATTCTTGGACTGTTCTGCAAAAATTGTCTGTATGCTGATGATACACAGCTCTATATAAATTGTAAAGTTTCATCGTTTGTCCCATACGTTAACAAGCTGAATAATGAATTAGATCGTATTTATTTATGGGCAACAGCTAACAGATTGAGTATTAACCCAAAAAATCAAATTATATTATTATCCTAAAACACATCAATACTAATATTATAGTTCCTAATTAGAGATGGGTTTAGATCTGGGTATTTACCCATTTATACCCACTTTCATACCCGGGTATTTATTTAATTTCGGGTAAATACTCATTAGAATAACAAATACTCGTAGAGTAACAGAAATGTGAACATTTTCGAATTTATTTTGAACATATTTCTTGATGCGTTTTGCTCAGGCAGTTTTGACTGCATCAAACACAACAACAATTCTTAATAAGAACCGCTAGTCAGCGGGCTTATGGAATCATGGTGGAAAGGAATTTGTAGAAGCAATCAATTAAGCAAATTAGCTGTTCGAATTTTAACAGCACCCTGTACTTCAGCTGCTACTGAACGTTTCTTTAGCAACCACAGCTTCATTCACTAAAAAAAAAAAAAAGAAACCGTGTAACATTAAAAAAGCCCTCCCTGTGATAGTACTCAAGATATATAATGTTAAAAATGGCATGGGTAAACAGACAATAGCAGTTATTGAGGGCAATGGCTTCATATACATTTGAAATTCTAAAAAATGGATAATCAGTTTTTGGAGTTTATTCGCAAATAAGAAACAAAGACTTTTTGAGTAATATTTTTACTAACTTTAGAATTAGTTTAATTTGTATTTTTTAATGAAACCAAATGCATACTAGTTTACTATATTATATCAAAAGTATTTACGAAGATATCCAACAAGCCATTATTCTGTTTTTAACTAATGGTGTTGGTAACGACCCCTTATTACTAGAGAATGTATGAAATAATGACCACTCATTACACAATTCAAAATATTTAGCTGAAAAGTTATTGGTGCAAAAAAATATACCATTCTAACTTGTTTACATTGTAAACGTTTTTAACAGTTTTTTTAACTGTTTTTACATACATACATACATTATATAAGTATGTGCATTATTAATATTAAATATGTCGAGTTGGTTACAGAATAAATCGATCTAAATATTTTTATAACAAAGTCAAGACATTTTGCATACTGGGTTCCAATGTTTTTTACTTACGTAAAACCATTAAATTATGATATTTACAAATTAACCTTTTTTATGAATTGTAACCAGCCACCTTTGGCAACACTAGTATCTCAGTTATATTAAGGCTCATTTGTTTAAGTATGTGTGTACAGCACGCACGACCTGTAAATATTTATTCACTTCTTTTTAGTCTCTATGGTCTTAAAGTTGATATATTTTTAATTATTTGCATTTTAATTTTAACATTTTTATGTGTTTTCTGTTTTCACCTTTCCAAATTTTATGAGTCATCGTGATCCAAATAAAATATTTATACTTTGAGTTGTAAATTTTCTTCTTCCGTAGGTTTCTTGTTCTTTGTTTTTAAAGTTATATTTTTTAGTATTCAAGATAAAACGGAATGGTTAATGTTGATTATTAAGTGTGAAATTGTTTTCATTAGTTAAAAACATGTTGACTTATTTAGACCAAATAAAAAACAAAATACATGAAAAAAGTGACAGAAATAAGCAAAACATAAATAAATTAATTTTTGTCACATTAATTATAATTTTAAACACTTATTAAATTAAAATTTTAATTAAAAATAATAAGTACACCTGCTAATAAGTGGCGTTGTTGAGAAAATTCTTAAAACGTATTTCTCTTAAAAAAATGAAAAAAAAATATGCTTTTTAAGTGTAAACTTCTTAACTGTAAACTTACACGAAATGTGAAAAGCCACATACGCATGTGGCTGTGACATAATTATGTCATCATCATAAAGCGTAAATGTATCCGCTTCGGCCACATGTTTTTCATTTTTGGCCTAAAATACTTTCCGAGTAATATTAAAATCTTACCGCATGCAGCCACTATGACTATTTTAACATGTAAGAGTGCTATATTCGGCCATGCCGAAACTCATATTCCCTTCACAACGTGTAGTCACGCAATAACAATAGTTTGTATCACCATTCATTTCATATGAAATACGTACATAGATATAAAAAACATACATATATAAAAACATCCCATTGTAAAATGCAAAAATGTACGTGTTTGTTAAAAACAAAAAAATTTAAAAAAAATAATAATAAATATAAATAATAAATATAAAACAAAAAAAATTTTAAAAAAAACAAAAATAATAATATATTAAATAAAAAATAAAAATATAAAAAAATTAAAAAAAAAAAATAAAAAAAAATTAAAAAAATTTTGTTTGGTTCAGCTGGCATTCGATGCCACGTATACTCTAACCAGTATACACGTTTGTATGTATGTATGTTGTTGTTGTAATGTTGTTTTTGTGAAAAAAAAAATCGAAGTGGTCGTGAGTTTTTGCTCATATCTCAGTTGTTTATGTACCGATGTTTCTGATTTTCAATACCGATCTACTCCCGAATATTTCACCCGGGTCCAAGCGACGTCGGGGGGCCTCAAAAAGTTGATTTCAACATACACACGGACATACGGTCAGACTCCCCTATTCATAAGCTTTCAGAAAATATATACTTTATGGGGTCGAAAATGAAAATTGTAGAAATTTCACACGGAATGACAAACCTATATATACGCTTTTTCACTGTGGGAAGGGTTAGAGCCAAAAACCGTTTTAGAGCGAAGACCAAAATAAAAAAAGTGGTACAAAGGCTAAAAGTGTTTGCAAATAAAATAGCGTATGTCAACTTAGGTTGCACACAAGAAATTATTCTACTTCTAGTAAACTGAAAGATTATTAGAAAATATCTTTCAAATGTGTTCAGAAATTACAACGTATATGGTTGTGTGTTTTAAAAAAAATTAAATAATTTGCCATTAAACAAACGTAAGTCAACATACTGCGTTAGTGCTGAACGCTGTTTGAATATACATATCGTCGTTCTCAAATTATTGTGTTCTATGTGGCACATAAAACATATACCTATAGACGATATGTATATAGAAGTTACGTTGCTATGCCAAAAATTGAAATGTGTTTATCTTAATTCCGAAATTTTTACAACCAAGTAAAGGGCGTTTAAAATCAAGCAATATGGAATTAATAATTCGAAATCGTCAAAAATAATTTTATATGATATTTAAAAAAAAAAATTTGAGAGTTTCTAATAAAAAGTATTTAAATATAAATGATTTTCATTAAATATTCTATTGGTAGAAGATATTCAATAATTTTCCACCCAAAAAAGTTTTTTATTAATTTATTTTTTGTAAAAAATTAGCTTTTTATGACAACGTTTTTAAGTAAATTCCCTTTTAACACATTTTGCAAAAAAAATTTCGCTAAAATTGCGGTTTATAATAATTTTTGTTTTAATACTTTATTTAAAAAAATTTTTTAAATTTTCTATTTATATTTAAAAAAAAATTCAAAAATTTTCATTTCGTTTTCAGGTCCCATGTCAATGAAAGAAGTCGACACACAAATGTTCAATGTACAGAGTAAGAATAGCAGTTATTTTGTTGAATGGATTCCAAACAATGTTAAGGTTGCCGTTTGTGATATACCACCACGTGGCATGAAGATGTCTGGCACATTTATTGGCAACACTACTGCCATTCAGGAAATCTTCAAAAGAATATCGGAACAGTTCACTGCTATGTTCCGCCGTAAGGCCTTCTTGCATTGGTTCACTGGCGAGGGTATGGATGAAATGGAATTCACTGAAGCCGAGTCGAATATGAACGATTTGATATCAGAATATCAACAATACCAGGTAAATAGAGAAACAATCTATGCATGTGTGTTTACGTACTTGCATATGTAAGAGTTAGTCAATGTTCATAATAAAAATTCAAAGAAAAGATAGCAACGTTTATGGTTTTGTTTTTCCAAATGAAAATATTGAAGAACACCAAAATTGTGATATAGAAAATGCTAATGTTAGTTATTGTACTGTATAATTCATGTACCCATATGTGTGTATGTATGCATGTAGGTACAATAAACATTGAATGATTTTGTATAGTATATCATAAGGCTGATGTTACAGTAAAAAGCAAAATTGAATGTGTATTATGAATTATATGCACTTGCACTAAATGTAACAAAAAATTTTATGTTGTTACTTCATTAGACCTTTGAATGTTTGCAATGTGTTGCAGAAATATCTTTTTTTTAATTTCTTATTAAAAACCTTTCTTTTTTAACAATTTCCTTTTTAATACATACTTTCTAAATATATAAATATATATATACCTGTCTATGCATATAAAAAGAATTGTACACTTTCATGTCACCACTAACTGCGGAAACGAGTCGACCGATTTTAACCAAAATTTCAAGGTACGTTGGGACGGTCTCAAGATAAGTCGGCGCAGTGGTTCCAGACCTATGGCATTTAGATTTTCCTTTATATTCCTATACAAATATCAACCAAATGCCCTCCATTTTCTATATGATTTTTTATTGTCACTTTACCACTTAACCATATATTGAATGTCTTATGTGTACAATGACATTCGGTCTTTCTAAATGGAATGTTGAGCTGAACCTTTCTAGACGTCAGTTTATTTGTGCGTTGACCATTTGATGTTTCACTTGCTATAGACCTACATTGTACCATAGGCATATGTTATTGTTGCTGTTAGAACCGAACTTTAATGCAAATCATTTAATATTGAATTCACTTATGGCAATTGGTCTCTCTTATTTTTTAGTGGAAAATTTGTTTAATAGGTGACAAAACCAGGTACCGAAAATAACAGTTATTTTGAAATTTTAAAACAAAAAAAGCATATAGAAGTAAATGTCGGAAAACGGATTCAAGTATACCATATTGATCCTAATGCATTAGTTTATGATAAAATATGTTGTTTTTTTAAATTTTGATTTTTATGTTTTTCAGCAAGAATAAAAGTTATTTTTTGTTTTTTATTTTTTTGATCAAAAATAAAAGTTATTTTTTGATTTTTATTTTTTTGAGCCAATATCAAGTATTTAGTTTTACTATCATGAGAGCTTACAAATTGTCCACTGACAAATTGTACCGCAACTCTCCTACAACAAGATTGAGGGCTGAAAAGCATCTCTCCACAGTAACTTGTGTCGCAGGTAGCCAGGGAAGTACATATTTCTTACTGTTGTTGTTTAAAAACAGCAGACAGTTGTCCGTCCCTGCAGGCTGTGTCAGAGACACGGCCATTAAGTTTAACGTAGAATACGCCATCCGATAAGACAGAAAATATATATAACAATAAATGATAAATAATATAAGTAAATGAATTTATTTATTTGATAGTTACTGCTGTCAAACAGCATCAAGCAGCATTGTTATTTTGCTTACTTGGCAGCACTTTCATTTAACATAAAAATGTATTAATTAATTTTGTCATATATTTTTTATAATTATATATCCATGTTAAATTCAAATTCACATTTAACATTTTGTTTCACATAAATACATTAGAAAATATACGAAATTTCAATATTTCATCAATCAAAACAACAGCCGAAGGTTTGTGTACACTGAAACAGCAGCATAGTTTGTGTTCACGCTACAAACTCAAACACCACACATATGTTTGAGTGTATCTGTTTAAACAATTTTCATTTGAGAAATTTAAATATTAAAAAGATATCAACCAATATGAAATGTATATCAAACGAAAGATAACATCTTCATTTACCTACAAAAAAATTAAAAAAAAAAGTTATTTCGCCGTTTCCTCATAATCAATGAAATAAAGATTACAACAATAACAATCTGACATGACTCCCTATACCGTAAGGTAAGACGTATTCTACGCCAAAAACTTTTCAGCAATCATACGTACGTACATGGTTTACTAAATACCTGCACAACTTCGTAACTCAGGCAAACCAGCGCCCACCATATTGATATAGAATACATAGTATACAAAAATGTGAGAAATCACAAAAAATGTGATCATCATTTTCGTGAAATTTCCGACCAATTGTCTTTGTTCCGGAAATAAATTTCCAATTAATTCCAACGTTGCTCAAGCGTAAATCATTTCGTTCAGCAGAGATAATATGCTGTATTTTTTTTTCCAGAATAGAATGTCATAAGTATTGCCAAAATCGAAATAATCGCTGGTTCAAATTTAAACTGGTTCACTCTTTATAAATAAACATTAGACTTTTTAAAATCTACAGATTGACACAAGATATCGAATGTTAGCCTTATGATAAACGTTTTCAATTTTTTTTAATTTTTTTTAATAATAAAATTATTTTAAACTGAACTTTTGCTCAACAGTGTTCAAACTGCAGTTATGAATGATGTAGACATTTCATCGTACATATGTATGTAAATTTGTGTATAAAGAAGGAGAAATGGGAACCGTTTTGCTACTTTTAATTAAAAACCATTTTTCAATTTTGCTGCCAATATTATTATTGTGTTGTTGTTGTTATAATTGAACCTTCATCACATCGTTACTGGGCACTGATGATGGTGATGTTGATTATGATGATTTTTGTTTGTTTATTTGTTTGTTTGCTTGCTTATTTGTTTATTGTTTGTTTTCTTGCTTGTTTCTTTTATTTCACACAGGAGGCAACCACGGACGATGATGTCGAATTCGACGAAGAACAAGAAGAACGTGAAGCATATGAAGCTGATTTACAAAATGGTGGCATGTAAATACAAACAAGTGTTTGCATATGTGTAAGTGTATGGCTGTGTATGTGTGCATAAATATCCTACAGCTAAATAATGTTGTTCGTCAATATCAAAAACAACAAGAAAAAAAATAAAACACATACACACATCAACAGCATACCAACCCAATACCATAACAAATACAAGAAGTACAACATACATTACCATTTTTGTAAGGAGAAGGCTTTTTAAAATCAACACTCAAGCAACCAAACAATATGTTTACTACCTTTCCCTTAACGTGTTTCCTACCTCCCTTAACAAAAAAAAAAAAAAAAGATTTGAAAAAATTAAAACAAACACTATGCAACAAAATATTAAATCTTATTTTCCCCAACATTCAATTAGTAGTGTTATTCGTTTTTCCGTTCTTTATTTATAACAAAATGTTATTATATTGATAAAATAAAAAAAAGTTAATGTTTGTAAATCCGCAATTTGCGTGTAATTAATTCATACATTTGTTTGTATGCGTAAGTGTGTTTGAGAACGTTAACACATACACATACATTCAAACGTACATACATCATAATTAAATATGAGTATTTTTTTAAATAAACTTATATACAATAAATGTATAAAAAAAAAACTTAAAACATAAATTTTACTACTTTTTTTTATTTATAAACAATCTGTAAGTACCAAAAGAAACTTCCCAACCAACAAATGGAATTTTATTTTTGTATACAAATGGCAAGGCAGTCACTACTTTCTATCCATTAATATGATATTTAGCCTTAACTTTAGAATTTTACAGGAACACTTATTATCGTAGATTAATTTATAAGGATTTGGTGACTTAACAAGGAGTTCAAGTGACGTATTTTCAAAATGTCATTATGTTCCAAAAATATTAAAAGGAATATTATCTGAACATAATTTGCGGATAAAAAATCTGTTTCAATTTCCGATTCCCAGCACAACGAACACACGCACAATTGGTTGACCGTGGGTCCAGATGGATCTTATGTAACTTTCGTAATAGTAGACTTACAGAGTCCGAGCTGCTGAAAATGGCATCGGATCGATGAATTCGAGTCCTCTTAACATTCGCATTAACTGCAGAAATGGCTTCTACTAAGTATACGCACGTTACCAGCTAGATTTCTATGAAAATATCGAAAGTATTCGATCGATCTGTAGTAAGTATTACCTGCATAGATGGACGATTATGTGCACTTTCAATTTGTCTGAGAGTTCTAAAAGTTTGGCGAAAAAAGCGCGAATTTTAGAAATACGATTTGTAAACGTCTTCTGGTGTTAGTCTTTGGTAATTTGCCAAAGTATACTGAAAAAAATCAGCCTATCGTGTTTCTAAAGGCCGATAACTAGAAATTAAAATAACACAAAGAAAACCCGCGACTAGCGTTATATGCGAAAACATATGGACCAATGGTTCCACAATCGTAAAGTATTAACAACTCATTTGTTTTGTTAAGTGTATAAAAAAAAACAAACAAACAAATAATTAGTGAGTCAGTGATGCATAATTTCTTAAGCTCTAAACACATAGACGCCAGCAGACTTCACGGCTTCAAATGCTGCTCTGAAGTCAGCTTCATAATTATTTTGAAGACAGCAGCAACATAATAATCAGCTGATGTGTATTTTAGCAATAAAAATTTCAAATTACAAATTTTTTATAATGAATAAAATTAAAGTAAAAGTATAAAAACACATAAATTTATTTCTTTATTGTATTTTTGTAATGTTCTTTTCTGTTTTATATTAAAAATAAGTTTTGTTCCTCTTTTTATACCCTTCACACAGTGAAAAAGGGTATTAAGGTTTGTCATTCCGTGTGAAATTTCTACAATTTTCATTTCCGACCCCATAAAGTATATATTTTCTGAAAGCTTATGAATAGGTGAGTCGATTAAGATCTGTCCGTCTGTCCGTGTGTATGTTGAAATCAACTTTTTGAAGCCCCCCGACATCGCTTGAACCCGGGTGAGGTATTAGAATTTCAGAAATATTCGGGAGTAGATCGGTATTGAAAATCAGAAACATCGATTCACAAACAACTGAGATATGAGCAAAAACCCACGACCACCTCGATTTTTTTTTCACAAAAACAACTTTACAACAACAACATACGTACATACAAACGTGTATACTGGTTAGAGAAAACGTGGCATCGAATCCCAGCTGAGCCAAAAAAAAATTTTTTTACATGACTAGACGTTGTGAAGGGTACATAAGATTCGGCACGGCCGAATATAGCGCTCTTACTTGTTCCAATTTAATTTAATGGCAACACCATATTTGTTTATTGCTGCCCCTCAAAATAGAAAATAGCCTAAGTTGCCAGCAGCAGCAAATGCTGTTGTGCAGTCGTGCTGCTATGGTGCCGTCAAAATAATCGTTTTCATTTAAACACATGGATTTTATTTTTGACATATTGCTGCTTGATGTCTGCTGTCGTCTAGGTGTTTAGAGCATTATTGGCAATACTTGAATTATATCTCAATTTTGTCTTTTCTCTTTGGATTCACATCTATACGGCACTACCACATGGGTTTTGCGGGTAATCTACTGAATAAGACTGCTTTATACCAATAAAATTTTTACAGAATTTACCTTTTCTCCATAAATTGACTTTAATACACAAATTATTCTAATCGCTATCTTTTTTGACTGGAAGCATGGTACAATCATCAGGTAGCCTCACTAAAGCAGCTGATATTTTTTTTCTCTACCTTAAGGCTTAACTAAAATGTCAAATTTTATTGATGTATGTGTCTATGTTGTGTATGTATATATTCTACTACCAAAGAAAACACAGATTTGCTTTTTGACATTTCAGTCGTCGTTTTCCACTAACAAAATGCATGTAGAATTTTCTTGTTGCAGAACTGAGGCTACCTGATGATTGTACCATGACTGGAAGAATATCTTTGTATGTTTTTTTGTTAATTGCATTGATTCTGTTCGATTAACTGAAGAGAACTTTTTGAGTATTGCCACTGTCACTTTAAAAACTGATCAGTTGTGTGGTGTATTATTTTAAATTATGCTCCCTTAGTTAAAATATGAAACTCAAAAAAATAAAGCATTTTATTAGTTAAAGAAGTACAGTTAATCCAAAAAAATTCAGTTAAAAGGTCATATCCCAAAATTCTTTTTTCCACGTAAACAATAAAAATTTAAAAAAAGTTTAAAAAATCATATTCAAAAAGGACTATTTTCATAATGGAAATACATTTTTTTTATGACAATCACCTTTACATAAATAGTTTTTTCCTTTTCTAAAAATTTGAGAGCTTTGAATTATGTCTATTGTATTGAGTGTGCGATACGTACATTCTCATTAAATAGCTGTGTTAACGTATTATCAATAAAAACTTTTCGAAATTGTCAAATCTTTTGCATTTGTGTCTATACATGCAAGTGGAAAGCGCATTTATAAAATGTTACGCTACGTTATAGTGTCTTTCTCCCTCCTTCCCTGCAGAGTAATTGTTTGATGGGTTTATGTTCATATATTATTTATGTGTTGTAGTATTTAAAGGTATAAATATATTTTTAAAAAGGTGTAGTTTACAATGATTGTTAATTTCATTAAAAACCACAAAACAAACACTCTTTCATTTGGTTTGAAACATGTGTTTAATACCAGATGTCCTCAAAATTATATTTAATTAAAATATGTGTTTGGGTGGTTGTGTTTTTTTTTTTTATTATTCCCCTCAACACAAGTGATAAGGGTAAAAATAAGTTTATCATTTCGTTTGATTTTTTAATAAATATTTGTTAGTGTGAAAGTGTAGAAACTAACGTATATGATTTTATCAGATTGTTAGTTAAAGGTCCTCGATATGCCAGACTCTATCTAAGCACTAAGTATGGATAAATCGGTCAAAAGTTTCTATCAAGTTATTAAGGGCCCTCACTGTTGACTGGAATGCTTGTTATAATCGGCCTTATTGTCATTGGCGTTGTCGTGTCGTTTTTGTGTCGAAAACGACAGAAATACGACAAGGTCTCATTCATTTTACATTGTCGTAAATATTACACGGTACCAAAAAATACGACAATGCCACTGACAAAAAGGCTGAATAAAACATGATTGTTATACCCTTCACCTTTGGTGCCCAAGAGTATGTATAGCTTTGTCATTTCGTCTGTTATATTCATTTCAGACCCCGTAAGGTAAAAAAGCTTGTGCCTAAGGGAGTCGATTGAGCTATGTCCGTCTGTTCGTTAAAATCAAATTCTAGAGCCCCCACATGTTACTCAGATCTGTATGTGATATCAATCCTTTGCAAATATCCGGAAATTAATCTCTATTAAAGTCCACCACGATTGCCTCAATAATTTCTGAGATATGAGCAAATAACCAGGGCTGTCTCTGTTTTTCCCCATATTTGTAACACAAAAATCAAAATTTTTCAGCTCTACAATAATTTATAGAGACAATTGTTACTATAGGTACAATATGGCCCTAGAGATATTTAAAAAAAATTGTAGATAAATCGATAACTAACTTAAAAAGTTATAGGCAAAAATAGCTTTGAAAAATATATATTTTTTTTTAAATGTCAAGTTATTAAAACTTGTATTTAATTTTTAGACATGTTTGAGATATCAGAATACAAGCAGTAGTCTCGAAAATTACTGCTAAGAAAAACTTACAAATCGGTTTAAAACTAACAGAGATATAAGCACAAAAAAACAAAAGCTTTGGTTTTTTTACTAAAATTTACAAGCGAAAATATATTTTTTTGGACAATAGAGAGGAGCGATATGGATATCAAAATAAAGAGCTTGTCTTACAAAATATAGGACAGTAAAAAAATTTAAGTCCAAGATGGCCGCCACTACAAAATGGCACACAATTAATTTATCTAGTAATTAAAAATGTACCCAATTTAATCCCATCAATATCGGTATCAAGCGAAAAGACTTAGCGCATTATTTTAGAACGATCTATTTATAACCGTTTACTTAAAGCAAGATATACCTAGAACAAAAAAGTTAGAAGTAATAAATTTTACTAAAATATTTCTAATACAACAACAAAATTTCGTAATGCATAAGTAGGTCATGTCAAAATGTTATTTTGGGATTGAAGAAAATGTGAAGCCTGTTAAAAAATTTAATTATGTAAATAAATATGTTTTAATTTAATATGAAATAGCTATGTGCAGCATAGAACTCAAAGTTGATTCTTTCAGACATCAAGACATCAATCTTTTGAATTTTCTTTTTATAAGCTTTCCGAAAATATATACTTTATGTGGTCGAGAAGTAATATTTTAAAGCTATATATAACCTTGGAACCACCGATTACGTGTGATAACATTAAAATATTTACACCTTTAATAGGTTTAAGGTTATAATATTCAATTATTTTTTATTATTTTAAATTTAATTTGAAAAAGTCCGATTTTGATTTTCTAAATACAAAATTGTTTAAAAAAGTCCAAATTTAAAGCTAAAGACATACAAACTTGTTATAAACAAAGTAAAAACTTATTTACTGTATTCACAAAGTGTCCTAAATTCAAATATTCTAAAATAAAAACATAAAAAATATGTTTGTTGTAAACGACCCTTCATAACTACGTGTGATATAACAAATTTAAATCGCCGATTTTGCAAAATTTTTGACTAAAGATCTTATAAACGGATATCAGAGGTATCTAAATAGTTACGACAGCACCATAAACATACCATACACAGTAGTTAGACCCCTTTCTGACTAGGCAAGTCTCTTGCGCAAGTTAGTTTTTTATTTTCCTTTGAACTTGCTTTCACGTTCAGACTCAGCAATTAACTTGCCAAAGTTTCGTTCTCTTTTACTTATTATACCCTTTACACAGTGAAAAAGGGTATATGTGACAGCGCATAGAGAAAGCGACCTAAGGATAAAAACAGGTTTTGTTCAGGAGAGCAATTTTAAAGATTAAATGATTTTTCTATTTTTTAAATTGTTCATAAGGAAAAAAAAAATTTTTTTTGTAGTTTCGTAAAATCAAGTTATTTTGTTAATTTAGTAGGGGAAAAAATGAAAATAAATAAATTTTACCGTTAGGTCCCTTTCTATTTGCGCTTAGAATCGTCGACTTCACTTTTGTAAAATGCGCATATCTCTGGGAGGGGGCATAGGATCGGTCTCATTCGATGCTCAGATGTTGTCCACATAAAAAAAAAAAGTAAAAATTGTTTTGTTTACACTTAGGTCCCTTTCTCTATGCGCTGTTACATATATAGGTTTGTCATTCCGTATGAAATTTCTACAATCATCATTTTGTTGAAATCAACTTTCTGAAGCGCCATGACTTCGCCTGGACCCGGTATTAAAATATCAGAAATATTCGGGAATAGATCGGTAATGAAAATCAGAAACATCGGTACATAAACAACTGACATATGAAGATATGAGCAAAAAACCACGACCACCTCGTTTTTTTCACAACAACAACATACAACACATACATACAAACGTGGTATACTGGGTAGAGTGAGCCAAATTTTTTTATTTTTTTTTTTTTTGTTTTATATGTTATTTATATTTTTATTGTTTTATTTTTAATTTTTTTTTTGAAACTCATAAGTATGTAAACCTAATTTATAACATTACAATGGGATTTTTATACCCTTCACACAGTGAAAAAGGGTATATAGGTTTGTCATTCCGTGTGAAATTTCTACAATTTTCATTTCCGACCCCATAAAGTACATATTTTCTGAAAGCTTATGAATAGGGGAGTCGATTAAGCTCTGTCAGTCTGTCCGTGTGTATGTTGAAATCAACTTTTTGAGGCCCCCTTGATATTTATCGCCTGGACCCGGGTGAGGTATTAAAATATCAGAAATATTCGGGAGTAGATCGGTATTGAAAATCAGAAACATCGGTACATAAACAACTGAGATATGAGCAAAAAACCACGACCACCTCGATTTTTTTTCACAAAAACAACATTACAACAACAACATACATACATACAAACATGTATACTGCTTAGAGTAAGCATGGCATCGAATCCCAGCTGAGCCAAAAAAATTTTTTTTAATTTTTTTTTTTATATTTTTTTTCTAATTTTTTTTTTTTTTATTTTATATATTATTTATATTTTTATTATTTTTTTTTAATTTTTTTTTTAGTTTTTAAATTTTTTTTTGTTTTATATTTATTATTTATATTAATTTTTTTTTTTTAATTTTTTTTCTTAAATTTTTTTTTTAAATTTTTTTTTTTAACATACATACATACTTACGTAAATTTATAATTTTACAATGGGATGTTTTTATATATGTATGTACGTATTTCATATGAGATGAATGGTGATACAAACTACTGTTGTTGCATGACTACACGTTGTGAAGGGTAAATAAGATTCGGCACGGCCGAATATAGCGCTCTTACTTGTTTTATATATGTATGTTTTTTATATGTATGTACGAATTTCATATGAGATAAATGGTGATATAAACAATTGTTGTTGCATGACTACACGTTGTGAAGGGTATATAAGATTCGGCACGGCCGAATATAGTACTCTTGTCTGTTTTTAATTTTTTGACATTTCTTTTTTGGTTTTAGTTTCTCAATAAAAACTTGCTCGTACTTGCCGAGTACAGGCAAGTGTGTACTTAAATATGAGCAAGTTTCTTCCTCTTAACCCGACCTTACCCCTTTTATCTATAAACACAAGATTTGCGCAAGTCTCTTGCGCAAGAGACTGCCCTAGTCAGAAAGGGGTCTTATTTATGACAGTTTTTACTTAAAAATCCTAGAACATTATGACATGTTAGGACAACTTGTGAATAAAGTAATTGAAAACAATTCATTGTATTTTTTTAAACATCGGCTTAAGTCGGCTACAAGCCGCCTCCAACCATTTTTGCACTAAGACGCCGCTGTCAGTTATTTGCCAACGATTTTGACCGTAATACAATTATTTTCTAAAAACTTTTGTTAATCAAGACTTGACATGAGCACGTATACATTAAAATGCATATCACAATAACTTTAATTGCAATTAAGACGTATAGATATTAATTGAGAGCAAGGCATATTTATACAGGTAAATGCAACGGCGAATTGATACAGCAATGCAACTTTTTAGGAGATATTTTCTGTCAAGGCCAACAAGGATGGAAAAGTTGTTATGATATGTTTAATTAAGTTAAATTTGATTTTAAAAGGATATACATATATTTTTGTGAAGCTCTTTTTTAATGGGACAAATGTAACAAATATACGTAAATTTTGCACACTTATTTTCAAAAAATTCATTGTTTAATACCGAAACCAAAATCTCATTTTCCATCCCTGTAATAATAAGTGAAATCAATACGAATTCAACAAATTTTGAAATTTTGCTTCCTCTTCGGCTGGCTGATAATTTCACTTGTATGAATTCGCCTTGGTGGAGAGGATGTGGGATGGTGCGTGTTATTTTCATTAAAAAATTATTGATGAAAAAAAAATTTATTAAATTTAATTTTTATTGGAATTTGTTTCTATTATGTATTCTTTAAATATTTTCGATAAATTATATTTTTCTACAAAATGTTACTCAAAATTTTATACAGAGAATATTTTGGGTTATTTTTCAATTATGGTAGCTTACAAATATCAAATAACTTAAAAAATGTTTAAATGCAAATATCAAAAGTGCCACATACAAATCAAAAGAATCTAATAATCTTGATGCAATATGAAGTGTAAAAAATTAATTAAGTACAAATATGTGTATTTACAAGTTTGTATATAACAATAAAAAGTGTCAAATAACTTGTTTTAAAATATCGTTATATTACTCGTTTACAATCGTTATTATTATCATCCGTTTCCGCTTGAACTCAGTTTACAAATAATGTGGAATTCATTTTAAATTGATTGCTTTTCAAGTGTGGTTGGGTCTTCATCACTACTACAATCAACATAATCATTATTGCCACTGCTGCCATCATTATCATCATCATCATTGTAGTGATATGAAAATAGTATCACTGCTCGCTCAAGGTAAATTAACTGACCGTTCGCTGTTCATTGCGTAATTGTAATTAAACAAAAAAATAAATTAAAATCAAAAAAAAAACAAGTAAGAGCACTATATTCGGCTGTGCCGAATCTTTTATACCCACCACCAATTTTGTGTACATTTAAAGCACAATATTTATTATTTTGTTAATCGCTATGGAATAATCTCTTTATAATAAAAAATGTATCACTTTCTTTGTAGAGGGTGGTTAAATTTTAAGGGCCGATGTTAAAGATGAACTACACCTAGTCTTAGATTTAGCCTAGCCTAGTAGATTTGTTTTCTGCATTTCACTTGACTTTTCTCAATCTCAAACTTACTCAATTTGATCCGTAGAAAGATACGCAAATGAGCAACTCTTTAAAGTTATTCAGGTTTTTTTTATAAAAATGGGTGTTCAAATCAAAATGCACTTTTTGCACTTCCTAATTCTTTTGATCAACATAATCGTTCAAATTCGTCCACAATCAGGAGAATTGTAAAAAATATTTAAATTTCTGCAAAACAGGTCTGTATAAAATGTTAGAAAATCTGTGAATGCCTTCTTAGTTCATTGAATGGGAACCATTGCTGTTTTTTGCGATAGTGTGGCAAAAGAGCAGTCAACATCGACTCATCATCATGCCCAACAATTGAGCATCAACATTGTCATTGAAAATTTGGACCATCAGATAGAGGAGTGGCGCCAAGGATGGGGGGCCATTTGGCCGATATTTTGTTAAATACATAATTGAACCGTACAAATATTATCATTATAAAAAGAAATAATAATAATAATAATATCCTAAATAATTTCTGTTTTATTTAAATTCAACATCGGTCCTTAAAATTTAACCACCCTTTATAACTTCGATATGCTACTAAAATGCTTTTGTAAATGTAGTCTTTCAATGAAAGTGGGCGTTAAAGTAGGCGTGTCAATAAAGTTTGTGCTAATAAATACAACTTAGATATTTCAATATAGCCCTTTATTTTCCCAAAAACTTTGTCAATAGAGAAATTACATGAATTTAAGATAAACCGTTATATAGGAGGTAGGCGTTAAAGTGAGCGTGTCACCTAAACTTTCTGGCACAACAATAACATTGATTAGAAGAATATACGTAACAAATTTGATCATTATACCTCTAATTTTGGCGGTTTTATGAGCTTTTAAATTTCATTAACGGTAGATAACGTGAAGTGGGCGTTATAGTAGGCGTGTCAAAGTTATTTTTGCGAATGAGTACAACTTAGGTGTTTCAATATAGCCCTTTATTATTCCAAAATCTTTACTAATAGAGAAATTATATGAATTTTAGGTAAAACGTTATATCGGAGGTGGGCGTAAAAGTGGGCGTGGCACCTTAATTTTCTGGCGCAGTAATGATATTGCCTAGGGGGATGTAGGTAGCAAATTTGATCATCATACCTCTAATTTTGGCGGTTTTATGAGCTTTTAAATTTCATTAACGGTAGATAACGTGAAAAGTGGGCGTTATAGTAGGCGTGTCAAAGTTATTTTTTCGAATGAGTACAACTTAGGTGTTTCAATATAGCCCTTTATTATTCCAAAATCTTTATTTATAGAGAAATTATATGAATTTTAGGTAAAACGTTATATGGGAGGTGGGCGTAAAAGTGGGCGTGGCACATTGATTTTCCGTCACAAAAAAGCGCCTCACTAAAAAGCAAAGTGTGCAAAATTTCAGAGTCGTACATTCAATTTTGTTGCTTTTATGACGTTTTAGTTTTTAAATATACCGAAAAATACACTGTGCGGTATAAATTTTCGTACATTTTGATCGATAACTCTTTTCCTAATTCATAGATTTAAGCGATTTTCAGGGAAAAATATTCTTTTGACTCGATAAATATATATTCGAAGTTTTATGACTCTACGTTAATGCGCCTGGACACAATTCCATTTTATTCGATGTGCGAAGGACACCGTTTTTTCGACCTACTCTTGCTTTCCGAGCTATAACTCTCTTCCTAATATTCCGATATAGCCCATTTTCAATACCAAACAAACCTTGTCTATAAGAAAGATTCTGGCAAAATTTGAGCCCCCTAGCTTTTTCGGTGCGACCTCTATCATGCTTTCAACAGACGGACAGACGGACGGACATAGCTAGATCGTCATCAAATCAAACCCTGATTCAGAATATATATACTTTATGGGGTGTAAAATGGATATTTCGATGTGTTACAAACGGAATGACAAAATGAATATACCCCCACCATTTTTTTGGTGGCGGGTATAAAAAAACAAAAAAATTATGTGGTTATGCAAGTATGTGTGTGTGCATTTTTTTTATTATTCGTTAATTTTTTACGCTGCATTTTTCTGTGAAACCATTTTTTACTGGTTTTAATTTATACTATTAGTTCAAAGTGTGTTGGTATGTAAATAATCTCACACATCTGTATGCGGTAATTTATTTAAATATATAATTTATATTTGTATCTCCTGCATCCTGAACACTAATGTGTGTATTAACAAGTAAAAGCGCTATATTCGGCCGTGCCGAATCTTATATACCCTTCACAACGTGTAGTCATGCAATAACAGTAAATTCACGTATGTATGTTAAAAAAAATAAAAAAAAAATTTAAAAAAAAAAAATTTAAAAAAAAAATTAAAAAAAAAAAAATTATTATATACATATATAATATATATAAAACAAAAAAAAAATAAAAAAAAAATTAAAAAAAAAAAAAATAAAAAAAAATAATAATAAAAATATATATAATATATTAAATAAAAAATAAAAAAAAAATAAAAAAAAAATTAAAAAAAAAAATTAAAAAAAAAAATTTTAAAAAAATTTAAAAAAAAAATTTTTTGCCTCAGCTGGGATTCGATGCCACGTTTTCTCTAACCAGTATACACGTTTGTATGTATGTATGTTGTTGTTGTAATGTTGTTTTTATGAAAAGAAAATCGAGGTGGTCGTGGGTTTTTGCTCATATCTCAGTTGTTTATGTACCGATGTTTCTGATTTTCAATACCGATCTACTCCCGAATATTTCTGATATTTTAATACCTTACCCGGGTCCAACCTATGTCGGGGGGCTTCAAAAAGTTGATTTCAACATACACACGGACAGACGGTCAGACGGACAGACGGACAGACGGTCAGGGCTTAATCGACTCCTCTATTCATAAGCTTTCAGAAAATATATACTTTATGGGGTCGGAAATGAAAATTGTAGAAATTTCACACGGAATGACAAACCTATATATACCCTTTTTCACTGTGTGAAGGGTATAAAAATTAAACATCAAGGAAAATAAATCGCATTGGTGCTTTGGAGGAAGTCCATTAAAATAAACCATCTATTAAATTTTTCTCAGTATATTACGCAGAATTTTATATATGAGAGTAAAATACGAGAAAAAAATGTAAATAGTTTACCACTTTATCATTAACATTAAAAGAAAAACTATTAATAAACAATAAACTTTGAGTGCAGATTTACATTTTTCTAGGTACTATTTATATAGAACAAAACTTTTATAAACATGTAATGAACTTGTAGTGACATCGTAAATTGGTCTCCTCGGGACAAAAACATCAATGCATCACATTATGTATATGTATAAAACTATAGACTCCGAAACTGTATAGCCGATCGGACTCAAACTTTGGCAAGTTGTTGTACACATTCCAGAGAGTGTTTATGGGTGGTAATAAGTAGGCGGTGCTACGCCCATAAAAAATAAGTTATCATTTTTAGCTACTTGCACTTGACTGGATTTTCTAAAACTTTGCACACATATTGAACTCTCATGATTATACAATTTCGTGATTATAAAAGTGGGCAGTTCCACGCCCATTAAAAATAAAATAACATTTTTAGCTACTAAATCAATTTTTCTGAAAATTAGCACACATATTGAGCTGTCATGACCATTTAATTTCGTAATTAGAAAAGTGGGCAGGGTCATGCCCATACAAAAAGTTATAATTTTGAGGTACTTAAACTAGACCGATTTTTCTGAAAAGTGGGCAGTGTCACACCTATAAAAAAGTTATAACTTTCAGCTACTTGAACTTCACTGATTTTTCTGAAACTTTGCGCACATATTAGGCTGTCATGACTATACAGTTTTGTGATAAAAAAAAGTGTTCAGTGCCTCGCCCATTAAAAAAAAGTTATAATTTTTAGCTTCTTGCACTTGATATTCAATTAAAAATCAGAATGCGAAAAAATCACGAAAAAAATAATTAAGAAATTAAAATTTTTTATTTTTGTTGTTAAATCCTCATTCCTCGTGAATTAATTCATTAGATTCATTCGTTTGCTTAAAACTAAGAAGAATTCATTCCTATATTGACTTATAAATAGTAAGCCCTTGATTTACGTCATGATTAGTTCCAGGAAATAGCGACGTAAATCAAAACAACGTAAATCCAATTGAAAATAGCCAATACGAAGTTGTGCCTAATTAAAAGTTAAATTATGTCTGAAGAAAAAATTAAATTAAAAATTACAATTCAATGTCAAGAAGGCTAAAATTAATGAATAAAAAATTCTAATAATATAATAAATATTAATGTTTGTATGTTGCATATTTGGCTGTTTGTTATTCAATCACGCGAAAACGGCTGGACAGAACTAAATAAAGTTTGGCAAACAGATAGACAACAACCTAAATTATCACAATATTTTAGCGAATTGGCGGATATATGCGAATTTTTTTTTTATATCCACCACCAAAAAAATGGTGGGGTATATTTATTTTATCATTACGTTTGTAACACATCGAAATATATGTTTAAGACATCATAAAAAAAAATTTTTTTCCCTAAAAATTTCTCTTCACATTACGAAAGAAGTTATTGACCAAAATGTCTTTTTCGGTCTACATATTCATAAATTTAAAGCGTAATAAGACTGAAAAAATTAGATGTAAGATAATGACATTTTTAAAACGTTGCATTTTGATTAAAAGACTTGTAATAACGGAAAGTTAATGTGATGCGCCCACTTTAACGCCCGTCTCTCATATAACGTTTTATCTTAAATTCATATTATTTTTCTATGGGCAATGGTTTTGAAAGTATAAGGGACTCTGTATTGTAATATCAAGGTTGAATTAATCAGCAGAAACTACTTTGACACGCCTACTTTAACGCCCACTTCTTACATAATTAACTCTTAATGAAATTCAAAAGCTCATAAAACCGACTCAAATAGATGTACAATTGATGATATGAATATAAGTATAATAATTAAGGTCACACGCCCACTTTAACGCCCATCTTCCGTATAACGTTTTATCTTAAATTCATATTATTTTTATATGGACAAAAATTTATCGAAAAAAATAAGTCTGTAATGGATTATCTGAGCTTAATTTAAACATTAAATATATAATTTTAAAAGTAGGAGGTGACATGCCCACAAAAAGCTTCTGTAAAAATACGTAGAGTCGGTAGTATTATTTCTAATGTAGAAATTCTTAGTGTTTCATTGTAAGACTAAATTCAAGCAAATAAATTAATAGCAAATTGAAGTTACACAAAGAAAGTAATACATATTTAAGTATAAAGAGAGAGTGTATAAATATATATATTAGGGATTCCTATTCTGGAAATCCCGATTTTTTATAAATATGGATTACTTGTATATTTTTTATTCTGGCAGTGGTTTTCATTCAACTTTTAGAGAAATGGTTAAGTGATTTTGATGTATAACTGTCTAGTGAATTAGTAAGCTTCACAACAGATGGAGACAATGCTGAAAATCGGAAAAATTATTACACCCAAGCAGCAACTATATTTTGCACATGGAATTCATCTGGCAATTGTTGATTTTTTACAAGTTGTGCAAGTGAAAATGAAGCATCTTCATCAGATGATGATCATGAAGAAAAACATAACTTTCGGTTTTCGGTTATTGGAACAAAAAGCGATCTTTTCACATTTAACTACTTATTACAAAAGTCATAAAAACTTAAAAAATGTATCGAAAGTCGTTAACAAAAAATGAGGTTTTGCCAAAACATGTTAGAAGTAGAGGAAAAAAGAAAAAAACTGAAACTTATTTTCGGTTGCAAAACAAGATGGAAAAAATTTCTTGTTATGTATGTGCAAATGATGTTGTAAATTGAAATAACCTATTAAAAAAGTATTAAAAGGTTTGAAATTACCAAAAATAAATGATAAGTCGAAGATCACACACGACGATTTTAATTGTCCAACTTTTTCCATATTTTCTTTTGAACTTGCTTTTATTTTCACACACGACAATTTCTTTGACGATTTTTCTGTTTTGTTTACCTTTTATTTTCTTACAATTTGTCATTTGTGCTTTAGCCGTTAATAGCAATAATAAAAATAAAAACATTCATGAAATAATATAATTGATTTTTATTAACGCTTTTAATTTTAATTAAAATGTTTTCACTAAAATATTTTCTTGGAATTTTTTTTATTTTTAAATATTTTAAGCGTTTAATTTGTGACGTTTTTAATTCAAAATTTAAATTACTTACACCAAGAAGCGAAACACCGATTAGAAGAAATGTCAAATATTAAAAAAAATGATTCAAATAGCCGAGTACTGGCGATTATTTTTCTCTTCTCTTTCTCCTCACCTATAACGGTAAAAACATCTATAAACTTAAGAATTGCCCAACTATAATCGTCGTGTGTGACCATAGATTAAGGAATTTGCTATAGTAAAACAAATAATAGTTATTTTAAGCCTAGCAGAGGTAACAGTTGAAGCCCTTTGCCGCAATGATATGAATCTATAAAAAGCAGATACTGCTCTCTTGTTTATGCTCGAATTGCAAATTAAGTAATAAATTGGGAAAAGCTCTTCCTCAAGGACACAAGGAAAAAAACAACTTACTCAACACTTTTTAACTATTTTAATAATCCAAAATGAAAATATGATTTTGATAATGTTTAATAAAAAATTAATATACCAACTTCAAAGTAATGAAACTTCTAGCAGAAAATTCTGAATCAGATTTGTCATTTTTTGCAAATAACACCCTCAATTAAAAAAATCAAATAAAGCCATCGACATGTGTAAAAGTTCTACAAAATACAATATGAAAAGTTATGATTGAATAAATCACAAGTCATAGTAATAATCTTCCGAAAAAATTAAAATCATTAGAAAGTTTTGAATAGTTTGAAACTATTTAGAGCTTTTTAAATTTTTTAAAAATTATGAGATGATAATTCGACACTTAGGACACCTTCCTTGTGAATCAGCCAGATATGTAAACATATTAGAAAAAAATAGGCAAGTGAGGAGTATTTTTGCATACTGCATACATACATATACATATGTATGTATGTAAATACTTATTAACTAAATTACCTGCGTTGAGTGCTAACTCTGGTTCAAGGCGAATTCAATCAGGTGATCTCTTCCCTACAAAAACACTAAACTACATGTACTTTTTTTGGTTATTTGAACCTAATTGTCAAACATTTTCTGACTTAACACAAACAAACACACGTTTGTAAAAATTGTTTTAAAGCAAAATATGCAAGTCACACTTATACCTTTATACCTACATACATGTACATAGGGCCTGTTCGTAAACGCATCACTGCGCTGTACAATATGATTACTTTGCGCTGCCACTGCAAATCATATGTTGCTGATGCTTCTTTTTGCTTATTTTATTGCTGCATTTACGAACGAGCGAACACTGCGGAAAAATGAAAAAAATTATTATAAATTTAATTTGTGAATTTGATAATACAATATCTGACATATATTTCACATTCGAGGCTAAAAATGTTTAAAAAGTAAAATAATCAAAAATAAATCATAAAAAACCACATTCTTTATACTCACACATTTATTGCATCATCCATTTTTGTGATTAGTTTTTTGTATTTATTTGCGCATAATAGACTTTAATGTTGCATTTACGAACAGATGACAGCTGCAGTGTTGCCAACGTTTGCATTTACGAACATTGTGCGCATAATATGCACAGCTGTGATGCATTTACGAACAGGCCCATATATATTTATATATTTTGCTTATCATTAAGTACACGAAATAAGGTTCCACTGCCCTAAAATATTTTTTCTACACATCGCGCAGGAAGGCATTTTTTCACGAAAGCGTTTACAATTTGTTAGTCTTTTAACTAAAACACATATCTTTTGTGGTTTTTTTAATTTTTGAACAATTAACACAAATGTACATACATACATACATATGTAAATATATTTATTTTGAATTTAATCTGATTTTTCCATAGAAATTAAATTTTTCACTTTTAAAACATTTATTAAAATCTTCCGGCAAACGAATGTAAACAAACATAAAAATACAAATTTTTACATTTTCTTCTTAAACTTCGTTCTTAGCTGGGCTAAAGAGTTCACCTGATATGAATTCGCCTTGCTCTGGTTCTCAGCAACTGCATATAACGGTAAACAAAAAATTAGATCAAACTTATTGAAAAAAATTTAAAAGTATCGTTTTTTCTTAAAAAAATCTTTTTGTTTGTTTTATTAACACATATTTGAGCCTTACATTTTAAAAATGGTTCAAGGCCATTTAAAGTTTATTTATAAAGTGCTCCATATTCTATACTTTTGCAAGCTAAAACATACAATTTTAAAATATTTTGAATTAATTTAAGCACGAACTTTAAAATATCTTTACATAAATGTAAATGGACTTACACCATTTTCTAAATAACAAGTCATATGTAAGTATATTAAATCTAATTTTCAACAAGAATATTAAACAAATTCTTCAGTTTTTATTCTACAACTGTTAATTATAGTAATTGTTGTCCTTTTTATTATAAACTAGCAGAACCAGGACCGCTCTGTGGGCCCCAACAATTTTTTTGCATTGTGTTCACTATAAATGATGGTATCACTCACCCGTCTCCCCCTTTCCAATTCTAATTAGAAAGACCTAATGTAATTGTACACCTAACACCCAATTTACATGATGAATTTTATGACGTCCAATTTTCTTAATTCCCTTTTGAAGTTGTTACCAAAAACTACTCAAATTTATACGATGGTTTTTTTGGACGTGTAATTTCTAATTTGTATTGTAGACTATTAAATTTATATTTTTAATATTTTTTTTATCAGTCAAAAAGCACAATCCATTTGATGAGAATATAAAAATAAAACGTAACAGAAAGAACAGAAAAAAGTGTAAAGCGAAGTGTCAAAAAAAAAAACCATGAAAACAGAAACCATGTCTATTTTTCTTCCCCCCTTTCTTCTCTACACCGCTTGCATCAAACAAAAAATGACGTTCAAAATTGGACGTCATAAAATTCATCATGTAAACCTACTGTAAGACATTACGATACATGGTTAAAAAACGATAATATGGAAAAATTTAGCGCATTTTGTTGATATTTGTCTGGGAATATATTGGAAAATCGAAATGGAACCACTGGGCCGATTTCGTGCAAACTACACATAAACCATCTACAAACCATCACCAACGTACCCGGAAAATTTGTTTAAAATCGGTCGACCCGTTTCCGCATTTAGTGGTGACATCAAAGTGTACACTTCTTTTTATATAAGTATACAGATAGATAGAAATATTTCCAATTAAATTATTAATTATAAATTCTAATTTTTTTAATTTTCGAAATGCATATTAAAAAACAATAACAATATTTGCTATTATTATGTTAATAACAGTCGTTTGCCCTTTCTATCATGTTAATAATAGTTTTGTATAGCGCCATCTGTAGGGTTGTAGTAGCTTTTTTAAATAAAATATCCTCTTTCAAAACGTACAGTATTAATTGTATACTGTTAATTTTAGCACTGTTAAGAACAGCATATTTATGCTTTTACGTTACAAAAATGGCTACAAATTTCGATTTTGTAGCTTAAACATTTTTAAAAATTATTTTAGAGAAATTGGAATACATATTCCCTAAAATTGTCACTAGAATGTTACATAGTTGTAAATTATGTAATCAAAGTGTTTTTTAAAAATAAAATAAATAAATAAATGAAAAATAATTCAAAATTAATTTTTGGCTTTTCTGACTTATTTTAAAAATCAATTAGAATCATCATAATTTAGCAAACAAATTTAGAAATGTTAATAATTATTATTACATTCACGATTCCTCCTTCTAACTCCTATAAGTGCAAAAGATTAAAAATTTTTTCTTTACTTAAAATTAAAAACACACTTATTAATGTTAATGAGCTTTTATCTAGCTTTACACTAACTGGCTTTAAATGCAAAACTTTTCTTTGTTTGCTAATAATCGAATCTATCCTAATTATTTGTTTTACAAAAATTAAGAAACAACTTAGAACAGAGATGAAAGAACAATTATAATTTGCATTTTAATTATTAACTTACACCATGTTATTAACATTATTTTGTTTCAAACACAAAAGTCAAAATCAACCTTGAAAGATTCTCGCTCGGCGCTTTTCTATAAGTTAAACTATATATTTTTTTTTAATAAAAACACTTTTCCAAGGCATATTGATTCATCAATTACTCTTGGTTCGTTAGTTGATTATTTTTTAATTCACTTGTTTTAAGTTTAGCTTTCAAAGTTCATGGATAAAAATCAATTTTTTCTCTTTTTTCATTCAAACTTCATATATAAAAAATATAATATATAAATTTTCTCCGAACTGCGATTAAATATGCCTTGCACTTTTCACTATTTTAAAAGTTTTTTTTTTATTCAAAAGTCACAATATATATATAAATAGAGTGTACTACATACATATATTTTTAAAGAGGATAGTTTAGCAAAACATCTTGACGGGCCAACTCCAGCAACATAGGATCATCGAAGAACTTATTAATGGAGACATCTTCAGACAAGCCTTTACGTCTACGTGTCTTAATCATAAATTCCCTGGCCAAATGAGAGGCTTGCTGAGGTTCTAAAGGACGTATGACAATCGATTTATCCAAGGGATCACCGGGCACGATTTGCCAATGATGAAAGACAGACAAACAAAAGGCTTGCCCTTGTGTATGGGTCCGTAAGTCGGTTTCGAAGCCAAATGAATCAATAGCAGGTATAAAAGCTTTGATAGTGTAGAGAGGAGAACCAGAAACGGGGGCATCTTGAGTAACATGGCCTCTGTTAGCAAAACAATAAGACAAAGAGAAAAGTTATACATTTTTTTCTTCTTTGGAGCAAATATAACAAACCTTCTTCTTGCTAGGACTGTGTACACCGCTGACACACAATCTGCTGGAGCTTGTACTTCTACAAATAAATACGGCTCCATTAACCTGGGTGTAGCCATAAGAAACGCTGAATAGGCAACTCGTCTAGCTGTGGGTATCACTTGGCCACCTCCTCTGTGCAAGGCTTCATTAGCTATAACGGCATCAAGTATTTTAAATTTGACATTACGAATTGGCTCTTCACACAGGGGTCCTTCCCTGGTGCCCCATTGAAAGCCTTGTACTATGGAATCTTTTACGGATGTTAACAAGTTTTTATCTACTTCAGATGGTAATGTATCATCGACTAGAATATTGGGTCCTGTATTATCAGGACCAAAGGCCCATATAGATCTAGCTGCCAATAGATCCCAATCGTAGTTAACCTGGAAAAATTCACCCAATCGTTTCTTGTTCCAAGTTATTGATACCACTTCATTTTCTATATCTTCGGCCAAACCTTTTTCCAAAGGCTCTGCTATCATAGTGATTTTATTTTTCTTATTAGGTGTTTCAGCAAAACATTTTAAAGAACTGGTTTCCACAACAGTTTCACAGAAAGCCACCACCGGATCGGCTACTTTGATATCAATTTCTGAATACATTTTGCGCAAATCGTGCATAACACAATCCAAGTAGAGTTCTCCAGTTCCCAAAATAACATGTTCACCAGATTCTTCAACTCGAGTAGAGAGTAAAGGATAAGATTTGTTAACTTTTCGCAAGCCATCCAACATTTTGGGCAATTCGGAAGGATTAACAGGCTCTACAGCAATTTTTATGATACTTTGAGTGTTAAATTTCAAAGGTCTAAAAATGTACAAGTCCTCAGCCGCTTTAACGTCTACTATAGTCGATGTCTTGACAATGCACTGATCTATACCCTCAATTAAAACCCAGTTACCAGCCGGTACTCTATTCAATTCAACTTTATAACGGGCCTCGTAGACCCACAAACGACCAACTTGCAAAATGCGAGAATCTTCTTCATCTTGCAAGGTGTAGTTTTCACCTAAAACACGAACCTCTTGCCCAGCATGCAAAGTGCCGGCGACAACACGAGCTAAGACCTGGAAAAATGTACAATCATCGGTGGGGTACATTTTTGAGCTGTGGACCATAAGAGAACCATCCTGATTGCATTGAATCATATCGCGATACATATCTCCCTCCTTGGGACCAGTGTAAATATGGTCCACCTTCGATTTTGCATTGTCCAAAGGCGAACGTATGTGTTCCACGCACATATTAACAAATCCACTAAAATCACCCAAAAAACGATTACAAACTAATCGCAGCAATGGACGTATATTAGATTTCATTTCTTCCTTGGTAATGCGTATATTTAATTCAACTAATGTATCGGCTAAAGTTGTATCAACATCGCCCACCACTTGGGCAATAACCTTGTACATGGGCTCCAAAATAAATTCAACAAAACTGCGTTGCGCCGAGTTGTGAGGAGGTTTTTTGGTAAATTTTCGCCTTAAAAAATTTATTATTAATTAGTTTTAATTTCAGTTTAACTTTGTGATTTTAACTTACGATTTACTGTGGAAATACATATCACCCCATAATCTTTTAGAAAATTCCACATAATTAACGCCTTCATAGGTATCGGCATATAATTTGGCAAATGATTTAAGTGTAAAGCAAAAACCATAAAAAGAACTAGCAAAGCAAACATTTCCTAATATGGGCGACACCAAAGTAGTTTCTTCCACATTGCCATATGTATTCAGCAAACTATTGACTTCTTCCACAATATGCTTTAGTTTAAAATAGGCGTCTTGAGGAGGCAATTTTAACTCTAAGATTAAACGATCGATCTAAAAATTGAGGACAAATTATTGAGTTTAGTTTAAGAAACGTAATTCTAAAGTTACGATAACATTTATCGGTGTTTATGTACTTCCTTATTTAAAAAAATTTCGATAAATTTATTACTTCGTCAGTAAAATTTCTAATTTTTAGTTTATATATAAAATTCAATAAAATCCATTTTCAATAATTCTTCTTATTAAAAAAACTATAAGGGACAACTACGGTCGCCTTAAATGTGTCCATTATTATTTTTGTTTATTTAATAAAAAAAAACTATACGATCATACATGATAAATGTTTTGTAAATTCTTATTTGCACTAATTAAATTTTCTGTTTTAAGTTAGAGGATCCAATAACTGATAAACACTTTCGTTTGCCGTTTTTGACACAAAAACCAATAAAATTAACAACAATACGGTTAAACTGATGATGAAATGATTCAATTTAGGTAAAAACACTAATAGTTTTAACGTGTCATAGCACAGCATGTTTTTATATGATTATATAGTAATGCATTGCATTCTAATAATGCATCGAACTATATATATTTGGTAAAAAAAAACAACCGATATTTTTTAAGTTGATGGTGTTTGTTTACATGAATTGTTGAAAATATTTTGCACGATGTTGCATTCACTTTGAAGTACATAATTTATTAAAAATTTTTTGCATATTTATTTTTTCAATTCCACAAATGCACGATGTTGTATTCACATTGAAGTACTTAAATTATTACAAATTACTTAAATACTTAATGTGTGTGAAGATAAATATGCCGAGTTAAATACGTTTTTAGTGATAGAAAAAAAAAATATCGCATGCAATAAAAAAGTTTTCAATACTTAAAATTAACAAATTTGCACCAATTTTTAAATTTTCTATGTGTTTAAACAATAAAAATTAATATTCTTAGTACAAATGAACAATATAATAAACTTTTATGCAAATTATTCACAAATACAATTGGGAAAAAGTATAAATGTGGTTTGATGGCATAGGTAGTTACCTTCAATTTCCACTAAGTTTAATTTATTAAGATGTTAGGATATGATTGTACTAACTAAATCCCTAAAAGGACTCATGTATGAACCATTTGCTTGAGGACAAAAATATACAAAAAAAAAATAATAATTTGCATAAAAGTTTATTGTATTGTTCATTTGTACTACGAATATTAATTTTTTATGTTTAAACACACAGAAAATTTAAAAATTAGTGCAAATTTGTTAATTTTACTAATTGAAAACTTTTTTATTGCATGCGATATTTTTTTCTTTTCTATCACTAAAAACGTATTTAACTCGGCATATTTATCTTCACACACACACATAAATACTTATTATTTCAATTCCACAAAGTAATACAAGTAAATTAAGCCAAGTAAATACATATTAATATAATTCAGAGTTGTCAAAAGAAAAATATTTGAAAACCAAAAATATGCAAAAGCGATAGCCGATTTACGAAATTACATTATTTGTAATTTATGGACACGTCCACATAATGGAGGATTTTCAACCAAAATATATACAAAATGTTTGTCTATATAATGGAGTGTTCTCTTATGGAAGGTTTATTTAAATGAAAATTATTATTTGGTGTTACTTTTTATAGTTTTTATCCATTAAAGTTAATTTTTCACTGTACTTTGTATATACAGTTAATAAAATTATTATCCAACTTATTCATACTTGACTTGTATAGGAGATGCCAAACTCTCTTAAAACACAGCCTACAATCTTCCTATGGTCAGAGAAAAGGTTAAGTTAAAGGATACGAAGAGATATTAATTTTTTATGTTTAAACACACAGAAAATTTAAAAATTAGTGCAAATTTGTTAATTTTACTAATTGAAAACTTTTTTATTGCATGCGATATTTTTTTCTTTTCTATCACTAAAAACGTATTTAACTCGGCATATTTATCTTCACACACACACATAAATACTTATTATTTCAATTCCACAAAGTAATACAAGTAAATTAAGCCAAGTAAATACATATTAATATAATTCAGAGTTGTCAAAAGAAAAATATTTGAAAACCAAAAATATGCAAAAGCGATAGCCGATTTACGAAATTACATTATTTGTAATTTATGGACACGTCCACATAATGGAGGATTTTCAACCAAAATATATACAAAATGTTTGTCTATATAATGGAGTGTTCTCTTATGGAAGGTTTATTTAAATGAAAATTATTATTTGGTGTTACTTTTTATAGTTTTTATCCATTAAAGTTAATTTTTCACTGTACTTTGTATATACAGTTAATAAAATTATTATCCAACTTAGTCATACTTGACTTGTATAGGAGATGCCAAACTCTCTTAAAATACAGCCTACAATCTTCCTATGGTCAGAGAAAAGGTTAAGTTAAAGGATACGAAGAGATAAACCAACCAACTAATAAATTTTGATATACCTATTAGATTTTACAAATCAATTCTTGTTGCGCAAAATTCCTATTTTACCTTATTAATACACAACGTTATAGCCATTTTCTCCTGTACGGCATGTTTTAACAACCGCTCAGTATTTAGCATAACACCTTCGGCTGCATCAACAAAAACCACAACACCATCACACATACGCATAGCGGCAGTTATCTCATCAGAAAAGTTCACATGCCCAGGTGTATCGAAAATATTCATTAAATAACTTTTTTGTTTGACATCTTGCAAAACTAGTGTAACGGGAGTTGCTTTAATGCTTACACCGCGTTCCTGTTCCGTAAACAAAGTGTCTGTGTAACGTAAAGAACGTTCTTCATTCATTTCAAACTGAGGATGAGTCTGGCGTATAAGGCAATCGACAAACGTGGTCTTGCCATGATGTAAATGACCAATTAAGGCCACATTACGTATTAGCGGAGGCGTGTCCATAAGATCTGCCATGAATTCCATGTTATAAGTAGTTTCAGGCAATTCTTGTTCCTTAATCTGAAATTTTAATTTCTTGACTGGTTCAATTAAGGGTTTATCTAAAGGTTGGGCATCTTCCTCTTGTATTATAGTCTCAACATCTGGTCCGTAGACCTCAACGGCTGTAGGATAATAACGTTTATCTTCATGCAAGACTACAGCAGTGACTTCTTTGTCCTCGTCTTCAACATGATCTTCCTCGTCCATGGCATCATCCTGAAGAATAAACAATTTTTATTGACACACTTAAAAAATATAAACTTTATACTAACATCATGATCATCTTGCTGGTCATGTTGACCATAAATACTTTGGTCATCATCGTCATCACTATCCAAATCTGGACCTATATAGTTGCCAAATTCATCATATAAATCTGAATCCATTTTTAAATCTGAAATTAATTATTTTGTAAACGTTTACTATTTCTTACAGGTACATTCATACATGTATTTTCGTTAATTGAACGTTGTTCTGTTTATAGGTTTGTATTTAATATAAACTTTTCTTGTTTAACTATAATTATTGCTTGCTTTTCCTAAAATTTTATTGAAAAACGCGTTGAAATAGCAAAATGTAACTACAGCTGTCACTAAATGCCGGTCGTTGGGTGTGTTCAGTGATAAAAAATAGTGTAAAGAACTAAATGTCATAAATTTTTAGAATTATTTATATCAGTGTTGCCATTGACTTATATTTTAAACGAAAACTATGTTTAACACTATTTAAATTTATTGTAAACACCTTTTCAGGCTTAAAACTACATTATGTTCGAAATTTATGTTCAAAACAATAACAAATTTAAAAAATTTTATGTTGCTTAGATTAAAAATTTACTCACATATTTTTTATAAGAACAGGGAGTAAGTTATATACGCACCCAAATATGTATGTACATATATACACATTTGTTTCTGTCAAGGCCAATATGTATAACAGAGATAGAACAGTTTTTTTATATGTTTAATTCACAAAATTTCATTAAAAAAAGGATATATGTTTGTGAAGCACATTATAAATGGTGCAAGAACAACAAATATACATAAAGTTGGTAAATTTATCATAAAAAAAGCACAATTTAGTTAAATGTTTAATTCGGAAGCCAAAATCGAATATTTCATTCCTGCATTAATAAATGGAATCAATAAGAATTAAACAAATTTAGACATTGTGTTTCCCCATCATCATGTGCTGATGTTTTTACCTGTATAAATTCGCCTTGAGCGTTACCAACTTTTTTAAAAGTCTTGCCTGCAGTTGTCAAACTTAATTTTTTAAATTTTATTATACAATAAAAAAGTCGCAATTTCAGTTGGTTTAAAACGTTTTAAAAAATATAAAACCATGAATAAAAAGTTTTCGCTTTAAAGTTTTTTAAAAATTATTTAAATTAAAGAAGAAAATAAAAAAATTGTGTGACATATGCCGGCATATATACAAAAACAAAATACATGTGCTTTTTATTGTTGTGTTTGTTGTCGCGATGCATATACCTTATGGATATGCCTTGCTGCTTTTGTTATAACTTCGTAATGAATTTTTTACAGCTATGAAATTTGAAGAAGAAGAATTTGTGGTCATAAAAAATCGTTTATGTCAAAAAACGAAAATTTAAATTTGAGACTAACAATATTTCTGCGGTCAAATATCATCTCTAAACATTTGTAGCAAAATTTTTGAGTATATATGTAGATGAAAGAAGAAGGACGAAGTAACATCCTTTCTATTCGTATTTTCTCTTTTATAATCTGAACGACGACTTATTGTAAAAAATACATAAACAATTTTTACAATTTTTGATTGTAAAAATTAATAGTTGTTGGCACATTGTAATTTGGCCACATATTTACACACATTTTCTAACGAAGCAGTGTTACCAAAAAAAAACTTTTTAAGATACATATATATTTTTTAAATATGCATTCAAAATTATGATTTCATAAATGTGTTATCCCTTCTGTATGTTTTTCGTATTAATAAAAACAAAAACATTTTAAACAAGTAACAGTGCTATATTCGGCCGTGCCGAAACTTATATACCCTTCACAACGTGTAGTCATGCAATAACAATTATTTGTATCACCATTCATCTAATATAAAATACGTACATATGTATATACTGGTTAGACTAAATGTGGCATCGAATCCCAGCTGAGCCAAACAAATTTTATCTTATTTTATTTAAGATATTATTTATATTTTATTATTTTTTTTAAATTTTTTTATAAAAATTGTTTAAAATTTTTTTTTAAATTTTTTTTTGTAATTTTTTTTATTATTATTATTTTTTTTAATATATTTTTTTTTGTAATTTTTTTTTTTGGCATGTTTTTTGCATGTATGTATATATGTATGTTGTTGTTGTAATTGTGTAAAAAAACGAGGTGGTTGTGGTTTTTTGCTCATATCTCAGAAAGTTATCGATTCATTCCTGGATATTTCCAAGAGATTGATACGATATACAGATCTGAGGAACATATAGTTGCTTCTAAAAGTTGATTTCAACCAACACACGGACAGACGGACATACGGTCAGGGCTTAATCGACTCCTCTATTCATAAGCTTTCAGAAAATATATACTTTATGGGGTCGGAAATGAAAATTGTAGAAATTACAAACGGAATGACAAAGCTATATATACCCTTGTGCACCACAGGTGAAGGGTATAATTATAAACATCAAGAAAATTTTATTATAGACACATATTACCAATAAAAATAACATACCAGAATAACAAAGTAAATTACAAGATAATATACTAAAATTTTAGAACACATTTATTGCATTTGTTTTATTTCTTCGTTATTCCCAATTTACTTACAAATAAAAATAAACCCTTCTCGTAGAAAATGTATTATAACTGTTATTATTTTGGGTGCATCAAAACTGCATACTCTTTTTGATCAATGGACTTTCCCACATTCGATTTCTTTTATTATATTTCAAATTTACTATTAATTTCATTTGTAAAAGGAGAGCATACTACATATGTATGTATTTATGTAAACTAAATCTTGGATTTATTTCTCATTAGTAATTTTTAAAAATATACCACCCGCTTGGAATAATTTACTTTGAACAAAAGAACTAAAAAATATCTATGTATATATATATATATATATATATATACATACATATCCTTACAAGTAATAATACGTACTTTAACATTGTGTCGCTTACACAGTCTTGCAAATTTAAAGACGACGAGTCAGGTAAAAAAGGTTTTTTTTTAAAGTAAAAATCCCTTTTTACAATGAAAGGTATTAAGTAAATACTTAACAATAGAAAATGTTAACAGGTAAAATAGGTTTAAAGATAAAAGTAATCACAAGAATTTATAGCAGTTGAAAAACAAACAAACATTTCAACAGTTAACGTTTTGCACTCTTACAGCAATGAGGTCCAGGATTATTATCATACTCTTAGTAATTACTACGACAAATTCTTTAAATTACGGCAGAGTAACGTGGAAGATTTTAAGTCCAGCGGCAAAATATAAACCAGAAAATTTTAGTTTAGTATCAGGACGTAATTTTAAAGTGATCGAAACAGTAAAACATCCCTATAATTTGCTTAAAACTCAAGATTTTGTTAAACTAGCGGAGCAATGTATAAAAAATCGAAAACCTTATATTTATAAAGAATACAAAACTTATAATTCGCCAAAAAGAACATTTATTTATAACAAAGATTACATTGATAATTTATTAAAATCACTTAGCTTTCTCTTATCGCGAAAAAATAGAACACATAGTATTAGAAGGACAACTGAATCTAATTTAATTTTAACTAATATGGAAAACTTAACTGAAGTAGAAAACACTACATTGAGTAAAGAATTATTATCGACAACTGAAGAAGATAAACAAGAATATATTGATAAGAAAACTATGGATTCGTCACTTATGAAAACCACAGAAAAAATTGTCACTTCATCTACAACTGAAGAAGAGAAACAAGAATATATTGATAATAAAACTACGGAATCGTCACTTCTGAAAACCACAGAAAAAATTGTCACTATATCGACAACTGAAAAAGAGAAACTTGAATATATTGATGGTGGAACTACGGACAAAATTGTCACTACATTGACAACTGAAAAAGATAAATTTCAAAATATTGATGATAGAACTACAGAATCGTCTCCCTTAAAAACTACAGAAAAATTTGTCATTATAGCGACAACTGAAAAAGATAAACAAGAATATATTGATAATAAAACAACGGAATCGTCACTACTGAGAACCACAGAAAAAATTGTCACTACATCGACAACTGAAAAAGAGAAACTGAAAAATATTAATGATAGAACTACGGAATCGTCTCCCTTGAAAACCACAGAAAAAATTATCACTACATCGACAACTGAAGAAAAGAAACTGGAAAATATTGACGATAAAACTACGGAATCGTCTCACTTTAAAACCACAGAAAAAGTTGTCACTACAACGACAACTGAAGAAGAGAAACAAGAACATATTGATAACGAAACTACGCAATCGTTTCTTATAAAAACCACAGAAAAAATTCTTACTACATCGACAACTGAAGAAGAGAAACTGGAATATAATAATGGTGAAACTACGGAATCGTCTCCTTTTAAAATCACAGACAAAATTGTCACTACATTGACAACTGAAAAAGATAAATTTCAAAATATTGATGATAGAACTACAGAATCGTCTGCCTTAAAAACCACCGAAAAATTTGTCATTATATCGACAACTGAAGAAGATAAACAAGAATATATTGATAATAAAACTACAGAATCGTCACTCCTGAAAACCACAGAAAAAATTGTCACTACATCGACAACTGAAGAAGAGAAACTGAAAAATATTAATGATAGAACTACGGAATCGTCTCCCTTGAAAACCACAGAAAAAATTGTCACTACATCGACAACTGAAGAAGAGAAACTGGAAAATATTGACGATAAAACTACGGAATCGTCTCCTTTGAAAACCACAGAAAAAATATTCACTTCATCGACAACTGAAGAGAAACAAGAAAATATTGAAAATGAAACTACGGAATCGTCTCTCCTGAAAACTGCAGAAAAAATTTTTACCACATCGAAAACTGAAAAAGAAAAACTGGAAAATTTTAATGGTAGAACTACGGAATCGTCTTTCTCAAAAACCACAGAAAAAATTGTCACTACATCTACAACTGAAGAAGAGAAACATGAATATATTGAAAATAAAACTACGGAATCTTCACTCCTGAAAACCACAGAAAAAATTTTCACTACATCGACAACTAAAGAAGAGAAACTGAATAATATTATTGATAAAACTACGGAATCGTCTCCCTTGAAAACCACAGAAAAAATTGTCCCTACATCGACAACTAAAGAAGAGAAACTGGATAATAATAATTATAAAACTACGGAATCGTCTCCTTTGAAAACCACAGACAAAATTTTCACTACATCGACAACTGAAGAGAAACAAGAAAATATTGAAAATAAAACTACGGAATCGTCTCTCCCGAAAACTAAAGAGAAAGCTGTTACCACATCGAAAACTGAAGAAAAAAAACTGGATCGTAGAACTACGGAATCGTCCCCCTCGAATACCACAGAAAAAATTTTCATTACGTCGTCAAGTGAAGGAGAGAAACTTGAAAATATTAATGAAATAACTACGGAATCGTTTCTATCAAAAGCTACAGAAAAACTTATCCCTTCATCTTTAAATAGCAATGAAAATAATGTAAATAATGGTGATACAACTACGAAATCTTCTATAATTAAAAATAAAAAACAAATTGACAAAATATTTTGTAAAGAAGATTTAAACCTTGATTCAATGAAAGAAACAACCACTTCACCTGTCTATAATTCATATTCTTCCACGGAAATAGATAATATTGAAAAAACTAAATGCTTTATGGCTTATGAGCTATCATCATCAACTGAGACAGCACAGTCCCTAAATTATGGTAATAAAACTACGGAATCTTCTATATTCAGAACCACAGAAAATATTGACTTCACATCTTCAAATATTAATGTAAACACTGATTCAGTAGATGAATATTTAACTTCATCTGTCGATAATCAATATAATAATATTGCAGAAGTTGCAATAAAAAATGTTGATGCGCTAAAAACAAATACTACAACTGAGGCAACAACCAAGAGATCTGTGGAGAGCAATACCATACTTTATTCAACTCAAAATTATTATAAAGAGATCTTAAATTCTGAAATTGAAACTACAACTGCAGCTTTTAAAATGCACAAAATATCTACAACTGAAGATAAAATAGATTCTTCAACACTAGGTTCTGTTAAGGTTACAACAACCGAAATAAATGTTCCATTCTCAACTGAAGCCACTGTTGGATCATACACTGAAACTTATGAAAAATCTACAACTAAGAGAACTGCAATTAATGAATTCTCAACAACAAAAATGTATAGTGATTTTTACACACCATTACATCGAGGGAAAACTAATACAGACTTAAATAAAAGTGAAAGTATTCCCGATTCTTACTCTACTCTATCGATATTATTGGTATCTCAATCAATGGCTGCATTAAACGAGGTACCTAAAATATCTCCTCCACAAACAGTTAGTGAACCTAAAACAAAAAATATTTCAGATTTATTAGGCTCTGTAATACACAACATGAAATCGAAACCCAATTTTAAAATATCAATGAAACCAGAAAATTCAACTTCTAAAATTTTAATGAGATTAGTTCAATCAACTAAAAATATAACAAAACCATCAGTTGAAATGATATTACATCCTTCAGGTACAACAGAAATTTTTAGGGAAACTTTAAGAGAACACACAACAGAGTCTACTGGATTAATAAACAAAACTACAGAAATATCTAAGGCATCGTATATAACTGAAACATCTGAGGACACTTCAAAGTCTGATTCACAAACAGTGAAGCCTAGTATACAAACTGTCACACAATTAAACGATTATTCCGTAGCTGCAGCCAACCAAGAAAACACAAAAGAATCTTCACAAGTTAATAAAAAAGTATTGAAAGAGATTTATACTCCTTTCGACACAAAATCCAATAAAACATTAGCTGAAATTATATCAAAGTCTGTACAAATTTTTGCGGTTCAAGAAGAAATACCAGAATCCTCAAGCGATAATAAAACAGAAATAACAGCAGATACTAGACAAAAATCAGAAACTGAAAATAGTTACATTACCGCTGAAGTTCCTTTAAACATTGTAAATTCATCAAATTCTACACTGGCAAATTTAGTAGAATTCAGTACACAACCAGTTAATTCAGAAATTTCAAATTATTTTCCAGAAAATGAAATTACTACGGAATTATCCTTAGATGATTCCGCCAATACAATTATTGCCGATTCCAAAATATCTAAACATCAAAAAGATTTATCTGAAAATATGTCAAGATCATTTATCAGGGAATTTTCAGAATTTTCGAAAAATCGACGAAAATGGAAGTCAAATCGTAAAGCAAAGAAATTAAGTTATGACACTGATGTAATGCCATCACTGGGTGATTACGATGTATTTGAAATTGTGTAATTTAAACATTAATAAAATAGTGGACAAGGCGAATTCATACAGGTGAAATTATCAGCCCAGCTGATTGTGAAACATTTTGTCAAAACTGGTTGAATTCGCTTTGATTTCATTTATTAATGCAGGGATAGGAAATGTGATTTTGGTTTCGGTATTAAACAATTAACTTGAGTGTACTTTTTTGACAATAAATGTGCTTAATTTATGTATATTTTTTGCTTTTCCGTCATTAATAATGTGTTTAAAAAATTTATATTTTGTTTTTAATCAAATTTTATTATATTTGATATGTAAAAACAACTTTTCCATCCCTGATATACGAATTGGCCTTGACATAAAACATCCCATGAAAAGTTGCTTTGTTGTATCAATTCGCCGTTGCATATACCTTATGGATATGCCTTGATAGTGGATTAAATTTATTATTGAAATTCTATATTTTTGTTTTTTTTTTGTTTTATATATATTTTTTAATTATTTCTTGGGCTTTCAAGGTCAAAATGTATATTAATGTAAATAAAAAACTATTATTTCATTATTTTATCAGACGTTTCGCTGGTATTTCTATATTTTTGGTTATTTTTAAGAAAAGTGTATATTTAAAAGAATTAAAAAGTTAATCTTATTAGCTAAATAAAAAAAACTTTTTAAATTTAATTTTTGTACAAAATTAATGTTTCAAAAATAATATAAATAATGGGTTCAACTTTATCTAAAATTATTTTTATATAAGACAAAATATAATTTCTTCGATCTTTGTTTATTAATATGTCATACCTAATCACTTAAGTTTAAGGTAAATTATTTTATATAATTTACATTTTTCTTGAAGAAGCTATGCAATGTGGTAGCGAATTACTTTACTGTAGAAATAGAATAATTTTTTGTCAAGAGCTTCTATTACTTATGTATATAGAAGTATTGAGTAGTTTATTTATGTTGTGTTATGTGATTGGTACAATAATAATAATCGCTTTTTTACAAACTTTAGTACTAAATTTCATTTTATAGTAAAAATTTAACATTGTTTTCTTTTTCTTTTTTGTAAGAAAGGTTTATTTTTTAAAGGGAAATTGCTTTTTAAAAGTAGACAACATATATTTATTCATTAGGAAATTGCGGTTAATAGAAAGTTTGTTTCTTTGAAATTTATATATGGGCATTGTACGTGACATACTTTTTGCAAAAGTAAGAGTAACTGAAAAAAAATTGGATCTTTATGTTCCATTCAAAGGGTACTTTATTTAAAAAAATAATTAATTATATTCGAATAATTGTTGTCTAAAATATCCAGAAAAATAAGAATATATTATACGTGACATAAAACAGAAGTGGAAATATAAAAAAATCTGCGAATCTTAGGAGGTATTTTTTCTTTTTTTAATTTCTTACACTAAACTAAATATTTTTCATTTAAAATCCATCATACTTAATTAAAAACAATCTTTAAATGATTTTATAATAAATACAATTTAATATCGTGACAGATTTTTCTCTAATAGTATTCTTAGGTAATAAAATTTATATAATGTTTAGAAAAAAAGTTAATTCTAAACAAGTAACAGTGCTACATTCGGCCGTGCCGAATCTTATATACCCTTCACAACGTGTAGTCATGCAATAACAATTGTTTGTATCACCATTCATCTCATATAAAATACGTACATATGTACATGTAAAAAACATACAAAAAAAAAGATTACAAAAAAATTATATTAAAAATAAAAAAGAAATAATAAAAAAATTAAAAAAAAAAAATTAAAAAAAAATTATATAAAAACAAGTAAGAGTGCTATATTCGGTCATGCCGAATCTTATATACCCTTCACAACGTGTAGTCATGCAAATAACAGTTGCTTGTATCACCATTCATCCCATATTAAATACGTACACGTATGTATGTTAAAAAAACGAAAAAAAAAATTAAAAAAAAAATTAAAAAAAAAAAATTTAAAAAAAAAATTATTATATATATAATATATACATCATAACTTTCTGAGATATGAGCAAATTAACACAACTGCCTCTGTTTTCGCTTATTTTTAGCTCAAAAATCAAAGTTTTCGTATTACATAAATTCCAAAATCTAGGCCTAACTACGAAGTGGTATTTATATCTATGTATGTACATGACGGTGAAGAGAATTATCAGATTCGACACGGCCGAATATAACGCTCTTAATTGTACAAAATTATTTTTGCCTCTAACTTTGGCGGTTACTAATCGATAAATCTAAAATTTTTAAAAGTATCTCTAGAGCCACATCGTACCTATATATAGTAACAAGCGTTACTATAAAATAACCTAAGGGTTAAAACTTTGATTTTTAAGGTAAAAATAAGCGAAAACAGAGGCAGTTGTGTTAATTTGCTCATATCTCAGAAAGTTATGATGCGATCATGCTGGACAACCTTTCAGCTGTATCATGAATTCACCTTGCAATCTACCAACCAAATATCAGGTGGTGTCATGATGTAATCACATAAGGCAATAGCGCGAAGAGTATTTTTTGTCACTCTTTTTTATATATGGAGTTTGACAATTCTTAACACTGAAATCTCTTTTTATACCCTTCACACAGTGGAAAAGGGTATATATAGGTTTGTCATTCCGTGTGAAATTTCTACAATTTTCATTTCCGACCGATAAAGTATATATTTTCTGAAAGCTTATGAATAGGGGAGTCGATTAAGCTCTGTCAGTCTGTCCGTATGTCCGTGTGTATGTTGAAATCAACTTTTTGAATGAATTTTCGGGAGTAGATCGGTATTGAAAATCAGAGACATCGGTACATAAACAACTGAGATATGAGGAAAAACCCACGACCACCTCGATTTCACGAATACAACATTACAATAACAACATACATACAAACGTGTATACTGGTTAGAGTAAACGTGGCATCGAATCCCAGCTGAGCCAAAAATTTTTTTTTTTTTTTAATTTTTTTATTTTTTTTTTATTTCATATATTATTTATATTTTTTTTTATTTATTTTTATTTAATATAGTATTTATATATTTTTTAATTTTTTTTGTTTTAATTATTTTTTAAAATTTTTTTTTTATTTTTAATACAAACGTAAATTTTTAATTTAACAATGGGATGTTTTTATATATGTATTTTTTTATATATGTATGTACGTATTTCATATGAGATGAATGGTGATACAAACTACTGTTTGCATGACTACAAGTTGTGAAGGGTATATAAGATTCGGCACGGCCGAATATTGCACTCTTACTTGTTTTATATACGGAGTTCAACAAACATTGGGACACAAAAAAATAATCAGCTGGGTGCTGTTGACAGCTGACCTTTCTTTTTTGCATAAATGTTGACTTAATTGTCAAAAGTTATTTATGTTTACATAGTTTGTTTTTTCCTGTGTAAGTTTTTTTTAAAAACCATGATGTTTTTGACACATTAGCAAATTAAAGCAACAATAAAAAATATTTTTTTATGTTGTATTTGTTTTAAAATTATCAACATCCGATAATTGAATTTGCCTTGGTTAACTATCAAAAATTAGTTAACTCAAGAGAAATTTGAGCATAGCTGACAAACATGTTAAAAGACGATTTTGACCAAGGCATATCAATAAGGTATCTGCAACGGCGAATTGATACAACAAAGCAACTTTTCAAGGGATGTTTTATGTCAAGGCCAATTCGAATATCAGGGATGGAAAAGTTGTTTTACATATTAAATATAATAAAATTTTATTAAAAAAGGATATAAATTTTTGAAACACATTATTAATGAAGCAAAAGCAACAAATATACATAAACTTAGCACATTTATTATCAAAAAAGTACGCTCAAGTTAATTGTTTAATACCCAAACCAAAATTTAATTTTCCATCCCTGCGTTAATAAATGAAATCAAGGCGAATTTAACCAATTTTGACAGAAAGATTTCCAATCAGCTGGGCTGATAATTGCACCTGTATGAATTCGCCTTGATTTTGACTTTTGTTCATTTCGTTTTTGATTTATACTATGTTCACACACGCGCCTTAATTGTCAATTTATAATATTTTCGCAATTAAAGGCCTTATTGAGCTCAATTTACCATACTAAAAAGTATTTTTAAATTGAGCATATACTTAATTGTTTCACTTATTGTCTAAAACTCGAAATACAACTCTTGAGAAGTATGAATGTTCAGTGAGAAGAAAATTCTATAGGTGGCATTTCTAATGTCAAACAAATAAATATATAAAAAAATAAAAATTAAGAAAATGAAAAATGTTTGATTAATTAAAAAAAAAGTTTAAATAAATTCCAATACATACATATAATTGTAAATATATTTTATGAACAGAAAAACTGAAGAGAAGGCATTATTTGATTTGGTATAAATATATCGTATTTTTACAGCTATCAAATGCTAATGGAGTAAGATAAATTGAGTATGTGTGAACAACTTTTTAAATTGCTCAATCATTACTAAATTGAAACAATTAAATATATCTGTCTGAACAGGGTATTATCTATATTTTGTTTCTTAAACACTGAACAAGCCCCACACAATTTAAAGAAATCTATATAGGTACATTCATTAAATGTCTATGTCTGCTTTGCACATCCATCGAATATTAAAAAAAGCCGTCTCTAAATTGTTGAATATATAAATAACATTTTTACTCAAACGTATTTTACAAGCAGTTTTAGAAAATCAGAAACATAATAATAAACTTTTTTTGTCATTGGAAAAAGTTTTATAAGAAAATAATATATGAAGAAATTAATTGGCGTCGTTTTTTAATGTATATTTTAGAACACAGACAAAAAAAAAATAATAATCAAAACTTTATGCAAAAATTTGTATACTTTAACATCTGGTTAATATTTTCGTAAATAAACGTAACCAGTATTTTTGCTAAGATTTAAATTAACATATGTATAATAACGGATTGCTTTTGCAATATGCTTAAATAAATGCAATTTTCAATTACATTAAACATTTTTTATTCTGGCAGAAATTAATATAAGAGGCTTAAAGGGATATGTTTGATGAGAAAAAAAAAGTTAAAGTTAAATTGCAATAAAAAATTTACCTACTTTTTAATTAATAGAGATGCTAAGATATATTTTAATATAACAGGATAGAAGAATACAAACTTTTACACATACAAATACTGTAAGCTCTTGAATTTTTCAATCGATATTGTTTTGACACTGTTTTCTGGAAAAAGTTATGCAGTTGGACCACTCGATTAACATTTCGATATTGCTCAATCATAAGTCATATATGCATAAGAACTTCCATGATTCACCCTCCCTATTGAGCTAACTAAACATTACATTTTTCGAATGACCGGCACTGTTGCACTATTGATTCAGGTGCATAAATTTGACGGATTTTTTTGTTAATTTCTTTAATTCCACTAATGAACTAATTGAGTCATATACTACACTAAGATATTTTTAAACAGGTGATTTGATAACAAGTGATACAAGATTTTAGCTTAAAACTTTTATGAGTTCCACTCACTTAGTCCATTTAAAGGTAATGTAATTTTTTTTGAACAAAAGGGGCTTATGTGCTCATATATACCCTAAGCTCCCAGCAAAACAGATATTTTAAAGACAAGTGCTATAATTGGTCGCTATATCTCGTTACCGGTTAAGAATGTCAAATTCACCTCTTGTGTTTTAAACTTCACCGAACTTCACCTACTAATTCCTTAAGTACAACTGATTTAAAAAAAAGCAATTGAACTCTTTGTGCTCTAAGCCCCACATATATTATGGTAATCCTGCCCTTTTTATCAAATGTTTTGCTAATGTGAAAAAATCAAGTTTTTAATTTTATCGGCTTATAGACACGACCGCTTGTTAGGATTCTGCCGCCGTTATTTTTTTTGAATAACTTTGAGTTAATCCTACAAATTATATGCCCTTTATTATTATTTTTAATTAAAAACAGGAATATTTTAATAAATGAGTTTGGCTAAGGTTAAAGCCAAAGAAATTAAAGGCAAACAAAAAGTGCTGCCAAAATTAAAGCCGATATTAGCATATCCTAATAGAACAAAATGGTAAGTGGTTTAAATATGAGAAATATTCTTAGTATATATTTTCATTTTTTGGTCAGTCCCGTGCTAGACGAACGAGAAATGAATAATTTGAAGATCCTACTACATCAGGCTATCAAGGAGAGTAAACTAGAACCCAGGAAATTTGCCATCGAGAAAGGTATATGCTTGGGCTTGGAAAGTTCTCTGCGAAAGATAAACAATTCAACATGTAGTTGTGTTTTTATATCACTGAGCATCAAACCCAGCTACATAATTGGTTTAATAGCCAGAAATGCCGAAGTTAAAAATAAATCACAACCAGTGTATGCCCAACCGAAATTAGAAAATTTTATAGAGGAGTTATTTGGTATACAAGCTGTGTGCATGGTTTTTCCAAAGAATTTAATCGCAATAAATGAGAATGTAATGAAATGGGTAGAGAATCATCTCAAAATTCCAAAAGTTCATGAACTTCCTCCTGATAATAAAAACAATGTGGTTAAAAAGAAGATAAAACAACAAAAAAAAGGAGTACCTTCTAAATTAGGTAAAAAGGAAATTGTGTCACCTGCAGTAAACAAGGTAAAATCTTGGTCAGGTGATTTTATATCATTTGATAACGAAAGTCCGATTCAAATTAATGATTCGAAAATGGAACGTGTTGAGGCGGTTGACGCTCTATCAAAAATAATGGATAAAATTCCCTCCTCTTCAAAAATCATGCAAAAAAGTGAACCAATGGAAGTAGACGATAATAAAGATGTTGCATTTTGTGCTGAATCTAATGCTTTGGTGGACGACGATTCGAAGGATTCTGATGATTTTTTATGTGGTTATAAAGCTTTAACAGTGCACAAGATAAAAGGTAATCCTAATAAAAATCCAAAAAAGAAACGAAAAAAGAATAAAAAGAAAAAAACTAATTAAATAAAAATTAGTTAGTTAATGTTGCTTAAAAATATATATTTTATTTATAAATAAAATTTTAACGTTCTGATTGACGTTATAGAAAACTAGGATGATCTGGGGTAGGTAGCATAATTATTAAAAGCGACTATTTTTCCTAAAAAAAGTTTTTGCATGTCTGCGTAAACTTGAAATTATTTTGGCTTTATTACCTATATACCAAAGTTTTTAATGAATGAATTACGAATTCAATACAAAGCAGGGCAATCCATTAATAATTCGTTTTTTTAAGCAAAGGCTTATTTATGTATGTACCTTAAATATTCACATATACAGAGCAATCTGTTAAAAAATAATAAATTAATCATTTGAATTCAGTCAAAATCTTTTTTTATTTAATTATCAGAAACTGCAGATGTTTTAAAAGTATTTGAACCTGAATAATTTTCAATTAATAAGCTTTTATACCGTCTCAAATTTACGCTATAACCGTCCTCGCGCTCAGAGGCAGACAAGATAACCACCCGGGAAATCACTAGATGGGAAGGATTTTGTTGGCTAAAACCACGAATAACGTCGATTTCATCCCCTACGTTAAGCTGAAAATATCAACATTTTTAATAAAAACTGCTAAAATCTGTTTATTACTACAACATACCTGTATACTTTTCTTTGCCATCTTTTTACCATTAATGCGTGTTCTACTTTCATAAAAAATATTTTCGATTTTGCTGAGAATAGTAAAATTTGAATGAATTTCTTTCTACATTTACTGTTTATAGTAATTTACTTTCTTGCTATTCCCAACCCCGCCTTTAATATTAAGTCAGCTCTTAATGAATTTACTTTCGTCTTGATTACCTTTGAATCCCTTTCGTCTTTGAATTCTGGATCAGCTTCGTCTTCACTATCTGTTTCTACATCTTGGGATCCTGACTTTCGACTGTATTTCTTTAATGGCGATGAAACAAAAATATTTCTTGTTTGGATTTTGCAATGCCTCGTCTGTGCTGAATATTGTAGCAGTTTATTTGTGTCACAGTTCCATTGTTTCAAGGCTATCGTTACTTCTTTAGGCGTCAATGTTAGTTTTATTCGTAGTAGTTGTTTTATATAGTATTGTCTTAACATATTTTTTTTGATCAATTTGCTAAAAAAATTATTGTGTAAACTTAACCTAGAACTGTAGTGAATTATTTTGGTAATTGTACATACTTAATTACATACATATAAAACAGCTGTTGAATTATAGGTGCACAGTGGGATATGGATTATAAAATGCTGTTTTTTTATATGTGGCAATAATTATTTACGATTATAAATATTTAAAATTTTTAATAATATCGCACTTTTTGGCTGTTTAAGGCTTAATACTATTGAACTTTTAATAAATAAAATTAAATAACAAAGCATAAATTAAAAATCATAATTGTCATAATATTTCAAAATTATAAAAAGGTATAAAAAATACATTTGACACAACAAAACTTTTAAATAGTTTTTAATTTTGTAGAAATTATGGGCCCTATTATTAAATGCATTCGTTCTTTGACTGTGCTCGAAAGTGCTTATCAAGGTATATTAACTAAGGTAGACGCACCGTGTATTTTGTTGCTACAAAAAACTTCTTAAATGTCATAACAAACACTTAACCCTACGTTGCCACAGGCAAGTATTTACTTGCAAGTAGTGTATACGTATTACTAACGAAAATCAGGAGAAATGCCAAAAAAAAACACAAAAATTTTTTGAGTGGCTACACAGCACAGTGCAAGTTCATTTTTAAAATGTCGTCAACAAATAAACTTCAAACAAATTTAAAACAAATGGCGCTGCTTCAATTGGTAATTAAGTGTTGTCAATAGCCACTATTGAACGTTACCTTTAGACATGTAACTTTTTAATATAATTTTTTTTTATTAAATTTTGATATTTATATTAAAACTTACATTTTAAATGAATATTTATATTTTTTCTTAATATTCTTCATATACATATATACATATTTATTAAAAAAATTAGCTGAATAATTTACCACAATTGTATGATATATTATTGAGTTAACAAAAAACTCAGTATTAGACAACACTGTTTTTCGGCTTGTCACTTTACTTGCCGTAACTGTAAAAATTTTACTTGCTTAAAAATTTCTTCGCAAGCTGAGTCGCAGGTTGCCAAAGTGTAGTTGTGTTAGTAAAAAAGTGTTAGTGCATTGGTTTTTTTTCACTTGCACTTGCATGTGGCAACGGTAGGTAAAAAGCTGATAAAAATAGTAGCAAAATGTTAGTATATACAAAATATTTATGATACAAACACGTCTAGTATAAAAAAATTTATGTAAACCAACAAAAAAATTTAAACAAATTTTGACATTTGAGAAGAGAAATGTATAAACAAAACAATGATCAGCTGTGGACTTAAGTCTACCTGGAGTTAATATACCTTGGCGTTTATCGAGCGAAATTTTAATTGGTATTGTCGTTCATTCGATGTAAATAGTATTATTGTGAATTCCGCTAATTTGAGTTATTCACAGTAATATCAGCTGATACAATTTGTGAGGGTTACAATTTAAATAAATTAAATTTTAAATTTATTTTTTTGAAATGTGCTAAAAAATAATAAAAAAAGAAGTGTAGTAAAGCAATATGGATACGACGGAGATGTGGTTTGATGATTCTTCAGATGAGGATGTGTTATGTATTAATCTGGCATCATTCCGTGTTATCAGGAGTTCAGTTAATCTGGCATCTCCGTTAGTTTAAGCGATTATTATTTTTCTAGATCATTCTTTGTATTAACAAACTTTCAACTGTTAATTAAAATACTTTGTTTAAAATAAAACAATCTTTTATTTTCTAAGGATTTATTAGTGGTGTCAGAAGTGGTTAAAGAAAACCATGCCATTAGAAGCTGAAGATTTACGTCAACTTTCAGAACTGTTTGCACAGGCAGTACATCAGGCCGCCTCACAAGCTGCGCAAGCGGCAGCATCCACGAGTTTCCAGCAAAATGCAACAATAAGAACATCAACACCACCTGTCACTATTTCTGCTTACAGGACAGGTGACTTCACATCCGTACATGATTATTTTGTTCGCTGCGAACGGGCACTCCAGTTAAGTCGTATTGCAGTGGGAGAATACAAAAACTACATTCTTGTACATATGGGTACAGAATTGGAAAATGCCCTCAAGATTTTGATAAGTCCAAAAGTGCCTGAGGAGCTAACATATGAAGAGATTAAAACAACACTGACCGATCATTTTGACAGGAAGAAGAATCAATATGCTGAAAGCGTGAAATTTCGTCAGCTAGTACAGGGGAAAGAGGAAACCTTGTCCACATTGCGCCTAAGGCAAGCGGCTACAGATTGCAATTATGGTACTCATTTAGATCGGATGCTTACCGAGCAACTCCTTTTTGGCTTAGAGTCCCGCAGTACGTGTGATGAAATCATTGCAAAGGAGCCGGCAAATTTTAGGGAGGCTTATGAAATTGCCCAAAGGTTGGAGGCATCGCACAAATCAGCTGTGGAAATGAAAAGTAGTGTATCCAGTTCTTCTGTGATGGAACCTACATATAGGGTTGGTTATGACTCAACAAAGTTTAAAAACAAGTCAAAGCAGAATGCAGTACGGTCACCGGGTCAGCCGAAAAAAGACGAGTGTAAAACAAAAGGGACTGAAGTTGAACCGTGATAAATGTGTGTTTTCTGCTCCCGCCGTAGAGTTTCTCGGACACAAGATTGATTGCAATGGAATTCACAAATCCGATAAGCACGTAGAAGCAGTCAGAGATGCTCCTAAACCTACTTCTCCAGATGAGCTGCAGTTATTTTTGGGGAAGGCAACGTATTATGGTTCGTTTATACCGGATCTCTCAACACGTATCAGACCACTTCGTGATGTACTTTTGGAAAAGCCGTTTAGGTGGACTCCGAATGCTGAAAAAGCGTATATGGATATTAAGAACGCATTGATATCCCCGCTGGTACTAATGCCATACGACCCGGACTTGCCACTTCTGCTGGCTACAGATGCAAGCCAAATAGGGTTAGGGGCAGTTTTGTCCCATCGCTTACCCGATGGTCGGGAGCGACCCATAGCTTATGCTAGCCGTACTTTAACTGGTACTGAACGTAAATATCCGCAGATGGACAAAAAGGCTCTTGCCATTGTATGGGCCGTACAGAGATTCTTTTTATATCTATACGCTCGTCATTTCACTCTTATAACGGACCACAAACCACTTTCTCAGATTTTGGATCCCTACAAATCGCTGCCGGTGTTGTGTATCAGCCGTATGGCCAACTATTCAGATTTCTTAGGAAATTTTGATTTCGACGTAATGTTTAAGACGACGAAAGCGAACTTAAACGCAGATTATTGCTCAAGAGCGGTCAAGGATGATATGGTAAATGTAGTAGCACGGGCAGAGGACTTCGATGATTTTGATACATTCGTAATACGACAGATTGATCAACTTCCAACAAATGCGGATAAAATTGCTGCGGAAACGCGAAAAGATGACAAGCTTGGAGCGATTGTTAAACTTTTGGAAGGCGGTAAATCGTTACACTCATATGGTTATAAGTCTCCCGAAATAAATTATAAAATGGCTGGCAATTGCTTGACTTACGAACACAGGGTGGTTGTTCCTGACAAGCTGCGTCTCAAGATTCTTCATGACCTACATTCAGCTCATTTGGGTATTGTCAAAATGAAGGGTATCGCTAGATCTTTTGTATATTGGCCAGGCATCGATAAGGATATTGAAAGTGTGGCGAAAAATTGTGTTGATTGTGCCAGGGTGGCAAATGACCCTCCTAAGTTTAGGGAACATCATTGGCAATATCCAAAGGCGCCATGGGAACGCATCCATGTGGATTACGCAGGCCCGTTTTTGGGTTCCATGCTACTTATAATCACAGATGCTTACAGTAAGTGGATTGATGTCAAGATAACATCTACAAGCACATCGGCTGCTACAATCAATATCCTAGATGAGTTATTTGCGAGCTATGGGGTACCCGTTACTGTTGTCTCGGATAATGGGACTTGTTTCGCCTCAGCAGAATTTAAGGAGTTTCTCATTAACGTAGGTGTGAAATATCATAAGTTTACCGCACCATACCATCCATCCACGAATGGTCAAGCGGAACGATCAGTGCAAACGGTGAAGTCTGCGCTCAAGTCGTTGGGTGCAAACAAAAACAATCTACGGGAGCATCTGAATATATTTCTACGTCAGTATAGAATTGCTCCGCACTCAACAACTGGCAAGGCCCCGGCTCTTTTATTCCTGGGACGTGTTTTTCGTACGCGTTGGGATCTTCTTCTTACTGAAAATCTAACTACACGGATGACTGATAAGCAGTACATGCAGTTTAACCCCACATTCCGATCTTTTGAACCAATGCAGAATATTTATTTTCTTTCAAATAACTCTCGTATGGACAAATGGCTACCAGGCTTAATCTTGAATCGCATTGGGGATTTACATTACGAGATCTTATACAACGGGAAATGTCTTAAACGCCACATTGACCAGCTTCGGGGTAATGCTTTACCGAATTTGAATGTACGGAACGAAATGAAACAGGCTGAAGCAAAAAAAATCGAACGTAGGCGACGGTCCCATGTCGATTTGGATACCCTAAACGCATCGGCACAGCAGGAAAGTGTAAATTTTGATCCACCACAGGTGTCCTCCACCCCACAACTAAATTCGCCCGTTACGGATGAGGCTTCATCGGTTGCTGGGTTCTCTACGCCTCAGTCAAATTTCCGAGGTTTTGATTTCTCGGGAGAAGATAGTGATGATATGCATCGTGACGGATCTGAACGACGACAAGATGAGGCCAATATGGGAAGTGATCCCGGTAGTACCCTAAATGATCCAATTACCTCGGGCCGAAACGATGAAATTCCTTTACGTAGATCTACCAGAATGCGAAGACGCAGAATAAGATTTTCACCGTGAAAAGCAGTTATGCGAGGGAAGAAATGTTATGTATTAATCTGGCATCATTCCGTGTTATCAGGAGTTCAGTTAATCTGGCATCTCCGTTAGTTTAAGCGATTATTATTTTTCTAGATCATTCTTTGTATTAACAAACTTTCAACTGTTAATTAAAATACTTTGTTTAAAATAAAACAATCTTTTATTTTCTAAGGATTTATTAGGATGAAAACTTATTGGAACTAGCCAGAAGCAGAAAAAATTGAGAGATGCTTCTAATCTCTTGGAAATGGATTCAATTACGTAAGTGTATACTAGATTAGGATGTTGATGTGTGTACCATGTACAAATTTTATTCGTATATTTATTAAAAACTTTCAACTGTGCAAAGACGTTTTTAAGGATTTGTTATCCACTACTGATGAATTGTTACATCAATGTACATGTCCGAAATCTATTCCAAACATTTGAAAATTGGCAACATTCTTACGATTTTGTGCTCAGGGTTCTTATCAATTGAGTGTTGGTAATGAAAACAAGCTTGGCATTGCAGAAACACTGGTATCTGTTGTAATATCGGAAGTGTTAGATGTTTTTATACCCTTCACCTGTGGTGCACAAGGTATATATAGCTTTGTCATTCCATTTGTAATTTATACAATTTTCATTTCCGACCCCATAAAGTATATATTTTCTGAAAGTTTATGAATAGAGGAGTCGATTAAGCCCCGACCGTCTGTCCGTGTGTTGGTTGAAATCAACTTTTAGAAGCAACTATATGTTCCCCAGATCTGTGTATGGTATCAATCTCTTGGAAATATCCAGGAATGAATCGCTATTGAAATTCAGCACAATCGCCCTATAACTTTCTGGATATGAGCAAAAAACCAGGACCACCTCGTCCTTTTTTCACAATTACAACAACAACATACATATATACTGGTTAAAGTAAACGTGGCATCGAATCCCAGCTGAGCCAAAAAAAAATTTTTTTATTTTATTTTTTTATTTTATATATTATTTATATTTTGATTATTTTTTTTTTAATTTTTAAAAAAAAAAATTTTTTTATTTTTTTTGTTTTTAATATATTTTTTTTGTAATTTTTTTTTAAAAACATACATACGTAAACTGAATGATAATTTTTATAAATATAAAATGTTTCAATGAGAATTTCCGTAACAATCATACAATATTGTAAACGTATACAAAAATAGTTCCAATAGTACGATACAACTAGGGTTGTAAATTGAATTACATAATGTTGTCGATTGAACAGTTGTTCAAAAAATTATTATGTACAAGAAAAAAAAAGGGTTAAAAACTTTTTTATTCTTAGAATTTTAAGTTAAATTTTTTAAACATAAGTTTGGTTCGCAGATTGTTTGAATTAGTTTTTGCATTAAATACATTTATAAATAAGGCGATTCAATTCTACAAATTACGATTCTTATAATTATATCCTTCACCTGTGGTGCACAAGGACCGTCTGCCCGTCTGTCCGTGTGTTGGTTGAAATCAACTTTTAGAAGCAACCATATGTTCCTCAGATCCCTGTATGGTATCAATCTCTTGAAAATATCTAGGAATGAATCGCTATTGAAATTCAGCACAATCGCCCCATAACTTTCTGAGATATGAGCAAAAAACCACGACCGCCTCGTTGTGTTTCGCAATTACAACAACAACATACATACATACATACATACATACATACTGGTTAAAGTAAACGTGGCATCGAATTCAAGCTGAGTCAAAAAAATTTTATTTTATTTTATTTAATATTTTATTATTTTTATACCTTTCACACAGTGAACAAGTAACAGTGCTATATTCGGCCGTGCTGAATGTTATATACCCTTCACAACGTGTAGTCATGCAATAACAATTGTTTGTATCACCATTCATCTCATATAAAATACGTACATACTACATACAAAAAAAAAAATTAAAAAAAAAAAAATATATATAAAAAATACAAAAACAAATTAAAAAAATTTTAAAAAGTTTGTTAAAAAATTTTTTAAGAAAAATATTTTTTTTTTTTTCACAACAACAATATACAACACATACATACAAACGTGGTTTACTAGTCATAGTGAACGTAGCATTGTAGCTAAGGGATTTATTATATAAATAAATAAGTCCTAAGATAATAAATGTGAATGTTTGGATATTTGTTACTCAATCACGCAAAAACGGCTGAACGGAACTAAATGAAATTCGGCACATAGTTTAGGTTAGGTAGAACAGGCAGCTGCTGTGCAGCTCACTTGGGTCTATTATATTGATCCCTTTGTGATACCTGTATAGAAAAGTAAGAATAGAATAGAAAGGAAGCAGACAAGTCCAGAGTCTCCGGCGGGAATCGAACCCGCAACCCCCAAACTAGCAGAACAGTACACTGCTGACAAGTCCATCGGCACATAGATAGATAACAACCTAGATTGCACATAGTCTACTTTTTATCACGATAACCAGGCGAAGTCGTTGGCAAACTCATCATCACACAGTTAATCCCTTTAATTTGATACCCATATTGATGGGGTAAAAAAATTTTATCAAGTGTACAGCTGATCTTCTAACTTATTTCTTGACACGCAAATATTATGATTATGTCTTAAAATAAAAAAACGCAGTGTTTAAACATTTTAAATACAGTATGCAAACCCTTCTCATAGATTGACCTTAAGATCAACTACCTTATATTTAAATTTATCAATTTTTTTTTATTTGTGATAATGAAAAAATAATCTGGAAAAGTATATTTTGCCTACATTTGCCGAGTGGAATTCATTTTCGAAAACAGCATCATCAGCACTCTTTGATGGAATTCGTGGTTTCTTGCTCATATCTCAGTTATGATAACCTTTAACTACGGAGGTGGTGGTAAATTTTACCCTCTCTTTACATTTTTGTTATTTAACTCACTTATGGTTTGCTCTATGAATTTTATTCTCTTAGTATCTTCTCAAAATCTTATTATTATTAACTCAGTAGTGTTTTGCATGCATTTGGTGACGTGTGAGCGCTGGAATGCTGATGCTGGTGTAAAAATTACCACTTGTCCGCGTTGCTGTAATTTTTTGACAACAGCTCAAGGAGAGACTTTTTAAAAAATTTAGCAAGGCAACTTGTCTTACCACATCTACAAAGACGTCAACACAATCAAAGACTTTCTCGGATATTTCAAAGCATAATTGGCAAAATTTTAGGCCCAGATTCCGTAGCTCCACCTCCAGTATCGTCTAATCCTGGAGCTCGGAAATTATGCTACATATGCCCGAGCAGACTTAAACGTAAAACAACACACGTTTGCTTGCATTGTAATAAGCCAATGTGTATGAGTTGCAGCAAACGTTTATGCGTACATTGTGTAAATATGGAGTCTAATGAATAAAAAAACCTGGATGAAGGTCGATCCGTACTTTTTACAATTATAACATTTTTTGTGTTCCCTTTTATTTTATTATTATTTTATACTATTTGGCTATGAAAATTGCCCTTTATGTTTTTCTTAAAATTTTTTATTTCGTTTTTTTTTTTAATTAAAAATGTACTATTTTTTTATGTTAAAAAAAAGCTGTGAAATAAAGTGCCTGTTATGTTAACTAAAGAATTATCAACTTTTTATTTTGTTACGGCTTTAACTTTGGAAACGTTGTCTGTTAACTTAAAAAAGCAAAAAGTTGTATAAAAATTTTGTTTTCTTAAAATTTTTAGTAAAATTCAAAGGGGTAAAATTTACCACCACGTCACTGGCTATGTACAAAAGTTTTACCTCCGTAGTTAAAGGATAAATTAACTTGTGGATATTTACACTGCATTTTTCTGCAGCCTTGTACATTGTTTATTCCCGGAAAAATTATTTTTTTAAGAATGAAGAGAAGACACTAACGGTTCCTTCGAAAATTTTATTTCACAGATTTCGCAAGCAATGTTTATGAACACCAATTAAAGGCGAGACTTTAAAAAACGACATTTTGAATTCTTGTAAAATACTCTGTGAATTTGTAATTTTTAAATATGCAGCTCTTGAAATAACAAAATGTTTATAGTTTTATTTAAATTTTATATCTTACCTTTTTTAGACGTTGGAAAATTATTTTATTTCAATTTTTATACCCTTCACCTGTGGTGCACAAGGGTATATATACATAGCTTTGTCATTCCGTTTGTAATTTCTACAATTTTCATTTCCGATCCCATTAAGTACATATTTTTTGAAAGCTTTAAAAAGAGGACTCGATTAAGCCCTGGCCGTCTGTCCGTGTGTTGGTTGAAATCAACTTTTAGAAGCAACTATATGTTCCTCAGATCTGTGTATGGTATCAGTCTCTTGGAAATATCCGGGAATGAATCGCTATTGAAATTCAGCACAATCGCCCTATAACTTTCTGAGATATGAGCAAAAAACCACGACCACCTCGTTTGTTTCACAATTACAACAACAACATACATATATACTGGTTAAAGTAAACGTGGCATCGAACCCAGTTGAGCCAAATATTTTTTTTATTTTATATTTTTATTATTTTTTTTAATATATTTTTTTTTAATTTTTAAAAATTTTTTTTTTAATTTCGTTTTGTAATATTTTTTATTGTTTATTTTTTTTTGTTTTTAATACATTTTTTTAAATTTTTTTTTGTAATAGTTTTTTAGAAACATACATACGTAAACTCAATTTATAATTTTACAATGGTATGTTTTTTATATGTATGTATGTTTTTTACATGTAAATATGTACGTGCTTTATATGAGATGAGTGGTGATAAAAACAATTGTTATTGCATGACTACACGTTGTGAAGGGTATATAAGATTCGGCACGGCCGAATATAGCACTGTTACTTGTTTTACTTTTATATATTTATTATATGATATAACAACCTATTTTTATTTTGTCTAAATAAAAATTAAATCCATTTGAATTAACAGTCGCAAAATTATAATTCTCTTTAAAAAAGCTAGATGTCGAACAACATATAAAATATTGCACGGACATTCATTATTTCCGAAACAAATAGTTGAATTCGCCTTTGCTGCAAACATGAATAAAACCAACCAATAAAAATGTTTAAACACCTTTTAAAAATGTGTATTGTACATTTATTAAATAGAAAACATAAATAAATATTTATTCGAACTTTTTATTCTTAAATTTTACTGTAAATCATTTTTATTCTGGCTAGGTTAATTTTTCTTTTAATTAATTAAATTGTAAAATATTGAAAATATGAACATAAAGAAAATATCATTTGATAAGAATGGAAAGACAAATTTAGAAAAATTGTAACATAAAATTACATTTATTTATAAATTACATACGATTATATCGATAAAGAGTACTAATGATGAAATCGTAGCTGGTTTCGAAAATGCATTCCACTCTGCTAATATCGGAATAGTTTTTAATATTCTTAAATGATTACAAAATAATTAAAATTTAAGAAAATGTTTTAGGAGTTTAATATGTAAATGAAAAACGAACTTAAGTCAGAATGAAAATAATTTACAATCAAATTAAAAAAAAAACTAATTTACTTAAAAACAAAAGCTCCTTAACTATGACTACCATACTTCACATTTATTATACGAAGGATTCATTTTACTGCCCACAGGACAACTGTAGACTTTTGCAAAATCGACATTATTAGATACAGCACCCAGAACACGATACTTATCGATTGTATGTTCATTCGTTAGTTCTTCCCAATAGTCGGCTTCCTTATATGATGCGCACCATAGCTGGGCAAACCCCAAAAAGAAAAGCTGTTCAGGCGATAAATCTATGCCGGGCATTTGTTCTTGCTTGTAAAAGGCTGAAATCGAATCATGGTCTTTGGTAATATTTTTTACATAGCGACGATAAGCCATAAGCGCCTCTCGTAAACCACCGGCATCAGCAATATTCTCATCTTTCGTTAGATTGCCATTAATATTACGATCAATTTCCGGTATTAAATAGCTCTGATAATGGTCCACGTAACAATTGGAGCGATCTTTAAATACATTACCGGATTTTGCAGACCACCAATAATTGTCTTGACCGTTTTCGTCGTAATTCGCTCCGACTGTATCAAAGCCATGTGTAAATTCATGACCTATCAAATAACCCAATGTACCGAATTTTAATGCATAAGTCCAGGCTTTATTGTAAACTGGTGGTAGTAATGTGCCCGCCATTACATAAATAGAATTATCAATGTTGTAATAAAATGAGTTGACCTGCATGCCAAGAAATAAATCGAGAGGTTTTGTAATATTACCCACTTTGTCTGAGTTCAGACCATTGAAGCGGGTCATGTATTGTTTGAATTTACGTAAATTTAAATGGTTTGCCTCATAACTACCATTTATGAATTTTAATTTTTTGTACTCTTCTAATAAACGTTTTGTTAAATTCATGTTTTCATATCGTCCGATATGTTCTACAATTGTAGACTCTTTCAGTAGTGCCGCCTTCCGAGTTGCATCATCTAACCAATTAGCCTCTTGTAAAACTATACGTAAACTATCACGTATTTCTTTGATAAGCGCAGATACTTCATCGTGTAGTTCATCGTTAAAGTAAAGCTGAAAATTGGAAAAAAAATATTTATAGAAAATATGGAATAGACCAATAAACTAAAATATTTAAAACTATTAGGACAATATCCTTAATAATTAGTAAATTTAATAAAAGTAATCGAAAAAGTACTAGAGTCGTTTTTCTTGATATCGAAAAAACTTTTGACTCAATCTGGCATGGTGGACTAGTGTATAAATTAAATACGTTGCATTTTCCAAATTATCTACAAAAACTTATCAAAAGCTTTTTATACCCGCCACCAAAAAAATGGTGGGGGTATATTCATTTTGTCATTCCGTTTGTAACACATCGAAATATCCATTTTAGACCCCATAAAGTATATATATTCTGAATCAGGGTTTGATTTGATGACGATCTAGCTATGTCCGTCCGTCTGTCCGCCTGTCCGTCTGTTGAAAGCACGATAGAGGTCGCACCGAAAAAGCTAGGAGGCTCAAATTTTGCCAGAATCTTTCTTATAGACAAGGTTTGTTTGGTATTGAAAATGGGCTATATCGGAATATTAGGAATTGAGTTATAGCTCGGAATGCAAGAGTAGGTCGAAAAAACCGTGTCCTACGAACATCGAATAAAATGGTATTGTGTCCAAACGGATTAACGTACAGTCATGAAACTTCGAATATATATTTCTCGAGTCAAAGCAATATTTCTCACCAAAAATTACCTAAATTAAATAATTAGGAAAGGAGTTATCGATAAAAATGTACGAAAATTTATACCGCACAGTGTATTTTTCGGTATATTTAAAAACAAAAACGTCATAAAAGCAACAAAATTGGATGTACGACTCTGAAATTTTGCACACTTTGCTTTTTGGTGAAAGGCTTTTTTTTAACAGAAAATCAATGTGCCACGCCCACTTTTACGCCCACTTCCCATATAACGTTTTACCTAAAATTCATATTATTTCTCTATTAATAAAGATTTTGGAATAATAAAGGGCTATATTGAAATATCTAAAATGTACTCATTCGTAAAAATAACTTTAACACGCCTACTATAACGCCCACTTTTCACGTTATCTACCGTTAATGAAATGTTAAAGCTCATAAAACAGACAAAATTAGAGGTATGATGAGGAAATTTGCTACATATATCCTTCTAATCAATGTAGTTGTTGTGCCAAAAAGTTTAGGTGACACGCCCACTATAACGCCTACCTCCCATATAACGGGTTTTCTTAAATTCATGTAATTTCTCTATTGACAAAGTTTTTGGAAAATAAAGAACTATATTGAAATATCTAAGTTGTATTTATTAGCAGAAACTTTATTGACACGCCTACTTTAACGCCCACTTTCATTGAAAGACTACATTTACAAAAGCATTTTAGTAGCATATCGAAGTTATAAAGGGTGGTTAAATTTTACGGGCTGATGTTGAATTTAAATAAAAAACAAATTATTTAGGAAATTATTATTATTTCTTTTTGTAATGATAATATTTGTACGGTTCAATTATGTATTTAACAAAATATCGGCCAAATGGCCCCCCCCCATCCTTGGCGCCACTCCTCTATCTGATGGTCCAAATTTTCAATGACAATGTTGATGCTCAATTGTTGGGCATGTTGATGAGGCGAGGTTGACTGCTCTTTTGCCACACTATCGCAAAAACCAGCAGTGGTTCCCATTCAACGAACTAAGAAGGCATTCAAAGATTTTCTAACATTTTATACAGACCTGTTTTGCAGAAATTTAAAAATTTTTACAATTCTCCCGATTGTGGACGAATTTGAACGATTATGTTGATCAAAAGAATTACAAAGTGCACAAAATGCATTTTGATTTGAACGCCCATTTTTATAAAAAACCTGAATAACTTTAAAGCGTTGCTCATTTGCGAGTCTTTCCACGGATCAAATTGAGTAAGTTTGAGATTGAGAAATGTCAAATGAAATGCAGAAAACAAATTTAAAGACTAGCTGTAGTTCACCTTCAACATGGGCCCTTAAAATTTAACCACCCTATACAAAGAAACTGATACATATTTTATTATAAAGAGATTAATCCATAATGATTAACAAAATAATAAATATTGTGCTTTAAATGTACACAAAATTGGTGGTGGGTATAAAAGATTCGGCACAGCCGAATATAGTGCTCTTACTTGTTAGATAAACGTACGTTTGTTGTATCTGTCAATAACAAATTTCCTAGTGAAAGGCAAATACCTGCGGCTTGCCGCAAGGATCAGTATTATCCCCTACACTATACTCGATATATACATCTGGGGCCAAATTACGGCATTCGATCACGATCGAAATTTTACTCGAACGATCGAGTTCGCTGTGCTTTAGGTATAGAGATTCTAATAAGAATTTTCAAATTTCGATCACGTTCGAATGCCGTAATTCGGCCCCTGATTTACTCTAAGAAGAGACCATGATGCAGCTTTTTACGCGGATGACAGCGACTTTATTTGTTGCGGTAAATTGTCGAATGCGATAATTAGGAGAATGGGAAATAATCTTAAATTAATTCGTAAATACTATGACAAATCTATATCTATATATATAAAAGTGAAACTCTCGTGTGTGTGTGTGTTAGCTACAGACTCCGAAACTGTAAAACCGATCGGACTCAAACTTTGGCAAGTTGTTGTACACATTCCAGGGAGTGTTTATGGGTGGAAAAAAGTGGGCGGGGTCACGCCCATAAAAAATTAGTTATCAGTTTTAGCTACTTGCACTTAACCGATTTTTCTGAAACTTTGCACACATATTGAGCTGTCATGACTTTATAATTTCGTGATAAAAAAAGTAGGCGGTGCCACGCCCATAAAAAAGTTATAATTTTGAGGTACTTGAACTGGACCGATTTTTCTGAAACTTTGCACACATTTTAAGCTGTCATGACTTTACAATTTTGTGATTAGAAAAGTGGGCAGTGCCACGCCCATAAGAAAAAAGTTATAATTTTTAGCTTTTTGCACTTGATATTCAATTTAAATTCAGAATGCATTTTTATTCATTAAGGGGCGTAGCGACGCGCGCCGGGCTTTTCTAGTGGCAAATAAAAGTCAATGACAATAAAAATTAAGCAATTATATTTTCATTCAACAAATCGCGAAAACGCTTTCCTACTAGATATTTATCATTTAGGGGATCAATTATTCCATTGAGGGACGAAATTAAATATTTATGAGTTATCCTTGACAAAAAACTTTTATTTTAACATCATGTTAATTACATTGAGATAGATTTTTTTGAAACCTTGCACACACATATTGAGCTGTCATGACTATATAATTTCGTGATTAGAAAAGAGGGCAGGGCCACGCCCATAAAAAAAAAATTTAGTTTTGAGGTACTTGCTCTGGACCGATTTTACAATTATACAATTTCTTGATTAGAAAAGTGGGCAGTGTAACGCCCATAAAAAAAGTTATCAGTTTCAGCTACTTGAACTTCACCGATTTTTCTGAAACTTTGCACACATATTGAGCTCTCATGACTATACAGTTTCGTGATTAGAAAAGTGGGCAGTGCCACGCTCATTAAAAAAAGTTATAATTTTTAGCTTTTTGCACTTGATATTCAATTTAAATTCAGAATGCATTTTTATTCATTAAGGGGCGTAGCAACGCGCGCCGGGCTTTTCTAGTGGCAAATAAAAGTCAATGACAATAAAAATTAAGCAATTATATTTTCATTCAACAAATCGCGAAAACGCTTTCCTACTAGATATTTATCATTTAGGGGACCAATTATTCCATTGAGGGACGAAATTAAATATTTATGAGTTATCCTTGACAAAATACTTTTATTTTAACATCATGTTAATTACATTTGAGAGAAGGCAATTAATTGTAGCCGTCCCTTATACCCCTTAATTAGCCGAAAATCTAAACTTAATATAAAGAACAAGGTACTTATTTACAAAATGTGTATTCGACTGATTATGACCTGTGGTTGTCAAATCTGCTTCAAAATGGCTGCTTAAACGCATACAAAAAAATTACAAGTCATTCAAAATAAAAACTTGAAAATAACTTAACTTTAAAATGTTTAATTCATTGACAAGGGAACTGACGCTGTCATTTAATGCAAAATGCAGAAGGTCAAATTTCGAAATAATAAGAAATTTGCTGAACAACCACTGAGGGTCTTGTGTTTAAAAGACACATTTTAGTGATTGTTTTAAAATCTCTTAACACTTCTAAGTTGATACGAGGTTTTTTTAGGAACAACTTTTCCTTTAAACTGTGATATAAGTAGTTTCTTTATTTAATTAATCAGATGTTAATTGTTGTAATACTATATGCAAATTCTTATTCTTATATAACGATATTGATAAAATTAATTAGTTTTAATAAATAAATAAAAAATATATGTATATAATTAGTAAATTTCTTATGTTATTAAAAAAAATATTTTTTAGAAAAAGTTTTTTCAATGAAAAAGTTTTCAAAAAACATTAAAATATTTTGAAAATTGGCCAACACATGTTAATAAGATGACACTGCAATATAATGTAAAATAAACAAGGAAGTACCAATTCTGAAAATGCACTTCTCCGTCGTGTACATAGTTATAGAGACTACATCGTACCTAAGCCTAGAATTCAGATTTAATGTTAATCGCCATTTTGCTTTATAATTCTGACGCCATCGTTGATTTTAAATTTTTTCAATAGTAAGTTGTATTCTTCTGATGATGGAGTTAGAAAAAAAAAATTATCCGTCATTATGTTTAGGACGCCATCTTTGATTTTAACTTTTTATTATTGTAGTTACCAATATTGTGGGGGTTGAAGGAGGAAAAGCCGAAATATTGGTGTTTGAATTGTCCAAACGAATAGCCCTATTGGCATAACATATCTATAAATAGTATGTATTAGTTCGATTATAATCTTTGCTTGTCGAGTCTGGACCGAAAAATTTGTAACAGCCTATACAAAAAATTGCAAATAATTCAAAATTAAAATTTGAAAATAATATACAATCTTCCTATCTTCTACATAGGAACTTTGATTTCAAAATATTTTATTCATTAACAAGGGAATTGACTTTGTCATTTAATGAAAAATACAAAACGTAAAATTTTTTCACTGAGTATAAATTTCATACAGTTTTTTATGTTTGGAGAAACTTCTATTCCACAAATACAGTATAGCGCCAATTTGCGTCGAATTCATTCGGTCACTATTAATGACGCAAATCGGGGCTCAAGTGTACACTAGAGTAATTGGTCTTCCATACAAAAAAAAAATTGTGCCAGTGACCCCCTAGGATTAAAGATAATGTAAAAACAATTCCAAAAATAGTTTTTTTATTTTTATACCACGCCTACAAATATTGCCCTTTTAGTATCTTGTTAGCTGTGCCGCCATTTTTAGTCCGATCATATTATTTTGTACACCGGTGTTCATGACTCTGCAAGGGCTACAGTTCATGTTAGAGCCATAAACAATTATTATTAGGATTTCAGTTGTATAAGGGTTGGCAACCTTTAAGTAAACATCGTTTTTTGTAATACCTAAAAAAGTGTTTATTTCATTTTTAGTTAAATTTGTTGATATTAAATAAAACAACTAAATTTGTTGTGCATTTGCTACATAAACATACATCACGCTAAAAATATATGAAGTATTGCTGGAAAAGGTCGTCGAAGCCTTAAAGTTAATAAATATATTTGCGGCCAATGTAACTTGGAAGTCGAAGAAGAGGAAGAATTTATTCAGTGTGATAAATGCAACAAAAACTTTAATGTTGTTTGTACACAATTAGACAAACCAAAATATGAATACTTACTTAAACATGAGAGTGAAGAATATGTTTGTCATCTGTGTAACAGGGTTGCAAAAGTTGGTACAATTGTACTTTTTGTGGTACAATTTAAACCTCAAAAGTACAATGGTACACCAATTACCCATTTAGTACAATTTACTAACTTTCTCAGTTGATGTGTTTTTATAGAATTTCCCTAGTTTATCGTCTTGATTGATTTACGATGGCAACTCATTTTTGCTATCATTTCTTTGTGATGAATTGTTTATTTTCAAACAACTTTTAAACTTTTTATGTAATTTATTTAATGTTTAAATATGTATATATATATGTATACCTATATCTTAGTGCAGTTTCTTTTTTTTAAAGATGTACTTTTAAAGTATAAATGAATTTTTAAGTACAAATGTTAATTTTAATATTACAAAAACGAGTTTTTATGTACAGTTTTATATTATGTTTATGTTTTTTTCTGGCTTTTCTTTTAAATACAAAAAATTAAAAAAATTTTAAAAATAAAATTTTTTGGTACAATTGGGGCCGAAAAAGTACAATTTTATGAGCTTCTTGGTACAATTGTGATGTTCTCATTTTGCAACCCTGCTGTGTAATGTTAATAACAACAACAATAACACCATTACAAAAGAACTCTACGAAATAAAAACAGAACTGAGAAAACTTGATAAGCTGTCTGATTTAACCGAATCAGTAAGTTTTATGTCAAAGCAGTTTGATCTGTTACTGAAAAGTGTTGATGAGAACAAAAAAAAAGTAGATGCTGTAGAAAAAGAAAACAAAATGTTAAAAACTGAGGTTGAAACGTTAAAACAATCTGTAAATTTTTTAAACAATCAGCGAGTAAAAAATGATTGTATAATAAGTGGTGTAGTTGTACCGAATAATCAAACTGCAGTTGATACTGTTTTGAAGCTATCAAGTGAGGCTGGTGTTGATTTGGAACCAAGTATCATAGAGGATGCATACTTCATCGGAAAAAGTAATGGCTTGTCTAACAAAAAAGATGGAAAAACGGTTGTTGTAAAATTTAATTAAAAAAAATCAAAGGAAAAATTAATGTCTGTTAAACCTAAGTTAAAAGAGAAAGGTTCTTCAGTTTTTGTCAGTGACTACCTAAGCAGGGAATCACTGAGTTTATGAAATTATGCTAAGACTCTTAAAAACGTTGGATATCGTGCTGTCTATGCCACTGGTGGAAGAATTTTTTGCAAAAGAAGTGAATTGTCAAAGCTAAAAATCATAAGAAGTGAAAAAGAAGTCGATAACTTGCTGCTTGAAGCCACAACTAATAAACCAAGAAGTCGTAGATCTCAAGCTGCTGCTGAAGTTGATGATGATGTATATGAATCACCTCTAAAAAGTATCTATTAAACTGTTATATCTATATATATTACTTAATATTATATTTCTATTATTGAAACTCAATACTTTGATAGTTTAACAACTTTTAATAACTATTATAATAATATTTCAAGTTCATTTTTTAACTTAGTTTCTATTAACGTCCGTAGTATTTCTTCAATTGAAAAGTTTAACAAATTTAGAGAATTAATAGTAAAATTACCGCGGCTACCCAATATTATCGCTGTTCAAGAAACCTGGCTAAATAAAGACTTGATTCAGTTGTATAACATCGTAGGATATAATGCTATACATTGTTGTAGACCTGATGGTTATGGTGGTACTTCAATTTTTGTTCATAACAAATTGAAGTATAAAGTCGAATTTTGTGAGAGTATAAATTTTGTTGATGCAGTCATCTTGTCATTAGATGAAGTAAAGTTAAACGGTAAAGCTATAAAAGTTTTAACATTTTATAGATCACCAAAATGCGACTCAAACAGCTTCTTGTTATTCTTGGACAATGCTCTTCAAAAATATGGCCGTAATCCATGCTTTTTTGTTGGTGATTCTAATATTGATGTTTTAAACCAACAAATATCAGAAGATCTATTAAATTTACTTAATTTGTATGATTTTATCAATTTCCACAATATAATAACACGCCCAGCAAGTGGGACTTCTATTGATCATGTATATAGTAATACTTACAGTGATATGTATATAGAATGGATTAAGTGTAAATTATCTGATCATAATATGGTTTCTTGTCGTATTGGAATAGAAACAAGTAGCCATAACTTTAGTATAGAAAAACGTTTATATTGTGATTACGAACGTGTTAAAAATTATGTTCAAACGGAATTGACACTGCTACAGCAATCCGGTGATCCATCAACTGATACGACATTATTAATTTCGTGTCTTTAAAGTGCTGTAAGAATTTCTAAAAAGGAGAAAACCGTAAAAAATATGTATAAAAATGACATAACACCATGGATTAACGGAAATCTGCAAAAATTAATTATATATAAAAATAAACTGTTGAAGACTAGAAGAAAAAGACCAGATAATGAATATATAAGGAAAACATTAAAAGGAATCAGCGTCATAATAAAAAAGGCATGTAGAGAATCCATGAATAACTTTTACAGAAATAATTTAGAAAATGTGAAACATGATCCAAAAAAAAGTTGGAAGTTTATAATAAAACACTTGGTAGAGTTTCGCAACGGCCATTAACAATTATTCATGATAATGGTGATGAAATTTCTAATGATTTGGAAAAAGCTGAGACTCTGAATAAATATTTTACTCAATCGGTAACCAGTTTAAGGTCACAACATCGAGTTTTGCCAACAGATTCGATGAATTGTCTCAGATCACTTATTCGACGCACAACAAGATTTAACTTTGATTATACAACACTAGTTAAGATGGAAAGAGTTATACTACAATTGATGCCCAATAAAAGTTGTGGTCGACAATACGACCACAATACGACGACAATATTACACCAAAAATACTATTAGAGTGTGTGAATGAAGTGACACCATACCTTGCGAATGTTTTTAATAATATCATAAACACAAGCACATATCCGGATATCTTGAAAATCCACAAAGTTTCTCCATAATAAACAACGTATTTGAAAAAATTTTATATGACCAAATTTCATCATATATGTGGTAAAAAAACTTGCAGCAAGAACGAGTAGAGTGAGCGCCACAGATAGAATACTTGATTTTGTTTAAATTTTGTTCTATAAATAAAATACATTGTTTTAAACTTCATTTTGAAAATAAAAGAAAATTAGATATAATTTGGATATTAAAATAAAAAACCCACAAAATTGGGGGCTCAACCAAAATTATTAATTATTTTTTGTCGCGAAAAGTTTTGTAGAACAAAATAGCAGAGACGTTTATCTATTCATCGAAGAAGATCGTAGAGGAAACAAAAATCGTTGCTTTTACAAAAAACAATGCCTTGTTTAGGAGATTTTGAATTTGTACGAAACAAATTGGCGACGATTGGTCGTGCTGTAGTAGTGGCTTTTCACAAACTAGTGTACGAGGAGGAAGGCGACCGTGGCAACAGACAACGTCTGCGACAATTTGAAGGTTTTCAGAAAAGCGAGGAAAATTACAGGGCCAAAGAGAAATATGTTAAAGAAAACTTAAGCCTGGCTGACTTGGTTTGTATATGCAATTTGCTTGATCTAGACTATAACAAGGACAACTTGTTTGATCACATTTACACGAATTTGCTCAAAGGCCAGTTGTTATGTTCAAGGCATGTAGACGACGTTGATGAAGATGATTATCATGATGACGATGATAATGATGCAGACAACACAATCATGCAGAACAACTACCAGCAAATGACGGCAACGAATAATGTTTTGATAATGAATGAACGAAGAAATAGTAGTTTCGATAATTACAACGACGGCAATGAGCAACAAGGTTTACGACGTAATATAAACTTTGATAATAATCACGACTATAGGCAGGAAACCTCACGACGCAACGACGATTACAACGACGGCTACAGGCAACATACTTCACGATGTGGTGTTGACTATTCAACAAAATTCTCAATAAATTTTCGAGATATTGAGGACTCAATAAGACCTTTTGATGGAAGTGGCAATCTACCAATTGATATTTGGATTAACGATTTTGAAGAGACTGCAGCTGTTATGTATTGGGACGAATTCCAAAAGTTTATATTTGCAAAAAAATCTCTTAGAGGCCTCGCAAAGCTATTTATTCAAAGTGAAAGAGGCATAACAACGTGGAAAAAATTAAAGCAGGTATTAATTGATGAGTTTAAAGCTACCGCCAACAGTGCTCAACTGCATAAAATGCTTACTGAATGAAAGATAAATAAAGATGAAAGCGTTCATGAATACTTTTTGAAGATGAAAGAAATGGCTTCACGCGGTAATATAGAAGACAATGCGTTAATGCAATATGTTATTGACGGCATACGAGATTTAACAATAAATAAAACCATTTTATACGGTGCGTGTAATCTAAAAGATTTTAAAGAAAAACTAAAATGTTACGAAATGATGCAGGAGAGAATTCCTAAGTTAAAAGTCGATGCCAGAACAACAAGCAATAATAAAATAGCTGTTAAAAGTGAAAAGACTATAATCTGTTATAACTGTGGTGATAAAGGACACACATCCAAAGATTGCAAAGATAAGTGCAAAGGCGTTAAATGCTTTGGCTGTAACAAATTTGGCCATATTTCAAAAGAATGCCCGGAAAAAACTGTAAAGTCAAATGTGCGGCAATTAGCGGTTGAGAATATAATGAAGGTTAACGTCACATTTTCAGACCAAAATTGGATGGCTTTATTTGATACTGGCAGTAAATTTAATATCGTGTCCCTGAAAGTGTATAATTCTTTAAATAAACCAAAACTATCTAAATCTGATTTTTATCTGATTGGATTTGGTAATAACTCCAACAAGATTAAGCCAATTGGAAATTTTAAGGCCAGCGTAGTGATCGAAGGCGAAAAATACGATTTAACTTTTCACGTGGTTTCAGTCTCCTGTATTGATGTAGAAGTGATACTGGGAAACGAATTCTGTAAGTTTGCTGAAATTAAAATTACACCTGATGGACTGAAAATAAGTAGAGTTAACGATGAGATTTCTGAAGAAGTGCATAGTATTATGGTGATGGATGTATGTGCTGATACTAATGTAAGTGATATTAATATTGAAGAAACAGCTAGTGATAAGGCTAAACAAACTGTAGAAGAAATGATTCGTAATTATAAACCGAATAAGTGCAAAACCACTAATATCGAAATGCGTATAGTTTTGAAGGACGAGAGACCTATATTCTGTAATCCCAGACGACTACCAATAAAAGAAAGAAGTATTGTAGACAATCAGATTGAGAAGTGGTTGGAAGAAGGTATTATATAACCATCAGAATCAGAGTTTTGTAGTCCGATTGTGTTAGTAAGGAAAAAAGATTCTACACCTAGATTGTGCATTGATTATAGACGAATCAATAAGGTAATCGTAAAAGATCGTTATCCTCTACCCCTTATCGAGGATCAACTTGATCGTTTGCAAAATTCGTTAATATTTAGCACAATTGATTTGCGAAATGGCTTCTTCCATGTTTCCGTAAACGAAGAATGCAGAAAATATACATCGTTTGTTACGCATAGTGGCCAGTACCAGTTTCTGAAAGTTCCATTTGGGCTATCAAACTCTCCTGGAGTATTTCAACGGCATGTAAATGCAATATTTCGTAATTTGACTCGTGAAGGCATAGCTTTACTATATATAGACGACATCATTATTCCAGCGAAAGATGAAGACGAGGCACTGCTTAATTTAAAACGTGTTTTAGAGGTCAGTGAGGACTACGGTTTGGATATAAATATTAAAAAATGTAACTTCTTGAAAAAAAGAGTTCAATTCCTTGGTCACGTTATTGAGAATCAGCGTATATCACCATCAGACGAGAAAACAAATGCAATGGTTAGTTACCCAGTCCCTCAAAATGTCAAACAGTTGGAAAGGTTCCTTGGCCTTGCAGGCTACTTTAGAAAATTTATTCCAAAATTTTCAATTATTGCTAAGCCCCTTACCGATCTTAAGAAGCAGAACGCAAAGTTTGTATTTCAAGATGCACAAATAACTTCATTTAATGCTCTTAAAAACATTTTAAGTAACGGTCCAGTATTGAACTTGTATAACCAAAATTTTGAGACCGAAGTTCATACTGATGCATCCATTGACGGGTACGGAGCAGTTCTTCTACAAAAATCTCCACATGACAATCTTTTGCATCCGGTATACTATATGAGTAAGAAGACAACCGACCAAGAACGAAATTATACAAGCTACGAGCTGGAGGTGTTAGCAGTCATAGAGGCATTGAAGAAGTTCAGGGTATATTTGATTGGTTTACAATTTAAACTCGTAACGGACTGCAACGCTTTTACGAAGACGCTTGACAAAAAGGATTTACGCACAAGAGTCGCTCGTTGGATACTTTTTCTGCAAGAATACGATTACACAGTAGAACATCGACCTGGATCACAAATGCGACATGTAGACGCCCTAAGTCGTCATCCGATCATGGTTTTAAAAGAAGATAACCTTATTTCAAAAGTCCAACACTTACAAAATCAAGATGAAGACCTTATGACCATAAAACATATTCTAGAAGATAAGTCATCGTATAACGACTATTTTCTAAAGGGAGACATTTTGTATAAAATCGTAAATGATTGTGAATTATTGGTGATTCCAAAAGGTATGCATACTGAAATCATAAAGAAGGCGCATGAAAAAGGTCATTTCTCAACTAAGAAAACTAAAGAGCTGATAAGTAATGAGTACTTTATACCGAAAATAGAGGATAAAATACAGAGGTTTGTTTCTAATTGTATACCATGTATCATAACGAATAGGAAACGAGGAAAGCAGGAGGGGAAATTGCATCCACTGCACAAAGAAGCAACGCCGCTGCATACGTATCATATTGACTTTCTAGGCCCACTTGAATCGACCAGTAAAATGTACAACCATATTTTTGCGGTGATAGATTCGTTTACTAAGTTTTGCTGGTTATACCCTACAAAGACAACCTGCCTGTTCAACGATGTCGAAAGAAAACACAAGCGAACTTTCATTCGTACAAATACGTTGAAAACAAAAACAAATTTTTAGTTTTTGTTGTTGTTTTCAATATATTTGTACGAATGAAAGTTCGCTTGTGTTTTCTTTCGACATCGTTGAACAGGCAGAACGTCTGCCAAAGATGCCATTACCCGCTTACAATCACAAAGTAGTATTTTCGGTAATCCGTTCCAGATTATATCAGATCGTGGTTCAGCCTTTACAAGCGAAGAATTCAAGACTTATTGCGAAGAGGAAAAAATAACACAGATTCTGATCACAACAGGTCTCCCCCGTGCAAACGGACAAGTAGAAAGGCTTAATAGCGTGATAGTCTCAGTTCTATCAAAGTTGAGTATTGATGACCAGTCGAAATGGTACAAATTCGTTGAAAAAGTGCAACAAATTATAAACTCAACGTACCATAGAAGTATTGGTACCACTCCATTCGAAGTGCTTGTTGGCACCAAGATGAAAACTAAAGATGATGTTCAACTTAAAGAGCTGGTAGAACGGGAATTTGCAGCTAAACATGAGGAACAAAGAAACGAGATAAGACAAGCAGCGAAACAACAAATACAAGAGGTTCAACTGGAGAATAAGAGAAGCTATGATCTCCGTCGTAAGCCGTCCAAACAATACAACGTTCATGATCTAGTTGCCATCAAAAGAATTCAGTTTGGAGCAGGTCTCAAACTTAAGCCGAAGTATCTGGGCCCATACCAGGTTGTTAAGACGAAACAGAATGATACATACGATGTTGTCAAATTTGGTGAATGTGAAGGTCCAAAACGTACCACTTCATGTGCAGAATTCATGAAGCCGTGGTCAAATGGTGTTGATGTTGAATCTGATTAATTAAACCCGCAGGATGGCCGAGATGTGGTAAAAAAACTTGCAGCAAGAACGAGTAGAGTGAGCGCCACAGATAGAATACTTGATTTTGTTTAAATTTTGTTCTATAAATAAAATACATTGTTTTAAACTTCATTTTGAAAATAAAAGAAAATTAGATATAATTTGGATATTAAAATAAAAAACCCACATATATGTATAATAATAATTTACTTAGCAACTTTTAATATGGTTTCAGAAAAGGATGTGGAACTGAAGAAGCAGTCGTTAACGTTATTAATTTTATTTGTAAATGTTTGGATGAAGGACAAAGCGGCGTAGCTGGCATTTTTTATGATTTTAGTAAAGCTTTTGACCTCATTGATCATGATATTTTGCTTCAAAAATTAAAATTCTATGGTGTTTATGGAAAGGACTTGCTCTTACTGCGAAGCTACTTAACCAAACGACAACAGTTTGTACAGATTGGTGGTGCCAAAAGTTCATTACGTTCAGTTTTACATGGTGTGCCTCAGGGTAGTGTGCTTGGGCCGTTGTTGTTTACCATATTTCTTAATGATTTACATAACCTTGACCTTACTGGTAAAATATTTATGTATGCGGATGATATTTGCTTATTTTATCCATACAAACACGAAACCGTAGTAAAAGCTTACATAGAACGCGATGCAGCTTTGATATCTGAGTTTGCGCGAGTAAACAAACTTGTTTTAAATGCAAATAAAACGCAGTTACTTAGATTTAAGCCTAGCCGTCATAGTAACACATTTTCAGTACATGTTAATGGTAGAGAAGTTGTTGAAACCAGCTCTATTAAATACTTGGGTATAATTTTACAAAACAATCTCGTTTGGAATGAACACCTACAAATTTTGAGAACTAAAACTGCTCAAGCTGTTGGTATTTTATATAAATTCAAAAATAAGTTTGATAAAGATACTAAACTTTCAGTTTATAATGCCTTAATTCATAGCCATTTGAATTATTTAACCATTTGTTATGGTTACAAGAAGAGTAATGACTTTAAGTCGCTTCAACGTATGCAAAATAAAGCCCTAAAGGTTGTATATAATCTACCAATAACATATCCCACTATTTCTCTATATATTGATAAATGTCAAACAGTGTTACCCATACATGGTATTTACAAAATGCAACTTCTAATATACATATGTTTTTAAGTGCTTGCACAATATTGGACATCATACTATAAATTTTATGAGATGTAACCATATGATAAATACAAGAAATAATGGAAATTTAAGAAACTCTTGGTGTAGGTTCGAAACAACAAAACAGCGTGTGGAATTTATGGGTAGTCGTGAATACAATAATTTGCCTCAAATGTTAAAAAATGAAAATAGAATTTCTGTTTTTGAATTATTTGTCAATAAAATTTATATAAATATAAAAAAAAAAAAAATAATAATAATATAAAACTAAATAATTTAAGTACAAATAATAATTAGTAAACTTACCTTCATATATAAATGATCAAAGAAATATATCATTGAACCCCTAATGCTTAAAATGCAAAAATCTTTTTGAAATTTCGTATCCTTAAGGCGAGCGTCCATGTGATAGATAAATTTTAGCGACAAATAATTTGCGGCCGCTTCTTGATGCTCTGCACAAATACTATCAATTTTATGATACAAATAGGAGCAGGGTGTACATAGCTCCTCAAGTTCTTCACTAAAATTTATTCCCTGTTTACCTATCCATGCAATATCATAATATGATTGAAATTGCTTTCCAACAGCCTCGACTTCAGATTCCTCCATAAAAGACGATAAAAATGCACAATTGTCATCATCGTCTTCAAAACTTAGTTTAACTTTTAATATTTCTCTAAGAAAATCTAGTATTTGCATGACAATACTGTCAATCCGTTTTTTATTAACCCCATAAACAGTTAAGATATCACGTATACGTTTTTCGTTTTCTCTATAAGCATTTGAGGAACTATTTTGTATTGTGTTGTAGCGTAGTTCAATGTCAAAGCCAAATTCTGGAATTTTAAAGTAGGGAACAAATGGATATTCAGGTAGTATAGCTTCATTAACAAAATTCTTTACACCATAGTTGCTCAGGTGGGCACTCATATTAAGCCAATGAAAGTTATTGGCTTGCCAATCTGTGTCAACAGCTGGAAAACCTCCAATTTCTTTTAAAACTGACATATATTCGCCGGAAGCACTCATAGGATATAGCTTAGCCTCCAGACAATTGTTAAAGAAATTCTTAGCCAATTCGAATTCTGTAGCGTATTCTGGTGCTACATCGTTTATATGGGGTCTTTGTAATAGATTCTCTACAATGTCGGACAATTTGTATATGATATTTAAAATATTATTACGTTTATTTGTAGACAATCGTTCTTCCACTACATTTTTCCAATTTCCGCAGGCGTATTCGTAGAAGTCGTCGCAAGGTTGCACAGACCTATTCATGTATGACAACATTTGAGCAGCATAATTACTGCGATAATCATTGTCTTCAGAAGAGATTGTGTTAGCCGAACTTTTATGACTTAATAGTTCTACAAATTCATTAACACTTGCCGGCTGTGAGTTGCGATTCGTTACGGTGTCATTGTTATCGATTGTTAAGACCGATGTCGTAGGTTTTGAAAAACAAACATTTAATGTGCTCACTAGTACGAGAGATACGTAAATTATCAAATTATTTTGTTTAATCATTCTTTTATATGCACTTATATTTGTATTTTTTATTATGCTATTTTTTTAAATATGTATTTTAATTGTTGAAAATTTCACTTCATTATCATTTAAATCATCCCATTTTTTATTTTGTTTCGCATAAAGTATATTTTGTTTGTGTACTTTTTATATTCTAATTTGTTGTATATTTTCTATATCACAAACTAATTAATACTAATAGTAAAATTGAAATGTTTAACTATTATAAAGGCATTTGTTTACAAACAATATATATGTACATATGTATGCAAGTATTTCCGTATTAGAATTACACAGTTACAGAACATCAAATATAAGTATGTGAGTGTGTATGTAGCACGTGTAATGTAAAATCAATTTTTGTTATTTTCGCACGTTTTTTTTAATGCTCAATTCTCGTGTTGCATTTTGGTTTTAATCGGTTCCTTTTAGTTGTACAGTTGAGTGTCTACTGTTTGATTAGCCGGAATAGTGATTTTAAAATTATTACTGTTAGCAGTCGACTGCTGTTTCTGTTATTAATTTTTGTTTTTATACCCGCCACCAAAAAAATGGTGGGGGTATATTCATTTTGTCATTCCGTTTGTAACACATCGAAATATCCATTTTAGACCCCATAAAGTATATATATTCTGAATCACGGTTTGATTTGATGACGATCTAGCTATGTCCGTCCGTCTGTCCGTCTGTCCGTCTGTTGAAAGCACGATAGAGGTCGCAGCGAAATAGCTAGGGGGCTCAAATTTTGCCAGAATCTTTCTTATAGACAAGGTTTGTTTGGTATTGAAAATGGGCTAAATCGGAATATTAGGAAGAGAGTTATAGCTCGAAAAGCAAGAGTAGGTCGAAAAAACCGTGTCCTACGAACATCGAATAAAATGGAATTGTGTCCAAACGGATTAACGTAGACTCATGAAACTTCGAATATATATTTCCTGAGTAGAAACAATATTATCCCCCGAAAATTAGCTAAATCTATGCATTAGGAGAGGAGTTATCGATCAAAATGTACGAAAATTTATACCGCACAGTGTATTTTTCGGTATATTTAAAAACAAAAACGTCATAAAAGCAACAAAATTGGATGTACGACTCTGAAATTTTGCACACTTTGCTTTTTGGTGACACGCTTTTTTTAACGGAAAATCAATATGCCACGCCCACTTTTACGCCCACCTCCCATATAACGTTTTAGCTAAAATTCATATAATTTCTCTATTAATAAAGATTTTGGTACAATAAAGGGCTATATTGAAACACCTAAGTTGTACTCATTCGCAAAACCAACTTTGACACGCCTACTATAACGCCCACTTTTCACGTTATCTACCGTTAATGAAATTTAAAAGTTCATAAAACCACCAAAATTAGAGGTATTATGATCAAATTTGCTACGTATAGCCCCCTAAGCAATGTCATTACTGTGCCAGAAAATTAAGGGGCCACGCCCACTTTTACGCCCACCTCCCATATAACGCTTTACCTAAAATTCATATAATTTCTCTATTAATAAAAATTTTGGAATAACAAAGGGCTATATTGAAACATCTAAATTGTACTCATTCGCAAAAACAACTTCGACACGCCTACTATAACGCCCACTTTTCACGTTATTTACCGTTAATGAAATTTAAAAGCTCATAAAACCGCCAAAGTTAGAGGTTTGATGATCAAATTTGCTACGTATATCGTTCTAATCAATGTAATTGTTGTGCCAAAAAGTTTAGGTGACACGTCCACTTTAACGCCTACCTCCCATATAGCGGTTTATCTTAAATTCATGTAATTTCTCTATTGACAAAGTTTTTTGGAAAATAAAGGACTATATTGAAATATCTAAGTTGTATTTATTAGCAGAAACTTTATTGACACACCTACTTTAACGCCCACTTTCATTGAAAGACTACATTTACAAAAGCATTTTAGTAGCATATCGAAGTATCTGATGGTCCAAATTTTCAATGACAATGTTGATGCTCAATTGTTGGGCATGATGATGAGGCGATGTTGACTGCTCTTTTGCCACACTATCGCAAAAACCAGCAGTGGTTTCCATTCAACGAACTAAGAAGGCAGATCAAAAGAATTACGAAGTGCATAAAATGCATTTTGTTTTGAACGCCCATTTTCATAAAAAACCTGAATATTAAACCTGAAAATTAATTTACAAATAATTAATTAATAATAATTAATTAATTAATAATTAATAATAATGAATTTTCCTGAAGATGCTACACGAAGGAAAAGCGAAATATTGAGAATTTAAATACAAAAATTGGATATTTAAATATGAAAATTTAAAAAAAGAGATCAAATAAAATAAATAATTAAACCTGAATAACTTTAACGCGTTGCTCATTTGGGTATCTTTCCACTGTTAAAATTAAGTTAGTCTGAGATTGAGAAATGTCAAATGAAATGCAAAAAAAAACTAGTGTGGTTCACCTTCAACAGGGGCCCTTAAAAATTAACCACCCTATATAAAGAAAGTAATACATATTTTATTTTAAAGAGATTATTCCATAGTGATTAACAAAATAATAATTAATGTACTTTAAATGTACACGAAATTGGTGGTGGGTATAAAAGATTCGGCACAGCCGAATATAGTGCTCTTACTTGTTTTAATCTCATTTTTTTTAAACTTAATGTCAGAGTTGCCATATTCATTGTTATCAGTTGTTTTCACAATGTATCGTGATGTGTTTTTATTTGCTTCCAAATCGAATACGGGGATTAAAATTACTACTCCCAAGGTCTTAATGTTTAACTTTCGCTGATAGCTGCTATATACAGTGATGCCCATCAGTTTTCCTAATATGTTTAATATTTCTAAGCGTATTTTTTTTTTTACAAAAAGTCATCTCTATTCATTGAACAAAAAAATTGCTTTGCCATTTTTTTTTGTAGTTCGTATGTTATATCTTTTAAATCGACTTAATTGATTTTTAGAATACTTTATTTTTTTTTTTGCAAATTTGCTTAATAACCATTTTTAATTAACGGATCTAGGTTATTTGTAATACCAAAGAGCGAACTTTAAAGAATTTCTATTTCAAGTAATGCAGTTTTTTGGTTCACAGTGAAAAAAATTATCACAGACGAACATGGCCAACTTTAATGATAATGTCACAAGCACCAATAACTTTCATATTTATTTTGTCTTGCTCTGCGGCCCATGTTTAAGTTAATCACACATATTGCTTGTAAAATTCATTTGATTAAACAATTGTGATGAAGGGTGCTCGTAACTTATTAGTAAGTCTTATTTTTAGAAAGGCCTTCGTCAAGGAAGAAACTTGAAATGTTCACTTTGGCAAATTTTTTGTTTAACGAAACAAAAAAATTAATTTATTTATATATATATTCATTTATTTATTTATTTGCAATCGAAAATAACATTAGAAAGGTTTAAATGTAATATTTAGAAAAAATACAGTAAAACACAGGGTCTTCGTTTAAATATAAGAAAGATTGTTTAACAACACCATCTTGTTATCAACATGTTACAAAAATGCAAATATATTTGCAAAATTGCTTAAGCGACATCTGAAGCTAAATGCCAACATTAAACTTGTGGTTAAAAGGGTTGCAAAGTTGTTTAAGCGCTTAGAGAACTTTATTTTGTAATAAAGAAAGATATTGTGTCTCAAAATGTTTTTGCTTAAGGCTATAATACACGGCATGTTTTTTACATCTGACTATAAAATTTGTTAGACATATGTAAATCTACATGTCTGTCAAAATTGTACCTTTACGCTGACTGCTTTGCAGCAATAGAGATTTCTGCCAACGACTGATGTCACATGTTTTTACAGAAGAAAATAGAGCGCACTCTAATTAAAATTTTGTCAGATGTCTCAACAAATGTTTTTTTACAGAAGTAATGTTTTAAAGGTAACACACGACATGTTTGTATTAGCAGTGGAGAATTTGACAAGTCAGACGTAAAAAACATGCCGTGTATTAGCTCCTTTATATCTTTCCAATTTATGGACAGGTTTTATAAAAACTAAGGCGAATTCATACAGGTGAAATTATCAGCCAAGCTGATGGGAATGGGGAGGCATTTTATCAAAATTTGTTGAATTCGCCTTGATTTCATTTATTAACGCAGAGATGGAAAATTAAATTTTGGTTTCAGTATTAAGAAATTAACTTACAAATATATATAATTTTTTTAGTTTTATTTCATTAAATTAAACATATCACAATAAGTTTTCCATCCCTGTTATACGAATTGGCTATGACAAAAAAATCCCCTAAAAAGTTGCTTTGTTGTATCAATTCGCCGTTGCATATACATACCTGCAAAAATATACCTTGATAAAAACTTTTCAAAATACATATGTATTTGTAGCTGCAAATAAGTACTGTAGAAATAACAAACTCAAGGTGTCACAATTTGTACATATTATTTAACTATATAACTAAAGGCTATAATACACGGCATGTTTTTTACATCTGACTTTAAAATTTGTGAGACATATGTAAATCTACATGTCTGTCAAAATTGTTCTTTTACGCTGACTGCTTTGCAGCAGCAGAGATTTCTGCCAACGGCTGATGTCACATGTTTTGACAGAAGAAAATAGAGCGCGCTCTAATTAAAATTTTGTCAGATGTCTCAACACATGTTTTTTTACAGATGTAATGTTTTAAAGGTAACACACGACATGTTTGTGTTAGCAGTGGAGAATTTGACAAGTCAGATGTAAAAAACATGCCGTGTATTAGCTCCTTAAATAAAAACATTTTATGTTATCACTTCATATTGTACAAAAATTGTTTTTCCTATTATTGAATATATAATTTGCAATAGTTAATTTTGTCTTTAATTTTAATACCATATGCCAATTTTCTTCTGCGTAAATCTGGCAGCACTTTCTGAACTATTTGCTTAGCTATCACATATTTAATCAAGTTTATTTATAGGTAGAATAAATTTTAAATATTTACGTTGAGAACAATTCGTAGTAATTCGGTGGGGTGATTTTACTTATTTTTGATTTAGTTGTTTGAAATCCAACTAAAATTTACTTGAACTGTATAAAAATAAATTGGAACCATGTAGGTTTATTAGACCGTTGCATCTTACAGACTAACAAAAACTGCGTTGTACACCTTTGAATATAAGTTAGTTTTGCAAGGTAATAACGATTTATTTTGCCGAAAGTAGGAGATTGCTTTTTATAATTTTCGTTATAGCTTCGACATTTATAGTCAGATTCTAATACTTTGCTACAAAGGCCATTCACTATAAAAACACTATTCTTGTATGTATATAACCACTGCTTTAATGTATCAGATATTAAGGGTTAATTAAAATCCGATTGTTAATATCACAGATATAACAAATATTGCAAAAAGGTGACCCTTGCGTTCTGCAAAAAAATTGCAAATTGCTTTGCCTTATCTTCGATGGTGCACGCCGAATTTTTTTTCGGTACGGTCTAATGCATATATACAGAAACGATAACCTATTTATATTTATTACTACAATACAAAAATTAGTTATTAATGTGTATTATTTATTTTTAATCTCAGAGGCACATTAATATTAAAAAAAAATAATTTTAACAAAGCGATAATTTTGTTTGAGGTCTCTGAATAAATGACAACAAGCGGTGTTTTAAAACTTTTAAATCTTCAACGTTAATAATTGCAAATATGTATGTATGTATGTATGTATAGGGTAGCTCAAAAGTTATCACGGGGTTAAAAACTTAGTAACGTTTATATATATTATATTTTTTTAATCTAAAGAATAAATAATGGAGAGATATACAATTGAAGAAATAACCAGAATAATAGAATTTTATTATTTAAATCAGCAATCAATTATTTTAACGTATAACATATCGTTGACATTTTAACGTCATTGCTTAGTTCATTGTCATCACCAATATGGCACCGTAAGCGATTTTAACCGAACTGGAAGACCACGTTAATTTCGCACTAAGAAAAATATTAAATGTGTGAAGCAAAGTGTTAACGAAACAGCAGAAACATCTACCAGAAGTCGTTCTAATCAGCTATGAATTACTCAAACTTACAAACACTATGGCGCTTAAAAAAAATAAACAACAACTAAATTTTGCAACAGTTGGCCTTAAATGACATCAATTCATTTAAAATCTGATTATGGGTAGTAAAGCTCATTTTCATTTGTATTGCTTTGTTAGTAACTAGAACTGTTGGTATTGGAGTTCTGAAAATCCAAGAGCCATTAATCAACGCCATCACAACCATAACCGCATAAGGTGTACATTATGGTGTGGCATAACATCTGAAAATATCATTGGGTCTTGTTTCCTCGAAAACTCAAATGGAATTGGTGTAACCGTAAGTGATCGAACATTTTTTACGTCCTTCTCTGGAAAACTGACGTGAGTTATGATTTCAGCAGGATGGAGTCACTGCCCATACTGCCCCAGACACATTGAGACTCTTAACTCAAATTTTTTGAGAGCGAATAATTAATAGGCCAGCTCGTTTACCAGATTTGTCAGCATCCGAACATTTTATTTGGATTTATTTGAAGAAGCAAGTATATATGAAGAAGCCTGAGACTATTTTTGAACTTAAGGCCAATGTTTTTGCCTAAATTGGAGCGGGGGAAAAACGGTGGTCTAAGTTACATTATTTTCCATATTTAGTGTAAAAAAATTTTCATTTTGTATGTATTATAATATAAAAAGAAATTGAAAAATATATATAAACGAAAAAGTTATTAAATTTTAAAACCCTATGGTGACTTTTGGTCCAAACTGTATATAGTCAGCTTTTTATTGTTTTGTTTAGCATGAATTGGACTAGAAATATGCTCTTTCAGATTCCGAAACTCGTTATTTTGTAAAAAAAATAAGTATTTTGGTTGAAAGTCTAATAGATTTTGATTAACTGTACAAATCGGTTTACCAATTTTTACTCGTAATTTGTTTAAAATATGAGTCAAAATCAAATAAACATATCACGAATATTTTGTGAAAATTGTATGGAACTTTTTTTTCATTATAGATTGACGATATGAACATAACTTAAAAAATACGGTTTTGACTTTTTCATATCAAACGATTGTTTTATGCTGTAACTAAAAAAGATTAGTATATTATGACTACTAATATACATAAATACGATCAATTCCTTAATAATTGCATTTAAACTTTAAGCCAAACACCGAAGTATAAAAAGATGAACCGTTTTTTTCTTCTCTCCTGAAAAATTTTACTTTTTAAGATACGAGGTTGAGGAAGTAAGGCATGGATATAATACATTTTAATGATCTGTTTTTTATGGTCTGTATGTAATTTGCCAGAGATAGCGCATTGTTTTAAAAATCGTTTAACGCTTCAGATCTTAAATTAAAACAAGATTTGATAGATTTTTTTAAATTCTCAAGTTTAATTATTGAGAATAATCTTAAAAATCCCCTTTTCAACTCCTTCTTTAATTTTGTGCCACCCTTTGGTATGTGTTAAATAAAAGTTTGTGGCCTTGATCGTGAATTCTTATTTAATTGTTAATTAAAAATATATTAGTTTTTTTTTTTATTTTTTAATTGCTGATAAAGACTAAAATTTTATAAATATAAAAGTTTTTTTTTGTTACATTTTAAGTAAGAATTTTGTATGTTATCAATATTTTTGTGTTTATTGGGTTAAAATTTTAATGCACGTTTTCCATCCTTGATAAAAATAAAACCAAATCTTTTAAATTGAAATCAGAAATTGGCGGGGGAAGCTTAAATGCTGTAAATAAAAAATCACATACCAGAACAAATGAGCTTGCAGTTTGTAATCAAGCCAAACGAAGGAAGTTTTAACCAGCTAAAAACCCCCATTAGCAACAAGAAACCAACACATGCATATAAAAAAAGGATAAAACTAATAACCATAAAGATGTGTTTTAGGGGTACAACCAAAATAAGGCCCTATCACCACGCTGTAGTTGATGTTGTGCTAAAACCGAAAAATGTTTCCTCAGGTCATTTCGAAACAAAAAACGTTCCGCGTCGAAGCCGATTTCTGAAAGCTCTTTAAGATTTTTTTTATTTTTCAAAATTTTTATTTTATAATTATTTAACTATTTACATTTCTTAATGTACATAATTATATGATTATAATCAAAATCACAATCTAAAAACTATCTTTGTTAAGTGAAATTTTAATTTTTTTGAATTTACTGATCCCAAACTTAATTGCATTTGACGTGGAACCTTTTTCAACGATATTGAAAATCTAAAGATGCATGATGTTTTTTTATGCACTACATGGTATGGATAGGGTAATTTTGATATTTTCAAAAATTTTAAAAAAGTTGTATTCCTTATGTATATATGTATCAGTTTTGCTATAAAAAAAATGGGAAAATCCGTACAAGTAGGTTTTTTGATACTAAAAGGGGAACGTAAAGAAAATCCGACAGATTTTTCTATTTGCTAAAATGTAGGTATTTTTCCTTAACTCGTATTGCATTATTTATGAAATAAATGCGAAAGAGCAATGTAGTTTTAATTATATTTTTTATTCAAAACGCTTGTTTTCTCAAAAATTTAATAAAATAAATCTGATTGTCTAGACTTTTACTTAACAGCAATATATATACAAAAGAGTAACGTGACTGAATGACTAATTTACCATCGCACAGCCCAAACGCAAAATGCTAAAGACTTGAAATTTGTAGAGTGTTTTCCTCCTCTGACAGATATAAAGGGGTAAAAACGGGTAAAATCGGTATTGAAAACATTTAGAGGACGAAAAAGGTACAAAAAAGAGAAAAATACCAGAAAATATGTATAATTCCTAATTACAGGTCCAATTTGCATAAAATTTGTCATTGGGATTTCAACAGACATAAAAAATTATATAATTTATTAAAAATTCAAACACAATTATAACAGTGTAGCAAGGGAAAAATTCGGGAAATCAGCTTAGTACCTTATATCATAATTAGTACCTTAGAACATAATTATTTGTATGCAAAATGGAGTAGATTTACTAATTTTTTATCATGTATATTAAAACATATTTTGTTAGATAGATATATGTACATTTTAAACTTGTAATTTATTTATATATTGTTTTTGAAAACCCAAAATAGTACTTTTTCTCTGTTTTTGGTACTTATTGTATTTCCTATGTTTATAAAGTTAGAATTATGAAATCAGAAACTATTGATCCTGAAAATTTTATTGGCGACCGAAAATGTACTTTTTCCCATATTTATTATTATTTTTTAGCGACCAAAAAGGTACTGTTTTTAAGTTTTATGGTACTTTTTGTATTTACATTGAAGCTAGAATATCGAAATTAGTGGCTATTGATACGAGGTGAGACTGAATATTTTACTGGCAACCAACTTACTTTCTTTATAGTACTTTTATGTTTGATTCGTTTATGAAGCTAATATTGTGAAATAAGGTTTTATTAATTCCAGATGGGATTAAAAATGTTTTGAGCGACCAAAAAGATCCTTTTTCGCATTTTTATGGTGTTCTGTGTTCTACGTTTATGAAATTTTTAGTACGAGGGTCCAAAGGTTGGTTTTTTGAAGTAGTTTGAGTTTAAAATTGGTTTATTAATTCCAAAATAGACATTATAAATAATATATGTGAACTTTTATTATAAAGTTGTTAATTTAAAATTGATTAATGTACATAAAATGATAAAATAACGAACATCTAAAGTTCTGAAAAATACTATTAATTACACAATTTTAGTAAATATAAGTAATTTTTAAAAAGGGACACAAAAAGGGTATTTAAAAAAAAAGGGGCAAAAGAAGAGGATTTCTAAGAAAAGAGGGTCAAAATGCCACTTAAGTCGCAAAACGGTAACGCTATAGTGTAGCATCACTATCAAATGCGCACATACGAAGGGTAAGAAAACCACAACACAATCAATAGACATTTAGATACACATTGTTTTTCAAGGAATTTCCATATCAATTTTTAATAGTTTACAAAAAATTTCACGCACAAGATAATTCATACCCTATTTGATGACATTATTTTAGAAAACAACAAATATTTGTAGGTAAGAACGCTTGTTTCATATCAATCGTGTTTACCATAATTAGTTGAGATCTGTTTGTTATTGTGTGCAGTTGTAAATATATACATACTAGCATTTGGAATTTTAATAGAATATCAAGTCCAAGTAGCTAAAAACTATAACTTTTGTTAAACAGGCGTGACACTGCCCACTTTTCTAATCACAAAATTGTATTGTTATGACAGCTCAATATGTGTGCCAAGTTTCAGAAAATCGGTCAAGTGCAAGTAGCTAAAAATGATAACTTATTTTTATGGGCATAGCCCCGCCCACTTTTTACCACCCAAAAACACTCCCTGTCCATCTCTCATAAAAGCAATTTGATAAAAAAAAACTAAAATACTTAAAAAAAGCACATTACCAAAAAATTTGTTTAGCTCTTTCACTCAAATTTTGCAAAAAAGATTTGACTTCGTGTCACAAAAATTGGTGTGGTGACCACGGTCGGATCGTCCTGGGTATACAATAAGTATAGGGGTATAGAGGAGAGTTTTATCTACTAAATAGTGCTAATTTCTTTTTGTCCTCTTATGTTCTCTAGAAGTTATGCTCTATTAAAAATGGGAATTTAGGAAAATTTAGACCTAAAAAAAAAGAAAAAAAAATTATTTCTAAACATCGTAAACATCTTGTACTAATAGCTAACAAATTATTAAATTATACAAAATACATTATACAAAAATACATTCATTTGTTTTGTCCGCCTTCTCGTAGAATGGTCCACTGTGCGGCGTTGGAAATAATAAAGCAAAATGGCGTAGAACATTCAATATAAAACCTAGGCTGTTTTATGATGTGGTAATATACATGGGTATTATCAGATTCGGAACAAACGAAATTGAATACATTTTTCGTTATTTCCCATTCGAAGTCTATATGACATCTTTGTATTAAATTTGTTATTTGTCGCGATATTTTGCATCAACAAACTAGTTTTAAATTGCACTTATTTTAATTTTTTTTTACAGTTGCATTGTTATTGCCAGTTTTAAATTAAATGTTTAAATAAAATATTTGGGGGATTCACAGTAGTGTCATAAAATCAAATGTCCTATAATAATAGCATGAAAAATTAAGACTATTGTGAACAACCCCTCATAATAATAAGTGTGCTATTTTGAATTTAAATCAGCTGATGTAAAACAATTGTAAAAATAAATATTTTTTTCATAATGCCAAAAACAAGTGAAAAAAACAAAATAATAGCCAGTTTGTGCATGAAGTACATTTTAGATGTTGTAATGGCAGACTTAAGTAAATAAATTAAATTTTGTTTTATAAACAAAAACAGCAGAGTGATTTGTTATCAAAATTTAGCAACTGCGCTTAAATTTGGATGTCGACCCGATAAAATTATACAATGAACGGCGACGGCTTACAAAAACTATTGCGGCTTGGTTTAGCCGGCTTAGCCGTTTAGCACAGGCCTCTGCTTATTAAATACGACAGCACAATAAACATAGCGTACAAAGTTCTATTATTATAAGACACTTTTTGTTTGAAAAGCAACAACAATATTTTTAAACCATTGTAAAATTTTAGAACAATATAACAATATGACCTTGTGAATCACCCAATTGTATATAAATATCAAAATAATACACATTTAATACAAACCTTAAAGAAGTTACACAAATGCACAATCCATTTTTATATAAAAAAAATTTTATTTTTACAAATAAATTATTACAAATTAACGATTACATTTAACTGTAAAACAAATTGTATAAAATTGTTTAAACTTAATACAATTAAGTCAACTTAATTTAACTTAAATTTAACAATTTTTGTATTTGTAATGAAAAACTTAAAAAAAGATGTGCAAACAAAAACCCCTTAGCAGTGTTACCGCTGTGTAACTAAAGTGACACTTTCTCCCATTGTTTGAAATTCTAAGACTTTTTCCGATTCTATTTGACATCTAGTTTTAAATAGGGTTTTCTAAAGTCGACTTTAAAATAAAGAAAACCACGACCATAGCTTAAATTTGATAAGATCTATGCAGCAGACGCATTAAAATATTGACACTGTAGACACTTTCCACAGTCTTCAATACATAATCCAATAATTGTTGTAAATAGTACTGGCATATTTTAAAATGTGGCAATAAGGAATAATTGCTTATTTCTGGATTTATCGTTCTTCGGGAATTAAATTTTTATAAATTCCTTTTATAATAAAAACAATTATGTATATTCAGTCCTGTATTATTTAAATGGCATATCGGCCTTCGTGCATTAGTTAAATCGATAGTTAAAATAAATCATTGTTTTAAATTTTATTGTGCATTAAAATATATAAGCAATAACTCTTTATTCTATAATTATAAGAAAATTTTATAAATTGTAAAATTTCAATTGCGTTAGTTTCCAATTTAAGCCTATGTCGATTTAAGCAGTTATTCCTTTCAGTCATTGAATTCATAAAAAATTTTATTATACGAAAGTTATAAGAAGTTTATCTTTTTTTAATAAATTAAAAGCGGAATATGTTTAAACGGAATATGTAAAAAAATTAATTATAAAATAAAACTTATTTATTGCAGAAAGAGACATTTTCCAGAGAAGGAACTTCTAGACCTAATTAATGATAAGTCAGAGCCACCTTAAAAAATCCTTTTTGTTAAATAATTGGCAAAAGTTTGCTTTATAATAAAATAATATTTATAATATATAACGAACCACAAACTGCGAAAATAATTCTATATATATGGCAACACTGGGTTAAATTTTTTATAGAAATATTGTATTGGCAGAAACTTTTTATTGTACTAAATTTTTAAAACTGCAATTTAAACTTGTCCTAAGTCTTGTCTAAGTCTTTTTCTAAGTCCGCACTTATTCGAGTACAGGAAATAATGTTAGATATTTAATCAAATTTTTTTTATATTTCATGAAATTCTGAAAGAAAAAATATAAAAATCGGTATTACATTTACCTTAGTTTTTCAATAATTTCTATACCATATTTCCTTTATAGATTTCTTTTAAAATTTAAAAATATTAACAAAACCTTTACCTTATACTAGAGTTTTTATATGTTTTATATTGTATACAGTTTTTAAATATTTAAAAAAAAATTGAATTTATTTATGTCACTTTAATAAAAACGGTAACGCTGCTTATTGAAATGTGTTGCTAGAATTAAGTCGAAACTAAATATGTAATTTGCTTAGTTAAAAGTGTTTATAATACAAAGTGCAGAAAGATGATTGTTACAGCTTTTTAAAGACTAAAAATGAGTAATATAGCCAAATAGAGAGAGAAAGAGAAATAGAGAGAAAAAGAGAAACAGAGAAGTAGAACATATTAGTTATAGCAGGGAAAGTTTTAAATCCTTGACAAGCGCTTGTCCTTGGCATTGGTTAAAAAATATTGCTATTGAAACGTGCTGACTGTGCAAGTTGTTGGTGTTGTTGAGTGCCTGTTGCTGAAGATTGTAATGGTGGTAGAAGAGGTTGCAGTGCAAAGTTATTAATACCATGATTTAGAGCTAAAACTTCATTAATTATATTAAATTCTTCTAAATTATTATTAAAACTATTAAAACGATTCTTTGGAAATCGTTGTTGTTTATAATGAAATTTACCTGTTGGAGAATTGGATTGTGCTTGTTGCTGCTGTTGTTGATAAAACTGTTGCGCATTTTGTTGTAATTGATTGCTAAATGTTGGTATTAATTGTTGTCTGTAAAAATTTTGGTTATTAAAATTATTTGTTGGCTGCTGCTGTTGATTGTATGAAGAGAAAATATTGTTGCTTGTTCGAATTTGTGCTTGATTTATACCGAAATTTGCCGTTTCCCCGTCCTGTCGGAAAAAACGTGCTCTGTTTTGTTGTTGTTGTAGTTGATGTTGTTGTAGCTGTTGTTGTTGTAGTTGCTGCTGTTGTAGTTTTTGCTGTTGTATTTGTTGCTGTTGTAGTTGTTGCTGCTGTAGTTGTTGCTGTTGTAGTTGTTGCTGTTGAAGTTGTTGCTGTTGTAGTTGTTGCTGTTGTAGTTGTTTCTGTAGTTGTTGACGCTCTAATATAGCATTAGTCACATATTGTGGCACCAGGGAATTGTGTTGAAATTGCTCAAAATTACGCTGTGGCAATGACTGCAATAGCGACAATTCGGCTGGCACCTGTGGCAACAATGACGCAAAAGTTGGTGCAATATTCAATTGATTCGATGGTTGTATTTGTATGCTTGAAATGCTGGATACCGGTTGGGTATTTGTTTTTTGTAAGTTTTGTAATTTTTGAAATACATGTTGTATGGGATTATTTTCAATTGGCAATTGTTGTTGCTGCTGGTTTTGTGGTTGTACAATACTATTTGGAAAACCATTATTCTGCTGCTGTTGTACACCATTTATGTATTTGCCATTTGAATCTTTTTGAGGCAGTTGTTGTCCCAATGGGAATGTCGTAAAGACGGGGGCAGCAACTTTTGATTGTGTACTTGGTATAAATTCAATCGAAGGTCGTATTGTAAATCCTGACTCTTGTTTTTGAAAATTTTGTTGTTGTGCTTGAGCCAAATGTGCGGTGACACTTGTTGGATTGCTTTTATGTTTGGCTTGTTCTTCCAATAGTTTTAATTGTTTCATTATAAGTTCTTGTTGCAGTTGAGCTTGTTGTTTTAGTTGATAGATTTGTTGTTCTAATACGCGTTGCTTTTCAATAAAATAATTGTTGACATTGCTGCCCTGTGGTGGTTGCTTCTAAAAAATGTATGTTAATAAAATGAGTAAAAAATTTACTAATCACTTTTCAAGAAAAGAAAAAAACAATTATGATACCCAGATTTAATATTTATTTATTTATATTTATTAAAAAAAATTTTCCACGTAATAAAAATATATTTCAAATTATCTATAAAATGAAAGTTTATAAAACATTTTCATTAAATCAAAGTATATTTGTATAAAAACAGTATAAAAACATTTAATTATAGGTGACTTATCATATACAAGGAGGGCCAAAAGAAATCTCGGATGTGGTTTGGCTCTCATTTTTTCTAAATGAAAAACTTAGATTCTGTTTTTTGATAATGTTTATTTGAACCTTTAGAATTTTATTGGTCGAGTCGAAAAGATGATATCGGCCAAATAGGCGCCGTCACAATTGATTAATATACGGGCTGGTTTTCTGCCATTTTACATCATTTCGGCAAGAGCTTCGGGTGACAGATTCTTGCACTCGAGTCAAATGTTGTTCTTGAGGGCTTCCAGGGTCTCGGGCTTGTTCACGTAAACGCGCGACTTAGAAAACCCCACCAAAAAGTCTGAAACGGGTAGATCGGGCGATCTTGCGGGCCGATGTAAATCGCTAAAACGAGAGATGAGGCGACCCGGGAACGCCGCCTTCAGAATATCGGTTGTGGCACGCGCAGTATGTGCCGTTGCTCCGTCCTCTTGGAACCACATGTCCTCCAGTCCTAATTCATTAAATTTCGGCAGAAAAAAACTCGGCTAACATGGCTCTATACAGCGTACTGTCCACTGTTGTCGTTTGAACAGCGACGTCCTCAAAAAAAATATGGTCCGATGACTCCTCCAGCGTAAACAGCGCACCATGCAGTCACTTTGAGCGGGTGTAATGGCTCCTCGTGCATTATTCGTGGATTTTAGGTGCCCCAGAAGCAAGATTTTTCTTGTTCACGTACCCGCTGGAGTGGAAAGGAGCCTCATCGCTCATTATGATTTTGGTCGAAAAATCGTCCACTGCGGCCTTGACACGATTATTCCGCGTTCTTGGGGAGTGTATCGCTGCATGGCTTGTTTACATGTATTCTACATCTGTCTAGTTCACAAATGTCAAAACAGATTTGACATCATGGTTATGACACGTTTAATATAACCATTACTGAATAATAACATTTTAGGCAATTTAAAGAGAAAACACTTTCTTATACTTAAACAAATTTTTATGTGAACTCATCTCCATACAAAACATTAAATGTTAAACGCAAGTTTTTCTTTGGTTAATATCAAAACTTTCAATCATGTTTTAATGTTATATTTAATCTTTGGTCTAATTCATCTTTTTTTATTTCAACTTTGTTCTAGATTTCTTTTCTACTTCAATATATTTCTTGTAAAGAAAAACACATATTTTTGCAAATATGTACTTTATAATGAGAGAGTTATATTCACACGCTGTTTTAAATTTAATGAGACTGTCTGTAATCCATTTTCCTTATGCTCTTTAATATATACTAATAGGTAAACTTACCGTTATATAATGACCAGTTGTTTGTAAAAAATTTGGAAATATATTAGATGTGGACTGCGTCGGCACAATTGCCAGTGAAAAATTGTTGGCTAAACCAAATTCAGCTGGCTTTGGGGTATCGGCTGGTAAAACATTTAATCTTGTTATTGTTGTACCAAACAAAGGTGGATTGAATAGGGATGATGATCTCTGAGTACTTGAAATTATGGTAGCTGCTGTTGATGGGGGACTATCAATAATTGGTATAACCTTTTTGGCTGTACCCAGTTCATCCAAGTCCACTGTAAAAGCACTTACAAGTGGAGCTGCCTGTATGCGTATATCACCCTTATCTACCACTTCAATATTTTCACCATCTTCATTGTGGGTGGGTCTTGGTGTGGTTGTTGTAGTAGTAGTCGTTGTGGTAATACGTTTCTTTATACTTCGGGAACGAGGATTAATCGTACTTGTCGCGATACTATCAGATGTTTCTGTAGTTGCTACAGGATTTTCGATAGTTTTAGTGTTACGTATTTTAAATTCAATCTCATCTAAAGAATTTGCGGAAATTTCATTACTCTGCACATTTTTATCGCTAACACTACGGACAGCTTGATTATTAATTTTTGGTTCTTCCATTACATTACTTACTACCACAACGGATGAGCCCAAATTTTTATTTTTCTTGGTCTTATCAATAAAAACCGCTAAAGGTTGTTCTTGAGCATTCTTTTCATCATAAGTGGCCGTAAAAAATTGAACGGAAGGAAACGTCTCACTGGAACTTGTACTTTCTTCCAGTATTTCGTCTTTGGTCTGTGACACTACTGGCAGCTCTGTTGTATTTTGTGTGCTTTTGCCGCTCGCAAGTTCAGTTGTTGATGTAATTTCTGAATTATCCTCATCATCATCTTTATTACTATCTTCACTTTCTTCCTGTTCCAATTTGTCTATGGCACGTAATAAAGCTCGTCTTACTGAAACATCTAATTTTTTTAAAGCTTCACGTGGTATAATTTCATTGGTATCCGTTGGTCTATCATCCTCGTCTGCCAGAGCCCGATGTGATGCAAATAGAAATAGTAAGAGGCAGGTTATATGTATCTGCAATGTAATAAAAATTTAGAAAAAAAGTTTTAGAACATTTTTAGTTAAAGCAAAACACTTTTAATTAATGAACCATACATTTTGTTATAACTTATACTTATACTCTTAAACAGTCATAAATTTTTCTAAAAATATTTACTTTTGTAATCGAGTTAATCTAAATACATACATACATACATACATACATTCATACATACATTTACTATATGTATGTATGTAAGATTACATATGTTCAAAATAAATTAAAAATGTTATACAAATATGCATATGTACGTATAAATGTACGTGCATGTATGTGGATTATTTGGGTTTATCTTAAAACGTTTTTCTTTATGCTTATTAGTTTACAACAATTATTACAAATCATTGAAAAAGTGTGGGTTCACTTTTGGGTGAAGCAACACAGGTTTGTTAAGCAAAATTTACGCAAAATTATTACATAAAAAACCGTTTTCAATCCATGAAATTTTATTAAAATTTTGTATTATGTTTTTTTTAAATTATATTAGTGAAATTATTGTATTGTCATCATTTTTAAAATTTTTCAAATAGTTTACAAATTTTAAAATAAGCATTAATATATTTTTAATAATTTTTAAATTTTTGTTAATAATGATTTTGTGAAAATATGCATGCCTTGTGAATTTACCCTATAAGTTTTTAGTAATATGTACATGTAACATTTGGACTAGATGAAGAGACAAATGTAGTTTTATAAATGCAAATATTAAAATGTTTAATAATTCGTTCATAAATGACTAAACTGTTAGTTTATCAAAAGTTAAAAATTAATTTAAAAAAAACATTTGTTTTTGGTTGATAAAATTTTTCCATTAATTATAAAATTTAAAATTTTTTTATTTAACAAACAGTTGATAAAACTTGTCTATAAAAAATAAATGTTTAAATTCCTTTATTAAACGTTTATTACTAAACATTTATCATTTTATTATTTAAACATTTTATTCAGTTGTTTCCTTCTCCTATAAAATAGTAAAAACTCAAGATACGTTTTTTTTTTATATATTTAGTAAGCCATCGATATAAACAAACATAATATCAATCTGAAAAAAAAGAAAATAAATTGCTATGGATATACAGCACAATCGCACAATAACTTTCTGAGATATGAGCAAATAAACACGACTGTTTTTGTTTTTTCCTATATTTTTGCAATAAAATAAAAAATTTTTCGTCCTAAAATAATTTTAAGACACAGTGACTACTGTTTGCAGGTATGAAATACCTCTAGGACTATTCGAATTTTTAACAAATCGGTCACTAATCGGTAAATTTAAAGACAATAATAATTTTTAAAAATATATATATTTTTTTAATTAATTTTAATTTTAATTAATTTTTTAACACCCTAAAGACATTATAGTACAAATCATAGAATCGAAAATTATTGCTGAGAAATTGTCAAACCGGTTTGAAACTAGCTGAGATATAAGCAAAAAATACAATTATTTTGGTGTTTTTCCTAAATTTTACAAACGAAAAGTTATATATGGCCAATTCACAAGGGTATCTTAAGTGTTGTATTGTCATAATGTCATTAAATAAAAAAATTTTAAAAAAGTCTAAAAATTTTACAATAGGCAATACAAAACCTAAAAATTTTTTTAAAAATTTTAAACTTATGACTTAATGACAATATGACACATAGCACACTCTTGCATTGAGTTATTGCATTTAAAAAGAATGTAAGAAAACATGCCCAAATTTTTAATTTATTTCATTAAAAAAAAATTAAAACCTTATATTAACAAGAGCGGCAAGCGTTTTTTAGCTGCCAAAATTTCTCATAACCATACAGTTTATATGAAGCATAATAAAATGCCGCGGCTACAACGTTTTGAAATTGTAAAATTTTATTTTGACAAGGCGTTTGTGGTTTTATCTCTATTTTTATTATTATTTAGTAAGTTCTATTAAACAATATAAGTGTTCATTACACAATATTGACGTTTTTTTTTTTGGGTTGTCACTTTAGCGTTATTTTTTGGATGTAAAAAAAAAAACTTTGAAAAATTGCAAATCCTTTTTAACAACTATTTAGAAATTAATTACAAGCTTATTACCAACTAAAACAACATATTACAATATCTTGTTTTTATTTGTTTAAATTAAAATAATAATTTTGTTTATTTGTTGATTTTTAAAAAGTTTTTAATAAAATAGTTGTAAAACGTATTTTATGTAAAAAATATTGTTAGTCCAAATTATATTTAGTGCAATGTAGAAAGAAGTCAAACATAATCGTTTTAAAACGTAGGTGTTTTTTTTGTGAAACTAACTAAACATTTTTTAATAATCTATAATTTGCTGTGGTAAGTTTAAGATATAAAATTTTATGCATGCAACTACCAGCAACCAACACTTAATGATCATAAAACGTGATCATTGTTTAAGGTCTAATTTGGTTGCTTTAACTACAAAATTCGCTAACTCGAATAAAACTACTAATTATTTTTATTTGCTGATGTTTGCTCTCATTTTATTTTATTATAAGATTTTAAAATTTTCACATCAAATGTTGTGTGTAATTTCACCACCTGTTGTACATTACGTACACTACACTGTACAGACATTCATTTAATGTACTTAGTAGATCAGTGTTGGATGAATGTAAGTTAAGATAGTTATTTTACTTGAGAGGACATTAAATATAGATAATAGATGCATGCTAAGATGTCTGAACTGGTTCTTAAATTATTCGAAGAACCGGTTTTATTAAATTTTTCGGATTGTTAAAACCGGTTTTTAAAATGCGACGGTTTTCGGGTTATTCGAAAACCCGGATTTTCCGAGTCGAAGTATTTGGAATTATCGTTTTATTTTAGGGTATATTACTTTTAAACCTTTTTTAACAACTTGATATGCCCTTTTTACACTACATGCGTCGACTTAAGACATAAAAACATTACCCCCGATCACACGAGCAATTAATTTGACAATTATTGCTGTAGGAACTGCCAATATCTGCATGGATATGTGTTAGAACACATACTCAGAAATTAGTTTTTTAATTACTGTCCTAACATGTCACGTTTTCATAATGTTCTAGGATTACACAGTACATATGTAGTTTAAAAAAATTGTTACTTTAAAAAAGTGGTATGATTAGGGTGATGTCATAACTATTCATATACCTGCGGTGATCAATTGAGAATCTGCTAGGCCGAGCGGTCTGCAATATTTTTAAGCCGCACCTTCAAGTTCCGTTAAAAAGATATGTTTTCAAGAATTTTGCAAAATTGGCTATTTAAATTTGATATATCACACTTATTTATGATGGATCGTTCACAACAGTCATATTTTTATGACATCTTGTGGTTACAGTAAATATATTGTTAAACAATAATAACCAAAAGCTGTATAGTATATAAATATATAAAACAGCGAAAAAGAAAGTGACATTTTAGAATTGGCTTTAGTAAAATTTACATAGATTTCTTTTTGGGAAATTTTGAATCACAGAACAACACTATTCCGCAAAATTTAAAATTTTATGTACTAGGACATTTAAAAATTGGCAATTTAACACCTGACGGTGTTATTGCTCATATTAAAGCATATCAAATTGTGTGGGCGAAGGTTAACGTTAACCATAAAGTCATGTTAATGTTAAATTTAGATAGACATGAAAAAAAGTTATTGCACAGGTTTAATTAACTCATAATGAAGTGGTTCAGTTAAGGTGAAACATACATGATTTAACCAATAATGTGCCATTGGAGATCATGTGTGTATATGAATATATTAATAAACTACACTTTATTCCAATAAGTGCATACAAAGAACGCATGCATATTTCCAATGATTCATGATGTTTGTTCACACTAATTGTTTAAGATAATTGGCATGAATTTGAAAGTATTTTGAAGTTCATCATTTATGACAAACTATTTTGGCTTTAGGGAGGCATGAAGAATGCCCTTTCTTGCACTATTGATTTAGAAATCATAAAAAATGTTACTATTGAGCTAGTGCAAAAATTTTTTTTCTGGAAATGTTTTCTTTTTCGTATTTTTATACGATTTGTAAATATTATTTCATAACTACTTAAACGACATTATAAATAATAAAATTTCGTTAAGTGCTATCGTGCAAAGGAGCATCAACATCCTTACTCTTAAATCATTTGAACAGGCGTTATGGGTAAATGCTTTTATTATAACATACATATATATTGACTTTATATTTCGATAAAGCAATTTACAGTTTCTTTCTAATGCTTTTATCTTAAAAAATTATATACAAATTCTAGATATGTCAAATTTGTCAAATTCTTTACGAAAACAAAATTAACAAAATTATAATTCATAAAATTTATATATTACGCCAATTGCTTTTAACTGAAAATATTAAAATAAAAATATTAAAATTACTAACAATCAATGAGTAACAAACAACTTTATTTACCAAATACGTTTTTTCTTTTAAATTAATTTAATCATTTCTGCTCTAGTTTTAATAAGAAAAGAAAAATGCACTATTAAATTAACTTAATTTGCTGTGGCACATTTTTAAAGTTCAGATCTAATGAGTAAATAATGTTGCAAAACTGTTCAACATGTGCTTAGTCACGTTAATAGCATTTTTAGCTAAAAGTACAAGAAATTCACTTAAATTTTAACTATTAAGTCAAAAGTCTCTTATATATATACTGTACTATTTACACATACATACATGTACTATAATAAATTTTATAGCAAAAGTTTTACGATATTTTTTTAAGGTTGATTGTGCAGCAAAATTAAATATAAAATAAAGGGTGGTTAAATTTTAAGGCCCAATATTGATTTTGAATAAAACACAAATTATTTAGGAAGTTATTGTTATTTATTTTTGTTATGATAATATTGGTATGGTTCAATTATGTATTTAACAAAATATCGGCCAAATGGCGGCCTCCCATCCTTGGCTCCACTCCTCTATCTGATGGTCCAAATTTTCAATGACAATGTTGATGCTCAATTGTTGGGCACGATGATGAGTCAAGGTTGACTGCTCTTTTGCCGCACTATCGCGAAAAACAGCAATGTTTTCCGTTTAACGAACTAAGATGGCGGCACTCACAGATGTTTTCACATTTCATACACGCAAAGTAAAACCATGGTTACGATATGATCACGACGGTCATATTATTTTTTTAAAACAATATTTGGTTGTCGACAACAAGTAATAATTATTTTTGTTTCATTTCATCATATATTTTGTCACGATAATCAAGCATTTGCTTAAATTGTATCATTTAATGTTTACTTTTCGTAAAAATTTCAAAATGGTTATCATTTAAATATAGTATGATTTAAAAAAATTAATGCGACAAAAATAACATTATATTCAAAAGCATTATAAATTAAAAATAATCACTAAATAATAGATGAGACAACAGTATGATTACAAATTAATCAAGCTATGATTTTTTTTAATAATAATGTGATTTCAACTATTCTTCTTTTCGCTGAATAAATTTTTATTATTTTAAAAGTTTGAGATGTCAAAAAAATTAACAAATGTAAAAAAATATTGGTATAAAAATTGCAATTAAATTGGTAAGTACAATCAATATGTGTATGTTACAGCTAAAGACAATAATTTGCCGTAAAAAAGCAAAGATTGTCGATTTCAATTGTAGTCATACATATGATTATTGAATGATACTTTAATCAAACAATAATGTTAACTGGTAACAATTATACATATGTTTTAACGATAATCATACAATTCAATCATAGTATGATGCTCTTCGATTATGGTTACCACAACCATGTTTTTTCTTTGCGTGTACATATCCGGTTTGCTAAAATTTAAATATTTTTCACAATTCTCCCGATTGTGGACGAATTTGAACGATTATGTTGTGCAAAAGAATCACGAAGTGCACGAAATGCATTTTGATGTGAACGCCCATATTTATAATAAGCCTGAACAACTTTAACGCTCTGCTCGGTTGTGTATATTTCCATGGTTCAAATTGAGTTAGTCTGAAATTGAGAAATGTCAAATGAAATGTAGAAAAAAAACTTGAAGTTTTGGTGTGGTTCATATTCAACATCGGCCTTTAAGATTTAACCACCCTTTATTTCTTACTTAACGTTAAGAGAGGCTCCGGAGAAACTTCGTAGTTGCTTGGCAGGGAATATATATGTAATGTCTGTTAAGAGTGGGAAAACCTGTTTTTATTTGATTATTTTATACATTTTCATTTATATGTCTTTAGTCTTTTGCCTTTTATAAACAACATATATAAGTTTTTCTAAGTGCAATCCACCAAAAAATTCTTAATTATAAATCCGTGTTTTTGCCGTGCCCTGTTTATTAAAGAATCTATGTACACAAAAGTAGAAAATACAAAATGTATAATCAAAATTTGAAAATGTACCTTTTGTGTTGCCCATATATATTTTGATAACTTAAATCAATAGTCAATAATTTCAAAATTCTACCTTCATAAACAAAAATACAAAAGGTATCATACAAATAATAACCCATAACATTTTCAATCCCACCTCGAATCAATAGTCTCTTTTTTCAAAATTCTAGTTTCTCAAACGTACAAAGTATAAAAAATTACAATAAAAATATGAAAAAGGACCTTTTGTGTCGCCAAATATATTTTTCATCTCAATTTGAAGTAGTTTCAAAATCAATAAAACAATAGTCACTAATTTCAGAAATATAGATTAAAAGAAAAAACGAAAATTATAGAATAGAATAGTCTTTCAATATTAACTTTGATCAATAGTCCGTAATTTTAAAAATCTAGATTTACAAACGTAGAAAACACAATAATTACAAAAAAAAATAAAGTAAAGATTTTTTTGGCCAACCATATCATTTGGCTTGGATCAATAGTCCCTAGTTTAAAAAATTTAAATTCATAAACGTATAAAATACAAAAAGTACTTTTCGGGTCTCCCATATCCTTTTTGACCTAACCTTGGATCAAAAGTCCCCAAACTTAAAAATCTTGATTTATTTTATTAACTTAGAGAACACAACTACCATAAAAATGGAAAAAAATACTTCTTCGGGCTTCCAGTCTATATATATAACAAGCCAATGCCACTTTTCGTTGTAATTTTATAACTCAAGAACGGGCTCTCCTATCCTAACCAAATGTTAAGGCTTTGTTCGGACGATTTAGTAGATGGTTTATGCTAAGTTTGCACAAAATTCGTCGAGCGGTTTACGGGTAAAAAAGGTTAAAATCCGTAACTCAGTATCTCCGGGCTTAATAAAGATATCACAAAAATTTAGAAAGGCCCAAAGAGCCTGTTTAAAATAATTGGATAGATGTCGTTACTTTTAGGAAATTTTGAGTTATAAGGGGATAAAAAGAGTAAAAACTGAATTTTGGCCCTTTTTTGAACAGCATTTATCTTTGAGAGGGATAGCAATAGGAAAAAGGTAAAAACGTAGTTTTACTCCCCTTAAAACAATCTATAATGAATTTTTGTACTTTTCGAAATTTTGGAATTTAGGTGGAAAAGGGCTAAACGGGTAAAATCGGTAGTAGTGTATCTTCGAACCTAATGCATGTAACACAAAAATTCAAAAAGATCCCAGAAGGCTAATTGCACTTTTTTGAAATTTGGTGTTACGTAGCGAAGCACGTACCGGGCGGCTAGTATTAATATGAAATCAAATCTTTAAAAAGTTTAAATGTGTATTAAACAATAAAATATTTTCATAGACATAAAGTGAATAAAATTACTTTTTGCAAAAAAACAAATATGTTCTAAAAAGTACTAAACGGTTTTCCAAAATTATCCCCTTTCTACCGCGTTAAGTGTTTTCAGTCTTACTAAATTACATAATTTTTATGTCTGCTAAAATCCTTATTACAAAAATTATTTGAATTTTTCGAGTTATTAGGAATTAAACATATTTGAACGTATTTGTCCCTTTTGTAAAGCGATAATAGCAATCTTGTAATATTCTATAATATAAGGAAATTAAAAATAAGTACCAAAAAGTGGGAACATTTTTACTCCTTATGGATTTTGGAAAAAGTGCAAAAAAACTGTTAAAGTGTTTTCGTGGAGTAACAAATACAATTTAAATTTTTTCCTATGTTTATGTGTTTTGAAGTTACAAAGGGTAGCAAAAAAGTATTATAATGTAGGTTTTACCTGTTTTTTATTTGCTCTTGGGAGTTGAAAATTCAAAAAAGTTACAGATAGCTGTTAGCTTAAGTTTCGAGTACATTACAACAATACCTATTTAAGTTATTCTGTATCACTTTTGGTTTAGCAGATAATATCTTCTTATATTATAAGGTTAAAGATTTTACCTCTTTAAAGTTTAAATTTACAAAATTCCCTTCTTAGTGGAGCTATTCTCGTGCATCAGAAGAGGGGAATCTACTGTCTAGATTTCATGTCTTTAGCTTTTTGCATTTGGGCTGGCTATGGGATGATGAATAAGTCAGTCACGTTTCTTTTAATATGTACAGATTAAACAGATTTCAGATTATGTTTTATTTTATTATTTTTATTTGATTGACTTATTTATTTCGTGCAATAATGCCAGTCGAGTATTCTTTAGTCATATATAATCAATTTGCAATGTTGTTTACTTAAATATAATTTTAATTGAAGTATTAATAAGAATTAAACAAATTAATATGCAAAAGATTAACGTGAATAACTGATTGGAATTTTAATAAACAGTAGTGCAACAATCGTGAAAAAAGTGAATAAAGAGGAACAAACTCGTTCTTTTTTTATACTGAACCATATTGTTCCTTTTTTTGTACTGAACAAAATTGACCAATCACTAAAAAAAGATAATGTCCAACTCTAATCTAGATTAAAATTTTTTAGTGACCGATTTTTGATTATTAAATGTTTTTGGGTTCCTCCTATTTTATTTAAACTTAATATAAATAATAATTTTTTTAACTTTTAGTAAACTATTGGCACTTAGGGGTAAAACAAATTTTCGTCGAAATAGGTTCTTTTTAAATTAATTTCACTATACCGGCCCCTGTGCGCGAAATTATCGTATGTTACAAAAACAAAATTTTACAGGAGAGCGTTTTTATTATTTTTAAATAAATAAAAAAGTAAATATCAGTGCTACATACGATAAAATATACACAGTGTTGTCTCCATAACTATAACAGTTATCGCTATAAAATTTTATCAGCAGATGGATTAATGGATGTAAAACCAATTTGCAAAAAAAGTCGATTTCTAATAAAACGTAACATACGATAATTTCGCGCACAGGGGTCGATATGTAACAGCGCATAGAGAAAAGGATCTAAGGGTAAAAAAACAATTTTCACTTTTTATACCCGCCACCAAAAAAATGGTGGGGGTATATTCATTTTGTCATTCCGTTTGTAACACATCGAAATATCCATTTTAGACCCCATAAAGTATATATATTCTGAATCGGGGTTTGATTTTATGACGATCTAGCTATGTCCGTCCGTCTGTCCGTCTGTTGAAAGCACGATAGAGGTCGCACCGAAAAAGCTAGGGGGCTCAAATTTTGCCAGAATCTTTCTTATAGACAAGGTTTGTTTGGTATTGAAGATGGGCTAAATCGGAATATTAGGAAGAGAGTTATAGCTCGAAAAGCAAGAGTAGGTCGAAAAAACCGTGTCCTTCGAACATCGAAAAAAATGGAATTGTGTCCAAACGCCTTAACGTAGACTCATGAAACTTCGAATATATATTTCAATAAAGAAAAGACAATATTTTTCCCCGAAAATTGTCTAAATCTATGCATTAGGAGAGGAGTTATCGATCAAAATGTACGAAAATTTATACCGCACAGTGTATTTTTCGGTATATTTAAAAACAAAAACGTCATAAAAGCAACAAAATTGGATGTACGACTCTTAAATTTTGCACACTTTGTTTTTGGTGAGCCGCTTTCTTGTAACGGCAAATCAATGTGCCACGCCCACTTTTACGCCCACCTCTTATATAACGTTTTAACTAAAATTCATATTATTTCTCTATTAATAAAGATTTTGGAATAATAAAGGCCTATATTGAAACACCTCAGTTGTACTCATTCGCAAAAATAACTTTGACACGCCTACTATAACGCCCACTTTTCACGTTATCTACCGTTAATGAAATTTAAAGGCTCATAAAACCGCTAAAATTAGAGGTATGATGATAAATTTTGCTACGTCTATCCCCCTAGGCAATTTCATTACTATGCCAAAAAATTAAGGTGCCACGCCCACTTTTACGCTCACCTCCCATATAACGTTTTACCTAAAATTCATATAATTTCTCTATTAATAAAGATTTTGGAATAATAAAGGACTATATTGAAACACCTAAGTTGTACTCATTAGCAAAAACAACTTTGACACGCCTACTATAACGCCCACTTTCACTTTTGAATTGTGTCCAGACGCATAAACGTAGTCATAAAAATTCGAATATATATTTATCGAGTCAAAAGAATATTTTTCCCTGAAAATCGCTTAAATCTATGAATTAGGAAAAGAGTTATAGGTAAAAATGTACGAAAATTTATACCACACAGTGTATATTTCAAATTTAAAACGTAATAAAACTGACAAAACTATATGTACGATTCTGAAATTTTGCAAACATGGCTTTTTGGTCAAAGTCTTCGTTATAACGGAAAATAGATGTGCCACGCACACTTTTTTCCTTAAATTTTTATAAAAATATATTAGTCATATATATTAGCATTTATTCATCTTACACTGCGCCATTTATTGTACTGTAGCTAAATATAAGATAAAGATGATAAGATAGATGACTCTACTAGCAACTACTAGATGGCATGCTAACAACTTATGCTTATGTTCTCCTGAAGTTATGCTCTATTAAAAATGAGAATTTAGGAAAATTTTGACCTAAGTCAAAAAAAATTATCTCTAAACATTATAAACAATTTATTTTCATGTACTAATGGCTAACAAATTTTAAAATTATACAAAACTTATTTCGTTTGAAAATCTTTTAAAAGCAAAATGTTATAGAAGTTTAAAAATCAAAATCTTACTAATAAATTTCCCGTTTTAGAAAAATGCAGAGAATGTATATTTTAAATCACCCTGTGGCCCTTAAAATTTAACCTTAAATTCACTTTCTTCCTCTTAAATTCATGTAAATTCTCTATGAATAAAGATTTTGGAATACTAAAGGACTATATTGAAATATCTAAGTTATGTTTATTAGCAGAAACTTTATTGACACGCGTACTTTAACGGCCACTTTCATTGAAAGACTAAATTTACGAAAACATTTTACTAGCATACCGAAGTTATAATGAGTGGTTTAATTTTAAGGGGCTGATGTTGATTTTAAATAAAATTATTATTTAATTATTATCATTTATTTTTATAATGATAATATTTGTATGCTTCAATTATGTATGGAACAAATATCGGCCAAATGGCCCCCCAACCTAGGCGGCACAGCTCGATCCGATTGTCCATATTTTCAATGACACTGTTGATGCTCGATTGTTGGGCACGATGATGAGTCGAGGTTGCTTGCTTTTTTGCCACGTTATCGTGAAAAACAGCAATGTTTCCCATTCAACGAACTAAGATGGCATTCACAGATGTTTTCACATTTCATACAGACCTGATTTGCAGACATTTAAATATTTTTTACAATTCTCACGATTATGAACGAATTCGAACGATTATGTTGACCAAAAGAATCACGAAGTGCACAAAATGCATTTTGATTTGAACGCCCATTTTTATATAAATCTTTAATATTTAAAAGCGTTGCTCGATTGCGTATCTTTCCACGGTTCAAATTGAGTTAGTCTGAGATTGAGAAATGTCAAATGAAATACAAGAAAAAAGTTGAAGTTTAGATGTGGTTCACCTTAAACATGGGCCCTTAAAATTTAACCACCCTCTACAAAGAAAGTGATACATATTTTATTATAAAGAGATTATTCTATAGCGATTAACAAAATAATAAATATTGTGCTTTAAATGTACACAAAATTGGTGGTGGGTATAAAAGATTCGGCACAGCCAAATATAGTGCTCTTACTTGTTTTTTTTTGATGTGGACAACATCTGAGCATCGAATAAGACCGATCCCATGCCCCAGAAGTGTTCCCTCTCAGAGATATGCGCGTTTTATAAAAGTGAAGTCGACGATTCTAAGAGCAAATAGAAAGGGAACTAACGGTAAAATTTATTTATTTACATTTTTTCCCCTACTAAATTAACAAAATAACTTGATTTTACGACACTACAAAAAATTTATTTTTTTCCATATGAACAATTTAAAAAAATAGAAAAATCATTTAATCTTTAAAATGGCTCACCTGAACAAAACCTGTTTTTACCGTTAGGTCCCTTTCTCTATGCGCTGTCACATATACAGATAAATAATATTACGGAAATAAATTAGTTTTGTTTTAATCTTTTAATAAACTTAATTTAAAAATGCTTTTTTTATATGTTTTTCTTCGCTTGACCAACTTCGCTTTGATCAACTTGAAAAGTAGGCAGTATAACAGTATATAAGATTGAAATCTAAATATTCTAAAAATACTTTTTTTTAACCCTGCACTGTCATCCTTTGACAAAATGACGACCCGCAATTTCATTTTTATATTGAAACCAGTTTTGCTCTTTATTTTGATCTCAATTTTTGTATCGCTAGCAAGTCGTTGTTGGATAAAGACGCTTTTAATTTTTCGCCGTAGTCAAAATGACGAAAGATGAAGTTTGTGTAACTTTCAGACTTTGAGATGTATTTTTTGGGGCAAAAAATTTTAAAGTATTTCTACGATGGATGATCAACAACATTTAATTAAAAAACTAAACCAAATGTTAGATATTTTATGTTTTATAATTAATTATTGGAAGATGCCTGTGAAATGTGTTAAAGATCAAAAGAAAATGAAGTAATTTTTCTAAATTTCAATTAAAAGGATAACTCATGATCTATTTAATAGTCTTTTAAAATAAGCGATAGTCAAAATGACGAAGGATGACGTTAAAGTACAAAAAAAAATAAGGATGACGTTCTAGGGTTAAATAAAAAAATTTTGAGAAACATTTTAATTTACATATCTTGGAAAATCAAATTTCGAAGCAAGCAATATGATAAAGTTAATAATTATTATAATTATAATAATGGATGGAGATAACCACATGTAGACAGTCACGTATGGTACTCGGAAGGCCTCTTGTCAGGAATACAGTCAATGCACTCTGATATAATCGAAAGACCCTGAGCTGGATAACTGCTTTGATCATAGGGCACGGCAACTTTAAATATCATCTGTACAGGATTAAGGCTGTGGAGGAACCACAGGTTAGATGTGAGTGCTAGGGGGGAAATTAGACTAAGGCAGATGCTGGTGACTATAAAGGACTCTGTGATGAGGATTGCAAATAATCATCATTTTACAAAGTGAAGTCACAAAAGTCTAGAGCAAACGCCTAAGATGGCACGGGACACAGTGGAGGTCGGGGATACACTTTTTTTGGTAGCCTCGCAATATCTGGAAAATGAAGGAGGTCAAAGAGGGACCCCCTCTGCTTCGGTATTCCATGTATATATATGACACCGAAACCGTGGAGAGCATTGGCCGATATTTTGTTTTACTTTTTGTTTTATTTACAATCAAGCGTTTTGGTTGGACCATCCTATATAAAAGTAAAGGAAACAGCAAATAGTTTTATCCTTCAATATATAATAAATAAATAGGAGACAAGTAAAGCACAATACAAGAACAGCAAATGTTTGTATTAAATTCTACAATAATAAGTAAAACTTTGTTAATAATTTATTTTGTAATTAATACTTTTAACAATATATACAATAATTTTATAATGAATACATTTGTGTTTTAAAATTACAAACAAATACTATGAATATGTGCGTTAAACATGAATTGTTCAACAATTCTGTGTATGTTCTGTGGTAAAAACATAAGTATAAAATAATAAAAATTTAAAAATATATCCTAAGTTCCACTTCTTATTCTGTGAAAGAAAAAGCTTTTGCGTATCATATAATTTCAAAATTAGAAATCAATTTAACTTTGTTATTAATATGACCCTTAAAATAATTTTTAAGCTTATTTCAACAAACAATTTATTTCTGGGGATTAAAACACGTTTAAACTTCCACTATAATTTTCATAACTAAGTATAAGGAGGAAAAAATAAAGTAAATTTTTAATAACAAAATAATTACTTTATTCAATGGAAGCAACAAATTACATTAACACTTTAACACAAAATCACTAGTATGCAATTTATAGAAAAATTTTCTCATCCGCTTAACAGTTGCTTGACTCCTCAATTACGTTTTTTTAAATTTTGTTATCAATTTTCTAAAAATATAAGGAGAAAAACGTTAACTTAACAAACAACTGGTTGCATCTTCACATTTTATTGGCATGTATATTTACTGAAGTGTTAAAATTAGGCAAGAGGGTCTGAAGCATATTTTCAGTTTTAGTAAACACAAAATATAAACATATACACATGCACATTTTCAAAACAACAGAAGATTTTCAAAATTAAAAATTAAAAAAAAAAAATGTTAATGTTGACTGAGGCTACACCATTAGACAGACCGAAAGATTGGTAGAAATAAACACATTTATGCATAATGGCTTGTGCTGATGGTTTTAGTCAATTGGGCATAAATCATTTTGCATTTTGTTTCTTGTTTAGTATCTTAACGATGTTGTTGGTTTGTTGCTGCTAATGCTGTCATTGTTTTTGTGGAAAAAAATACAACAAATACAAACCCATTTTATACACAAACATCTACAACTTACGTATGCAATTCAAAAATACAAATTGTAAAAAAATTTAAAAAATGTATGATGAATACATATTTCAAACAGACATAATTTCACAACGATTAGTGTTTTTAAAGGGAAACAAATAAAAATATTTTTATTTAGTCTTTATGGCACTGCAAATGAACTGAAACTTAAAAGAAATGTTACTTTGGATAAGTCAAAAATTTGTTTAAATTTTAATAAACAATATAAACAAATTATACGAATATGAGACATAAGTTATAAAAAAGTGGGCAATGCCACGCCCATAAAAAAATTATAATTTTTAGGTTTTTGCACTTGATATTCAATTAAAATTCAGAATGCATTTCGATTCATTAAGGGGCGTAGCAACGCGCGCCGGGTTTGGCTAGTAAGTTATAAATTCAACCTAGGAAAGACTAACTTGGTAGCACTCTTCACAATATGTGAAATAAGCCAGAGAGCGGCATATCAGTAGATTTTTATGAATATGTGAATGTATGTATTTAGCAGGAGCAGACACTTATCATTTAGGGTCTTTTTGGACCTTTTTCGCTTCCAAGTGATTTGAAGACTATCGATCGACATCATTTTTTTTGCTGAGACTTGCGACACTACAGTCGTTTGCTGTTTGCTAAAAAAAAACGATGTCACACAGTCGATTGGTGATTCCCGATAATTTTTTTCATACAGTTCTTTGTAAACGCCAGTATCTCTTCAAACTGAGGTGTCTTATAGCATCCACACTAAATGTATATACCTGTGATCCGTACTACTGATGTGCATTCAGATACTTCATATGCTGCTGTATCAGTATTCTCCAAGCATATTCTACAATTATTATTATTCTCGATATGCATCTTTTTTAGATGAAAATTTAAGGTTATATGTTGCCTATCTAAAGCAGATTTTCAGCTCATTGTGCACTTTACAGCACTTTCGGCAGAAAGCTCCTTAAATACCATACGAGCATGTCTACAAGTAGTTCCTTCCATCCATATTTGCAGGTTTATAGAGTTTATCCATTGAGAAACTTTTGCCCGCCCTGGGGAGCTTATATCCATGCACCGCATAAACTTTATAACCGACTGGTTATCAAGTGCAATAAAAATGCTCTTTCGTTTAACCCGAAACTCCAACAGGTGTTTAAACTTTTGTTGAAATCTCTGCTAGATAGATGAACACGTGTTACCCTAGATTTTAGGAGCAGGATAAGTTTAGGTCAACAGCACCTGTTCCTTGGCCTATTAAGATCCCGTCAGTAAGGATAATCATGTTACTATCCATGCACAATGAGTGCATGTATCCTCTATGAGCGTGCGATATGGTCTTTTGACCATTTTTATTCGACTCATATGCACCATCGGCTTTTGATTTTTGTCAACTTCAAATAGATATCATGTACCATTGCTTTGCATTTAAATTCCTAAACTTGCTGCTGTGTATCTTTTGAACAAGTTCAATGGCAGAAGTCCTAGAGTTGCCTCTATTGTTTGCGTTGGTCGCACCACATATACCTTTACAAGCAATCCTCAAAACACCATCAAACTTTTGCTCAATTGAAAAATAAATTTCTTTCAAAAGAGTTACAAACATAAAAAGTAAATATCAGGTATATTCACAATAAGTCCTAATAAGTATTGTACATATTGTCATAATGTAATAATTTGTTAAAAAATTTAAAATGAATAATAAGTATTGTTTTTTCTTTCTAGGGTGGAAAACCTAAAAAAAAATTTTTCTGCAAAGTCTTTAACTGAGTTAATTTTATATGCATAATAGTTAAATTTTTGAAATTCTGCGGGGGACTTGCAACCCCCAGAATGGTCTAGTAACGCCAATGATTGTGTTGTTTATTGTAAAATGCTTTTAAAATTACTTTACTTATTAAAAAGTTTAAGAAATTATGACAATACGACTCTTAACACAGCTTGTGAATTTACTTAATATACAAGTGCATCATAAAAGGTTTGCTGCTTCTCTCACTTTCATATTTTATTAAATTTTTTTTAACGTCGATTTGTTTTCTTTATATAAACTTGAACTCTTTTATTACAAACAATAATCAGGACTCTTAAAATTTACGTTATAAAATTTATATTAATTTATGCACACTTAATTTAATATTTTAGTGTTATTTAATCTGACTTGATATTCACCTATTTATATCTACAACTAATTTATACTTGTAATAGCGGATTGAGAATTTTCCTGAATTATGCTTCAAAGTTTGAATAGTTAATAATTTAATTTTTGTTAAAGTTGTAACATAAAATCTGAATTTAAATTGGAATTAAAATGTAAATCTAAATTAATAAAATTAAAATCTTATAAAACAAATTCTGTAACAATATAAAAAATTTCATTGTTTAAAATAAAATCGTATGTGTGATTTTTTGTTCACTTAAACAATGTCAATCTCTGGTATGAGTTGTATTTTTAAGTGTTTTTATTAAAACTCGTTTAAATGCATTCAGAATGAAAAGTTTTTTAATATGCTAACGTTAATCTCTGACAATATAAATCTTACAAAATAAGATTATAATTGGAAAACTGAAGTATTTAAAACATTAATCATTCACACATAAAATTTTTTTTCATTTCTAGCAACTATGAAAAGTATGAAGGCACGTAATTTATGAACTTGTTCTTAGGACAAGTTAATTACTCACTGTTCTCACAAAAAAAATATATATTACGTTCGAAATTTTTACACTTAAAACAAAGTTCAAACATGAAATGTAGTTTAATTCGTGTAACAGTTGATAAAACAACAAGTGTGCAACAACATTTTAATTAATTAGTAACAAATTTTTTTTTTCAAAATTTATTTAATAAATTTCAATGTCATGTTAGGATTTTGTTTTGATTTTAACAAAAAGAAAACAGAAAAAATGGGAAACAAAAAACATTTACATCTAAAATATCTCATTAATTTCATATTAAAATTCCTTAATTAACAAATTGAAACAAAGAAAAACAAAATGATTAAATGCAAAAGACTACATATATATGTACATATATAATAAACATAAATAATATGGATAAATGGATGGGGGAAAAAACTAACAAAATTAAAATAAATAAATAATAAAAAAACAATGGAAAAGAAAAAAGGGCAGTCACAAAAAACCTAAACAAATTAATAAATGAATCTAACCATCAAATCAACGTAGGAAATATTTAACTGGTCTGATTGTTAATTTGCCCATCAATTGTCTGTCTACATTATAAATATAGCCTGCTTTCATACTGTAGCAATGTGTGTTTGAATTCACACTGTGTTTTCTTATGTTTAAAGGCACATCTCAAATATCAATTCACCTAACCATTTGTCAATATTTTGTTATGCCTTAAAGCTAAATTTGTATCCAAAAGACACTTGTTAGCAGTGCATATATTTACAAACCACTAATAAATGGATTATTCGAAATATGATCTGTCAATCTATGCTGTTTATGTTTTTTAAATGGTAATTATTGCTAAACTTAATGTGGTAAAGTATGTAGACGAAGAAATTTTTCCATATAAATTTGAATTTTTATACCCGCCACCAAAAAAATGGTGGGGGTATATTCATTTTGTCATTCTGTTTGTAACACATCGAAATATCCATTTTAGACCACATCAAGTATATATATTCTGAATCGGGGTTTAATTTTATGACGATCTAGTTATGTCTGTCCGTCTGTTGAAAGCGCGATTCAGCTCGAACCGAAAAATTTTGGGATCAACATAAGGTTTGTTTGGTATTGGAAATGGGCTGAATCGGTATATTAGGAAGAGAAATATAGGTCGTAACGCAAGAGTAGGTCAAAAAAACAATGTCCTTGCAACATCGAATAAAATGCAATAGTGACTGAACGCATCGACGTAGAGCGATAAAATTTCGTAGCATATATTCTAAAAAAAATATCTTTCCCTGAAAATTGCTTAAATCTATACATTACAAAAGTTGTTATAGATTAAAATGTAAGAAAAATTATACCGCACATTGTATTTTTCGAAATATTTAAAATGTAATAAAACTGACAAAATTAGATGAACGTTGAAATTTTGCAAACATTGATTTTTGATCAAAAGACTTGTAATAACGGGAAATTAAGGTGACACGCCTACTTTAACGCCCACTTTAACGCCCACCTACAATATAACACTTTATTTTAAATTCATATAATTTCTCTATGAACAAAGATTTTAGAAGAATAAAGGACCCTATATTAAAATATTTAAGTTGATTTTATCAATATAAACTTCTTTGACACGCCTACTTCAACCCCCACTTCTCACATAATTTACTGTTAATAAAATTAAAAAGCTCATAAAGTCGACAGAATTGGATGTATAACGATGTCGGATCTAGTCGTATAACGACTGTTATAGAATAAGTGAGAGAAAGACCTGTTCCGGGCACATTTATTAACAAATATGGAGTATATTCAAACTAGCAGTCGTAATGTGTATTAGTTTCTAAAAACTAAAAGAAAAAAATAAATTTAAATGTATTAGAATTTGTTTTCCCATAAACAAGAAAAAATAAATAAAATAAAAGGCACAAAAAGTTATCTGGATTTTATCCATCATCAGGAATATTTGAATTAATTAAAAGCTGTCACTTAAAATCATTTTTGCATAAAAATAGTGAAACATTTATTAACGCTGTATAATTCAATTATCAATAACTAGAGCTTCTTTTTTGAATGAAACTGCAAATTAATCAGGTTACAACGCCTGATTTTTTAAATTCAATAATTGTGTCCAAATAATGTTAAAATTAAAATATGAATGAAGTTATCAAGAGCTAGAAATTCTTGAATGCATTGTTTTTATCTAAAAAAAGAATTGAATTAACATTTGAATGAATTCTTAGGCTAAGAACTCTGCATTTTATTATCCAAATTAAAAAATTAAATAAAAAACTGAATTACAGTTTCTTACCGTTATGTTTTTTATAAATTGTTTCGATTCAATTTATGTTAAATTCCTTAATAATTACTTACTAGTCAATCAAACAAAACGCCTCGTTTCATGTGAGGAAGTATGAGGGATTTAATGAAAAAAAATTATTTAGATGATTTTTTTTAATAATTTTCAGGAAATTTTCAAATATTAGATTTAAATTCGTTACTCCCTTACATGTGCATGGGTGTTTCCACACACATAAAAGTTATGAGAATTTGAAAAAATACGAAATATTCTAGGCACTTGCGAGATATATTCTTGAAATTTATAAAATCTATTTTTAATAGATATGAATTTATATCTATAGATTTTTTCTTGAAAACTGTATATGTATACCCTTATATGTCTAATTTGTTATTATTTAAATTTCCAAAAACTGAAAGAAAATTATTTAGAGTGATGGCATTTAACCACACAGTTACAACGATCTTATAAGATCATAGGACTTTACCTAATGTTTCTGTATAAATTAAAGCATTTAAAAAACTTGAAAGTTTTGGTTAATAAATTTGGATATACTATAACCATATATTAAAGTGAAGGGCCATTGTACAAGGCACGCGGTGTGTGTCGGCTTTAAAAAAAAATTTGCTTCATTAAATAGTAAAATTTGTAATTAATGAAATTAAAAGAAACAAAAATAACAGTGATTTATTACTAATATATTCATATTTTTTTATTAGCAAAAACAAACACCTGCCCAACATTTTTCTAAACAAAACGTTTTAGATAATATTGTATCCAAATTTCAGTATTGTTCTCTGTGTAGTAAAATAACTTCCCGTTGTAAAAAAAAACACAAATTCAAATTTGGTGAGACTATAAAAGAGAAATCATTTAAAACTGGAAAAAATTTTAATTAAATACTTTTTAATACTGTTATGTATTAAATCTCTATAAATTGTTGTCGTGCTTATAGAAAATAAGTATTTGCTAATTTGCATTTTAACAAACATTTAAATACGTTCACATCTATTTTATAATTTGGCGGGATTTAAGTCATCATAAAAAATAATGGCATTAAGTTGAAATTTATGTGTATATATTTTAAGATTTTTTTCTTTATATTCCAACGGTCGAAATGTTGTAAAGCTGCTAAAGATGTTTTAAACGTGGCATAAAAGGGTATTTTGTTTTTGGATACTTAAACTATTTATCTTTTTTATTATATTTTAAACAGACTACAGCATTTATTTATGATGATAATTAATAAATAATAACCCAAAAAGTAAATTTTTTTTCCGACACTGCCCTTTTTATTAAAAAACTAGCAGATACAAAGGTTTTGTATTGTATTTATTAAGTATGCAATTATTATTATCAATAGTATTTCATTCATATGAGGGTATTCTTCCCTTCCTAACCATTTTTGGTTCCAATTAGGAAATTGTTTTCAAAAGTAGTTCGTTCTAAGTTTTATAGAAATGATTTTATATTTTTTTATGCTCTGGGAGGACACAGCATGTCCGCTGCTCTAATCCTATCGATTTTGAGCCTGAAAAAATAAACTATTATCTTAGGTTACTACACAGAATATAAAGCCTACAACAGTTAGAGTTCTCCACATATGCCATTAAATATATTTTTTTGTATGGCACATACACTTCCCCTGATTTGATCGTATTTAATTATTGGAATGAGTCGTACAATTTTAATACCATAATTGAAAACTGTATAACATTTATTGTTACTCAAATAAATCATAAAATAAGTTTCGTTTGGAGGGTATCATTTTCCCTGCTCCGATCGTATTGATATCTGGTTAGAATAAGACAAATAGATAAAAAACCAAAGTTTAAATTATATATGTTATATTTTTTAGATATCTCATAAAATATCTTTTCTTGATTGATTGTACCACACTCATTGTTATTTTCCATTTCACATAATGCTCAACTATAAAAGTTGGTATTATAATACCCAACACGAATTTTACAGTATGACAGTATTTTGGATATGCTTTTGTTTGCCACTCCCCCTTTAAATTTTAAGAAAAAATTTCGATAAAAACCTTTCTTGAGCTACATGGATTTTAAAGAAAGGACCCATGCTGTTATCCGATTTTCGATAAATTGAAAAGTGGGAGTGATAATTTTTCGTTTTGCAAAGAAATAAGTTAAATTTTGACAAATATGTATTAAAAAAAATTTAAAATCGGTGCAGCCGTAATTAGGTTAGGTTGGGTTGAAAAGGAGGGGTTCTAAAAGCCCAAACCTATGACAAGTATACACTTATTCCTAGTTGGCATGTTGTGCGCTCCATGTGGAAACGGAACTCCCAAACAAAAACCATAATCATTATTTCCCATGAATATCGGACTGGTCCAAGAACTCAGTCCCCTCAATGTAATACCTTATGGATCTCCAGTTCGAGTTCCCCAGGTACTCCAAGTTCGGCATATTATCCACGTAAAACTCTCGTGTCTAATATGCCCAAACGCAGGACAATGACAGAGAGAGTCACTTTACCGACATCAGTGTCTTGCCATTTTCTGGCATGTTCCTCCGTCGCCCAACATTTAAGTTCATCCTTGAATCGTTTAAGGGGTTTAGCGTTATCCAAAGTTATAGTACTCAGAAAAGCTCCCATTTTAGATAATTTGTCGGTTTTCTCGTTTCCGATCAGCCCGTGATGGCTTGGTATCCATATTATTTCCAGATGTTCACAATTTGCATATGAGTTTATCTCGCTCTTGCATTGCAAAACGTTCCGGGATTCAACTTTCTCCTTACTCAATGTCCTAATCACTGATTGGCTATCCGTAGAAATACGAATTAGGTCTTCGCTATTCGTTTCCTCTATCCATTTAATTCCTTCCGTCACGATCTTAGCCTGGAAAATGGTATTGTGATCTGGTAGATGGAAGTATTTGCTTCTGTTTTGGCTTATGTCGTATAAGCCCACTCCAGTGTGGTCACCAATCTTTGAACCGTCTGCATAAAGATCGATTCCATGGGTGTTTCCTATCCTGGTTATTTCATCTCATTCTCTCTCTTCCGGTATTATGGTGATGCAGTTAGTATTTTCATATCTCATCGGGATTTTGTCACATATTACTTCCGTACTATTTCCCATTGGCAAGATATCCGTTATTCTTTGGTATCTGGTCTTATGTTCTCTTATAAGCCATTTATCTATTGCCATTAATCTTGTGGCAGCTAAAGCCGCTTCATATTTTACCTGTATCTCTATTGGCCAAATGGATAATATATTCTCAATGGCCATTGTCGATGTGGTCCTCATGGCACCGCAAATACTAATGCAGCACTGTCTCTGAATCTTTTTTTTTTTTCACCTTCGTCTCTAAGGGTGTCCACTACACTAACGAGGTAGCCGTAATTAAGTGATGCGATTACTAACGAGCGACATTAGATTATTGTTTATATAGATAAAAAAATGGGTACTAGCATTATGTGACAGTAAAATCTTATTAAAAACTACCTACGGAGTTTAAAAGCCTTGTTGAATGCATGATTTAAGTTAGTTTGTGTTTTGTGATACCACGAAATATTCAAGTTTCATTTAAAATAGTATTTGTATTTAAAAAACTATTTTAGACCTTTTTACTTACTAGGTCAATAAGCCTTGCCAATGTGCCTTTCCGCATCTCTGAGCAAAATATTCTCATAAAATAAAATTAATGAATTGAATTAAATTATCAATTAAACTTATGGTTGGTAAAATCATCCACCTTAATAAAAATCATAAAAGAAAATTTATATCATTAGTTTGACTGAAATCATTCATAAAAATTTTTATTTTCAAAAGTTTTAAGGTCATTTTTTTGGCATACATTTTTTTATAATAGCAAATTTATATATTTTCAAAATTTTATGTTTACAGAGATTTGAAATAGCAAACCTTTGTTTAAAGCAACAATTAATTTTTAAGACATTAAAATTCAAATTCACTTTTACTTATTTTAAGTAACATCGTGCTCTAAAAACAGTATGAATTTGAAAATATTTTATTTATATAAATAAAATTAGCAAATAAAATATTTAAAAATTTAATACAACAATTTGTATATTTATAAGAGCGAAACTTAGTTGAAACCCAACATACCAAATAGAAATAAAACTGCAATACCACTTGTGAATAATATTATGACAATAGTGGATTCACAACTGTTTCTGAACAGTTCGTATGTATACACTCAAAAACTATGCTTCTTAAGTACATATGTACGGGAAATTTGTCAACAAGTGCAGCTTTATTTGTTGACAAATTTCTTTTGTGTTTTGCATTTTGTGTTCAAATTTCAAAGTGAATAAAAGTTATAATTGTGTTGTGCGAAAAAATAAATGGTTTGTAATATTATTTATAATAAAATAATTAGAAATGCCTTAAAAATATAAAAAAAAGGGTTAGAACAGAAACAAAAGAAGTAATTGAACTTCTTTTTAATAACAAAAAACCAAAAAATAATTACAAGGATAATCTTAAAACAATATTATTTTCGTAAGCTTATTCTACTATTACAAGCAATAGCTTATAGTAATCGTGTACATTTAAGCTTATGAATAAGGGTTCCGTTTCGATTATTCTATAATTGTTACACAAACATTTTACAATCGATTCACAACTCTTTTACAAGCTTGCGGCTTGTGTTGGTAAGCTTATTATAATATTATTCACAAGTCATTTGGTATGTTGGGAATGGTTATTTGTAACTATAAGCGTTAATGTATGTTCAAACCATAGATGTCCAAAAATGTTATGCAGCCGTATTGGTGAGAGAGTTTTAAAGTACAGTGCTATGAAAAAGTAAGCTCCTAGATTTTATCAAAATTTAGTCACAAAAAATTCTTTTGGTTTTTTAAAGTGTAAAATAATGCAGTTCACACTGAATTTGCTATTTTTTAGTTAAAAGAAAAAATAAGCGTAAAGATTTCCATTAAATTTTATTAAAAGAAATTGTTTTGTTTGTAAAAATCTTTTGCCGGAGGGAATTTTGTAGATCCGCACCGCTGGCTTCTCTGTAGTCTTTAGCCTTGCTCTGAGAAACATATGCTTTTCTGCCACTCTCCTGCCACATCTCCAATCTCTCATTACATCAATGAGCACAATCTCAAGTAATATACTATTAAATGACTTGAGATATTATGTTGACCTTAGAACGGTGTAAGAAATTTTTTGCAGATAACTTTAATTTGGCATAGCCGGCGTTAAAGGTCGGCTGCCCTTTTAAATATAAGTCTTCTTTTATATCTTCTTTAAAATTACTATTTGTTTAAACCAACTCGGTATAAAGTTAAAAAGTTGTTACTGTTATATAAGAAATTTTCTCTATGTATTTTTTTTATTTTTAATTCTAAACAATTTTTTTTTAGTGAGATTTCATTCTATATTTGGGACAACAAATTTTACCAAAAATTTTAAAAATAATTTGGGCTATATTTCATTCCTATATATTATATAGTTTCTGCTTATTTGTGGGATAATACTTTGGTCCAATATTTTCTGTTGACAGTTTATAATAAATAAAAATAAAAAAAAGTGGGGCGGGTTACTTGGCAATTTTTATTATTTTTATTTACGCAGCGTTAAAACTAATAATTTTGTAAATATAAAAAAAAACGAACAAATTTTTGCTGAAAATCGTTATTCAAGTGGGTCTAATATAGAAGATAAATTATGAAAAAAGAGATGGTAGCTTTTATGCAAGGAAGGGGTTTTTTGGTTTATTTAGTAAAAAAACTGGTTGAAAATATTTAGTTGTTTAAATAACCTTCGCTTCTTGAATGCATTTGTAGTTTGGTAAACATTAACATTTATAATATTCAAAAATATTTAATAATCGAGTGTTGTTTAATAATTTAGTCATTTATATTTGTATTAAATGTATTGTTTTTATTTACTTAGTTATGTTTGCATGCTTTATTGTAACTATGTATTTTGTTATAAATTTATGTAAACATACATATATATATATTGCCTATACATATTAATGGTGCATCTATAGTTATGACACTCAGTGTATTGACAGCAATAGTTCAATGAAAAAATTAACATAATTTCACACATTATTCAAAAAAATAAATGAAAAACATACATACAAACTAATACAGTTTAAACTAATTTCTTTGGTTTATACACCAACTTGATAATTTAGATCATCTACCTATATAATGTATGTATATATTAATATGTTTTTGTTTTAGTTTTCTTTATTATTATTTTAAATCACTAATTTGCATATGTTCGACATGTTGTAGATTATTTTTTATTTTTTTTTTTGCTTTCTTAGCATATTTTAAATGAGATTAAATAATAAACAATATAATTTATGTTCTTTATGACTACTGCTAATAAAAAAATATATGTTAATGTCTGTCTGTCTAGTAATAAACGCGAATCTTTATCATATTGTGTTTAAAAAGGTTTTGACAGTTTTTTCGTAATATCTTTTTTATTATTATTTATCGATGTTTTATTCAAAATTAATGATGATTTTGATTAAATGATCTTTATAATAGTGCAAATGTTATAGAAACACGATTGTATTATCGACTATTTTAATTAAAAAAACAAAAACTGGTCGCAGTTTTATGGCCTTCATATGGTTGGTAAAGTAAGAGTATTTTAAGATAAGGGACTAAAATAGTGGTTTAAATATCATAGATGATGTGATCGGAGCTTAGTAGAAAAATATAAAACTTAGCTTAGTAAAAAAAAAAAAATATGTATTTTTCAATTTAAGCGAAATTATTAAAACATTTGCTTATTCAAATATGAAATTGATTACAACACGCAAAGAAAAAAATTGGTTGTGGTAATCATAATCTTAGAGAAACATACTATGATTGAATTGTATGATTGTGGTTAAAAAATATAATGGTTGCCAGTTATCATTTTAATATTTAATTAAGATATCATGCAATAACTATATTATGAATACAGTTGAAATAAAGAAACTTTGCCAGTTTCTACGGCAAATTATTGTCTTTTGCTTTTTGTTAGAAATAAAGTAAAATATTATCACATGACTTGAGATATTATGCAGACCTTAAGACGGTCTACTCTCTCTCTATCTTTTCTATCTTTAATATATAAAAGAGTAACGCAATGGACCTTATTGGTCTCCGAGTGTGGGTGTAGGAGGCAGATACTGCTTTCTGCATCCCCCTTTCCTACCTACCTACCTACTTACCTACCTAGGACGGTCTAAGTTAGTTTTTGCAGCAAACTTTAATTTGGCCTAGCCGGCGTTTCGAATCTATAGGGGTTTAATTTCTCTAAGCCTTGTGTTGTTGACTTAAAGCATATGAAAATTTTAATATTGTACCGTAACAATAGTAAAATTGTACCAAATAAACAATTTTTGTACTGAAAACAAATTCTCAATGTTCCATTTTATACCCTTCACACAGTGAAGGGTATGACTGTCAGTCTGTCCGTGTGTATGTTGAAATCAAATTTTTGAAGCCCCCCGACATCGCCTGGATCCGGGTGAGGTATATAAATATTAGAAATATTCGGGAGTAGATCTATATTGAAAATCAGAGACATCGGTATATAAACAACTGAGATATGAGCAAAAACCCACAACCACCTCGATTTTTTTTCACAAAAACAACATTACAACAACAACATACATATATACAAACGTGTATACTGGTTAGAGAAAACGTGGCATCGAACCCCAGCTGAGCCCAAAAATTTTTTATTATACACTTCACCTGTGGTGCACACGGGTATATATAGCTTTGTCATTTCCTGAAAGCTTTTGAGTAGAGGAGTCGATTAAGCCCTGACCGTCTAGACGCAATGGGATGTTTTTATATATGTATGTTTTTTATATATGTATGTACGTATTTCATATGAGATGAATGGTGATACAAACTATTGTTATTGCATGAGTACACGTCGTGAAGGGTACATAATATTCGGCACGGTCGAACATAGCACTCTGACTGGTTTTATTTTTCTTTATATTTTTAACATTAATTACAACCATTGAGTTTGATTGTTCTAGAGTTTGGTATTAATAATTCTTTGAATTTTATTAAAGATTATATAGTACTGGAGACTAAATATTTAGCAAAATATAGTAATTCTGGTAACACTCTCTGACTTGTTCAAAAACTAATTCTATATTTCAAGAATATGCCTTGCTACATTTAATGCAAGTTTCAGTAATATTTAAAATTTTCATCAAAATTTGTTTTTTCGTCGTTCGCAAGGTGGATTAATTCGCCTTGTGTAGGAGTATGCATTCCTTCAGTATCACAAATGAATTTTATTCCTTCTTAAGAGAATAAAAAGGTAATTTAATTAATTAAAAGTAAGAAAATTGTACCAAAAAACTTTTGAGTGTACCACCAAAATTTAGGTTGTACCATACCAAATTTGTATCACAAATTTCATATCTATGATTAATATGTGTTATTGCCGTTAATGTTCTAATTACATATGTCTCCAAACTAAAAGTTGCACCAAACTGTGGAACGTTGTAAAAAAATGTGTGTTATAAAAATTTAACAGTTCATTGCTTAGAATAATTAGAACATTCTAAGCATTCAAACTAATTGCTACGAAAAAAAATTTCATTGGGAAGTTTATTAATAATTTTATCTGCTTAAATCGAATAAATTTAATCAATAATCTGGCCATATTTTTTTACTAAAGTTGCAAATTTTTAAAACGCAAACAATTTATTTTAAGATATTGTTCAACGGTCAAAATGACAATGCATGTGCAGTTCACTATATTTTATTATTCATAAGCTGTAAAATGCCATTTTTTTTTAATTTACAGATGCTGGATTGCAGATACATGCTAAGACTATTTGGAGTGCATAACAACATGAAGGAAATAATTTTTTTGATGATTGATTTAACTTTCCTTTATTATTTCCGAAGTCATCTTTGATTTGATTGTTATATGGTTAACTGCATTATACTAGACAACCAATACTGTCGTATCAAAACCGTATTTACTATATTTGACCGTATTTACTATGTATGCCCGTTATTTTCATTACGAAGCCATCTTGAATTTTAATTTTTTCATAATTAACTGCATTCTACTGATCAAGCCGATTTATTTGTAACAAATTTTTAGAGAGTTTAAGGGAGTACCTTTTAACTTAATGTAAACTAAATATAACTTTATATATATTTATTGTATTCCTTTTATAATTGGAACCATGATGGATTTAAAATTTTTTATAATGTATTATGGGTATAATTTGGTATACATCAGTTGACTAGAAGCTAAAAAAGTGATTTTTGTTTATAAATTTTAGAAATAACAATAACGTGCTTATCTGAGGGCTTAAAAATATTAACTTTTGTGGTAAAATATAGGAAAACATTTGTTTCTTTGCTCATATCTCATAAAGTTATGGGCGATTTTGCTGGTTTCAATAACTTGTGGGGCTTCTAAAAAATGATTTAAACCAAAAAACAGACAGACGGACATTGGTCAGTCGACTTCCCTATTCATAGGCTTTCAGAAAATATATATAATTTGGGATCAAAAATAAATCTTGTAGAAATTACAAAAGAAATGACACAACAAATATACCCTTGGTAGCATAGGTTACGGGTATAATAAGTAGATTGGGACAACAATTTTTGTCTAGGAATGAAAGTTAAAAAGAAATAGGAAAATAAACGTGAGCGATAATAAGTTCTTAAAAAACCAAAGATTGTAAAGCAATTATCCATTATGAAATCTTAGTCGAACGCTTGACTTCGCTGAGCTATTGGCAAAAATATGCTTATATGAGTTCTCGAATTTCGATTACTTTAGAATGTCGTAATTTACCACCTGGTGACAAAATGAAAAAGAAAATAAAAAAATTAAATATGGTTAATATTAAATGCAAAAAACCGACTTGCATATAAAAGGTCGACCAAACATCTTCAGTCTTACCTTAAATCAAAAGTTTCTAATATCAAAATTCTAGCTTCACAAATAAATAAAATACAAAAAGTTCCATAAAAGGAGGAGAAGTACCCTTTTTGGTTTTTCACATCAATATACAAATTCCAAGTTTAAAATATTTAAATATGGAAAATAAAATATTTTTAATAGTCATGATTTAAAAATAAATCTTTTTGAAAGTACCAAACAATTTTTCCGCCTATTTCCCCTTTCTACCCTGAATGTGTTTCATTTTTTTTTACTAAATTACATAGTTTTTATTGTTTGGTAAATTCCCTATAATAAATTTAACTTCCGAATTGACCTTGGCTTAAGTAATTCCAAATTTATATAATAAATTTAATATTCTAAAGTATTTTCTACCTTTTTATACCTTTTTCCCCTTATAAATTCCCAGAAACTGCCTGAATAACTGTTCCTATTCTATAATAATAGTAACAATTATAATAATATAAGAAACTTTTTTAAAAAGTACCAAACAGAAGTACAATTTTTACCCTTTACATGTGGCAATGTGAAAAAAGTGCCATAATATTATTTACAATCTTTCGCGGATTTACTAATACAATTTACATATTTTTCCTGGGTTTATGTGTTTGGAGGTTAGATAGTGTACCCAAAAAGTACGAAATTGTGGCTTTTAACCGTTTTTATACCCTTCACCTGTGGTGCACAAGGGTATATATAGCTTTGTCATTCCGTTTGTAATTTCTACAATTTTCATTTCCGACCCCATAAAGTATATATTTTCTGAAAGCTTATGAATAGAGGAGTCGATTAAGCCCTGACCGTCTGTCCGTCTGCCCGTGTGTTGGTTGAAATCAACTTTTAGAAGCAACTATATGTTCCTCAGATCTGTGTATGGTATCAATCTCTTGGAAATATCCAGGAATGAATCGCTATTTAAATTCAGCACAATCGCCCAATAACTTTCTGAGATATGAGCAAAAAACCACGACCACCTCGTTTTTTTTCACAATTACAACAACAACATACATACATACATGTAAAAAACATACCAAACAAAAAAAATTACAAAAAAAAACAAATATTAAAAATAAGAAAAAAATAATAAAAAAAACTACAAAAAAAAATTTAAAAAAAATTTAAAAAAAATTTAAAAAAATTTTTTAAAAATTTTTCTAAAAAAATTTTTTAAAAAAATTTTAAAAAAATATAAAAAAAATAATAAACTATTAATAATATATTAAATAAAATAAAATAAAATTTTTTTGCTCAGCTGGGATTCGATGCCACATTTATTCTAACGTGTACGTATGTACGTATTTTATATGAGATAAATGGTGATACAAACAATTGTTATTGCATGACTTCACGTTGTGAAGGGTATATAAGATTCGGCACGGCCGAATATAGCACTGTTACTTGTTTCTATTAGGGTTTGATAAATAAAAAAAGGGGCTGACATATTTTATTTTTCTGAGTTTAGTTTTCCAAGTTAATCTGTATAATTTTTAGTTTAGCAGTTGTAGGGTTACAGATTTTATCTCTTTTACCCCGGAAAAGTTCGAATTATCAAAAATCCCTTTTTAGATGATCTAAACATCAGAAGAGGAAGTCACTGTCCAAACTTCACATCTCTATCATTTTGAGTTTTAGGCTGTGCGATGAGAAATTCGGCAGTCAGTCACGTTTTTTTAAATATAAATTGTTTGTTAAGACAAAAGAACTAAAAACTAAACGACAACACCATTTATAACGATGAATTCAAACACACAATAACAAACACTGTATGTAATGAAAAAAACTATTTTAGAGCATTTATATTCTTTATATTCTTTTTAAATTTTATTATTTATAATTTTTAAAGATGGTTTGTAAAAACCCGATTTTAAACAAGTACATTTAAAGGCTTGTCAATTTCATACATTTTTAAGGGCATTCTTCGTGTTTATGTTGCACTATTTAATTAAGTGTAAATTTTTATTTCTTTATATTTTAAGGAAAAATGTCAGGCAGTGTTACGTTTAAAGGTCAACCACATTTTTATCTTAATTTAAATAAAATCATTTAACAATAAAATTGTTTTGTTCATTGTACATTTTAATAACAGACAAGAGTCAAACACCAGATAACTTGATTTTGTAAGAGTTTTGGAAAACCTCTATTGTTTGTGATTAAGTGGAATGTAAACTAAAAATCTTGCTAACTCTCAACTAAATCACAAATTAAGTTGTTAAAATCTAAAAGTAAAGAAAATAATACGAATATAATGCTACCGTGCCATCTTCTTGTTATACATACCACTTAGTGTAGGACAGAATGACAGAAAAATAGATAGATTTATGTTCAGACAGTAAAGGTGTTGGAATAGAAAAAAAAACAATAAAGCGTTTAAAAGCTACGTTTAATTAGAAAAAAATACAACAATGGAGTTTTAATGGTAAAAGGGGCAAGTGCCATTTAAATTGTCTGTTTTTATTTTTAAATATTAACGGCCGTATGTTAAAAAACTTAGCGCAGCTTTACAAACCGCTGTTAAGCAAAATTCCTTAATGTTATATGCGAAAACGTTTATTAGCTTAACATACCTTTATTAAACCTTTATTAACTTTAAATATTTTAAAGTAGGAATATACCTTCTTTAAACCTACTATAAAGTGAGATTTTTATTTTTTCTTTCTGTTTATTGTCATTTTTTTTATCAAGTGAAATTTTGTAAAAAAAATTTATACAAACAAAAAAAAAAATAGTGTTAGTTGTAAAACTGAAAATGGACACATAATTTAATTAGAAGAATTGGTAATAATAATTGTAATTTAGTGAAAAAGATAAAATTAATTGTTTTGTTTTATTTTGAATATCTAATTCAAATATTAAATTATTATCGTCCACGAATTTGTAAGCCGAGGATTGATGCTTTTTCCATTCCGGATGACCAATTTAAAAAAAAATATCAAAATTTCACAATTTCAAAAAATTATTAAATGTAAACAAAAGTTTTTAGAAAGGTACATACAATCAAAACAAATAAAAAAACTCGTTATTCAAATACCTATTTTATCCCTAACAAAAAAGTGTTGTTAATTCTTCTTAATTATTTATTTTTTTAATAAATATAGAACAAATTATATATACCCATTAAAAAATTAATAAGTTGTTCATTGCTAATACAAACAAGTAAGAGCGCTATATTCGGCCGTGCCGAATCTTATATACCCTTCACAACGTGTAGTCATGCAATAACAGTAGTTTGTATCACCATAAGAAATACGTACATAGATATAAAAAACATACATATATCAAAACATGCCATTGTAAAATTATAAATTTACGTATGAATGTTAAAAAAAAAATTTAAAAAAAAATTATAATAAAAACATAAATAATATATTAAATAAAAAATAAAAAAAAATAAAAAAAAATTTAAAAAAAAAATTTTTTTTTTGGCTCAGCTGGGATTCGATGCCACGTTTTCTCTTACAAGTATACACGTTTGTATGTATGTGTGTTGTTGTTGTAATGTTGTTTTTGTGAAAAAAAATCGAGGTGATCGTGGGTTTTTGCTCATATCTCAGTTGTTTATGTACCGATGTTTCTGATTTTCAATACCAATCTACTCCCTGATATTCTGATATTTTAATACCTCACCCGAGTCAACATACACACGGACAGAGCTTAATCGACTTCCCTATTCATAAGCTTTCAGAAAATATATACTTTATGGGGTCGGAAATGAAAATTGTAGAAATTTCACACGGAATGACAAACCTATATATACCCTTTTTCACTGTGTGAAGGGTATAAAAAAGGAAGTTACTGTATGATAAACCAAATAAAATCTGGTTATGAACGACTACCCAAATGAATTTATATTCGTTCTTGTGTATCGCTAACTATTAAATGACAAAAGAAAATAATGGTATTGCCAGTATCAAAACTAAAAATTCCTTCAAACATACGTGAGTTACAGTGATGTTTTCTCATACGTTTTTTTAACAAAGGTTTATTAGGGTTAAAATATTTATTAACTAATATTTAGTTTAAGTCTACATTACGGATTTTTTTAACATACGGCCGTAAAAGTTGATGTCTTAAGTCTTAAAACACAAAAGAATTTTCATAAATAACTAAAGCGTGGTCTTAGCAAAATACACCATGTTAATTGTATCACACCTTACGTAAAGTTGTTTGCCCAAATTAATTTTATATTTTATGGATTCAGTGCTTGACAAATTCAACCATGGAAAGGTAGACAATTGAGCAGCGCGTTAAGATTGTTAAAGCATTTTACGAAAATGGGCATTCGAATCATAATGCATTTCGTGCACTTCGTGGCCGTATTATCACACGGGATATATAAAAGAAAAACCGTACGTCCATAAGTCATGAACAATTCAACATCTAAAAGGTAGGATAATTCGGCACATTAAGGATATTGAACCTCAATTATGTCTCAGTGTCATTGAAAATATGTACCATCGGATACAAGTATGCCACCGAAGCTGTAGCGACTATTTGACCAATATTTTGTTTCACACATAATTGTCATGTATCCTTCTATCATAATAAAAATATTAAGATAGTCCTCTGAAAATTGTTCATTATGGTTGGACAATCCTCTATAACAAGTTCTTTTCATTTTTATACCCACCACCAAAAAAATGGTATGGGAGTATAGTACTTTTGTCATTCCGTATGTAACATTTTAAAATATTAATTTAAGATCCCATAGAGTATAGATCTTCTGGGTAATGGTTTTTTTTTAGGATGATCATGCAGTATCCATTCGTCTGTCCGCCTGTTCAAATCACGTTAGAGCTCGAACAGAAAAAGCTATGCGAATAAAATTTTGCCAGAACATTTCCTAACACATCAGAAATTTTCGAAAACAGTTATAGCTAGTATGTCTCACGGGAATTGAACAAAATGCGTTAGCGTCTAAACGCAATGACGTAAAGCGATTAAAATATGTCTTCACGAATATTACTCAAATTCGAATATTAAAAAAGGAGTTATAGATAAAAATATATGAAAATTTACCTAGCACAGTATCTTTTTAAGTTTATTTAAAATTTCAAATGTCATGAAAATGACAGAACTATATGCACGATGCTGAGATTTTTCAACTATAGTTTCCTGGTCAATATTATTGTAACAGCGGAAATAGACCACCTCTCATATAACGTGTTCTCTTAAATGCATATAATTTCTCTATGGGCAAAGATTGTGGAAGGAAAAAAAAAAACAATAAAGAAATTAATTTGACACGCCTACTTTAACGCCCACCTCTCACATATGATATAATCTACTAATGTAATTAAAAAGCTTATATGAGGAACAAAGTTAGTTGCACAATGCTGAGATTTCGCTAACACAGATTTTTGTAAATCGATTTATCTTAAATTAATATAATTTCTATATCGACAAAGATTTTGGAATAAGATAGGATTCTACAAAGCAATATCTTAATTAAATTTGTTAGAAAAAATTATCTTGAAACGCCTACTGCTCACATAATCTACTTTTAATAAAATTTTAATGCTCATAAAGGCAACAGACAACATATTAAAAACTCTAAACATGTCTTTTTGGATAATTATTATGTCAGAAAACACACGAAGCTGAAATTTTGTCATTGTGGTTTTCTCGCGAATCTAACCTCAAAACCAAAAAAGTAGTATGACATGCCCACTTTATTGCCCTTATTCCCTATAGGGCTTTTGCTTAGATTAATATATTTTATATTTTTAAATGGAAAATGGTACTCTATGTTAAATTCTTTAGAAGATATTACCTTGAATTATTTACATTTCTGTATTTTGTGTATTATTAAAGGTTTTAAATTGTCATGGTTATCTGTAGTTATTTTTATACCCTTCACACAGTGAAAAAGGGTCTATATAGGTTTGTCATTCCGTGTGAAATTTCTACAATTTTGATTTCCGACCCCATAAAGTATATATTTTCTGAAAGCTTATGAATAGGGGAGTCGATTAAGCGCTGTCCGTCTGTCCGTCTGTCCGTCTGACCGTCTGTCCGTGTGTATGTTGAAATCAACCTTTTGAAGTCCCCCGACATCGCTTGGACTCGGGTGAGGTATTAAAATATCAGAAATATTCGGGAGTAGATCGCTATTGAAAATCAGAAACATCGGTACATAAACAACTGAGATATGAGCAAAAACCCACGACCACCTCGATTTTTTTTTCACAAAAGCAACATTACAACAACAACATACATACATACAAACGTGTATACTGGTTAGAGAAAACGTGGCATCGAATCCCAGCTGAGCCAAAAAATTTTTTTTTAAATTTTTTTTTAAATTTTTTTTTAAATTTTTTTTTTATTTTTTTTTTTTATTTTTTATTTAATATATTATTTATATTTTTATACCCTTCACACAGTGAAAAAGGGTATATATAGGTTTGTCATTCCGTGTGAAATTTCTACAATTTTCATTTCCGACCCCATAAAGTATATATTTTCTGAAAGCTTATGAATAGAGGAGTCGATTAAGCCCTGACCGTCTGTCCGTCTGTCCGTCTGACCGTCTGTCCGTGTGTATGTTGAAATCAACTTTTTGAAGCCCCCCGACATAGGTTGGACCCGGGTAAGGTATTAAAATATCAGAAATATTCGGGAGTAGATCGGTATTGAAAATCAGAAACATCGGTACATAAACAACTGAGATATGAGCAAAAACCCACGACCACCTCGATTTTCTTTTCATAAAAACAACATTACAACAACAACATACATACATACAAACGTGTATACTGGTTAGAGAAAACGTGGCATCGAATCCCAGCTGAGGCAAAAAAAATTTTTTTTAAATTTTTTTAAAATTTTTTTTAAATTTTTTTTTTATTTTTTTTTTATTTTTTATTTAATATATTATATATATTTTTATTATTTTTTTTTATTATTTTTTTTTAATTTTTTTTTTATTTTTTTTTTTGTTTTATATATATTATATATGTATATAATAATTTTTTTTTTAATTTTTTTTTTGTTTTTTTTAACATACATACGTGAATTTACTGTTATTGCATGACTACACGTTGTGAAGGGTATATAAGATTCGGCACGGCCGAATATAGCGCTTTTACTTGTTATTATTATTTTTTTTTTAAATTTTTTTTTTTTTAATTTTTTTTTTATTTTTTTTTGTTTTGTATATATTATATACATAATAATTTTTTTAAAAATTTTTTTTTTAAAAAATGTTTTTTTTTTTTAAAAATTTTTTTTTTTTAAATTTTTTTTTTTTTTTTTAATTTTTTTTTTTTTTGTTTTTTTTTAACATTCATACGTGAATTTATAATTTTACAATGGGACGTTTTTATATATGTATGTTTTTATATGTATGTACGTATTTTATATGGGATGAATGGTGACACAAACCACTGTTATTGCATGAATTCACGTTGTGAAGGGTATATATAGCGCTCTTACTTGTTTATATTTAAAATAAATTGATGGAATATATGCGTGACATGCCCAATTTACGCACATCTAGTAAAATGTGACTGTTATGAATGTGTCAGTTTAGTAGAATTTGCACCGCATATTGATCCAGTTATAACATAGCAGGTCTATATGAAATAAGTTTTATAATAAAAGTAGGAAGTGCCATGATCATACAAAATAAATATTAATTTTAAACTATCTCTAGTAACCGAGTCATAGTCTTCCGTTTTCGTAAACTACAACATTGTGGGAAAAAAGGCGGCTTGCGTTAGTCCTAATGTTGAAATGCTTAAGATTCCATTTTAAGATTAAATAAAGGGGAAATAACTCAATGGCAAATCAAACTTAAAAAAATTATTTATTACATATTTTAGTATAAAGAGATTATGTAAAATTGAGTAATTAGCGTTGTAAACCAAATTTGTGTGTACAAAATTCCTACACAAAATTAGTGGTTCGTAGCTAAAATTCAGTACAAGCGAATGTACTTGTTTTTTTTTTACTCAAATACTGTTTTTTAAAATAAAAATAATAAAAAATCAAAGATATAAAAAAAAACCTTTTTAACTGTCAACTACATATGAAATAGAGTTATTAAGTATTAATAATCATACAAATATAACATTACTGTGTCATCTTTTTGTCATACAGACAAATTTAGTTTGGGGCCAACAGACTGGTTGTCAGACGTAAAAAAGGCATACAATAATAAAACTGATAAAAGTTACTTAAAATTAAAGCAGCTTTACAAGAGGCTTATAAATCAAATTTCCATAGATGATCAGTTGTATAAATTCTTTATAAAGCTTTTATAATTTTTATGAATATGACAGTTAAACAAAAAAAATTTAATCAAAAGAAAAAGTTTGCTTCTTAAGTCTTTTATTGTTTTCAATAAGAAGATTATGTCTTGAGATCTTAAACATACAAAGAAAAAATATTCCCCAAACAAAAATTTATCTAAAATTTCACTTTATATAAATATTTATATGGTTTCTATAAAATTTTTTTGCGATTATTGTCCAAAATAAAACTGCGTTGAAAAATAGAAAATTTTATCCTAATTTTTTTTTCAGTTAACAAATTTAGTGTTGAGTTCTTATTTGAATAAAATTTTGATTACTTAGCTTATTTAAAAATTTTATAAAAAATCATAACTCCACTTATTTGTTTTAAATATTATTAAAAAAAATAACGTTAACTTAGAATCAAAAGAAAAAAAATTGATATTGTATGTATATATATTTTCCTTTTTTATGGCGAAATTTTTGGTGGTTAAACATGCGCATTATTACCACGAGCTACATGACAAATCAAGCATTACTTCATAAATAATCTATCATCAAAAAAAGTGGTAACAAAATTTGATAATAATATCTAACAGTTTTACATCATTGCAACAAACCTAACCACTACTACAACAGCAACAATAGCGACAACATCATATTTAAAATCAACATGAATATCATCATCATCATCATCATTATTAAAAGAAGCAACAAAAAAATGTTTATCAAAAAGTGAAAAAGCAAGCATCTCAAACTCAGCTTCATAGCTTCTTTTGCACAGATTTAATTTTATATAAAAAAAATAAAAATAAAACACAATTGCAGATGTAAGAAGAAAAAAAGAAGAAGTACCAACTTATTTTTCTGTCGATTTTTTTCTAATATTTAAGCGAGTACAAGTTACGAATTTTCTTTTTCTTCTCCATTACACTTACATTTGTTTTCATATTTTTTGTCAATAACTTGGCTTTACAATGTTTCAAATGAGCCAACCGCAGGGAGGGCTATAAGCGTGAATTTAAAGTGAAACTTCAGTTTTCATAGTCATGCAATGCCATTGACATTGTATTTAGGCATTTGTATACTTCAAATACATACATCCATCTATAAACTAAACCCACGAGAAAACAGCGAAAAATAAACAAAAATTATATTTTTAAGTTTAATGTTATGTGTTCGTCTGGCTATAATCAGCAAAATTTTTTCCCTCAAACCTATATGTACGTATTTTTTTTTTAATTTCTTGCACAATGCTATAAAAAAATTATTTGAATTTTTATATGTTTCTATTATAATACAATGATTTGCCAGATATTTTTTATTTAACTGACGAATTTTTAATGCAAGAAAAAATTTTCCTTATGTTATTCATAAATAAGCAATGACTTTGATCTACATATTTAGCTTGTAAAAACAATGTAATGTTGTAAAGTTTACAGCACCACCAATAACTTTATATAAGTTTATAACTCCAAGAAATATTTATAGCATTAACCAAAAAAAAAAATTATGTTTATATTGTATGTGTAAATTTTTTATCTTTATTCCCTTCTTAGTCGATTTTGCAATGCTTGGCTATGCAAAAGTTTTTACGGCCAAACCATAAAGCCCAATAGAATGAAATTCAGTGGAACTGCTTAAACTTTCGGAATAAAAGTATACATATATTAAAAAAAATCAAAATTTCTAACAGAATCTATTAATCAAAACAAACACAAGTCGGTTTAAATCATAGGTGCCAATTTCATTAAACAATTGTTTTAACCCCACCTCTTTTATTTTTATGCTCTTTAATTCAAACGTCCATGAAACAGCGACAAGTGTACATGCTTAGCGGCTGTGTTGATATTTATTCAAATACAGTGCGTAAAAAAATTATGATGGAATTAGAAAAGTATTTTATTCTTAAAAAGTAAAATTTAAAACTACGAAATTTATTGAGCTTACTTTTTCATAGTACTGTACAAGGCATATTTATTCATTAGGTACTTTTGATTCGCCAGCTGATTATTTTTTTCAACACTTATTTTAATTTCAGCTGTCAAAATGCATAAATAAAAAACAATTTTCTCTCTTTTCTAATTTATTTCAAATGTCAAACTTCATATATAAAAAATATAAACAAAAAATTCTCTTCGAACTGCAATTACCTGATGAATAAATATGCCTTGAGTACTGTACTTTAAAATTCTCTCACCAAAATTTTTGGGCATCTATGGTTTAAATTAAGCCAGGGTACACTTATACAGGTAGTGTAGCATGGTGAAAATACATTAGGTGATAGCTTAAATGAGAGCATTTTTTGTCCCTCTTTTTTTATATACTAGCCAAACCCGGCGCGCGTTGCTACGCCCCTTAATGAATCGAAATGCATTCTGAACTTTAAGTGAATATCAAGTGCAAAAGCCTAAATATTATAATTTTTTTTATGGGCGTGTCATTTCCCACTTTTCTAATCACGAAATTGTAAAGTCATAACAGCTCAATATGTGTGCAAAGTTTCAGAAGAATCGGACCAGTGCAAAAATTATCAAAATTATAATTGTTTTTATGGGCGTGTCCCTGCCCACTTTTCTAATCACGAAATTGTAAAGTCATAACAGCTCAATATGTGTGCAAAGTTTCAGAATAATCGGTCCAGTGCAAGTACCTCAAAATGATACCTATTTCTTATGGGCGTGGCACTGCCCACTTTTATAATCACGAAATTACTTAGTCATGACAGCTCGATATGTGTGCAAAGTTTCAGAAAAATCGATCAAGTGCAAGTACCTCAAAATTAAAACCTTTTTTTATGGGCGTGGCCCAGCCCACTTTTCTAATCACGAAATTATATGGTTATGACAGCTTAGTATGAATGCAAAGTTTCAGAAAAATCGGTCCAGTGCAAGTACCTCAAAATTAAAACTTTTTTAGGGGCGTGGCCCCGCCCACTTTTCTTATCACGAAATTATTTAGTCATGACAGCTCGATATGTGTGCAAAGTTTCAGAAGAATCGGTCAAGTGCAAGTAGCTTAAAATGATAACTAATTTTTTATGGGCGTGGTCCCGCCCACTTTTTTTCACCCATAAACACTCCCTGGTATGTGTACAACAACTTACCAAAGTTTCAGCCCGATCGGTTTTACAGTTTCGGAGTCTATAGCTAACACACACACACACACAGAGTTTCACTTTTATATATATAGATGGAGTTTGACAATTCTTGGCACTGAAATGTCTTTTTTATATATCGAGTTTGACAAACATTGAGACACAAAAAAATAATCAGCTGGGCTGGCACCGCCACCTGTATAAGTGTACCATGGGTAGTAGTGCCAGCGTAGTAGACTATTTTTTTGGGTACAAACATATAGCAAACTCTATATATAACAAATTTATTTAAGTGCAAAGATTTGTCAAACTGCTTTAACCACGATGTTTTTTTTTTGCATACACAGTACAGCAACAAAATTTTATAAGTAAGTAAGTAAGCGTAACATGTTGTCAACCAAGGCATATTTATTTATAAGGTAATTACTTCCGAGAAATTTGTTTTTTAAAAATTTTTATTTATGAAGTTCGACATTTTAAATAAATGAGAGAAGAGAGAGACAACTGTTTTTAATTAATGGACTTTGATAGCTTAAATCTAAAATAACTTAAGAAGAAAAGTAATTAGCTGACGAATCAAGACAACCTGCCTTGGTCTCAACAATACTAGTGCTGATAAAAAATATATTGCAAATAAACTCAGCTCAAAATGCTAATCTCCACATTAATTTTTTATCAACTTTAAACAGTAAAGAAGTTTTGTAATATTTATTTGTATAATAGTTAATTTTAGAAAAATATACAGTGGGCAAAATTTTCTTATATCTATGGTAATCATTTTCTTGGTTCTGTGTGGGAAATTTATTTTAGTCTATAAGGATATGCTATCTATAGACAAAATAAAAACTAAAAACTATTAAAATGTTTGAGAACATTAAATTCAGAGTAATTACAAATAAGATTAAAAATATTCAATACTAGCCAAACCCGGCGCGCGTTGCTACGCCAATTAAAGAATAAAAATGCATTCTGAATTTTAATTAAATATCAAGTACAAAAAGCTAGATATTATAACTTATTTCTTATGGGTGTGGCACTGCCCACCTTTCTATTCACGAAATCGTAAAGTCATGACAGCTCAATATGTGTGCAAAGTTTCAGAAAAATCGGTGCAGTGCAAGTACCTCAAAATTATAACTTTTTTTTATGGGCGTGGCCCCGCCCACTTTTTTAGTCACGAAATTGTAAAGTCATGACAGCTCAATATGTGTGCAAAGTTTCAGAAAAATCGGTCCAGTGCAAGTACCTCAAAATTATAACTTTTTTTTGTGGGCGTAGCCCTGCCCACTTTTTTAATCACGAAATTGTAAAGTCATGACAGCTCAATACGTGTGCAAAGTTTCAGAAAAATCGGTCTGGTGGAAGTACCTCAAAATTATAACCTTTTTTTATGGGCGTGGCCCCGCCCACTTTTTCAATCACGAAATTATAAAGTCATGACAGCTCAATATGTGTGCAAAGTTTCAGAAAAATCGGTCCAAGGCAAGTACCTCAAAATTAAAACTTTTTTAGGGGCGTGGCCCCGCCCACTTTTCTTATCACGAAATTATTTAGTCATGACAGCTCGATATGTGTGCAAAGTTTCAGAAAAATCGGTCAAGTGCAAGTAGCTAAAACTGATAACTAATTTTTTAAGGGCGTGGCTCCGCCCACTTTTTTTCACCCATAAACACTCCCTGGTATGTGTACAACAACTTACCAAAGTTTGAGCCCGATCGGTTTTACAGTTTCAGAGTCTATAGCTAACACACACACACACACACACACACACACACACACAGAGTTTCACTTTTATATATATAGATTTACTAAAAAATTTTCTATATATCTAGATTATTCACAAATTTTCATAAATTGAGATTTTTTTCCCAATACTTAAAAAACATTTTAGAAATGTTTAATCAAAAAAATTCTCCGTAAAATATATCTTAAAATGTAGAAATATATGTATATCTTTTTTTTAAAGTTGAAGCAAATAATGTTTATTTATTTATTTATTACTAGCTAATACCCGGTGTGCTTCGCCACCTCAAATTTTATTATTTAATTCATATGGCAGGTGCCACGCCCACTATTGTTAATGCACCCATTTTTGCCATAAATGTTTATTTGAATATCAAAGTTGCTTTTGCAAAATTTTAGTACTCTAATCGATATCGTTTTCCAGATATACGAATTTTAGTATTTAATTCATATGGTAGGTGCCACCCCCACTATTGATAGTGCACCCATTTCTTGCCCAAATGTTCATTTGGGTGTCAAAGTTGCTCTTGCAAAATTTGACTACTCTAATCGATATCGTTTTCCAAATATACGAATTTTAGTATATAATTCATATGGCCACGCCTAATATTGCAAGTCGAAGTTTATCGTACTTAATTTGAAGACTCTAGCTGCATTAACTTCTGTGATATATAATATTTAATACTTATTCTTTAATAGGGCGTGGCACCCCGCCCACTTACAATTTTAAACCAAAGTATAGCCTTTAGTTCCTTCCAGACCTACAGAAAGATTCTGTGAAAATTTCAAGGAAATCGGTCCAGCCGTTTAACCGTCTATAAAGCACAAACAAACATACAAACACACATTGATTTTTATATATATAGATGTAAACTTAAATAAGTAAATACAAAGTGAAAATAATACAACAAAAAATACAAAATTATGTTCAAAAAAACTTTTCTGCATAAGATTATTTTAGCCACAAAAATCCACATGCAATATTAGTTATGACCATCTTTTATATTTACACATGCGCTATGGGCTTAAATTGCATAAAGTCACACAAACATACACACATCTTATAGTATTTTAGCAAATATGTTTACGTAAAAATAAACCAATAATAATACTTATTTATGCATTTGTAAATACCTCTGAGTATGTGTGTGTATGCATAACTGCAGTTTTATAAGTAAACATTTGTTGTTGTATTTTATGATTGAATCCTTTCCCGTTTTACGACTTTAAAGAGAAACGCATGCATATTTGTGCATACACGAACGAGTGTGTACGAGTTAAGTACATAAAAAATGTTAAGTAACATTCGTCATAATAACAACATTCACAATTTAATTAATTTTGTAATAGCTTTAGACGTTTTTGGAATATGCATGTATGTTTTCCTCTCTCCTCTTCATCTTGGATGACCTATTTTTAAATGCATTACAATGGTTGGACTAAACATAGACATGTGATGTCATTTAAAGGGAGTGCAAATAAATTGGTTTGAGTGAATAAACGGCAAACGATTTTAAATTTTGCAATAAATATAGCCTATAGTATTTAGTTGTAATGTCGTTATTTTAAAAAAATTATGCCGTAACAAACTTAGTTTGATCAAACCATTTTTTTTTTACTCAGACAAGGTTTAAACAAAAGCAATTTAACTATGCAAAAAAGCGTTAATGAGGTCAAATGTTATGTGTTAACATTTTGAAGGTGTTTTGTTGAACAATTTAAATAATAACAAAATTTTAATGCCACAGTCTGTAGGAATATGTACGTATATATGTTTAAAAATTCTAGTGTCATTATATCAGTGTCATAATAAACAATGGTTTTTATCTACCGTCTACTGTTTATTGCTGAACCTTAAAAAGAAAAAAAAAAAAAAAAAACAACAAAACATTTGTTATGATTTAAATTGTTTTTTCCCATAAACGATTTCAACTAAATTTCGTTTTTAATATTTGCAATTTTTTCATTGTCACTATAACTATTTCACCATTAATCTAAAAAGATAATTAATGGTTATTTCCTACCAAATAATTAATTTTGTTTTTTTTTCTGCACTATTTATTTTTTTATTTTTAATTTGCAAAAGCTTTGTAAAACATAATAGTATAAAAATGTTGTTCTACAAATTTTTGCTAAACTTTAAATTTTCCTCTTTGTGTGCTTGCATCGGTTAGAGGAAATCAAATTTAAAAAGTCGTTATTTTAACTAGTGTATTTAAAATTTTTGTTTGTTTTTAACATCAATTGTGGGAGTTAATTTTATTGTGTATCATTTATTTTTAATAGCTAACTTAATGGCCATTTCATTAAACTTTTATTGTAGTAAATTTCCGTTTTCATGTTTATCATTTCGGTAATTTTCTTTATCATTATAGACTTTTTAAGCACCTGACAATATAAACTTGGTGCATTTAAAACTTAATATTTTTGTTACTTTTATTATAACTATTATGGTGTTTAACCTTAACCTATAAATAAATTAAATTTGATTAAAAAATACTTTTTATAGGCGCACAAGCTTTTTTTGTGTAAAATAATATTTTTATCGCTATATGCATGTTACATTTTAAAGATCAATAAATTAGAAAACATTATTTATATTGAAGTGACTGTCGACAAGTTTAGGGATTTGTTAATTTTAAATAAGATGAATGATCATAGTTTGATTAAATATAACATAATTTGTGTATAACAGGTTTGTTAATCATTTCATTTTTAGTTATGTTCGGATCACGCATACTAAATGTGAGTTTATAGGAAACAGGTAATAAACTTGCTTTTATTCGATAATTTCTTATATTTCTCACATTCGTATATAAGTATTTATAGGGCGTTGCGAACAATAAAACAGTTGTTGCTAAAATATAAATAGAAAACCGAACCTTAGAAATTTTGATGAGTGTTAATTTCACTGAAAATTGTTAAAGTTGTCCCATTATTTAGGCTTGAGATCCGTCTTTTATATAACAGATTGTTTTATTTTAATCCAATATTTTTCTATTTCATTGGGTGGCATTTTCGGGGAAAAATTATTAATATAAAAAATATTTCAATACAATTGTTCGATTTGTTAATTGTTTAATTTATTTAAAAAAATTTTCAAGCAAAAAAAAAAAAACATTTTAGCTATTAAAGGCTAGTTAAGACTATAATACAAGTCGTACGACATGTCAAAAATTCGTGTAGAATGAACAAAGTAGAATAGTGCAAAAGCTAATTGTAATCAGTAGTAGAAAACATTAGAGAAAATACGAATGAAAATTTGAGAAGAGGATCGTATTTTTTTTTATTTTATAAATCGTTTTAAAAAATGGAACATTTCATTAGATCAGAGGTGTATTTAAATGTATTCATTGGCAATCACATTAAGGGTGTGCTAGTATTTATACAACTATTACAAAAACAACATGTATATTTTTTGATTTTGTTACACAGCGTAGAAAATGGTTTGTTGTTTCTGTAGTTTTTGTAGAACTACAAACACCATAAGTTGTTTTATTTATTAAAACATATTCAAAAACAAAAGAAAACGAATAAAACTAAAATTTTATCTTTAGAAAAAAACGAAAAGAACCTTATTTATTTAATAAAAAGATATTCTTTATTATTTTTTGTACTTGCGATTATAATTTTTTGTGTTAATTAGATCCTTATTTTATTTGGTTTTTCTAAATCGTTCTAGTTCACACTAATAGTGTAAACGCAAAAAAACTTACATTATACTTTTGTTCTTATTTTCTTGAGTACGGAGAGAATTTAATCACATTTTGCTTCTACAAAATCTAATTGAAGTCTTACGACTTGTATTATAGTCTAAACTGGCCTTAACGGGTAATCTGCCGATTTTTTCTGAACAACCTAAGCACTATTTTTTAATGGAAAAGAAGGACCCATAAAAATCAGAAAAAAATTTTGTACCCCTATGTACCATGTATGTATATTTTTTGTAATGAAATTTTTTCAAAAGTGATTAGCTTTGAATGAATTTGAAACAAATCGATATAAAATTGTATGTATTTTTAGAATGAAATTAGCAAGTAGATAGAATCTGATAAAAATACATACATTTATTTAAGAGTTACTATTTATATATTATATACATATATATTTGGTACCAAAATATCAAAAAAAAATTTTGTAAATAGGTAATGAGATTCTAATGAATATTGATTAATGCTGTTACATTCTATGCAACAGCTGGCAGCTTGGTTGCGGATATTATCAGTCGAATAGACAAGGCGGTTTAAGAGCCTATTATTATTTGAACAAACTATGAAACTCTTTCTCTCTCTTGCCATGTCGAGAAAATAGTATTTTGTGAAGCATTGATAGCTGTCCCTCGTAATGTTAATGATTTGCAACTTTTTACAAACAAATGCCTTAGAGATTATTGGCGAACGACTATATTAAACAAACATTACCTAGGCGGCAGACTACCATCCGATGGTCCAAATTTTCAATGACAATTTTGATGTTCAATTGTTGGGCACGATGATGAGTCGAGGTTAACTGCTCTTTAGCTACACTATCGCGAAAAATAGCAATGTTTTTCGTTTAACGAACTAAGAAGCCATTCACAAATGTTTTCATATTTCATGCAGACCTGTTTTGCTGAAATTTAAATATTTTTTACAATTCTCCCGATTGTGGACGAATTTGAACGATTATGTTGACCAAAAGAATCACGAAGTGTACGAAATGCATTTTGATTTGAACACCCATTTTCATAATAAACCTGAATAACTTTAACGCGTTGCTCGATTGTGCATCTTTCCATGGTTCAAATTGAGTTAGTCTGAAATTGAGAAATGTCAAATGAAATGCAGAAAAAACTTCACGTTTAGGTGTGGTTCACATTCAATATCGGTCCCAAAAATTTAACCTATAAAAGGTGGGCGTTAAAGTAGGCGTATTAAAGTAATTTCTGTTTATTTATTCTTCTTTAATTAAAACAAGTAAAAGCGCTATATTCGGCCGTGCCGAATCTTATATACCCTTCACAACGTGTAGTCATGCAATAACAGTAAATTCACGTATGTATGTTAAAAAAAACAAAAAAAAAAATAAAAAATAAAAAAAAAATTTAAAAAAAAAAAATTTAAAAAAAAAATTAAAAAAAAAAAAATTATTATATACATATATAATATATATAAAACAAAAAAAAAAAATAAAAAAAAAATTAAAAAAAAAAAAATAAAAAAAATAATAATAAAAATATATATAATATATTAAATAAAAAATAAAAAAAAAAATAAAAAAAAAATTAAAAAAAAAAATTTTAAAAAAATTTAAAAAAAAAATTTTTTGCCTCAGCTGGGATTCGATGCCACGTTTTCTCTAACCAGTATACACGTTTGTATGTATGTATGTTGTTGTTGTAATGTTGTTTTTATGAAAAGAAAATCGAGGTGGTCGTGGGTTTTTGCTCATATCTCAGTTGTTTATGTACCGATGTTTCTGATTTTCAATACCGATCTACTCCCGAATATTTCTGATATTTTAATACCTTACCCGGGTCCAACCTATGTCGGGGGGCTTCAAAAAGTTGATTTCAACATACACACGGACAGACGGTCAGACGGACAGACGGACAGACGGTCAGGGCTTAATCGACTCCTCTATTCATAAGCTTTCAGAAAATATATACTTTATGGGGTCGGAAATGAAAATTGTAGAAATTTCACACGGAATGACAAACCTATATATACCCTTTTTCACTGTGTGAAGGGTATAAAAACGTAAGGTCTGTTATCCAGCCGAAATCTTTGTTTATATAAAAATTATATGAATTTAAGTGAAAGTATGGAGTTGCGCATGGTAACTTAATTTTCTGCTATTACGAAAAGTATTGACCAAAAAAGGTACATTTAAGAAATTCATTTCGTAATGCACGGACTTGAGCAATTTTTATCGCTCAACGTAATTGCTTTCGTATTTCGTTCAATGTAAGAAAAACATTGTTTTATGCATTTTAATGCAAAATTTTTTACCTAATGAATGTATTTCGTCCATTTGTAACACTTAACCTTACTGGTGTATTTTAAATATTTTGGTAGATGTTAGATGTTTGATTTAAGAATTGATATTCAGGCTGTGATCAATTAATCGATCTCGTGCATAACACAATCTATGTGTTCTTTGGTAACAAACTTTATTTAAATAATTTTAATAATTAAACTTCAAGGTAAATTCACCCCTTTGTTTAAAACAATATTTTTGTCTGCAGAGATTTTTTTAAGGTTTTCTGCTACACGATTCATATATTTTGAAAAAATATTTTCAGAAAATCAAAGCCAGCATATGAAGTACATCTATTCACATATGATTAAACTTTACAAACTAACGTGTTTTTAAATTTTATTATGCAAGTAAAAATGGAATGGAATAGATGGATATAAAAATTAAATTAATTTTAGTTAAGAGTTTGCCAAACAGAATTATTTCTCTCTCAAAAAGAAAGACGTTAAACTATTTAACATATAAAAAAATCTGTCTGGACAAAAATAGGTGATTCGCCTTAAGTACAATAAAATAATAAAATAAATTAAATTATTTTAATTGTTTAAAAAGTTTTTTAAGGTAACGATGTTTAAAGTTAATATTGCAAAGCGACTTACAAGTTTGTTAATAGAATTAAATAATTTTTTTTTAAAACCCTAAGCACAAAAATTTTAAATAAGTTTAAAGTTGATTAAATGACTTCTAAATCAGTAGTAATGCGAAAAAGTTTGTCATAAACGATGTGCTTTAAAATGCATGCAAATAAGTACATGTTAAATTTGTGTAAATAAACATCACTAACCCATGAAACATTGTTTTCTTTTAATCTGATATACATGCCTTCTCTGCAGTTTGTATTTATATTTTCACAAATACATGATCTCTAATCCCACGCTAATATTTAAATTATGCATATTTTACCTAAATCGAAACACTTCATCAGCAGTTGAAGCCCTGCTGCATTCACTACTTTTTTTGGCATGCGTTTTCTTGCTGGGCAGTAATACAAATATGGTAATAATTAAGATAGCTTGATTAAAATTCAAAATAAAATTTTTCGATACGATTGTTTCTAGTGCTTAAGGTTATTGATTAAGGTTTTCTGAAAAAACTAGCTTAAGTCAAAAATGTTAAAACATTTCTAATAAAAAATGCCATTAAAGTTAAATAACAAAGAAAATCATTATGCTGAGAACCAGTTCATCACTTAATTAAATTTTTAAATGTAACAATTTTAATTTATTAATATGACAAGTAAATTTTAATTTACAAAAATATTCACAACGACATATTTGTTAACAAAACAATAGTTTTAATTAAACAAAACGAAAAAATGACCACTAAATTAACCAAATTTGTATTTTACACTAGTGGCGGTCCAGTGGTTAAAATTCGACCGTAATTTATAAAATTTATGAGTTTGAACTTATCTTTATAGAAATGTGAACATATTTTGTTTATTTTTATATTGTTTAACACAAACAATGTTAAAAGATGAAAATATTTTTAGGGAAAAACTTTTTGATAAATTGCGTTTTTATACAATAAATTCTGAAAAATGAAATTTTATATTTGATAACAATGCTTAAGAGAAAGTTCAGAAATAATGTGTTTATAAATTAATTTAAAAAAATTCTCATCTTGGTGAAAATTTTGTTTCTCAATTTGTTTTTTAATTTTTACCAAACGTGTATAATACCGGGTTATCCATTTTGCGGTTTCAAAAGTAAACGTAAATAAAACACATATAAATTTTTTTTTTCATGATATATCTTTTTATACCCTTCACCTGTGGTGCACAAGGGTATATGTATATAGCTTTGTCATTCCGTTTGTAATTTCTACAATTTTCATTTCCGACCCCATAAAGTCTGAGAGCTTATGAATAGAGGAGTCGATTAAGTCCTGACCGTCTGCCCGTCTGTCCATGTGTTGGTTGAAATCAACTTTTAGAAGCAACTATATGTTTCTCAGATCTGTGTATGGTATCAATCTCTTGGAAATATCCAGGAATGATTCGCTATTGAAATTCAGCACAATCGCCCCATAACTTTCTGAGGTATTAACAAAAAACCACGAACACCTAGTTAGAGTAAACGTGGCATCGAATCCTAGCTGAGGCAAAAATTTTTTTTCTATTTTATATATTACTAGCCAATCCCGGCGCGCGTTGATACGCCCCTTCATGAATTTTAATCGCATTCTAAATTTTAATCAAATATCAAGTGCAAGGCTAAAAACTATAACTTTTTCTTTATGAGCGTGGCACTGCCCACTTTTCTAATTACGAAACTATATAGTCATGACAGCTCAATAAGTGTGCAAAGTTTCAGACAAATCGGTCCAGTGTAAGTACCTCAAAATGATACCTTTTTTTATGGGCGTGGCACTGCCCACTTTTCTAAATACGAAACTGCATAGTCATGACAACTCAATATGTGTGCAAAGTTTCAGAAAAATCGGTCCAGTGCAAGTACCTCAAAATGATACCTATTTTTTAATGGGCGTGGCACTGCCCACTTTTCTAAAGACGAAAGTGTAAAGTCATGATAGCTCAGTATGTTTGCAAAGTTTGAGAAAATTCGGTCCAGTGCAAGTAGCTAAAACTGATAACTAATTTTTTATGGGCGTGGCCCCGCCCACTTTTTCAATCACGAAATTATAAACCCATGACAGCTCAATATGTGTGCAAAGTTTCAGAAAAATCGGTCCAGTGCAAGTACCTCAAAATTAAAATTTTTTTAGGGGCGTGGCCCCGCCCACTTTTCTTATCACGAAATTATTTAGTCATGACAGCTCGATATGTGTGCAAAGTTTCAGAAAAATCGGTCAAGTGCAAGTAGCTAAAACTGATATTTAATTTTTTATGGGCGTGGCTCCGCCCACTTTTTTCACCCATAAACACTCCCTGGTATGTGTACAACAGCTTACCAAAGTTTGAGCCCGATCGGTTTTGTAGTTTCGGAGTCTATAGCTAACACACACACACACACACACAGAGTTTCACTTTTATATATATAGATTTATATTTTTTTATATATTTATTTTTAATTTTTTAAAAAAATTTTTTTGTAATATTTTTTATTGATTTTTTTTTGTTTTTAATATATTTTTTTTTATTTTTCTTTTTGCAATTTCTTTTATAGAAACATAGTACATACGTAAACTTAATTTATAATTTTACAATGGAATGTTTTTTATATGTATGTTGTTTAGATGTATATATGTATGATTGAATGATTGTTTTTGCATGACTACACGTTGTGAAGGGTATATAAGATTCAGCACAGCCGAATATAGCACTGTTACTTGTTTATTATATATTATATTATTATTAGTATATTATTATACATCATTTAAATGACCACCACGCGAAGTGTTGCAAGCACTGATTCTTTTGAGGTAATTTTCGACCACTTTTTACACGAATGTTGGTGTTTAAGTGCTCAAGAGTTAAAGGCTTATCTGCATAAATACGATCTTTCGTGTAGCCCCACAAAAAAAGTCTAATGGTGTCAAATCGCATGATCCTGGTGGCCAGTTGATGTCGCCACGACGAGAAATAACGCGGCCAGGAAATATCTCTTGCAATAAAGCCATATCTACGACGTTGTGAATGGTCCGCTGGTTTTAGTTGTTGTGTGAGCTGGACTTTATATGATTTAGATTTAGGTCCTAATGCAAAATACGCCATAATGTGCCGTAAGACAGTCGTAATTCCAGGTTAAGGTTTAAGGTTTAAAAATCAATTTTTTTTTATTCTTAACTTGTGATCGTGTCTTAGCCGCTAAAATAACGTAACTCACAAAAACTTAATTTTACAGAAGACGGATTTTTAACTTTTGTTCCAATTAGTTCAGAATTTATTTTATGAACATTTAAATGTAGCCTGCCAATGATCTTATGCAACTTATAAATAAGTTTTATCTTATTTTTCTACATAAATTTTTTTGTCAGTTACGTTAGTTTTGTTGTTTACTTATTAAGCAGGTAAGACTAAAATGTGACCACAAATTAACGTAACACCCAGAAAAAAATTCTAAAGTAGAAGTTTTTTTTTATTTTTTTTTCTAATTTCATTTTACTAAGTCACATTCAACACTTAGTTCAATAACCCTGATCAATTTTAGGTAAATTTGGAAATTAATGTTATTTGCAAAAGATATTAAAATTTATGGTTGAATTTTTAGGTTCCATTACGGTCAAAATCCAATAGACATGTCAAACCAGGTGTTGGAATGTTTTGATTTTTTATTCGGAATTCTTTAACAACAAAAAGCATTATTTACAAATACAAGAGATGTTTTATTGACAGTAAGTTGATATAATATATTTGCATAAGATTTGGTAGTAAAAATTTAGATAAAATTTCGTTAATTTGTTTTTGTGTGGCCATGAGTTTTTTTATGGCGGTTAGTTTCTCATTACATTTACGTGAGCGTACATGTGTGTAAGCAAATAAAAAACAAGGACGTGTATTTGTAATATTTTTATTGTGAGTTTTATGATCGTTAGTAAAAGGTTATTCTGGTGATTCTGTCTCTAGATTAAAACATCTAACAAGTAATAGTTACATATCGTCGTTTGTGTATTATTGTGTTCTATATGACAAAAATGTTTTATTGGTAAATCCCTTTTAAAGTTTAGTTGTTAATTACAAATGTATTGTATAGCACAAAGTTGATGTCTCATATTTCGAAAACTATAAATGATAACAGCAAAGCGATTACACAGATCGACAGATCTCGAGATAAGTCAGTCTTATCTGAATTTTTTGGATAAAAGAACCAATTTTTCGGTATAGAACACAAGAATTTACGAACGACGAATTGTTAATATTGGTTGCTCTTTTAAAGTAATTTATTGGCTTATTTCGTTAATTATTATTTGAGTCTTACATTTTTATACCCGCCACCAAACAAATGGTGGGGGTATATTCATTTTGTCATTCCGTTTGTAACACATCGAAATATCCATTTTAGACCCCACAAAGTATATATATTCTGAATCGGGGTTTGACTTTATGACGATCTAGCTATGTCCGTCCGTCTGTCCGTCTGTTGAAAGCACCATAGAGGTCGCACCGAAAAAGCTAGAGGGCTCAAATTTTACCAGCATCTTTCTTATAGACAAGGTTTGTTGGTATTTGGTTTGTTTGGTATTGAAAATGGGCTAAATCGGAATATTAGGAAAACAGTTATAGCTCTTAAAGCAAGACTAGGTCGAAAAAACCGTGTCCTCCGAACATCGAATAAAATGCAATTGTGTCCAAAAGCATTAACGTATAGTCATGAAACTTAAAATATTAATTTCTCGACTCAAAACAATATTTGTCCCTAAAAATTTCTTAAATCTATGCATTAGGAAAGGAGTTATAGATCAAAATGTACGAACATTTATACCGCGCAGTATATTTTTCAGTATATTTAAAATTTAAAACCTAATAAAACGGACAAAATTAGATGTACGATTCTGAAATTTTGCACACTTTGCTTTTTGGTGAGAGGCTTTGTTGAAACAGAAAATCAATGTGACACGCCCAAGTTGACGCCCACCTCCCATATAACGTTTTATCTCAAATTCATATATTTTCTCTATGAATAAAGATTTTGGAATAATAAAGGACTATATTGAAATATCTAAGTTATATTTATTAGCAGAAATAACTTTGACACGCCTACTATAAAGCCACGTTATCTATCGATAATGAAATTTAAAAGCTCATAAAACCGATAGTATTAGAGCTATTATAATAAAATTTGCTAGGAATATCCTACTAGTCAATGTCATTACTATGCCAGAAAATTTAAGTGACACGCCCACTTTTACGCCCACCTCCCATATAACGTTTTATCTCAAATTCATATAATTTCTCAATGAATAAAAATTTTGGAATAATAAAGGACTATATTGAAATATCTAAGCTGTATTTATTAGAAGATATAACTTTGACACGCCTACTATAAAGCCCACTTTTCACGTTATCTATCGTTAATGAAATTTAAAAGCTCATAAAACCGATAATATTAGAGGTATGATGATGAAATCTACATATATCCTTCTAATCAATGTTATTGTTATGCCAAAAAATTTAGGTGACACGCCCACTTTAACGCCTACCTCCCATATAACGGTATATCTTAAATTCATGTAATTTCTCTATAGACATAGTTTTTGGAAAAATAAAGGACTATATTGAAATATCTAAGTTGTATTTATTAGCAGAAACTTTATTGACACGCCTACTTTAACGCCCACTTTCATTGAAAGACTCAATTTACGAAAACATTTTACTAGCATATCGAAGTTACAAAGGGTGGTTAAATTTTAACGGCCGATGTTGAATTTAAATAAAACACAAATTATTGAGAAAATTATTATCATTTCTTTTTATGATGATAATATTTGTATGGTTCAATTATGTATGGTACAAAATATCGGCCAAATGGCCCCCCCAACCTCGGCGTCACACCTCTAACCGATGGTCCAAACCTTCAATGACAATGTTGATGCTCAATTGTTGGGCACGATGATGAGTCGAGGTTGACTGCTCTTTTGCCACACTATCGCAAAAAACAGCAATGGTTCCCATTCAACGAACTAAGAAGGCATTCACAGATTTTCTAACAGTTTGAACAGACCTGTTTTGCAGAAATTTAAATATTTTTCACAATTCTCCCGATTGTGGATGAATTTAAACTATTATGTTGACCAAAAGAACCACGAAGTGCACAAAATGCATTTTGATTTGAACGCCCATTTCAATAACTTTGAATAAGTTTAACGCGTTGCTCATTTGCGTATCTTTCCACTGTTCAATTTGAGTAAGTCTGAGATTGAGAAATGTCTAATGAAATGCAGAAAACAAGTTTGACGTTCACCTTCAACATGGGCCCTTAAAACTTAACCACCCTCTAGAAAGAAAGTGATACATATTTTATTGCAAAGAGATTATTTCATAGCGATTAACAAAATAATAAATATTGTGCTTTAAATGTACACAAAATTGGTGGCGGGTATAAAAGATTCGGCACAGCCGAATATTGTGCTTTTACTTGTTTTTTTAATGTCAATTTATTTTGGATGTTGTTGACGTCAAAATTGAATGACTTAAACATATATCTTTAACTTGAGGATGAGCCATTTATCGGTTTAAATTTCAACTAGTGGTTATTTTGAATCTGGCAATACTTATGTCATTCTATTCTGTCACAAAATTCAGTATATCGATGGTTACAGGTAGAAAGGCCCTAACTCGAATTTTTGACGAAATTAAGTTTCTCAGTGATTCCAATACATTTCACACAAATATACCTAGACACAAAAAATTAATAGAATAGTATACAAAATAATAGCTTTACAAAAGAAGTTTCATTGTTGTAATACAGTTTATATTACGTTTTTGTTTTCTCCTGTAAAGTTACAATTAATTGACTTAGGGCCTTTCTACCTGGGACCAACGATATTGTCTCCGCTGAACGAGCAACGCTTGAGAAACATTGGAATTTATTGGAAATTTATTTTTAAAACAAAGACAATTGTTCGGAAATTCCGAGAAATCGATTTTGGCAAAAAAACAACTTTTCGGATGAAGCTAATTTTTATCTTGGTGTCATATTGGGGCTCGGAAAACTGAAACATGGTCTTACAGAAGCCAATGCACCCATTACAAGTGACTGTTTGGTGTGGAGGCATCATTGGCTCATATATTTTTTGTAAATGAAGACGGCACAACAATTACAGTCAATGGAGATCGCACCATGATATCCGATTTCTTTGTACCCCTTCTTCATGGTATTGATGTGAACGATGTTTGATTTCAACAGGATGGTGCAACTTGCTACATATCTTATGCCATAATCGATTTATTATGTACAACGTTTGATGGCCTTTTAATTAGCCGAAAAGGTGATGTCATTTGGCCGCCAATAAGATGCGATTTGACGCCTGAGCGCCAGAGACAATTGAGCATTTGAAGTCCAACATTTGTGCTGCCATTGCCGAGATACAGCCACATACACTCGAAAAAGTGCTCAAAAATTGTTCCCATCAAATGGGGTACTGTGAGGCTAGCCTCAGCAGTCATGTGAATAAAATAACATTTCATTTCTAATCGGAACAATTGTACTTCACAACCAAAAACTGGAACTTTGCAAAATTTCAAACCTTTTTTGTTTTATTGCACTTTTATATTTAAACTTTTAAATGGCCCAACTGTTACTATTACTTTGGATACAATATTTTAACAAACGAGTTGTTGGAGCCTGGAAAACAATACTAAATCAAAAAGTTAATTTTGAAAAATATATCAGTTACGTTATTTTTTTAGTTACCGCTCGATATGTTTCGTTAGCTTAACATCGAATTAGAAATACATAAAAGAGATTACAAAATATGTTGTGTTTAATACAAGTTTGTATTTAATTATATTTATATTTGATATGCAGAAAAGGTTAACAATTTTTTTTCACTTTTAGGTGTGTACATATGACTTGGTATTTTTAAGTCTGTCCACTAATTGGGGAAATTTCCCCATGAAAGTCCGTATAGATGCTTCCGTTTCCTTTTTGGATAGGTTGGAGTACCTTTCATGTGTTCTTTAATTCTTTCTTTACATTAGCCGAAAACCGTAACAATACAATAAATTAAAGAAAACAAAAAATAAGTTAGAAATAAAATCAAACATCTAAAAATTACGATACGATCTGACTAATGTCACAAAAATAAAAATAAGATCTCGAAAATATATGTATTTGCAAAAATTAATTTAAAGGATCACAACAGCTTCATAGTTAAAAGCTTGTTATGACTGACGTTAGTGTTTCCCTGATCTTTATATGTTAATCTTTAAGCTATTTAAAATAGAAAATATTATAATTGGTTTAACTTACCAGCTGCATTTTAAGGTGTTTATATCCAAATTATTAGTAATATTTTGTATTAAACTCTTATTCACAATAATGTTTAATTTGTTTTCACTTCTGTTTAATTTTTAAAAATTTGCCAATTTTGTTTTACCTAGAAAAATAAAACGAACATAAAAAATTTAATTTTTTTTAACGCTGTATGCACTATAATAATAATTTATTAATAAAAATTTTAAATTCTTGCAGCATTGTCTAAATGTGCAAAACCAAATCAAATATAGGTTAAAAGAATATTTAATTTAAAAACGTTTTCAATTAGTTAGCAGGCATGTGAAGAATTTTCACTTTTTTTATTTCAAGTAAACTTTTCTTTTATTTTTTTAACCGTAAACGTAAGCAACTAACCAACGTTATCAAAGGTTAAAAATAATTTCTTTAAAGTTAGAAAATTTAACCGTTTGTAACAACTCGACCGTTTGAATGTTCGCTGCAGACTGAGATTGCATTTGGTATGGTACTTCCCTGACATGCGGCAAAAGAAAAAAAAAATTAAATCATGAAATAATGATTTTTTTTTCTTTATATTTTTCTTATTTTTTTTTTTTTTTAATTTGTATATTATTTCTTTTCTGTTATTTTACATTAAAAAAACAGCAGCATATGGCTGTTTATAAGTATATCTTCTTTTCTTAAGGTGGTTTTGGTTTTTTTAAGCTTTTGTTTAAAATTTAATGTATGCACGTTATGTTTAGCAACATGTTGCTAAGCTCAGCACATCACAAAAACAGCTAAAGCAATAATAACAAAAATTTGGTTTAACCGGTGTTTTAATATTTTGTTATGTATGATGTACTTATACATATATACATATGTTGCAAGTTTTGGCTGTAGCTGCGCGCCTGCGCAATTGAAATCAAAAGTTTTTTTATTTTTATTTTTAGTTATTATAGTTAGTCTTCGTTTACTAATTTTCGTAAAAAAAAAATTTTTGTAAAAAGATTTAAAAAATACAGTATAAGAAGTAAAAAAAGAAAAATATCAAAATATGTAAGTACGTATGCATGTATGCATGTACCTAAATGTTTTAAATATACTTTTGCATAAAAGTACACGTCTAATAGCTGCTGTTATTGTTTTACATTTGGTAGTCACGACATTCATCGTCATCAGCATCATCATCCATATTACTATTGTTTTTATACAGTTTCGATTTTTTGATCGGTTTTTTTAAGACCATGAAACACTTGACTGGCAGCTAACAACATTTCAGATTTTAAATATGTCGACGTTTTTGACTTTTCATGCTAAAGATGACAGTCAAAATTGACATAATTTCTAATTTAAATTTGCATTGTTTGGTGTGGTTTATCATCAAAGCACTAACACCTTTTATAGTCAATTACTAATTGTTTATGATTTTATTCAAACTACCTTTGATATTGGAATAAATCATTAACCGTTTTATAAATTATATATTTATGAGTGCAGTAAACCAAAAAGTGTGAATTTTTTAAAGCAGTAAAATTACCAGAAAAAGCTAAGACCGCACCTTCAATAATGTTATTTTAATAATTTTTGTTAATTGGGCAATTTATGAGCGGCTGTATTATATAAACCAGGAAAGTTATACTTTGTAATGCCTTTAACTTGAAAGGTAACGGGAGAAGTCTACATAAAGAATCGATTGCTTAAATATTTTAAATAAGATACAAAGTTAATTAATAGGAGCCCTATCGAATTACTTTTTATAAAATTGTCTTCTTTCTTTATTGTTATTCTTGCACACTATTTCTCTCATTTATTTCTGTTTGACCAAATAATCATAAAAACTTAAACATGTATGAACAGGTTCTTTTAATATAAATTTGCTAATAAAATATTAATTCTCTTAAAAGTGATAATCAATATTTTATCACTATAATGTTGTTTAAAATGGTGTAAGTTTGAGTTTATTTCATATGTGGCTGGAGTTAAAATAAATAAATATTTATTGAAAGCTTTATTAAAAATTACAATTGCTGTATTAAAAAGTAATGATCTGTGTCTTAACCCCATAAAATCAAGGTTCTTAATAATTACAAATAATATAGTTATATATACATGAAGGATGAACATTGAAGCAGACCACTATTATCACGGGTCCCTTTTCAACCCCCTTCGCTCCTCAGTGATTTCGTGTCCACCGATCAGTATCTTTCAATCACTGAGTCCCGCGCCACAACCGGCGTTTGCTCTGGACTAAGAAAACGTATCACACTGCCGACTGGTGATTGTCGACAATCCTCATCGCACAGTCCTTTGTAATCGCCAGCATCTCCCTAAGACTAAGGTCCTCCATCGCACTCACACTTAATGTGTGCTTGCCTGTGATGCTCAATCTTCCGCTCGCCAACGCCGGACACTTGCATTCTACATGCGCTGCCGTCTCGACATACTCCAGGCACATTCTACAAATATCATCATCCACGATCTGAATCCTCTTCAGATGATATTTGAAGTTCCGATGCCCTGTAATCAACGCAGTGATCCAGCCCATCGTACTTCGATTAAAACTGAGTATCTTCACTTCACCCCTGCCATGTGGCTCCCTGAGCACCATAAGAGCCTGTTTACACGTGGTTCCCTCCATCCTCCTTGGCAAGTTCATAGAGTTCACCCATTGAAAGACCTTTGCCGGCACTAACCCATTGCCCAGAGCTGTTCTGGATTCCGGACCACAGAATGCAGCCTCAGACCTCTTCTTCGCAAGGTCGTTAGCAGCTTCATTCCCAGCTGTGCCCACGTGTCACTTAACCCACATCAGCGTTACCTCATTTGTAGAGGCACAACTATTGAGCTTTAGAACACACTCAAGCACCAAACAGGAGTTCACATCTATCCGCTGCATACGTTTTATAACCGACTGGTTGTCAAGTGCAATAAGAATTCTCTTCCCATACATTCGACATTCCAACAGGTGGTCCAACGCGTGCAGCAAACCAAGCATTTCTGCCTGATAGATTGACACGTACTCCCCCAGATTTAGGGTGCAGGATAGGTTCAACTCAGATGAGTACACACCAGCACCTGCCCGTCCGTCCATAAAGGACCCATCAGTAAAGATACTGATGTCATTCTCCGTGCACTCATTGTGCATGGATCCATCCACTATGAGCGTGTGATGTAGCCTTTCGACCACTTTTACCCGACTCATGCGCTCCATCGGCATTTGAGCCTCCCTAACCTCTTTAACCACGAGGCCCAGGATTCTCCTGTGCCCCAAAACCGATCCAAAGCGATACCACATGCCATCGTTTCGCATCCGAATCGCCGATCTTGCCGCCGGCTCCCTTACAAATAAGTCCAACGGGAGCAATCCCAGCATTGCCTCCATCGCTTGCGTTGGTGTGATACGTATCGCGCCACATATACCCATGCAAGCAATTCTTTGAACCCTGTCCAACTTCCGCCTAATCCTGGTGCTTCCGCTCTTGAGATTCACTGCCCTACATCTGAGCATCCACTAACCCTATAGTAATGCTTGGTGGTAAAAGAATCTATGAATAATTTTCAATTGTTTCCTTACTTGGTCAGATTATATTAACGTTGTTACAGGTAAAAAGTATTTCATGCTACGAGCACTATGGAATGCACAATTTATTACTCCACTTAAAATTTGTATTTTACTTGGAAAAATATACCTTTTACCAACTTCACTTTATGTGTTAAATATATGCAAACTGTAAAACTTAAAGTTGTAGAAAGCTCATATCTACTTTTAACTCTTTATTAAAATATGTATTCAATCCGGAAAAGTATGACCATAATTCTCTAAAATACTCTATGGCGTAACTCTTGTACATCTTTTAAATACCAGAGCATTGATTTTGTTACATAAAATCATTAACACACGTCATTCCACGTATTTATTTTTTACACTCTCTGAGAGAACAATTACTCCAGTAGAAGCCTTATAACTGTAAAAGGTCAGTTATTCACCGGAGTGTATAGTAACCTAAATAAATCAAGAAAGCGCATAAGAATTCGTAAGATTTCATACGCAGCATGGTGTAATAACATAAGGTGATAGCGTAAAGGAGAGCAAATTTTCTCTCTCTTTTTTATGTATGGAGTTTGACAATTTCCGGAGTTGAAATCATTTTTTAAATATGTAGTTTGACATACTTCAGAGCACAAAAAAATAATCAGCTGGGCTGGCACCGCCACCTTGTATAATTACACCATGATACGCAGACTATAATTGATAATAATATCGTAGGTAATGAGTTTAACAGAGATACTGAGTTTTTTTTAATAATAAATTTGATATTAAAAATGTCGCATAAAAATATACCACAACTTATTTTTTTTATAAAAAGGCAACGCAAAAAACTAAGAAGAACGATATATTTCAATTTGTCGGCATTTGTGTGTGTGTGGCCACAACAAGATAAACTTTTTGTGAGCTAGCAGTTCATCGAACAGGCGCCGAATTTCCTACTCCCGAGACTGGGGACGTGGATAGTGCGAGGTATCTAAGACTAATACTAGACGCAAACCTATCCTGGTTTCAAAATACTTAGTTAAGAGAGTCGAAGACATCTGTAGCCATGTAGTAGAAATGCAATTAGTAAGACCTGGCCCATAGATCCAAGAAACACTGGCTGAGTTTGTAGATATGATAGTTAAACCAATTCTTATGCATAGAGGTTTGGTATGGTGGAATTCGCAATTTATGCAAATAGGAAAAATGGCATAGAATAATAGAATACCAGCTTCACTGAAAATTTAATTATGTTGATTAATATAAAAAAATAAAATTAATAAAAAATCGAATAGACAATAAAAAGGTATAAAGACCCATTAAATTTTGTTTGCGAAATTACTTTTGTATCAGAAGTTCTTAAAAAGACAAAGTTTTTCTTCATATAACTAACTAGATACTTATTTAACTACACCCAGAAAACAGACAATCAAATTAATCGCCAATCGAATGATTCAGTTCTTATAATCGAGCTTTTCTCTTATGGCTATGACATTTCTATTGTAAGAATCATAATTTCTTAATGTTGACTACATATTGATATTTTGAAAAAAATTTCTGTAGATACAGCCGTTATCTTCTAATATCAAAACTAAACTTTGCGATTGGCAACAATTGCGGTACTTACAACCGATACTGTTTTCTCCGTGAAATAATCATCCTAATGTTTCAAAACCTATTAAATTGAGCTAAGAGTATCCATCCACCTTAAAAACAAAGTTTATTCAGGAAATATTGTTTTAACATTAAAATAAAAAAATAATATAAATATTCGCATAGTGAAATCGCAATTGATGCAAAGAATTTTTGAACCGAAAAAATAAAAATTAGATTTAATCTGATGTGCACTTCGCACGGCACCCACAAAGGCATTATTTGTCGTGTTGAGATGGCTCCCTTTGGATTTTGTGACTAAGCAGACGGCTCTGAATACAGGCGTTTATTGCACGGAAACCTTATTCTTGTGTACATGGGGCTATAATAATAAAAAATAATAGATTTCTAATTATCCAGGATATATAGACTATTTCGCCCCAACTGCCTTTGACAGGAGATTCTCTATATCGATCATTTACAAGAAATCACTCGATAAAGAGGGTGGCCATCTGTAGGTTGTTATTGAAAGCTCGAAATCAGGAAAGGGGGTCGATGGTGGATTCTTTGTCCCCTTTTTGACGGAAAGGTGTCCTTTATTTTACCGGAATACTGTAACATTATACAGGCTGAGATATCGGCGATAAAAAAGACTTTTAACTGTCTGGGTATATTTACAAGTATATATATCTATATATTATATCCGTATTTGTATATTCCTTGACAGTTATTTTACTACTAATTTGCTAGGGAATGTTTATACAACATTAATTTTGATTATGGAATGCTGGGCATTTCTTAATGAGGTGGCGAGATATTCCACTGCTGAGCTCAGTTAGTCACCTGACCATGCAGGAGTATAGTATTACGAATAAACTTGCGAAGAATGAAACTCTCCTCCATTGAGGAGATTGAAACATTTACTGGTTCATCACTTCGGACTTCACACAGACAAGATGGTCTGCGGAGACTGTTATTTGTGAAATAGTGAGAAAAATGCGGCCGTTAATGGACGACCGTCGAATAAGGGAATTAATGCGACTCTCTCGCTCTCAATTCTGGTCTCTTGTTGATGCTCTAACTTTTAAACACTCAGGATAAAGTTCATAGTTCAGCGTAAAATTGATACTTATTACCATACAAACAAAATTTAATTAACACAAGAACAGAAGCCCAATAATCATGCACAAAGAAGAGAGCTATTCAATACTTTATTCTAAGTAGGTGACTAAAAAATATTAAAAAATAATTACATTTATAATTTTGAATTGTTGATTTGCAAAAACAAATACAATTATATATATATATATATGAGTTATTTCTGTCTCAATTGGACTAATTTGATTTATTAGGGATTTCCATAAATTTAATTACTGCTTGAATTACTTCCTGGTGGGTGGTATAATTTTTTTGCTTTATTGAACAGAATTGGCATTCTATAGCATGCGCTCCAATAACAGCAATGCCGAGGATGTTATTTGCCGGATGTCCAATTTCTTTTTACCATTTTTTTAAATATATTTAAACATTTTTTTAATTATTTAAAGTAAACACTTCTCATTGTGTTCTCATTGTATTATAACGTATGTTAAACAAAATTATTCAATAGAGTGAAATCAAAAGCTTAATATAAAAGATCTTTTTTAAGGTGTGGTACAAAATTCAGTTAATTTCATATTCCATTTTTGTTCCAGTTTAGCGTGTTACTAGTCAAAATGATTTTATTTCAGCTTTTATTAAATGGTTTTGTTTTTATTACTCGATTTATAAGTTAATTTATTTAAAAATCATATCTTTATGCAAACCTCATTAAAAAAATAAAAAAGACGCTAAAATTGTTATAATTGGTAAGTGACTCGAGATTTCGCAATTTAATCAGTTACTTGTTATAAGGATAATGAGTTTTTCTTCACTAGCCTAAATTATAACATTTTCGTATAGTAATAAATATAAAATTAAATTTAGAATAAACAAGATATAGATAGAAATCTAGCTATGTCCCCTCGACTCTCCGTCTTTTGAAAGCACGACAGAGCTCAAACCGAAAAGTTAGGGAATCAAATTTTCCCAGAATATTTTTAATACACAAGGTTTGTTTGGTATTGAAAATTTGCTAAATCGGTTTATTAGGAAGCGAGTTATAGCTTATAATGCAAGAGTAGGTTCAAAAAACACTGCCTTTCCTACATCGAATAAGTTTCGATTTTGTCTAAACGCGATAAAATTTCGCTGAGTAAAAGAAATTACTTTCCCTGAAAATTGCTCAAATCTATATATATATATATATTACAAAAGTAGTTATAAATCAAAATGTACGAAAATTTATACTTCCGGTTTACTTAAAATTTAAAACGTAATAAAACTGATAAAATAAGAGGTACAATTATGGGATTTTCAAAATATTGGTTTTGAGTCAATTGATTTGTAACAATAGAAAATTAAGGTGACACGTCCACTTTTACACCTTTTATGGACTCTTTATTGAAATATAAAAAAGAACTTCGATATCCCTACTTTAACGCCCACTTGGCACATATTCTACTATCAATGAAATTTAAAAGCTCATAAAACCAAAAGCATTAGACGATGATGATGAAATTTCGCATATATATCTTCAGTGTCAATGTTTTTATAATTCAAGAAAATGACAGTGGAACGCGCAATTTAACGACCACCACATTTAATTTATCCATGGACAAAGGATGTTCGAATATATAGCTTTCAAATTGATATTATTTTAATGTCTGAAATTAAAAGTGAGAAGCGTACTTTAGAGTACTTAACACTTAATTCATATTATTTATATATGGGCAAAAATAACTTTAAAATGGATTATCTTAGTTGAATTCAAACATTAATTATATTATTTTAAAAAAAGGAGATGCAATGCCCACACAATGCATTGTTTTTTAACTAGCTCTAGCTACAAGTTCATAGTCTTCAGTTTCCGTAAAAATGGGCGAATAGTATCACCTTTACTATAGAAATACTTAAGATTCCATTGCAAGACTAAATTTAGAAATAAATTAATAGCAAATCAAAGTCACTCAAAGAAAGTAAAATATATTTTAGTATAAGGAGACTTTTCCAGAGCGATTACTGTTAAAAATAAAATAATAAATTTTGTGCTAAAAAAGTACACAAAATTGGTGGTGGGTATATAAAATTCGGCACTACCGCATATAGTATTCTTTTTTTATATTTTATTTAATTAACCTCATATCTGTCAAAAATTTACTACCAAATTATATTTTCTGAAAGCTTATGAATAGGGGAGTCGATTAAGCTCTGTCAGTCTGTCCGTCTGACCGTCTGTCCATGTGTATGTTGAAATCAACTTTTTGAAGCCCCCCGACATTGCTTGGACCCGGGGGAGGTATTAAAATATCAGAAATATTTGGGAGTAGATCGCTATTGAAAATCAGAAACATCGGTACATAAACAACTGAGATATGAGCAAAAACCCACGACCACCTCGACAACATGACAACAACAACATACATACATACAAACGTGTATACTGGTTAGAGAAAACGTGGCATCGAATCCCAGCTGAGCCAAAAAATTTTTGTTTTATTTTTTTTTATATTTTTTTTTAATTTTTTTTTTATCTTTTATTTAATATATTATTTATATTTTTATAATTTTTTTTTTAAATTTTTTTTATTTTTATTTTTTGTTTGTTTTATATTTATTATATATATTTTAATTATTTTTTTTTAAATCTTTTTTTTATTTATTTTTTATTTTTTTTTTAACATACATACGTAAAGTTATAATTTTACAATGGGTTGTTGTTATATATGTATGTTTTTTATATGTATGTACGTATTTCATATGGGATGAATGGCAATACAAACTAAATATATCATCGTTAATACACGAACACTCTTTGTTTAACTGCAATACATCGGATCATTGCATTACATCGGATCATGTTGTAACTAGTTCATTTTAATTTTTTTGTATTTTTTTTTAACATACATACGTAAATTTATAATTTTACAATGGGATGTTTTTATATATGTATGTTTTTTATATGTATGTATGTATGTATGTACGTATTTCATATAGGGAATGGTGATACAAACTACTGTTATTGCATGACTACACGTTGTGAAGGGTATATAAGATTCGGCATGGCCGAATATAGCGCTCTTACTTGTTTTTATTCATCATGTTCATATCCTTTTATGTTCGTAATCAAGGCATATTTATTCATCAGGTAATTGCAGATCGGATAGAATTTTTTTGTTTATATTTTTTATATATGAAGTTCGACATTTGAAATAAATTAGAAAAGAAAGAAAATTGTTTTTTATTTATACTGAAATTAAAAATAAGTGTTGAAAAAAATAATCAGCTGACGAATCAAGAGTACCTGATGAATAAATATGCCTTAGTTGGTAATAAATAATTTTAAAATAATATTCCTAAAAATGATTGCAATTTAATTTGAATTATAAAATTAAATAATAGAATAAATGAACTTAAGCCAATTTTAAAAATATTTAATTCATATTTATTTGTCAAATTTTTTAAGTTTAAACTAATATTTAAATTTTTGTACAGGCTCAAGTTAATTTTTAAACATTATTATTTTTACAAAAATTTTTCTATAAATAATAAACAAAAGAAAAAGGGTTGCTGTTGGTAAAATTTAGATAAAAAATTTAATGTAACTTGAAAACCTGGGAGTTAAATAGATAGTATTTACATCCAACACGTAATCACCGATCAAATAGTGCTGATGATGAAATCGTAGCTGGTTTCGGAAATCCATTCCATTCGGCTAGTGTCGGAAAAACATTCTTTTCCAGATTATTCTTTCGTTATTACAATTTAAAAAAAAATAATAAATTATAATTTTTTGTCATCTGTTTTAGAAAATTCAATTTAAAAAATTACAGGAAAAGCTTTTTATTGCAGTTGCAACAAATTCATTGTATATACTTAAATACTTTTCATGTGTATTCGTATAAGGTTTTTATATATCCCAAGTAATTTTTTTTATTATTATTTTTACGATCGATACATTTTTAATCAATATAACAAATGGACATATATTAAACCTTTTTTATAACCACCACCACCCAAAAAATGTGTGAGGTAATTAAATTTATCATTTCGTTTGTAACATACTTATATATTTTCTAAAGCGTTGCTCCATTTAAGGATGATCTGGCTAAGGGCGGCCATCTGTTAAAAGCGTGGTAGAACTTGAACGGAAAAAGCTGTTGCTGGAGTATTTCTATTTAATACATCAGAAATATTTGGTATTATTTTAAAGTGATTACAGTTGTTAACGAAATAATTTTGTTGCTTAAAAGTTCTGCACCAATTTGGTGGAGGGTATCAAAAATACGCCACACGCAAATACAATTAATATTAAACTTAAAAAATATTTAAATTTTTAAAATCTGCGAACAATTTAGATAAGAACTCTAGACATATATTGACCGCATACCATAAACTGCATCCTTAAATTTAAATCCAGCATAACGTAATAGGATTTCAAATAGGAATTTCTTAAAATAATATAAGCGTTACTACTACTTAGTAAAAAAATTTAATGTTGCAATTTTATACATTTTTTAAGCCCCGTTTTAATTTTGAGGTCCTGTTTATTGTAACCTTTTAAACATGTGTTGCAAAATTTTTTATTGATTTTTTTTTTAAGTTTTATTTAGTACTTTTTTTTTTGTTGAAGATTACGTAATGAGTGACACTTTGAAGTAGTTTAAATGATTTTATTACTTTTTTTTCTTAAATCCCTGTTTTGTAAAGAAGCAACAAAAAGTTTAACAAGTCTTTCAGGTTGTTATTTTCATTATTGTTTCATTTCTTTTGTCTTTTGATTTTCTTTTCAGTCAGGTTGGTATGCGGACAACAATATTTTTGCAGAAAGAAAAGATGTGCCATGCCACATCTTACCACATATTGAAGTAACATCATCATCATTATAATATTCCTTTATTATGTTTTTTTGTCTTTGGTTTTGCCAAAAAAAAAATGAAGAAAAAAACCCATCTTCAACGCTGTATTATACAAAAGTATTAAAGCAGCATTACTTGTTATTAAACGACTTGAAACAAGTCTTAATGAGCAGACAATTACAGCTGGATGGCTAACTGACTGTATTTCGTTTCAGGGATTGGCGAAACTTTTATACCCAACATAAACATATTTTCTTTTGCTTATATATACGCTTTGCCTTTTCTTAACAGCTAAATAAATATGTTATTGGTTAATTCCAAACTAAAAGAAATAAATATTTTTTCTTAAAAAAGTATGAACGTATTCACACTGTTTCACCGTTTTCGTCTATTGTGAGAAAATGCTAAGGCCATAATATTCATATTTGTTATGTGGTTTAGGGGTTAGGGTTTATTTACTCGATTTTATTTTTCATAAAATAAGGTGTGGTACACAATAATTGTTTATAACATTGTCCAATAAACTATACATAATTTTATTATATTATTTTATGTGATAATAATCGCATATTGTATTTTTGACAAACAATTTGTATATAAAAAATGCAAAAATAGTAATAATAAATCTACATCATCATAGTCGGGTATTAAAGATTTTTGTTAAAAGTTTCGAACCTCAAAACATATAAATCGATTTAAAGTCACTCTTTTAATCTAGTCACTTTCGTCTGTTCCTCGTCTACAAAGTCAAACCTTTAATTAAAATTAATAAATAAATAAAATAGCTTTTATAGTATTATATATATAACAAATGGTGTCAAAGTTCAACTAATATATGTATGTAGTGCTATACTACAGGGGCAAGGGGGAAGATTGCACTAATTTTGAAATAAAGCGTTCGTATGGCGTTCGTCCTAAGTCTAATACTGCCAAAAATCATAAATTTTTAACATTTTAAAAAGGTCTTAAAAGTTCACACTAGTCAGTACAATACTTTTAAATCGTTTTAAAATTGTTGGGAAAGCGATGACTTTATGACAATATGATATGTAGGACACTTTGTGAATTAGCCAAATACTTATAACTATACTTAAAAGTATATGTAAGAGTTCTTATATTTTTGAAGCCCCCCGACATAGGTTGGACCCGGGTAAGGTATTAAAATATCAGAAATATTCGGGAGTAGATCGGTATTGAAAATCAGAAACATCGGTACATAAACAACTGAGATATGAGCAAAAACCCACGACCACCTCGATTTTTTTTTTCACAAAAACAACATTACAACAACAACATACATACATACAAACGTGTATACTGGTTAGAGAAAACGTGGCATCGAATCCCAGCTGAGCCAAAAAATTTTTTTTTTAAATTTTTTTTTTAAATTTTTTTTTATTTTTTTTTTTATTTTTTATTTAATATATTATATATATTTTTTTTTATTATTTTTTTTTATATTTTTTTTTTGTTTTATATATAATATATATATATAATAATTTTCTTTTTTAATTTTTTTTAAAATTTTTTTTTAAAATTTTTTTTAAAATTTTTTTTTTATTTTTTTTTTTTTGCTTTTTAACATACATACGTATATTTATAATTTTACAATGGGATGTTTTTATATATGTATGTACGTATTTCATATGGGATGAATGGTGACACAAACTACTGTTATTGCATGACTACACGTTGTGAAGGGTATATAAGATTAGGCACGACCGAATATAGCACTCTTACTTGTTGTAAAATCACTTTGTACAGTTAAAAGTTAAATTAAATTACATTGTAATCATTTAAGAATATTGAAAAACTATTCCGATATTAGCCGAGTTTAAAGCATTTTCAAAACCAGCTACGATTTCTTTATCGATATACTGATATGAAATTTTTAAACTACTATTTATGTTACAAGTTAATGAAGTTATAATTAGGGAAGCATAGCATTCATTTTTAAACTCGTTTTTTTTTCTTTTTCATCAAATTACATTTTTCTTCGTGTTCATATTCTCTCATATTCTAAATACTTTATAATTGAGGTATAGAATTTTGAAATGGAATAAAACAAAAATGAAAAAAATTTACATGCAATTTACTTTATTCGAAATATTATATTCTAGCATTACAATTTAAATGGCATACGACCGATATGTCTGGCTTGGACTTGGTCTAATTTGGAGTTCAAATTTTCGACGACTTGTTCTAACATTTGTGGCTATATATTGGCTATAACACGGCGAACGTTGTCCTCCAAATCGTCAATCGTTACGGGATTATCGGCATAGACTAGCAACTTCACATATCCCCACAGTAAGTTATCTAAAGGCGTTAAATCGCACGATCTTGGAGGCCAATTCACGCGTCCGAAACGTGAAAGTATGTGGTTACTTAACGTTTTCTTCAATAAATCACGAGCTGCGTAACATGTTGCGCTGTCTTGGTTGTTTATTTGAAGAACGAAAAAGTAATCATGACTCTATAGCGGTCACCATTAACGTTATGGCCATCATCGAATTGAAAGAAGTGAGGACCAATTATTCCACCAGCCCATAAAACACACTAAACTGTTAGTTTTTCTGGGTGTCTCAACATATACTTAAGGATTATCATCACTTTAAATATGGTGGTTTTGTTTATTGACGTATCAATTCAAACATAAGTGAGTTTCATCGTAAAACAAAATTCGCTTATGAAATTTAGGATCAAATCTTGTTTTGGGCTTATTTACCGAATCTACGCCTTGCTTTTTATCAATATTTTCACTGAACATAAAAAGATAAAATTAAAATAACTTGACAGCTGACAAAATGGCCGGCAATTAAAACATTGTTGCCAACTTATAATTCTATACCTCTATAAAAAACACCCGGCGATTATCCTTATGCCAAGAGTAAATAAAAAAAAACACATTATGTTTATCCGATATGAAAAAACGAAATTTAAAAATTGTTCTTAATATATTGTCTACACTACACACTGCAGCATTTACTCCTGTTAAAAGTAATAAAAATATTCAACAATACTGCGTTTTCCACCTTTCATAATCATACACAAACAATTAAATTCTTACGGAGTAAAAATGGTCAATACGAGTACAAAAGACAACATTAAATTTATGTGAAAACTTATTTGAAGGCAAATACATGAGCAATATGATACAAAATAGCATAGACTAAAAATAAAGCACGAAAGCTATCCAATTGAAGTACTCATAATTGAGCGGAATGAAATATAATCAAAAACGAAAAACAAACGTTAGAAACATTAAAGATGAACGATAAGCTGTAAAAGCTTAATGAGCTTAAAGGCCATGCCAGATAAAGCTTTTGCTTTAGGGTGCGTTACATATTCATACTTTTACAAAACATGTCACATAATGTACTTTTGAACGCAGCGCAAATCGAAAAGTTAGGAAACTTTCATATTTTTGCTTTGACAATCAGTTGATGTAATTTTCAATAATTTTGTGTTAAATTCGTATGTGATAATAAAATGTTATTAAACTTTTGGTAAATTTTAACAAACATTTTATTTTGTAAAAATTTCTAACCGCTTCTATAGGTAAACGAACAACGTTTAAGTGTTGTCAAAATTTTTAATGTGCCATAAACCTCTTGCTTTACGCTTGTTTGTTAAAGTTAGTTGATATTTCTAAGCAGAACTAGAGTTCTTTCGTTCATGGACCACCTAAAGATGTAGTTCAATTGACCAATTTTTTTACTGAGCGGTTGAAAACAGTTCAATTTATTTCGCTCTTTTGCTTCACTTGTTACTTTTATTTAATTTTGCTTTATTTATATCTGACCTCGTCTAAAGAGGCACACATGTTAAAAACAGAATTTGTTTGAACAAAAGTATAAATTAGTTTAGAAGTCTTTTGCAATAATAAGCCGCTGTAGCACTGTATTACATACATAAGTATGTATGTACATAAATATATTCTATTATCTATTTATATAGAGACTAAAAACAGTAATATAATAAAAGAAAAACACTGGGTTTGCTATTATTATTTTATTTTTCGCTAATACAATATGGTTCAGAAGACTGTTTTTTGTGGTTAAATTATACAATATTATACTTAAGTATTGGATATTAAGAACATTTTGAACACCACTGTACATTAATACAAATAAATTGTTGTTGTTTCTGTGTGTGTACACAAAATAAAATTTCATCAAAATTCTTACAACAACTTTATATTTTATTATGAAAACTGTTTTATAATTTACAGTTTAATATTAAATTATTATCTTCTGAATCTTCTTCGTCACATAAATGCATGCTTCATCATGGTCTTCCAGCTCGTCGCTTAATATTAGTTTTACAGTATCCCCGAAACATAATAACTGGATTACCTATGGTGGAAAATCTTAACGATTGTGCTTATAAACTCGTAAGTTTAAACGTAATGATGAAATAATAGGATCTGATGTATTGTCATAAATAGACCATTCTGGAAGATATATTACCCCACAGACTTCTTCTTGCCTATTATTAGCTATTATACATATAGAATTATCTCAGTTAAAAATTTTAAAGAAAACAATTTTTTTAAAGATGTAATTGCTACCTTTGAAAAACCACTAAACTTTTGAAAATCACATAACAATGACTGAGAAATGGTTGTTGAAAAGAGAAGTAAAAAAAAAATCTAATTTTTTATTATAAAAAAATTTAAAATGGGAAAAAGTGTAAAGTCTCGTAAATCCACATAACCTATGAACAAAATGAGATATCGGTCATAAAAATCGATAAACGCATTTTGCTTTTATTCGCGATTAAATGATGGTATCTCAATGAGAAAACGTTAATTTAGTGTTACAAATCGCTAAATATACATACATCAGTGCCGTTTCACAGTAGTATCTTTAAAAAAAATAAATAAATATGGATCGTTTTGTACGGAAGATAATTGCCTATACGCTTTCAAAAAAACAAATAGGATTTTTGTCGTTCTATATTTTTTAAGAAGTTTAAAAAACATATTTTTCTGCCACAACTTTCCTGATATCTCTGAAAATACTGTACAAATTCAAAACTAATGTAATTACGACTTAAAAATAATATTGTTGACTAGTTTTGGGGTTTTTTTTTTAACTGAATAGGGTTAACCGTTTTCAAGTTATTCAAGTGGAAGTGCCTAAATTTTCGAAAAGTCGAGCAGATAGAAAAATCAACAACAGGGTCCAAATTACGGCATTCGATCACGATCAAAATTTTACCCGAACGATCGTGCTGTGCTTTAGGTATAGAGATTCTAATAAGTATTTTTAAATTTCGATCACGTTCGAATGCCGTAATTCGGCCCCTGATTTGGATTCAGCGTCCCTAATAACCTTAAAAACAACATTCAGTTATTAATCAACTATATGGAACTATTTTTGAGAGCATGATGCATTCGATCACTTTTATATATTTTATGACGACATTCCAGTTGCTGCCTATAACAAAAAGTAAATGATCACAAAAAACGCAAAAATATAAAAACAATTCAAATGGAATAGAATTTTAATTGATGCTTAATTTTCTTATTTCATCCTGGGAAAAGCTGGCAGGCAATTTTCCGACATAAACCAGGAAAAAAAATGATTTTTAATGTTTTTTAAAGAACCGAATTAAGACATTACACTCCTTTTTTTAATTAAGTGTTAAAAATTTAAAAAAATCTGCATTGATGCGTCATTGTTAAATGCTATTTTTTTTGGTTTTTAAACACTAACGGCGTTATGCATAATAACAAACCGTATGCTAACTAATAAGCTGCTTCTTTTTTATGGAAAATTTCCATAAAAGAAAGATATCAGCTTGTTAGTTAGCACACAGTTTGTTATTATGCATAAAGCCGTAAATGTACTTTTTATTGTTTTCAAGTGTTGTCTATTAGATTATAATACGAAAAACACTAAAATGATATATAAAAAAAATATATTAATTTTGGCTACGAAATGGGGTCGTTTGAACCAAAGTGCAATATTAAAATTGGGCGCAAAACCATTAAAAAGGATGATAGTTTTCTATTTACAAGACATGTTTTAAACATTGTTTTTTTTCATGTGCCTTAGTAGTGTAAGTATTTGTGTTTTATATATATTTAAGTCAAATGTTATAGTAGCATGTTGCAATAAACATAAATATGTGGCCTTATTTATGTTCAAATATTCCTCTTTTCCCTCGCTTTAAAAGTTTTTTTTTTGCCAATAATGTCTATTGTAAATCTGTGCTGTTTAGCTAACTTTGGCTTACACGAAATAAAGTTAAAAATTTACCAAAAAAAAAGTAAAAAAAAAAGTAAATAAGCAACATTTGTTGAAGAGCAATAACAACAGATGTAACCAAAGAAAAAAGAAACTGAAATGAAATAAAATGAAAATGACAACACGTTAGTGTTTTGGTAGAAAGGTCGTCTATAAAGGCAGCCAAAACAAGAAAACCTACAAAATAGTTTGATTGTAAGTTTTTCGCAGTAACAGTTTTTGGTATTCGCGTGTGTACTAAAATGTCTTATCCAAATACAAAGTTTTGCCAAAAACTTTTTATAAATTAAGAATTTACATTTATTTATATGTAAATTATTTATTTATTTATTTATATTGAATAAGTTAAGTTTAAGTTGATTAATTATAAGAAAATGTTTTCAAAAATCAAAAAAAAAAAAAAATCGAATAATGGGTGCATCTCTCATACAAGTGTACAATTCAGCTTAGGCGTTTGGGGATTGTGGCATATGATGAAGTTTTTATCATGCCATTTTCCTTCACCCTGCATCCGCGCTTGATCAGTTCCATTAAATCTCTCATGCGAAGTGATTAGGACTTTAGGATGGGACAAAAGTCACCATGGATACTAAAAAATTAAATAAGTTTTTAGTTTTTATATTTTTTAATCTTTTTTCTCATAATAAAATAATGTCCTTTAAACGACTTCCGTTTTCTCTCTCACCAAAAATTTACTTAGAAGTTTCATTGTGTTTCATTGTGTTTCGGGCAGTGTGGAGAGTGGCTCTATCCTGCTGAAATTAAATTTCAGGTTTATTTTCAAGAGTAGGACGGAGAAAATTTTCTATCAGAAGCTGATACCGTCTCTATTTTCAGTTGCAGCACTTCCATCGTCATTTTCGAAGAAGTAATGCCCAATTATATTTTCGCATGTAATGCTACACCATAATGTACACATAATGTGGTGCAAGTGGCGTTGATGAATGGCCCTTGGATTCTGAAAACCTCACAACTATTAATAAGGTCATTTAAATAAAAATTAGCTTTTTTAAATTTGCCTTAGTGTCATTCATAGCTGAGCAGAAAATGTTCTATGTAGTTGACACTTTGCTCTACACGTTAAATATTTTCCATTGAGCGATAAACTAAGCAACGACTCATTGCTTTAGAGCGCAAAATTCTGGCGAAAAAATGTCGTCGATATGCTCGCTGATTTAAATACTGAAATTCTATTATTGTAATTCCTTGTATATTATAGGGTCCGCCAAATAACTTTTTTTTTTTTTGAATTTGTTGTAAAAAAAGGGTAGCTTCGGCTGTGTAGTACGTAGCGCCGTCCTGTTGAAACCAAATGTTGCCTCCTCTTCAATTTTTGTGAACAAAAATTCGTTCAACATGGCCCGATAACGATCGCCATTGACTACGGCCACTTCTTGCTCATTTTCGAAGAAAAATGGTCCAATCCGCACCAAACAGTGACTCGTTTTGGGTGTATCGGCTTTTCAATGTATGCGTGCGGGTTTTCTGTGCCCTAAATGCGACAATTTTGCTTGTTTACATATCCGCCAAGATCAAATTGAGCTTCATCTGAAAAGATGACTTTTTGGCAAAATCGGCCAAAGTAATGTCGCAATATTTCCCAGCGTTGTTCAAGCGTATACACAACGATATTCGTTCAGCGGAAGGATAAAACTAATTATCTGTCAAATCAGACATGAGCTAAGTGTTTCCATTCACGAAATAAGCACTAGTTGAAAAAAAAGCGTTAGATGGCGGACTCTTTATATGAATCTCTATTATAAAAGATATTTTTAAACTATTTACATCTTGACTTTTGGCCTACCTTGTAGTTACTGTTGTATTTAGTTATATAGTATGTGTGGCACCTGTTATAAAATAATTCTTTGACACGTATATCTTAAATCTACAGTCCTAAAGCTCTGCAAGAACTACTGTAGTATTAACGTAAATAGTGCACATTAGACTGTATTGAAAAAAAGATCGCCATATACCCTTTGATAAAAAATGTTTTTGCAAAGCAAAGTTGAAAAAAAATTTTTTTAGAATGTCCTTGATATTAACAGTCGGATTTTGAAAAAAAAAAAAAGTTTTGTCTTTGGGGGGAACCAATGCTCTAGTACCCCTCTAGTTGGAGCGGAAAATATCATAATCTGAAAAACTTTAAAGTCTTTAAACTTTACATGAGTTCGTTCTCTAAATTCTCATTGTGGTTTTAAACCATCCGAGGAAATAAAACCATCCGGTGTTCCGCTAATTGAGATTGTTTTAAGCAGTAAAGCAACATTTTAAATAACAGGCTGCCTTAACTTAAAAACAACATATTGCGTAACCTTTAAACATTTCAATGCTAACGTATGTGTGCAGAAGGACCATGAAAAAATGCAATCGATAAAAGTAAATCTTTACTTTTTCCGATTTGCACATTGCGTTTAACAATTTGAACTGTCATGGTATGATCCAAAACTTGCTTTATAGATCTATGTATGTATATGTATGGGATAATTTATCGACTGTTTACTTTGGCACAATATGTATTGAAGAAGACTACATGCATAAGTTTTTTTTTTACTGTTGCGGCTTACCGGCAGTTATGTGAGATTGTATGTATTTAGGCGTAGTCATCTTTAATTCATCTTTTTGTTTTTGTTTTTCTGTAATAGTCTGCTGGCTGTTGAGCTTATTGGAAAGTGAAATTTTGCAAATATTAGCTTATTTGCTATAAAGCCAACATGTTTATACTACATCGTACATCATAATGATGGTAACGGAAAAATGGTAAAAAAAAATCAGCAAAAAGTCATAACGGAAATTCATACATACTTTAATATTACTTTTTTTTAACTTCATATTTTTTCATATTTAATTTATTTAATGCAAGTGGCTATTTATCAATGAAAGCGTGCAGAGAAGGAAAAATCGTCAAACCTTTGGCAAAGAGACAAGAAGTAAAAAACATCAAGTAAACATTTATGTGATTGGTAACCAAACATTACATATTCATGTTCGGCATACACCTGGAGAAATTAAATTGAGATTTTTTGAAGTGGTTAAGCTAAATGTGCTGATGGTATAAAGTACTTATTGGACATTTAAAAAACAAGAAATGTAAAAACATCAGGAACTTATAAAGAGTATCTCTCTCAAACATTGGCATAATTAGGCCTAACTTTCCATTTTCGACTATACTACTTTTTTGTAATAAAGTTAAAGCAGGAGGTAGAAGTCAAAAGCTTTTATTATTTGTTCGCGGAAAAGCTATATCTGGTGCTCCTTATCTTGAAGGAACTAATCAATTACTAGATCCGCTAATCCTCAAAAAATATTTCAGGCTTATAAAAGTCTTATTTGTCGAATTTATATACAACCTTGTTAAATAGACCTTTAATAAAACTCTGGCAGTTAGTTGCCCAATTTGTAATGATTTACATTACATTAATGCTTTTTAAACATTTTAATAGCTGCAGCTTTGCAACAGCAGAGTAAATTCACACAAAAAAATGTTAAAATTTTGCAAGCAGTGCAGACTTTATTCTATGTCTATGTAAATGCTTTTGTTTGCATACAAGCACACCCAAGTCTGTCTTCTGTTCTGCTTATTATTTCACCATGTCCTTCCCTACTAAGTATGACAACGCATATAAAAATCATGCCTTCGAGAAGCGCTAATAAGCGGGTTTAAGATGTGTTTTTTGTCAATGAACTTTTTTCGTGGGTTATTAAGAAAAAAGTGCTTTTTTTTTTTTTTTGTTGTTATCATCGTACATTAGTTGTTTTGTCCTTTAGCTATTTTAAAGTTAGGAATTTTAATGCTGTACAAAAGAATATTTGTTATTTACTACTGAAAAAATATATTTCCCTACTAAACTTTGATTGTTTGGATGTTTGTTACTCAATCACGCGAAAACGGCTGTACGAAACTAACTTAAATTCGGTACACAGATAGACACAAACCTTGATACACACATAGGCTATCCTTTGTCACGTATGTATATTATATAATAAATTTGCGATAATATGCAATAAATATATTTTTTTTATTTAGTTAGTCGGTTGCTAAAGCGTTTCGAATGTCCAAAATTTACACGTTCCGGAGTTAAGAAAATGTTTTATCCAACGTCACATATAAAAGTATTTTTCTTAAATATTTGCATTTAACTTTATTCCACTAATATAATAAACTAGCTAATACCCGTTGTGCTTCGCCACCCCCATCGTAATGAAATAAAAATTTTATAGTTCAGAAATATATTTATTTTGCAAGTGCCACGCCTACTATTACTAAATCAACCATTTCTTATTCAAATAATCATATAGACGTCAAAGTGTCTTGCAAAATTTGGGTGCTCTAACTATTATCGCTTCCCAGATATACGAATTTTTGTATTTAAGTCATATGACAGGTGCCACGCCCACTATTACTAAAGCATCAATTTCTTATCAAAATAGTCATATAGATGTCAAAGTGTCTCTTGCAAAATTTGGGTGCTCTAACTATTATCGCTTCCCAGATATACGAATTTTTGTATTTAAGTCATATGACAGGTGCCACGCCCACTATTACTAAAGCATCAATTTCTTATCAAAATAGTCATATAGATGTCAAAGTGTCTCTTGCAAAATTTGGGTACTCTAACTATTATCGCTTCCCAGGTATACGAATTTTTGTATTTAAATTATATGACAGGTGCCACGCCCACTATTACTAAAGCATCCATTTCTTAACAAAATAGTCATATAGATGTCAAAGCTTCTCGTGCAAAATTTGGGTACTCTAACTGTTATCGCTTCCCGAATATACGATTTTTAGTATTCAATTGCTATGGGAGCTGCCACGCCCACTATTTCTAACCCATTTTTCCCGGAAATGTTTATTTGGGTGTCAAAGTTGCTCTTGCAAAATTTTACTACTTTAATCGATATCGTTTTCCAAATATACGAAAGTTAGTATTTCATTCATGTGGCCACGCCTACTATTGAAAGTCCGCCCATTTTTTACCCAAATGTTCGTGTGGATGTCAAAGTTTACCGTACTTAATTTGAAGACTAGCTGCATTAACTTTCGTGATATATAATATTTAATACTTATTCTTTAATAGGGCGTGGCACCCCGCCCACTAACAATTTCAATCCAATGTATAGACTAGAGTTCCTTCCAGACATACAGAAAGATTCTGTGAAAATTTCAAGGAAATCGGTCCAGCCGTTTAACCGTCTATAAAGCACAAACAAACATACAAACACACATTGATTTTTATATATATATAGATAAAAATGTTTGTTTTAAATGACGCGAAAAACGACTAAACGGATTTTGATGAAATTTGCCACACAGATATAAAACGACCTGAATAATCACATAAAGAGACTACTTTTCATGCCTTTAAATACTCAGACTAAGTCGTGGGCACAGGCTAGTATTATTATACATTAAAATTTGAAAAATGAACTTGAACTTGAGTAATATAATATCATCGGCTTAATATGCAAACCTGCTAACTCCCTTTCAGCAAATTTGACAGGAGAGACAAAAAACTTCTCATATTTTAAATTGGAGTTAGTAATAAACACCGAACTAATAATATACTGGATTTAGCAGTTTTTCTTATCAAACCTTTTCACACACTTCAAGACTTAAACTGAAGAAAATCTACATGCTGGTCGACGAGACGTATCTTTCTCTACTTATCTCTATCTTTCTCTTACTTAAGAAGTTGATTTAGCAGGTTTGCATAATAAGCCGATGATATAATGAAGTCTTTAAAACATATAAGTTCATCAAATCTCAATAAATTCTTCCGCACTTTAATAATTATGCATGAAAACTTCGAGGAAATCGTTTTTTTACTAAAAGGTTAATTGCGTACATTTTAAATTAACAAAATATTTTCTTCTTACATTATTTATTGCCATGTGCTATTATGGATATGATAATTCTCTTTATAAACTAAAAAAGAGACATTTTCGCAAATAATAGTTTTTGTCACTCAAATATTTAACATCATCAAACAAGAGTTTTTCACTCAACTTTGTTAACTGACAAAATAAATATGTATTTAGTCAAAACAAGAGTTTTTCACTCAACTTAGTTAACTGACAAAATAAATATGTATTTAGTCAATAAATAAAATTATTGTTACTTAGTCACATTAAAAATTTCTATTATTTTCTCCGCGTAGACTACAGCCATGAAATGCAAAAATATATAAGTGCATATGCACGTTTGTTTATATGGTCTCCATGTCTACAACTCTTATGTGTGACATTGACAGTTTCTCAATAATATTGGTTGCGTAACCAATGTTTTGGGATTATTAAAAAAAGAAGAAAAGTTGTCATTCTACCCACATTTCATTTAACAAAGTAATATATTTTTCAAGGTTAAAAAATAATTTACCAAAGAATTTTCGTACGAAATCTATCTATCTATATCTTCTATATATATAAAAGTGAAACTCTGTGTGTGTGTGTTAGCTATAGACTCCGAAACTGTAAAACCGATCGGGCTCAAACTTTGGTAAGTTGTTGTACACATACCAGGGAGTGTTTATGGGTGGAAAAAAGTGGGTTATAATTTTTAGCTACTTAAACTTCACCGATTTTTCTAAAACTTTTCACACACATATTGAAGTCTCATGGTTATACAATTTCGTGATTAGAAAAGTGGGCAGGGCCACGCCCATAAAAAAAGATATAATTTTGCGGTACTTGCTTTGGACCGATTTTTGTGAAACTTTGCACACATATTGAGTTGTCATGACTTTACAATTTCGTGATTAGAAAATTTGGCAGTGCCACGCCCATAAGAAATAAATTATCATTTTCAGCTACTTGAACTTCACCGATTTTTCTGATACTTTGCACACATATTGAGCTGTCATGACTATACAGTTTCGTGACTAGAAAAGTGGGCGGGGCAACGCCCATTAAAAAAAGTTTTAATTTTTAGTTTTTTGCACTTGATATTCAATTTAAATTTAGAATGCATTTTTATTCATTAAGGGGCGTAGCAACGCGCGCCGGGCTTTTCTAGTCTATATATATAAAAGTGAAACTCTGTGTGTGTGTTTGTGTGTGTGTTAGCTATAGACTCCGAAACTGTAAAACCGATCGGATCGGATCGGGAGTGTTTATGGGTGGCAAAAAGTGGGCGGGCCACGCCCATAAAAAATTAGTTATCATTTTTAGCTACTTGCACTTGACCGATTTTTTGAGGTACTTGCACAGGATAGATTTTTCTGAAACTTTGCAGACATATTGAGCTGTTATGATTATACAATTTCGTGATAATAAAAGTGGGCAGTGCCACGCACATAAAAAAAGTTATAATTTTTAGCTTCTTTCACTTGATATTCAATTTAAATTTAGAATGCATTTATATTCATTAAGGGGCGTAGCAACGCGCGCCGGGCTTTTCTAGTAGTTTATAAAACTCTCTCTGAGGAAGCTACCCAATGTGGCAGCAAAATATTGAATTATAATTAGAGTTGTCAAAACCGGTTTCGAATAATTTAGAAATTGGTCTTTTAATATTTTCCTGTTTGTTTGGGCCGGTTTTTTCAAACTTTTCGTTTTTCAAATTATTCAAGAAACTGGCTCTATGTCTCAATTGGTTGCTTTAAATGCATATGTCCTTGTCCATATGAGTAACTTTTGTTTTAAAATTTTTTAATCTTTTTTAGAGATTACAGTCATATCCAACACACTCGAGAATAATAAGGTATTTTGCTTTTATACCCCATAAAGTATTTTCATGTCGTCTGAAACTTATGAATAAGGGAGTCGATTGAGCAATGTTCAACTGCCCGTGTGATTTTTGAAATCAAATTTTAGAAGCCCAGATCCAGATATTTAACAGATCTGTATAGCACTAAACTCTTGGAAATATGTGGGAATGAGTGGCTATTTGAGTCCAGTTTAATCTGAAAATCTATACTTTATAAAGTCGAAAATGAAAATGGTAGAAATTATAATCGAATTGACAAAGATACACTTATATACTCTTTGCAACACAGGTAAAGGGAATAAAAAGGTAACTGCTATGTTCGGCAGCAAAACAGATAAAAAAATAAGTATTATTTTAGCAATTGTTTAATTAGGTTTAATTTTTTGATATTAGGGTAGTGGAAGCTGTGGTCCAGTGAGTAAGTACTAAATAGTGGAAAGGATAATGATCTATTTAGGAAAACATTAATATCCTTTCTCGATCATCAATATCAAATTTTGAGATCTGACTGTAAATGTCGAAGATATGAAGTTTGTGTTTGGACATATTTTTATTCTTATATAACTTTTTAAGAATAAGCTAACTAATTTTAATCCAAATTTATCAAAAAAAAAACAATTTTTTTTATTTTTTTAAGTTTGTAATTACCCCTACCATAGTATATTTAGTTTCAAAAAATCAGTAAATAAAAACTATTAAATATTATACCAATATTGTAAGAAATTTATTTGTTGTTTAAAAAAAATTTAAAAAAAGATTAATAATTGATCTTTAATATTATTTTTTTTATAGGATAAAAACCTAGATTCTAATTTTAAATAATAGCATTGAGTGTCTGTCATCTTAAATTTCAATTAAACCATTGAACAAACTAGTGTATGTCTGTCATGGGATAAAAAAGAATTTTTAAAATGAAATTTCAAAGATTTTCTCCCTAGCCTTTAAAATGTATTTTAAATTACAGAAATCATTTCAAGCAAAATACGTTAGTGTATATTAGTTTAAAAGATCTATTTAACATTTAAAAAATTAACAAAAGGAGATACAAGTTTATAACAGCCTTATAAAAGGTATTATTTATTTATGTACTAGTTTATTGTATTTATTTATTTTATTGTAAAAAGTACCTTTTGTTCTTAAATTCAACTAATTAAAACCAAATTAGTCAACTTCATTCATGTCAGTTGTTGCGTAATTGTGCAGCCAAACGTATATTAACTGTAAAAATTTCATATTTAGATATAAATTTAATTATAATCTTTTTTTACAATATTTTCTAATTTTTTCTTTAAATATTATATTTTACTAGCTGACCCGGCGAACTTCGTACCGCCCTATAATCAAGAAATATCTGTTACCTTTTTATCTGAATTAAGTTAATTTCTTTATTAAGTATTGCTGTTGGTATATTAATAAATCAAAATTATTCCAAAAACAAAGTGTTTATTATTCTTATGCTTTATGATACACAATATACTTAGTTTTATTTTCTGGCGCGTATATAAAAAGTGTTGTTGGTATTCCGACACGGGAACAGGCGACATATAACTGGCCATGTGAAAAACATAAATTTTCCAGATTAATGGCACAAACACTTAGCGACTGCCCTTGTGATTTATTTATCGACATTGCAAATGCTAGCCGCACTGAAAATTGTAACCGTTTAACAAACACTTCAGAAAAAAAAAAACACACACAGTACAAATTATCCTGTAGAAACCAATGTGAAAAGTACACTAAGAAATGGTAAATGAATTATGTAGGTATTTTGTTATTATAACTCCGACCACAGACCAACTCCGACCGATATATTTGCAAAGAGCATGTAAACTACGTTTCTTTGTTTTAATGTCAACTACGTGAATATAACTGCCAGTGACACATTCTTATTATTTTCTTACATAAGAACCTTCTCCTAATAATAATAAATACAACAAAAAAAGAATTGGTGAAATCGGTCCAGCCATTCACGCGAGATGCCGTGAACCAAGGGAAAAAGGGATTCATTTTTGTATATATAAAAATATATTCGAACCGGTTCACCGGTTTTTTCTCAGTTTTCAAAATAGGAACCGGTTTTTTTTTAAATTTAAAATTTAAACTATTTGAAAACCGGTTTCTTAAAAAAGTCGAATAATCGATCACCCTCCACACGACACGCGATGTTATGATAGGCAAGTGCGGTGGTTAATTAATCTCACGTTTTGGAGCAGTACATTTTCAGCCAAAATCATAAGGATTGAACCCACTATGGTATTTTATGTCGAAATTCGTGAAGTCTTTCGTGCACACAGAGAAGCCAGCCATAATTTTAACAGTCGAAATGCTGAAAAAATTCAAAAAACTACCTAAAAGCTAGAAATATTTACATGAAATAATCTTGAACAGGCCGCAAAAAATATTGCATTTAGTTTTGTTTACTTTCTTTAAAAAAATCACCCGATAGAAAATAAACCAAAAATCTATATATGAATATTTGTGGCAAAAAGAAATAACTGTTAATTCGATAAAAACTAAAATTAAGATAACCACAGTATTACAATCCTACAATTTAAGACTACCTTCAGGCATATTTTCGACTGGTTTGGATCATATTACAGGAAGTTATAGTATTAAAACGTATAAAAACAGACATAAGCAGTTTTTTCTTGTTGCCGGACGAGACATATGTATTAAAAATGTTTTATACGTTTTATTTTAGTAAAAATTTAATTAGGTGGTGGATTCAAGAAAGCTATTTAAAATAATTCAAAATTTTCTTCTTGTATGTATGTATGTCTTTAGGAATTCATTATCATATAAGGAAGGTTTTGGTGTTTCTAAAAAATTTCTTTCAAATTTTTTTTATACTTTTATATAGTTTTTTCATAAATACTCTGTGTTATGAATATTCAAAGAAACATCGTTTATTATTAGGAATATTTCCAAAAAAACTTTAATTCGATTATATCGATAATATGCCTTTTTCAGTTACGCAACAACATTTCATAAATTACAATAATGCCTTTTTTAGTTCAATTAAAAATTTTTATATGGACAAGTACTAATTAAACTTAAAATAAATAAGTTATTTATTCATGTTTTTTTTTATTATTTTTTTATGAGCTTAATCAATACCAATTATCATGATTGATTTTTACACTTTTTCAATTGGTTAAGACATATGTACTTTGTCGGTATAAGAAATTTTTTATTGTCTTTGTACCTTTTAATTAAGTTTGTTAAATGAAGACAGACTATAAATAACAATTAACCACATTATTGCAGCATCAAAACACAAGAATTCAATGTTAAAAGAAAGTATGTATGTCCATTTGTAGTCACTTTTTTCTTCACAATTATGTGCTCAATTGATATTTGAATAAATACTAACAATAAGAAAAAACAGAAGGAAATAAAAACAATTTTTTTTTGTATACAAGACAACATAAAAGGCTTGTAATTCATAAAAAAAATATTTTTTTATGTTTATTTTACATAATTTTTATTACAGATTTGAAACGTGCATATGTTTAAGCAAAAAATCTTGTAATATTATTTTGTAGGCCGGAATTTTTTAATATCTTTTAAGCATTTAATTACAATTGTATAGTTAACTTTTGTAAATGTTTAATACAAAAATCTTGCGAAAGAGTACTTATTGTTTTGCTACTGCCAAAAATTTTCTTACTAAGTTGTTACTTTGGTTGATTGGCAGGCGAGGGTGCGAGTTCTGTTAATTAATAGGAGAGCCTTATTGTCAGTTAAAAATGTTTGTTGACTCAAATGTGTGTAATGCAGAAACCTATAAATAAAATACAGTTATATGCACATACATAATTATAAGTTCATATTGTTGCGTGACCCTATTAAATGATAAACAGATAGATACTCGTATGTTACAGGGTGACTAATATGTTGTGACACTAAAATCGTTTCAAAACAGCAAGTCAACTTATCGACGAGACTTATGTTAGGACGAATTTTAATACAAGGAATGAATAAGTGGTTTTTATTATACCTTCTATTACTACTATTCGATTTATAGAGTTATGATAAAGAGTATAAAACTAATAAAACATACAATTAGTACTTAAAGTTTCACAAAAATACTCTTAAATATTTTTTTAATACCAAAATAAAAATTTAGATTTCCTCCACTGGTTCAAATCAACAAAATCAAGGTGAACTGCGGATAATGCCGTAATACGTAGTGCCCGCAGAGACAAACGTCGGTGGGTTAAAGACCTAACCAAAAAAGCGCAGTCTGAATCAGAAACACACAAATGTCGAGACCTCTATTGATCTACGAAGAAATCAAGCAACAAAAAATTATCAATTGGAAAACCGTTATAAGCAGACAAATAGGATTTAGAACTTTGAAAACCGTACAACTTAATAAAAACTATTCCAAATTGTTGAACGTTATACCCCATATAAAAAGTAGCCAAAATATAAGTAAAATAGAAAATTATATTGAAGCTCTTCAAATAACGAGGAACCCGAAAACAAAAACATCTGACCAGATATAACGAAAAGTGCCCGACCTTTTTTTTATAATTTAGCTATATAATTATTTTAATATTTAATAAGTGAAGTGCTGCTATTATTGAAATCAAACGGCGTAAATGGAGAATGGTTGGATATGTATTGCGCAGGCCACAAGACGGTATTACTAGAAATACCGCCGATCTTAAGCAGTCAATGCAGATTGTGCTTTAGTTGCACGTCTTGATGTTGAAGCAGCTAAATCTAATAAAAAACAAGTAAGAGCGCTATATTCGGCCGTGCCGAATCTTATATACCCTTCACAACGTGTAGTCATGCAATAACAGTAGTTTGTATCACCATTGATCCCATATAAAATACGTACATACATATAAAAAACATACATATATAAAACATCTCATTGTAAAATTATAAATTAACGTATGTATGTTTAAAAAAAAATAAAAAAAAAATAAAAAAAAAATTTAAAAAAAATTTAAAAAAAAAAAAATTTTAAAAAATAATTAAAATATATATAATAAATATAAAACAAAAAAAAAATAAAAAAAAATAAAAAAAAAATAAAAAAAAATTTAAAAAAAATAATAAAAAATATAAATAATAATATATTAAATTAAAAATAAAAAAAATAAAAAAAAAATAAAAAAAAAATTTAAAAAAAAATATAAAAAAAAAATTTTTTTGGCTTAGCTGGGATTCGATGCCACGTTTTCTCTAACCAGTATACATGTTTGTATGTATGTATGTTGTTGTTGTAATGTTGTTTTTGTGAATAAAAAATCGAGGTGGTCGTGGGTTTTTGCTCATATCTCAGTTGTTTATGTACCGATGTTTCTGATTTTCAATACCGTTCTACTCCCGAATATTTCTGATATTTTAATAATTCACCCAAGTCCAAGCGATATCGGGGGGCTTCAAAAAGTTGATTTCAACATACACACGGACAGACGGTCAGACGGACAGACTGACAGGGCTTAATCGACTCCCCTATTCATAAGCTTTCAGAAAATATATACTTTATGGGGTCGGAAATCAAAATTGTAGAAATTTCACACGGAATGACAAACCTATGTATATATACCCTTTTTCACTGTGTGAAGGGTATAATAAATGAGCTGAAGATGATAGTAACAGATTTTGAACCAATTTTGACAAATGCTCTAAACAAACTGTCTTTTAGATTTTACTTCTTAACGTCCTTATTAATGACATAAGCTGTTTTGTCAAATATCCACAGATACGTGAATATATCTTTATGGATGCTTGTCATTAACTATATTGTGATTGTTATGTTGGTAAAACTATTATTTGCACTGTAAAATGAGCTTAACTGATCATTATTTCGTCAAAAAGATAAAAAATGTTTTTCGTATAATGCAATTATAATCATGTGAAAGTGATGGAGTCTTTAATCAAATTTGTATTATGCTAAATGAATAAAGCCAGTATTGGCAGACAAATTTTAAAATATAAAACTATGATTTCGGTTATAAATATGGAAACGTTGCTCTAAATTACGTATGCAAATACTTGGGTGTTAAACTATTCGAATTTTCGTTTAAATCGTTTAACTGATAAATAAATTTTTAGGTTACGAGGTTACATATAAAATAATATAATGAACTAGCTAATACCCGGTGTGCTTCGCCACCCCCATCGTAATGAAATAAAAATTTTATAGTTCAAAAATATATTTATTTTGCAAGTGCCACGCTTACTATTACTAAATCAACCATTTCTTATTCAAATAATAATATAGACGTCAAAGTGTCTCTTGCAAAATTTGGGTACTCTAACTATTATCGCTTCCCAGATATACGAATTTTTGTATTTAATTCATATAACAGGTGCCACGCCCACTATTACTAAAGCATTCATATCTTATCAAAATAGTCATATAGATGTCAAAGCTTCTCGTGCAAAATTTGGGTACTCTAACTGTTATCGCTTCCCGAATATACGAATTTTAGTATTCAATTGCTATGAGAGCTGCCACGCCCACTATTTCTAATGTACCCATTTTTTCCAGAAATGTTTATTTGGGTGTCAAAGTTGCTCTTGCAAAATTTTAGTACTCTAATCAATATCGTTTTCCAAATATACGAAATTTAGTATTTAATTCATGTGGCCACGCCTACTATTGAAAATCCGCCCATTTTTTACCCAAATGTTTGTGTGGATGTCAAAGTTTACCGTACTTAATTTGAAGACTCTAGCTGCATTAACTTTCGTGATATATAATATTTAATACTTATTCTTTAATAGGGCGTGGCACCCCGCCCACTTACAATTTCAAACCAAAGTATATCCTGTAGTTCCTTCCAGACATACAGAAAGATTCTGTAAAAATTTTAAGGCAATCGGTCCAGCCGTTTAACCGTCTATAAAGCACAAACAAACATACAAACACGCATTGATTTTTATATATATGAGTTTATCAGATCCTCAACACCATATTACTTTATACTAAATTAATTCATTGTGATTTTGATCATGTCGTCAAAAATGAACGATTTAGAAATGGATGTTATTTCAACGTTAAATGCATTTCGTTAAGTGTTAATTATGAAAAAATCCTAAGTCAAAAATTTTCATAAATAAAAATGTATGGAAATATAAGATCATTTCCACTATTTTAACATGATGATTATATCAAATTCTTGCGAATTCATTGGGAGCTTTTCAAACAGCAATTTTAATACGTTTGCTAGCAGCAGGATTTATCCATAGGCAGGGAATGGGGCATCATACGAATTGAAGCCGAGAGACCATAAAAAACGATCTTGTAAACAGAAAAACTTCTTGAAAGCTATAAAGGAAAATGACTTTTAGACTTAATTAATAACTGCGATAAAAAATCGAACCATTAGGATTAATTGCAGCGTAAGAGATCGTGTGTGATTGAATACCAAATATTCATGATGCTTAGGTAATGTTTTTGGTAGGACCAAAAGGATCCTATTAAAGGATGCTGAAGTCGGAGCAGACCATCACGTGGAATCTGTACCGAACGCAACTGATTCGTTTGTAGAGATCATAGGTAAAAAAATCTGCAGAATATGTGGCCAGAAATGAAACCGTAATATTCAATTATATCAACTATTGACCGTATGTTGTAATACCTGTTAAAAACTTTTAAGACAGAAGTAGTTTAGATATTTTGATCCACCCGTCCTATAGTCAAGATCTTGCCTTGTTTGACTGCTATTTGTTGTGATCGATGCAGTAAGCTCTCTATGGGATATACTTTACTTGATACGTTCTTTAACTCAAAAGATAAGCACTAAGATTAAAAAAGTTTATAGCTAACGATGGCCATGTAAATATTAATCAATAGTGTAAACAAATTAATAGTTAAAACAAAAGCTACGAACTTGAAAAAATCCCGCATTTTTAAGTTATACACTTGATTTAGATTTTAAAAATTATTTTTCTGTTGTATTCGTAATAACCAAGACAAGGTTTGTATAAAATAACATTCGAAAAGTGGGCGTGGCCGCATATATGTAAAAGCATCACTTTATAATGGTTCGACGTATTTCCTTGATCTTTTTTTCGTAATAACGAGGACAAGTTATATGTACAAAATAATTTTAAAAGTGGGTGTGGTATCTCTCATATAAAGATGATGAATTTGTTTTGCAATTTCCGCATTTATTTAAGATTATAACTTGGAAGCGTATTAACGAATTTTGCTGACTTCATAATTATAATTTCATATTAATCATTAATTGAAGAATCTGTTCTTGGCATCTCCCCTTAAAAAAATATTTTTTTTTTCATATATGTATTAAATACTCCTGCAATATGTATGCAAGAGCATCACTTGACAACAACTCGACCTATTTCCTTGATGATTTTGTGTTAAAAGATTTGTATGAACAAAGAAAAAAAAAAAAATTAAATAAAAAGTGGACGCGGTATCCCGAAAATGTTTGTGAGAGCATTAATAGAGAACCGAATGATTTCGCTAATTCTTTGTGCGTTGTATTAGTAATTTCCATGACAAAGATTAAAAAATAATAATTATAAAATAGAGCGTAATATCTCCAATACAAAGAAAATATATTTAAGAAATATTTGTGAACTATAATTCCAAATATTTTTAAATTTCTTATAAATTATATTTTAAAACGCATATACTTGCCATTAGTAAATCTAGTTTATATATTTTGATCTTAATCCATTAGTCTGCTAATATAAAATAGAGCGTAATATCTCCAATACAAAGAAAATATATTAAAAAAAAAAAAAATTACCAATTATGTTTCAACATTCATGATGAACGATTGAATGCACTAATGGTAATACGAGTATTTCTGAAAATTTTAAAATAATTGTCAGGGTTGTCAAAAATAACTTTTTAATGTTAAATTATCCTTTAATTGTTTTAAATTTGAAACATGTCAGTTTGTGTGTAACAGATATAGCTGTGAGAAAGGAGAAAATTTAATTTTTTTCTAATTATTTAAAATCAAAAATCTTTAACTTATGGAATTTAGATATTTTTTACCCGCTTTACATTTCTGGCAACACTGATAATCATTAATCATACTTGTATTTATTATGTGTTTTGATCTTTCTTTTCTTGTTTTTGTAATGTACTTTAAAAGGTATTGAATTTATTTTAAATTTGTATCTGTCTGCTTAGCACCCACAACACTTGAACTTGATTAACAATAGTTTTTTAAACAGCATTTCAAGCAAATTTTTAGAAAAATGTTGAAAAAAGTATTATTATGAAAAAGATGTTTAAACAATGCAACTTTAAACCCATAAGTTTTAACTATGATCAATTGTTTTTTCCTTTTCTACGAGTATTAAATTCAAAAAAGTAACTCAAAACCATTTATAACACCCACAGCAAAATATTGGCACGAAACTTTTTATCTCACAAAACCAAAAAAAATTTTTACTACATACACTAAAAAGATTTATTTTATAATCAATAAAGGTCAAATGTTAGATTTTTTATTTGTATCAGTCGCATTTGCTCGCATGTTTTCTCTAAAGAAATTTTTTTGTAACTTACATGGTTAAGCATACGTACATACAACCATTAAGCGATGCTATCTTAAGGCCATGACTGACTATCCTACAAAGTCGTGCGATTATGTCAAATAAAAATCTGATAGTTTTCTTTCCTACATGAAAAAATCGCAACAAAATGTGTTATTGGATGCCACACTGTCATACTTGCTCAGAAAAAGCAACTCTGATCGCACGGAAACTATTATTTTATGAAAATTTCCAAAAGATTATCAAATCGGACACACTTGTCAAAAAATCTGTCAAACATGTGCACTTTGTGTCCACACTATCACACTTTCTGAACACACATAAAATTTTTGACATATCGAACGACTAAATCTGATAGTCAGTCATGGCCTTTAGCGGTTTTCGCGCTATATTTAGCACGTTTCAACACACAAAATTCGCATATTATTTTAGAACGCGCTAGATTAAAAAGAAAGTTTTAAAAACAACATTATCGAGCAGATATTAACCATTGATAATAGTAGTAATAGTTAGGAGCCTGTCGATTTATCTTTAACCGGAACCTATTTGTAATAAACTGCAATAAAAATATTTTTAATATCTAAATTAAATATTTTTTTAAAGTAAAATTAAAATGATAACTCACATTTGGACACCCTTTATTTATCTTACATAATTTAAGTATGCTTAAGACATTTGATATTTGTATTTCTGCTTTGTTAACGACTCAAACATTGGCGTAACTATACCATTCTCAGTATAAGATTTTGCCACCAAAACACAATTTCAATTAATAAAAAATCATTTTAACCTCTGCTAAATTCACAAAACTATCTTTGATGGTTTTAGAAAAATAATAAGTTTTCATTTCAAAATTTTCTATTAAAATTAAAGCAAAATAAAATTTTATCACTATATAGCATGTTTCGAGTTAATGTCTAGCGCCTTTTGATTATAAATAGGTAGGTTAGGTTAGGTTGAAAAGGAGGGGTATAAAAGCCCAAACCCATGACAGGTATACACCTATGCCCAGTTGGCATGTTGTGCGCTCCATGTGGAAAACGGAATTCCCAAACAAAAAACCATAAACATAATTTCCCATAAATAACGAACTAGTCCAAGAAACCAGTCCCCTCAATGTAACGCCTTATGGATCTCCAGTTCGAGTTACCCAGGTATTCCAAGTTCGGCATAGTATCCACTGTTAAATTTTCGCGCCTAATATGCCCAAACGCAGGACAATGACAGAGGTAGTGTACCAGAGTCTCATCCTCTTCCTCGCGAGCTCTACATGTCGTCTCCTCAAATAATCTCATGCGAGCTAGATGAGTTCTCAACTCCGTATGACCTGTAATTACACCGATTAATTTCCTAAGTGTAGGTCTACTTAGTCTCAGAATCTCCTTTGACTTCCCAAGATTTGGGTCACCCCAGAGTGTTCTTGTCACCTTACCGACATCAGTGCTTTGCCATTTTCTGACATGTTCTTCCATTGCCCAACGTTTAAGTTCATCCTTAAATCGTTTAAGGGGTTTGGCGTTCTCCAAAGTTATAGTACTCAGAAGAGCTCCTTGGATAATTTGTCGGCTTTCTCGTTTCCGATCAGCCCGTGATGGCTTGGTACCCATATTATCTCCAGATGTTCACAATTTGCATATGAGTTTATCTCACTCTTGCATTGCAACACGTTCCGGGATTCAACTTTCTCCTTTCTCAATGTCTTAATCACTGATTGGCTATCCGTAAAGATACGAATCGGAGTTTCGCTATTCGTTTCCTTTATCCATTTAATTCCTTCCGTAATCGCCATGATCTCAGCCTGAAAAATAGTGTTGTGATCTGGTAGACGGAAGTATTTGCTTCTATTTCGGCTTATGTCGTACAAGCCCATTCCAGTTTGGTCACCAATCTTTGAACCGTCTGTGTAAAGATCGATTCCGTGGGTGTTTCCCATCCTGATTATCTCATCCCATTCTCCCTCTTCCGGTATAATAGTGATGCAGTTAATATTCTCATATCTCATCGGGATTTTATCACATGTTAATTCCGTAATATTTCCCATCGGTAAGATATCCGTTATTCTTTGGTATCTGGTCTTATGTTCTCTTATAAGCCACTCATCTATTGCCATTAATCTTGTGGCAGCTAAGGCCGCTTCATATTTTACCTGTATCTCAATAGGCCAAATGGATAATATATTCTCAATGGCCATTGTCGATGTGGTCCTCATGGCGCCGCAAATACTAATGCAGCACTGTCTCTGAATCTTTTGAAGGGGTTTTATATTCACCCTCTTCTCTAAGGATGCCCACCACACTAACGAAGCGTACGTAATTGTAGGCCGCAGTACACTCGTATATAGCCAATGAGTCATCCTTGGGCTTAAGCCCCATTTTGAGCCAATCACTCTTCTGCAGAGGGCCCATATTCTTTGAGCTTTTTCCACTTTACATTCAATGTGGTCCTTCCAGGATAGTCTCCAATCAAGTACTATTCCTAGGTATTTGACCTTATCAATCTTTATTGTCTTATTCGGAAAGATGGGATAGCTATGCACCGGTATCTTCCTCTTTCTCGTAAACAAGCAGATTTCAGTCTTTTCCGGGTTGACATTGAGCCCTCGCTCCTTCGCCCAGTTATAGGATATATTCAAAGCCTCCATTGCTCTCATACATAAAGAATTTGGATTCGTCCCCCTGATTAGTATCGCAACATCATCTGCGTAACAGTTAGGCTTGAATCCCTCGTTCGATAGAATCCTCAGTAGACTATGTATGGTAGTTACCCATAATAATGGAGATAAAATACCTCCCTGCGGGGTTCCTCGACATACTTTGTACCTTCTTCTTACTCCATTTGCCTCACAATTTATCCTAAATAGGTAACATACATATATGTATTTATGTACATTAGACAGTACCGAAACGAAATGCTCCAAATAGTTTTGAATAAAAAAAAAATTTACCTTCTGTTAATGCCCAAGATTTAAAGAAAATTTTAAAAAGGGAATCTTATGTTTTTTTTAAATTACTTTGGCGAAATTCTTTATATTATCGAGGGTATAGGGTGAGTTTTTAGCTTGTAAACTGTCACAGTCTAGCGAACATATGCACGTACATTGCATATACTTGTATATTTTAGCAAGAAGTTTGATTGATTGATTTAAAGTGAATACTAACTAATAAATGAATTAATTTAATGAAAAACGTAAAAGATTAAATAATTTTAATAAGGGATTAGAATAATAAAATAATGCAAATTGAATAAAATTGTTTGTTGGGTTTATTAGGAAGTTTTTATTTTTGTTTCTTGCTTTATTTAAAATTCTCATATTGTTTATGAAAAATTTTAAATAAAACTTGTGATAATTTTAAACTTTTTAATAAATTTTATGGTTTAAAGGTCTACTGATGATCTGGCATAAGCACCAGTGAAATGCATATAGACCAGCTTAAACCCAACAACCAATAAAAACTATAATTTTAATAACGTTATAAAATTAAAATTTTGTAATTCATAACAAAAATATTTTATTAAAATTAATTTTAAAATGCGATACGACAGAGGACTCTATCTCTGCCAGTCCACTACTTGAAAATTTTTATGAAAATATACTACATCCCTTCAAGATCCAACTGATGCAACAATTAAAGCCAGCGGACCATCAATTATATCGTTGGTTCTGTAAATGGGCTGAGAATCAAAATTGAAGTTTTTTTAAAATGGCTCAATTCGACATTAGATCCCGAAAAAATCAGTTTTTTAATCAGTTTACATGTCGAAGGCGTCATCGGCACATTTGCTTTAAGTCCGAAACCGGTGAAAATATTATAATATTACTAGCTGAGCCGGTAAACGTTGTTTTGCCATATAAATTATTTCTAGGAAATATTTTTTTACTTCAATAAAAATAACCAACTTAATTAAAATCAAAAGCTTTGTAGATAATGAAAGTATGCTTTATTTAGGTTAATAAATTATTCTTTATTAAAGTGAACTTTAAATGAACTTCAGCCAGAATAAAAATTATAAAGTCTTTAAAACATTTAAGTTCAACAATAAAATAAAAATTAAAAAAAAAGTAACGAATATATTTTAAATTACAATTCTTGATAGCTATCTAAAATTTCATCGAAGTCGAGACGTTATTTAGGTGAGGCATAAATTGTCCCTTGGGGTAAGTCATCTTTAATATGTAGGAGTATGAAAAATGGATGTTGTCCGATTTTTAAACGTTTATTTCTGCATTGCTTGGACTATAAATTGTGTACAGTTTTAACAAAATTACTGATAAATATATCGATGCGCGTACATAATAAAAAAAGTGCGTTTTAGTATGCGTGGTAAGAAAAAAGTATCCTATTAGTTAGGGCTATTAATTAGGGTAATGTTGACCGATTCTCAGACCTAGCCGATATACGCACATTTCATGAAAATCGGTCGATCCATTTCGGTGGGGTTTAATCACAAACACCGCGACTCGAGAATTTTATATATTAAAATAATAATATGTTGAACATTACAGGGTAATTGTTTGTAACTTTTTTATTCCTTATTTCATTGAAAATCAGTTGAAGAACAAATGGTTCAAAAAAGGCCTTCACTTTATTAAGCCAAACGCTTGGGAACCGAATTATCCTAAGAAATTAACCTGTGAACTGGTTACCTCGTTCGCTTGACTTCACAACTTTGATATACTCTTTGTAGAGGTACGTCAAATATCTGGTCTATGCTGATAAACTAGCAACTATTGATTATTTAGAAGCCAACATTTGACGTACTTTTATTGAAATAAGACCGAGTATGCTCAAAAAGTGGTGCGAATTGGCCCTACAGTATGAAATTTATAAAGCGTAGGCCATATGCCAAGAAGGAGTAGCATAAAATTAAATATTTAATTAAATATCTGTTTACAACGAAGGGTTATTTCCTCTATTGTTTAATGTGTTGTAATTTTCTATAAAAAAACTGTTGCAGACATTAAGGCTCGAATAATCAACTGTTATAAAAATTTTAAAAGAAAAGGTCAAATAAAAATAAAGAATTAATAATTTTAAATAATTTTTTATAGTTTAGAACCATTAACAAATAAAAACTCATACTCATTATTCTCACATCTATATATTTATAAACATTTTATTTAACAATATTTGATGTATTTTTGTTTTGTTTTTTTTTTGCACTAATATAAAATCTATATAAATTTTACAAAATAAATGTTTTATTAAAATAATATTCATAAAAAATATAATAGTTATAATAATACATACTTACATAAAAATACATTTACAAAAATCGGAAAAACATTGTTAGAGATAAAAATAAATATACAATCTAAACATTTATATATAAAATATTTACTTACATATCTATGTATACATACTTATTTATGTGTGTTTGTAAATGTTTTGTAAATCTAATATGTAATTATATATACACGCCAAAAACTTAAGCATACAAAATAATATAAATGACTATGGTTTAGTGATGCAGCTAAACGTAAACGAGGGCGGTAAGCGTATTTTAGCTGTTAAAAATTCTTGTGAGCATACAATTTGTATGACGCAAACCAAAATACCGCGGCAACAATAATTTGAAATTGAACAAGTAAGAGCGCTATATTCGGCCGTGCCGAATCTTATATACCCTTCGCAACGTGTAGTCATGCAATAACAGTAGTTTGTATCACCATCCATCCCATATGAAATACGTACAAACATATATAAAAACATTCCATTGTAAAATTATAAATTTACTTATGTATGTTAAAAAAAAAATAGAAAAAAAAAATAAAAAAAAATTAAAAAAAAAAATTAAAAAAAAAGTTTTTAAAAAAAATAATTAAAATATATATAATAAATATAAAACAAAAATAAAAAAAAAATTAAAAAAAAATAATAAAAATATAAATAATATAATAAATATAATTGAAAAATTATGGGAGCATATCCCAAAAAATTTAGTAAATTAACTTATAAAAGATTTTATTTTTCGGTTGCCCTTATAAGCATTTCGTGTTAACCAACGGTTAGCCAAATGTTAAAGGGATTAGAAAAATAAAATAAATTCAAAATTAAAAAAATTGTTGGTTGGGTTTTTGAAAAAGTTTTTTATGGTTTTTTGTTTTATTTTTGAATTCTCATTTTGTTTATGAGAATTTAAAAATATAACTTATAAAAATTTTAAACTTTTTCAAGAATTTGGGTAAAGGTTTACTGATGATCTGGCATAAGCACCAGTGAAATGCATATAAACCAGCTTAAACCCAACAACCAAATAAATATAATTGAAAAATTATGGGAGCATATCCCAAAAAATTTAGTAAATTATAAATAATATATTAATAAAAATTAAAAAAAAAAATAAAAAAAATTTTTTTTGGCTTAGCTGGGATTCGATGCCATGTTTACTCTAACCAGTATGTGTACACGTTTGTATGTATGTATGTTGTTGTTGTAATGTTGTTTTTGTGAAAAAAAAAATCGAGGTGGTCGTGGGTTTTTGCTCATATCTCAGTTGTTTATGTACCGATGTTTCTGATTTTAATACCGATCTACTCCCGAATATTTTTGATATTTTAATACCTCACCCGTGTCCAAGCGATGTCGGGGGGCTTTAAAAAGTTGATTTCCACATACACACGGACAGATGGTCTGACGGACAGACGGTCTGACGGACAGACTGACAGAGCTTAATCGATTCTCCTATTCATAAGCTTTCAGAAAATATATACTTTATGGCGTCGGAAATGAAAATTGTAGAAATTTCACACGGAATGACAAACCTATATACATATACCCTTTTTCACTGTGTGAAGGGTATAAAAATCAAATTGAATTGAAAGTTGGCTGCAGTACAATTGTTGTGGTTTTTAAAGCGAATTCATATAAGGCAATCCCAATTCTACAATAACACAAAAAAAATCTGCATTTTATTTGTGTAAAAATATTGGCTAATTGTCAAAAAGCTAAAAAACAACTGTCTTTAGAATACATAATAATAAAACAAGTAAGAGCACTATATTCGGCTGTGCCGAATCTTTTATACCCACCACCAATTTTGTGTACATATAAAGTACAATATTTATTATTTTGTTAATCGCTATGGAATAATCTCTTTATAATAAAATATGTATCACTTTCTTTGTAGAGAGTGATTAAATTTTAAGGGCTCATGTTGAAGGTTAACTACACCTAGTCTTTAAACTTATTTTCTGCATTTCACTTGACATTTCTCAATTTCAAACTTACTCAATTTGATCCGTGGAAAGATACGCAAATGAGCAACGCTTTAAAGTTATTCAGGTTTTTTATAAAAATGGGCGTTCAAATCAAAATGCATTTTGTGCACTTCGTAATTCTTTTGATCAACATAATCGTTCAAATTCGTCCACAATCGGGAGAATTGTAAAAAATATTTAAATTTCTGCAAAACAGGTCTGTATAAAATGTTAGAAAATCTGTGAATGCCTTCTTAGTTCGTTTAATGGGAACCACTGCTGGTTTTTGCGATAGTGTGGCAAAACAGCAGTCAACCTCGCCTCATCATCATGCCCAACAATTGAGCATCAACATTGCCATTGAAAATTTGGACCATCAGATAGAGGAGTGGCGCCAAGGATGGGGGGGCCATTTGGCCGATATTTTGTTAAATACATAATTGAACCATACAAATATTATCATTATTAAAAGAAAGGATAATAATTTCTTAAATAATTTGTGTTTTATTTAAAATCAACATTGGCCCTTAAAATGTAACCACCCTTTATAACTTCGATATGCTACTAAAATGCTTTTGTAAATGTAGTCTTTCAATGAAAGTGGGCATTAAAGTAGGCGTGTCAATAAAGTTTCTGCTAATAAATACAACTTAGATATTTCAATATAGTCCTTTATTTTCCCAAAAACTTTGTCAATTGAGAAATTACATGAATTTAAGATAAACCGTTATATGGGAGGTAGTCGTTGAAGTGGGTGTGTCACCTAAACTTTTTGGCACAACAATAAAATTGATTAGAAGGATATACGTAGCAAATTTTATCATCATACCTCTTATTTTGGCGGTTTTATGAGCTTTTAAATTACATTAACGCTTGATAACGTGAAAAGTGGGCGTTATAGTAGGCGTGTCAAAGTTATTTTTGCGAATGAGTACAACTTAGGTGTTTCAATATAGCCCTTTGTTATTCCAAAATCTTTATTAATAGATAAATTATATGAATTTTAGTTAAAACGTTTTATGGGAGGTGGGCGTAAAAGTGGGCGTGGCACCTTAATTTTCTGGCACAGTAATGACAATGCCGAGGGGGATATACGTAGCAAATTTGATCATCATACCTCTTATTTTGGCGGTTTTATGAGCTTTTAAATTACATTAACGGTTTATAACGTGAAAAGTGGGCGTTATAGTAGGCGTGTCAAAGTTATTTTTGCGAATGAGTACAGCTTAGGTGTTTCAATATAGCCCTTTGTTATTCCAAAATCTTTATTAATAGAGAAATTATATAAATTTTAGTTAAAACGTTATATAGGAGGTGGGCGTAAAAGTGGGCGTGGCACCTTAATTTTCTGGCACAGTAATGACAATGGCTAGGGGGATATACGTAGCAAATTTTATCATCATACCTCTAATTTTGGCGGTTTTATAAGCTTTTAAATTTCATTAACGGTAGATAACGTGAGAAGTGGGCGTTATAGTGGGCGTGTCAAAGTTATTTTTGCGAATGAGTACAACTTAGAAGTTTCAATATAGCCCTTTATAATTCCAAAATCTTTATTAATAGAGAAATTATATGAATTTTGAGTAAAACGTTATATGGGAGGTGGGCGTAAAAGTGGGCGTGGCACATTGATTTTCCGTTACAGAAAAGCCTCTCACCAAAAAGCAAAGTGTGCAAAATTTCAGAGTCGTACATCTAATTTTGTTGCTTTTATGACGTTTTTGTTTTTAAATATACCGAAAAATACACTGTGCGGTATAAATTTTCGTACATTTTGATCGATAACTCCTCTCCTAATGCATAGATATAGATAATTTTCGGGGAAAAATATTGCTTTTACTCAGGAAATATATATTCGAAGTTTAATGAGTCTACGTTAATGCGTTTGGACACAATTCCATTTTATTCGATGTTCGAAGGACACGGTTTTTTCGACTTACTCGTGCTTTTCGAGCTATAACTCTCTTCCTAATATTCCGATTTAGCCTATTTTCAATACCAAACAAACCTTGTCTATAAGAAAGATTGTGGCAAAGTTTGAGCCCCCTAGCTTTTTCGGTGCGACCTCTATCGTGCTTTCAACAGACGGACAGATGGACAGACGGACGGACATAGCTAGATCGTCATCAAATCAAACCCTGATTCAGAATATATATACTTTATGGGGTCTAAAATGGATATTTCGATGTGTTACAAACGGAATGACAAAATGAATATACCCCCACCATTTTTTTGGTGGCGGGTATAAAAATAACCAAACAAAAGTAAAACAATGAAATTATCGTTATATTTATTAAAAATACTTTTTGTGGTATAGTTATATCTGTGTCATAAAGAAAAAGCTGCTTAAGTTGACATAAGCTTAAATTGATCCACATCGTTGCAATTTAGGAATTTTCAACTATCTCTCAGGCAAATTTTGAAATATTTTGGCCAACTTTACAGAAATTTATAGCGTAATAACGTATTGCCTATATTTTTTCAAAAAATAATATTATTTGGAATAATAATTTATTTTAACTTATGATTTAGATAAATATACGAAAATAAATATGCTCTTCTATTTGTATTGAGCGGAATTCGTATAATAGTCTTTATTTTAAAGAGAATCGATTTTTTTAAATAAATTCAAAAATTTAAAAGTACTTTCCTGAAAAACTATGAAAACAGATATAAGCAGTTTCTCCTTATTGTCACAGATATATCAAATATATATATTGTTAATTGTGTTGTAAAAAATTATATAAAAGAAGTAGGAAAAAGCCAAAACTTTGTTTCCTAAACGTATGGCAGTTGTTGGCAAAAAGTGTTCCTCACATGCAAGGGCAGAGCTGAGAAGTTTTTCATACGAATTCCACTCCACGTTTTTCTTTCGTCGAAATCTTTTGGCTTACAAAATACCAAATAAGAAAATTTCATGAACACTTCTGTTCATTACACAACGTTGATTCTCTTTTTAGGTTTGTCACTTGAGCGGCAGCACTACACCTGCCGCTCTTGTTTAGGTTTGGCTGTTAGAAATAATTAATTATTTTATATTTCCTCAATATATATTTATTAAATTTTTTTAATTAAAATCTTTAAAACAATATTTTGTTTAAAAACTTAGGCAGTTGTTCCCCTCTAAATGTCAAACTTTTATATTTTTTATTCATCTCTCATAATTCCCAATTGTCAAGGAAATTCTATCCGAAATTCAATCACCTTACAAAACGATTCCTCGCGCAATGTATACCACCAAACATAAGCAAGGACGTCGGCAAAGTAACAGTAAAAAAGTGTATATGTGACAGCGCATAGAGAAAGGGACCTAAGGGTAAAAAAAAAACAATTTTCATTTTTTTTTGATGTGGACAACATCTGAGCATCGAATGAGACCGATACCATGCTTCAAAAGTGTTCCCTGTCAGAGATATGCGCGTTTTTTAAAAGTGAAGTCGACGATTCTAAGCGCAAATAGAAACTATAAAAAATTTATTTTTTTCCTTATGAACAATTTAAAAAAATAGAAAAATCATTTAATCTTTAAAATGGCTCTCCTGAACAAAGCCTGTTTTTACCCTTAGATCCTTTTCTCTATGCGCTGTCACATATGTACAATTTTATGTTTTGAGGTGGAGAAAACGTATTGTGTATTGGACATAACTAATAAAGATTAGCTGTAAATGGTTAATTTTGTCTGCAAACACAAATCTTAACATAAATAAATGAATTGGCGTACGTTGGTCACACCATAACTAGAGAACGGGCGAAACAATTTGGAAATTTTTTCTTACAATAATTCTTAAATCTTAAGTAAGGTTCTTACGAACAGCTTTTTCCACAATCTTAATTGAGCATGTCACCTCCCATACAAGACCAACCGGTTTTGCGGCATATCCAAACATCGGCGAGACCGATTTGTTTAATGTTTCATAAAATAATTCTTCAAGCTCAGGTAAGGTTCTTACGGACAGCTTTTCTTGAAATTCAAAGTGGGCGTGGCATTTCCCAGACAAAGCCAACAGTTTTTGTAGCATATTTAAATCCTGACCAATTTCTTCCAGCCAGCACTTAGATCGCTTACATGGTTCGACAACTGTTACCATTGACGGTAATCTGATTCTAATTTAAAAAATGGACCATTGAATCAAACAGCTCATAAACCACACCATACCATTGTTTTTGATGGATATAATGGCAGTTCTTGGTTATGTTCGGGTTGCTTATCAGCCCAAATAAGTCAATTTCGATCATTAACGTACTCATTGAGCCTGAAATATGCCCCATTACTAAACACAATTTCACGATAAAACACCGGAAAAATATTTCTCACAACGGTATTTTTCGTAATACAGCTGAACCATTTGGAGACAATTTTACAAATCAATTTAGTATGAGTCATGCGTGCCTATTAAACCTCACGATTAATTACCCGATGTGTTATTTCTTATCGAAACCCTTTATTAATTGTTTAAAGCCAAGTTTAGCTTATTTAGGCTGGCATTACCTTGTTTATATATTTTGTATGCTGAAGTTTTTTGATGCACCTGATGAGTATTAATATGATTATTGGAGTGCTCCATTTTATATAAAAACGAGCAACATTTGCAAAGTATTTTCTAAAATAAAGATTTTTAATTGTTTTTCCGAATATATAAAGTGTAAGTGCCTCTGATATTTAAGGGACATTGTATTCGACTTTGTATATATGATCTACAAGTATAAAAATCAATTTCTTAAAGGGTGTTTTTTTAGAAGCAGGAAATTTTAAAATATTTTTTATTTACTATTATTTACCTTTTATCTTAAATTAAAATAGACAGACAATATTTGAAATATCAAATAATTATTTATTTTCTAAATAATTAATATGAACTGAGAAGTCACTTGACATCAGTTGTTTTGCAAGTTAATTATTTGTAGCATCAGACACCGTGCTTGTAATTCAGCAAATACACATTGACATCCTTATTCTGAACTTTATTACGGTAATTACAATTGTAACAAAATTTGACTTAAATGTCAGTTCTCATATGAAAATTTTAAAGTCTCAGTTTTATTAAATTTTTGTTACAGTTTTCATTTAATTACAAAATTAAGAAAAAGGGTACAAAAAGCATTTATTTATTTATATTCTTGAAAAAGTATATATTTTGGAAACTTTGTTTGCAAGAACACAAACACCCGCGAAAAATACAAAAAGAAATCTTTATAATAAACAGTTGTGAACTGCTTCAGGTTATGTCAGATAAACCTAAAATCGTAATTGTGAAAGCAAAAATTAAAAACAGTTTGAAAATTGTCACTTTTGACAGACATGCGAAATAATAGATGGATCGTGCAACTGACAAAGCCACTGTTAAATACAGTATGTAAAGGTGTCTTTATAGTCGTCAAAAAAGTTGCTGGTTTGTTTGTATCAACCAATGCAATATTAAAAGGTTTCTTCGTCATAAACATATTTATCAGTATTGCTACTTTTTACAGTCACAGAAAACAGTATTACAAGTATAATATTATTTGTAAAAAAACACCCTTTATTAGTTCTTTGTTTCATATTATAGTGTCAAATCAATTGTTAAGGTATCATGTCCTACATTTTCTTGCAGTTTATGCGGAATTTTGTTTAAACCATGCAAAGTTTCTCAATTTTAATTCTTCCTGGAAGTCGTTTATGTGTGAGGTGTTCTAATATTTAAATTCATTTCACTGTAAAAAATTATAATGTTATACTGATATACAATTATTTTATTTTTACTTACATTTTTTAATAAACCGATGTCAAAAGGCCGATACTAATCTAGCTAAAAAAACTGTTTAGAAAATTAATATTTTAATAGAATTGTTTTCAAAATTTAATTTTTAATTAAATATCAATTTCATAATAAAGGGCGGTCCAATATTTTGTGCACTTTGCGATTTTTTTGGTCATTATATAAGGCCCACTTATATCTCAGTGGAGTTGTTTATAAGGAGAAGTGACGCATTTGAGCAAACGAGTATTCAAGAGTGATTGTTAAAAAGCAAAGAGTTACTGTTTGTTGCGGCTTATATGCTGACGGCGTTATCGGGCCGTACTTCCAAGCAATTACGATTAATGGGTTTCGCTATCATTATTGAGAATAATGACCTTCACGTTAAGGTGGTTCTAACTGGATAATCTCACTTGCCACACAGCCAAAAAAACAATGGCTCTTTTGCGCGAAAAACTCAATGGACGTGTTATCTCGGACATGGCGGTGTTAATTGTCCACTACGCTATGTGACTTGACACCGTTGGACTTCTATATTAAGGGTTAAAGTGTACGTCAATAAGCCAAGCACAATTCAAGGACAGGATGAGATAATTCGGCCCATTAACGATATTGGACCTCAATTATGTCTCATTGTTATTGAAAATATGCTTCGTTGGATAGAAGTATGGCGAGCATTTTGGATATGTTGTTTGTCAAAGATTCTTCTGTTATAATAAAAAATATTAAGATAATTCTCTGAAAACTTTTTGTTTTATTTAAAATTAACATCGTGCGTTTTAATTGGATCACCCAGTATAAGAAATTCACAAAAACTTTCTACACACGATTTGATGTAAAATTAGATTACGGCTATAAAAAGTGCAAATTACATGCATGTTTAAATAAAGAAAGCAATTTAACAAAAATGGTTTATTTGTGTGTCAATAAAGTAGGTTGCATATGAATTTTAAGATATTTTAATTTAATTTTTTTGATTTTTAATTTAATCTTTTAATCACAAAAGAAAAGTAAGTAAGAATGCTATATTCGGCTGTGCCGAATTTTATAATACCCTTCACCATCATGTATATAGGAATAGTCACCACATTGTAGCTTAGCTTAAATATTATCTTATATGCCATTTTGCTTTAATATTTCCTATCCCATCTTCGATTCTGAATTTTTTATAGTTAGCTGTATTCTAGTAGTCAAGCCCTTTCATTTGATACCCGTAATGTGGGGGTTGAAGGGTCATAGCCGTAACTTCTATTTTTGACGCCATTTTAATTTGGTTGCCATCTTGGATTTTAACTTTATCAATGTTTACTGCCTAATCTTCGTTTGATACCAATACTGAAACATTTTGGTGACTTGTACGCCATTTTGCAGTGGCGGCCATCTTAGATTTCAAATTCGTTTTAGTGTTCTATATTCTGCTAGTCAAGCCGTTTTCTTTGATATCCCTATCGTTTCTCTCCGTTGTTCAAAAGCCAAAAAAAAAAATAGATTTTTGCTTGTACATTTTAGAAAAAACACCGAAGGTTTTTTTCTGCTTATATCTCAGTTAGTTTTCAACCGATTTGTCAGTTTTTCTCAGCAGTAATTTTTTAGTCTAAGGGTTCTATTTTGGTTTCTCTAGCAAATTAAAAAATTAATTTGAAACTTTAAAAACTAAACATATTAAAAAAATATATTTTTTTGCCTATAACTTTGTCGGTTAGTAATGGATTTAATTAAAAATTATTTCAGAATATCTCTAGAAGCGTATTTTACCTATAAATAGTAACAAATGTCTCTATAAATTAAAAAATTTTTATTTTTGTGGTAAAAATATGGGCAAAAACAGAGGCAGTCGTGTTCATGTTCTTATATCTCTGAAAGTTATGGGGCGATTGTGCTGGATTTCAGTAGCGATTCATTCCCATATATTGGCAAATATTCTAAAAGTGGATTGTAAACAACACCCGGACATTCGGATATGGCTCAATCGGCTCCCCTAGTTGTAAGCTTTCAGAAATGAGCATTGAAGAAATTACAAATGGAATTACAAACCTATATATACCCTTGTGCTCTACAGGTGAAGGGTATAAAAAAGAACATGAAGAGGCTCTTAACTAATACCTCTTTTGCAGAACAACTATTACAAACCAGACAACTTGTTAGTTTTATTAGTGTTTAGTTTAAACACGCACTGAAAAAAAATTTAATTTTAACATTTTGGTCCTACAACAATTTTGCATCACCTTTTGACATCCTTGATAACGTAGTAAATGCTAGACAATAAACACATCATTTTTTTTAAGTGCACGTACACTAATACTTAAATGTATGTATATGTGTTTGTACGATAAATGTACCTTATAATATATATATAGTATTTTTATTTTTTTGCTATTGTTTAAATTCATTTATCTCTGTTTCCTAAAAATATTGTTGATTTTTATGACATTTTTTTTAGTTTTAATCATTTCAACATTTATACAAATTTCCTAAAACTATTTTTTTTTTTTCTTAAAAAATAACATAAATGTTTAAATTGAAAAATAACATATTTGAGCACATCAATAAAAAACATAGATAAAATAGACTATAAAAAAATTTCAATATAATACGTCATCTGTCATTTTCATAAACACCTTAATTTATCAAATACAAAGAGGTGTGTGCATGAGTGTTTTTAACTTATAAATTGGGGCAATATTTCATTGTTTACAATCAACTACTTTACATATTTTATTAAAATTAAAACTTTTATTTTTTAACCCAATAATAATTTCATAGATCTGTAATGTGTCAAGGTTTGTAGACGACTTCTTTATTGCTTATTAAATATTAGAAAATATACTACAATTAAGGCATAAAGGAGGAAAGGAATTTCTAAAGTTTTCTGTTTCCAAAAAATTTTTAAAAAAATTATAGATATTTTTTCATAAATTACATTTGAACTGTCAAACATTTAACAGTCGATATTTTATAAGTAGTCTCCAAATACATAAAAATTACACTTAATCTAGATAAAAGGTTTTTAAGAGTTTTTGTTTTTACATTTAAAATTTTGTGTAAATAAAGTTATCGGTGTTACTACGATCGAAAGCATAAAAAAGACTACATATGATAAATTAAAAAAAAAAAAAGAATTTCTTTTTCATACTTGAGACCGTCAACACCGCTACTAGTGTCTAATGGAGGTATAAATTAATCATTTATTTAAATTCTTGTTGGTTATAAGTTTGTCCTTAAGTCGTTATTAAATTATTTTCGATAATTGCCTGTATAATACGCAAACAGTCCCTTTGTCGGGCCGCTGTATTGTCGACAAGTTGCTCTATAAATAGGCTGGTTTCGATGTCCGCATTGGGTGGCACATCTTGGGTACACGATATGTATTTGTTAAAGATATCCGTATTCACTGATGTGGAACGATAATTTTCTTCTCGCTGCAATAACTTACCCAGCGATTGAGCGGATGCTAAAAGTTTAGTTTTGGTCTTCTGATAGGCATGTAACTCCTGTAAGTTCATGTAATCAGTACTGGAAATATCGATCGTTTGTGGCATTTTATCATCTGGAGTTGAACTAATCGGCTTTTTGGTCAGCAACATACGTATATGATTTTTGCGATCGGATACGAAAGTGCCCAGCAAATAGCCTAGAAATAAAAATGTAATGGAAACATTGATTAATTGCTTAAGTTCGCTAATTAAAAAAGGTTTACTTTCAATATCAATGTTATTTTTGAAATATAGGACGTCTTGAAAGAAAGTTTATTTTTGCTCAGGTAACTGCTGGAATGTAACGGATTTGAGAGTAGGGGTAGTTATCAAGTAATTAACTGGTTCTAGGAAATTTGCTTGCTTATTAGAAAAAGGTAATTTGACGATAAAATTCTTCAGTATTAAAAGAATTCGTCATTTTAATTAGGCACCCAGCACTTTATTGCAGATAAAAAGTGAGGTTAGATTTAAAATCAAAAGTTCATAAAAAAAGTTCTTTTAAAAAAAGTTCCTGCAGTTGAGCAAAGTCTAATCAATACCTGCATATGCTTAGGTGTCCTTAAATATGAAAATGGTCTAAGCCAAAAATGTTTTTTTTTTAGTTATTTAATGTTTTGCGTTCGGATAAATTAAAAAATATTTCTTTATGGCGTAACATTAAAATTTTCGATTTGTTTAATCTCAATTAATATTTTTGAATGTGAAACTTTGTGTGTATCTCATACAGAAATGTGCTTCTCTGAAGTTAAATTGACTTAAACCATTTTTAAAATTAAATGAACCACAAAAACAGAAAATGAACAATTATTAGGGAAGGGTAATTTATGAATATTTTTTTATTAAAAGTGAAAAGTAATCCATTATTATTATGACTGTAAGGTCTATGAAATATTGTTGCAAAGCTGGGGGGGTTGTAAACTTATATGATCTTTGTATTCTAGCGATTGTATATAGCGGAAATAATCCATTATGTCTAAATATTTTAAGTCTTCTTCTTTTAGGCAAATAACATAAAATGTGGAATTTAGGGTCATCTAAAGCCATCTTATGAAAAATCTTATATTGTTAAATTTTCAGAAGTCTCATCCATTGCACACCAAAGTTATTGATACAATTAATACTTTTTTAAAATAATTCCAAATTTTGATTAAAAAAGTGATTTAAATAATACAGGGTGTCTCAGAAAGACCAAAATTTTTCGCGAATATCTTTAGAGGCTATAAATAGTAGCAAAAGTATCTATAAATTATTCTATGGCTGAAAAATTTCAATTTTGGTGGTAAAAATATTTGAAAAAACAGAAGCAGGCGCGTTTATTTGCTGATATCTCAGAAAGTTTAGGGCGATTGTGCTGAGTTTCAAAAGCGATTCATTCCCGGATATTTCCAAAAGATTGATACAATACACAGATCTGAGGAACATATGGTTGCTTCTAAAAGTTGATTTCAACCAACAAACGGACAGACGGATAGACGGTCAGGGCTTTCAGAAAATATATACATTTATGGGGTCGGAAATGAAAATTGTAGAAATTTCACACGGAATGACAAACCTATATATACCCTTGTGAAACACGGGTAAAGGGTATAATAAGTCGCGGAAATAAATTTTTCACTTACCTGATATTAATGTGAAAAATGCAATTGTTACCACCAAAATTATGCAGGTCCGTTTGGAGACATATTCTCGATATTCTGATACATTATTGGCACGTACTGCGGTCTCATAACTTAGTACCTGATGCATTTTCCTGCTTAAACTTTTAGAAACAATTTATTATAATTTCTTTTCAAGTTTAAAATATTCTGTCTAATGTTGTTGTGTTTCTATGATGTTCTTGTTATTTCCTAGAAAATTACATCTGTATTTTGTTATGCTTTAGATTCACTTGTTTACTATGCTGTGACGCAATACAAATAGCAGCAACATATTTAGTCTTTATTGGAAGTCATTTGTTGTTGGCTTAGTTAAACTGCAATGAGAGACAATAAAAAGTTTTTACCTTTAACGAATTGCATGAGTTCAAAATGTATTAAATGCATAGTCATGAATTGAAGTAAGTAGAAAAAAGAAAAGTGAAGGAAAAACAATTTCTCTGTAAATATTTTGAGTTCAAAGAAATTTATTAAATAAGGAAAAAAGTAAAGTAGTATTAAAAAAAGTTTCACACAATTTCTAAAGCATAAATAATAAAATTGTTTTATATAAAATTATATAAAAACTTTAACATTTCACGAATGAAAGTAAGTTGAATTTGTGTTTTTCTTTCTTGTTCTTGTTGAGCGTTTCTCAAAGGACAAGTAATGTAAAATCTTTCTAACCACAGATAGAGGTTATTAAAAATAAATAAAGTGAAAATAGAAATAATTACATTTCTCAATCAACCCACGTATGTCATTAGAATCGATTAACTGTAATACCACAGCCTTTTTACAAGCATCATCATCATTGTGTATGCAAAACATTAAAACTACTAACATCCATATATCATTATCATTCTATTTTTAATTATACCCGCCACCAAAAAAATGGTGGGGGTATATTCATTTTGTCATTCCGTTTGTAACACATCGAAATATCCATTTTAGACCCCATAAAGTATATATATTCTGAATCAGGGTTTGATTTGATGACGATCTAGCTATGTCCGTCCGTCTGTCCGTCTGTCCGTCTGTCCGTCTGTCCGTCTGTCCGTCTGTCCGTCTGTTGAAAGCACGATAGAGGTCGCACCGAAAAAGCTAGGGGGCTCAAATTTTGCCAGATTCTTTCTTATAGACAAGGTTTGTTTGGTATTGAAAATGGGCTAAATCGGAATATTAGGAAGGGAGTTATAGCTCGAAAAGCAAGAGTAGGTCGAAAAAACCGTGTCCTTCAAACATCGAATAAAATGGAATTGTGTCCAAACGCATTAACGTAGACTCATGAAACTTCGAATATATATTTCCTGAGTAAAAACAATATTTTTCCTCGAAAATTATCAAAATCTATGCTTTAGGAGGGGAGTTATCGATCAAAATGTACGAAAATTTATACCGCACAGTGTATTTTTCGGTATATTTAAAAACAAAAACGTCATAAAAGCAACAAAATTAGATGTACAACTCTGAAATTTTGCACACTTTGCTTTTTGGTTAGGCGCTTTTTGGTAACGGAAAATCAATGTGCCACGCCCACTTTTACGCCCACCTCCCATACAACGTTTTAACTAAAATTCATATAATTTTTTTACTAATAAAGATTTTGGAATAACAAAGGGCTATTTTGAAACACCTAAGTTGTACTCATTAGCAAAAACAACTTTGACACGCCTACTATAACGCCCACTTTTCACGTTATCTACCGTTAATGAAGTTTAAAAGCTCATAAAACCGCCAAAATTAGAGGTGTGATGATCAAATTTGCTACGTATATCCCCCTAGGCAGTAGCATTACTGTGCCGGAAAATTAAGGTGCCACGCCCACTTTTACGCCCACCTCCCATACAACGTTTTAACTAAAATTCATATAATTTTTTTACTAATAAAGATTTTGGAATAACAAAGGGCTATTTTGAAACACCTAAGTTGTACTCATTAGCAAAAACAACTTTGACACGCCTACTATAACGCCCACTTTTCACGTTATCTACCGTTAATGAAGTTTAAAAGCTCAAAAAACCGCCAAAATTAGAGGTGTGATGATCAAATTTGCTACGTATATCCCCCTAGGCAGTAGCATTACTGTGCCGGAAAATTAAGGTGCCACGCCCACTTTTACGCCCACCTCCCATATAACGTTTTACCTAAAATTCATATAATTTCTCTATTAAAAAAATTTTGGAATAATAAAGGGCTATATTGGAACACCTAAGTTGTACTCATTAGCAAAAACAACTTTGACACGCCTACTATAACGCCCACTTTTCACGTTATCTACCGTTAATGAAATTTAAAAGATCATAAAACCGCCAAAATTAGAGGTGTGATGATCAAATTTGCTACGTATATCCCTCTAGGCAATGTAATTGCTGTGCAAGAAAATTGAGGTGCCACGCCATTTTTTACGCCCACCTCCCATATAACGTTTTACCTAAAATTCATATTATTTCTCTATTAATAAAGATTTTGGAATAATAAAGGGTTATATTGAAACACCTCTGATGTATTCATTCGCAAAAACAACTTTGACATGCCTACTATAACGCCCACTTTTCACGTTATCTACCGTTAATGAAATTTAAAAGCTCATAAAACCGCCAAAATTAGAGGTATGATGATCAAATTTGCTTCGTATATTCTTCTAATCAATGTAGTCGTTGTGTCAAAAAGTTTAGGTAACACGCTCACTTTAACGCCCACCTCCCATAACGGTTTATCTTAAATTCATGTAATTTCTCTATTGACAAAGTTTTTAGGAAAATAAAGGACTATATTGAAATATCTAAGTTGTATTTATTAGCAGAAACTTTATTGACACGATTACTTTAACGACCACTTTCATTGAAAGACTATATTTACAAAAGCATTTTAGTAGGATATCGAAGTTATAGAGGGTGGTTAAATTTGAAGGACCGATGTTGAATTTAAATAAAACACAAATTATTTAGGATATTATTAATATTTCTTTTTATAATGATAATATTTGTATGGTTCAATTATGTATTTAACAAAATATCTGCCAAATGCCCCCCCCCCCATCCTTGGCGCCACTCCTCTATCTGATGGTCCAAATTTTCAATGACAATGTTGATGCTCAATTGTTAGGCATGATGATGAGGCGAGGTTGACTGCTCTTTTGCCACACTATCGCAAAAACCAGCAATGGTTCCCATTCAACGAACTAAGAAGGCATTCACAGATTTTCTAACATTTTATACAGACCTGTTTTGCAGAAATGTAAATATTTTTTACAATTCTCCCGATTGTGGACGAATTTGAACGATTATGTTGGCCAAAATAATCACGAAGTGCACAAAATGCATTTCGATTTGAACGCCCATTTTTATAAAAAACCTGAATAACTTTAAAGCGTTGCTCATTTGCATATCTTTCCACGGATCAAATTGAGTAAGTTTGAGATTGAGAAATGTCAAGTGAAATGCAGAAAACAAATTTAAAGACTAGGTGTAGTTCACCTTCAACATGGGCCCTAAAAAATTTAACCACCCCCTACAAAGAAAGTGATACATATTTTATTATAAAGATATTATTCAATAGCGATTAACAAAATAATAATTATTGTGCTTTAAATGTACACAAAATTGGTGGTGGGTATAAAAGATTCGGCACAGCCGAATATAGTGCTCTTACTTGTTTTTTTTTGGCATCGGCTACTACCAGCTTAGGATGCAACAATACTCGCGTGGAATACAATTATCCTTGATTATTGACTGCATGTGCAAATAAGACTGCTTAAAGACAGAACTACTCGTTCAAAAATGTACTCGTGTAATCACAATAAAATTCATTAAATTACATGTTGCTGTTTGTCTAAGGGTTTTTTGTGAGCAGTGTCAGTGATTGTCAATCATTTTCCACTGTTTTAAACTTTTAAACTACAAGTATACCCAGCAAAAAACAATTGGATGAAATGCCAAGTGAATTGCAGTTTAAGGACTTCTAAGTAAATAGTGCAAAACAGATTAATTCTGAATGACTCTCTCAGTGCGAAATTATTTGTCATTTAAGGTGTGCTTCAAAACAAAAAGATATTTTAAACAATTCACGTAAACAAATATAAATAGATCAAGAATCAACGGTTTTGCTTCGCCTGATTTGAATTCTTTGTACTTTTTATAACGAAGTCCAGTTCCTTAATATATTCCATATAAACAAATTATCTCCAATGACACGCTTATGTTAAATCATTACTTTTTTCTCCTAAATTTATTCACTTCACATCATCAGTTGAAATCATTTCTTTGCTGGGTACATACACAAATATATGACCACTTTCGTTGCTTACACAGCAATTACCAAAAACCACAAATGTTGTTGTTACTTTTTCGGAGGCAACTATATTCAAATAGAACAATATGGTATTATAGATATTTTAAAATGTTAATTTCACTTCAAATTGAAAATGTATAATTTTTGTAAATCAATGTTTCTGTCTTAGTTGAGTTTGAAATAAAGGCCAACATTTAATATATGTCTGTATGTATAGAAAATTAATGTAGAAGTTATAAAATGTGTAAAATGCGTACAACTACTACGACGTACAATACCTACGACAGCTTGTGAATTGAGCAAATGTTCTAAAGTTCTACATATGACGTAGACAAGCGTAGAAAAAAAACTTTGATTACGACATAATCATGATGGTCTTGTTATATATTCTAAGGGGTGTCTCGAAATGCTTTTTTACATTTTAAAATGTCTCCCAAATCTAGTTTTTTTCAAACAAAAAATACATTTTATTGGCGTTATAGAGAAAAATTTCTAAACTTTATTATGCAAAAAACCAAAGTTTCAAATTTTATTTTCTTTTGCAAAATTTCGCACTTTTTTCTTAACGCTTTTCATTAAACGTTGGACACACGTTTTACCGAAGTGTTTGATAGCTCTTTTCCAAATAAATCCAATTTTTTTACATTTGCAGAAGCTTTGAACTTTGTTCTTAGGTACTGCTTAATTATAGCCCAATAGCGTTCAATAGGCCTTAGCTCGGGACAATTAGGGGGATTCATGTTTTTCGGTACAAAATTTATTTTGTTGGCCTCATACCACTCAAGGACGTCTTTGCTCTAGTGGCAGCTTGCCAAGTCGGGCCAAAACATTATATTGATGAAAGATATTGCGACACCCAATATATTTTCTATGAGAGCCACCCACCATAAGAGGCGTATTAAATTATTTATATGAAGTTTTCATATTATTGAAAGTTTTAAATTATTATGTGGCTCTGTTTTCGCTATTAAGCTTAAATTGTATGAGCAGAAGGTAAGTGCAGCATGTCAACTTTAATAATCAAGTTAGATTCTATAATTAAGTTTATCTTAACGTTTATTTACACATATATGTACATATGTAAGTAGTATACAATATTTGTGGTAATTAAAAAGAATTTGACTCAATCGAATTTAACGCTTTAACTTGTTTATTAAAGACTTTAATTTAATTTTTAAAATGAAATTTTTGCAATATTCTTAAAGCAAATAGCTGGTTGTTAATAACAAGCTATTTTTTTGCTTTTTATGCTTTACGATCTTACATTAAATGTCTGTAGTTGTTGTTAATAATTCTATTATTTTTTATGAAGACAAAAATAAAATACAGCTTCAACTATGAAATACCTTTTAATTACATTTTCTTGCAGAAAAGTATTTCCAATTTAGTGAAGACAGTTTTATAGGTCGCATCAGCTGTACCGATTGCACTATTAAAATGTCAGTGCGTTTTAAATTCCTTTGTTGCAAACATAATTTGCCTCAGTTAAATATTTGAAAGTTTAAATAACCCTATAAGTGATTTAGAAGTAAATACAAAAAATTAGTTTAATGGTTGTGTTACCTTGAAATATTTGGCGTATTTGCAAACAGTTAAAATTAGTCAACTAGTTTTGATAAACATGTTAGGGTTGGGCAGAAGATATCCATATTATTTTAGAAACAAATCTATCTATAAAGACTATTAATTTATGTCGGTATTATTTCTGGTTTTTCCATTTGCTGTAAATATGAACAAATTTTTTGGTGTTCCCACACGCAAAGAAAAATCATGGTTACGACATGATCACGACGGTCATATTATTTTTTCTAAAACAATATTTGTTTGTCGAAAACAAGTAATAGTTATTTTTGTTTCATTTCATCATATATTTTGTCACGATAATCAAGCATTTGTTTGAATTGTAACATTTAATGTTTAGTTTTGGTAAAAATTTCAAAATAGTTATCATTTAAAAATAGTATGATATAAGAAAGTTAATGCGACAAAAATAATATTATATTCAAAATCATTAAAAATTAAAAATAATCATTAAATAATAAATGAGACAACAGTATGATTACAAAATAATCAAGCTATGATTTTTTTGATAATAATTTGATTTCAATTGTTCTTCTTCTTGCTGAATAAATTTTTATTATTTTAAAAGTTTGAGATGTCAAAAAAAGGAACAAAAATTTTTAAAAATTAAAGAAAATTTCAAAATAAACGAGAAAATTTAAAAAAATATTGGTATAAAAATTGCAATTAAAATGGTAAGTACATTCAATTTGTGTATGTTACAGCAAAAGACAATTATTTGCCGTAAAAAAGCAAAGATTGTCGATATCAATTGTAGTCATATATATGATTATTGAATGATACTTAAATTAAACATAATAATGATAACTGGTAACCATTATTATTTTAAACATAATCATACAATTCAATCATAGTATGTTGCTCTTCGATTATGGTTACCACAACCATATTTTTTCTTTGCGTGCACTCTGGAGCATGCGACGTACAGCTGGCCATGTGAAAAGCTTGGATTTTCCAAATTCAATCCTTTTGTCATAGTGCTTTGTTGATGGTAAAAGCGAAGGCAAGGCGAGATGGAAACTGTATTCGCTTGAAGTTGAAGGGGAAATCGCTGGAAACCATTGGAATGCGTGGAAATATTTAAAAATAATAATAACTTATTTTTAATGAGGGTGGAACTGCACACTTTTCTAATTACGAAATTATATAGTCATGACAGCTCAAAAAGTGAGTGTCAGAAAAATCGGTCAAGTACAAGTATCTGAAAAATTAATAATAATTTTTTATGGGCGTATTTAATTTTTATGTATATGTAGATAGGCTCCGCCCACTTTTTTCCACCCATAAACACTCCCTGATATGTGTACAAAAACTTGCCAAAGTTTGAGTCCGATCGGTTTTACAGTAATAAAAGCCTTAAAACAATTTTAAACAATAGGTTGTGAGTTACTATGTGTAAGTGTTAATATTTACAATTTGATATGTAAACAAGTGCTATATTCGGCCGTGCCGAATCTTATATACCCTTCACAACGTGTAGTCATGCAATAACAATTGTTTGTATCACCATTAATCTCATATGAAATAAAAAATATTCATATATAAAAACATCCCATTGCAAAATTATAAATTGTTTAAAAAAAAAAAATTACAAAAAAAATATATTTAAAAAAAAGAAAAAAAAAGCAAAAAATTTTAAAAAAATTGTTTTAAAAAAATTAAAAAAAATATAATAAAAATATAAATAATGTATAAAATAAAAAAATAAATAAAAAAAATTTTTTTAGAATCAGCTGGGATTCGATGCAACGTTTACTCTAACCAGTATATATGTATGTTGTTGTAATTGTGAAAAAAAATTAGGTGGTCGTGGTTTTTTGCTCATATCTCAGAAAGTTATCGGTTATCGAGTGGGCTGAATTTTAATAGCGATTCATTCCTGGATATTTCCAAGAGATTGTTACCATACACAGATCTGAGGAACATACAGTTGCTTCTAAAAGTTGATTTCAACCAACAGACGGGCAGACGGTCAGGGCTTAATCGACTCCTCTATTCATAAGCTTTCAGAAAATATATACTTTATGAAAATTGTAGAAATTACAAACGGAATGACAAAGCTATATATACCCTTGTGCACCACAGGTGAAGGGTATAAAAAGAACGATGTAATGAATGAATAAATTGCTTTTAGAATTTCTATTCTTTGTACTGTTAACTATTTTTAGTATCTATCGATTTGTATGCAAGAACACTGCTCTACAAAATGCATTCGACTTTTTGTTGCCCAAGAACAGGAAGCCAATTAATAGGTTGAACACTAAACTGCACTTAAGTTTGCTTGAGTTTTCGAGACGTATATTTTATATTTTGTAAATAGTGGACAGATTTATCGTTATCGTTACAACAATTTAATTATGGAAATGGGTAATTGACATAACTTCTTAAATTTTAACTTAACGATATATTTTAATAACTAGAAGCAACTTTAAAACAAGTAAGAGCACTATATTCGGCTTTGCCGAATCTTTTATACCCAGTTTTTCGTTCTTTTGTAGCTAGGGTTTTTTCCCGAAAATTTTTATTTCCCGGAAATGCGAGATTTATTTTTTAATATCCCGAGATCCCGCAGCAAAAAAAAAGTAAATTTGTTTTTAATTAAAAAAAAAACTTTTTATTAAAAGCATAAAATAGTTTATAATGTAAAAAAAGAACTTCAAAACTATAAAAATCAATAAAGAAACTTGAATTTAAAATATAAATTGAGTTAAAATATTTTTTATTGAAACAAATATTATTCTCTAGATACGAGATCAAATACATATGAGCACAAAAAAACAAAAATACAGGTACTTCAGCTATGAGATCAAAAATAAAATCATTAGAATTCAATTTCAATATAAACAATATAAACATCTGCTTTCGAATCGTAGCCACCTTTTTTATTTCCCGGGATCCCGAAAAATAAACCCGGGAAATCGGAAAGATCTCAACTCAAATTCCCGGGAAATAACCTAATTTATAGCACAAAATGTATTTGTGTGTTATTAACAGTAATCGCTATGCAATAATCTCTTATACAAAAAAATATGTATTACTTTCTTTGTATAACTTTGATATGCTAGTGAAATGTTTTCGTAAATTTAGTCTTTCAATGAAAGTGGGCGTTAAAGTAGGCGTGTTGAAGTTGTTTCTACTAATGAATGCAACTTGGATGTTTCAATATAGTCCTTTATTAATCCAAAATCTTTATTCATAGAGAAATTATATGAATTTGAGATAAACCGTTATATGGGAGGTAGGCGTTAAAGTGGGCGTATCACCTAAATTTTCCGGCACAACAATGACATTGACTAGAAAGATATCTGTAGCAAATTTCATCATCGTAGCTCTAATTTTGTCGGTTTTATGAGCTTTTAAATTTCATTAACAGTGGATAACGTGAAAAGTGGGCGTCATAGTAGGCTATGTCGAAATTATTTTTAATAATGAATGCAATTTAGATGTTTCAATATATTCCTTTATTATTCTAAAATCTTTATTCGTAGAGAAATTATATGAATTTGAGGTAAGACCTTATATGGGAGGTGAACGTAAAAGTGGGCGTGTCACATTTATTTTCCGTTAGAAAAAAGCATTTAAACAAAAAGCCATATGTGCAAAATTTTAGAGTCGTACATCCAATTCTGTTGCTTTTATGACGTTTTTGTTTTTAAATATACCGAAAAATACACTGTGCGGTATAAATTTTCGTACATTTTGATCTATAACTCCTTTTCTAATACATAGATTTAAGCAATTTTTGGGAACAAATATTCTTTTGACTCGAGAAATATATATTTGAAGTTTCATGACTATACGTTAATGCGTTTGGACACAATTGCATTTATTCGATGTGCGAAGGTCACGGTTTTTTCGACCTTCTTTTGCATTATGGGCTATAACTCTCTTCCTAATATTCCGATTTAGCCCATTTTCAATACCAAACAAACCTTGTCTATAAGAAAGATTCTGGCAAAAATGAGATCCCTTGCTTTTTCGGTGCGACCTCCATCGTGCTTTTAACAGACGGACAGACGGACGGACATAGCTAGATCGTCATAAAATCAAACCCAGATTCAGAATATATATACTTTATGGGGTCTAAAAAGGATATTTCGATGTGTTACAAACGGAATGACAAAATGAATATACCCCCACCATTTTTTTGGTGGCGGGTATAAAAAACGGAGTGCAATTTCCTATTCAGCTTGACAAAAAACCTAAGAAAGTGTTTTCAGTTTTAGAGTGGCAGGATGTGTGTAGACTTGTGTAATTAATATTAATAAAAACTACTTTATAGGAACAGAAGAATTTTTGACAACCATGATAATAATAATTTTGTTAAATATACATAACTCGGTATATCCGTGATAATAATAAAAAAAATACTTATTTACTACTATTTTTACAGTTTTTCAGCACGCAAAGAAAAACCATGGTTACGACATGATCACGACGGTCATATTATTTTTTCTAAAACAATATTTGGTTGTCGAAAACAAGTAATAGTTAGTTTTGTTTCATTTCATCATTTATTTTGTAATGATAATCAAGTATTTGTTTTAATTGTATCATCTAATGTTTACTTTTCATAAAAATTTCAAAATGGTTATCATTTAAAAATAGTATGATTTAAAAAAATTAATTTGACAAAAATAACATGATATTAAAAAGCATTATAAATTAAAAATAATCATTAAATAATAAGTGAGATAACAGCATGATTACAAATTATTCAAGCTATAATTTTTTTTAATAATAATTTGATTTTAACTGTTCTTTTTCTTGCTAAATAAATTTTTATTATTTGAAAAGTTTGAGATGTCAAAAAAATGAACAAAAATTTTGAAAAATTAAAGAATTGGTATAAAAATTGCAATTAAATTGGTAAGTACAATCAACATGTGTATGTTACAACAAAAGACAATAATTTGCCGTAAAAAAGCAAAGATTGTCGATTTCAATTGTAATCATATATATGATTATCGAATGATACTTAAATTGAACATAACAATGATAACTGGTAACCATTATTATTTTTAACCATAATCATACAATTCAATCATAGTATGATGCTCTTCGATTATGGTTACCACAACCATATTTTTTCTTTGCGTGAGGAAAGCAAAAAAATTTAAAATTTTTAAGTTTATTTTTAATAAACTGATTTCCTTTAATACAAAGACTATTTAATGCATTTCGCTCTGTATTAATTAAGGAGCTCATCGGTTTTTGTGTATTTAGTTAAACTATAAATTAAAATAAGTTATTATTCAAAATTTTATTGTTCATTCCTGTAAAGTTGTCGAAATTATTTAAAAATTTGTCTTAGGAATGTTTTTAATTGTAGTGGCGTTCTGATCTCAATTTTAACTTATGCCGACTTAAGCAGTTATTTCTTCTTGCCATATCTACATATGTCTATTAACAAATAAGTATTTTTCAATAAATATCTATATGTCTGTATGGATTTTTTAGGTAAGCTTTTGTCATATTCCGTAATAACGTCTAGAACTTTAATTCTTGTTGAATTTTGTCGAAAAACTTTATTATTGCTTAGTTTGTAATAGTAAAATTTATATTACGCATGTTGCGTGATTGACACTTTTACTTGCTATATTTTTACATGCAAAAGTATTAATTACAGTTTGCCGGAATATACTTTTTACCACATTGTTATAACTATTTCTTTTATACTTTACTTATTAGCAGAATTTATATCCTCTGGGTATAATAAATGAAAAATTACATAATATAAGTTAATGCTAGTAATTAGCACTTGTTTGTGCCCATTATTTAAACTTACCTATCGCTTAAGTTGGAATGTTGTCAGACAGATAAATATATTTCACTTTAACTTGAAAATGACCCATGAGTAAACTTATGTAAAGTTTTTAATTAAAATTTGCCATAATTGCGATTTATATATTTTTTCTCTTTTGCTCTCATTCTCTTTTTGGTCAGTTAAATTTTTTAAATTTTTCGTAAAAAACCTTCGTATAAAGCCTTACTTTCTCAACCTCGTATCTTAAAAAATAAAATTTTTAGGAGAGAAAAAAAAAACGGTTCATCTTTTTATACTTCGGTGTTTGGTTAAAAGTTTAAATGCAATTATTAAGGAATTTATTGTATTTATGTATATTAGTAGTAATAATATACTATTCTTTTTTAGTTACAGCATAAAAGCAATCGTTTGATATGAAAAAGTCAAAACCGTTTTTTTTAGTTACGAGGTTAAGGAAGTAAGGCATCGATATATTTTCTTTGTAAATATGTTCAAAAAACCTTTCGTACTGTCATATTTTCAAAAAATAAAGTTTATTTGGCAAGGAAATTGCAATGAGCCAAAATATTTAATGGCCACTTTATTGTTCAAGTTATTCAAAGTAATCTTTTGGTAACGATAACTTTAAAGTCAAGTCGTAATAATTGGTCTTAAGAGATGGCATATCATGAAAATGTATGTCTGAAAATATAAATATTTATATTTATTCAAATAATTTTTTTTATAAAAAAGCATAATTATTTCAAACTAATGTTTGCTTGGACATTATGCAACAAAAATTAAACTTCAAAACAATAATCTGCTTAATTGGTGACCTATCCTCTGGAGAACAGCTGTAAAATTTTGACGTGTTTTTACGTGCTTGAAATGTGTTTTTATACCCGCCACCAAAAAAATGGTGGGGGTATATTCATTTTGTCATTCCGTTTGTAACACATCGAAATATCCATTTTAGACCCCATAAAGTATATATATTCTGAATCAGGGTTTGATTTGATGACGATCTAGCTATGTCCGTCCGTCTGTCCGTCTGTCCGTCTGTCCGTCTGTCCGTCTGTCCGTCTGTTGAAAGCACGATAGAGGTCGCACCGAAAAAGCTAGGAGGCTCAAATTTTGCCAGAATCTTTCTTATAGACAAGGTTTGTTTGGTATTGAAAATGGGCTATATCGGAATATTAGGAAGTGAGTTATAGCTCGGAATGCAAGAGTAGGTCGAAAAAACCGTGTCCTACGAACATCGAATAAAATGGTATTGTGTCCAAACGGATTAACGTACAGTCATGAAACTTCGAATATATATTTCTCGAGTCAAAACAATATCTCTTACCAAAAATTATTTAAATCTAATCATTAGGAAAGGAGTTATCGATCAAAATGTACGAAAATTTATACCGCACAGTGTATTTTTCGGTATATTTAAAAACAAAAACGTCATAAAAGCAACAAAATTGGATGTACGACTCTGAAATTTTGCACACTTTGCTTTTTGGTGAGACGCTTTTTTGGCACGGAAAATCAATATGCCACGCCCACTTTTACGCCCACCTCCCATATAACGTTTTACCTAAAATTCATATAATTTCTCTATTAATAAAGATTTTGGAATAATAAAGGACTATATTGAAACATCTAAAATGTACTCATTCGCAAAAATAACTTTGACACGCCTACTATAACGCCCACTTTTCACGTTATCTACCGTTAATGAAATTTAAAAGCTCATAAAACCGCCAAAATTAGAGGTATGATGATCAAATTTGCTACGTATATCCCCCTAGGCAATGTCATTATTGTGTTAAAAAATTAAGATGCCACGCCCACTTTTACGCCCACCTCCCATATAACGTTTTACCTAAAATTCATATAATTTCTCTATTAAAAAAGATTTTGGAATAATAAAAGGCTATATTGAAACATCTAAAATGTACTCATTCGCAAAAATAACTTTGACACGCCTACTGTAACGCCCACTTTTCACGTTATCTACCGTTAATGATATGTTAAAGCTCATAAAACCGACAAAATTAGAGGTATGATGATAAAATTTGCTACGTATATCCCCCTAGGCAGTGTCATTATTGTACAAAAAAATTAAGGTGCCACGCCCACTTTTACGCCCACCTCCCATATAACGATTTATCTAAAATTCATATAAATTCTTTATTAATAAAGATTTTGGAATAATAAAAGGCTATATTGAAACATCTAAAATGTACTCATGCGCAAAAAAAACTTTGACACGCCTACTGTAACACACACTTTTCACGTTATCTACCGTTAATGAAATGTTAAAGCTCATAAAACCGCCAAAATTAGAGGTATGATGATCATATTTGCTACGTATATCCCCCCAGGCAATGTCATTACTGTGTCAGAAAATTAAGGTGCCATGCCCACTTTTACGCCCACTTCCCATATTACGTTTTACCTAAAGTGCATATAATTTCTCTATTAATATAGATTTTGGAATAATAAAGGACTATATTGAAAAACCTTAGTTGTAGTTATTAGCAAAAATAACTTTGACACGCCTACTACAACGCCCACTTTTCACGTTATCTACCGTTAATGAAATTTAAAAGCTCATAAAACCGCCAAAATTAGAGGTATGATGATCAAATTTGCTACGTAAATCCAGAAAATTAAGGTGCCACGACCACTTTTACGCCCATAACATATAACGTTTTACCTAAAATTCATATAATTTCTCTACTAGTAAATATTTTGGAATAATAAAGGGCTATATTGAAACACCTAAGTTGTACTCATTCGCAAAAATAACTTTGACACGCCTACTACAACGCCCACTTTTCACGTTATCTACCGTTAATGAAATTTAAAAGCTCATAAAACCGCCAAAATTAGAGGTATGATGATCAAATTTGCTACATATATCCTTCTAATCAATGTATTTGTTGTGTCAAAAAGTTTAAGTGACACGCCTACTTTAACGCCTACCTCCCATATAACTGTTTATCTTAAATTCATATAATTTCTCTATTGACAAAGTTTTTGGGAAAATAAAGGACTATTGTGAAATATCTAAGTTGTATTTATTAGCAGAAACTTTATTGACACGCCTACTTTAACGCCCACTTTCATTGAAAGACTACATTTACAAAAGCATTTTAGTAGCATATCGAAGTTATTAAGGGTGGTTAAATTTTAAGGGCCGATGTTGAATTTAAATAAAAAACAAATTATTTAGGAAATTATTATTATTTCTTTTTGTAATGATAATATTTGTACGGTTAAATTATGTATTTAACAAAATATCGGCCAAATGCCCCCGCCCCCATCCTTGGCGCCACTCTCCTATCTGATGGTCCAAATTTTCAATGACAATGTTGATGCTCAATTGTTGGGCACGATGATGAGTCGAGGTTGACTGCTCTTTTGCCACACTATCGCAAAAAACAGCAATGGTTCCCATTCAACGAACTAAGAAGGCATTCACAGATTTTCTAACATTTTATACAGACCTGCTTTGCAGAAATTTAAATATTTTTTACAATTTTCCCGATTGTGGATGAATTTGAATGATTATGTTGATCAAAAGAATTACGAAGTGCACAAAATGCATTTTGAACTGAACGCCCATTTTCATAAAAAACCTAAATAACTTTAAAGCGTTGCTCATTTGCGTATCTTTCCACGGATCAAATTGAGTAAGTTTGAGATTGAGAAATGTCAAATGAAATGCAGAAAACTAATTTAAAGACTGGCTGTAGTTCACCTTCAGCATGGGCCCTTAAAATTTAACCACCCTCTACAAAGAAAGTGATACATATTTTATTATAAAAAGATTATTCCATAATGAGTAACAAAATAATAAATATTGTGCTTTAAATGTACACAAAATTGGTGGTGGGTATAAAAGATTCGGCACAGCCGAATATAGTGCTCTTACTTGTTTTCATTTCAGAATATTTGGGGAAATTATTCGTTTTTTGTTTACTGTTATTTAACCAGACTTTATCCGGAGTTATGTCGAACAATGCTATTATCTGCCACCTTTTTAAGGTGTGTCATGTGTGTATGAGTCCCACCTTACTGGTCCTTTCCATTTTTGTTTTCATTAGGAAATTTAAATTTAAACCAAATATAGATTTCAGTTTTACAGAATGACATAAAATGTGCGTATCGATGTATCGATGTTTTATCAAAAGAGTAAACTGATATCAATGCCAATTATACAGAATTTAAAATCTATAACAATTATAGTTCTGCAGATATGCCACTAAATATATTTTCTTTGTGTAAAAAGGGCCACGCCCTCATACTTGACCCTATAAAATTATTTAAATAAATTGTAGAATTTTCAGTAAAATATCTAATACCAGGATTAAGAAGCTAAACTGTAATAGTTTCTTTAATTTATCGTAAAAAAAGTTTTTTGTGTACGGGGTACCACTTCCCCTGCTCCTATCGCATTGCTGAAATAAAACTATAAACGAAAAATAATCTTTAGGGCAACCAACTGAAATAAAACTATAAACGAAAAATAATCTTTAGGGCAACCGAGACTCTCCATATAGATAATAATAGGTCTTGAAGAGCAGAATACAGTAATAAAAATAAATTTGCTCCTACAAATATCAATATTAAATGGAAGGGCTTGACTTGAAGACTGTAGTAAACTATGAAAAAATTAAAATCAAAAACGGCATCCACAACAAAATGGCGGATATATGGAACAAAAATAGTAATTACGAATTTATGCCCTTAGACTCCATCAATAGGGAAAACAAATAAACAATCTTGTCTTGTAGAATATAGTAAAATATGTAAAAATTCAGAACCTAAGATTGCACTCGAAGCAAAATGATGTATGACTTTATAAATCTGGGCGTTTAAAATAAAGGATTAACTGTATATACGAGAGGTTGAAAGTTATAGAAAGTTCGGCATGTTCCAATATAGAATTCTTACTAAATTTGTTAATCTTGCATATTATTTTGTGTTAAAAAATAAAACCAACAAATTTAATAAATCCATGAATTAATGTACTTCATTGCTCTTAATAAATGTGTAAAGTTCATTTGTACTTTATACATATTGTTTTTTTTTTTTGTTTTTTTGTTAAATATCTTTTTGGTCTGCATTTCAGTTTAAAAATTATGGTCACCGTATGTATGACATACATACATACATATGTATTTACATATTCTTTTTGTCATTTTAATATAATTAATTAAAACGTTTTTAACTAATTTATTCAGACTATGACTGAATGCCAACAATATACTTAAATAAAATTTGCAGCTTGTTATTGTCATCTCAAGTATACAAATGTTTATGTATTAATTCAGGCTTAACTATAATCAATTGTTATTAATATTTAAACGGAAGACTGTATAACGTCTAATATTTATTAAATTTAGTAATTGTATATTTAAATTCGTAACAATAAATATGAGTGTAAACAATTTAGTCATAAAACGCAAAAATTAATATTTACCAAGAATTTGCATGAAATGTCGGAAATTACACAAATTAGTAACACAACTTGCATAAAATTAAATTATTAATTTGTTTGTATGTTTTTTCACGAAATACGATTATTTATGTAACTTAAAATGATAAACTTTTTAAATATTATTAGATTAATAAAGACAATTTAAACACCACTTTATTAACGCTACCAGTTGCCTATTATTTTCTATCATTCTAACAATTGTGCTATTTATTATGTCACTTCTGATATTAACTACTCAATTGACGGTAGTAGTTATTATACAGGCGGTAATGATTAAATGTCAAAATTAAATTTGTTATAAATAATGTTATAATTAGAGTGAAATGTAAATATCAAAGTATAAAATAAAGAGGGTGTTTTTTAAGCATGAAAACACTTGGAATTGTAAATTATTTGAAAGATCAAACATGGTGTTAAAAATTGAAACCTGCATAGAATAGAAAAGAAGAGAAAGAGAAGCAGACTAGTACAGAGTCTCTGGTGGGAATCGAACCCGCAACCCCCAAACTAGCAGACCAGCACACTACTGACTAGTCCATTGGGCACCCATTCGTCCAATACAATACTGAAAACTGTACCCTTTTCTTACCTCAATATTAGCATTAAATGTAAGGTCTTGGCCAACTAAATACAGCTAACTATGAAAAAGTGTTAAATCCGTCAAAAATAATATGGGAAATTGGGGTATAACGTTCAGTCTAGAATCTAGGCTATGAAACGAAGTGATCATTTCACCATTGTGCCTGATGGTGAAGGTTATTTTAGATTCGGCATTGCCGAAAATAGCACTCTTACTTGTTGATATTGAATTAATACTGTAATAAAAATAAATAGTTTAAAATTTGTGTTTTTTTTTAAATTTTTATGTGAGTAAAAATAGAACATATAAAACTGGTTATTCAAACCGGTTTTATGGGAAAAAACATCTAAAATCGGTTTTTTTAATTGGAAATTTTAGAAGTATTAGAAAAGCGGATTTTCTTATACGCCAAATATTTGATTACTCTGCTTATTTTAATTAAAAATTTCGAAAGAAAAAAATAAAATAATTGCATTCTTGCCAGAAAAAATTAGTTTTGACCGACCCAATGGTCTGTTGATGTGGTTTATTTATTTTTTTATTATGTACCTACGATTAGTAAATCGCCATTGCATAATAACTCAGTGTCAGATTAGCTAGTGTTTAGATTAGTTTGATTTTTTTTTTTCTGTGAATAAATTAATTTTCAATTTTTATATGTTAATATGTATATTCGTGCATACAATATTTTACGTGTTTGACGTTAACTCGTAGAAAATGTCAACCATAAATAGCCAACAACAATTTATGAATTAATAAAATGACAACTTTTACTTAAGGCAGCAAATAAAACCATGTTCTACAAATTACTTTTCTTCCCAACAACAAGTTAATTTAAGTTGACATAATATTTTATGCACTTTTTCCCACTTTAAAAGATTAAATACAAATTGTTGCTATTCTTCTTATTTTTTTATAAAAGTGCTTTTGCACTTTTGTTTTTAACAACAGTGTTGCAAATAATGAAAATGACTACAAAACAAAACAAGATTTTTTAAATAGCAAAGCTAATAAAGTATTAATTCAATTCACAACCCTTGTTGTATAGTACTATTGGTATGTGCTTACAGTATTCTATGCTAATTGTTGGTAATTTCCATTAAAACATTTTGTATGCCAACACAAATTAATTTCATATTTTACAGGGATGAAAAAAATAAATAAATAAAATTTAAAAATAATAAGTATACATTTTTCTTATCCATGGTAAAATGTTTTACTAAAAATTGTTTTAAAATTTTTTTTGTAGCTCAGCAGAAGAAAGATTTGATCAGCTTTTCCATTCCTGATTTTATTTACTTGATGATTAATATCAATTTAAGAATACAATAATACAACCGATACAACAAAAATTGTGTTCTCAAGTAGATAAACCAAAACGGTATCTCAATAGACGATACAGAATACAATACGAGGTTGTGAATTGAACAATTGGCTTTAAGAAGTGTATCATCAGGAATTAAGTTGTTACGTTGACATACATACTTTTAAGTAAGCGATTTATATGTAAACTCGTAAATGGCGCCAGATAGTTCTGAGTTTACATAGAACTACATACATTTTGTACATAAAAATATAAATAAATGAAATGAATTTTGATTAAATTTTGTTTATGTTAGTGAATTAAATTTACTCTTCTACTAGGTTGTAAATCACATCTGCTGATTATGTTATACATATAAAATAGCTCTAAATAATATCACTGGAAGAAGATAAATTCATTAAGTGTGCTCGTGACTTCTGTATTAAGCAATCTTTGCTTTTACTATTTACATATACATACATCTAATAAATTCGCAAATATGCTATATTGTCATATTATTGTTGCCTTTGAAACAAACAACATTATAAAATAACAAGTAAGAGTGTTTTGTTCGGCCGTGACGTATTCTATTCACATTGTACCATAATGTATATAGGACATATTGGTATAGGATATAGCGTAGCCAATATTTCAGATTTTATTTCTAGTTTTTTCTTTGTACTCTTCTAGTTACGCTTTTATTTATATTATCTCCTTCATCCATTTTTTTCGGACGCCATCTTAGATTTTATTTTTTAAAATTTTAACGTATACTACCAGTTAAGCCTTTTTTTATACCAAAAATTAAAAACTACTAACTGTGACCCCTATATAAACTTATTGTACTCAATTTTGTATTGTTTGCGATCACGCGTTTAATTTTTTTATATCACTAGCGTGTCTAAAATTAATAAGAGGCTTTAGGAAATTGATATTTAGGATGTATATTTTTAAAATAATTTTTGCCTATAACTTTGTCGATTTGACTAATATATTTAACGAAACATATTATAAGTACAAAACGTCCATAAATTATGGAAAAATTTTCATTATTGTGCTAATAATATAAAAACAGAAGCAGCCATGTTTATTTGCATATATCGCAGCAATTTATAGGACAATTGGGTTAGTTTTCCATAGCGATTCATTTCTGAATATCTCTAAAAGAATGATAAAAAAAACAGAGGTCACACATGGACAGATGGATATTGCTAATTGACTTTCCTATTTCCAATTTACTTAATGGGATCGCAAAGTTATATATACCCTTGGCACCACAGGTAAAAGGTATAATAAATCTTATTCTGCTGTATTTACCAATTTTAGATCATTACACGCTTATTTTTAACACTGGCATTTTCGACTAGAATAAGTTCCGGTCCAAGTTAATTAGAAATATGTTTTATATACTTGACCGAACTAGAATAGGTTTATATGACATAAAACGATACAGAGGTAAGTACTTACGTCTACCAGATCACAATATTGATTTCCGGACAGACATTATAATTATATTACATTTTAATCTATCAACATCGACAAGTCGTAGTTTTTCAAAACTGAGGTCAGCCAATCAGTTGTCGTAAATGGTGTTCACTATCGCGAGATGACAACGGACTTTTGTGGCCAGAAATTTATGATATAAACCTGGGGCCGAATTACGGCATTCGATATTGATCGAAATTTTACTAGAACGATCGAGTTCGCTGTGCTTTAGGTATAGATATTCAAATAAGAATTTTTAAATTTCGATCACGTTCGAATGCCGTAAATCGGCCCCGGACGATATGTGGTTCTAACAAGATGGTGCCACTTGCCACATACGCAACGAATCAATGTTTTTTTCCGCGAGAAACACAATGGTCGTGTTACCTTAAGTCGTGGCGATGTTAATTGGCCGCCACTAACATTTAAATGGACACCGTTGAACTTCTTTCTTTTGGGAAAAGTGTACGTCGATAAGTCAGGAAAAATTCGAAAGTTAAAGGATAAGTTGATTTTGTACATTTACTACATTGAACCTCAGTTAGGTCTCAGAGTAATTGAAAATATGGATCATCGGATACAAGTATACCACCGAAGCCGTGGCGAGCATTTGGCCGATATTTTATTACTTCTATCATAATAAAAAATATTAAGATAATTCTCCGAAAACTTTTTGTTTTTTTTTTTTTTTAATTAAGATCGTGCTTTTTAGGTGGTCTACCCGTTAAATTTTTTCATGCAAACCAATTCCCTTCAATTTGGTTTCGTTAGATACTTAGGGCCGCATTCATAAAAAATATTTAAGGTTTATTAAAGGCTTGTTTGAAAAATTTCTCTACAACAGTTGTCAAATAAGCCCTTAATAAACCTAAAATATTTTTATGAATACGGCAGTAATTAAGCTTTAGTTTTGAATTACTTGCCATGTCTAGGTCCAATTTTATAATTTGATGTATTCGGAGACTTTTTGTAGAATTTTAATATTTTGGTTATTTACATTTTTAAAGGATATTTTGTACATGAAGAGGTATTGAAAAGAAAGATTTTAAAGCGACATATTTAAATCCGCTTTCAGTTTTTTTCCATCGACCTCAGATTTTTTTATAAACAACAAAACAAAAACAAAAAGCATAAAAATAAAATATTATCGCCACTAATTTCTAAAACAAAAACTCCTAAACACTTTAAAATATAAATAACGTCATTTAGCTGACTTAAAGGAAGTTTTTGTTTAATCATTTGCCGATATATTTTGATAAAAATCGGACTAATCGTTGTTAAGCTAAAGTAAAATGTATCGGGCGAAATATTTGACATACCCAAAAGAACAACCTGAGGCCGATATAATAAAACTGAAAGCGGATTTGAGTTTAGCAAATCAAAATCTTTATATATCACATATTATTATTCAAAGGAAATTTTTGCTGCAGACCGGTGTAATCAGAGAATTATATTTTACTGTTTATGATTTGTAAATTTAATTTATTAACGGAGTAACCTGTAAAACATCCATTAAATAATAACTTTTTTTTTCTTACACATATTTCACCTCATGTACCACTGTAATTATTATGAAATATCACTTAAACATTGTACATTCATACATACATTTTAGTAGTGTAACAATAATTCAACGAATGAAATATTTGTTAAAAAAAATTGTACAACAATAACATAGTGGAAAGTAAATGATTTGTTTTTATTTATTTCTTATGCTACAAAATTTCTTTCATTTTTTTTTTTAATTTAAAAAAAACAAAAAAAAAATTATTTAAAAGAAAATGAAAAAGGAACAAAAATTAAAGATAAAATAAATTCACACTTACAGTTGTGGCATCAATTTTATGTTGTGTTTTTATTTGTTGGTTTTTCTTTACTACCCATTAGTTTGTAAGGAAAACGTTGATGTGGGTGTGTGTGTGTGTATGTATGTATGTAAAGGTATAAATAAATGTGTGTGTTTGTATAAGTGTCTATATATAAATAGTTTTGTTCACTTTAATATTCTCTGGTATTTGTTGGAAAAAAACGTAATTTCTATCTGTTTCGAACATTTATTACATCCATTAATTGAATTTTGTTTTCTTTGTACATACATACATATGTATGTATATTGAGGACAATTCCTTTTTTTGTAATAAAAAATATTTATTTATGTACGTTTACTTCGTATGTTATTTTTGTTATTTTTTTTTATTACATCAATGCAAGTTTGTAAATAAATGGTTGTGTATATAGAAAATAAAACACGCGTATATCCGGTCGGTATCATTAATTTTATACGGTTTACAGCGGTTCTTATTAAAAACTGATTACTATTGCATATCATACGGAGCATTTAAAGCTTTCACGTAAATTTTTCGGTTGGCTTATCATCAGCGTTGTCAACTTTAAAATTTCAAAAAGCACCATAACCCAGGAAAAAACGCGTCATTCTCAAAAAAAAGCACTAAATTTATAATTTGTAAATTATTTTTTTATTTATTTAATTATAAATTATTTTTTTATTTATTTAATAAAATTATACATTTATATAAATTTCTTTATAAATAAAACATTTTTAAATGTATATCAGAATAAATAACAAAAAAATTTACAAAAATCAAAAAACAAGTACAGATTTACATAGATACATATATTTATATGTAAATAAAAATAAACAAAAACATTGGAAAAAAGAACAAAAATATTTAATTATTAAAGTAATTATCAATTCAAAATATATCACAGCAGTGATGCATTGTAAGAAATTTATTTCAACATTTAGAAAAAATTACGACAGGATTAATTTTTCCATACCTGATGCATTTATACGACGTTTTATAAACATATTTGAATTTGTTGTACAAAATATTAAAGAAATTATTCACCAAATAAGTACAACTATTATTTAATATTTAAATATTTTTATATTACATATTAGAATATTTACTTCATCAGCTATTTGGTAGGTTTCGCAACAGGAATTTTCCCGTTTAAGCCCATTTTTAATGTGAAGTAAGGAATTAACTGAATTTAAAGACATTCGGTTGCGAATTTTAGATTTAAACACATTCATGGGAGCGACAAAAGTTTAACGTTTAAGTTTAATGCTTCAAAGGGATTTAAGTTAACTGCATCTTTGTACGATTTAACTTCAATCCAAAAATCGACTGGATTCAATATTTTGCCATTGGTAACGGAAAAATATCTTCTCTTGTATGTGATAAAACATTTCTAACATTAATTATGTTAATTTCACTCAAAATTTCAAGGTTTTCTGGTAAAATTTTTAAACATTTAAAGTTGTGGGACGCTAAAAGTTACATTTTGGTAGTATGTATATAAATTTACACTTACAAAAAATTTTGTTCAATTAATTAATTTGAATTTTAGTGTTTGGTGTCACCGAAATAAAAAGAAAATCACTAAAAACTAAAAAAAAAATCACCAAGCACTGACTCACAATTTTTTCGCTTCCAAAATGTTAAAAATCACCAAAAACGGTGATAAAATCACCGAGTTGACAACGCTGCTTATCATTACTGCGGTGGTGAATATGTGGAGAAAACTCTCTTTTTATTTTAGAGGTGAATATAGTAAAGTTTAAGAGAGTCGCAGTTGATTTTGTTTTTGTTTTTTTTTTATTTTTTTAGCGCAAACATTAAAATTAAAATAAAACATTTGTAATTTTAACTATTTACTATTCTATTTCAAATGTTTCGTGACACTATAATAAAGGCTAGTAAGTAGTAGAGATTTAGTAATAAAGTTTAGTATATTAATGTGATTCAAAATAAGCATTTCTAAAATTACATGATTGCATAATGCATGCAAATAAATAAAGAATTAAGAACTAGACAGTGTTATAATTAGACTTAGTTCCGATAGGTAAAACCCTTAAATTAATTCGACTAAAAGTTTATGTTATTAATAAAAAAATTAAATAAAAAAAAAAAAAAACATTTAAGTCAAATAAATTATACAATATTTAGTTCTAGTCATGGGCGTAATTAGACCATTCTGCTGGGTGGATTTATCCATTTTTTTCCACAACTTACACACAGTGTACTCCAAAACTACCACCGCAATTATTTTTTTATACTACTTAACGTGGTTTGCTTGAGTATGTCATGTCGATAACGATTAACTGAGTTTTTTTGATATTAAGTAATTTTTTTACTTTGAAGTTTTTCTTCGCCACTTTAGAGTTGTACGACTATTGTTAGTATCATTAAACATTTTACAGGTTTGTATTTCTTTTGAAGTTAAAATCCTCTTAAAAACTATAGGTGCCGCAGTATAAAAAAATAAAGACAACTTCAATGAGATTAAGTTTCTACTTCCTCTACAATAAAAATTACCTTGTAATACTTTATTGATTTGATAACTCTTTGATTTACGTAAAGTGAGTAGACTAAATACAATTAGAAATGTTAACAGAAGTTAAATATTTGAAAAATTAAAAACAAACATCTTGCTGACAAGGAAAATAAAGTATATAACAAGGCGAATTCAATTAGGTGAACTCGTCGCTAAAACAGCTACAAAGTGAAAAAATACAAACGTGTATTTTGTTAGTGTAAAACAAAACGATATGCCAAAGATACAACAAAATTTGACAAGTGGTCCCTAGAAGTAGTCAACAGCTGATGATCAGCTGATCTAATAAGTTCACCTTATTGAATTCACCTTGGTATATAATGTATATACACTAGAGTAACTCTGCCCACGTTACTGGACAATAATAAAATAAAATAATAATAAAACACATCATTTCAAAACGTATATGTGTAGACATTTTTCAATGTTTTTTTTAACCATCAATGAAAGAAGCCCTTTCAAGCGCTGGTATTGGTCTGCAAATTGATTGAGCGTTTCCCGACTTAAAAAATAACAAACAAAGGACAATTAATTTTTATATAAGAAATATATCTTCCAATTAGTATATAAGTTACCGAGCTAAAACTAGTCTTATATGCTTACATATGTTTTTAAATAATATATATTCTATATTAATTTCAAATCTTATTGCAATAAATAAAAAGATATTGTAAAAGTAAAATTTTTAGAACTACTAATGTGTATAAAATATTTTTTAAATAAAATTACATTTTTTATGCATGCGGCCAAGGCTTATTCATACATACATCGGTAAATTGATATAACAAAGCAACTTTTAAAAGGATGTTTTATATTAACGCCAATTCATATATCAAAGATGGAAAACTTGTCATGACATATTATAAAATTTTAATGTGAACCATTTTTTATTTTGGCTTAAGTTCATTTGTTTTTTTTATTTAATTTTATAATTCAAATTAAATTAAATTGTAACCATTTTAGGAATATTTTTTCTAAAAATCACTTCCGATATTAGCCGAGTGGAATGCATTTTCGAAATCAGCTACGATTTCATCATCAGCACTCTTTATCGGTATACTACTATGTAACTTAAAATTCCTATTTATGTTACAATTGAATGAAATTTGAATTAGTGAATCTTAGTATTAATTTTCATATTTTGTTGAATATTTTATTTCAACTATCAAATGACAATTCATAATTCAACATGTTCATATTCCTCCATATTCGTAATACATTTTCGTTATGCTTTCAATATCCATCCTTTGGCTGGAATTATTGAAAACAAGGTTGTATTTACATTTTCATTTATATAAGTCCATCTAGGTGATAGACACTGAACAATGAATTCTTGAATGTCATTAACACCGTGCCATGTGTGTTATAATTATATATTTATATTTTATTCGAACTTTTTTCTATATATTAAATTTTAATGTGAACCATTTTTTATTTTGGCTTAAGTTCATTTGTTTTTTTTATTTAATTTTATAATTCAAATTAAATTAAATTGTAACCATTTTAGGAATATTTTTTCTAAAAATCACTTCCGATATTAGCCGAGTGGAATGCATTTTCGAAATCAGCTACGATTTCATCATCAGCACTCTTTATCGGTATACTACTATGTAACTTAAAATTCCTATTTATGTTACAATTGAATGAAATTTGAATTAGTGAATCTTAATATTAATTTTCATATTTTGTTGAATATTTTATTTCAACTATCAAATGACAATTCATAATTCAACATGTTCATATTCCTCCATATTCGTAATACATTTTCGTTATGCTTTCAATATCCATCCTTTGGCTGGAATTATTGAAAACAAGGTTGTATTTACATTTTCATTTATATAAGTCCATCTAGGTGATAGACACTGAACAATGAATTCTTGAATGTCATTAACACCGTGCCATGTGTGTTATAATTATATATTTATATTTTATTCGAACTTTTTTCTATATATTAAATTTTAATGTGAACCATTTTTTATTTTGGCTTAAGTTCATTTGTTTTTTTATTTAATTTTATAATTCAAATTAAATTAAATTGTAACCATTTTAGGAATATTTTTTCTAAAAATCACTTTCGATATTAGCCGAGTGGAATGCATTTTCGAAATCAGCTACGATTTCATCATCAGCACTCTTTATCGGTATACTACTATGTAACTTAAAATTCCTATTTATGTTACAATTGAATGAAATTTGAATTAGTGAATCTTAATATTAATTTTCATATTTTGTTGAATATTTTATTTCAACTATCAAATGACAATTCATAATTCAACATGTTCAAAATGTATTACGAATATGGAGGAATATGAACATGTTGAATTATGAATTGTCATTTGATAGTTGAAATAAAATATTCAACAAAATATGAAAATTAATATTAAGATTCACTAATTCAAATTTCATTCAATTGTAACATAAATAGGAATTTTAAGTTACATAGTAGTATACCGATAAAGAGTGCTGATGATGAAATCGTAGCTGATTTCGAAAATGCATTCCACTCGGCTAATATCGAAAGTGATTTTTAGAAAAAATATTCCTAAAATGGTTACAATTTAATTTAATTTGAATTATAAAATTAAATAAAAAAAACAAATGAACTTAAGCCAAAATAAAAAATGGTTCACATTAAAATTTAATATATAGAAAAAAGTTCGAATAAAATATAAATATATAATTATAACACACATGGCACGGTGTTAATGACATTCAAGAATTCATTGTTCAGTGTCTATCACCTAGATGGACTTATATAAATGAAAATGTAAATACAACCTTGTTTTCAATAATTCCAGCCAAAGGATGGATATTGAAAGCATAACGAAAATGTATTACGAATATGGAGGAATATGAACATGTTGAATTATGAATTGTCATTTGATAGTTTAAATAAAATATTCAACAAAATATGAAAATTAATACTAAGATTCACTAATTCAAATTTCATTCAATTGTAACATAAATAGGAATTTTAAGTTACATAGTAGTATACCGATAAAGAGTGCTGATGATGAAATCGTAGCTGATTTCGAAAATGCATTCCACTCGGCTAATATCGGAAGTGATTTTTAGAAAAAATATTCCTAAAATGGTTACAATTTAATTTAATTTGAATTATAAAATTAAATAAAAAAAACAAATGAACTTAAGCCAAAATAAAAAATGGTTCACATTAAAATTTAATATATAGAAAAAAGTTCGAATAAAATATAAATATATAATTATAACACACATGGCACGGTGTTAATGACATTCAAGAATTCATTGTTCAGTGTCTATCACCTAGATGGACTTATATAAATGAAAATGTAAATACAACCTTGTTTTCAATAATTCCAGCCAAAGGATGGATATTGAAAGCATAACGAAAATGTATTACGAATATGGAGGAATATGAACATGTTGAATTATGAATTGTCATTTGATAGTTGAAATAAAATATTCAACAAAATATGAAAATTAATACTAAGATTCACTAATTCAAATTTCATTCAATTGTAACATAAATAGGAATTTTAAGTTACATAGTAGTATACCGATAAAGAGTGCTGATGATGAAATCGTAGCTGATTTCGAAAATGCATTCCACTCGGCTAATATCGGAAGTGATTTTTAGAAAAAATATTCCTAAAATGGTTACAATTTAATTTAATTTGAATTATAAAATTAAATAAAAAAACAAATGAACTTAAGCCAAAATAAAAAATGGTTCACATTAAAATTTAATATATAGAAAAAAGTTCGAATAAAATATAAATATATAATTATAACACACATGGCACGGTGTTAATGACATTCAAGAATTCATTGTTCAGTGTCTATCACCTAGATGGACTTATATAAATGAAAATGTAAATACAACCTTGTTTTCAATAATTCCAGCCAAAGGATGGATATTGAAAGCATAACGAAAATGTATTACGAATATGGAGGAATATGAACATGTTGAATTATGAATTGTCATTTGATAGTTTAAATAAAATATTCAACAAAATATGAAAATTAATACTAAGATTCACTAATTCAAATTTCATTCAATTGTAACATAAATAGGAATTTTAAGTTACATAGTAGTATACCGATAAAGAGTGCTGATGATGAAATCGTAGCTGATTTCGAAAATGCATTCCACTCGGCTAATATCGGAAGTGATTTTTAGAAAAAATATTCCTAAAATGGTTACAATTTAATTTAATTTGAATTATAAAATTAAATAAAAAAAACAAATGAACTTAAGCCAAAATAAAAAATGGTTCACATTAAAATTTAATATATAGAAAAAAGTTCGAATAAAATATAAATATATAATTATAACACACATGGCACGGTGTTAATGACATTCAAGAATTCATTGTTCAGTGTCTATCACCTAGATGGACTTATATAAATGAAAATGTAAATACAACCTTGTTTTCAATAATTCCAGCCAAAGGATGGATATTGAAAGCATAACGAAAATGTATTACGAATATGGAGGAATATGAACATGTTGAATTATGAATTGTCATTTGATAGTTGAAATAAAATATTCAACAAAATATGAAAATTAATACTAAGATTCACTAATTCAAATTTCATTCAATTGTAACATAAATAGGAATTTTAAGTTACATAGTAGTATACCGATAAAGAGTGCTGATGATGAAATCGTAGCTGATTTCGAAAATGCATTCCACTCGGCTAATATCGGAAGTGATTTTTAGAAAAAATATTCCTAAAATGGTTACAATTTAATTTAATTTGAATTATAAAATTAAATAAAAAAACAAATGAACTTAAGCCAAAATAAAAAATGGTTCACATTAAAATTTAATATATAGAAAAAAGTTCGAATAAAATATAAATATATAATTATAACACACATGGCACGGTGTTAATGACATTCAAGAATTCATTGTTCAGTGTCTATCACCTAGATGGACTTATATAAATGAAAATGTAAATACAACCTTGTTTTCAATAATTCCAGCCAAAGGATGGATATTAAAAGCATAACGAAAATGTATTACGAATATGGAGGAATATGAACATGTTGAATTATGAATTGTCATTTGATAGTTGAAATAAAATATTCAACAAAATATGAAAATTAATACTAAGATTCACTAATTCAAATTTCATTCAATTGTAACATAAATAGGAATTTTAAGTTACATAGTAGTATACCGATAAAGAGTGCTGATGATGAAATCGTAGCTGATTTCGAAAATGCATTCCACTCGGCTAATATCGGAAGTGATTTTTAGAAAAAATATTCCTAAAATGGTTACAATTTAATTTAATTTGAATTATAAAATTAAATAAAAAAAACAAATGAACTTAAGCCAAAATAAAAAATGGTTCACATTAAAATTTAATATATAGAAAAAAGTTCGAATAAAATATAAATATATAATGACATATTATATATAAAAAGAAAGGATATACATTTTTGAAACACATTATTAATGACGAAACAGCAACAAATATACTTAAATTAAGTACATTTATTATCAAATAATTATACTTAAGTTAATAGTTTAATACTAAAGCCAAAATCTCAATTTCCATCCCTGCATTAATAAATAAAATTAAGGCGAATTCAACCAATTTTGACAAAAAGTTTCCCCCTCAGCTGGGCTCAAGGCGAATTAATCAGGTGACTGCAGGCAATTTGTTAGTGTTTTTTTGTACATAATTGTCAATATTAAGGCGAATTAAAATTAGTCTTTGTCAATTTTTGACAACAAAAAATAAAACGTTTTGTAAATTGAATGCTTATTTTTATTTTTTGTAAAATTTAATTTTTTTTTAATTGTTACCTAAAGGAATAAATGCTCTCTGTGAAGGTAAGTGTTGATATAAATTTTTTGCTAAAAGATTTTAATTAAAAACTTGTTTTGTTAATATTAAATTCGTTATCAGCTGCCAGAAAAGCAAAGGTTTAACGTTGAAGAAAATTTCCGCCACAATATGGACACTGCTGTACGGACGTTTGTGAAAAAGACAAGTCCGACTTAAAGTTTGGTGTCGAGCAGGAAGTCAAATATTCATTTAAGTGCATTTTGGCCACTGCCATTGTTTTTATCACTACCACAGGCAAATCTGATCAAAACAGCAAATATTGTCCCATTATTGGTGTTACATGTGGTATAGTACCATTAGTTTACAAAGTTAAATTATTAACTTGATATAGGTACATATGGGTATGAATTTTGTTCGATTAAATTACTGGCTTAAGGATGTCGATGTTCGTGAACAGTTAAGTGTACCAGTTAGCAAGAAGAATGGTTTCATTAAATCTGGCGATCGACCTTGGTTGTTGCTTGGTTGTTTATACTAAATTGTGCCTATTCTGTATTTCAAATTTGTTGTAATGGTAATTATAGTGCTGTTCAAGGCATATGGATTCGCCATGGTGTTGTTTTAAAAACCAATAATATGACAATTTCGAACAATTTAACTCCACTCAAAACACAGACAGGCACGAATCTATACTGTATTTGTATACATTTTGCAACAAATGAAGAAGAGAACTTTAAGAATATGCATTGCCACAATTTATTCTATAAATATATAATAAAATTATTTATCTCTCTCGTCATGTATTCGAAGAATAATACATATGTATATTAATGTGTTTAATAAACTTTTATATATTATTATTAACTTGGTTTTTATTTAGTACTAGAATTTACCAATGGTATAGACTAGTACTAGAATCTGCTAGCATCTCTTTTGTTACGTATTGCACATATGTACAGGTGCCTTTAAACTTTTAGCCACTATATTATATACATACAGTTGCAAACCTAAAAATTCATCGCTGAGTCTTATGATAATAATGCACTTCTATTTGCAAATAAGGGTATTTATTATATTTTTTTGGGTTTTTTACATTGCATTTTAATTATTCTTACTAATTTTTACATATAAAAAATGTATTAAAATTAATTATAAATTTAAGCCTAATTCTTAATTAAAATTATATTGAATTTTCCTCAGAATTAGAAGTACTTCGACTTGGGTGGCCAGTTTGTTATTGCGCCCTTCACATAAGTGGTTCAACGATTACTTGTCTGGTGAAAAAACATTTTTAAAATTGTTTTAATAAATATTTTAGAGTATGTAGATATTAAAGCAATGCTTACGTTTATTGCGTCTTCTAAGTAGATGTTATAGACTTATTAATGTCACAATACGCTTTACTAACAACATGGTATCCAAATTGTCTTGATTCGTTCTGGGCTTCAAAATATGAGCAGCGCTTTTGAGGTGGAATGCATAAAAAATATACATATATTCATTATACAAATTTAAAAAAAAAATCCTGCATTTTTAAATTAAACTTATTAATCATTAATGCACTTATTAATTCTTCACTTTTTGCTTTAATAGCTTTATTTGAACAACTTCTGTACACAATCACTTTAATAATCTTTACATTCTTAATTTACATGTTGTTTTTTGTTTTTAATTAATTTTTAATTTATAGAATGTTTATACAAAAATTATTGTAAACAACAAAATAAAATAAAAACATAAACAATATTTGACACCAAGGCGAATTGGTTTGACAATTATGTTCTAAGAAAATAAAAAAAGTAAAAAAAAATGAATCAGCTGTTTTTATAAGGTCACCTTTTCAATCCACCTTGGCTGGGCTGATAATTTTACCTGTATGAATTCTCCTTTCAAGCGGCAACTCTGAAATTTGGTAGTTGTCACATATTTATTTTTTAATAAAAATATTATTAGAAAAGGAACGCTTTACAAATAAACGACACATTATAATTCTAAAAACTGATTACAAAGTTATAACTGGGACCGAAAAAGTCATCTTTTACCATGAAGCCCATTTCCATTACAAGAAATTGTTCAATTTGGGGCTCAGAAAATCCACATGAAATCTAGGAAAAACAAATGCGCCTTGGTAAGGTGATATGATGGGGCCTCACATTCTTGAATATGAGGTCGGAATTGCGGTGACTGTGAACGGCGTTCCTTTCAGAATTACGACAATGTAATTCTTGTGACCTCAACTGGACGTCATGGATCTCAACGACATGTTGTTTCAAAAAGATGGTGCCACCTGTCACACCACGCATGAAAACATTTATTTATTGCACAAACGATTTCCAAGACAAATTATCACGAGAAATTTCGACTTTAGCTGGCCACCAAGATCATGCGTAAGTCATACCTATGCTCAAATTTAGTAACAGTAACTGGAACAAATTGTTCTTCTTACCAATAATAAAAATTTTAAGTTCACTTTCAAATTTATAAGTATATTTTATTTTACATTATAAATTAAACCTCACGATGAATCACTTATTATTATTTTTAGAAAGTTGTCAATTTTGCTCATATGATGATTTAAAAAAATTTTCACATGTTTATACTTGTTCCTGTACACCATTTTCTCTTTTTTCTTTCAATTACTCATAGAGAATATTATTTAATTTTTATATATAACTAGCTAATACCCGGTGTGCTTCGCCACCCCAAATTTTAGTATTTAATTCATTTGATAGGTGCCACGCCCACTATTGATAATGCACCCATTTCTTGCCTAAATGTTCATTTGGATGTCAAAGTTGATCTTGCAAAATTTTACTACTCTAATCGATATCGTTTTTCAAATATACGACTTTTAGTATTTAATTCATGTGGCCACGCCTACTATTGCAAGTACGCCCATTTTTTACCCAAATGTTCGTGTGGATGTGAAAGTTTACCGTACTTAATTTGAAGACTCTAGCTGCATTAACTTTCGTGATATATAATATTTAATACTTATTCTTTAATAGGGCGTGACAACCCGGCCACTTACAATTTTAATCCAATGTATAGACTATAGTTCCTTCCAGACATACAGAAAGATTCTGTGAAAATTTCAAGGAAATCGGTCCAGCCGTTTAACCCTTCTGTACCCGCGCCAATTTTTGTAACACATATACCCGCGCACGGTCTCACAGACCGAAAGTTTGAACTAGATGAAATACTAGTTTTTTGAAACAAAGCTTTAAGAAAACGATTTTTATTTAAACTCGATGATATAATAAAAAAAATTAAGCCATTCATTAAATTAATATTCAGTAATTTTATTGATTTTCAATAGTTAACATATTAGTCTTCAAAAAATATTTACGTAAAAGCGTTTTGTCGGTCTCACAGACCAACGCGCGGGTATAGGAAGGGTAACAGTCTATAAAGCACAAACAAACATACAAATACACATTGATTTTTATATATATAGATTTAAACACACAGTAACAAATGCAATAAATTTCTTAGTACAACTCTTTTGATAGTGAATATATTGTTTGCGATTTTTCCATGAAAATGTGTTGTCTAAAGTATCTGTTTGTTAAAAATAGTTGCGGGTGCTGAATTTTAACGTCATCGTAAGATGTTGTCATATCTAAAACTGTGAAAATTAATCCAAGAACATTGATTTAATTTCAATAACTTGGAATGATGAGTATTGTGTACCGCAGTCGTCAAATAAAATTATTGCATGTTTTTATCGCTTTTTATCATGGTTAAGCTGGTAAAATATCGATAAAATTTAGAGAATAACAACTCGGTGCTGATTTTATTAAGTAATGGTGTCACTGGTGTATAATTTTTTCGATAATACTGCTGAACATGGTATTTCAGTCAACGGCTTTAATTATGGACTTTTTATGTACTGAAATGTATAAACTTTGTATTCAGCAGGATGGTGCATCGTGATGTGTAATGCTCATTTAACAATTAATCCTTTGCGCATTTAGCTCGGTTATACTGTCATCAGACTTCATGGCGATATTAATTGGCCGCTTTGAAGCTGAAATTTTACCTCTCTAGGCTTTTTATATAGGACTTTTTAACACCTAAGCACATAAGTATCGTTGAATCAATCATTTCTTATTTCGAAGTTCCAGAATCATATTTATTTAAAAATAGAAATCATTCTATAAAAATAGAAAAAAAACTATTAAATATTAAAATACCTTTCAAGGAATTACTTTTATAGGTATTATTTGAAATTAAATAGAAAATCGACTTTACTGTTAATCTTCCGTTAAACACTAAATCCCATATAAATAGATCAATAGTCTTTTATTTCGAAGTTCTAGGAATCATATAAATTTTAAAATAGAAACAGTGTTATAAGAAAAAAAAAATTATTTAAATGTTTAAATATCTTTAAAAAGAAGTTTTTTCTACAAAAATGATTTAACGTGAATAAATATACTCTTACGAACGAAGACAAATATGTCATAGAAAGTTCCAAACTGTTAATTTGAATTTTTTTTTTGTTTTGAATAAGTTTTAAGTTTTACTAGATTACACAAATTTTTAAGGTTGGAGATACTAGTATTTAAAATTTTAGCCAAATTATCTTCGTAAGGTAGAATTAAATATGTACTTTTTCCCTTTCTGAGTATCTTGTTTGACCCCTAAAAGTATTCAAAATTTATCTCTTATGAAGAAGTAAAAAAAAAACGTTTAAATATTCCAAAATGCTTAGAATCATACATAGATGCGTACATACATGTACCAATAGATATACACAATACTTAACGGCAACAACAAAGCTAAATTCAAAGCATAAGCTGTGCATAAAAATTCTAATTAAAATTAAGGATATAAATTACTGTAGACATAAAATTGCAAATTGAGATGCTCATAGTATTTAAGGCATTTTATTTGCACTTCATGCAGAATATCTTTAAATATTTGTCCGTCGTTAATACTGATAAGCATTCTTGCATATGTTCTTAAAATTTTTATAATAATCCTAATACCATTGTACTTCAAATATTTCAAGCACTTGTATTGAATGTACTAAGAGCTATTTTTTATTATCTTGTAATTCAAAATGACAAAGGAGAAAAGTAGAAAAACACAACACAAGCTTTTACGTACTTGATAAGGCATCAAGCAAACTGGAAAGTAAGTGTAAGACTATAATAGAGAATTTATGTTGTTCTATGCTGGTTTGAAGATAACTTCAATAATTAAGTTAGAAAACCATTAGAAATGCCCATAAAATCAATAAAAATACAACTTAATACAATTGTTAGAGTGTTCCATCATTGCAAAGATTATATTTTGATTTCAGCAACTTGGAAAAATTTGAATCTCTTTGTTTTGAAATATATTTTTGACGTTACGTATATTAAATTTATTAATAGAAAGCAGATAAACTGGTTGTGATTATTATAGAACACTTAAATAATAAATAGATTTGTTGAAAAAAAATTATTTGTTTAATAAATACTGAAATTATTTTAAGCCACATTGTTATCGTAAAAATGTTTTTCTTACATCGATTATTAAATTACAAAAATCGAAAAATACGTTTTTGTTGGAACGTCCTAGCACTCATACACACTTACATACACATAAAAATTATAGATAAAGGAAAAGAGTGCTATAAGAAAACATGTACACTTTTTTTCTAACTTAAAGGGTGTTTATTTTAAAGGTGGAGAAATGTAATTTGGCAGAACTGATTTCAGTGACAGCTTATATGTCAACTCTCAGTTGTTTTGCGGTTAGTTGGATTTGGTCAGAGCAACATTTAAAAATTTTTCATAGAAGCGTACTTTCAGTTATGTCATTTAAAATAATTACAGCATTTGAAACTATGATAATCCTTAAGTTATTATTAAAATATTAAATAAGGAAAAATTTACTGTTTTGTGCGACAATAATTGTACATACATATTTGCCTCAATGAAAATTACATAAACCTTTATACAATAAATTTACTGATAGAAGTAAATGATGAATACAAAATTTAAAGAAATTCATCTGTTAGCTGGCTACGTCGTTCATATAATTTGGCGCCAGCAGTTTTTTTTGTCCTCTGTAAATAAAATAGTGGATAAAGCATTTGGACGAATACAAAAAATTTTTGTAGTTTTAATTAACCGGTGTAATTACAGGTCATACGGAGTTGAGAACTCATCTAGCTCGCATGGGATTATCTGAGGAGACGACATGTAGAGCTTGCGAGGAAGAGGATGAGACTCTGGTACACTACCTCTGTCATTGTCCTGCGTTTGGGCATATTAGGCGCGAAAATTTTACAGTGGATACTATGCCGAACTTGGAATACCTGGGTAACTCGAACTGGAGATCCATAAGGCGTTACATTGAGGGGACTGGTTTCTTGGACTAGTCCGTTATTTATGGGAAATTATGTTTATGGTTTTTTGTTTGGGAATTCCGTTTTCCACATGGAGCGCACAACATGCCAACTGGGCATAGGTGTATACCTGTCATGGGTTTGGGCTTTTATACCCCTCCTTTTCAACCTAACCTAACCTAGTTTTAATTATCTACTCTTAAAAACAAACACCCGTTCTGTATATAAACATGTAAGACGTAGTTAAACTCTTGTGCACAGTGGGACCTTAAGCATATATAATGTTTACAAATCTGTAATTTCTGATCAACAATACTTTAGCCTAGCTTTCAGAAAAATGTTTCTAAGAACTTGAAGCGTAGTCTCGAATGGCGATTAGATGAAAAAAAATTTTTAACCTGAAAACTTTTGCAAAAAATTATAATTAAAAAAGTGATACAGCTTAATGAAACACAAAAAAGCCCCTGAAAAACTTTTGATTATTTTGTGATCTCAAAAAGGAATATTGTTAAATATATCGTCATTCTCTAAAGTTCTTTAGAAATCTATTTTTAATATTTACTACTTAGTACCTTTTAAGAATACATACATTTAAATGCAAGTGTGTGATTATCTACCTTTTAGCCGGCAATAGTAGAAATTCTAAACTTTGTTATTTATAAAAAAAACTGTTAAGGCGTTTCAGAAAAATTTTTCAACTTATGAATACGTCATACAAGCAATTTTCTGAAATGTAAAATGTTTATAAGTCTTTAAAGCCTGATATTCTGTTCAATATTTTATGCAAACTGCTGTCAAACTCCATATAAAAGTTTGTAAGGAATACTTATGAAATAATTTTGCCTAGGCAGTACTCTCTCGATAACATAAAAAACATATGAAATATTTCTGTCAGCATTCAGGCAACATATTATTTCGTATGAAATTAAAAGAAACAGTGGATAAATTTTTTTTGTAAGTCAAATTCTGCGTGTGAAATAAATAAAGGTACTCAAAATATTTATCAAATTTAAGTAGAAAAATAAATAAATTTTGGATATACATTCTACCCGACTGGTGTCAGCAAAAGCTGTACTTTTTCATTATTAAAAAAACAAAATTTAAATTTTTCATTAATGAAAAAATTTTAAAATACTTAATATGAACCTGAAAAAAAAAACTTTGTATTAAAAAAGATCTAATTAAAAGTTTTATCTATGGATATTATCATTTCCCAGCAAATAAATTTTAATAATAAATAGTACAAAGTGAATCACATTTTTAGGACTACTAAATCAATACTGCAAAGGAATTTATTCTAAATTCTTAGGTTGTATACAAAATAATTTGTTATAATAAATGTGCGTTAAAATTAATGCAAATCATTTACTTATAAATAACTTATATATATCATAACTTTTTACTGGGTTATTTTTAGGGTTTGGGATTTCCCGGTCTTTTTACTTTCCCGGGAAACGGGAATTAAAAAATCGTCTTCCCGGGAATTCCCGGGATTCCCGAAAATAATATTTCTTTTAAAATAAATAATGTTTGTTAACTTTAACATCACGATTTGGTTAAGGAGCTAATACACGGCATGTTTTTTACATCTGACTTGTCAAATTCTCCACTGCTAATACAAACATGTCGTGTGTTACCTTTAAAACATTACTTCTGTAAAAAAACATGTATTGAGACATACATATGACAAAATTTTAATTAGAGTGCGCTCTATTTTATTCTGTCAAAACATGTGACATCAGCTGTTGGCAGAAATCTCTGCTGCTGCAAAGCAGTCAGCGTAAAAGTACAATTTTAACAGACATGTAGATTTACATATGTCTCACAATTTTTAAAGTCAGATGTAAAAAACATGCCGTGTATGATAGCCTTTAATAATTCATTGTTTAAGTAGTAGTATATTTTCCATTAGAGTCCTTATTGTGTCAGCATTACATCTTCCGGAAATATAAACTTAACCCAAATTATAAAAATAATTATTGCCATGTAAACAGATACTTTTTTTGGGCAACACTACTCCACTCGTCTAATACAAGAGCAAACCACAAATTGTCACAATTTTGACTCGATATTGTTTTCACCATCGTATTTTTAACGGCGTTGTAATATTTTATTACAATGTTTTTAACATCAGTTTAATTTTGGTAATGTCATATTTTTACTGAAAAAATTTTGACGAAAAGAAGGTGCCGTATGAGACCACTAGTACTACCGCCCTTGGACATTAACGTTTTCGGGAAAATATTACATTGTGCTGCGTTGTCTACTTTTTGAAAATAGTTCCAGACTTCAGACATTTTGCTTCTAAAAAAAGTGAATTTTATAAAAAAGTATTATTAGAAAAATTCAATCATAAATAAAAAATTATACTTCCAAATTCTGTGACCACTTTTAAACACAATTTGTACATACGATTATATTTATAAAAATGAACCACGGAAACTACTGCTGGATTTACGGTTGTTATAAAAAACATATACAAGAAAACAACTAATTATGTATGTATATAATTAATTCACTTGAAATTTATAAGCACTTATTAAAAATAATTCCAGAAAGTCGTTAACTTTGGCGTGAAATATTTTTGATCGATGATGTTTGTTTTTCTTTTACATAGTCGTATTTGAAAAAAGTTGTAAATACTTAACAAACAAAAAACGCTAACAAGTTAAAAACCTTACCTTTTGTTCAAATATTCTTTAAATTTACCAAAACAGATTAGAAATAAAAAATAAATTTAAATATATTTCCTAATATACTACATATTTTTTATTTCCCGTTTTCCCGGGAATAAGAGCAAAATTTTTCCGGGAATAATAAGTGGTTCATTCCCGGGAATTCCCGGGCGGGAATTTCCGGTTCCCAAACCCTAGTTATTTTAGAAATGTCCCCACTGTGTTGTGTGCTGATTGTTGTTCACTTACTAAACAATAAACACTTAGTGGTATGAGTGTTATAGAATTAATGTGTAAATTGAATACTACTCATACATCACAGGTCACTTTAATATTCTTCTTAAATTAAAATCTGAACAGATTTTTTCGTTATTTTTATACCCTTCACACAAAAGTGTAAAAGGGTATACATGAGTTGTCATTCCGTTAATAATTCCTACAATTTTTATGTGAGACCGTGTAAAGTATATATTTATGTATATACTGAATCCTTATAGATAGAGGAATTGATTAAGTTAAGTCCGTCTGTCTGTTTGAATGTATGTTGAAATCAACTTTTTGATGTTTTACGTATACTTCAGACTCTTATATAATATATATTAATTTGATATGTTTTCGAAAATTTTTGCTATTAAAAATCAAATATATAGGCACATTGCGAGCTGCAATATGAGCGAAAAAACACTATTGCTTTTATATTTGAGCCGAAAAAACTCAGATTTTGCAGCTCCCAGATAACTTCTTGACCCATTTTTTAATGCTGTAAAAAATATATTATTAAATTATCACTCGGTTCATCACGGCACAATTAATTAGCAAAACTACCAACTTTTTATTGCGATTGCAATTACAAAATTTTTTACACATTCAAATATTAATGTAGTATGTTCATGATGGAACAAACTGTGTGCGTTTTTATTTTGTAGATATAATTTTTTTCTCATATTCATGTGCACGAATGTACATATATGTAAATGCAGACTTCGTCAGCCATGTTGGTGAAATTGCAAAGTTTTTATTTATTCATTGTACATCACACAAACATGATCGCACAAAATAAGATATACTTATGTACATGATGACATATCTTCAATCAACAACAGCATAGATTGAGCAATAGTAAATAAGAGAAAGATTTAGAAAAACTTTTTCAGAAGCAAGTTATATGTATATGCTTATATCTTATATACAGTATTGCAAAGAGGCAATAGGGCTCACACTTGTTAAAAATTAAAACGTTGTAAAATCGTATACGCAAAAAGAAAACTATGGTTACGATATGATCACGACGTTCATATTATATTCTCTATAACAATATTTTTGGTTATCAACAGAAAGTAAGAGTTATTTAAGTTTTCTTTTATCATTTATTTCATCATAACAATTAAGCGTTTGTATGTATGTTTGGTTTTACGAAAATTTTAATATGGTTTTGATTTACAAAATTATTATGACAAAAATAGTATGATGTCTCTACAAAAATAACATTATATTCGAAGCCATTTAAAATTGCAAAAAACCATTAAATTTTTTGTGAAACTACGGTATGATTACAAAGCAATCAGGGTATGATATCTATATATCATTATTTGTTTTTGAGTGTTCTTCTACTTGTTAAATACATTTTTGTTAAAGACATTATTGAAAAGTTTGACATGTGAAAAAAATATTAAAAAATTTCATAAAATTTCAAGAAATACTTATTTTAAGTATAAAATGTTAAAAATATTGAAATAAAGGCTGCATTTAAAAAAATACAATATTAATGTGAAATAATCAATTATTTTATATATAAACATTTTTTTCTTTCTAATATCTGCACATTTTGCTCTATGTTCAATTTCGTTCCAGTTGAAGTTTCGCTTGCACACCTCAATTATTATGCGATGGACGGCCTGTGTGTGCGCTCTGGGTACCACTCTTTATATGGTTTGCTATGTTGCCTGACAGTTGCTGGTTAGCTTCTGACCACAGGCGAATGTTGGAGATTGTTAAGAGTAAGTACACCCTTAGAATCTTGTGTAGACATTTGTTTTCCTTGAAATAGAATTTGCTTTAGAAATGAGCATAAATTTTATATTGCATTCGTAGTCATAATATGATAATTGCATGATAATAATGATAACGTCCAACTAAATTTAATTATATGTTGCTCTTAGATTATGATTACCTCAACCATGGTTTTTCTTTACGTGTGCGTATTGCCAATGCTCTTAGTTATCACTAGATTATGACAATAATAATAAATATCATATTTGAAGTATTACTAAGTAGTAATTGCATTACTGGAGTTGCGTTTCTAAATTAGACTGAAATTTGATTTTGTTATTCGTTTTCCAATTATTAAAGAATGTACTTGCTCCAAATTAAGTTTTTACCTCTTCGTTTTTTATCAAGTGTTAACTACAGATAAGATAATAATCTTTTGAAATTTACTAAACTGCTGAAGAGGATAACATTTCACCGAAAATATTTTAATTAAATTTAATTCGTTGTTACTTGTATCCGGTACTTATTAATACAGAGCAGCATTTATAGGGAAGAAGTAATGGCTATAATTTCTCGTGGAATTTTATGTTTGCACAAGTTAACACTTTAATACTAAACGTACTAAATTTTTAGTAAATGTCTGTGATAAAAAAGTTTAAGAGTCATTACGGACATGTGGCTCTTTGATTTACTTTGTTTTCAAAAAGCGATGAATACCAAAAGATTCAGATTTTCAAATACACATTTCATAAGGAGTGAGTATACAAATTTGCTATAGTCTATTAGAAAACCTTTAGAAATTAATTAAATTTTTTTTTTCATTTTTTTAGCCTTGATTATTTATCAGGATTCCTCAATATTGTTGATTTAATTTTAAACCTTAATCAACGAATTTTTTATCTTCTTACACTCAAACTGCTATAACTTTTACCAACTGCTGTTTCATTTAAATTGCGTCTGTATCATGAAATTGGAGACTTTTTATAATTACACTGTCAGTCGACAACCGTGGTGTGGGATATACATTTAGAAAATAAAAAAGTTCTTGTTAACTTTCTATGTATAGTTACTTTTGAATACCAAACATTGTTGAAGAACTATTGTATAATGTTTCATAAAATAGTCAAATTTCAATTAAACAAAATTAATGCGGTACGTAATTAAATAAAATTATAAAAAAATATAAAATATTAAAGTAAGTCTTTAAATAATAAAGCAATATTTTTATAAAACGATTAAGCGTTAAACCATAAATTTATCTTAACTATGGCTTTTATTATTTATATTTTAAAAAAGCTGACGATCTGGTGTTAAAAGCTACACTGAGAACATGTCATTCATAAATGTCATTCGGCTTGCAAATCATCATAAGTGCTCTAACAAAACATACATATGTACAAGTTGTGAGCGTAATATGTAAAGTTATGTGTCCGTATGTAAAAGCTCTTAACAGAGAAAAATACTTTATATTGTAATTCTGAAAATAGGCAATCAACATATGAATAGTTATCATCTATAGTTAGGGTATTCCGTATTATTTGTTTTTAAAAATTTTAGTTTTATTGCATTAATTTTTATTCGTTGAATTTGTTCAACAAGTGTTTTGTAATATTACCTTGAGTTTTATTTTTCTATGAGTATTTTCTTCGGTATCAGCCTTACTATTAAATATTGCTCTTACAGTTTTTTATGTATCAATTAAAGAAAAAGAGTGTCTAGTATTAATTCACACTAATTGTATACTTTTCACTACACACAAATTTTCCCTCTCTTGACAAATTTCTTGTTAACAAATTTTTTTTTTATGTTAAAAGTTCGATAAATTTAGTTTGAACAGAAAATAAAAAAAGCTATATTCTTCTATAAAAAGTTAAACAATTTTGTTTATAGAAAATTTAAAAAATAAAAATTTTAACAAAAATTAAAGTAAAAAAATAAATTAATAGAACTGAAAACATATTTATTAAATAAAAAAAACTATTTTTGACTAAAGTTTTTCTAGAATCTTCTCAATATATTTTCTCTCTCTTATATTATACACTGTCGTGCAATACAATAGCCGCACGTCAATTTTATTTATTCCTTATATTAACATACTAATCTGAATAGATCTGTAAAAAATTAATAAGTAGAGCAACAAAAATCTTTATTTATTTAGTGGCTTCTTACCGTTAAACCAATTTATTTCAGAGTGGTTCACTATTAAAGACGCACTCTAAGGAAGATATTAGGGTGATCGACTCGGTTTAACAACCGGTGGAAAACCCGATTTTTTCCTTTTTCAGCTGGCGGTTTTTTCTAAATGTTGTTTTTGGAATATGGAATACACCGCGAAAAGTTTCCAAAAACCAGAAAATAAAAACTATTAAATATTCTTCCATAATATTAAAAAAAATTTATTTGTTGTTTAAAAAACAAATGTAAAATAAGAAAAATAATTGAGCTTAAATATTATTTTTTTTATATGATATAAACCTAACGTTAAAAGAAAATTGAAGCATAAACTTAGCTGATCGATCACTTTTAGGTAAAAAGTGTAGTTACAATAAAGAAAAACCAATAATCTTTCCACCCAGAACCTAATTTTAATTAATGGCATTGAGTATCTGTCAACTTAAATTTCAATTAAACCATCGAACAAACTAGTTTATGCCTATTTTTGTATGTCTGTCAGAGGTATAAGAAATAATTTTTAAAATGAAATTTCAAAGATTTTCTCCCTAGCCTTTAAAATGTATTTCAAATTACAGAAATCATTTCAAACAAAATACGTTAAAGCATATTAGTTTAAAAGATCTATTAAATACTTAAAAAATATACAGAAGGAGATACAAATTTATAACAGCCTTATAAAATGTCTTATATATTTATGTACTAGTTTATTGTATTTATTTATTTTATTATAAAGAGTACCTTTTGTCCTTAAATTCAAATAATTAAAACCAAATGGGTCAACTGCATTCATGTCAGTTGTTGCTTAATTGTGCAGCCAAACGTATATAAACTGTAAAAATTTCATATTTAGATATAATTTTTGTTATAATCTTTTTTTTTTTAAATTTTTTAATTTTTTCTCTAAATATTATATTTTATATATTCGAACCGGTTAACCGGTTTTTTCTCAACTTTCAAAATAGCAACCGGTTTTTTTAATTCTAAATTTCAAACTATTTGAAACCCGGTTTCTTAAGAAAGTCGAATATTCGATCACCCTAGAAGATATTAAAACTATAAATTATTTATAATACAGTAGTGAGTTGGGTTTTCATTGTTTAAAGTGAGCTCGAAGATTCGATTGGGCATAGTTTTTATAAGTTTTAAACATATTTCTTTAGTAATTGCCTTCCAAGTATATATAGTAGTGGCTTCCAGCTTCATAATCATAATCATGCTTACAATATTGTTTATTTTTTGCATAGATTTTGCACAACATGATTCTCCTGATATTTTTCCTAGGATTTTGGTTTAAAGAACAGGCAGGCCATTTCAATTGTTGTATACTATTGGCTCTAGCCACAATCGGGTTTGGTTACTTTTGTGAACTATGCATTTATCCGGCTGGATAAACATATTTTTTTAACGATTTTTTTCAAAAAACAAAAAAGAAAAAGAAGTTGTCTGGAGAATAGTTGTGTCTTGTGGCCGTCTGAGTTAAGTTTGTTTTTGTCGGAAATATGTTCTTATCTACATATAAAACTTCTAAAGTATTTAGTGAAATTTGCGAAGTTATTCTTACATAATTCCAATTCGATCTCATATATACTCAATTCACCACCTTTCATAGGAATTGCGCATAGTCAAATCTAGCAACAGTTGTAAATTTTTTGTTGACAATCAATAAAACAAATACAATAATATCACCTACCTATGTTTATATACCTTCGTATAAATACAAGGTGGGGCAAAAGTCGCGAAGGGGTTTAAAACAGTCATAACTTTTTTAATTTTTAATTTTATTTTTTTTTTTACAAAATAATAATATATGATATTGGGAGATTTTTTAAATTTAGGTGTGAAAGATTACGTCACGTAAGTGAGCATCATTTTCAGCCTCGCAAAATTGAGCTCTTTTAATAGCATTTTCCATGACACGAGTCAAAGTATCTGGCTGCAACGCTCTTATTTCGGCTCGAATATTCTCTTTGAGCTGTGCAAGTGTTCTGGGTTTATTGATATACACCTTTTCTTTCAAAAATCCCCAAAGGAAATAATCTGGTGCTGTTAAATCCGGCGAACGGGCAGGCCAATTGAATGCTGAATTTTTGGAAACTAAACGTTCGCCAAAAATCTGCCTTGGGAGCTGCATAGTGGCTCGAGCAGTGTGCGCAGTGGCCCCATCTTTTTGGAACCACATCTCTCGATTGTCAGAAAGAGGTGGCCTTAAAAAATTTTGGACCATATCTTGATATCGCTCGCCATTTACCGTTACACCATTTCCATCAACACTCTTCATAACGCGTTGAATATTTGCTTCACTAATTACAGAATGTGGTTTTCCGCTTGGAAGATCCCTCACTGAGCCTTGTTCCTGAAAACGTGTCACTAAGCGTCGAATCATTGATTCGGATGGTGAATTCCGCACATTAAAATGACGACGATAGGCTCGTTGAGTTTGAATTAGTGATCGATGATGTTCAAAATAAAGTTCTATGATTTTGGTTCGCTGGATAACGTTGTAACCTTCCATAATTAATCTCCCAGATTTATTTTACAAGTCCTAAAAAGAAAAATAAAAAAAATTAAATTAGAAAAAATATTAATTTTTCAAATCCCTTCGTGACTTTTGCCCCACCCTGTATATACATATATCAGAAATGGAAAAATTTAAGTGAATTTTTTACAACCGACTACTTCCAAGTACGATAAATTTTGAATAAGGCAATTAATTTTTATAAATTCTAATCATGCCTTTTTCTGTTGAAAAATAATCGTGGCACTTTGTTTCATTTTTTAGCGGGGACTGGATTGAGAATGTTGTTGCCCATGATTTACAGTCGTGCGCGACACATTTAAACGGCAATCGTTAAGGAGCTAATACAGGGCGTGTTTTTTACATCTGACTTGCCAAATTCCACACTGCTAAATACGAACATGTCGTTTGTTACCTTTAAAACATTATTTCTGTAAAAGACATGTGTTGAGACCACTGTTGCCATTTCAGCTATTTTCTCGTCAAATCTAGCGATTTTTAAATATTTTTTCCGGGAAAAAATATGATTTAGCTATTAGCGGGAAATCTAGCGATTTTTGCGATGTTAGATTTTAACGTGTTTTAAATACATTTGATGTTAATATTATTAAAGAGTAGCTACCAATTCATTTGTAAGGCGAATACTATTTTCATACACTTTTTTATACAGATTTTGGCATCTGAAAGCCAAAAAGCACATACATTAAAATTTAATAAACAATTTTATCTTGCAAAGTTTATAGTTTGAAACATTTTTTGTAAAAAGAAGATGTTAAATAAACGTTCCTTTTTTTCATTAGATGAGTTTGTGAATTAAGCAAAAAAAAAAACTATTTAAAAGTTTCTTGCAAGAATTTCGAAATATTGCAAAAAAGAACTAATATGATCCAAAAATCGGTGGGAGGGTTATATTGGAGATAATTTAATTTTAAAGAAGGCTTCATTAATAACCCAACATACGTCAATAAATTCAATCGATCACCTTAGTGATTTATGTAAAAAATATTTCGATAGAACGAATGAAAACCGTATTTATAGAACCAAGTGCTTAGCGATAAATAAAAATGTTTTAGTGACCCATCTCTTAATGGAACTTAGAAACGATGTATGAGGTTCTACGTATAGTGTATTAGAAGATAAATCAATAGACGTTTGTATCATCAAGTTATTAGGCATGTTTTTTTAAAACTAAAAACCTACGTGGTACATAAATCTAAAATAAATATTTTTTTTTCAGTACGGAAAAACAACAAATTGTGTTAACATTTCTAAGCTTGGCTGAAGTGGCCGATGCGACAGCTTCAATTACGATTTATTTAAATCAGCATTAAAGAGAGTAGATTACAATTTTACATATGAAAGCGAGAATCTAGAGTATTGGCTTTAGACTTTTAGTAAATAAATCCCAAAATGTTTTTAAATAGGAGTTAAGTATGGATATTACGCAATTAGCAACACTTAGTAAACGTTATTTTTTTGAATTGATATATAACGTACATATGTGTACGTATATTTCTTGAATTTTTTCACATACCGTTATACATATGTAAATTATGTAATAAAATGTAACTAATAAAAGCTGCCTGCGTTATAAAAATGACTGTACTTTTCTTGTTTTTCTTTCGTTGTTTTAGAAAAACTTAGCAATAGAACGCTAAATTTTCCGCGCAATAAAAAAAATCGACGAAAACTTGGCTATTTTTTGTTAAATTTGTGCCAGAATTTGAAAAAAAAAAATAAATATTAGCGATTAATCGCTAAAATTTTGACAATTTTTAATTTTTAGCTATTTTCTAGCTATTTTTCTACATATTTTAGCGATATTTTTTGGGAAAAAGTTGGCAACAGTGGTTGAGACCTCTGACAAAATTTCAATTACAGCGGACTCTATTTTCTTCTATCAAAACATCTGACAACAACCGTTTTCATAAATCTCTGCTGCTGGAAAGCAGTCAGCGACGGTTGATTGTAAAAGTAGAATTTTGACAGACATGTAAATTTACATATGTCTCACAAATTTTAAAGTCAGATGTAAAAAACATGCCGTGTATTATAGTCTTTAGCTATTTCTTTAGCAGGTTTTGTGGAGTTGCTTGCGGTTGATAAAATTTTGCATTTACTTCATTTCGAAAGTTTTGATTTTCTTTTCGCTTTTTTTTTGCCGCACAATGCAAAGTATTTTTAAAAATTGTGAACTATCTTATCTGATAGACTTAACTAAAACACAATTTCCTGAAAAATAACATCTTTCAACTGAAAAGTAATATTTTGCCTTTTTAAATATGTATGTCAGACAAATAACCGAATGGCAACTGAAAAGTTTGATAAGTTTGCAATGCATAGACAATAACCAAACGATTAAAAAAGAAACAGGAGAGTAAATCCCGTTAGATATGTTAGATACATGATTTTTAATGCTGCGGCTTAAAATCAAATTAGTTGTTATAACGGTTAAAATAAATAAGCAAATGAAGATTTTTGTTATTTTAGTTATTAATTCTTGGTGCTCTTTCAGATGGTATAAATAAAATATTTTTATTATTTGTGATAATATAAGAAATGCTTAAAATTTACACGTGACTATAATATTGCACCGCAGTGTATATTTGTATATATTTTAAAGATGGCGACTAGTTTTAATATTTTTTTTTATAGTAAAATTTTTAAAAATTTTAAATTAAAAAAAAAATTAAAAACTTTAGCAGAAATTTAGGAGGAAATCTTTAATTGATAATATTTGATTTTTATTTAAGCTTGAGATCAACTTTTTTGTTTTTTTATAAAAAATTATTTATTAGTAACCAATATTTCGCTACCAAACAACGGGTAGCTTCTTCAGGGTAAATATGAATACAAACTATATTATTTTTTTTTATTATCAATTAAAAAAGATCAAGAAATTTAGACGATATATGGGAAATCTTTAATTATAAATTATAACAAGAATATATTAAATTCAAAAAAAAAAAAAAAATCTTTTTTGACCTCGATTGTTTTTAAGTGAATTAATATTTAAAATAAGAAAAGTTATTTACTAAAAAAAATTTATAATATTGAAAATTTTCTTATACAGAATTATAAAAGAATAAAAATTTTAACAAATATAATTTGATTTAAAATTAAAAAATAATAATATTGAATATCAAAAGAATGTTTTTGATTTTGAATTTTTTAAGAGTTAATTTTTGAAGTTCAGTTAATATAAAGAAATTTTAAAAAAATATTTTTTATAATGTATCATATTTTTTTATATAGAATTATTTATTTTTTATTAATTATATTATATAGAATTTATTTATATTATTTTATTTTAATACCACTATGTTTTCATATATTAAAAAAAAATATACATATTTTTTCTTAATTCTTTTTTTTTAATGTTTGTATTTAAAATTTTTTTAATAAATTTCGATTTTTTAGAAAATGTTTGTGAAAATTTTTCGCCTAACATGAAACCTTTACTAAATTTTCTTTTAATTCATAACTGTTAATTTGTTTACAAATTTATTGCTCACACTGTAGTAGTATCACTGACATCTGCCATTGTAGGAGTACGTTTGTTTTTCTTACAATGTGTATGTGTTTGTATGTCAATCTACTTGAATAATATAACTCGAAAGTTAAGTACCTGTATATGCTTATTGTACTAGGACATATGTAGCTATATGCGTACTATAGATATGTATATTGTATTAGTTTCTTTTCGCACACATATTAAGTTCAAAGTTCTAGTTGAACATTTTCTAAAGTGTACATCTCATATGAATACTTCTGTAAATATTTTTTTTTTTATTTTTTTTTCACTCCTCTTACTGGCATTTATTTTTTAATAAACACAAAATTATGTACACATGGCAGAAAGTAAAAAATAAAAGTATAAAATAAAAAGGAAAATAAAAATATGAATTGAAATGAAAATGTTGATCAAAGCCGACCTTGAAACATGTACAAAGACATCTATGTACATATATCATTAAAATCCTTTTTGACTTTACAATGTTACACAAAAAAACACAAACTTTTTCAAACCCTTTATAATATGGCTTTGTCCAGCAATAACATCATTAATATAGCAAAATAATAATTTTTTGTTAATTATTAAAGGTTACAACAAAATGCATAAACTTAGTATACATTAAGGCCATGGTGAAGGTTATACAGTAAAACTGAAAGAACTTTGAAGAATGGAACGTGCATAAAAATGAAACATGAACGTGTTAAAATGTATTTTTCCATTCTCATCTTCACTTAGGGCAATGATCTGTGTTGACATTAAAAAAAAAAACTAGAAATAAGTGAACATTTTATCAAATAAATACAAAATTAATTTATTTAATAATGCAAGTACATACCTATAAGTAAGAGTAGATATATAAATATGTGCACTATATAGATGATGAGAGAAAAAATAAAACTAAATGTTCAATAATTCAAATTTATGTATGTAGAAGAGTTGCCTTTTTTTTATTGCGGGATTAGAGTCAGTAAATAAATATTTATCATCGGAAATTGATTTATTTCTTTTTGAAATATTTTCCATAAATTTCAATATATTTTGGACACGTGTGAACTTTTTTTAAGGCACTTTCATCATTTTGATTGAAGTATCTTTAAAACATGTATTTAGAACGCACCAATTGCTTCATCAAGTGTCAAAAAACGTTGAGAAGGCAATTTGTTTTTGTATATTCGGGAATAAAAAGAAGTTATTGGGTGCTAAGTCAGGCCGACATGAATTTTTCAAATTACTGTAAACAACCAAGAATTATAAAAACCAGATTACGCATTCCGCCTGTAAAAATTTGTTCGTTCTGCGCATGTACGTAACATCAGCCGCGCACTTAACAAAAGCAGTATAGAAGAAACAGTGAGATTTATATAATTAAAAGGGAAATAAAGGCATTATAGTTTATTTAAATGTATATTTTGAACATATTACGCCTTATCCCAGCAAAATCTTTACCTACCTAGTAAGTTAGCAAGTAATATTGGAGATACACATAAACTAGTTACTTTTCGACCGAATAACTACTTATTTTTGTTTGAGTTGTACCAGAAATCATGACCCTCGCTTACAAATGAACTTACAAAAAGCAATTAAATAAGTAGTTACCAATAAAGCTGAATTATAGCTGGATATTTTTATACTGTTGCAATACAAAAAAATATAAAAATTATAATATTGGGCATATTACAATATTTATGAAGTTAATTTAAAGTTCACTGTTTAAAAAAATATATAAAAAGTATTTACGAAGGTCATAACCAATAGGCCATTACTCTGTACTTTAAAATAATGATGTTGGTAACGACCCCTCATTACTATGTAATATATGAAGTAATGACAACCTACTACACAATTTCAAAAAGATTTTGCTGGGACATTATACTGAGGTTAAAATAACGAAAAATATTTAAAAGTCACTTTATTGCTCAAATTACCACAAGTTACCTTTTACTTACATTAACTTTTCAGTTAAGTTGCAATAATGCACTAAGTGTGATAACATATGATAAGCAGTGATAATGATGATTTCAGATTCCACAGTGTCAACTCTCATTCTGTAAAACTGTGAAATAAAAAGTTTTTCTACAGTAAAAGGAAAGGTGACACAATACGGTATGACACGTAAAAATTTTTTATACCCGCCACCAAAAAAATGGTGGGGTTATATTCATTTTGTCATTCCGTTTGTAACACATCGAAATATCCATTTTAGACCCCATAAAGTATATATATTCTGAATCAGGGTTTGATTTGATGACGATCTAGCTATGTCCGTCCGTCTGTCCGTCTGTTGAAAGCACGATAGAGGTCGCACCGAAAAAGCTAGGGGGCTCAAATTTTGCCAGAATCTTTCTTCTAGACAAGGCTTGTTTGGTATTGAAAATGGGCTAAATCGGAATATTAGGAAGAGAGTTATAGCTCGAAAAGCAAGAGTAGGTCGAAAAAACCGTGTCCTTCGAACATCGAATAAAATGGAATTGTGTCCAAACGCCTTAACGTAGACTCATGAAACTTCGAATATATATTTCCTGGGTAAAGACAATATTTTTCCCCGAAAATTGTCTAAATCTATGCATTAGGAGAGGAGTTATCGATCAAAATGTACGAAAATTTATACCGCACAGTGTATTTTTCGGTATATTTAAAAACAAAAACGCCATAAAAGCAACAAAATTGGATGTACGACTCTGAAATTTTGCACACTTTGCTTTTTGGTGACACGCTTTCTTGTAACGGCAAATCAATGTGCCACGCCCACTTTTACGCCCACCTCCCATATAACGTTTTAACTAAAATTCATATAATTTTTCTATTAATAAAGATTTTGGAATAATAAAGGCCTATCTTGAAACACCTCAGTTGTACTCATTCGCAAAAATTACTTTGACACGCCTACTATAACGCCCACTTTTCACGTTATATACCGTTAATGAAATTTAAAAGTTCATAAAACCGCATAAATTAGAGGTATGATGGTCAAGTTTGCTAAATATATCCCCCTAGGCAATGTCATTACTACGCCAAAAAATTAAGGTGCCACGCCCACTTTTACGCCCACCTCCCATATAACGTTTTACCTAAAATTCATATAATTTCTCTATTAATAAAGATTTTGCAATAATTAAGGACTATATTGAAACACCTAAGTTGTACTCATTAGCAAAAACAACTTTGACACGCCTACTATAACGCCCACTTTCACTTTTGAATTGTGTCCAGACGCATAAACGTAGTCATGAAACTTCGAATATATATTTATCGAGTCAAAAGAATATTTTTCCCTGAAAATCGCTTAAATCTATGAATTAGGAAAAGAGTTATAGATAAAAAGGTACGAAAATTTATACCGCACAGTGTATATTTCGTATACAGTGTATATTTAAAACGTAACAAAACTGACAAAACTATATGTACGATTCTGAAATTTTGCAAACATGGCTTTTTGGTCAGTCTTCGTTATAACGGAAAATAGATGTGCCACGCACACTTTTTTCCTTAAATTTTTATAAAAATATATTAGTCATATATATAAGCATTTATTCATCTTACACTGCACCATTTATTGTACTGTAGCTAAATATAAGATAAAGATGATAAGATAGATGACTCTACTAGCAACTACTAGATGGCATGCTAACAACTATGCTTATGTTCTCCTTAAGTTATGCTCTATTAAAAATGGGAATTTAGAAAATTTTGACCTAAGTAAAAAAAAATTATCTCTAAACATTATAAACAATTTATTTTCATGTACTAATGGCTAACAAATTTTAAAATTATACAAAACTTATTTCGTTTGAAAATCTTTTAAAAGCAAAATGTTATAGAAGTTTAAAAATCAAAATCTTACTAATAAATGTATATTTTAAATCACCCTGTGGCCTTTAAAATTTAACCTTAAATTCACTTTCTTCCTCTTAAATTCATGTAAATTCTCTATGAATAAAGATTTTGGAATACTAAAGGACTATATTGAAATATCTAAGTTATGTTTATTAGCAGAAACTTTATTGACACGCGTACTTTAACGGCCACTTTCATTGAAAGACTAAATTTACGAAAACATTTTACTAGCATACCGAAGTTATAATGGGTGGTTTAATTTTAAGGGACTATGTTGATTTTGTATAAAATTATTATGAAATTATTATCATTTATTTTTATAATGATAATATTTGTATGGTTCAATTATGTATGGAACAAAATATCGGCCAAATGGCCCCCAACCTAGGCGGCACACCACGATCCGATAGTCCAAATTTTCAATTACACTGTTGATGCTCGATTGTTGAGCACGATGATGAGTCGAGGTTGCTTGCTCTTTTACCACGTTATCGTGAAAAACAGCAATGTTTCCCATTCAACGAACTGAGATGGCATTCACAGATGTTTTCACATTTCATACAGACCTGCTTTGCAGACATTTAAATATTTTTTACAATTCTCACGATTGTGGACAAATTCGAACGATTATGTTGACCAAAAGAATCACGAAGTGCACAAAATGCATTTTGATTTGAACGCCCATTTTTATAAAAATCTTTAATATTTAAAAGCGTTGCTCGATTGCGTATCTTTCCACGGTTCAAATTGAGTTAGTCTGAGATTGAGAAATGTCAAATGAAATACAAGAAAAAAGTTGAAGTTTAGATGTGGTTCACCTTAAACATGGGCCCTTCAAATTTAACCACCCTCTACAAAGAAAGTGATACATATTTTATTAAAAAGAGATTATTCTATAGCGATTAACAAAATAATAAATATTGTGCTTTAAATGTACACAAAATTGGTGGTGGGTATAAAAGATTCGGCACAGCCGAATATAGTGCTCTTACTTGTTTAAAAATTTGTTCATAAATCGCTAACAAAATCGACATATCGCCAAATTCAAAATTCAACTGCCAGCAGTATTTAAAAATCTCCATGTTTGGCGAGTAATCGCCATATCTCACAGCCGTGGTACGGTAGTGTTATTGTTAAAAAAAGTCCTAATCTTAAACACGCAATAAAATACAATTAATATTCATTTGGGTCTTTGTGTTTACTTATCAAAAAGTAATTACATTTTCCCTTGCCTCTGTTCATAGTACGCATATAAGTACATATGAATTTACATTTAATTATGTGTCACTGTATACATGTTTCACACATGTGTTTGAGTACACACTACGTACATATTAAGGTTCTATTTATAAATTGGACAAACAAGTTTGAAGCAAACAAGACAAACACTACTATTGTATTAAATAGAAAAAAGTAGAAAGCTATAAAAATATAATAATAATTAATTTAAATTAACTTAGCTCATTTGATTGCTTTAATGATAATAAAGTTTGACAGTGCTATTCCTAAGTTCATGATAACGGCAGTTGTTATAAAAGCTTTTCTTACTTCAATTACACTGCACAACAATAAGAATACTTTTCTCTGATGATAGACTTTTATCAAATGATGTTTACTAATTTCACGTCCTTGATTTTAAATATAGCCTCACTTTTTTCTTACCGCTCATGTTTACGAGATATAGCTTTCCCAAAAACAAAAAAAAACTTGTGTTAATTTGCTTGTAATTTAGAAAATAATGAGTTTTCTTACCATAATTTGATATGGCGTTGTCCAGAAAAGTTTGTGTCAATTAATCAAATCATTTTTGTTTTATATGAGGAGAATATATATTTAATAAAAACTACATAAATAACTACATAAATTAAGTAGAAAATTAAATGCATTTAAAAGTTCTGTTCAATGATGAAAACGATAATTTTAATTTTTTTGTGAATTTTCTATATCTCAAAATATCATAATATTTTTATTTGTTTAAAGTCAAACTTCTAAAATCGTAAAAGTCTTCATAGAATGCAGTTGCATATATGCGGTGCCACAGATTTTCACATTTTAGTTGGTTTACTGTCCATGTTAAATTGTAAGAAAGGCCAAAATCTTTTTTAAGAAAAAAACGGCTTCAATCTGACTGACGCTGCACTTAAATGCGGCTACAATAAAAATTTTGAAAGTCTCTAAATAAAGTTTAAATTTTCACTTTTACTCAACAAACACATATACATACATATTTAATAATAAGTTCGTTCAAGGGTCTTCTAAGGGTCATAAGTTATTTTATTTAGTTTCGAATACCAGCAGTAATAAGTAGTCAGTAATTGTTATTATCTGCCTTTCTATTAACATACACACAGACTCTAACATATACATAAGTATATCGATGGTTACAAGTAGAAAGACCCTAACACAATTAATTGTAACTTTACAATAGATTTTGCTTTTAAAACAGTCATTTATAAAACTATTGGATTAAATTTTTTAGTCCATTTGTATTTGTATGAAATGTATAGGAATCATGGAAAAACTTAATTTCGTAAAAAATACGAGTTAGGGCCTTATTACTTGTGACCATCGATATGCATGTTTGTAAATACAGTCTTCTTATGTATCTTGGATACTTTTGGAAACAAACCCTTTAAAGACCTTAAACAAATTAAATTAATATATAATGTTACCCTTTTATATTTAGAAAAAAATTAAGAAATAAATGGAAAATAAAAATAAATTTTGTATGTAATATTCTATTTTAAAAAGTGTAACTAATAGAGTCGGCATTAAATAAACATACACCATTAATTTAGGTTCTTTATATTTTATGATGTACATTTATATTTTGCTTCAAAATGTCAACACTTCAAAAGTATACATACAGACACACACAAATATTTATGAAAATAATAAGAATTGTTTAATAAGTTTGACAAGCCTGTTACAAAATCGACTGTAAACTTTTCGACAGTTTTCGTTTTCTACAATTTAATAATAAATATTTGAATAAAAAAGTTTATGGAAAATCAATTTATATGAAATAGAACTGGCACATACAAGTATGTTAGATATGTAACTGTAGGGTGATTCGACAATCTTGGCAATTTGTTTTTAGAATCAGAAAACAATCTTCTTATATATAAAAGTGAAACTCTGTCTGTCTGTGTGTGTGTTAGATATAGACTCCGAAACTGTAAAACCGATCGGACTCAGACTTTGGCAAGTTGTTGTACACATTCCAGGGAGTATTTATGGGTGGAAAAAAGTGGGCGGGGCCACGCCCATAAAAAATAAGTTATCATTTTTAGCTACTTGCACTTGACCGATTTTTCTGGAACTTTGCACACATATTGATCTATTATGACTATACAGTTTCGTGATTAGAAAAGTGGGCAGTGCTTATTAAAAAGTTGTAATTTGTAGCTTTTTGAGCTTGATATTCAATTATAATTCAGAATGCATTTTTATTCATTAAGAGGCGTAGCAACGCGCGCCGGGCTTATCTAGTTTATTATCAAAATAAATTTTAAAGTAAGCGTGGTATCCTTAAAGGAAAAAAAAACAAATTTTGTATATAATTGACGCATGCATGTAAGAGCAAAGCTCGAGCGCTGCTTGACCGATATCGCCGATTTTTTGTTGCACTTGTAAGTACCAGGACATTGTTCGAATTAATATCTTTTTAAATATCTTTATTACAAGCTTCGATTCATGCACAAGACCGCTGTCCTATTGTTCGATAATTTACAAACGATAAATGACCCGACATTCAACATTGTTGCAATACTTGCATAATTGAAAAATAATTGTTGACGATTGTTGCACTCTAAAGCTCGAACAAATAACTTGTTAAAATATGTAAGAACTTGTAATTTGACAAATATGCAAGTTGAATTGCAAAATGACGAATTGTTGCAGGAGTTTTCAAATCAAATCAAATACCTTTAACAGTTTTTGTTATCAAGGCATATAAATTCATCAGGTAATTGCAGTTCGGAGAGAATTGTTTTGTTTGTATTTTTTATATATTGAAATTTTAAATTAATGAGAGAAGAGAGAAAATTGTATTTCATCTATAGAATTTGACAGCTGAAGTTTAAAATAAATTAAGAAATAAATAATCAGCTGACGAAACAAGACAACCTGATGCAAAAATGTACCTTGTTACTAGATATTAATAAATAGTATGTATATACGTTAATGTATTTGTTTGTGCACACTGTGTTAAATTTGCATTCATTATTGTCATTTACATACATTATACAGGCTTAAAAGTACCACTTAATATTACATTGGCCTTACAGCATTTGTTTATCTTTTTGTAGTTTTTTATTTCTTTATCGTTCTTATTGTTTTGGCTGCACACGTATACTAAGTATACATATGTATATGTTCAAGTGCATATACTTGTGTATATACTTTGTGTATATATAAATATATATATATAGCACATACATATATTATTACATACATATGTATGTACTCTTATGTATGTTCACATTATTGCATATGCTTTTTTGAAATATACTTTCACTTAAACACAAATCGTAATTGTTCGTCTTTTTTCCTTAACTGTATTTATGATGAAAGAGCCTGGACAGATTTTTTATTCGCTCATTTAATCACATTCTTATTTACATTCTTGTTTTCAATAATTTGTTATTCTCAATAAAATAAATGTCTTGTTTTACAGAACAGATATGAATTGTATAAATATGGTAAAATATTTTTTTATATAAAAAGAGAATCTAGCTTTTTTAAAATACAAAAACAAGAAAAGAATCTTCACATATTTTGTTGCCCTAGAAAGCTCTTGTTTTCGGCTATAAATTTCATAAATTTTCTATCAAAAAAACTATAATTCAAACTTTCAGAAATCTCCGAAGCACAAAGTTTTAGAAAACCCATCAATATGGTAAAGGATTTGCCCAAAAAAATTACTTTTAAAAAACAAAGTAAATGTAGTTTGTGCGTATTACGTTGTGTTTCTTACCCTAATTTATATAACGATTACAGTCATTTGACAAAAATATTTATAATATTAGTTTCCTTCTTTGCCATTTAATCAGACTCTTAAAACAAACGTATTTGCTTGCATCATTAACTTGTGTGTGTATATTAAGGATATAACATGTGTGAAATGTTGTTCTGATAATTAAAAATAGTTTTCGACGTTGATTCTGTGAAAAACTTTCACCACCGAAAGCTATTTCTAAAGTGTTTTAAATTTTTATTAAAAAAAAAATGGTTTTAAATTATTGTTTAAACATACATATATACTTAGGGTTACAAATGGGCCATTTAAAAATTTAAATTTAAAAATGCAATAAAACAAACACGGTTTGAAATTTTGCAAAATTTCGGTTATAAATGAAATATTATTTTATTCATATAGCTGCCGCGGCTGGCCTTACAGTACCCCACTCGATCGGACCAATTTTTGAGCACATTTTCGAGTGTATAGGGTTGTATCTCGGCAATGGCATCACGAATACAAATGCTCAATTGTCGCTGGTTTGTTTGCGTAACACTTGTCTTTAATAGCGGCCACAGAAAATATTCCAACGGTGTCAATCGCAGCTTCTTAGAGGCCAATTGACATCACCGTTTAGGCTAATTTAACGGCCATCAAAAGTTGTACGAAATAAGTCGAATGTGGCACCTGCTGAAATCAGAAATCCTTCACATCAATATCATGGAAAGCGGGCAGAAAGAAATCTGTTATCACGGTGCGATAGGTGTCTCTATTGAACATAATAGTTGCGCCATCCTAGTTCAAGAATATATGAGCCAATGAATCCTCTGCTTCAAACAGTTACTCGTAATGGTAGCATTGGCTTCTCTCAGACGGCGTTTGGTTTTTTTGAGCTCCAAATACGACAATTTTGTTTATTAACGTACCCACTAAGATAAAAAAAAGTTTCGTCTGAATAGACGATAATTTTACGACATTTTCATGTAATTTCCAATAAATCTCAACGTTACTCAAGCGCTAATGAATTGATTTTGGTCAGCGATGATAATATATTGAATTTTGAATCGCTGGTTCAAATTCAAACCGACAGATGGCTTAATCTTATGGTGTTTTCTTTTCTGACGTAAATGTTGCATTAATTCTGCCCTATGCCTTTTTTTGTGTTCTTTTCTGAAAAATATGCAATATTATAAACGGGTGACATGTTATTTTGTAATAATGTTGTCATAAAAATGAGAAAAAATGTTACATGTCGTACGCTGAATTGAATCAAAGGGTTAGAATATTGCACTCTTTAACAGCTAATATTAAAAAGAAGAATTAAGTTTTTCTAGTGGTTAAAAATAATTTTTGGTAACAAATTATTAAAATGGAAGCAAGAAATGCAGTTTTATATAAAATTAGGCTGTTATGTAAAAAAGGTGAAAATTTCTGTTCTATTCTGCTGATTATAAAGGTAGCATTTTATTAGGGTGCAGGTGACCTTTGAAAAGTGTTTAATAATAAAAGGGCAACATTGTTTGCTAGAAAAGAAAACACCATTAATTTTCTGAAACTTTATGAATAGGAATGTCGATTGACTGATGTCCATTTGTCACTGAGCTAGTTGAAATTAATTCTTAGAAGGCCTTACATAATGTATAGAACTGTATTGAGTAAAAATCTTTGTAAAAAAAATATAGTGGAATGAATACATTTTTATATATTTTTTAAGTTTATCAATTTTCTAAAGTTAACAATTAATTTTTGAACACGAAGAAAACACCAATTTGAAAGAATTAATCTCTAAATTTATCCTGAGAAAAGCCGATAAGTCGGTTTAAAACTGGTTGCGATATAAGCCTCATAATACAACTGCCTCCTTGTTTTTCCTAAATTTTAGAAATTTAAATCAAACAACAGGGTTAAAATAGGTATTAAATGAAAGTTGGAAAAAAAATTGCAATAGCATTTAAACTGAATTCATGTTAACCCTACGATAATATCGTTATACCTGTGTATATAATGGTTCGAGTTATTTTGAGAATCGGCAGAGCCAAATAAAGCACTTTTCCTCGTTTAAAAACAAAATTTCCAAGTTTGTATAGAGAAAAAAGTAACGACCAAAAACTCTGCAAACATAATATGTATGTATATCTGTATGCATGTTAGAACAAAAAGTTTATATTTGTTTTAATAAAATCGTTAAAATTTTTATACTGAAAACAAATTATAATAGCTATGAATTTACTGTTGTTAACCTATATTGATAACAAATAATCATATAAGTATTTTTCCGTTACGAAATTATCCCTATCTCTCGAATTTATTTTTATCCAATAATTACCTACAATGACATACATGCAAATACGTTATTTATTTTTCGTATATTATCACTGGCATTAGTGCTCGCTGTACGTATTGTTGGTTATAAAGCAATAAAATATTTATTAACCTCAATTTTATACAATATTGATTTTCATCATGATGATTTTTAACAACAATAGTAATAATTTTTTTTTTGTACACTCGTTTGAAAATACGTATGTACGTACAAATGTATTGTATTTACATATGGAATAAATGATTTTACTTAAATAAATGCAAGACTCATAAATTAAGGTATCACGAAACGCATAACTTCTTTGACAAGGTGGTGTAAAAGTGTTAACCCTTTCCGAAGATGCTTGTGAAATGGCAGAAAATTTTGAATTCTGCAAACATTTGTGAAGTAAAAAGATACAAAAACAATACGATATGAAAAATTAAAACATCAATTTTTAAAAAATTATAGTCTAAGCAAATTGGATGACAACTTTTGCGCCACCTTGTATTTGCGAAAAGTTACAAATAATATTCTAGTTTGATCGATTCAATATTAAGTACCAAGGGTGACATATGTGAAACTTGAATATGCTGATCAATTGTCTTTAAAAAAAACCTAAACAAGAGCGGCAAGCGTTATGCTTACTGCTTACGCTGAAGTGACAAACCTAAACAAAAGCGACATGCTAGGAACACAATTAGGATAAACGACAAAACTCGCCAAACACAACGAATCCGTCGCTCTTTAAATTCGACGTATAAAGCCCAATAACAACGAAGAAATAACATTTATGTGACCATAAAAAAATTAAATAATTAAACATTAACAAAACCACAACTTAAAATAATTTTCATAGTTAAATTTCAATTCAATTTATTTTTTCAATGCACTTTAACAACTGGCAGAAATTTTTAAATTTTTCAAAAAATATAAAATCAATTTAAAAAAATATAAAATTAATTAAAAATATATGTAATTCATATATTTATATAAAAATAAATCAATAAGTATCCTATTTTAAATATTTTAAGTTTAAAGTAATTAAATGCACTTTGTTGCATTTATGTATTTAAAGTAGTCGGTACTTGCTGCAGACTGCTATATTTAAAAAAAATTAAGTTTTTTTTACAATGAAAAATATTTAAAGAACACATTATTACTAACGTTATCCACAGTTACCTTTTACTAACATTAACTTTAGAGGCAAGTTTTAGAAATGGCCCTTAATGTTGTTTTCAAATGTTTAGACAATTTTTATTAAAATTTAAATGTATTAAATATAGTTTAATATGGAGAACAACAACAAAAATGTTTAATAGTTACGGTTTTACCACAGATCTTTTCACAATGTGTGATTATCTTAATTTAACAAGAATCTTTTTTAAACCTTTACACTTTTGAAATGAAAATTTATTTTTTTTTAATTTTTTATAGCAGTTGACACATATTTAAAATACTTTAGCAGTTCTAAAAGATCTCTGGTGATATAAAACAGCGTTTGAAAATCGAAACCTTTATATATATTGTTGACTTTTGAAAAGTGCTGAACTTTTTATACCCGCCACCAAAAAATGGTGGGGGTATATTCATTTTGTCATTCCGTTTGTAACACATCGAAATATCCATTTTAGACCCCATAAAGTATATATATTCTGAATCAGGGTTTGATTTAATGACGATCTAGCTATGTCCGTCTGTCTGTTGAAAGCACGATAGAGGTCGCACCGAAAAAGCTAGGGAGCTCATATTTTGCCAGAATCTTTCTTATAGACAAGGTTTGTTTGGTATTGAAAATGGGCTAAATCGGAATATTAGGAAGAGAGTTATAGCTCGAAAAGCAAGAGTAGGTCGAAAAAACCGTGTCCTTCGAACATCGAATAAAATGGAATTGTGTCCAAACGCATTAACGCAGACTCATGAAACTTCGAATATATATTTCATGAGTAAAGACAATATTTTTCCCCGAAAATTATCTAAATCTATGCATTAGGAGTGGAGTTATCGATTAAAATGTACGAAAATTTATACCGCACAGTGTATTTTTTGGTATATTTAAAAACAAAAACGTCATAAAAGCAACAAAATTGGATGTACGACTTTGAAATTTCGCACACTTTGTTTTTTGGTGAAACGCTTTTTTGTAAAGGAAAATCAATGTGCCACGCTCACTTTTATGCCCACCTCCCATATAACGTTTTACACAAAATTCATATAATTTCACTATTAATATAGATTTTGGAATAATAAAGGACTATATTGAAACATCTAGGTTGTACTCATTAGCAAAAACAACTTTGACACGCCTACTATAACGCCCACTTTCCACGTTATCTACCGTTAATGAAATTTAAAAGCTTATAAAACCGCCAAAATTAGAGGTATGATGGTCAAGTTTGCTAAATATATCCCCCTAGGCAATGTCATTAATGTGCCAGAAAATAAAGGTGCCACGCACACTTTTACACCCACCGCCCATATAACGGCTTAACTCAAATTCATATAATTTCTCTATTAATAAGGATTTTGGAATAATAAAGGGCTATATTGAAACATCTAAGTTGTACTCATTCGTAAAAACAACTTTGACACGCCTACTATAACGCCCACTTTCCACGTTATCTACCGTTAATGAAATTTAAAAGCTTATAAAACCGACAAAATTAGAGGTATGATGTTGAAATTTGCTACATATATCCTTCTAATCAATGTTATTGTTGTGCCAAAAAGCTTAGGTGACACGCCCACTTTAACGCCTACCTCCCATATAACGGTTTATCTTAAATTCATGTAATTTCTCTATTGACAACGTTTTTGGGAAAATAAAGGACTATATTGAAATATCTAAGTTGTATTTATTAGCAGAAACTTTATTGACACGCCTACTTTAACGCCCACTTTCATTGAAAGACTACATTAACAAAAGCATTTTAGTAGCATATCGAAGTTATAAAGGGTGGTTAAATTTTAAGGGCCGATTTAAAATTAAATAAAACACAAATTATTTAAGAAATTACTATCATTTATTTTTATAACGATAATATTTGTATGGTTCAATTATGTATTTAACAAAATATCGGCCAAATGCCCCCCCCCATCCTTAGCGCCACTCCTCTATCTGATGGTCCAAATTTTCAATGACAATGTTGATGCTCAATTGTTGGGCATGATGATGAGTCGAGGTTGACTGCTCTTTTGCCACACTATCGCAAAAAACAGCAATGTTTCCCATTCAACGAACTAAGAAGGCATTCACAGATTTTCTAACATTTCATACAGACCTGTTTTGTAGAAATTTAAATATTTTTCACCATTCTCCCGATTGTGGACGAATTTGAACGATTATGTTGATCAAAATAATTACGAAGTGCACAAAATGCATTTTGATTTGAAAGCCCATTTTTATAAAAAACCTGAATAACTTTAACGCGTTGCTCATTTGCGTATCTTTCCACTGTTCAAATTAAGTTGATCTGAGATTGAGAAATGTCAAATGAAATGCAAAAAAAACTTGTTGTTTGTGTGGCTCATCTTCAACATGGGCCCTTAAAATTTAACCACGCTCTACAAAGAAAGTGATACATATTTTATTATAAAGAGATTAATCCATAATGATTAACAAAATAATAAATATTGTGCTTTAAATGTACACAAAATTGGTGGTGGGTATAAAAGATTCGGCACAGCCGAATATAGTGCTATTACTTGTTATTACTCAATTCTCTTTATTTTGGTATTCGATAAGTATGTAGTACTCAATCAAACAATACTTTGATCGACTTTATTTAAATTTAGTTTTCGAAAATATCGTTGCCTTAATTTATAAAAGGCATATCACACATATAACAATTAAGAGTGCTATATTCGACCGTGTCGAATCTGATAATACCCTTCACCATCATGTACATAGGTATAATTAATCTATATTTCATATTATAGCCATTTTTTATTATTATTTCCTACGCCATCCTTGATTTTGAATTTTTACGTAGTTAACTGTATTCTACTAGTCAAGACATTTAGTTTGATACCCATATTGATGGGGTTAAAAAAATTTTATACGCCATTTTCTTTTAGACGCCATCTTAGATGTTCAATGTTGAGGGTGTTCAAGAAGTTTCATTTAAAAATACCAGATTTGAACCACATATAAATTTATTGTCCGCACTATGTAGTGGCGGTCAACATAGATTTTTTTAAAGTGCTTATATTGCGGCAGTCAAGTGCTTTCCGATTATACCAATATTGACTCTCTCGGTTGTCTAGAAGCTGAAAAAATTGATTTTAGTTTGTATTTTTTTTATTTTTGTATATATTTTATATATTTAAAAAAAATTTGTTTGCCTATAACTTTACCGATTAGAGCACGCTTTATCCAAAATTGTTCGCGAATATTTCTATATCTACAAATAGTAGCAAAGGTACCTATAAATTATTCTATAACTGAAAAATTTTAATTTTGTTGGTAAAAATATTTGAAAAAACAGAGGCAGTCGTGTTCTTTTGCTCATATCTCAGAAAATTATGGGGCGATTGTGCTGAATTTTAATAGCGATTCATTCCCGGATATTTCCAAAAGATTGATAGCATACACAGATCTGAGAACATATGATTGCTTCCTTAAGTTGATTTCAACCAACACACGCACAGACGGTCAGGGCTTAATCGACTCCTCTATTCATAAGCTTTCAAAAAATTTAAACTTTATGGGGTCGGAAATGAAAATTGTAGAAATTAAAAACGGAATGACAAAGCTATATATGTATACCCTTATGCACCACAGGTGAAGGGCATAAAAATAAGTATCTATTTTCAGGTGGAGACAAAAAATTTCTTAAAAGAATTTTTTTAATTTGCCAATTCATGCAAAAAGTATTAATGTGATTAAAAGTCCTTCAAAGAGAAAATAATAATTAACAAGGTCAAAGTAAAAAGACTCAATTTTGGAAATTTACAATTTTTGATTGGAGGTGAAAAAACGTCTTGGCAACACAGGTATGTACATACATTTGTGATGTTTGCAAAATGCCTTGTTAACTTTTCTCATTCAAAAACATGTCTATATTAACTACGATAAAAATCTATGTTTTACTTTTATACGAGTAGAATTAATTTATTTGCAACAGTTGTTTGTAAAAAAATTTTCTGTACATCACATCTACTACTTACAATAGATGAGAAAAATATTTTCTTGTAGCATAAAAGAGAATTTTATTAAGGTGAATAAGTTAACAGTACTCTTAATAGTATACCCTTATCGAAAGCTTTTATCAACCATAAATAAAGCTTTTATTTCAAAGTGACCAACAGTGTAAACAAACTTTTTATAAAATAGAGGCCTTGTTGAACGATAAAAGTTACAAAAGATAAACGTGTTAAAAAAGTTCAGATTCTTTTATGGAAAATTTGATTGAAAGTCTAAACGAACATATTTTCTAACATACTTCCAATATCACTGTTTGTCTCATTCGACTGGATTGATGTTTTTTATTATTAAAAAACATTAAATTAACGAAATGCAAGCAAGATATTAAAAAATTTCTCTAAAAATTTAATTTAAAAGTAAGAATTGCGAAATTTTGCAAGATCAAATTATTCAATATTAGTTTCGGTAATTTTTCTAATAGTTGCTTAAGATGTGTCTGAAATCAATGTGCCCTGTAGCCCGATATAATCATTTTATTCTAACTGTAATATGTAAGTAATTATTTGAATTCCTTCTCCTCTTTTGGTCAAGATTTTGTAAGTGTAAAATTTCTTTGTGCCTAGCATGCACCCTCTTTACTTTCGAAAATATGACGTTTGCCTATGCCACGAGTTTCTAAATGTGTAATATTAAATATATTCTTATATTTTGTATTTTTTTATACTTATCTATATATATAAAAGTGAAACTCTGTGTGTGTGTGTGTGTGTGTGTGTGTGTGTGTGTGTGTGTGTGTGTGTGTTAGCTATAGACTCCGAAACTGTAAAACCGATCGGACTCAAACTTTGGCAAGTTGTTGTACACATACCAGGGAGTGTTTATGGGTGGAAAAAAGTGGGCGGGGCCACGCCCATAAAAATTAGTTATCAGTTTTAGCTACTTGCACTTGACCGATTTTTCTGAAACTTTGCACACATATCGAGCTGTCATGACTAAATAATTTCGAGATAAGAAAAGTGGGTGGGGCCACGCCCCTAAAAAAGTTTTAATTTTGAGGTACTTGCACTGGATTGATTTTTCTGAAACTTTGCACACATATTGAGCTGTCACGACTTTATAATTTCGTGGTATAAAAAGTGGGCAGTGCCACGCCCATTAAAAAAAGGTATAATTTTGAGGTACTTGCACTGGACCGATTTTTCTGAAACTTTGCACACATATTGAGTTGTCATAACTATACAGTTTCGTATTTAGAAAAGTGGGCAGTGCCACGCCCATAAAAAAAGGTATCATTTTGAGGTACTTTCACTGGACCGATTCTTCTGAAACTTTGTACACATATTGAACTGTTATGACTTTACAATTTCGTGATTAGAAAAGTGGGCAGTGCCACGCCCATAAAAAAATTATAATTTTTAGGTTTTTGCACTTGATATTCAATTAAAATTCAGAATGCATTTTGATTCATTACGGGGCGTAGCAACGCGCGCCGGGCTTTTCTAGTAATATATAAAAAGCAATTACAAATGTATGTTAAAAATATTTTAAAAATAACTATATTAAAAATATTTCTATTTTTTTCGAGTTTTCTCATTTAAAATATATTCAATGATTTATATAACTTAAAAATCTTAATTTTTCTTAATTCAGTCCCAAATTTCAATTATAGACATGATTAAATTACTTAAAATCATTTTCGATAATTCTAGGAATTTTAATTAATTTTTGATACTGCTAAACTGATACTTTTCGCAATATATTTTCAATAAAAAAATATTAATTTTCATTTAATTTTTCATTTAAAATGATACTATCGTTCTGTTTGTGCACAATATTGCCTAAAAATATAAAATAAAAAACAAAAACTGTTTAAATTGAAAGCGGAAGAGGAAATGTGTGTTTGTATGTTTTATTTGAAACTACTACTTCAATTTCTAAAATTTGTTCACCAATGCTCTAGGTCTATCCTCCAAAAGGATATAGGCTATATTTCTGTTCAATTTTTAGGTGGGCGTGGTACCTCCCATACAAATATATTAATATATTTAATATATATTATGATATATTTTAAGATCTAAAGCAGCTGTAAAAAAGCAAAATACAAAAATTTTTATATAATCTGTTATTTTTGGCTTAAGTTTATTTTTTGTACAGATTATTATACTTCCTAAAGCTATTATTGGTTTGGTTTTTTTTCAGTATACTTTAACACTTATACTTACAATTTAATATAATTATATTTAGAGGTATAATAATTTATATAAAAATTAACTTAAGTCAAAAATAATCCATTTCATGAAAACTTATAAATTAAAACTTCGAATAAACACAAGTATCAAAATCAAACTACAAAAAATTCTCAAAAATATTCATAATAATAAAAAAACAACCTTACCAAAAAAATTCTCGAAAAAAAACAACATCAAATTGGCTTATTTATAAAATATTTTTATATATCTTATTTTTTTGATTATCCACGTAATAAAAAAAATGTATGAGAACTTTAACTAAATTCTTAAAACATAAAAAAAGTAAAATATCAATAAGCTGCATGAGAAAATTGCTTTAAACTATAAAAATGAAAATTGCACATGCTTATATAAAACAAATACATATTAATATATAAAAAACAATAAAAATTTCTTTGTGGGTGTAGCGAAGCGCACCGGGCTCGCTAGTCGTTAATAAGAAGGGACATTTTTGTTCCCATGAAATTTTCATATAACTTTTTTAAAAATGCAAAAATAAATTTTTGCAACGTATTTTTGTATTATGTCGACAATAAAAGTAATGCATTATGATCAGAATATGTTGCAAAAGGTTTAAAGTTTGAGTTTTGTAAGAAGTTTAATTTTTAAAAAGCAAAAAACATGAGTTTAGGAATACTTTCTATGTATTTTTAAATATTTTCATTAAATATATGCTTATAAAGTGAAAGATGATCACAGCTGTTGTAGAATCTTATTGATATCAGAGTTGGATATGAACATAGCCAAAAGCCTACAAATGTGACATGAATTGTGATATTTTAGTTTTATGTTCAAATCAAAAAATTATTTCGAATTCTAACACAAAACTAATTTATCAACACTTATGCTATTACTGTAATTTGTTGTTGTTTTAAAATCAAATTCTAATTGTTATCAGATTCCACAACAACCCTAAACAGTAGATTTGCCTACATGCTGCATAAATATTTACCTACTAAATAATTCGTTGCAAAATGTCAAAACTATAAAGCTGGCTAAGATATTAAAACATTAACATAAAGCTAGTACTACATTGAGTTAATATTTTTAACACACAAAAGAGCTTTTATTTTACAACTCTGTAAAAAAACGTGTATGGCTAGGAGCTTCTAAAATAAACTTTATGTTATACCAAATTTAGTTTTCAAATACACAATAAATTAGTAGTGATTAACAGTGGTGTTGGCATAAGTAGCAACATAAAACTTTACTAATTAGATATTCAAAAAAATATATAAAATATATAAAATACAGAGGCAATCGTGTTTGTTCTTACTCATATCTCAGCTCGTAATATGCCCAGATAACTCGTTTTCAAGAGCAAAATTTTTGAATTCGTGTTTGATAAATTAACACCAAATAAAAGTGTGGGCTTCAAAAGTTGATTTCAGCATATGGTCAGACGGACAGACGATCTTATTAAAATCAATTTCTTTCTGTATCTATAAGTTTAAGGTCGCAAATGAATAATGTAGAAATTACAAGCGGAATGACAAACTTGTATACATATGTTCATTTATATACCCATTTACACAATCGTGTGAACGGTATAAAAAAGTCGATACAACGAACACTAAAGGTGAAAAACGAGAGTTTTTACTGTTTGCCATTATTATCCCACAATTATTCGATAACATACAATTGTCGATGTATTTTGTATCAAAACAAAAAAATTTATGTACCCTGCATGAAACCTAGGATTAAATGTCTTCAAGTCACTATTTCTGCCGACTATTTTGGTGACTATTGTTACTACCTTTGCCGACTTCACTACACTTTTTACAATTAAAAAAAAAGAACAGAAAAAATGCAAAAATTTTACAGTAAAAGTATTTCAGATAATAAACTGTACTTTACTTTTACATTTAGTTTATGAGGTAAAAAGAACGAATGGTTAAGATTAGAATTATTAAAATTAACTGGTTAACTGGGAGGGTGCCCCGATGGACTTGTTAGCAGTGTGCTGTTCTGCTAGTTTGGGGGTTGCGGGTTCGATTCCCGCCGGAGACTCTGGACTTGTCTGCTTCTTTTCTATTCTATTCTTACTTTTCTATTCAGGTATCACAAAGGTATCAATATAATGGACCCAAGTGAGCTGCACAACAGCTGCCTGTTCTACCTAACCTAACCTAACTGGTCCCATAAGAACTACCAAGTCAGTAGTTCTAACGTCCCTGTTGAATTTTCAATGACGAGCACATGTTAAATGACTGTGGCAAAAAACATTATCTGGGGTATAATGGGTCAGTAGTACCAATAACAGAGTCAATAGTAAACCAGTACTATGTCACTGTAGACATTTCCTGCAGGGTGTGTACATTATGTAAACACTCACTGAGAAAAACCATGGTTGAAACATGATCACTACATTTATATTATATTCTCTTAAACTGTATTTATTTCATTCAAATATTTATTTCGGCACACTAACCAAGTGTTTGTTTGAATATTGTTATTTTATGCTTATTTTTTACGAAAATTTTCATATGGTTGTCTTTAAAAAAATATGGTTAAAATTATTGTAACGACATACATAGTCCTTGAAAAATATCAATATAGTTATGAGCATTTAAAACTACAAATAACTATTATATGTAAGGTGCAACAACAGTTTTATTGCGGGGCAATTAAGTTATAGAAGCTTTTAATTATTTTTTTTTTTTGTTTTTATAAATGATTTAATTTTTTAGGTTTTAAGTTTCAGCAGTTAAAGAAAGAATTTTTTAAATTTTATTCTACGAGTAAAATTTAATTTTTCATTTGCCTCATTATTTCTTTTTGTTTTATATTAAATTGATTTTTAATGTTTAATTATAATATAATTATTTGTATTTGATTTTTAATTATTGTTATTAACTTTAATTTTTTTATTTTTTTAATTTTTAATTTTTATTTTTCAATTGTTAATTTCTTTTTAAATAAAATTATATATTTGTACATTCTTTAATTATAAGGTATTGGAAGGCAAAAAAACATAAATAAATATGTAGAAAATAAATACAAATTTTGATAATTGTAAACAAATAACAACAGTAAATAATAAAATGTCTAAAAATATCTTGTATGCATAGTATATTAAAAGGTTAAAATTAAAGAGTTAAGTACAATCAATATTACTAATATCAAAAAACAATTAATTATTTTTAAGAAAAGATTTTATAATGATATTTTGATTAAACATAATTGGAATAACTTGTTACCATTATATTTATGTTTTGACCACAACTTAACAAGCCAATAAAAATAAATTTTTCTTTGATTGTGATCATCTGACATCTTTTGAAAACTTTTAATTCTTTTTATATAGTAAAGAAAAAACATGGTTGTGGTAATCATAATCTAAGAACAACATACTATGATCGAATTATATAATTGTAACTATAACATGTAATGGTTGCAAGTTATCATTATTATGTTTAATTAAAGTATCATGCAATTATCATACTATGACTAAAAATATAAAATTTTTGTTTTTTATAAAACACATTTTATTTAAACAAAAATAAATATATACGCAAGATTCTAAGGGTGTATTTGTACTCAACAATTGTCCACGTGGTCCATTTTAGCTAAATGGATTACTTACAACATGGTCCTATATTATGCAGTCGTGGACCATTTCATTTTCAAACAAGAGATTGTAGTTAAACGACAAGTGTTCGTGTTTTAACGATTACATATATTGTTGTCAAATGTGTATAATGATCGTGTAGGTGCTCCATCGAGTAGTGACAAAGAGTAGTTTTGAGACTACTCCGATGGGTTATATGGTCCGGCCCTAGGACATCGTAATGTTAAATCGACCATGTTTTCTCCATACATTTGGGTTACCTTTGCACTACACGCAAAGAAAAAATATGGTTGTGGTAACCATAATCGAAGAGCAACATACTATGATTAAATTGTATGTTTATGTTTAAAATAATAATGGTTACCAGTTATCATTATTATGTTTATTTTAAGTATCATTCAATAATCATATATATGACTACATACAATTTAAATCGACAATCTTTGGTTTTTTACGGCAAATTATTGTCTTTTGCTGTAACATACACATATTGATTGTACTTACCAATTTAATTGCAATTTTTATACCAATATTTTTTTTAATTTTCTCGTTTATTTTTAAATTTTCTTTAATTTTTCAAAATTTTTGTTCCTTTTTTTGACATCTCAAACTTTTAAAATAATAAAAATTTATTCAGCTAGAAGAAGAACAATTGAAATCAAATTATTATTAAAAAAAAATCATAGCTTGATTATTTTGTAATCATACTGTTTTCTCGCTTATTATTTAATGATTATTTTTAATTTTTAATGATTTTGAATATAATGTTATTTTTGTCAAATTAAATTTTTTAAATCATACTATTTTTAAATGATAACCATTTTGAAATTTTTACGAAAAGTAATCATTAAATGATACAATTCAAACAAATGCTTCATTATCGTGACAAAATATATGATGAAATGAAACAAAAATAACTATGACTTGTTTTTGACAACCAAATATTGTTTTAGAAAAAATAATATGACCGTCGTGATCATGTCGTAACCATGGTTTTTCTTTGCGTGTAGTCCTAGTCTATTATGGAGTTCACTTTACATGCGTGTATGGACTACTCACGTTATCTGCAGGGAATCTCCAACATTCACCTGTGGTCAGAAGCTAACCAGCGGTTGCATAAATAAGCAAGCCTAAATCAGACTTGTAAACCATCAGGCGACATAGCAAAAAAAAATTTAGAGTAGAATCCGACATTGAAATTAAATTTCAATTGAAACAAAATTGAATATCGTGTTGTATATATAGAATAATAGAAGGACCTTGCTTCGGCCCCATACTGATTGTTTGAAGAAACAAATGTATTTAATATACATATAAAAAAAATTATTTATCTTATTTATCGTACTTAAATACTTTTTTAAATACAACTTTTTCTATAATTTTTAAATTTTTTTTCTATAATTTTTGTTTTTTTTGTATATTTATTTAAGTTTTTCAAAATTTTTATATATTTTTTGTACATGTTAAACTTTTGAATAATAGAAATTCATTTAACAAGAATAAGAACCTTTAAAAACAAATTATGATTAAAATATATCATAGCGTGATTGCTTTGTAATCATACTGTTTTTTCAATTATCATTAAATAGTTATATGTAATTTTAAATGACTTCGAATAAAATGTTATTTGGTAGAGACATGATTCAATTTTTTTTTTTAATAATAATTTCGTAAATTATACTATTTTAAAAGGATAACCATATCGAAGTTTTCATGAAAAGCAAACATTAAATGATAAAATTTAAACAAATGATTTGTTATTGTGACCGAAAAAATGATAAAGAATAACTAAAATAACTTTTACTTGTTTTCGATAACCAAATATTGTTATAGAGAATATGATAAGACCGTCGTGATCACATCGCACAGTGAGTAACCGCGGAAAAAATGGTTTTTGGCGTGTCGTTCAATTTTGATGAAATTCACAGTATATTAACAGATATATGAATAATAATTCCCTAAAATTTATAACTTCATTACTTTTTGGTCTAGAGCAAGTCCAAGTTGAGGTATGCTAACGCGCTTGCAATATTTTAGTTCAATATGTAATATTCAAAAGCTTATCAATAAAAAAATACATAATAAATATAACTTTAAAGTATTTTTTTAATTAATTTAGTTGTTGTAGAATGAACAGATAAAAAAATAAATTTAAAAAAGAAACACAAAAAAACATTTCTTTACAACAGAATTGTGGTGTAAAAATTGAACATTTTGCATTTTTAATGGACTAGGAAATATAGAGCAGCCACTCGCCCTAGGTGCAGACTTATATCAAATGAAAGATTGAAGTCTCAGCTTTCATTTAAAGTAAAGGTCATATAGCAAAAGTTTGCAAAAGTACTTTAAACATACAAAAAACTACAAAAAATACGCAACGCGCACATTCTGTCACTATACGTATGTATGTTAGCATGCAATAGCATGTTTACAAATTTGTACTTTTATTTTTTTTAATTGTTTGTTTGATATTTTATTTTGTGCTCACAAACTTTTTAAAAACAAACTGTAAAATAATATTACATTGTTGTTGTTTTAAATATTATTAATCAACAAACGGTAATTACAATTATATGTTTAATTCACAATCTATTTGAGAGTGCAAGTTTATACAAGTTTATATAAAGTGCTCAAAAAAATTTACAAGGTCATGGATAATTCAATAATTTCTTATATGTAGCGCAATTTCTGATATTTGGATCGATAGCAATAAAGATATTGATGTTGTTGTTGGTGTCATATTATTATTTAAATCTAATTATTGATAGAATGAAAAAAATCGTTCTTTTTTATTGCATTTCAATGGGAGGTGGGCGTGTGTTATTGTAATATTTGCATGAAACATTTTGAATGATATAAATTACAGTAATATCAAATTTGAAGGTTGTACCTAAAATATTTTAGAAAATATGGCACTTTTTATGTTGAGGTTGTATGGGTGGTGGGGGTAAAAGTGGGCCACTGTCCAAAACTTTATTCCGATAATGTTTGTAACAATTTAACATTCAAGTACACCAAAATTTAAAGTTATCCCTTAAGTATTACGGACAATACGGCATTTTACAAATTTTGATTGTATGGGAGGTGGGCGTAAAAGTGGGCGAATATTCTTAATTTTTTCTTTTAAACTGGAATTGTCTCAAAAATAACCTGTGCGAAATTTCAGAACTCTGCAATGACTCCTTGTATAAGTTAATACCCCTAATGTTCTACCACTCAATTCGTGGAATCGTAAAATACAAAGTCATTAATTTCTAAAATAAAAGATTTCCCACACTGCCCCAAATTAAAAGGCATAATCTTTCACTGCACCTTTTGCCAGACTAATTTCCCAGAATTCAGGAAATCAGTCTGCACATGCTGTCAACGTATTTCACAACAATATTCTATTTCTTATTTCTCGTTTAATAAATTCCAACTAATTTTACAGTATTTTATTTTTTATTCTCATTTAATAAATTCCAACTAATTTTACAATATTTTATTTTTTATTCTCATTTAATAAATTCCAACTAATTTTACAGTATTTTATTTTTTATTCTCATTTAATAAATTCCAACTAATTTTAAGTCTTTCCCAACACATTGTGCCCCAATCATTATTGTAATTTTTTTGCTGACGATACGTCTACGTTGTTTACCGTTTTTAATTATAAAATAAAGTTTATGGACTACACTATTCAGTCGTAGTCAAGTACTCGAAAAACAAACGTTAATTTATTTAACTGGCGCCCAACGTAAAATAAAATATTGTGTGTAAGTGTGAACTAGAGAACCTTAGTAAAAGTGATGAAAAGGATTAATTCTCGGTCACCAACATTTTCAAAAATTAAAACTTTAATAAAAATAAAAGACTAAACTCTGAACTAAATGAAAGAAGTTAAAATACATTTTTATAAACTAAAACTTTGAATTAATGAAAAAGTGAATAAATAAAAGAACGTTAAAATAAATCCTCCTTATATTAACTAAAAGAAAACGCTAAAATTATAAAAATAAAAAAGAAACACCAAATAAGAATGTTTAATTAAATTAAGGTAACATTTACCCATCTTTAGCCAAGAAATAGGAAAAAAAGGAGATTTAAAAGCTTTGAACAATTAATATTCTCTGAAAAATCATCTACAGCAAACAAATCAACCAACAAATCGACAAAATATCTATAATACAACCATCAAAAAACCAAGCAACAACAGAATCAACAAGCAAAACAGCAAAATACCTACATCAACCCAACAAACAATAGAAGTAACAACGAGAAGTTAACAGAAACGACAACAGGATCAAGAAACAAATTAATAGACAAACCAACAAAAACATCTACATCAACCCAACTGACAAGAAACAAACAAATCAAGATGATACAGAAGATAATCATTTTAATGTAAGTTAAGTAAAACTTTGAGCTAAGATTATAAATGTAAACTATCTTTTTAAGAAACGTGAAAATCAAAATTAAGTCTAAATTAAACTTAAGAATTTTGTAGACAAAAAATTACATTTTCGAATAGTCTTAACAAGGAAAGCAAGTGCAGATTTTCTGAGTAAAAAACATAAACTTCAAACCGAAAGAATAGGTTTATAACTCTGAGTGTAAGAAAAAGTTCCCCAAACTTATGTCCGACTCTAGTTACGACACAGACGGATCTACGACAGAACCTTTGGACTGGATAACCTCCTCGGGGGATTCAGGAGTAGAGTACGATAGCAGACGAACTGTCCTAACCGAATCAGGAAGAATAATTCATAAGAATTTAATAAGGAGTTAACCCATGCTATTTTGTTACAGGGCAACAATCGCTTTGACCAGACCAGAGACCCAGATCTTAGACTACTCGAACTCGCAAGTTATAGCTACAGAGACAGGACAGTCAAAATTAGCCATCGGAACCTTCAGGATACTACACGTTATCGATCTAGAACAATATAACCGTACATTGACCAATATTGAGGAGACAATTAAGAGGGACATTACCAGAAAAGACTCCAGCTATTCCTTTCTCATACACGAAGTAAGCTCGGCGAGGAAGATCCTTAATGAACTAAGACCCAGACGTTCAGCTAGATCTATAGACGCTTTGGGGACTGTTTGGAAATGGATCGCTGGGACACCGGACCACGAAGATTTCCAAATTATCTCGGACCAAACCAGGAACTTGTTACGAAATAATCAGAGGCAAATAGTTATCAATAAGGCTATTGAGGAACGACTACAGATAATGACGAACATGACGAATTCACTACTTAATACCGTTACAACCTCGGACACACTAAGGACACTAATGGTCAAGGACGTCGAACGAAAACTGAAAATTATGAACGAAGAACTCGTGAACATTAACTATGGTATCCAATGGGCCAAGACCGGCGTTGTGAACTCTTTCATATTTTCCAATTCTGAACTGACGATAGTAAAGGACCTTTTTACCAATCAGAGTTTGCCCTATAATAACCTAATTGAAGCTCTCGAATTTGGAGAGGTCAAAATAGGCTCAAGTAGAAACACATTAATCTTTATCATTAACTTGCCTAAAACAGAAAATACTATTTGCAAAAATTTATTCCTACGACCTGTAAGAAAAGGGAACCTCACAATCAATTTGCAATTTGAAAACGTAATTTTATGTCAAAACTCTATATTAACAATAAAAAACAAATGTAAAACTTTTAATGAAATATCCTTATGTAAAAGGGAAAACGTTGACAACATCACTGACACTAAATGCCTACCTAATCTCCTAACCGGAATACCGTCCGTTTGTCCGACAACAAATCATCATCATTTGCCAATAATAGAAGAAGTTATGCCCGGGCTAGTACTGCTAAACGGATATAACGGCGTAATCGCAATAGATAAGGAAGAAATTACCCTTAACGGGACATTCCTGGTAAAATTCCATAACACCTCCATAACGATCGGGGACAAAACTTACTTTAGTAAAGAAGTAACAATGGCTCGGCCACTACCAGCGATAGTCCAAACTTCCAACAAAGCATCTTCCTACGAAGAAGTACTATCACTAAGAATGCTAGAAACCCTACATTTCAATAACTTAGAGGAGATCCGTGATCTGACTCTCAAAAGCAGGACCGCACTCTTCACGAGCCTGACCTGCCCCCTTATTATCGCTATCGGTATGATTTGCCTTTTAATAAAGAAAACGCTTCTTAAAAGAGAAACCCTGAAAATAGAAACGGTCCACGTTCATTCGGCTGACCATCAAAACCATGACCCGTCCAACGCGGACGTTGGAATTTAAAGGGGGAGGAGTTAATACCCCTAATGTTCTACCACTCAATTCGTGGAATCGTAAAATACAAAGTCATTAATTTCTAAAATAAAAGATTTCCCACACTGCCCCAAATTAAAAGGCATAATCTTTCACTGCACCTTTTGCCAGACTAATTTCCCAGAATTCAGGAAATCAGTCTGCACATGCTGTCAACGTATTTCACAACAATATTCTATTTCTTATTTCTCGTTTAATAAATTCCAACTAATTTTACAGTATTTTATTTTTTATTCTCATTTAATAAATTCCAACTAATTTTACAATATTTTATTTTTTATTCTCATTTAATAAATTCCAACTAATTTTACAGTATTTTATTTTTTATTCTCATTTAATAAATTCCAACTAATTTTAAGTCTTTCCCAACACATTGTGCCCCAATCATTATTGTAATTTTTTTGCTGACGATACGTCTACGTTGTTTACCGTTTTTAATTATAAAATAAAGTTTATGGACTACACTATTCAGTCGTAGTCAAGTACTCGAAAAACAAACGTTAATTTATTTAATTTATATAATGCCGGCGTTGTCTCACTGTGCATCGTAACCATGGTTTTTCTTTGCGTATATTGTTTTTTTAATAATGACAAATTTATGCTAGTTAATTAGAATGCTGCTAATTTAATCGCTAAACTAAAAATTTCCATTTCAAAGTAGTAGTTGTGACCTCTATATTTTCTATTTGACTCAAATTATCGTTAGATTTTCTTTATTGAATGGCCAAACAAGGAAACAAAAGGTAGAAAAGCCTCTTGACCCACATTATCAATTTGTTAGAGAAAAACGTTTGGTTTGATATTTTTAACATTTTTACAGTTTATTTACCTTTGCAAAGTTTTAGTTTATTTTAATGAACATGATTATTTGTTTTTCAAATACCAAAGAAGCCAAATAAGTTTAAACATTATTCATATGTCTGCTGAAAGTCTGTTCTAGCAACAGTTAACGATTTGTGTTTAACATACATATGCCTCATACTTGGATTAAGGAATTCAATATACAATACAATAAAGTGACAAATGTGCATCATTTTTGAAATTAAAATATTTAAAGAAAATTTATGCGATTTTCAACCTTTAATTTTATTATGTTTTTATTAAATTAAATGCTGTACATAAATGCTTTTGAAATAAAGAAAAGTTTCATAAATATATACATATTTTAAAAGATATTTCAAAATTTTGAATTTTAAAAGATAAAATTTTAAAAGATAAAATTTTAAAAATAGAAATTTTTTTTTTTAAGAATTCTTCTTTTTTTGACAAAGTTTCGATAAAATTATGATAATTCCGTAATATATATATTTTTTTTTTTTTGTAGAATCATGATAACTGATTACTGATTATGACTTACAAGTCTGAATAAAATGTTTAGATTTTCATGTTTACAATCCAAAGAATATTTTTTAATCAGTTAACCGCTGTTCGAAAAAAAAGTTTTTTTTTTAAATTTTGTAATTTAATATGCAAGTCGGAGAAGACTCTACGACGGACGGATTGTATACATTATTTCGCTCGCTGCATTTGGTTAAAATATACAATTGTAATTAAAAGATTGTTCAGATAAAATCTAGCCAATACTGAATTTTCTTAATTTTTTTGTTTGTTTATGTTTAAAGCCAAAATACCAAAATGTCAGTTTTCAAAAGAATTGTGCAATAAAAAATTCTAATTTTGACATAATTCACCTAAAAATAGCTAAAATAGAAACAACTACAAAAATTAATTATGCTGAACAACAATAACAAAGAAGTAATTTTAGTTAAGATTCTTCCAAGGCATAAATATTCATCAGATAATCGCAGTTCGAAGAGAATTTTTTTGTTCACATTTTTCAAAAGTATCGTCTATTTTTCCTGATCTTTATATTAATATTTTGTTCTTTTTGTTGGGCTTGAGATCACTTTTTTTATACCCTTCACCTGTGGTGCACAAGGGTATATATAGCTTTGTCATTCCGTTTGTATTTTCTACAATTATCATTTCCGACCCCATAAAGTATATATTTTCTGAAAGCTTATGAATAGAGGAGTCGATTAAGCCCAGACCGTCTGTCCGTGTGTTGGTTGAAATCGCCTTTTAGAAGCAACTATATGTTCCTCAGATCTCTATATGGTATCAATCTCTAGGAAATATCCAGGAATGAATCGCTATTGAAATTCAGCACAATCGCCCCATAACTTTCTGAGATATGAGCAAAGAACCACGACCACCTCGTTTTTTTCACAATTACAACAACAACCTACATACATACTGGTTAAAGTAAACGTGGCATCGAATTCCAGCTGAGCCAAAAAAATTTTATTTTATTTTATATATTATTTATATTTTTTTTAATTTGTTTAAGAAATTTTTTTTGAAATTTTTTTTTGTAATTTTTTTTTGTAATTTTTTTTGTTTAAGAAATTTTTTTTGAAATTTTTTTTTGTAATTTTTTTTTGTAATTTTTTATTTTTTTTGGTATGTTTTTCACATGTATGTATCAAGACATATCCATAAGGTATATGCAACGGCGAATTGATACAACAAAGCAACTTTTCATGGGATGTTTTATGTCAAGGCCAATTCGTATATCAGGGATGGAAAAGTTGTTTTTACACATTAAATATAATAAAATTTGATTAAAAAAAGGATAAAAAATATTAAACACATTATTAATGACGCAAAAGCAAAAAATATACATAAATTAAGCACATTTATTGTCAAAAAAGTACACTCAAGTTAATTGTTTAATACCGAAACCAAAATCACATTTCCTATCTCTGCATTAATAAATGAAATCAAAGCGAATTCAACCAATTTTGACAAAATGTTTCACAATCAGCTGGGCTGATGATTTCACCTGTATGAATTCGCCTTGGTATGTATGTACAAAAAAAAAAATATTTCCTACAAAAAAAAAACACACACAAAAAGTGATCTCAAACTCAGCAAAAAGAATCAAAATTTTATATGTGTTTTATATATAAGTCTTACAAAAAAAAAAAGTAAAAAGTAAGAGGAAAGAGAAAATTATTTTGTATCTATCGACTTTAACAGCTGAAGTTAAAAATAAGTGTAGAAAAAAAACAAGTAAGAGTGCTATATTCGGCCTTGCCGAAACTAATAATACCCTTCACCATCATGTACATAGGTATAATTCCACATCGTAGCTTAACCTATATTTCATGTTATACGCCATTTTTCTTTGTTATTTCCGTCGCCATCCTCGATTTTGAATTTTTACGTAGTTAACTGTATTCTACTAGTCAAGTCGTTTCATTTGACACCCATATTGATGGGGTTAAAAAAAATTTGTTTCACCATTTTGTTTTAGACACCATCTTGGATTTTACATTTTTTAATAATTTACTGTATTCTCTAGTCAACCCTTTTATTTGATACCAATATTATGGCGGTTGAGGGGTTACATTTTAAAATACCAGATTTGACCCATATGTGACAGCGCATAGAGAAAGGGACCTAATAAAAAAAAAATTTTCACTTTTTTTTTGTTTGATGTGGACAACATCGAAAGAGACCGATCCTAAGTGTTCCCTCCCAGAGATGCGCACTTTATAAAAGTGAACTCGACGATTCTAAGCGCAAATAGAAAGGGACCTAACGGTAAAATTTATTAATTTTTATTTTTCCCCTACTAAATTAACAAAATAACTTGATTTTACGAAACTACAAAAAGTTTATTTTTTTCCTTATGAACAATTTAAAAAAATAGAAAAATCATTAATCTTTAAAATGGCTCTCCTGAACAAACCCTGTTTTTACCCTTAGGTCCCTTTCTCTATGCGCTGTCAAATATATAAATTTATTGTCCGCCATTTTGTAGTGGCGGCCAACATGAATTTTAATTTTTTTTTATAGTGCGCTTGTCAAGTCCTTCAGATGATACCAATATTGACTCTCTCGGTTATCTAGAAACTAAAAAAAATTTATTTTCGTTTGTAAATTTTTGGAATATATATATAAAAAAATTTTTTTTTGCCTATAACTTTACCGCTTATCCAAAATTTTTCACGAATATCTTTAGAGGCTTATTATATCTATAAATAGTAGCAAAGGTACCTATAAATTATTCGATGGCTGAAAAATCTTAACTTTGGTGGTAAAAATATTGGAAAAAACAGAGGCAGTTGTGTTTATTTGCTAATATCTCAGAAAGGTTTGGGGCGTTTGTGCTGAATTTCAATAGAGATTCATTCCCGGTTATTTCCAAAAGACCATTCACAGATTTCAACCAACACACGGACAGACAGACAGACGAACAGGGCCTAATCGACTCCTCTATTCATAAGCTTTCAGAAAATATGGGGTCAAAATGAAAATTGTAGAAATGACAAACGGATTGACAAAGCTATATATACCCTTGTGCACCACAGGTGAAGGGTATAATAATCAGCTGACGAATCAAAACTACCTGATGAATAAATTTGCCTTGCAGTTTTCCGAGCAAAAAAAAGACATCAAACTATACATAAAAAAATTTTGTTAGAACAACAAATTAGCTTAAATCCAGCTTAATTGTACACAAAATATTCATTGATTTAGGACTGATAAACAATTGCAATTTGAATTTTTTTGTTAAATTTAATTACAATTTTTTCCTATACTCACAAAACTAGAAATGAGTTTAAAACGTATTCTAGTTAAAATTATTAATAAAAAAATTTCTTAAAATAGGTCTAAAATACAATTCATTTTCTTATAAATATATTCCTTTGTCTTTAAACATTTATTTGAATTTAGATTTAAATTTTGTTTTTTTTTTTTACTGAGTAATATTTTCGCATGGAAGGCTTTTTATTGCTGTATTGAATAAATAAGCAAACATAACCGAGTTCGAAAACCAGAAGAAAACGGATAATAATTACATATCCTACAACAATTTTTTATTTATTTATTTTTTTGACCTCTCTAAGGTTTCAATCAATACTTATGCATAAATATAATGAATCACTTCACGTGTGGCTAAAACAAAAATTTTGTCAATGAATCGCTTAATTTACCCTTTAAAATTGTAATAGATTTAAAAAATATTTTAACAGTGTTGAATCAAACGTGCAGAAAAATATTTACAAGAACATACAAAAGATACACGAAAAAAATGTGATATTTTTATTTGTTTGGCGCTCTGTTGTCACAAGTTTTCTAGTTTTCTATTCTCACCTTCCAATGGCCGATTTCGAAGCAAACAAACAACTAATGTAATTAATGACATACTTAAACCAAGGTATTTGAGTAATTTTCAAACAGTTCTTCGCGAACTCTTGGATACATAACACTGAATCGAATTCGGTAATTGAAAAGTGAAAATTTTTCAAAATTTTACACCAAGGATATATACAATAATAAGTGAACTAAAAGGATTAATTGGATAAATTATGAAAGGATAGTGGAGGATACTAAAAATAAGCGTACTTGCTTCGTGTAAAATGAGCTTGTAAAATCAGAAAATAAAGAGATACAAAAAAAGTAAAAAAAAATTAAATTTTTTATTATATAAAAGAAAAAAAAATATTTTTGCATTAACGAAACCATAAAAGTGTAACGAAATTTTATATTTAAAAAACCAATGGAATATGAAAGAAAAAAGTGAACATATTTACAAAAAAAATCTTAGTGAGAGAACAAAAGGACTCTTTTAAAATGAGTGTTTTTTCACGGCAAATTAAAGATTGATAGTGATTCAAACGTTATCCTGACTGTAAAAATCATTAAATTAAGATTATTCACACTAAACGCATCGCAATGAGTTTATCAAAACCAATCCAAACCTTTTATTATATATTTGAATTTGCTTCAGAAAGTGGATATTACTACGACATTGAGAATATATTACGTATTAAAAATATTTTTTTTAGTTATAATAAGACACTGAACAACATTACTTTATTGTATAATTATTCGTCTTGACTTGTGGTGCATTGTAGCTTTAAATTTTTTACTGCAATATCTTTAGACACCACCTAAGCATATAAATGTAAACAACCTTTTCCAGTCACTTCCAAGAATTTCTTTTATTACAATATTAAAAATTGCATCGTTATATAGTTAACGCAGCAGCCTTTTCGTGTTAATGCTGATGTAAAAAAAAATGTTTTTTTAATTTTTAAATATAAAATGTATGTATATGGAAAAGAGTCTTGAACTAGTTCCGGACTAATCATACCTTATATTTTCTATTTGGAAATAAATCAGAAAATATCAAAAATTCATTAAGTTTTAAATATTTTTTCAAAACTTAAATGTGTCTTAAATATTATTTACATAAATAAAAATTAAATGTCGTTCGATGGTAGTCGCATTCCTAAAGAATGACTGCAACGATTCTGCTGTTTTTTGTTTGTCTTTTGTTTGTTGTCATAACTCAACTAAAGTTTCTACGGAAAGAAAAGTAATCCTTTCTTACTTTTATGCCCACTTTTTTAATATTTTTAAGATCGCAGAACGGCTAGGCCGATTTGTCTATTTATTTTAAAATAATCTAATCATTTAATCTATTTATTTTAATAATAATCATATGAACATTTTTTCTTCAAAATTAAAGTGGGCGTAGCATCTCCCATACAAAATAAACAACACCTTAAGTCTTTAACATTCATGTGAGCAATTATAATAATAACTTGCATAGTTAAGCTTAAAAAAGGCGGGAAAATAAAAGTAGGCGTGGCAACTTTTTTTATGATATATCTGGAAAACTGTTATATCTATAATCCTTATACCTTGTATGCTTTACTTTAATTTTATTTGTCTTTAGCGAGCAGTAAACCGATGCGATCGGAGCAAAGAACAATTAGCTTGACATATTTGAGGAGCTTTAAATGATAGAGTTCTTAATCCTGGTATTGTACATTTAAATAAAATTTTTCAATGCAATTTAATAAACAAAGAAGTTATATTTATAAGCTTTAAATTCTATATAATTGGCAGCGATATCTGTTTACTTTTACGGGTGCAAAATCGGTAGAATCAGAGTAGTGGTCATGGTACCCCCCAAACAACAAAAACATTTGATGTGATTTCTGAAAAAATCTTGTCTCTATTTGGTTTAAACTAAGCACGAGGTTCTTTTGATAACAATTTTCTTATTAGAAGCAAAAAGGGTAAGGATCGAGTAAGGCGAAAGGCTAACCTCAGGCCAATGAAATACTATTTATGACAATTACCGCATACCTAACAAATATTGGCAGACAATATTAAGATCTATCTCCTAATGAATACAAATTCAAAAACTTTTTTGCAGTTAACAAATAGGTCCAGATTCTGCTAGTGAATAATAAAGATCATATTTAAATTTTATGGTTATGTGACATTATATTGTTATTAAATTTGATCATTACATTATTATTATATGGGATTATTTAATGATAAGTTGCAGTCGGAACCAGTTAGCTGACTTTATTTATATGCAAACAGTTAAAAGTATAATTTGCAGAATCACATGTCTTAAAAAACCCCAAAAACGTCAATTTATTTTTTTTAACCTTTTATAAATCATTTATTACCAAAAGAATCTGAAGTCTCAGTATGTCGCTCATTTACTTAAACAGTGTCATAACTCAAAAAACTTTTTTGTTATTAGTTTTTTTACAATGAAACAAAACCTAAAAACTAAAAAGTTTTTGTTATCATCCGGTTCAAGGCGAATCAATCCACCTTGAGCCGGGTTCTAATACATAGGTAAATTTTAGGTTTGACATTACCAAAGTAAAAGAGTGATATATACACACGTATGTATGTATATATTTTTTCAGAAATTAAACAAATTATAAATTGATCAAAACAATGGCTACGGATCCAGAAAAAGGGAAAAATGAGGAAGATAACTATAATATACAATTTGCCGATGAGTATGTCTTGTCGGAAGAGGAGAAAACTTTTATATTGGCTTGTGAACGTGGTGATATAGCAGGTGTTAAGTCGTAAGTACCATATTAGTTCAAAACGAATGAAATTCTATAGGTTTTCTTTTGCGATTTTTTTTTTTTAGAATAATTGAAGAGCACAAGGGTACACCAGAAAAATTTAATATTAATTGTGTTGATCCTATGAATCGTTCGGCCTTAATATCGGCTATTGAAAATGAAAATTTTGATTTAATGATAGTTCTGCTAGAGGAGGGTATAGATGTAGGCGATGCTTTATTGCATGCCATTTCTGAAGAATACGTTGAAGCTGTAGAGGAGCTATTACAATGGGAAGAATCACATCATAAAGAGGGTACACCATATGTAAGTGAAGTCTTTTCTTTTCTCTTTTCTCTTTTCCCTTTTTTTTTTTTTTTTTTTTGATTTTTTTGATTTGAACATTTTTTTTGATGATGCATAATGTTTTCTTTTTTTTTAAGAGTTGGGAAGCAGTTGATCGCGCAAAATCGACGTTTACACCTGACATAACTCCCCTTATATTGGCAGCCCACCGCAACAATTATGAAATCTTAAAAATTTTATTAGATCGTGGTGCCACTTTACCTATGCCTCATGATGTCAAGTAAGTCAGTGATAAATATTATTTTAAAGATATTTTCATAAAGCATGTTAGTGTCATGTAAATTATTAACACAGTATGTCTTTTAATGGGAAATGTTTTAATATTTAAAGGTTTCCATCCACTATAGTATTTTTTTTTTCAAAACTCATATGCCATTTTTAAGATTAAATAGATACACTTTTTATTCACATATGTTTGTTTTTTATGTACATAAGTTTGTTTGTAGACATAAAAAGACTAATGGCCTTAGAATAAGCATAATTCAATTTGTAAACCGAAAAATATTTAGCCACCCATCACAGTTAAAACCATTGACAGTAAACCAAAATAGATATGATTTTTCTTTTAAATTCTCCCCCTTGCACATAGATGTGGTTGTGACGAGTGCGTAACATCACAAGAAAGCGACTCTTTACGTCATTCTCAGTCACGTATTAATGCATATCGTGCTCTATCGGCCAGTTCACTAATATCTCTTAGTTCACGTGATCCGGTTTTAACCGCTTTTGAACTTTCATGGGAATTGAAACGTCTACAGGCAATGGAATCCGAATTTCGTGCAGAATATGGAGTTAGTTAAATAATAATTAAAGAGTCAAAATATTATTTAAAAACTTTGTATGTTTTTTCTAGGAAATGCGTCAAGGTGTACAAGAATTTGTAACATCACTATTAGATCATGCCAGAACCTCAACAGAACTTGAAGTAATGTTAAACTATAATCATGAAGCTTCCCATGACATTTGGACTCCGGGCCAGAGACAGACATTGGAGAGATTAAAACTGGCCATTAAATATAAGCAAAAGACGGTATTTGTGACAATTTGAATTTAACTTAAGATGTTAAAAAATTTAATTTAATTTTTAGTTTGTTGCTCATCCCAATGTGCAACAACTGCTGGCCGCCATTTGGTATGAAGGTTTGCCCGGTTTTCGACGTAAACAAAGTTCACAACAAATTATCGAAGTTGCTAAATTGGGCTGTATGTTTCCCATCAATAGTATGAATTATCTAATGGCTCCCGAATCGGATGCTGGTAAATTTATGAGAAAACCCTTTGTCAAATTCATTTCGCACTCATGTTCTTACATGTTCTTTTTAAGTGAGTACTGATTCAAAAAATTTATTATTTTAATTTTTCAAAATACATATCTATAGGTATTCTGCATCGCAAACGCAAAGCTTTACTTAAGAAGTTTTCATAAAGTATTTGTTTCTATTTGTACAAGTTTTTTGCATAAAAACTAAAAAAAGTATTTTTCGAACTTGAGGCCTATTGTAGAGTAACTTTTTATTTGGCAAGCCAGGATTTATCTTAATCTATTTTTTCAAAACGTTTGTGTAAAATTATGCCCATTTTGACTGAATGGGCAGATTGATGGAAAAAATGGCCCTTAAAATTAAAAATTCCAAATGCAGACCAATTTCGAAATGAAATATTAACTAATATTTAGATGAAATATGGCCTTAATTATCGAAAACGGTTTGGTAATGATATGTTGTCCTAAATATAGAATGAAATTTCACTCCAAAAAATAGGTAAAAACTAAAAATTAAAATAATAATTTTAATATTATTAATTCTATATCTATTTTAAACAAATTATAAATTCAGTAAAAAATTGTTAAGACTTAACTGAAAAGTGCTGTCTGCGGCTGTCGGGCGCAGGACTTTAAGCCTTTGTAAATTCTCAAGGCCTCGTTACTGTTACGTAAACGTTGCGGCTTCGTAAGCGATGTGTTAAAATTTAAATGTTGTTAGTTACTATGGAAACGTAAAGGTGCTTTATTGCAATGTGATTATATTTTTGCTTAAAAATGTTGTTAATCGCTAAGTGTTTCATGGGCAACCACGCATGTCTTAAAATCAAATTTTTCAGGAGAGCTACAAAACCGTGTTAGTGCTGAACGATTTTTGAATATCCATAGAAGTTATGTTGTTATGCCATTAAAATAATCGGAATGGGTCTATCTTATTTGAGAAATTTTTAAAACCAAGTAAAGGCCGTTTAAAACCAAGCAATATGGCATTATTAACTCAAAATCGTATAAAATGAACATACGGGGTTGCGCATGAAAACCACAGACTTTTTTAATAAAACATAAGTAAATAAATAGGGGTTTTTAATTTCAGAACAAGGAAATGAAGTTAAAATTTAGTATTAATAATTTTTAGAACTTTTAATAGAATAAGTCCAATTTAGTTTCAGTTCTTTAATTATTGCAGAAATATCATAACTATAAAATTTGGTTTAAAAATACTTTAAAAACTTTGAAACGAGCTCTTACATGACCAATATGAGCTTGGGGTTAAAAATAATATTTAAATAATATTTTTTGAGAAGTTTGGAAAACTTTCTATTTTTGTAACAGTTTTTTTTATACACAATTATTTTTATAAGCCAAGACAAGGCTTAATATCAATTGATAAGAACAAAACCTAATTTATACTCTGCTTATACGAAAAAACGGAGAGAAAATCAAATATTATCTGGTTCCCCCGCAACGCAACGTCACGTTTACGAAATAGTACCTTTTTACACATAAGTTCCTCAAGGAAAACGATTCAGCTGATTAGGAAAATGTGCCATTAAAAGTAGGTAATTATACCCTTAACCTGTGGTGCACAAGGGTATATATAGCTTTGTCATTCCGTTTGTAATTTCTACAATTTTCATTTCCGACCCAATAAAGTATATATTTTCTGAAAGCTTATGAATAGAGGAGTCGATTAAGCCCTGACCGTCTGTCCGTGTGTTGGTTGAAATCAACTTTTAGAAGCAACTATATGTTCCCCAGATCTGTGTATGGTATCAATCTCTTGGAAATATCCAGGAATGAATCGCTATTGAAATTCAGCACAATCGCCCTATAAATATTTTTTTATTTTATTTTTTTATTTTACATATTATTTATATTTTTATTACTTTTTTATAATTTTTAAAAAAAATTTTTTTTTTAATTTTTTTTTAAATTTTTTTTTAAATTTTTTTTTTTAAATTTTTTTTGTAATTTTTTTTTGTTTTTAATATATTTTATGTTTATTTTATTTTTGTAATTTTTTTTTAGAAACACATACGTGAACTCAGTTATAATTTTAGAATGGTATGTTTTTTACATGTATGTACGTATTTTATATGAGATGAATGGTGATACAAACAATTGTTATTGCATGACTACCCGTTGTGAAGGGTATATAAGATTCGGCACGGCCGAATATAGCACTGTTACTTGTTTTTGATCTTATTGATACATAAAAATTATCTGTCTGATGACAACTCGTTATCGCTCGGAAGATGAATTTTTCTATGAGTTTGAAAGATTCACAATACTTTTTTAACGACAAATGCCTGCAAAAAGTAGTAGAAAAAACACAAAAGACTTACAAAAATATTAAAACCTATTTATGATTTTAAACAAGTTTTTTTTTTTACAAATTGTTTTGCTTTTATAGTGTTACTTGGTGCTGCTTCATTGCGAGTTGTTCAAATAACATTTGAGTTGCTGGCGTTTCCTTGGATGATTGAGATGCTAGAGGATTGGCGTAAGCATGAGAGAGGCTCTCTGCCTGGACCAATTGAATTAGGCATAATTACGTACATATTCAGTGAGTTGATTTTGCATAAAATAAAATAAAACAAAATAATAATAAAAAATAATATAAAAACCTAAAACCTCAAAGGTTTAATCTTTGGCGAATTGAAATCATTATATTCAGATGGTTTGTTTGAATACATTATGGATTTATGGAACATTGTCGATTTCATTTCGAATATGTTTTATGTTACTTGGATATTATGCAGAGCTACCGCCTGGATTATAGTGCATGTATGTATTTGAACTTTTAATTCTAAAACAATTTTCTTTAATTGAATTCTTTTTTATGTAAAGCGCGATCTATGGTTTCGTGATATAAATCCCTACTTTCCCCGTGAACATTGGCATCCTTTCGACCCCATGCTGTTGTCGGAAGGTGCTTTCGCTGCTGGCATGGTATTTTCCTACTTAAAACTGGTACACATCTTTTCAATTAATCCTCACCTTGGACCTCTGCAAGTTTCATTGGGTCGTATGATTATCGATATTATAAAATTCTTCTTTATTTACACTTTGGTACTATTTGCCTTTGGTTGCGGTCTCAATCAGCTGCTATGGTACTATGCTGAGTTGGAGAAAAACAAATGCTATCATCTGCATCCAGATGTGGCAGACTTTGATGACCAGGAAAAAGCCTGCACTATATGGAGAAGATTTTCAAAGTATGTTCGATATGGGGCCAAGGTTACAATACTAGGAATTTGAAATCATTTCTTAGAAAATTATTGAAAAATGTAGCTTTGTTTTTAGAAAATATTCCATAATAATTTTGCAAAAAATTTAGTTTTTTATTTGTTAGCGACAAATCGCATTCATTAAGTATTTATATTAGTATATGCCGAATCCTAAATACCCTTCAACAATTACTCACAAATCGACAAAACATTTTGTTTGTTGTTGTAATGTGTGTAATAAACATATGATTGAAACAAAAAGTTTCTTGTTGTTAAAATGAATATGATTTATGATTATGCAAACAAAGGGGCAACTCTTTTCCCAGCAAAAACTTTTTAAAATTGTGTAATACGTTGTCATTATTTCATACATTATATAGTAATGAGGAGTCGTTACCAACATCATTATTTTAAAATGCAGAATACTGACATGTTGGAAATGACTTTCGTAAATACTTTTTTTAATAATTTCGTTAAACAGTAAATTTGCTTTATGCTTTCAATGGACTTAATAAATAGTTTTAGAATTGCAACCGTATAAAAATATTCAGGTTCATCTGTAACTAGTAATTTGCTTGTTTTTTTTTTGTAAGTAAATACATTTGTAAGCAGGGGTTATGAATTTTGGGATTACTTGAACAAAAACCAACAAACAAAGTAAGAGCACTATTTTCGGCTTTGCCGAATTTGTAATACCCACCACCAATTTTGTGTGCTTTTATAACACAAATTTTATTATTTTTTTGCTAACAGAAATCGCTATGGAATAATATTTTTTTAATTAAAATATGCATTACTTTCTTTGTGTAACTTCGATTTGTTATTAATTTATTTTTTTTTAATTTTATTCTTACAATAGAACATTAGGTATTTCTATAGTAGAAATAATTCTACTGACAATAAATTACTTTGACACAATTTCTGCTAATGAACTGAACATATATATTTCAATATAGAGACCTTTATTCTTTCAAAACCTTTGTCTATAGAGAAATTATATGAATTTAACACAACTCGTTATATAGAGCGTTAAAGTGGCCATGTAAGCTTCATAATTCATTAACCAACGACCTGTATATGTGAAATTTCATCATTATACCTCTAATTCTATCAGTTTTATGAGAATATTTCATAAAACCTTCTTCTAATCTTCTTCTTTAATAAAAAGCAAAACTATGTCAAATCTCGCCTTTTTAAAATGAAAAGATTTTCTTATAGCCATTTGATAGTGTCATCATACCTCTGGTTACATACGTTAGAGTGTCACAGAACAAGAATTTGGCCCTGTACCACGTTTCTGTAAACTTTTGTTGTAACAGGCTTGACACTTCTTGCACTTTTTGTGCGAGGATAAGCACTTCTTATTAAGTAACAATAATCTTAAAATAGTGCTTCTTAGCACTTTTAAAAAATTATTTGGTATTAAGTTTTAAAGCTATAACCAATTCTTTATATACAATAAATACTTAACAGAAAATTATGACAGAAGTGGGCATGTCAAAGTAGTAGATATCTTGAAAAATCTCTGTCCACAGAGAAAAGTTTGTGAAATTTCAGTAACGTACATATAATTTTGTCAGTTTTATTATGTTTTCAATTTTTAATATACCGAAAAAGACACTGTGCGGTATAAATTTTTGTACATTTTGATCTATAACTGCTTTTGTAATGTATAGATTTGTTGAATTTTCAGGAAGATATATTTTTACTTAGGAAATATACTTACGAAATCTTATCGCCCAATGCGTTAAGATACAATTGATGTTAAAAGGATGTTGTTTTTTTTAACCTACTCTTGCATTACCAGTTATAACTCTTTCCTAATATACCAATTTAGCCCATTTTCAGTACCAAACAAAAAGATGAATAGACTGACGGACATAGTGTGATCGAACTAAAATAAAAATCACGCCTTAGAAAATATATGTATACTTTATGAAATGATAAAATGAATATACCCCAACACTGTTTTTTTGATGGTGGGTATAATAACTAGTTGATGTGTATTGGCTAACTTACTTGGTAAGTAAAGACTTTGCTTGGTTGTTGTTGCAATGTGTTTTCTTATTATTTTTGCTTATATCTCAGTCGGAAATATATCGATTCTGAAGGCTTTCAAAAAGCTAAATTGAGACCGCCTGTTATAAGGATTTAATAAAATAATAGATAAATATAATACTTGATTTAATCGCAAATGACTATTAGTGATATTAGAAATGTAACAGTCAACTCAGGTATGTACATATTAAATATAATTTTTGACAAATTAATTCGTGGCAAAGTTTTAACTAATACTATAGTGGATCGTCATAAAGTCATATATTTTTTTAATATTGTTAATTAATTCTTTGGCCTTTAAAAATATTTTCATCCACATGTACAAAAATACATACATCAATGTATGCATACATACATTCATATTTAATAACAAGACAAATACTTCTTTCTTTTACAATTCCAGTCTTTTTGAAACCTCACAATCTCTGTTTTGGGCCTCCTTCGGCTTGGTTGATTTGGTATCATTTGACTTGGCCGGCATTAAAAGTTTTACCCGTTTCTGGGCCTTGCTGATGTTCGGCTCTTATTCGGTAATAAATATTATCGTACTGCTTAACATGCTTATTGCCATGATGTCCAACTCGTATCAAATCATTTCCGAACGTGCTGATGTTGAATGGAAGTTCGCCCGTTCTCAGTTGTGGATGAGCTATTTTGAAGATGGTGGCACTGTACCTCCACCATTTAACATGTTCCCTTCCGTCAAGTTGATGCGTAAGGCTTTTGGCAAGCAGCGACCAAAACGTACCAGAAGTTTTATGGTAAGTTTAATTTAAAGACTTATAAAACAAGTAAATAGTAGTTTTATATTCGGCTCAACCGAATGCTATATAACCCTTATCAACAAGTCGTGCCCAATTTGCGATTGTATATAAGACTAGTAACAACGTCTTACCAATTCAAAGAGTGAAATTGTTTTAATTAGTACCGCTACCGAGAAAAAGCAGAGGGCATTTCACCAATTGCTTTATTTACAGTTTTAAGTACAGGCAATTTATCCGTGAGCGATATTGTGAGTGCAGACCTAGTTGCATAGTAAGTTCAAGCATTGTTGTAATTAAAATTAAAAAGTTTTGATACTTGTATTTAAGTAATATTTTACTACATAAGGGGATTTGAGTAAGGGTTTCATTTTAATATATAAAAACACGATTATTTTAAGCAAAATCCATGGAAATTTATTTAATTGTAAATAGAGTCTATGTCATTAATAATCGAAAACAACATCAGCCAAATAACCCCTATTGATACGCCTTCAGGACCTTATTATTCTTATAAAATTTTTCATCACAAATTCGGTCATTTGCAGATGTATTTCTCAATAACTTCCGGTGACCAGCTTCCAGTAAATGTGAAATAACTAAGAAAATTGCCATGTAGCCTCTAGTATCAATAAAAACACATGTTTGTTTTCTTATAGTCGATATTTGGAATTGGGCATTCCGGAATCAGAAAATATTGATTTGGACGACGTTTATTAGGCTCTGCATTGTGACTTTCTTTCCTGTTTCGACTTCTTTCATATTTGGTTTAATTTGGGAACAACCCTAAATTATATTTATTTGTTCCGCGAAGATGCAGCAAACTCCAACCAAGTGCGATGTGTTGGTGTCAATCAATGTCTAAATATGGCTAATAAAGGAAATGACAAATGTTGGAACTGAGCGCCTCATAGACGCTATCGGTTGCAATAAGAAGTAGTTTTGTGGTGATTAACTTTTAAATTATAGTTTTTATTTCTTAATATAAAAAAATTAAATTTTAAATAACAAATCGGACAACTTTCCATTAATTTGCCATTATTGCAGCATCTAAGCAATTTACAATTTTAAGTTTACAATTATTTATTTATTTATTTAAGTCTATGAATTCAAGATCCTTACAGACTATAAAGCAGTACATAAAAATTGTTTAAATTAATTTATTCAAAAACAAAATAATTTTACAATTCACAATATTAACATTTAAGGAAAAATCAATATGTTGATAAAGTTTGTTGAACTCGGTGCAAATCCTCAAAAACGGATCGAAGTTGGCATAATTCGTTCTGAAAACTTTGACTGATAGCGGACAAAAATGACGTGTAGAACGACATGGTACATTAAAAAAGATATTCGCTAATAGGAAATCAGAGCATGTATATATTAAATTTTGAACAAACGTAACATTTAGAACTGTTCTTCGACTCTTTAAAGTTGGCAGCTTCACTAGTGCAAGTCTACCAGTATAAGGCGGCAGATTTAACGAATTTCATTGTAAGGCACGAAGACAAAATAGCAGGAACTATTTTTGCACAGATTCAATGCTATTAATGTAAACATTTTAAGTTGGATCCCAAATTATTGAATCATACTCAAGAATAGGCCTGACATGAGAAATATACAATTGTATTGTTATATATGGATCAGTAAACTCTTTCGCCCAACGTTTTAAAAATCCAACGACAGCACGTGCTTTATTAACAGTCAAAGAGATATGCTGAATAAAATTTAGACTAGCATCTAATAAGATTCCAAGATCGGAGACGGATTCCAGTCTTTTTAACTTATAACCATTTAAAACATAATTCACTTTAATATAACATCTACGAAAGAAACACATATATTTGCATTTTTCAGGGTTCAGCTCCATTAAATTAAATCTACACTATACATTAAAAGCATCTATATCATTTTGTAAGAGGGTGTGATTGGCATAATTATTATAACTAAGGAATATTTTTACGACGTCAGCATAGATAATAACGTTTGAGAATTTAATAGTATTTGGTAGATCATTAATAAATAGGGAAAACAGCAATGGACCAAGATGTCTTCCCTGAGGAACACCAGAAACAACGGCTATTGGTTAAGAGATAATGTTTTTAAAACGAACATTTTGTTTTCTATTTGTCAAGTACGAATAAATCCACTTAAGGGAGTTCTGTGTAAATCCCATTACATCAAGTTTTTTTATTAGAAGTTTATGGTTAACTTTATCAAAGGCTTTGCTGAAGTCGGTGTAAATAACATCAGTTTGCTTTTGTTCAATAAAACCACGATTTACAAGCGTAGTACACTGCAACAGATTTGTAACAGTCGAACAACCTTTACGAAAACCATATTGTAAAGGAGACAATCTAGATGTTACATGATGGCAAAGATGGTCAGTTATAATTTTCTCAAAAAGCTTAGGTATTGCGCTAAGATTAGCAATACCTCTATAATTAGCGATATTATTTCCGCAGCCAGACTTGAATAATGGTATTATGAAAGAGTCCTTCCACATAGCAGGAAAATAACCGGATTTTATCGACATATTGAAAAGTATTGTAAAAGGAGAAACGAAAGCCTCAGCACATTTAATAAGAAGCCTACTAGGAATTCCATCATACATATATATAATCAAAGTTTTTTCTTCTTTTTTTTATCTAATCATTATTAACTTTTTTCCACTCAAAGTTTTTACACTCCACATACATAATAGGTAATCGTTTAAACTACTATTTTAAGATACCCTTAAATAGTTTGCATAAACCAGCTATATTAAACAAACGTTCCTCGAAAACCAGGTGGTTTTGAAATCAAATTTTAATAAAAGCAGAAATAAGTACAAAATGAAAAACATTTGCCAAAATTTAAATGTATATTTAAAGTTTAAGAGTTAAAGGACGCATTTTACAGAACAAACGAATATCCTATAGTTTTTTAATACGTTAGCCAAATTTTCTTTGCAAACAATTCAATGGTACATATTCTCATATACTTCTAAGATTTGGAATAACCTACCGCAAATATTCCTATACATGTATTTCATAAAAAAAATATTTTTCAAAGAATTTAAATTAAGTGTTAATATAAATAAATGATTGCTATTATTTGTAATCAAGCACCACCACCAGAGTAGAGCATGAGAAATTGATAAAAACTAAAACAAAGAATAAAATACTGTGTACGTCAATGGTACATTGGCAGTGGGTGATTTTAAAAGTCAACAATAAATAAATTTGCATACGTAGATACTTTATAATTTATTTTACTCATAACAATTTTTAATAATTTTGTTTGTTAAAAATTAAAAAAAAAAGTTTTACAAACAACGTTTGATAATTTTTTTATTAGTTCAAAATAAACAATTTAAATTATTTAAAAACATCAAACTTTTATTTTCTGCTACACCTACATACATATATATCGTTAACTAAAATCCAAGAAACTAAAACTAACATTTCAATAGTTTCAACCATGCTACAAAATACATACTAAAATAAACAAGTAAGAATGCTTTATTCGGCCATGCTGAAAAGTGACGACATCGTGGCTTACCCTATGAAAGCAGATAATCAAATTCATTGCCAAACGAATGGTTCAGTTTTTGCGATCAAAATTTTCCTTTTCGATTATAACATTTCTATTGCAATAAAAACAATATCTTTGTTTTGAATATAAAGGGTCCGCCATCTAACGTTTTTTTTTTAAACTAGTTCTTATTTCGTGAATGGTAACACTTAACTCATGTCTAATTTAACAGAAAATTAGTTTTATCCTTCCGCTGAACGAATATGGTTGGTACATTGAAAAGCCGATACACCCAAAACGAGTCACTGTTTGGTGCGGATTTAGGTCCAGAGGCATAATTAACCGTAGTCAATGTTCACAAAAATTGAAGAGGAGGATATTGGCAACATTTGGTTTCAACAGAAAGGCGCTACGTGCCACACAACCGAAGCTACACTTTTTTTATAGCATTTAAAAAAAAAAAGTTATTTGGTGGACCCTTTACATTGATATTTCTAAGCGAAATTCTGTAGATACAATTATAATTTCTACCATCACAACTAAACTATACTATTGACAACTATTATGGTACTCACAACCAATACTGTTTTCTCTGTGTAGATTTCAGATTTAATGTTATACGCCATTTTGCTTTATTATTTCTGACGCCATTCCTAATTTTTGAATTTTTACACAGTTAATTGTATTCCACTGGTCAAGCACTTTCATTTGATGCAAATATTATGGGCCTTGAAGAGGACAAAGTCGTAATTATTCATATATATATATATATATATATATACATATATATATATATATATATATATATATATATATATATTCTTCATTTTATATTGGACGCCATCTTTTAGTTTAAGTTTTTCATAGTTTACCGCATTTTACTTATCAAGCCATTTCGTTTGGTACCAGTATTCAGATTTAACCCATACATTAATTTTTACTACGCCATTTCGTAGTAGCGGCCATCACAGATTTTAAATGTTTTATAGTGTGTTATATTATGGTAGTCTAGCCCTTCCTTTGATACACATATCTCTCCTATTTGTTGTCCAGAAGCTGAAAAAAATCGGATCTGTATTGTAAGATTCGTATTTTTATTTTCTTTCTCAGTTAGTTTCTAAACGATTTGTCAATTTTTCTTAGCAATAATTTTCGAGACTTCGGCTTGTATATTTGTGCCTTTAACATATCCAGGAATTCATTTTGAGATTTAGTAACTAAATGTGCTAAACACAAATATATCTCTAAAAATAATTTTTGCCTATAACTTTGCCGATTAGTCCAATGTACGATAGGTCTTGAGGCATAACATATAGTCAAATAAGAGCAAATACATTTTTGAGGTAAAAGTATGGGTAAAAACAGTCGTGTTCATTTGCTCATATCTCACAAAGTTATGGGGTGATCATGCTGCATTGCAATAGCGATTCATTCTCTTATATTTTCAAAAGATTGATATCACAAACATATGCTGCAAGCACGAGTGTCTAAAAGTTGATGTCAACAAACACTGAAAGGTTGACATTTATAATCGAAAATTGGGATCGATAAGCAATATTGTTGAATTTACAAACGGAATGAAAAATCTTTTTATACCCTTAGAACCACAGGTGAAGGACATTAAAATGTAAGCGCATAAAGTATTAATTAGTTAAATCCGAAAAATGGCTTTGTAAGTGTATCCGAATAACATTGATAAAATTTTTATTATATTTCTTCAAAAATTATTAGAACGCTTGTTACGGATCTTTGTATTTTTGTAACCCATGATCTCAGGAGTCATAATATGCAAAGTTTAAAGTTTTTCCATAGGTTCTAGCCGATCTATGTTAGGTATTTGTTTTATTTTAGATACGATAGATATAGTTGCAGTCGCATTTTTTGACAAATTCTCTATTTTTGAGCCAAATAATTGTAAATAATATTTACAATTTGGCTACCTTTAGTTATTTGGATCATATTTGGTCATATAGTAGTCGAATTATTTATTGTACATGTTTATGTATCAAAGTATCCACCTTTTAAATGAACATGTTTTTCTCGGGAACTGATAGTTTGATATATTCCATAAATATAGTGGAACACAAAATGCTATTTTTGAATGCATATATACTCAATTGAGACATATTTTCAGTTAAAAATGTTTACTAAATTCTCTAGTTATTAACGTTTAGCGAATTACGAAAATGTTTCGATCACTACTCCTTGGATTTTTGGATTTTTTTCGCAAATATTTATATATTTAGATACAGATTTTACAGTTAGTTTTTATATGATCCTCCCTATAAAAAGGTTTTTATAAATTTTATTGTTAAGTTTACCGCTTAAAGACAATTCTCCAAAAATTCTATAATACAGCATTTTACATAGAAAGCTAACGAGTCATGCAAATAAAGCTTTTGGAAAAATTTACTGTTATGATGATGAAAGTTGACAATTTTCTCCATATCCTCTTACATCTGTTTTGTAAAAAGTCTTAAGATATGTAGTTCTAAAAAGAAAATTTGTTAGAATTTATTAACAGATTTGTTAATACCTTACAAATTCAGCACATATAAGGTTTACTATTATGAAAACAAGATCCACATAAACTATAAACCTCTTTAAATTAAGAAAGTTATATCTAAAAAATATGTAGATACATAAAATCATATTAAGAAATTTTCAAATTCCATAACGGTAAAAGAGTACTAAAACAGCCTTAAGGTAAAAATGACAAGTAATTTTTAATTAGCCCTCGAAATACAAATTTTGTATAATTTTCATTCATACAAATGTATTGTTAGGGCGCCACAATATTTTTGCACAAATACCAACAAATAACTTGGGTAAAAAAATCAATGCAACAAATTTGCATACGTATTCTATTCTATTCTCCGACATAATTTTCTAATCACTCTTTTGTTCACAGCTAAAATCAAAGGTTAAGGCACAAAATCTGCATGAACGTGTAATGAAACTATTGATACGACGTTATGTTACGGCCGAGCAACGTCGCAGAGATGATTTCGGTATAACCGAGGATGATATCATTGAAGTGCGTCAAGACATTAGCTCACTACGTTTCGAACTGTTGGACATTTTCACAAATAATAACTTTAGTGTACCGGATATTGAAAAGAAATCAGCAAGTGCCGGTCAGTAAAAAAATCTTGGAATGAAAGCATTTCAAATGAAATATATTTAACAAATGTGTATGTAATTAATTTGCAGCTGGCAAGAAGGGTAAGGTTTTGGAACGCAGAATTTTAAAAGATTTTCAAATTGGTTTTGTTGAAACTCTACAAACTGAACTGTCGAATGATGCTGCTGAAGGCAAGGATATATTCGCATCATTGGCTAATGTTATGCGTAAAAAGAAATCACAAAAAGGGTAAGATTTTTATAAGCGTAATTAGACACGCCCTAATAAATGAAAAAAAAAATTTACGATTTAGTGAAAAAGATTGGAATGCTATTGCTCGTAGAAATACAATGAGCTCAAATCCAATTGGCTCCAAACGTTCATCATTGCAGCGACATTCGCAGCGCAGTTTACGACGCCGCATTATAGAACAAGCCAACGAAGGACTTAAGATGAATCAAAATCAACTTATCGGTAAAATTGTGCATCGGTAAAGAAAATAAATGCTTAATATATATGTATATATATTATGTTTTATAGAATTCAATCCGTCTTTGGGAGAAGTTACAAGAGCTACTCGTGTTGCTTATGTTAAATTCATGAAGAAAAAGATGGCAGCCGATGAAGATGCATCAAGTGAGGAAGCGAAGGGTAATGTTGAAGATCAAACTACCGCAACAACAAAAGATGAAAAGCCCAATGCTAGTTCCAAGTCCACCTTGAAAAAGCCTGAGGTACATTCAATGAACATTAAGTATACTTTAGAATTTAGTTAAAAATTGTTTTTTTCTTAGCAGACCAAAAAGGATGACAATGCCAAGCCTGATGCTTCAAAGCCAACTGCTAGCAAACCACCAGCTGCTGCTACAGATAAAGCTAAAACAGATACTGGTAAACCAGCAGCGCCTGCTAAGCCTGGAGACGCTAAACCTGGAGACGCTAAGCCAACTGATGTTAAGCCCGCAGCCCCTGCACCGCCCAACAAAGCTGGTGATGCTGCTAAGCCTGCAGTAGCTAAGCCTGGTGAGGCAACAAAACCACCAGCAGCAGCCAAAAAAGAAGAAACCGCCAAAACCGACAATGCCAAACCAGACGCTCCTGCAGCTGCAGCAGCAACCAAATCTGCTGCGCCAACCGCACCAGCCAAACCTGATGCTTCAGTTAAGCCTTCCGATGATGCAGTTAAGCCAGCTACTGAAGCTGCTACAAAGGCAGCCGATAGTGCTACTGCTGCTGGTGCTGATAAAAAAGCTGACGACAAAAAACCTGATGACAAGAAAGCTGAGGAGAAAAAACCGGATGATAAGAAGCCAGCAGATAAAAAAGATCCGCCAACAGCGGCTAAGCCAGCTATTAAAGTCGGTCAAAGTAGTGCAGCAGCTGGTGGTGATCGTGGCAAGTCGGTTGTCACAGGCCGCATGATATCGGGTTGGCTTTAAAATTTCAACACTTTTTTATAATTATTTCTTATTTAGTTGAGACTTAAGACAAACAAAACTAATAATTTTCAAATTAATGAGCAATAAAATTTTATTGAAACGAAATAGCTTGAATTGTACTTATGACTTATTGGAAATCGATATCTTTTATAATGGGACTTTCAATATTGTGTTCCTTTTCTCATAAAAAGTTTTCAGATTATATTCACACCTCATACTTCATAGTATATTAAACTAATAAAAGTAATTTTAAATATTTTTGGAATCTAATTAATAATACAGGGTGGGCCAAAAAGCATCATGTGGCTTAAAAATATTTATCATTTAACAATAATTAAAAGAAAATAAATAAAGGAAAACAAAAAATTGTAAATCCAATGTTGACTTTGTTGTAACCGTGCTTAATCACTAATTATGTAGTAGTATCAAGTTCAAGGCTTAAAATTTAAAGTAAACTAATTCAAAATAAGTTTCCCACAATATGCTTTAATAACAAACAAATGGTAATGAAGTGAATAGACGTGCCACGCAATTACTAAAAGGCTGTATAAGTCTATTTATCCTCTTCGTTTCAGTTGTTGTACTATTTATATAATCCAGAAATATCTATCTAAGACCTAAATAGGTATGTTTTGCAAATCGAAGTATGGTTAATTGATATAACGGTGGTTAAAAGTCATTCTGGAAATATCTTTTAAACATGTAGATAAGACAATGACACATGTATACATTTTTATACCCGCCACCAAAAAAATATTGGGGGTATATTTATTTTGTCATTTCGTATGTAACACATCGAAATATCTATTTTAGACCCCATAAAGTATATATATTCTGCATCGGGGTTTCATTTTATGACAATCTAGCTATTTCCATCCGTCTGTCCGTCTGTTGAAAGCACGACAGAGGTCGGACCAAAAAATCTACGGGGTTCAAATTTTGCCAGAATATTTCTTATACACAAGGTTTGTTTGATATTGAAAACGGGCTAAATCGGAATATTATGAAGAGATTTATAGCTCGTAATTTAAGAGTAGGTAAAAAAACGTGTCCTTCCAACATCGAATAAAATGGAATTGTGTCCAAACGCATTAACGTAGATCCATGAAATTTAGAATGTATTTTTCCTGAATGAAAAAAAATGTTTTTCCCTATGAGTTAGGAAAGGAGTTATAGATCAAAATGTACGAAAATTTATACCGCACAGTGTATTTTTCGGTGTATTCAAAATTTTAAAACGTAATATAGCTGACAAAATTAAATATACGGTTCTGAAATTTTTCAAATAATTTCTCTATGAATAAAGATTTTGGAAGAATGAATGACTCTATATTGAAATATCTGAGTTGAGTTTATTGGTAGAAGCTTTTTTGACATGCCTACTATAACGCCCACTTTTGACGTAATCTACTGTTAATAAAATTTAAAAGCTCATAAAACCGACAAAATTAGAGGTGTGATGATGAAATATAGCTTCCTAGTCTATGTCATTGTTATGTCAGAAAGTAAAGGTGACACGCCCACTTTAACGCCTACATCCTATATAACGCTTTATCTTAAATTTATATAATTTCTTTATGAAAAAAGTTTTTGGAAGAATAAAGGAATATATTGAAATATCTAACTTGTATTTATTAACAGAAACTATACTTTAACTACTTTAACGTCTATTTTGAATGAAAGGCTAAGTTTTCGAAAATATTTTAACAGCATATCGAAGTTATACAAAGAAGGTGATATTTATTTTAGTTTAGTAAAAACAAGTCATTACCTAGTTTTTTCTGGGTTGTTATTTTTTTTAGAAATTGTGATGTTAAAAATATATATACATATACATATATATTTTGAAAAAAATAGCAAATAATAAAGTTAGTGCAATAAATAGGATGAAAAGGGCATATCTCGACTTTTAACGAAATTGAGTTTAACGTTTTCTGGTGGTCCACATACAAATACAACACCCCTTAAAAATAAAGTGAGCTGTGGTTGAAAACAACAGACTTATAGTCAAATAAAAAGCTATAACTTATTAAATTCTTTTAAATTTTATTCAGTTTTTCCTTCCTTTTATATTGTAAGTTATGGGTAAACACTCTACTTTTAAAATTTTTTTATTAAAATTTCTGCATACATATTTATGCAAATATATAGGCTGTACCAAGGCATATTTATTCATCAGGTTCTCTTGATTCGCCAGCTGATTATTTTTTTCAACACTTATTTTAAATTTCAGCTGTCAAAATGCATAAATAAAAAACAATTTTCTCTCTTTTATAATTTATTTCAAATGTCAAACTTTAAATATAAAAAATATAAACAAAAAATTCTCTCCTAACTGCAATTACCTGATGAATAAATATGCCTTGGGCTGTACCTTATTGTGTTTTCTTTTCTAACAAACAATGTTGCACTTTCATAGTTAAACACTTTTCAAAGGTCGCCTACACCCTAACAAACTGCTACCTTTATAATCAGCAGAATAGAACAGAAATGTTCACCTTTTTTACATGATAGCTGTATTTTTATGTAAAACCACATTTCTTTCTTCCATTTTAATAATTTGGGACCATAAATTATTTTTAACCACTACAAAAACTTAATTCTACTTTTTAATATCAACTGTTAAAAAGTGCAATATTCTAACCCTTTGATTTAATTCAGGGTACAACATGTAACATTTTTTGTTATTTTTATGGCAACATTATTACAAAAGAACTTGTCACCCGTTTATAATAGTGCATATTTTTAAGAAAAGAACACAAAAGAAGGCATAGGGCAGAATTAATGCAACATTAACGTCAGAAAAGAAAGCACCATTAAATTGTACACGATTTGAGTTGAAAAGAAATAATAAAGGGTGCTTAAATTTTAAGTGCCGATGTTGACTTTTAATAAAACAAAAATTATTTAGGAAATTATTGTCATTTCTTTTTATGGTGATAATATTGGTATGGTTCAATTATGTATGGAACAAAATATCGGCCAAATGGACGCCGTGACCTTGGTGGCATACCTCCTTCCGATGGTAAAAATTTTCAATGACAATAGTTTAGCACGACAATTGTTTAGTACGATCATGAGTCGAGGTTGACTGCTCTTCTTACACACTATCGCGAAAAACAGCAATGTTTTCCGTTCAACGAACGAAGAAGGCATTCACAGATGTTTTCACATTTCATACAGATCTGTTTTGCTGATATTTAAATATTTTTCACAATTCTTCCGATTGTGGACGAATTTGAACGATTATGTTGACCAAAAGAATCATGAAACGCATTTTAATTTGAACGCCCATTTTCGTTCAAATTAAGTTGGTCTTAAATTGAGAAACGTCAAATGACATGCAGAAAAAAACTTGACGTTTAGGTGTGGTTCACATTCAACATCGTATTAATTTTAAGTGCGTTTCTTTGTTGCGATATAAGTTGAATATTATAGTATGTATTCTATATGGAGTAGTACATTGCCAAATGACTTACGACTTGGCACAGACATACGCGCTAAAATCTAAATGTGACTGGTACTTCAACCGAACTTTGATTAATGTTGGAATATTATTTAACGGTAAAAACAATTTAATATTTTCTTCTATTTCTAATTATTACTAACCCTTAATATTCCTGGCTAAAATAGGTGGTGACTTCGTAATTCTGAGCAATAGACTTTTTAATGACTACAACTTAACGTCCGTTTAACTAAGTTATTACTATTAATGATTTAATATCATCAGGAAGTCTTGATTCATTAGCTGCTTATTTTTTTTCTTTACTTAATTTATATATAATACTTTTTATAAAATGTTTTTTGCAATAAAAAATAAGAAAAAAAGTCTTCTTTCTTTAAAGCCCATCGTAAGACAGTTTCCTAAATACAACAGCATTTTTCTTCGATATGGAGATATTGCTAATAAAGTAACATAAATATTATCGTTATACCTGTTGCGTTAAATAAACTAACGTTGTTAAATCTATGAAACGCGTGCGCATTTTTATGCAAATAATTAGTTCATTAATTCAAAATATGAATGCAAAAAGAAAATGTTTTAAACAAACACACGCAAAATTTGGTTTAATAAATAATAGACGTGTATAAAAATTAAAATTAAAACGGCAACAATAGCAACCAAAATATTGTTTCAATATTCAAATTTAAAACAAATACTAATTGTTGCTGAACAAGCATCCTACAAGAAAAGCAACGGACATCATCTCATTATTACCAAAATAGTATTTTTAATACATACAAGAATGTGTATGTATTTATTTGTATGAGTGTTGTTATTGTGTGGCATGTATTTTTGTTGTTGTTGTTGTGGCTTAAAGAAAACTGCTGAAAAATAGCAATAGAAAACAGCAGCAACAACAACAAACATCAACAAATGGATTTCAATTGGTAGTTTCAGTTACATTTTCTTTTTACTTTTTCTTTTATATGGATGTATGTATGTATGTATGTTTGTTTTTTTATGTGTTTGTGTTTATATTTGCTAGTATGAGTATTTGTTTGCAATAATACATCTGTGGGTATGTTCCTACAAAGATTTGTTAATGTGTTTGGTGATAATGTAGTTGTCGTAGTTGTGCTGATGATAATGATGATGATGATGCCGCTGCTTAGGGCAATACCTTTTGTCATTTTCGTATAAAAGGACATTTTTGTAACAGTTTTTAAGCATAATTTGTTTGAACGTTCACTAAATAACAACTATAAACATATATTTCACAGTCCAAGCTTAAAGAAAAGAAGAACAATATTTAAACAAGACACTAGTGACTTTGAATTGTGATAAAAACAAAAGAGTGTCATTGTTCAACTCTTATATATTAAAACAAAATATTAATAAATAAAATAATAGCAGATCCAATATGAAGTCTATTCATAGTGTGGGTTTTCTAATTTATTCTGTTTTTGTGCTAACTATTGTTGGTTTTTCAAAAGCTGGTAAGATTTCCTATTTTCTGGTTTGTTTTATTAATTTAAAGAAAGTGTTGACAGCTTGAAGCAATAAGAATAAAATTATTTTATAAAAAAGATTTAATAACTTAGATGCTACTAAACTTTTTGCATGTGAATTTTTGTAATAAAAATTTATCTATGGTTTTTTTTAAGTAAAAATTGTTTTGTAATTTTGCTTTTTTAAAAAAATTTTTTTTGTGAATCATAAATTATTTTGTCTAAGTATTTTAAGGAAATACTTAGGGTGTATATTAAACAACAAAAAAGTTTAAAAACAAAAATATATTTTTAAAACACATGTTTAATTATAAAAATTAAAAAAAAAATTTTTTTTTCATCTAAATTTTGAACTTCAACCCGGAAATCGGAATATAACTGAAAAAAATTCGAAATAACAACATACAAATATATGCTGCAAATAACATAGATAAACTCATATTTTGTGAATTTTTAAAAACCAAAATTTCTAAATTTTACAAAAAAAATTCATTTTTTTACACAATTTCCATAATTTTTAAGAACCTGTAAACTTATTCGATTTTCCATTATCAAAAGCTACAACTAAAATTTTATCTTAATCCAACATCGAGGTCGCAATCTTTTTGATTGATTTGAACTCTCCAAAAAAATTACGCTGTTATCTCTTAAGTTGTTGTCCTTATATTCATGCAGGAGAACAGTTTTTTATATAAAAAATTATTCGATTATAATCCAATATTTCGTTACCACATTGCACATTGGGAAGCTTCTTTAGGGAAAGTTTAGATTAAACAATTCATATATATATATATATATGTTCCCGTCATTCCTATATGGAGCATAGGGCCGTAACAAAAGACTTCCATCTGCTTCTGTTCATCGCGATGCTTTTAACCTCGTTTCAACTAGTTTGCATGTTTGTCGCCTCGATTTCAATTTGTCTGCGCCATGTGTGATTCATAATCTAAAAGAATTTCTTAATTAAAAAACTGATCTCTAGTTTGAAAATTAGGACAACGTATTAAACAAGTAAAAGTGCTATATTCGGCCATGCCGAATCTGATAATACCCTAAACCATAATCTACATAGGTATAATCCCATATCGTAGCTTAAACTATATATTTCCGAAGCCATCTTGGCTTTTAAACTTTTCAAAAATTTCCTGCATTCTACTGGTCAAGCCCTTTCATTTGATACCAATATTAAGGGGGTTCAAGAAGTTACATTTTAAATACCAAATTTGACTTATATAAAAATTAATTGTCCGCCATTTTGTAGTGGCGACCAACATGAATTTAAATTTTTTTATAGTGTTTATATTGCGAAAATCAAGTCCTTTCAGATAATACCAATATTGACTTTCTAGGTTGTCTAGAAGCTGAAAAAAATTGATTTTCGCTTGTAAATTTTTGGAATATATATTTAAAAAAATTTTTGCCTATAACTTTACCGATTAGAGCACAGTTTCTCCATAATTTTTTACGAATATCTCTATAGGCATATTATATCTACAAATAGTAGCAAAGTTACCTATAAATTATTCTATGGCTGAAAAATTTTAATTTTGGTGGAAAAATATGGAAAAGCAGAGGCAGTCGTGTTTATTTGCTCATACCTCAGAAAGTTATAGGGCGATTTTGCTGAATTTCAATAGCGATTCATTCCCGGATATTTCCAAATGATTAATACCATACACAGTTCTGAGGAACATATAGTTGCTTCTAAAAGTTGATTTCAACCAACCCACGGACAGACGGTCAGGGCTTAATCGACTCCTCTATGCATAAGCTTTTAGAAAATATATACTTTATATACTTCCGGTTAATAATGGAAAATAATTTCATTCAAATAGCTGCCTCGGCAGGCCATACAGGAGCCTACACGATCGGTCAAATTTTTAAGCACATTATCGATTGTGTGCAGCTGTATTTTACCAATGGCTTCACGAATATTATCCTTTAAAGCGTCAATTGTATCTGGCTTGTTGGCGTAACACTTATCTTTGTGTGGCACGTAGCGCCGTCCTGTTGAAACCAAATGTTGCCAATATTCTCCTCTTAAATTTTTGTGAACAAAAATTCGTTCACCATGGCCCGATAACGATAGCCATTGACTGTAACAGTCACTCCTTGCTCATTTTCAAAGAAAAATGGCCCAATTAATTAAATTAAAATTCATCTGAAAAGATGATTTTTTTTTTGGCAAAATCGGCATCTTCTGTAAGTCGATCGCAGGCCCACTTAGCAAAGCGAAAACGCATTGGATGGTCAGTTGGCTTCAACTCCTGAACCAATTGGACTTTGTATGGTGTCATACTATACAAATTCGTCTCAATGATGTCTCCGAAATGTTCAATTGTTGAGAACGACGGTGAATTGATGTTGATGGTGCTTCACGCACACTTTCTGCCACAACAGCAATAATCTCGGGTGTACGCACTGGTTTTGGCCTTTCACGCTTTGATTTATCGATCAGGATGCCAGTTTCTTTCACCTTTTCACAAGAAAACGAACATACTGAGCTGACAGTGCTCCTCTTCTTCCAAAATCCGTACGCAATTTTCGCACACATACTGCAACATTACCATGATTTTCAAAGTAATGTCGCAATATTTCCCAGCGATGTTCAAGCGTATACACAACCATATTCGTTCAGCGGAAAGATAAAACTAATTATCTATCAAATCAGACATGAGCTAAGTGTTAGCATTCACGAAATAAGCACTAGATGGCGGACCTTTTAAAAAATTTTCCTAAAAAGCGCAACCTCTAGTAGATTTGAATTAAATCTTGATCAAAATTTACAATTTACAACATTGTTTCTTAACATTTCTCGTGATTTCGTTTTCAGAAGAGTATACATATATATATATCAGGTGATGTCAAAGGCTCTCTAAAACTCCTACTCCATATAAAAAAATATAAACAATAAAGTATTTGTCTAATTGCGACCACCTTATAAATTATGATTGAATTTTTCCTTTATGCGACGTACTATTTGTTAGTACAATGTAATTAAAATTACAGTTATAGGCAGGATTTTGTCGAACCGATAAATGGCTTTCCATTATAAAGCCTTCATTTATTATTTTTTTATCCATTAAATATTACTAATTTTAACAAAAATAAAAATAACGATAAAAAATTGAAGTTGTAATAATGCATCGGACACAAAAATCCTACCTTTTACTAACTGCAAGTTGTAATAATGGCTCTAAGAAGAATTATATTTTGAGTAGATTTTGACAAAATCTAGTGGTAAAGTGGATTTCGTTTGTATGGGAAATCTAGAAGAAATTAAATGGATTTGCTCAAAATCTACTACTAACTAGTAAATGTAGTATAAAGAAGCTACCCAATATGGTAGAGAAAAATTGGATTATAATAAAATATTTTTTTATATAAACAAGCTAGGGTGCTATATTCAGCCACACCAAATCTGATAATACCCTTCACTGTCATGCACATAGGTATAATGACCACATCGTTACTTAGCCTAGACTTCAGTTTAATTGTTATACTACATTTTGCTTTATAATTCCCACGCTATCCTCTTTTTTTAATTTTTACATTATTAACTGGTCAAACACTTTAAAAAATTTTAAATTGTTAGACCGCAATACATTTTGTTGGTTTAATAAACCCATGTTTTGGTACCTGTATCGATTCTCTCTGTTGTCCAGAAGCTGCAAAAAACGATTATTCTTTGTGTAATATCTTAGTTAATTTCCAACAGAATTTTTAGTTTTTCTCAGCATAAATTTTTAAAACCACGACTTTAGAATGTTTAAAAATTTATTATTAGATTATTTATTTTTATTATTAGATTAGTGGCCGAATTTTCCAACAATTTTATCGAAAAGGCAGTCAGTTAATTTGCTGATATCTCAGGAAGCTATATGACGATTATGATGAATTTCAATAACTATTCGTTTCCGGATGTGTGGAAAAAATTGATACGACAAACTGATCTGTTCTTCATGAGAGAATTCTAAAAGTTGATTTAAACCAACACACGGACAGACGGACGCAGCTCAATCGACTTCCCTAATCATAAGCTTTAAGAAGATACTTATGTACCTTATGGGATCGGAAATTAATATTGTAACATAAATATGATCCTATTTACCACAATGCAACCCTTTATGGTTTTTGCATGAAACTTTCAGTATATTTTCCAGCCGTTTTTAAAATCAACTAGAACCCTTTCCATTGCTTCCAACGGAAAATATGTGAGGCTGATTGGCCTGAAATGTTTATTCCATATAATCCTTTTATATCGGTTTAGAAAGTAAAACTACCCTCCATACCCCAGGAATGTATTCTATTGAAAGCTAAACAACAAACATTTCTGTGATAATTTCGAATAGAGTGTTCATGCCCAGTGTCAAAATGTAGGTAATACTCCATCTATTCCAGCCGCCTAAAATGATACAAAAGACAGAAACGCACTTTTAACCCCACTAAAAATTGTTTTCCCTTTAACACCTCTTCGCTTAGTCTCACTAGTTAATGGGAGCCCATATGTTATTTGGCAGGATACTTCTGCCAAAATTTTTTTGTATAAGGTTTCCTTCACTGCTTCCGTTTTGTTTCCAACACCTCTGAAAGCATTTCCATTACGAAGACAGGGACCATAGATACCATGTTCTGCAATCTGTCCACTTCAGGTGTATCCATTATACTGGAGCAGAATTCTACTGAAGGGTTCATTTTCTCCACAGTCTGCTCAATTTCTTCCGTATTTCGAAGTATCGGATATCCGAATGTGCCAAAAAGTACTACTCATTGATGCGAATCATACAGAATTTCGAACTTGATAGCTCTGTGATCAGATATGGCAAATTTGTACACTATCATCAAGCTTCTAACCCTTTCTAGCATCCGGACAAGCATTATGTGGCTCCTAAAGTGTGTGTCTTATCACACTATGAAGTGAACTTATTACTAAAATATGTATATGAATTGTTTATTTAACAGCTGCTAAAATTATTATTTATCAAAATAAATAAAGAAAAAATTAAATATTTTTTTTCTCCTGGATCAACGCTTGCTCCAAGTCATTTTGTTTCGAATGCCATATTGGAACGGGTTAAAACAAAATATACAATACGCGCATTAGGTGGCCATCGAGCAATTTGATTTTTTTTTTTTTGCAATTTCCTAGTCAAGCTTTTTCATTTAATATCGACATCAAGAAGTTTTTGAAAAGAAAAAAAAATTGGATCTGCCATTTAGCGAAACAAGAAACAATACTGAATACCATTTCAAAGTTTTCGCTTGTTTTTGAATTGTTTATGATGAACTGAATTTGTGGATTTGTGATAAGTGTGTGTTTCCATTTAAAGAGTTTTCCTTAAGGAATTTTTCTTTTTCTATAAACTAGCTTTTCGTTTACACAGAAAAATTTTTATTACATAAAATGGTTTTTATATAAGAATCTAACATCAAATTTGAAATTACGAAAGGCAAAACAAAGCGATTTTTTTCCTTTCTCTTTCTTTTGCAAACTATTCGAAAGAAAAGGAAAACCTTCGGAAAAAAAACTTATTAAATGTTAACACAGACTAACAAAATATTTTAAACTTTTACCTTAAATCATATGTTACATCTTTGTCTGTGCATGTGTAAAACAGATCAATTAAATTTTTATATATTTTTCAATTTATTAAAATTCAATTATCCAAAAATTATTAATAATAATAAAAACATAATCAATGATACATTCAAAATATTTCTAGATGTATTTATAAGACTATTATTTAAACAAAGTATTTTAATAACAAGTTTCTACATACTGATACTCCCCCCGCCAGCTAAAAAGATACAAGTAGAATAAAATTTGATTTATATTAAAAATAACCTTTTTCTTTCAAACTTTTATTAGGGTTCTCTAGATTTGAAGTATTAATAAAAACCGATTTAAAATGATCAATAGAAATGTGCTCTGTAGTGTTTCCTTTTTGAATTTAAAAATATTTATCATTTCCATTCAGCACTTTTTAAGGACCTTTAAGATGAAAATTCAATGAAACCTTTACAAAAACGTACGAACAATTCTTAAAATTTGAAGAAATATAAATATGACTATTACCATTAAAATAAATAATAATAATAAAACCAAAATCAATAACAAGCAAACTAAATATTAAGAGATGTGTAGTAATATTATTTAAATAAAATATTAAAACAAGTTCCTACAGTTTCATCACATTAGATAAATATTTGACACAAAGACGTAACTTCTAAAAAGTATTAATATCTGTGTTATTCTTACTTTCCTTTTAAAAAATTTTCAACTATATTTGGAATAGCAAAAAAAAATATATACTAAAATAATAAAGGATACGCTTATTTTGGCAAATATAAGTAAATATCTATATGTATAAAAGTGAAACTCTGTGTGTGTGTGTGTGTGTGTTAGCTATAGACTCTAAAACCGATCGGGTTCAAACTTTGGTAAGTTGTTGTACACATACCAGGGAGTGTTTATAGGTGAAAAAAGTGGGCGGGGCCACGCCCATAAAAAATTAGTTATCAGTTTTAGCTACTTGCACTTGACCGATTTTTCTGAAACTTTGCACACATATCGAGCTGTCATGACTAAATAATTTCGTGATAAGAAAAGTGGGCGGTGCCACGCCCCCAAAAAAGTTTTAATATTGAGGTACTTCCAGTGGACCGATTTTTCTGAAACTTTGCACACATATTAAGCTGTCGTGACTTTATAATTTCGTGATTAAAAAAGTGGGCAGTGCCACGCCCATAAAAAAAGGTATCATTTTGAGTTACTTGCACTGGACCGATTTTTCTGACACTTTGCACACATATTGAGCTGTCATGACTATATAATTTCGTGATTAGAAAAGTGGGCAGGGCTAGGCCCATTAAAAAAGTTTTAATTTTAAGGTACCTTCACTTGACCGACTTTTCTGAAACTGCACACTTATTGAGCTGTCATGACTATACAGTTTCGTAATTAGAAAAGTGGGCAGTGCCACGCTCATAAAGAAAAAGTTATAGTTTTTAGCCTTGCACTTGATATTCGATTAAAATTTAGAATGCGATTAAAATTCATGAAGGGGCGTAGCAACGCGCGCCGGGCTTTTCTAGTATATAATAAAAATGAACGTAGCTTGGAAGTTAATTAAGGAATTTTATAAATTGATTGACTAATGAAAATTCATTATTTTTAATTTTTTAAAACATGGTTTTTTGTCAATATTTTACTAATAAGCAGATTTATCGGACTAAACGAGAACTATTTATAGCTTAAGAATAATTATTTAATTAGTATAAAATTTAACTAGGCAAATTCTAATATTTGGGTATGTATGCGTATAATTTGCTGGGATAACAAGTACAACCAGGAGATCAAGCAAAGAATTTTTTACAAATACTGTCTCCTATATAAGTACAAATTACATGCGACAATGCAAGTATTCAATAGTAGTTTACAACGAAATTTGTTTGTTAGAATATTAGTGTATTTTTTAAGATCTATTTAAACTAGAATATTTTTGTGTTGTTAGTGTGGGACAGAAACAGTATGTTTCTAAAAATGAAAACATATACATAGATTTCGAAAATAGCCAGAAATGACACGTAACGTAAACTTAAGAAGATTAAAGCGACACTAACTATTCAATGCATAAAGACTCTAATAGGTATTAAATATCCTGTGACACCAATACTCAGCAAAGTAATTCAAACCAATACATCGCACATACACTCCTACAAGCATACATAAATAGCAGTAAACATAAAGACCCCTTAGTGTATGCTGCAAAAAAATGTGTGTGTGAAATATGGAAAATTGTTAAAATGACGTAAATAATGAGGACACTACAACAATTGAACTTAATTAGAATATTTACCTTTGCAATTACCATTTTCATACAATTTACAGTTTTCCATTATTTTACTTTTTCCCTTTATATTCGAACATCCATTGATGTTAAAAAAAAACTAAAAACTAAAATCTAAAACAATAGGGAGTTTGAACTTATTTTATATAAAAATAAATATAAAACTAATTTAAAACAATTTACAGTGTTATAATACCAAAATAAGCTCTAATATTCTTTAATAGATATATTGGAAAAATATGCAAATTTATGCCATAAAAAATACTTAAATAAATTAGAAAACAAAACAAACAATCAACAGGTTTTGACTTCATCGCAACATTAAAATGTCGGAACTTTATTTAAACATATCGCCACCTAAACTATTGAACGGCGTAACGTCTGTTTAATAATTATAACGATGAGATATAAATAATGTTGTAGTTGATTATTATTGTGAGTTTTTAATTACCTTTAAAAATAATTATTAAAATTTTCAAATTAGATTTTCTTTGTATAAATTATTTTAAGTTTACGTGTTCTTTTGCATTTTAGATGACGCTAAATAAGATAAAAAAATATTAAAAAAAAGATAAATTGGACAATGGCATTTGAGAGTTGTTTAAGTATGGAGGCATTAGGCGTCTTATAAAATAAAGAGATGGTGAATATGTTAGCCTATAGAGCGATTGATTGCTAGGCTTTAAATGTCCATTATCCAGGAATAAGTTACAAAACAACATTTCGTTACTGTATATAATATTTTCTGTTGTTAAAAAACCAATATTTGTTGCCTAAATATTGTCTTGTAAGTAAAATGTGTCATGGAATATGGGTTCAGTTACGTATTTTATTTTGAACAAAGAAGGTGCAAAATGTATTCGGTTTAAAGAAAAAATATGATAATAAAGAAATAAGTTAAAAAAAATTATAAAACAATTCGAGCATTTAAATCTAAACGATTTTGTGTTTTCTGCAAACTTAAAACTTAAGACATGTCACTGCAGCCGTAACCTTTGCCAAAATCGTTACTTTGTTAATTGAAATGAACTTGCGATTAAGAGTTCATTTATCATTTAATGAATTTATAAAGAAAATTTTTATTTTTTTAGAACTTACTGATCCCAAACTTAATTGCATTTGACGCGAAACCTTTTTTAACGATATTGAAAATCTAAAGATGCAGTTTTTATTGTTTTTTTATGCACGACATGGTATGGATAGGGCCATTTTGATATTTTCAAAAATTGTAAAAAAAAAGTTGTATCCCTATTGGACATTGTGATTTAGAACTAAAAATTATAATATTCTACCAAAAGTCTTTTAAAACTTAAACAAACTAACTAACTAGTAGTAACATTGGTAGTAACATTGGTTTCTGTACGTACCAACCTTTAAATGGTAACCTTAATCTACAATTTAAACTAGTGCCTGCTGTTCTAGTAATTGTAGCTTTGAGGTAATAGCTGTTGTTTCTCCTACAGTAATTTTTCCTTAATAACTTGGGTCTTATTTTTGGGACAATATTTTATTTTAAAAATTGAACTGACATTTCATAAGAAATAATAGCCTAAGAATTAAAGCCATTTAACGTTTTTAAATTTAAGATCATGTGCCATATTGTGCAGCGCCTGTAAAATCATTATTTACATTTTGTTCGAATATTTATTAAATGAAAATTAATAATTTTAATTGATGTACATATATAGCAAAATACATAAAAAAGGTAATAAAAAAGTAATTGAAATTTCTATAATTTTCAAAAATAATTTTAATTAATTAAATCACTCCTGTAATTGAAGTTTGGAGTTAATTTAAATAAAGTATTTATTGTAAGTGACATTTGTACTCCTATAAAGTGGAGAAATTTTTCCAAAAGTAAGAGTAACGGGTAAAGGGAAATTTATTAGAAGAAAAATAATTACATTCGAATCATTGTTTTCTAAAATATCCAGAAAAATAAGAATATATCGTATGCGACATAAAACAAAAATGATTTTGAGATATATGTATATGGAAATACGAAAAAAATCTGCGAATCTTGGGAGGAATTTTTTCTTTCTTTTTTTATTTATTTATTTATTTTTTTTTTTTCAATAAAATAAATATTTTTCATTTAAAATCCATCATACTTAATTGAAAACAATCTTTAAATGATTTTTTAAAAAATTCAATTTAATATCGTTCGTGACATATCGTACATGACATATTTTTCTTTAATAGTATTCTCAGGTAATAAAATGTATATTATGTGAAGAAAAAATGTTACAATCTAAATTAGGTGCTCTTGCGACTGTTCAAATACGAATGACGGAGACAAATAATGTTTTTGCACTACGTACGTGACATTAAAATAACATCTAAGGGAAATAAAAAAAAAATACTGCTTATTGGAATCTGTATTTTTTTTTCTTAATTGTTGTTGTTACCTAATTTTTAAGGAATATTTAAAATTACAATTTATTTTTACAATTTAGTCGCAAAAAATAGTTGATTGCAATTATTTAAAATAAGACAAAGGGATATTCACTAATAATTACTATTGCTCTTAAAATAATTTAATATAAATAATAAGTTTGAGTGTTTTTTTTATCAATCAACTTATATTGGAAAACTTTCAAGAGTTTTTATTTTTACAGTCGCGGTTGACATATTCATGGAAATGCCCATATGTATGAATTTTGAACTGGTGGCACGAAAAAATTTTACTGTCAAAAAATCTTGATCGAACCGAGGAAAGGAAGTTAAATAATTACTTACCTATTAGGCTTCGAATCCAATAGAATGTATTGGGCTGCACAGAACATTGACTTAAGACATATCTGCAATAAAGTTAAATGTCTCTATTATATTAGGAACAAAGTCAATTTTTAAGCTATTTACATAAATACTTGCTAGATCTATAAGCTGGTGATTAGCCACTATTATTTTAATATTCAGCTCCCTTTTTAAATGATTATTCAATTTTTTTTTTGTTAGACTTATTCTTTTAAATTAAATCTTGACAAAAATACATTTAATATCAAATAAAAAAATTTAAATTAAAATTCAAATTTAGAAATAAATCAATTAGTCCATTTATAAACAAAATTTAAGGCAATATTTTCTTTTTGTGTACTCATACTGAAACTGTAATTATTATTACGTTCTTTTATTTAACAACATTATACTTTGATCTTTATGCACAATGAAACTATATTTATATGTTTTTCTTTAATTTTTCTATTTAGTGAAACATCCGTAAATAGACTTAATTAACCTTAAGTAGCCTATTGGTCTTTTTATAGTAAATAAATAAAATTAATCAAATAAGAATGTACTTCATTTTTATTTTTTTTTTTTTTTGTAGAGTTGTTTTTTCATATTTATAAGGCTCTAAAGAGAAATTTATTTTCTAGTATTTAAGTTTAAAAAAGCATAAGCACAAACACATGCACACACACACACATAAATATATATAACAAGCAAAAATATAAAAAATAAAAGTTTTTAGTGATTTTCATATTGAAAATAAACAGCTGTTTAGATTTATTTTTATTATTATTTTATTTACTTTTACACAATAACTTTGAAGTGTTAATCGGTTTGTACTTTATTCTGTTTGTTTGCCTTTTTTCCCACAGAATTAGAACAAATTAAAAATCGACGCGGAGGTAGTGGTACTTCGGGTCTTTATGCTTTTCCACGTGTCGGTCGAAGCGATCCTTCTTTAAACAATAACCTGCATAATGCAGATGATAATGCGGCCGCCTTCGATGCTTTATATCCATTGACTTCGTTTGAGGAGTATGAAGGTAAAATATTGTAATATTTTTTTAGTGTGGAATAGTATAGACATATGTAAGATATACATTTAAAAAAAAACTTTATTATTTTCTTAGAATATCCAAAATCAGATGTTAAACGTGCTGGTATGATTGTTTATCCCCGCATTGGTCGTACTGATGCCGAAGTACGTAAATGGGCCAGACTTCTAGCCTTGCAACAGGCATTGGATAAACGCGCCGGTCCCAGTGCAACCACAGGTGTTTGGTTTGGTCCCCGTTTGGGTAAACGTAGTGTAGAAACCCAACAAAATGAAAAGACATCTGGACAAAAAGAAGTGTATTAATCTATTTAGGCCCCCTCAATATACAAAGCAACAAAATCACATGACGATCTAGGCTATACTTTAAACAGATATGACTCTTACTAACTGAAACTCAATTTGTTAATAATATACAAAAACAAAATACAAAAAAAAAAAATAAAAAAATCGTTATATATAACTTTAGTCGAATACGAATAAAAGACTATGTAATATACTTATATTTACATACATATATTCTAAGCCATATTCTATAATACTTATGCATATTTAGTTGAAAGTCGTCGCATTATTTCGAATATTTACAAAGAGATCAATTTTTGAATTTTTATTTTAGTAATTATCATCATAGAAAGCCTAACCTTAATAATTAAAAAAAAGTACATAATAAGCCTAACATAAATATAATTTCCTGCAACAAAAACAAAAAAAGTTGATGTTTCTTAAGTTAATTTTAAAAACAAAAAAATGGGCTGGTGTGGGCTTTCATTTTATATCATTTTAATGCTATTGAATGAAAGTCCCAAAATTTTTTACTAAGGAAATCAAGAAAAAAAACAAAAAAAAAACTACAGAAAACTGCGAAAAAAGAAAGCAAAAACGAATATATTGTAAATATCTCTTTTTTAATACTATTATATGTGTGATATTGTTATTTTATTGAATTTACCTGCAATCTAAAATATTGAAAAAAAGCTGCACATTGAAAAAATTTAATAAAAAGAATGAAATAAGGCCAAAGCTTAAAGAAATTAAAATGTTGTTTCTTTTCTTTTATTTAAAAAAAAACAGGACTTTAAATTTAAATTTCTTAGATATTCTGTCATTATTGCATTGAACTTATAGCCTAAATTTAAAACTAAATGAAAATGAATATAAAAAAGAGCTTTAAATGTTATATTAAAAAATACAACTAAAACACAGGGCTCGGTGTTAAATAAAAACATTGTTCGACAACTACCATCATGTTAAAAATATGTGACATAATGCAACTACATTTACTTGCAAAATTGCTTTAACGACGTCTTAAGTTACAGGCAAAAATTAAACTTGTAATGACGTTTGAAAAGAATACAGAAAAAACAGATGTTGGTAAATTTTTATTGATATGTGTTAAGGTGGGATCAAACGATTGCCGCAAATGCACCAATCTGACACAATTTTTATTGTGCTTAGTTGGCGCACAATAATGAGATTGTTCCAATCAAATACTTTGTAATTACACGATTGCCTCACTTTATACAAATTTGATTGTTGCAAGATGGCGTAAAATGCTATAGTGACAAAAATCGCCGCATTCCCGTCATACGATTGTTCCTGCTTGTAGCAACGCTAGCTTATTTTGTTGTGTCTGTTTTGTTTTGTGCATTAAAATGGTTTGTTTTTTAAAAAGAAAGAAAATTGCATCTTCTTTGTATATTGTGTGTTTATTTGGTATAAAAAAATTTATTTATGGTTTTGTAGAAATATACCTACAAAAAGAAATGTGCACACTTAATAAGGAAAAATAGATATGCTGGGGACGCAAAGCTTAACTGGTCTAAATTTATGTAATTAAAAAGTATAATCATGCAAAAAAAAACTTTTTAATCACAAACCACAAATAATTGAAGAACGCAAACAAAAATTAAAATGTTGGCGAGTATTGTAAACTTTGATTGCCGCTAAAAAACACAATAAATATTGGCACACTTTTGACATTTTTATTGCCGCGCTGTTGTATTTAAAGTGGTCACACGGTTGTCCCACCAGAGTTGCATTTGATTGGTTAAAACAAGCACAATATTATCCGCGATTGTCACATGAACCAATTTATTGTGCAATCACACAATTGGGATACAAAAAATTTTGGAAATTGGTGCATTACGGCAATCGTGTGATTCTACCTTTAGACCTGAAATGAATTAGAACAAATAATTCTATATTTCAATATTTACTAAAATGCTGAGTTAAATCGTTGATATATACATACAAAACTTGAAGTTCTAATTAAACGAATGCTGATGATGAAACCGTTGCAGGTTTCGAAAACGCATTCCAATCAGATAATATCGGTTAAATTTTTCCCTGAAATTCTGTCATTATCGCATTGAACTTGTAGCCTAAATTTAAAATGTAATTAATAATAATATAAAGAAAAGAGTTTCAAATATAATATTTAAAATATTTGATTGTTTGTATAAAAATTTTACGAAAAAAGCAAAGGTTTTTCGTTCCTTATAATTTAAATTTTATTTAAGTCAGCTGTTATCCAAATCAAGGCGTGTATGGCTCTGTCAATTGATTAGTTTAACAGTTGTCGAGTTGGTTGAAGAAAAATTAAAAGATTTTGACTTTTTCAAGTTGGCTACTAAGTCTTTCAATTCGATTGTTCTGTGTATGTTCAAGTATCTTGATCAGCTGTCAAAATTTGTTTGTATTTTTCAATTCTTTCAATTCAGTTTATGAAGTGTGTGAAAGACTCAATTGACAATTGAATTGAAACGTGTATAGGGTGCTTTATATACAGTTAAAAAATAAATTTGATTTGAATGGGAAATTCAACCACCAGATTTTTTAATTTCTTTTTTATCAAACAAACCATGTCCTGGTAATTATGTATACAATAAAAAAGTATCAGCGAATTTCGTGAAGCCGTTCTTAAGTTATGCTTACATACAAGCAGAAATTGCAAAGTAAATTCTTCCTGTTTGTATAGGAGATTCTACGTCCTCTTTTAAAATGTTTGTTCTTTACAAACACTGTGCCGGTAATTACGAATACAATAAAAATAGGATCAGCGAAATCCGTCAAGACGTTCTAAAGTGATGCTTTTAAAAATATGCGGTCACGACCAATTTTATATTTTGTTTCCGTAACAACATTGTCTTTAGAAATACGAATACAAAAGAAAAATTATAAATGAAATCGTTTAAGCCGTGTTAAAGTTATGCACTTACATACAAGCGGCAGTTGTGTTTTATACTTAAAGGATATTTTAGTAAGAATACACTTGTGAAATTTAGTATTTTTTTCTGTGCAAGTGGCAACTCTTAAATTTGGCGTCTGTCTCATATTTTCATTTCGATTATTAGAAATGGAACATCATCTTATAACAAAAGCTTAAAATGTTATGCTGAGACCACTCGAAAACTACAAATTTTCAGTCGAGAAAAAATACCTACTGAGGCAACCAATAGAAAAATGATCAAACATTTTTAATAAACTGGGTCGATTATGAAGTGTAAGACTTTTTTGCGACAAAGTGCTGGTCGGCCTCTTAAAAACATTGCTGTTGTAAACGTTTTCAACATCCTCCACCTTCATGCGCACAAAATTCAGTTTACTCAGGAGATTAAACCAGCAGACTATTGAAGCACTTCTTCGATAACTGTCATTTATATTTAAATGACTTCGTGAAAACACAAGATTTTCGAATTTGGGGTTCAGAAAATTCTCGTGCTATTCATTAGAAACGAATGCACCCGCAACTAACAACTATTTCGTGCGGATTTTTAGCAGGCAGCGTGAAAGGCATTTGTTTTACGAAAACAACAACGAAGTTCTTGTGGACTCAGCTGAATGGAATCGATCTGGACAACATGCAGTTTAAGCAAGATGGATATTCTGATATCAACTGGCTATCAAGATCATGCTATCACAACTATCACAACTATCTTAAAAAAATCATGTTTTTATTTTTTAATGAAAAAGATCATTCTTACTGAGACACCTTGTATATACATATATTACTGTTTGTATCGACAAATTAGTCTAAGGAGTTTAGGAGTTTTGTGTTTAACTGCCGTATTCATAAAATAATATTTTAGGTTTATAAAAAGTTTATTTAACAGATGTTGTACAGAAACTTGTCAAATAAACCTTCAGTAAACCTAAAATGTTTTTAAAGGAATACGGCAGTAAATCGATCTGTTTGAGTGAGAGTTAAATATAAAACCAAAAAAGACATTAGGCTGTATTTATGCATTAAAGATTTTATCAAACCATATTTATTCATCAGGTAACCGCAGTTCAAAATAAAATTTTTAAATAAATGAAAGAAGACAGAAATTTGTTTTTTATCTATGGATTTTGACAGCCGAAATTTAAAATATGTAAAGAAAAAAATAATAAGCTGACAAATCAAGACTACCTGATGAACGAATATGCCTTCGATTTTACTTTGAAATTACTTGAAGTTTATTTGAATTGACAATTGTGACATGGCCTGCACGCAACCAGTTGTTGGTTTCAAGATGCCAAAATACGGTTTGAATATACATAAGTAAGCTTTGGTATAGCTCCATGTATAGCAACACATTATTGATATAATTGTTTAATTGCTTCAGATCAGATTTATCAAAAGACAAAAATTTTGTTTTTCTCCCCGCTCTTTCTTCAGATTATATATAAAATGAGACAGGATTATATAAAGGGTCCGCCAAATAACTTTTTTTTTTGAAAATGCTATAAAAAAATGTAGCTTCGGCTGTGTGGCACGTAGCGCCGTCCTGTTGAAACCAAATGTTGCCAATATCCTTCTCTTCAATTTTTGTGAACAAAAATTCGTTCAACATGGCCCGATAACGATCGCCATTGACTACGGCCACTCCTTGCTCATTTTCGAAGAAAAAATGGCCCAATTATGCCTCTGGACCAAAACTGTGACTCGTTTTGGGTGTATCGGCTTTTCAATGTATGCGTGCGGGTTTTCTGTGTCCCAAATGCGACAATTTTGCTTATTTACATACCCGCCAAGATCAAAATTAGCTTCATCTGAAAAGATGATTTTTTTTTTTTTTGGCAAAATCGGCCAAAGTAATGTCGCAATATTTCCCAGCGTTGTTCAAGCGTATAAACAACCATATTCGTTCAGCGGAAGGATAAAACTAATTATCTGTCAAATCAGATGGCGGACCCTTTAATTCAAAGTGCATTTTGATTACAAAAGAAAAACACTGCCGAGTTGCCACACGACTTAAAAAAAAAAATGAAATCATGTTGCTGTAAACGTGTTACTTAAAAGTGTAAAGGCCTAACTATTTTATGCTTTTGCTGGCTTAAGCAAATGTGCGGATACATAAAATTAAATGTATGCAACTATATTGTACTTAAGAAAGTTTCATCAAGTGTCATTTGCTTAAGCAAACTGCGAATCTGATAGTACTTTGTTTACGAAAATAGATTTTCATTTGATATGTACACGCTGTTGCATTATTTAGCACTTTTTTTATTAATGTTATCATTTGTTTTTCAAATTAGAGGAAAATCTTATAAATTTTTTGGTTTATGGTAAAATATTTTTAAATTTTACAATAAGGCACATTTATTCATCAGGTAGTCTTGTTTCGTCAGCTGATTATTTTTTTCTTCACTTATTTTTAATTTCAGCTGTCAAAGCCTATAGATAAAAAACAAATTTCTCTCCTCTCTCATTAATTTCAAATGTCAAACTTCATATATAAAAAATATAAACAAAAAAATTCTCTCCGAACTGCAATTACCTGATGAATTAATATGCCTTGTTTTACACATTAAATAAAAATTTTGTGACAATATCGATATATTTAGGAAACACAGAAATAAAACAGCTTTTGCAAAAGTACAAATATTTGCAACTAATCATAGTAAGTATTTAAGTTTAAAAAGTACAATATATCCACCGACAAGTCTTCAAAAATTTGCTGAAGCATTTGACAGACTTTTCGTTGATAGTAGCTTAAGCCAGCAAAAGCATAATATAGTTAGGGCTTAAGCTTAATGCAACTTAAAGGCCAAACGTTTAACTCATGTCAAATAATTTTTTTCCTACTAATATATTGTAATTTTTGGAAAAATATAGAGTTTTGTATGTGGTTAAAATTATTTGTAGCCTTTTTAACTGCAATACTCAATTTTACAGAGATAATTCATATTTTGCTTAAAAATCCTTTAAAGTACCTTGACTGTGATTGTTATTTAACTAATTTATTTAAATAAAAAAAAAGCAATACTAATCAATTATAAATAAAATCTCGTAACATAGAAACTTATGGTCCACTTACTAAATTTGCTTAAGGCAAAATATGCAAATCTTTTCTATTCCAGTTCTACTTTATTTAAATGCCGTAATTAAAAATTTCCTATATACAAGTTATAGAAAACACATTTTCAAATATGTATGTATGTACATATATACTTATATAATGTATATTTTTTAATTCTGTTATATATTGGCTAAACTACTTGGAATCATTTTGAAATTTGCGCAATTCTTTTTGAATGGCCTCTATTAGTGGAGCTGTAGAAAGATCGTGCACAGGGCGTGCAGCCATATTATTGCTTTGAAAATCAACGGGTCGGTGAAATGGTCCAGCACTCATGGGTCGAACTAGAGGCGAATGTGAACCATGAGCACTGCCACCACCACTTCCCCACGCTCCTAGATTAGGTGAAGGTGGTTGGGTGGAATGATTTGATTTGGTAGTTATTTCCGGTTGAGCTGTGGACGGGCGATTATCAAAAGCTGAAGATTTAAGATTGCAGCTGTAAGAAATAATTTTATAGTATTAACAACTTCTGGAAATTGTTAGTAAAACTTTTTTAATTACTTCGATGCTCCAGCCGAAGAACCGCGTAATTCACGTTTTGTCGGTTTGCGGTGATTAGAAAAATCTCTTGTGGGCAATGGCATAGGCAGGTCATCTTGACTTGAATACATTTGCAAAGCGCCTTCCAGTAAGTCCTCATAGTGGTTTCGCATAGCGGCAGGATCTCTAGAAGAACTATAATAATCCGAAGTTTTATGTTTATACACCTCGTCTTGCGCTGCAGTTGAAAAATTTTGCAAATGAAAGTGAAAAGTGGAAAACAAGAAATTACATACAAGATATTAAATATTTTAGTAGCGTTTCCTTCTTTCGTAATTACCATTGTCTAAGATATCGTCAGCACTCAAACGTTTCTTATGTCGTTCCCACACTATGGGCCCTACAACACCCGGATCTGGATTATCACTTTGTGAGGCGAATCGTGAAAACTTTTGCGGAGCTTTGGGAGTAGGAAAGCTTTCTATAGTAGCTATGGTGGTTGCGTCCAATACATCACCCGATGTACGTTTTCTGTTTTGAGACTTTGCATTTTTCGACGAAGTTTGATGATGGACATTTTCGATATTGTCATAGTAGGTGACAAAAACTGGTTCTAAAACACGATTTAATGGTTCAGGCAATGCTGCTTTTGGAAACGCTTTAATTGACTGCATAGACAAAAAAGAGCCTATGCTTCCGGAATCAGAAGATCTTTCAGCTGGCTGCAAAGCTTTTATAATCTCTTTATTAATAGCTTCCGATGAAGGCTGTTGCAAATCATCACATTCTCTGTCACCGTATATAGATTTTTGATGCAACAATTTATTACGATGGTAATTATTATGAGGATTATAGGCTTCGTTAGCTCTTTCAAAATGGCCAGCTCCATCATCACCTGAATAATCACGTTGACTTTGTGCCGGACTCGTTTCCAGAGATCCCACTCGATTTTCCGATAAATAACGACGTTTTGGTTTGTGTTGTCTTGATTTGTCACGTTTCTTTTCTGAAATAACGGTAGTATATACTGCGTCGTCATGTCCTTCCGCTCGATCATATTGATTTTGTCTTCTTGTTTTGTGACGCTCAAAAAGATTGGCTGCCTTTTCATCGAGCATTCGTTGAACATCAGCTGTAGGTGGATTTATGGGACAGTAAACAGATGAATCGGAAGTATTGTCGGAAGAAGTTATTGAAGTTCTACGCGTACGCAGCGGAGGTGGTCCTGGAAAATGTATTCGTGGTTCCCGATCCCGATCTCCATGATCATTTTCATTTTCGAATGAAAAGTTTTGTATGCCAACATCACGCGACTGAGTAGTTGTGTGTACTGTATTTAAGCCTGAGTTTGTTGAAGTTGGTCGCACAGATTGTGTTTCAGATATAAGTTCATTGTGACTAGTGGTTCTGCAAAGTTAATAGAATTTATTAAATCTCTAATATAAAGATAACTTTTAAAAATAACTAAAAATGTTATTAAAAAACCTTTAGTAAATAAAATTGTATAGCAACACTTTTAGAAAAGGTTAAGTTATTAAAACGATGTTCAAAATTAAAAGGATTGCTTACCTATTCACATCCTTTTGCTTATGTTTAACATGAGAACGTCCCATTAATAATAGAGCAATAAGAAGCAATAGTAACAATAATATTGCAATCGAACTAACTATCACCAGTAGGGGATTATTTTGTATGGAGTCTATAAAACCAACTGTGCCGCTGTGAGTGGCAGGTGCTAAAGGTGTAGCCTGAGGTTCTCTTAAATAAGCTAAACCAATAAATTCAATTGTTAGTTTATCATATGAAATCACCTGTACATCTACCAAACTACTTACGTTCTGCTTTCATGAAAATCTCCTTTCCCATTACTGCAGAGACTTCGGACTCACTAACCAATTTCATGTCATTGGCTGCCGTTACAGCCAACACAGGACGACCGTTAACAAATACTGAATATATTAATTCTGTTTGATTGGCTATAGGACGTTCGTCTCTGCAGTTAAATATAAATTTTAATTAGTTTTTATTTCGTAGACAAAAATGTTAATACTCACATTTTTTCATTAATATCGTCATCATACAAAGTACCACTTACACCGTCAGCGGCATTACCTCTTTGCTGCACATCTTCCTCTGTTAGTTGCGTGACATTATGTATTACGACTTGCACCTGGTCGTCACGAATACTTAAAGCTGAAAACTTGTGCATATGAGCTGAGTGCATTGAATGAACTTTGTTACCAATAGATGTTTGTAACTTTTGGGATTTATCATTTTCTTGTATGAGTTCCCAAGGTGTCACTGTCACTGTTTGCTCTAAAATATCGCTAGCTTCACCTTGGATATCCGTCGACGATACTTGATAATTTAACGTTGTGGCATCCTCAGTACTTTCCTCAGACGATGATATTAATTCCGAATTTTTGTTAATAGGATACGATGAGTTCGATTTTTTATTGAATGGAGTATTACTGATGTACAAGTCTATCAATTCACTGTCATAATCTGACGGCTCTAAATAATAGATTTTGGATTAAAATTTATAATATAGTAAATGAGATCTTTTCTACCTCCAGTTGTAGTGGGTTCATTATATCTTCTATCTCTGCCTGATGTAGATATTGAAAAATCAGAAATTTGTTGAGCTCCGTTTATACCTAAATGTCGGGTTTGTTGCCTGTAAATAATCAAAAATGTATCCATTTCTAAGATGTGTTTTATTTTTTGACAGCACCTTGTAAAAGCCAAACGATATAATCTTGCTAATTTTTCTTCCAATATGGGATTGTCCTTTTGCGAATAAAAGCCTGACATAACTGTCAACAGCCAATATCGTCTATCAGTTGCCGAATAATTTAATGGAGGCATATTTACACTAGTCCAGGTGCCATCTATGCCCACAGATCCCTCACCGTAACAATCAAGGCAAATGGGTATATCAACTTCCTGTTAAAATACGGTAAAAACATAAGCCGCTTTTAATATGAAACAATCTTTTTGTGTTCAACTTTCTGCAATTTGAGAGTCTAATAATATGTAAAAAAAAATTACAAAAATGCATATTTTTCATCAAATGGAAATATGTAAAACTTTTTTAGTAAGCAGAAAGGTTCTGTACAAAAGAAAATATTTAAACTTTTCCTTATTATGAATATTTAAAAAAACAAGGGCAAATTTTATTTAAATAGAGCAATTTACCAATATTTTCTACAATACAAAATTTAAAAATATTTCTTCTAAATAGAAAATTCAGTGGTATTTTGAATATGTTTTTTTTTTTATAATAAATCAATAAGTCTTTTTTAAAAAAGGGATTTATTTTTTAATATATGTAAGTATATACATAGATTGTTGGAAGCAAACGTTTTTGAAAATGGAAAATTTAAGATGGAGCCAGTGTGCATACACGAAGCTAAACAATAGTATTGTGCTGGAACATTTTCCATAAATATTATTCTGTCATTATAATTATATACCAGCAAGAATATGTGCTTTACTTAACGACAATAACACAACAATTGTCAAGTCCTTTCTTGTGATACCCATATTGAGAAAAAAATTATATGCCATTTTGTTTAGGACACCATGTTGGATTTTAGCTTTTACATAATCTTCTGGTTAAGCCTTTTCATTTAATACCCATATTGTGAGGGTTGAAGGGGCAAAGCCGTAATTACTATTTTGACCCATATATCCGCAATTTTATTCATACGCCATCTTGGATTTTGATTTTTTCAGTAATTAATGTATTTTATTAGCCAAGTTCTTTCGTTTAATTTCAATATTAAGGGGGTTGAAGGGGATACATTTTTATTACTACAATAGATTTGACCATATAAAAATTTATTTACGCCATTTTGTAGTGGCGGCGTTTTTTTAATTTTAATTTTTTTTTAGTGTCAGAGAGGACTCATATCATTCCTGTTTGTTTTTCTGGAAGCTAAAAAATCAATTTTCGTTTATATATTTTAGAAAAAAAACAGCAAAGCATTTTTTTGTGATTATATGGGCAAATATATAGGCAGTCGTTTTTATTTGCTCATATCTCTAAAAATTATGGTGCGAATGTGCTTGATTCATTCCCGTATATTTGAAGAAATTGATATTACATATAGATATATGCTACATGTGAGGAATTCTTAAAGTTGATTTCAGGCAACACATGGACCGACGGACATCGATCGCCTCCCCTAGTCTTGGGCATTCAAAAAATATACATATGTAGAAAACACAAAATGAATATTGTAGAAAATACAATCGAAATGCCAAAGCTATGTATATATACCCTACAATAAGTCTAAATGAATATAAAATCTTTATTATTTATTTAAATCCTTAATTTCTAATTAAATATTCTTAAAAACGGGTGACAGATGTGATTTATGATATTTTAAATTTAAGGGTTAACACCTTTATACCGAACTTTATTACACTAACAAACATTGTAAGGAGTTTGATTTAAGTGCCAATTCTAATATAAAAATTTCATATTCAAGCAGTTTTAATTTTATTACAAAATTTAGAATAATTTATTTTTAAATATTTTTTGAAAATATTTAATGCTCTCCGAAATACAAAAAAAAAATAATTTAATAAAAAATTATTATTTTTTACTATCTTTTTGTATTTTAGCTACGAATTTAACCTTTTTGATTTTTTAAAGTATTGAATTTGATTTTTAAAATTCTCAATTTGATTTTAAAAAAGTCGAGTTTCAAGTTCAAGATGGCTTAATATAAAAAGGGCATATCTCGATTTTTTACAAAATCGATTTTTTAGCGTTTTCTAGTCCATATACAAAAACATCACCCCTAAAAAATTTAGTGAGCTATGATTGAAAATAGCGGATTTATAGCCGAATAACAATTTTAAGTTTTATTCAGTTTATTATTCAGTTCTCCTGTAAGGTAGTAAAAAATAGAGATACGCCTTTATTATATCAAGCTGTAGACATGAATTCTTAATTTTAAAATTGTTTATTTTACTCACGTTGTTACCATCCACATAAACGGTGGCAACAACCGTCTCTGTCTTAACCACCACATCCTTGCCTTTACTAATGCCCGTATGAACTTTTTTCAAATAGTCCGGGGGACCATCACCGGAGCCCGTCCAAAAGAAATCTTCCAAATGCACTTCCTCACGAAGTTCCGGATAATCATCACCAAAATCATCACCTGCATGAAGAAGTTAAAAATGTTGAAATAATAAAATTGTATTCAATTGCAGAGAGTTTTACTTAATACAAAGATATGCAGCATATTTATGTGTGTACATATGTATGTATGTATGTATATGTTACTATAGAAATTTTTGCATTTTTTATTTATTTATTTATTTTTTATTTTTTTGTATTATTTGCTAGACAATGTTTATTGATAATTTGTCTATTTGTTATACTTCGTTGTTGCTAACGTTTGTTGTTGATTGTTGTTGTTGTTGTACTAAAAAAGTTTGTTTGATCAATTTACCAAATGAGGTCTTAATGAGTTTTTTTTTACAAGTTTAACTTATAAGAATGCATATAAAATAGAATAAAATGTTTTATTATTATTAAATAATAATTTGTATTTCTTCAAGATAAATTTATTAATTATTGACATATCTAAGATATAATAAGATATACATAAAAGGGACACACACAACTGTACCGATATATTTAAATTTATTTAAAACAAATTTTATTTTATAGTTACAAACAGGTCAGATATTTTAACTAAAATATTCCTTAAAAGTAGTAAAACGATTTTTAATAATTTTGGAGCCATCTAAAATAAATTTATTTTTAGATTATTTTAGTAATCAATTAGTAAGCAGGAATTCTTCATTACAGAATTACAGAATACTTTCTTAAAATATTTGAAAAGGACTACCAATCGTAATCACAACTAAGCAGCTAAGATTTGTAGTCAGACGCAACTCAAAATTAAATAAGCCAACTATTCGAATTAAAGGGTAAATGCAAATCCTTTGAATTACATCAAGTTTTTTCTTACAAATGTAATAACTTTTTCGTTTATTGTATATTTTTTTCATATCGTAAAATATAAAAAATGGAATATTTCCACAATAAGTATTGAAAATATTGTCACTTAAATGAACTCTGTTTCGAGCTTCGCAAAGTTGGTCTCTTTTAAGAGCATTTTCGATAATATCCTTTAAAAATCGTTGTTATAGCGTGGAATTTCTGCAACACTGTTGACCTTGACTTAAAGAGGTATTTCGGGCTTGTTATCAAATACTCTCTCCTTCAAATCACTTCAAGGAGAATAGTCAAGTGCTAAATAGTCAAGTGCTGATAAATTTATTCAACTCGCTACGCATTTAATTACCCAATTTCTAAATTACGCTGTTCAGCTATTAGGTGCAGTGGGCGATTATAAATAATTCTTAGATTTTTAGAACCCCAGAACCTACAGTTTTTCTTATTAACAAAGGCATTCAAACGAAAATGAGCTTTCTCACTTATAAAGATTTTTATTAAAGTTGATTTCTTTTCTGGCCAACTGTTGAAATTTAACTGCATAATTTTTTTGTTTCAAATAATCTTCGGGTTTTTAATATTGTTATTGCATTTCAGCTTATATGGAAATAACGATAAAAATACTTCTTGTGTTTTGCTTTACACGTTCAATATTTAACGCGGTAAAAATTAAACATGGTCTATTAAGGTGCCATTTTGGTAATGAAGCTAAACTAAGCAACGAATCAGTATTTCAATGGGCGCAATTCTGATGGTAAAGTGTCGACGACAAGCTCTTTGCGTTAAAAAAAAAAATAATGATCACTGATTTCAATAACAAAATTTTATTGTTCTAGATCTTTGCTCAGTTGCGAATCTCTTCATTATTTATTTTTCAGGTACTCGTATTATTTATATAATCTTAAAAACAAACAATATATATATAAACCAAATATGTATTCAATTTTTGAGTTCAATGGTGACCTTTGACCCACCCTATATTTTGTTATTATTGCAAAAACTCTAATTATTATATTAAAGGTATAGAAATTTTTGTTTGTTTTGCAAGTTCGATTAATTTATAAATAATACCGCTTAGTTTTAATTTATCACTTAAGGACAATTTATACGATGCGACTTTATTTATATAATATAATGCGAATTTTTAATGTTTAAAAAAAAAAAGAAATGCAAATCGTATGGTTCAATTTACTGCATTTAGAATATTAACATAGAATTAAGCAAAATTAATACAAAATATTAAGTCATATACACAACAAAAATAATTATAAATTTCAATTACGAAATTAATTCTAATAATTAAAATTTTGTTTGATTTTGCTCCAATCATCAATATGATACTAATAATTAAATGAAAATCAATAGTTTTAATGGAAAAAATTAAAAAAAAAAACAAATCAATTAAAACAGTATTAAAAAAATTATTAAAATTTCTATAACTTTAAAAATTTAAAATTTTTATTTTTTATATTTAACTCCCTTTTTATATGATTTATACAAATTTTATTTCACTTATCCTTAAAAATCAAATCTTGACAAAAAATAATATTTGTTTTCAATTTTATTTTTCAATAAAATTTTTTTCAATTGACAGATATTTCAAAGTCTTTTAAAAAAGTTTTAATATCAGTCAAATATGTTATATGAATTATAAAAATTAAAATTTAATTTAAAAATAAATCAATTATAATTGACTATAGTCATTTAATTAAACAAATTTTAGTAATAATTTTTTCTGTGTATGAACTATGAGGTGCGATAATCAATTTTTTTAATTTCAATAACCCATACAACTGTAAAATTCTTATTACATCATTTGCTATACCGTTGTTTTTAGTTGTGGGATAATTTAAGGAGCCTCCAACCCAAAAGTTTTTTATAATTACACTTTGCAACAAAAGATTAAAACTAATGTAAAACTAAAAATTATTAATTATTATTATTATAATTTTTTTAATTTTATGATAATCTAACTGCAAAATCAGTCATAATTTTATATGCTATGAATAAGTTTTTTTTTTAAAGAAATTTTCCAAAACTATTAAGAGATAAAACAAAATATTGTTAATTTAGCTTAAAAAAATTAAAAGCTTAATGTTCTGGTGTAACTACATTTTTAATGCAACGTTTTATATAGAATTTTATTACCAATTAAAAACAATGCTTTATTTTACAAAGAATATAATTTAATAATTTTAATGATATTTTCTAATTACTCACGCATAACACAAATTTGAAATCAAATTCATAAAAATTATCCAAAAATATAACAAGTAAAAAAAAACAAAACCCTAAAAACTATAATCCAATTTTTAATAAGTTTTAATTAAATAACATTAACTATTTTTTTAAACATAATAAACGATGCAACGTTTAAAAAAACAGTCGAACTTCCCTATTACGAACATGCCTAGTAAACAAAAGCAGATCACATTGATAGGAATTTTACTGATTATATTAACATTGACAATGACGTCACAACGGAGTGCCCCTCGGATAAAGATATTCTAAGTAGTCAATATTATATTAATGGTAAGTATGTCCTGTCTCCTTTAAAAGTGTAAGCACCCTTTTGCCATTTTTTAGCTCTTTTTTGTATAGAAATTTTTTTTTGACCACCAAGAACTGGCAGCACTTTTTCCGTTTCGGAAAATAATTATTCCGACACTTACAAAAAACCTTCTTCAAATACAATGAAAAAATTTGTGGAATCGACAAATGATGCACCTGATAACATTTTTTTCATTCCTTAGTAGCTGCGATGATGAAACTAAATTTTAAAAATATGTATCTTAAAAGCATAAAAATTTGTTTAAATATAGGCAACCCATTATTATAATAAAATGTAAATGTTTACATAGAGTGTAATGTACACATTAAATGAAACCAACTTCTCTATAAAAAAAAAGTTCGTCGCTCTCCAGCTAATACATCATAGAGAAGTTCGACTGTATGCTATAATTTAGTTTACTTTGAAATATTTTATAAGTTATATTGCCCACTGTAAAAACAACTTTTTAAGGAAATTATTGCTTTCGAATGCTGCTTAACATTTTTAATTTTTTACTGCATTATATTGTTTTAAACAATATAAATACAAAATTTAATACATGTAACCTTCTCCGAGAAAAGGGACCTAGTGTGTGAAAATTAAGTTTTGAGAAAAACGCATTTCAAGTTTCATAACGCATTATCACTGTAAACACACCTTCAGTTGGGAGATGCAATTTGGTATGATTAGTTATGATTGGGTGCCGACTTTGGTGACGTATTTTTTTTCGCTTTTATTGTAAAAAAAAGAACCTGTGCTATTGTTGGTGCTCTGTTTGTTTTGATCTCGATACTTGATTCTTAAGCCGCAACCAGTAACCGACGCAACAACGATTTTATTGGGTAAATAAATTTTTATCAGAAATCTAACTCACTTTTTTCTACACCCTTTTAGGTACCAGAATCCACTCTTAAGTCCAAACCCGTTTTTAGACACACTAGGACCCTTTTCTCGTAGAAGGTCACATATATTAACAAGCAAAAAAGTACAGTTGATATCCAAAACCTACTTTGTATAAGTACAGTAACTGTCATAAGTAAATTGACAATGACAACTAAACAGGTAATTGCTGGTTTGCTGCATAGCACATTTTTAAAAAAGTTGAGTTACAAATCGATTATATATAATTAACAAGCAAATTCATTCTCTAAATATTAGCTTTTATTAATATGCTTCTCTTTTACGTTTATTGAAACAAAAAGACTATTTTGGCCTACTTAAATAGAAATTAATAATTTTTGTGTTCTAAATAGCATGTGGGACACAAAATACTGTTTGTCTATTTTCGGTCAAGTCTTAACAATTGTTTTTTTATTATAAATTAACAGGGGAAAGAGATTCAATTTAATGCATTACTACTTGTAAATATACCACTGGTAATAAAAGAAATCCAGTGTATGTTAAATTTGCTGTTTTGCCATGGAAAGCACACATTTGCTTTGCAGTTTTTGAGTAAAAAGTAGATAGTGTTAACAGATAAATCTACTAAAATGAATGCTTACTTTTAGGCAAATTTGTCAAGGAGAGTAACTAAACTCCCTATAATAAATCTACTGATTTTAAAGTAGTGAATTCCCACTCAGAAGCGTTGTCATTACAAAAAGCATGTTTTTAGCTGAGATATAAAGCTTTCAGTAGACGACCGTTTCAGGAAAAGAAGCTTAATTGATACATTTTTTGATTCTAAGGTGTACTGAATATACATACCAAGGCATATCCATAAGATATATGCCGTAACAAGCACAACAATCAAACAACACAAACATTTTGTTTTTGTATATATGCCGGCATATGTCACACAATTTTTCTTTTTCTTTAATTTTAATAATTTTTAATAAACTTTTAAGCGAAAACTTTTTGTTCATGGTTTTGTATTTTGTTAAACGTTTTAAACCAACTAAAACTGCGAATTATTTATTGTATAATAAAAATAAAAAATATTAAGTTTGACAAATGCAGACAGACTTTTTAAAAAGTTTGTAACGCTTATAAATCTATATATATAAAAAGTTTTAATTTTGAGGTACTTGCACTGAACCGATTTTTCTGAAACTTTGCACACATATTGAGCTGTCGTGACTTTATAATTTCGTGATTAAAAAAGTGGGCGGGGCCACGCCCATAAAAAATTAGTTGCAAACATACTGAGCTGTCATGATTTTACACTTTCGTCATTAGAAAAGTGGGCAGTGCCACGCCCATTAAAAAAACGGTATCATTTTGAGGTACTCTCACTGGACCGATTTTTTTGAAACTTAGCACACATATTTAGTTGTCATGACTATACAGTTTCGTATTTAGAAAAGTGGGCAGTGCCACGCTCATAAAGAAAAAGTTATAGTTTTTAGCCTTGCACTTGATATTCGATTAAAATTTAGAATGCGATTAAAATTCATGAAGGGGCGTAGCAACGCGCGCCGCGATTGGTTAGTTGTATATAAAAAAAACAGTCAGTTGATTTGATACGAGTACCTTATGGATATGCCTTAATGCATACAAGGCTTGAAAAATTTAGTACTATACAAATTTTTCATTTTAAAATTACCTCAGTGCCCCCGTGGCTTTTTAGTACCCTTTTGTTTTTATCCTGTACATATTAGTATAGCATATATTACAGTATATATCATAAACAAACATTTTATTAAATAATATACAAGATATGTCGAGGACAGGAATTAAGAAAAACACTACTTTATAAATTTCGGTTAAATTGTTGTTGTCCTAAGGCTGAAAGCGATTTCTTAAATTATTGGGGACGCTGCTCGAAACTTCACTATATTTTTATATCCTTTACACGAGAATGTAAAAGTGTATATATAAGTTTATCATTCCCGTTGTAATTTCTACAATATTCATTTGAGATCCTACAAAGAATATATAGTCTAAATACTTATAGATAAAGGAATTGATTTAGCAAAGTCCGTATTTCCGTGTGTATGTAGGAATCAACTTTTTTAAGACCTCACGTATATTTTAGACTCCTGTTAATATCAGTTCTTAAGATATATGTACTTTCAAGAACTTTTCTTTTAAAAATCATTAATATGGGGACATTACGAGTGGAGATATGAGCGAAAGAGCACGACTACCTCTATCTTCTATACAAACAAAGTCAGATTTTGCAATGGAACTTCTTGAAATGTATTTTACGTATTTATAATATTGACCTTTGGAAAATTTTACAAACAACTATTGTACAGCTCACTTGGGCCCTTATATAGATCCCTTTATGATACCTGTAAAAAGTTACCGGCAAAGATATCGCGACAAAAAAAATTTAAAAAAAATGTGTTAATGTTCAAATTATTGATTTTTTTTTTTAATTTTTTATCACAGTTGCAGTTATAGTCTTGAAACTTTAAGTGTTGATAAATAACAAAATTTTATACAAACTAATAAGACATAAGCAAAAAAAGCACTAGTAATTCTATATTTTGACCCTTCACATGAGAGCTTAATACATCGTAAAAGTTTTTCAAAGAAATTCTACTGCAATAATTTTCAAAATTTTAGTTTTGAAAAATTCATTAAAAAATAAAAAATTATGAAAATACGTTTACATAAAAAAGTAATTATAAATACTTAGAACATACAAAATATCGAGCGCTGTGCGCGAAATAATCGTATGTTACAAAAACAAAATTTTGCAAGAGAGCGTTTTTATTACTTTTAAATAAATGAAACAGAACTGCTACGTACGATAAAATTTACACAGTGTTATCTCCATAACTAAAACAGTTATCACTATAATATTTTATCAGCAGATGGATTAATGGATTGCAGAACCAATTTGCATAAAAAAGTCGATTTCTAAGAAAAGTAACACACGATAATTTCGCGCACAGGGGTCGATATTTAAAACACAGTATTTTTGTTATACAAAAATATTAAATTGATTATAATAGCATTGAAATCCGTGTCCAACTTTTAATTAAATAAAGTGTCCCAAAATTAACGCAAGATTGGAATTTGTCGGCATTTGTGCAAAATGTTTATAAATTAAAAAATACAAATTCAACAGGAGCTAAAAACAGAAACACAGTAGTTTCCAAATTCAGATCAACTTCGGCTCAATGACAAGTAAAAGTTGTTTTTTAAATTTTTTTAGCACTGATTGCAAATCTGTACTCTGTTTTTAAATTGTTTATAATTTTTAAGATTATCGTCGTGGATTAGAGTAGTAGTTCAAAACTTAAAAGTTTTCTATCGTAGAAGAATAGTAAAAGAAGTAATAAAGTGCATAGCAAACAAGAAACAGAATATTACAATTATGGATTGCATAAATCATGTAACAAAAGCTTAGGACCTTCATGGGTAAGCAAACCATAGCAAATTGCTTCAAAAAAGTAGAATTTGATCAGTATTCTGAATGGGAATACGAAGATGACATGCCTGTAGTTTTTTTGACTAAAATTGATGAAAAGCAAAATTGAAATGAAGCTAATTTCGAAGCATAGTTTGAGGCTAACTGATAATGAGTTTTGCAGATAATGATATTGCACTACTGACCTGAATCAGAGAAACCAGTGTTAAAGGGAATAGAGTGCAATGGTCAAAAATTCTTTGGTAAAAACTAGTCATCAGCCGAAATGATGTAGAAAACACACATCAAATTTTTATTTGCAAACCAATGATACTTAAACTGATGAGCTCCATAAGGCTTTGAGCAAATTAGAGTCATTTGTACTGAAAATAATAAGGTTAATTCTCAGTTACTGCTTTTAAGATATTTTACTTTATTTAAATTTATTGTAAACAGTTTTCAGGTAGCACCTGTTTAAATAAAAAATACATAACATGCACATATGTTTGCAGTTAATTTTTTTTCATCAAACTAATGCTAAATATAACTCGAGGTCTCCCTAAGTCGAAGATTTTTTTTGTAGTGGTGATTCGTGGAATGGAAGTTCGACTGTATAAATATAATAAGTACAGGATAAAGAAAATATTTTTTTATATTAATTTATTTTTAATTGGAATCAGTTTGATACAAGAATTACACCAGTTCACACTAGAAGAATAATCAAAGAATTTCAGCTTAAATACTTGGCTATCTGCTAATGCTATAAAAAAAGTAATTTTACAACTAGATTATATTTTCTTTAAAATATATATAAATTGTATTTGCTTTAATATATATGGATATTTTTATATACTTTTTTAATAGAAAATATTTTTCATATTCAGTAAGTACGTCAACCAACAATCAACTTTAACGCTCTTTTTAAAAATTTTATGATCTATGTAGCCTTGTACATATTATGATAAGAACAAACATTTCACTTTTGTTTAAAAAAAATCTATTTATACACAAATATCTTTATACATTTTCACAATTACACACAAAAAATAATATACAAAGTGTTCAACGTACCGTGACTTATTTGAATTAACGGCAAACCAACTTCGGCGGCGCGACAGTTATTCGAGAAATTCAATAACAATCCCCAAATTACAATTAAAGCGTTCACAATATTTTCGTAAATCATTTCAACTGTTGGTCACACCACACAAAAAAAAATAGCATCAAAAAAGTAAATCACTACGTAGGTTGCGTTATTCGTTTTGAGAAAAATATTTTAAAGTTGTTGACGTCAAAAACTTACAAACTGACATAAAGTGTCAGTGTAAGTGTTTGTAATTTGCTTCCTTAAATTAATTGCCATATTGTATTTACATATGTATTCGTATGAGTAAAAGTAATTGCAATGGTGTGTTTACAATTTCGTGATAGAGAAGTTTTCAAAAGAATTTGTATGTTAATTTAATAAAAAATGTTAACACTTTTAAAACAATAACACAAACAAACTTAATAATTTTATTTTAAAAACAATAAAAATGCTTTCTTTACAACAATTCTTTTTATATTTGCTTTTCAAATTTTACAACGTGTTTTCCGCATCTATATGGTTCACGGTTTTTCTAACTCTCTCCGCCAAATGTTGTTCGAAAACTGATTTTCTCAAATATTTAGTAGTACCCCTTTAGTTCGCTCGTTCATTAGTTTGGTTGGTTGCTTTCATACAAGTTGTCCGCTGGTGGTAGTTTATTAATTTCCCTATAGCTTGACTTCCTCTTTGGATAAACAATACATTTTCGCTCTTATTGTTGTTTAGTATAGAAAAATTCTCTGTTTGGGCCGTATTTAGTGTGGTCAGTTACCTGTGGCAACAAAACAAAAATATTTCTAAACAATTTATGTCTGAAAACTGTTTGCAAATAAGCAACGATTGCTATTGTTTAAATTAAATACTTATGTATATACATGCGTACGTGTATTTTAAAACGTGGAAGTGAGTTATTGTTTACTAGTAAACTTTAGTTTGTTTATCTTTTCTAAAACTTTTTCTCGTGAACCCACGGTACTCAATACCAAGTTTTTTACTGAGTGTTTTGCAAATTTCATTATGACACTTTTTTAGTCGTTTTATTTCTACCTAATTGTGATTTCCTTTAATATCAAATAAATTTTAAAATGTGATTAAAAAACCACTAAAACCAAACATACAGTATCGTGCAATTATATTGCACTAAACTTATGCAACAATTACAGTAATGCTTAAACAGTTGCTTAATGTATTGTGTAACAGACATTATGCTTGTTTAGTTATCATTTTATAACTGTTATGGTTGATAAACCAATGTCCATCCTTGTTTACCTTTAATAAATTTAATTAATCTAGTGCAAAAAATCATCCCATGTTTTAGATTCCTGCTTGGAGGATATTTTGCAGTACTACTATCAGTGATGCGAAGTGTGGGAATTGTTCACTTTTTGAAGGGTTTTCTTAATTTTACAAGTAGGGAAGAAAAAAAAGTTTTTTTATTTTTCTCAAATTTTAAGAATTTTTTAATTGGAGATTTTTGTTTTATTAACTCTTAGTTACACATTTTTATACCCTTCACATAGTGAAAAAGGGTGTATATAGGTTTGTCATTCCTTGTGAAATTTCTACAATTTTTATTTCCGACCCCATAAAATATTTATTTTCTGAAAGCTTATGAATAGGGGAGTCGATTAAATATTCGGGAGCAGATAGGTATTGAAAATCAGATATCGGTACATAAACAACTGAGATATGAGCATAAAACAATGAACACCTCGTTTTTTGCACACCAACAACTTACAAAACATACATACATATACATATACATACAAAAGTGGTATACTGGTTGAAGTAAACGTGGCATCGAATCCCAGCTGGGCTTATTTTATTTTTTACTTTATATATTATATATATTTTTATTGTTATTTTTTTAATTTTTTTTATATACATTTTTTCTATATTTTTTCAATATACATATTTTTATTATTTTTTTTTTAAACATACATACGTAAACTCAATTTATAATTTTACAAAGGAATGTTTTTTATATGTATGTATGTATGTACGTATTTCATATGACATGAATGGTGATACAAACAATTGTTATCGCATGACTACACTTTGTGAAGGATATATAAGATTCGGCACGGCCGAATATAGCACTCTTACTTGTTTACTTGTAGTTTTTAAAACTAACAAGTAAGAGCACTATATTCGGCTGTGCCGAATCTTTTATACCCACCACCAATTTTGTGTACATTTAAAGCACAATATTTATTATTTTGTTAATCGCTATAGAATAATCTCTTTATAATAAGATATGTATCACTTTCTTTGTAGAGGGTGGTTAAATTTTAAGGGCCCATGTTGAAGGTGAACTACACCTAGTCTTTAAATTTGTTTTCTGCATTTCATTTGACATTTTTGAATCTCAGACTAACTCAATTTGAACCGTGGAAAGATACGCAATCGAGCAACGCTTTAAAGTTATTCAGGTTTTTTATAAAAATGGGCGTTCAAATCAAAATGCATTTTGTGTACTTTGTAATTCTTTTGATCAACATAATCGTTCAAATTCGTCCACAATCGGGAGAATTGTAAAAAATATTTAAATTTCTGCAAAACAGGTCTGTATAAAATGTTAGAAAATCTGTGAATGCCTTCTTAGTTCGTTGAATGGGAACTATTGCTGTTTTTTGCGATAGTGTGGCAAAAGAGCAGTCAACCTCGACTCATCATCATGCCCAACACTTGAGCATCAACATTGTCATTGAAAATTTGGACCATCAGGTAGAGGAGTGGCGCCAAGGATGGGAGGGGGGGGGGGGGGCCATTTGGCCGATATTTTGTTAAATACATAATTGAACCATACAAATATTACCATTATAAGAAGAAATAATAATATCCTAAATAATTTGTGTTTTATTTAAATACAACATCGGTCCTTAAAATTTAACCACCCTTTATAACTTCGATATGCTACTAAAATGCTTTTGTAAATGTAGTCTTTCAATGAAAGTGTGTTAAAGTAGCTGTATCAATAAAGTTTCTACTAATAAATACAACTTAAATATTTCAATATAGCCCTTTATTTTCCCAAAAACTTTGTCAATAGAGAAATTACATGAATTTAAGGTAAGCCGTTGTATGGGAGGTAGGCGTTAAAGTGGCCGTGTCACCTAAGCTTTTTGGCACAACAATAACATTGATTAGAAGGATATACGTAGCAAATTTGATCATCATACCTCTAATTTTGGCGGTTTTATGAGCTTTTAAATTTCATTAACGGTAGATTACGTGAAAAGTGGGCGTTATAGTAGACATGTCAAAGTTGTTTTTGCGAATGAGTACAACTTAGGTGTTTCAATATAGCCCTTTATTATTCCAAAATCATTATTAATAGAGAAATTAGAGGAATTTTGAGTAAAACGTTATATGGGAGGTGGGCGTAAAAGTGGGCGTGGCAACTAAATTTTCTAGCACAGTAATGACATTGCCTAGGGGGATATACGTAGCAAATTTTACCATCATACCTCTTATTTTGGCGGTTTTATGAGCTTTTAAATTACATTAACGGTATATAACGTGAAAAGTGGGCGTTATAGTAGGCGTGTCAAAGTTATTTTTGCGAATGAGTACAACTTAGGTGTTTCAATATAGCCCTTTATAATTCCAAAATCTTTATTAATATAGGAATTATATGAATTTTAAGTAAAACGTTATATGGGAGGTGGGCGTAAAAGTGGGCGTGGCGCCTTAATTTTCTGGCGCAGTAATGATATTGCCTAGGGGGATATACGTAGCAAATTTTACCATCATACCTCTTATTTTGGCGGTTTTATGAGCTTTTAAATTACATTAACGGTATATAACGTGAAAAGTGGGCGTTATAGTAGGCGTGTCAAAGTTATTTTTGCGAATGAGTACAACTTAGGTGTTTCAATATAGCCCTTTATAATTCCAAAATCTTTATTAATATAGGAATTATATGAATTTTAAGTAAAACGTTATATGGGAGGTGGGCGTAAAAGTGGGCGTGGCGCCTTAATTTTCTGGCGCAGTAATGACATTGTCTAAAAGGATATACGTAGCGAATTTGATCATCATACCTCTAATTTTGGCGGTTTTATGAGCTTTTAAATTTCATTAACGGTATATAACGTGAAAAGTGGGCGTTATAGTGGGCATGTCAAAGTTGTATTTTCGAATGAGTACAACTGAGATGTTTCAATATAGCCCTTTATTATTCCAAAATCTACATAAATTGAGAAATTATATGAATTTTGGGTAAAACGTTATATGGGGGGTGGGCGTAAAAGTGGGCGTGGCACATTGATTTTCCGTTAAAAAAAAGCGTCTCACCAATAAGCAAAGTGTGCAAAATTTCAGAGTCGTACATTCAATTTTGTTGCTTTTATGACGTTTTTGTTTTTAAATATACCGAAAAATACACTGTGCGGTATAAATTTTCGTACATTTTGATCGATAACTCCTCTCCTAATGCATAGATTTAGATAATTTTCGGGGAAAGATATTGTTTTTACTCAGGAAATATATATTTAAAGTTTCATAAGTCTACGTTAATGCGTTTGGACACAATTCCATTTTATTCGATGTTTGAAGGACACGGTTTTTTCGACCTACTCTTGCTTTTCGAGCTATAACTCTCTTCCTAATATTCCGATTTAGCCCATTTTCAATACCAAACAAACCTTGTCTATAAGAAAGATTCTGGCAAAATTTGAGCCCCCTAGCTTTTTCGGTGCGACCTCTATCGTGCTTTCAACAGACGGACAGACGGACAGACGGACAGACGGACGGACATAGCTAGATCGTCATAAAATCAAACCCTGATTCAGAATATATATACTTTATGGGGTCTAAAATGGATATTTCGATGTGTTACAAACGGAATGACAAAATGAATATACCCCCACCATTTTTTTGGTGGCGGGTATAAAAATGGGATCCTTAAGTCGTAAAGTTACCAATGGAAATAAAACAAGTAAAAGTGCTATATTCGGCCGTGCCGAATCTTATATACCCTTCACAACGTGTAGTCATGCAATAACAGTAGTTTGTGTCACCATTCATCCCATATGAAATACGTACATACATTTAAAAAAACCTTCCATTGTAAAATTATAAATTCTCGTATGTATGTTAAAAAACAAAAAAAAAAAAAAATAAAAAAAAAATTTAAAAAAAAATATTTAAAAAAAAATTTAAAAAAAAAATTATTATATACACCAATACCTCACTTTGCGTCGTGGTTACGTTCCAAAAAAACGCGACGCAAATTGAAATGACGCAAAGTGAATTATGATTTTCTATAGCAAACCATTAAAGATCGAAGATAGGTTCCAGAGTTACGAAAAGACTACTTTTTAAAAAGAAAATTGAACAAAGTAATCATATAAAAACAAAAATAATATAAAATTTTTATTACATACATACAAAAAACAAAATCAATTCAAAGAAAATAAAATATTCAATTAATTAATAAAAAAGGAAATAAAAATTATTCACTGTCTGATGAGTCCATAGTGGCTGTTCTCGTAAGTCGGCTTTCTTCCACAAAAAATTGGTTCAATGTTTGCTGAACAGCTATTTTTTTTCTACGTAAAATAAATTTCCTTGTAGCAATTGATATTCGTAGCTACCGTCTGGGACACTTTAAAACTCCTTCCGCTGTCAGGGTCGTTTTTTAAAAATATTTCCATAGCTTCGTCAATCAAACACATCGCTTTGGAAATTTGTTTGGAAGTAAAATTTTGTTCTTCATTAGCAAATTGCAATTCCAGTTGCAATAGTTCTTCATTAGACAATTCTTGGTTGTGCGAGGTTAGCAATTCATTTATGTTAGTCTCAATTAGAAAGGGAATCCCCGAGTTTTGATCGCATGGCGCAATTATGTAGAAACACAAGTCGTTGCCATATTTTAGAAAAAAAAGAAAATTTCAAAAATAAATTAAAGGCTCAAACCCAAAACAACGCAACTTCGAAAATCTAACGACGCACAGTGAAAATTAGTACTAATTCGGCAGCGACGCAACTTCGAAAAAACGCAAAACGAAACGACTCAAAGCGAGGTATTGGTGTATATAATATATATAAAACAAAAAAAAAAAATTAAAAAAAAAAATTTAAAAAAAAATTATAATAAAAATATAAATAATATATTAAATAAAAAATAAAAAAAAAAATAAAAAAAAAATTTAAAAAAAAAATTTAAAAAAAAATTTTAAAAAAATTAAAAAATTTTTTTTTTGGCTCAGCTGGGATTCGATGCCACGTTTTCTCTAACCAGTATACACGTTTGTATGTATGTATGTTGTTGTTGTAATGTTGTTTTTGTGAAAAAAAAATCGAGGTGGTCGTGGGTTTTTGCTCATATCTCAGTTGTTTATGTAGCGATGTTTCTGATTTTCAATACCGTTCTACTCCCGAATATTTCTGATATTTTAATACCTTACCCGGGTCCAACCTATGTCGGGGGGCTTCAAAAAGTTGATTTCAACATACACACGGACAGACGGACAGACGGACAGACTGACAGGGCTTAATCGACTCCCCTATTCATAAGCTTTCAGAAAATATATACTTTATGGGGTCGGAAATGAAAATTGTAGAAATTTTACACGGAATGACAAACCTATATATACCCTCTTTCACTGTGTGAAGGGTATAAAAAATGTGTTGATCGATGAAAATAGTTATGCAATATGTACAAAGTTGACTTAAATTTAATAATACATAATCAGTCAACTTTGGAATATAATTTTTCTATATTTAAAAAGTAAATATTGTATAAATTAGATGTTGAAGTATTTTGGTCCAAAATCTGAAAACAAAAAATTTAATGACAATTGAATTTTTCCAAATTTTGCAAAGATTATAAAAACATGGCAATGCTGATGCAGAAATTTTTTTCTATTGAACGAATAAAGTAAAAAATGTGTTCTATGTGCATTCAATATTAAACTTGTTTACAAAAAAATTAATTATTTATGTCAATGCAAATCTTGTCATTTTAAAAGTTTTTTGTTGTAAACATATTTTTTTCATTAATTTTTTGATAAAATCTAATAAACATAGTTTTCTATGTTGTTTTAAAAAATTATTTTTTTATAAAAGCTTTTTTCAAGGCGAATTCATACAGGTGAAATTATCAGCCCAGCTGATTGGGAGACTTTATGTCAAAATTGGTTGAATTTGCCTTATTAATGCAGGGAAGGGAAATGTGATTTTAAATTCTGTATTAAACAATTAACTTAGGTGTACTTTTTTGATAATAAATGTGCAAAATTTATGTATATTTGTTGCTTTTGCGTCATTAATAATGTGTTTCAAACAATTATATCCTTTTCTAATCAAATTTTATTATGTTTAATATGTAAAAACAACTTTTCCATCCCTGATATACGAATTAGCCTTGACATAAAACATCTCATTAAAAGTTGCTTTGTTGTATTAATTCGCCGTTGCATATACCTTATGGATATGCCTTGGCTTTTTTATTAATAACATCTCATATGTAGGTATATCAATGCCACATTGTTTGTAAAATTATAATACAATTAATAATTAAAAGACATCAAATATTTTAAAAACAATTTATTAACAAAAAGCATAAATCAACATATCTACTTACATATGTATGTACATATGTATATAGACAAATTTAAAATATTTTAGAAACACATAATACATGTACATACATACATACATACATATGTATGTGTATGTATATATCTAATTTAAATCTTTGCGATGTAAACACGACCGAAAGTTGTTTTTATATTCATATACTATAGGAACAGTTCTGCTGGAATTAATCTAAAAGCAAGACATTACCCAAAAGTTCTATACACGAAAATAAATTGCAACAAAGTACTTTGCAAGCTTAATTGCCCATCATCAATGTAAAATATTAAAAGCAAATAGCAAAAACTGTAATAATATTTCAAATAATTCACACGCAATGCCCACTTAATTTATATTTTTCAATACAAGCAAGTGGTGCCGCCAGATTTTTTCTAAAATCCCTACTCTAATGGAAAAAAAATTTCTCCTATAAGTTTTTGTTTCTCTACATTTTACCCGATAATAATATTTAAAATTTTTTAAAAAAATTTAATTTTAAATTGTGCACTAACGAAAAAAGAGATATATTTAAAAAAAAAATATTTATACAAGTAATTTATATAGATTTTGTATCTTTTCCTGTCTAAGAATAATATAATATGTCTAAGAATAATAATAATACCTTTGAAAATAAAATAATTTCCAAAAGTTAAACAATGTGGCGCCATCTGTCGGTAAGTAGGTGGTTAACAAGAGAAATAAATATTAAATTATTCACAATACAAAAATGTTAACTTTGTATTGCCATGGTAAATTAAATAACATACAGTGGTGGCAACAACCAAATGTTTCGCTATTTTATAATGAAAATTTATATGTTTGTGTTTATATGCAACCAAGTTGCTCAATCTATATATATAAAAGTGAAACTCTGTGTGTGTGTGTGTGTGTGTGTGTGTGTGTGTGTGTGTGTGTGTGTGTTAGCTATAGACTCCGAAACTGTAAAACCGATCGGGCTCAAACTTTGGTAAGTTGTTGTACACATACCAGGGAGTGTTTATGGGTGGAAAAAAGTGGGCGGTGCCACGCCCATAAAAATTAGTTATCATTTTAAGCTACTTGCACTTGACCGATTTTTCTGAAACTTTGCACACATATCGAGCTGTCATGACTTAATAATTTCGTAATAAGAAAAGTGGGCGGGGCCACGCCCCTAAAAAAGTTTTAATTTTGAGGTACTTGCACTGGACCGATTTTTATGAAACTTTGCACACATACTAAGCTGTCACAACCATATAATTTCGTGACTAGAAAAGTGGGCAGGGCCACGCCCATAAAAAAAGGTTATAATTTTGAGGTACTTGCACCAGACCGATTTTTCTGAAACTTTGCACACATATTGAGCTGTCATAGTTAAATAATTTCGTGATTAGAAAAGTGGGCAGTGCCACGCCCATAAAAAAAAGGTATCATTCTGAGGTACTTGCACTGGACCGATTATTCTGAAACTTTGCACACATATTGAGCTGTTATGACTTTACAATTTCGTGACTAGAAAAGTGGGCAGGGCCACGCCCATAAAAAAAGTTATAATTTTAAGGTTGTTGCACTGGTCCGATTCTTCTGAAACTTTGCACACATATTGAGCTGTTATGACTTTACAATTTCGTGATTAGAAAAGTGGGCAATGACACGCCCATAAAAAAAATTATATAGGCTTTTGCACTTGATATTCACTTAAAGTTCAGAATGCATTTCGATTCATTAAGGGGCGTAGCAACGCGCGCCGGGTTTGGCTAGTATCTATATATATAAAAGTGAAACTCTGTGTGTGTGTGTGTGTGTGTGTGTTAGCTATAGACTCTGAAACTGCAAAACCGATCGGGCTCAAACTTTGGTAAGTTGTTGTACACATACCGGGGAGTGTTTATGGATGAAAAAAAGTGGGCGGGGCCACGCCCATAAAAATTAGTTATCAGTTTTAGCTACTTGCACTTGACCGATTTTTCTGAAACTTTGCACACATATCGAGCTGTCATGACTAAATAATTTCGTGATAAGAAAAGTGGGCGGGGCCACGCCCCTAAAAAAGTTTTAATTTTGAGGTTATTGCACTGGACCGATTTTTCTGAAACTTTGCACACATATTAACCTGTCGTGACTTTATAATTTTGTGATTAAAAAAGTGGGCGGGGCCACGCCCATAAAAAAAGGCTATAATTTTGAGGTACTTGCACCAGACTGATTTTTCTGAAACTATGCACACATATTGAGCTGTCATGACTAAATAATTTCGTGGTTAGAAAAGTGGGCAATGCCACGCCCATAAAAAATAGGTATCATTTTGAGGTACTTGCACTGGACCGATTATTCTGAAATCTTGCACACATATTGAGCTGTTATGACTTTACAATTTCAAGATTATAAAAGTGGGCAGGGCCACGCCCATAAAAACAATTATAATTTTGAGGTACTTGCACTGGTCCGATTCTTCTGAAACTTTGCACACATATTGAGCTGTTATGACTTTACAATTTCGTGATTAGAAAAGTGGGCAATGCCACGCCCATAATAAAGATATAATATTTAGGTTTTTGCACTTGATATTCAATTAAAATTCAGAATGCATTTCGATTCATTAAGGGGCGTAGCAACGCGCGCCGGGTTTGGCTAGTATCTATATATATAAAAGTGAAACTCTGTGTGTGTGTGTGTGTGTGTGTGTGTGTGTGTGTGTGTGTTAGCTATAGACTCTGAAACTGCAAAACCGATCGGGCTCAAACTTTGGTAAGTTGTTGTACACATACCGGGGAGTGTTTATGGGTGGAAAAAAGTGGGCGGGGCCACGCCCATAAAAAATTAGTTATCAGTTTTAGCTACTTGCACTTGGCCGATTTTTCTGAAACTTTGCACACATATCGAGCTGTCATGACTAAAAAATTTTGTGATAAGAAAAGTGGGCGGGGCCACGCCCCTAAAAAAGTTTAAATTTTTAGGTACTTGCACTGGACCGATTTTTTTGAAACTTTGCACACATATTAAGCTGTCATGACTTTATAATTTCGTGATTAAAAAGTGGGCGGGGCCACGCCCACAAAAAATTAGTTATCAGTTTTAGCTACTTGCACTGGACAGAATTTTCTGAAACTTTGCACACATATCGAGCTGCCATGATTAAATAATTTCGTGATTATAAAAGTGGGCAGTGCCACGCCCATAAAAAATAGGTATCATTTTGAGGTACTTGCACTGGACCGATTATTCTGAAACTTTGCACACATATTGAGCTGTTATGACTTTACAATTTTGCGATTAGAAAAGTGGGCAATGCCACGCCCATAAAAAAAATTATAATATTTAGGTTTTTGCACTTGATATTCAATTAAAATTCAGAATGCATTTCAAATTCATTAAGGGGCGTAGCAACGCGCGCCGGGTTTGGCTAGTGTGACAATAAAATCAAGTTCAAAATAAAATAAATAAAAATTAAAATTATACTTGCGCAATTATAGTTGCCTAATGCGAAAGGGGCCTTAGAAAAGTATTTTTTTCTTAAAAGTTTGGTTTATTCACTTAATATTAAAGATATTCTCTTACCTAAAAAGTTGGCTGGAGTTTTTTTTTAATATTTCAAAGATCTATTTATAAGTACATACAAATAATTATTCAAATTGTTACTTAACCAACAAAAGATTAGACTAAAATTAATATAAGCATATATCTTTGTTATAATTTTATTATATGCATAAAAATCAAAAAATTATATAAAATAGGCAATATAAAATGCGGCTTTCAAGAACGATATAATTTAATCATTCCTTTAATTTTTATCAAAAGTATAGGTACTTTGGCAAATTATCATATTACTGTATTTTATGTGCAATAGTTTATTTAAATATAATCAAACAGAATTTTAAAAAAGGTGTATATTTTTAAAAGTTATGATGATTCAAAGTTTTTCAATAGTTTTAGCTAAGTACGCAATTATTTGAAAATATGGTAAAAACTTAAACAGGTTAATTAAAAGAAAGTTTTGATATTGCTGTACCTAAAAGTTGCAGTAAAATAAAAGGTAATATTTCTATAATATGGGTTCAATACGTTTTTTTATATTTTGTAACTCATTTGCGATGTACCGCTTCTTATAATTTAAATAGAAAGAAAAACATTTGTAAGTGAAAAATATATGTATGTATGTATATTTTTCATACTTTCATATAATATTTTTACAAGTAGATTTTACAATTTTTTGATTTTTGCAAACAATTTATTTTAAAATTTTCAGTGAAATTTTTTAGATTTGGCCTAAACATAAAACATTAATTGCAGCAAGGGCTTATATAATAACTTATGTTTTTTATTTTATTTTAAATGTTAACAAAAAATGTTCCCTCCTTTTTTAAAAAATTTGTTTTTTGAACAATTCTAATATTTTAATTGTTAATTGTTAAAAATTGTAAAAACTTTCCCTGAAGAAGCTACCCAATGTGGTAGCGAAATATCGGAAAATAAAATTAAAACTATTCTTTAAAATAAAGTGATCTCAAGCTCAATACAAAAAACAACTGTTTATATAAATTAAAAAGATCGAAAACATTCATTTATTATATAATTTATAAGATGTGTTTAAATAATTGGAAATAAATTTGAAAATTGTAGAAATTACCAACGGAATGGCAAAGCTATATAAACCCTTGTGCACCACCTTAAACTAACGAAAAGTTGTTGTAATGGCACTAAATATAAAAAAAAAATTAAAGGCAAATCGAGCTTAAACAATGAAATTAATACATATCTTTTTAATATAAAGAAAATATTCAATGGCGATTAGAGTTGAAAACAAAACAATAAATTTTAAGGTACAAAAAAGTACTACCCAAATTGGTAAAAAAAAAATCGACAAAGCTGAATATAGTGATCTTACTTATTTACTTGTTATATTAATATATGGTCACGTGATTTTCGAGATGAAATAGTAAAAGGAATCAGATGGCGTTCTTATGGTGAATAGATATCATGATTGATTTTTAGAAAAAAGTAAAAATATATAAATTTCGAGTTAATACAATCTTCTTGATCAAGTGCGATGTATTTATTGTTTACCTAATAAAAAGTTTTCGTCTAGAAAAATAAAAAACAAATATTTGGTGTTTATATTTCAAATAAATTACGTAATTTATTGATTTCGACATTTGCATTCAAGTTCTATTGATCATTTTCATGCCTTAAGTACACAAACTTGGTAGTCATGCAAAAATCTAAGAAATAAATAAATATATGTAATTTAATTACACAAAACAGCAACGATTGACTGAATATTAAAAAACACACACACACATGCTGAACTTGAACTTTTAATGTGCATGATTAAATGTTTTTTTTTTCATTGTCCAAGAGAGAACATACATATATTAACATTCTTCATCTCTGTGTTCTTTTTACAGTCAGCTAAGTATGTGGGTGTTTTTAAAAAGAATGATAGACTTAGGCATTATTTGGAAGGTATTAAAGACGGGATTTAAAAATGTTGGTAAAAATAATAAGGAGTTTTTTATTTAATTCTACAGTATACACAAACTAAAAAATAGGTAAGGCAAATTTTTATAATATCTGAGAAATTGTTACTATTATATTGGCAGATCTAATTCCTATTAAAATTTTGGCGTAGAATACGTCTTACCTTACGTATAGGGAGTCATGTCAGATTGTTATTGTTGTAATCTTTATTTCATTGATTATGAGGAAACGGCGAGATAACTTTTTTTAAAAATTTTTTTGTAGGTAAATGAAGATGTTATCTTTCGTTTGATATACATTTCATATTGGTTGATATCTTCCTAATATTTAAATTTCTCAAATGAAAATTGTTTAAACACATACACTCAAACATATGTGTGGTGTTTGGTTGAGTGTTTGAGTTTGTAGCGTGAACACAAACTATGCTGCTGTTTCAGTGTGGACACAAACCTTCGGCTGTTGTTTTGAATGATGAAATATTGAAAGCGAAATATATGAGCGATACATTTAATTTGGATTATATTCGAAACGATGCTCCAACAACTATTGATAACACAACCATTGACTTGGTTTTTGCGAGAAATTTGAATGTTAATTTAAAAACATATTTTTCCTATCATAAGCCCATATTATCAAAAGTAACTTTCAAATAATCAAATTGATTTGCGTCTGTTATTTATCATTTATCCTTACTCCTTTAATTTAATAACATATTTATTCTATTTTTCCTACCATAATCTTATGTATATTATCAACAGTAACTATCAAATAAATAAATTTATTTGCTTATATTATTTATCATTTATTGTTTTATATGTTTTCTGTCTTATCGGATGGCGTATTCAACGTTAAACTTAATGGCCGTGTCTCTGACACAGCCTGCTGGGACTGTCAGGATCTATAAGCCATTAAAGTTACTACTAGCACAAAAATAAACTATATGTGTGTAGCATAACAAAATAATAGTTGTTAATACAAAAAACAGAGGGTGTTACAATTTAAACTCCCATTTTGTTTTGAGTAATCAAATATTCGTCATAAAAGAAAAATCGGATTTTGTATTAATAATTCGAAAAATCTCAATTTTTAATGAACCAGTTTTGGGTAAAAAAATTTTTAAAAATAACACAAATTTAATTGAATTTTTACTCAAAATTGAGAATATTTAAAAAAATCTGTCTTTAAAACTTATATCAATTCATAAAATAAACTTTTCAACAATATTCGGCCATGCTGAATTTGATAATACCTCATCGTAGTATAGACTAGACTCTGGATTAAACGTTATATGCAGTTTTAATTGTTGACATTTTTCTTTATTTAGTTTACTTGTTTAGGCCTTTCATTTGATACCCATAGTGCTAGGTTGAGATGAAAAAAATTTTGAATCTTTTGTACGCAATTTCGTGGTGGTAATCATCAGCGATTTTAAATTTGTTTATGTATTATAATATGCAAGTCAAGCTTTTTCGTTTGATACCCCTTCTGTTATCCAGAAGCTGAAAAAATCGATTTTCGTTTGTAAATTTAAGAAAAACACCGCAGTAGTTGAATTTCCTTGCTTATATCTCGGTTACTTTCCAAATAGTTTGTCAGTTTTTCTCAACTATAATTAAAAAAAAATTAAAAAATATATATATAAATATAAAAAATGTTTTCTATATCTTTGCCAATTAGTGACCGATTTCTTATGAATATCTCTAGATGCATATCATATCTAGAAATAGTAGCAAACGTGTCTATAAATTATCCTAGGTCTGAAAAATTTTAAAAATATTTAAAAAGACAGAGGCAATCATGTTTATTTGCTCATGTCATAGAAAGTTATAAGGATATTGTACTGGATTTTAATAACGATTCATTCCCAGATATTTCCAAAAGATTGATATCAAATGCCGATTTGTAAAATATGTGCGGGCTTCCACAAGTAAATTTTAACCCACACATGGACAGAAGAACATTGTTCAATAGACTCCCTTAGTCATAAGCTTTCAAAATATATGTAATTAATGGGGTCGAAAATAATACTGTAGAAATTACAAATGTACTGTCAAAGCCATATATATCTTAGGCACCAATGGTGAAGTGTATAATAATGAGATAACATTTATTTCAATACACATATAGCTTTTTCATCTTTTCCATCAGTGCGTAAGGGAAAGGCGTTATTAAGCTGATTCTGATATGAATGAAATGAGCGCTTATTAATTGCAAAATTAAAATTAAGCTTTCTACAAAAGTACTTTTTGGTAATTATGTTTTTTTATTGAAAATGTGCTTTAATCAAATTCTTTCACAGTAAGTAAAACGTAGGTATATAGCAAACTTCTTATGGTACAAAATTAAAATGTTATTTTTTTTAAATCAAGTACAAGTTTAAATTTTTTATAACTGTAATCATTTCTTATAAATCTTTAATATGGTCCACTTTTATAATTTTGTATGCTCTGCTTATGCCTACTAGAAAAAAATATAACACACATTGCTCTTCAGTACATTTTATATTTTAACAGTAATCTACGGTCATCTAGAATTACCGAAGATATATTTTTTCCCATCGAATTCAATTTAATTTGACTCTACGCACTGTTTGCTTAGTAACTCGCAATGCACTGTAGATTAGAATTTGAACATACAAAATATTTTCTTTTTTATTTCAGAAAACTTGTTGACCTTAAGGCTTAATTTGAGGATTATGTCAAATTAGATAATTGCTCTAAACATCATGAAACCCAAGTGCATAGTGTGTATGCACATAAGTTTATTAATTTACATAAACCATAAACAGCTTAGACGAAGTAAAGCATTGACACTTCATTGCGGTTAAATGTGTAAATATTATAAGTAGACCAATACTAGAAATTTGCAAAATTAATGAAAATGAGATGTTGTATCAATTCATATTGAGAATAAAAACTCAACATTGACCTTGTCGAAGAGCATCAACATCATAATCATTAATACCACCATCTCACAAATATTTTCTTGGTTATTATCACGCTAAGCAAAAGTTGTTTAGCATATGATATCTTCAATTCATAACATCAAGTAAATATTTATTACAACATACGTACGTACATATTTATGTATGTATATATTAATTTACATGCATTTAGTCATTATTCCAACCAATTTCAAACCGGTTTGCATTGAAAATAATCTAAACAGTTTTACAACGAAATAAAAAATATTTAATTAATAATCTCTTTAAATAAGCAATATTCTACAAAAATCACACATTAATCATTAATTTAACCAGATAATGATTTCAAGGATCCAGGACTTAATTTACGATTTTTAAGCATATAACGGGCCTTGTAACCATTCTTATCGGAGGTATACATTGTAACTGTTTCAATATCAGTCTTATCATCATACACGGTGTAGGTACCCATAACAACAATTTCTTCCTCAGGTGTGCCTGGGTTCATGATCATCTGGACTTCTTCACGTTTGCTGCCATTAGGCTCTTCCAAGCTGAAAGTATAATAGGTTTATTATTTTTAATTTTAAGATTTAATTATTTAAATTATTGTACACACTTTAGGCGATAACCCTCTCTAAATGGTATAAGTTGGTATCCCTCTTGCAAAATTTTGGGTACGAAAAAAGAGTCCAACAAACCAGCAGAAGCGGTGGCTGAAAGGACGGCCATTACGGCACACAAGAAAACCTAAAATAGGAAGGAAAGTGAAATGTTTATAATATTTTTTTGTGGTTTCACAAGGTTTGCAATCATGCTATAATGCTCTAGTTTTCAAATATTTTTGTTGATATTCAAACCAAAAAAATATAGTGGACAAAACCTTGTGTGCTGTCGTATCAAATCATAAAAATACGTTAAACGGCAGCGAGCCAGCTAAGCCAAGAAGCCCATAGTTTTTGGTAGCCGCCCGTCGCTATTTTTCATATATAATTGACCACAACTTTTTTTAATGACGAATTAAGTCCGTCATTATCAACTTCACTTTAATCACGTATTAATATCTGATTGTCATTTAAAATAAGTTCGCTCTCATTTAATTTGATGTCTATCTGTTAACCTTGTCTGCAAATTCCATATTTACTTAACCCTTTCTTTGCGTTTTGTCGGTCAATGTCTCAATACCACACTCATATGTAATTTAAGACTACTGTTTATGTTATGTTACAAGTTAATGAAATTACAATTTGGGGAATCAAAGTATTTATTTTCAAATTTGTCTTTCTCTTTCCTAATGTTTTTAAATAACTTTAAGCGATTATTACTCTTAAAATACTGAACCAATTTTAAAAAGATTAAGATTGCAGGAAAAATTCCTTTCAAATGGTATATTTTCTTTATCAAAATCGGTTGCATATATATAGCGCAAACTGCGAATAAAAAATCTACTTTAATATTAATATATAAGATATTGAAAGAATTTAGCGAAAATGAAAAAAAAACAAAAAATATATTGATATGCAAAAATTTTTCATATTACAATTTCATCCTGATATAGTAAATATTTAGATTCATAGCAATGTTTGAACTGTTTTAATATAATTTATAATTATGTCGCTGTGACCAGATGATATTAATAATAAAATATTTATAGACTTATATGCCGATTATAGTAATAACCGAAAGTCTGATATTTCAGAGCTCAACTGGGTATCAATTCTCGTTCTATGAAATGAAAAGTTTTTGTGTGTCATATCATATAGTGCCATCATACCCTATACATAAGCTATACAAAAACTTTTTCATTTCACAGTTTTACAAGAATTAAGCCCCTGCTAACTTTAAGCGGTAAGGTGTGATTATATTATATTTTATTTTAAAATTGCTTTTTTTACAATTATTTAATTTTTATATGAAAATTTGTTTCAGTGCTTTTATTATACCCTTCACACAGTGAAGAAGGGTGTATATAGGTTTGTCATTCCGTGTGAAATTTCTACAATTTTCATTTCCGACCCCATAAAGTATATATTTTCTGAAAGCTTATGAATAGGGGAGTCGATAAAGCTCTAACAGTCTGTCCGTCTGACCGTCTGTCCGTGTGTATGTTGAAATCAACTTTTTGAAGCCCCCCGAGGTAAGGTATTAAAATATCAGAAATATTCGGGAGTAGATCGGTATTGAAAATCAGAAACATCGGTAGATAAACAACTGAGATATGAGCAAAAACCCACGACCACCTCGATTTTTTTTTTCACAAAAACAACATTACAACAACAACATACATACATACAAACGTGTATACTGGTTAGAGAAAACGTGGCATCGAATCCCAGCCGAGCCAAAAAAAAAAAATTTTTTTTATTTTTTTATTTTTTGTTTAATATATTATTTATATTTTTATTATTATTTTTTAAAATTTTTTTTATATTTTTTTTTTATATTTATTATATATATTTTAATTATTTTAATTATTTTTTTTTATTTTTTTTTATTTTTTTTTATTTTTTTTTTTAACATACATACTTAAATTTATAATTTTACAATTGGATGAATGGTGATACAAACTACTGTTATTGTATGACTACACGTTGTGAAGGGTATGAAAGATTCGGCACGGCCGAATATTGCGCTCTTACTTGTTTTTATATAGAAATCTATATTTTAACGAAAATAAAGAATCAAAAGTGGAAATTTTTTACTCTCTTTAATTTTACAAGCTTTTTTCTTAGATTTTGTGCTTTTAAAAGTTCAAAGTTGACAACGCTGTTTATGTGTTTGGTAAAAAAACAAAAACAAAGGAAAGTGTTAGAACTTAAAATCCCGTTTGAAAGAAGTTTTATTTATTCTTTTTTAATTTGGTGTTCACAGTTTATGGGATTTATTTTGAAATTGAAGATTGATTTTCCTAACATAAAACTTTATGTGGACTAGCAAAGCGGTATCAATTACAAAGATAAAGATAATTAAGGTTATTCTGTCGACGATATTTTTGCAGTAATGATACTTAAGATCGGATTTACTAATATAAATAATTTATACCAACAATTAAAAGGGCGGAAGAGGTTCGCGATTTACCAAAAACAAAGGTTTCCTAAAGTTAAAATTTTTTATTTATTATTCAGTTTTTATACGCCCTAAATTAAGTATTCAATACTGTGTTTTATTTTAAATATATAATAGATTTTTTGAAGCTTTAAATAATCTTAGTTTATGGTTACAAGGTGAACAAATTAACATTTTGTTATTCATGCATAAAAATACGTTATAGAAAAGTCGGTTTCTTACATACTCTTCTCTTCCAATACAAAATGAAACCGTGGATAGAAATTATGTACAAATTAATTGATTAATTTATAACACCCGTTGTATTTATTATGTATCATTTAAAGAAATAAAATTTTGTATATTTGTGGACAGTTAGTTTTTATTTAAACGAGTGCTGTTTAAATGATTAAACGCAATAATAAATGTAAAAAATATAGAGAAAGAGAATTGTAGTATTTGGAAGTACAAGCTTAAAAAATTAAAGTGAAAGAATAAATTCATTAAGACTTCGTACAAAGAGTATATTTTGGAAAAATTTTGCATTTTTTGTCTTCCCAGGCATTCATATTAGATTGACAGCATGAAAATTATTACATCATTTGTAACAAAAAGAGATTCATGACATGTGGCAATGTAAAAATCCTTGGAAATATTTGCCATTTCACCATAAAAAGAATAACAATAAGCAAATCGTTTAATTTTATTATCAAAATTCCTACTGTGTGTGTAACGACTTTCGTAAATTACGTGCTTTTTATGTTCGTTATAATCGGCCTACCTAACAGGTTATTCAAGCTGTTGTGGCCAGAGGCAGTTCAAGTGCTAATTCATTCCAAAAGTTTCCCAAAAGGAAAAAATTGGACTTAGTTTGCACGTAGTTTTAACTGCGTTGGCAACTTTTTTTTTAAATCACTAAATATGGACTCAAAATTGCTAGAAAAAAACTAGATCGCAAACTTTCTGCATTTTTCAGAATTTGTTTTAAATTTTTGAGATAAACCCTTTTAATTGTTTAAAAATAACTAAGACTCCTTGAGAAATTTAAATTCAAGCAAAAGAATTTTGAAAGGAAGGGAACTCTAAACTTGTTTTTTTTTTTTGAGGCTTAACATATTTTTTCCCCAAATTCTAAAAAAATTTGAAAAATAACTAAATTTTTAAGGTATGACTGACATTATTTGAAAAAAATAATAAAAAATGTTTAAAGTCTTTTATAGCAAAAAATAAAAAGAAATATAAATCTGTTTCCAGCATGATCGTCTCATTAATACTGCACCAAAATGTTTTTCGTAACTTACACGATAAAGAATTTTTTAAAAATCTTTATATGTTTTTTCGAGTGGGTCTGTAAAATCGCTGGTCTTCCCGCTAATAGCTAAAACGTGATTTTGCCTACTAAGGCATTTTTAAAAATGCTAAATTTGATTTAAAAAAATAGCTTAATTCTTATCATTGGATTTAAAAAAGATAGTGCCACATGTCACACTATTTTTTGTGGAGATGCGTAAAGTGTCTCGTATACACAATTCCAGCATTGGAAGACAATTGCTGTTATTTAGAACTCACAAATCGACCGACTACTACGTAGCTGCTTGCAACATTTTTTTTTTAATTTTGAATATCAAAACATCTAAAAAATTACCCATTACAATAACATTACCGATACAACTTTACAAGGGTTTGTAAATTGGACAAATAAATTAAGTTTAAGAAAATATATGTAAGTAATAAACTTTAAATTGTTTCTCAAGAAATAAAAACAAGTTAATGACAAAATAGTCTGCATAAAGATTCTTATCTAATCTTTGTATGTAAAATAACTGGTATTTTTTAAGAATAAGTAATAAAATTAAAATATAACTTGCGAGAAAACCTTTTGTTAAAAAACAACAATGCTTAAAAATAAATTGTATTTTAAAAATTTGTATAATTTAATATGAAAAAGATGTGTTTCCAATGTATTTAACAATTATACGACAGAAGAAACCTAATTACTAAACAATTTTATAAAATTTATTAATTTCGGCTCTAATAATAATACATTTTCATAGCTTTTACTAACTGCAATATAATTTAATTTTAATATGTTTTGGTGCAAGGAAAATTAAATAAATATTTCACAAACAGTTTTGGACAAACTTAACTAATTAAGAAGCATCATATAAATGATTAAAAATTTTAACTGGTTGTGCAAATAAGCAGTTGATGTTGTTTTTTAAAAACAAAAGAAAATAAAAGAAATAATATTTAAATACAAATAACAAATGTTATAAGAAATTTTTAAATAAATGCTTAAAAACGATTGTAAACATGTATGTATGTGTGTATGTATGCATGTATGTAAGTATGTATGTGTGTATGTATGTATGCATGTATGTATGTTTGTGTGTATGTATGTATGTTTGTGTGTATGTATGTATGTATGTATGTATGTATGTATGTATGTATGTATGTATGTATGTATGTATGTATGTATGTATGTATGTATGTATGTATGTATGTATGTATGTATGAATGTATGTATGTATGTAAGTATGTATATGTGTATGTATGTATGTATATGGGCCACAAGCAATCCACCAACCAAATTAATTTATAAATAAAACCAACTTAATTTTTTTTAAGGAAATATATATGTATGTATATAATAGAATAGGAATATATACATATATAGGAAATATATAATTTTCTAAGTATACATAACTAGTAAATATATACAAAAGCTTATTTCAATAATACAAAAATTATAACGAAATCCTTTCCTACCTCTGATAAATTTATACAATATATTCAAATTGAAATTAGGTATAGAATGTTTGGTTCATTCATTGTAAATTGATTTTTTTTAAGTCTTCTTTCTATAACTTAAAATCAATTTCACATTATGCCTTCAAACAAATAAAAATATTAAATTTTGCAATTAAAAATCATTGTAAGATCTGTAACGTGCATAACGATTACAAATGTATTGTGTTTTCTTTTATCTGCAATACACTGGTATGGGAACGGTTAACTAATCTGACCCGTTCTTTATTTTAAACGCATTCTCATTAAGTTTCTTTTCTTTCGCAAATTTAAATTTAGCACACTGATAGATAACAACCTCGATTAACACATAGGCTACCTTTCCATTATCCCATAACTACGCAGAAGAAGTCAAGGCACACGCTAGTATCCAAAAATTTATTTCGTAAAATTTAAAGAAAATTTTGTATATTTTGAAAAAATATGTCAAAAACATAGCGTATGTAAAACGCTGATTCCTGATTTGGATGGTTGTAACTTTTTAGGTTAATCAAATATTTACATGACAATTACTTAAAGTTTTTTTTTAATTTTATCTGCGTCTAGGTCAAGTAATAAGAAGTACAAAAAAGACAGCCAATAAATTTATATATTTTTTCTCTTATCTAAATATCTCTTTAACTATAGAAGGTAACTTACACATGTAAGCTTATTTTTTTAAAGATAGTTTGAGCAGCTATTTTACCTTAGTGTAAAACTATATTTAAATTCCGGTAAAAAATTAATTTTTGCATTTTTTTTTTTCTAAAATTATGTAACATCTTCCGAGTCACGCTTATTCTTTCTCACTTTCATCAGTGGGTCGTGCGACTCCATGGCAAATCATATAAAACTCAGCTCTTACTTAAAAAAAAATTTTCTCAAACAAGCAAGCACACCAAAACATAAAATTCATTCATAAAACAAATTTATATTTATTCATAAATTCATTTATAAACATAAACAATGAATTAGTAAAAGTTACTAACACTAAAAAAACAATTTGTTAAAAAAATAATAAAATTGTGTTTATTTATGTGCCTTTGGAAAAAATTTAAAATGTGCGAGTACTGTGCTCGTTTAAAAAAATAAAATGCGACAACATATTTTGGCGGCAAATATTTTACTATAAAATTGTCTTATTCTGTTTTTACACGGTTTTGATTTAAACAAAATTGAAAACAAACAAATATAATATTTTTACACGATTTTATTCCATTTAGCACGATTCAAAATCTTTTGGGCTTACATTTTTGTTGGTTGAATTTAACTTTAACGAAATATGTTCATATCACAAATTTAGGGGAATTCCCTTTATGTGGATACAAAAAAATTTACTGATCAGAGCAACTGCATACAATAAAATTTATTTGTGACAGCAACTATTTAGAATGTGGTAATATTTTCTGTTTGCTAAAGGAATTTTTTATAGGCAAATTTGATTTTCCAACGTTATATTAAGTTTAATTTTTAATTAATTAAGATAAAAGGTAGTCAGTTATTTAAATTTTTTTTTTAATTTTGTTTAATATTTTATGTATCCCTAAAAGAAAATGTCGAAAACTACAAAAACTAAAACGTAAACCCATTACTTTGGAAACCAAAATCGAAATGGAGAACGCTCAACGCTCTAGAACAAAACTATCTGTTAAATCTTTATCACACACTAAAGATTCTTTAAAAAAAATGGAAAAAGCACTCATAATAAAATTGAATAACCTATTCTTTTTGGTAACAACCTAGCTGTTTTACATAATTGTTTTTAGTTCTTGAACTTGTCATAAATTTTTTCTACATTACTTTTAAGCTTAGAGTGCATATCCTTTTTTTTTTTCTTTAATAACTATGCTTGTGTAAAAGCACATTATATATGTGATTGAATAATATAAACTTGAATAGTTGTTTTTAAAAAATCCTTGTATTTTATTAATTTCAATAGGTTTTAGAGATAAGGAACCAATCACCTACTTTGCGTACGATCAATGTCTTTTTTTACACTGTAAAAACAGAATTAGGTGTATTTATCTTTTTTCAAGAATTAGTTTTTATATGCCTTGGGAAAAATGTAACATGTGCGAGTACTGTGCGTCACGTATTTTAAAAAAATACGAAATTTTTGGCGGCAAATATTATACTTTAGAAATTTCATGGATTTAGTTTTTGTGTGCGTTATTATTTAAAAGCACACTTTAGCTTTTAAAATTACTTCTGTTTTTTGTAGCATAAGGCACGAAATTTTTGGATCAATTAATTTGCAAGAAATACCCGTAAAAAATATATTTTTATGTCATTTAAAAGTGCACCAAAATACAACTAAAAGCTATGTATAACTTGAAGATATAAGTATATCTTTTGAGAGACCAAACGCTTTAAATTTTTTAATCTAAAAATGCGTACGATTGAAGCGTTCATCACACAGGATTTACCCATATGTTGATTTAATTTAATTTATTAAAGATAATTTAATCATTAAATGCATAATTAGTTAACGCATGTTTGCGAATCTTAATTGTTGTTATTAAAAATCTCTACAATTTTAATTTTATCAAACTACTGTAGCTTTTCCAAATTTATAAAAATTAAAAACAAATCATAAACTGTTTGTTAAAAAAATTGTATAAATAATATCGTTATCAGAGCTGTAAACTAACTATTAAATTTAAATTAATTTCACAATGAAATAACATACTTTCAATGCATTCACTTGGCCCAAAATAAGAATTGAATTCAAATATGAATGAATTCATCATAAATAAAAGTGCATTTGTTTTATCTAAAAATTTTAAATTAAATTAAATTTTAAATTAATTCATTATTTTTTTTAGTTATAGTAACAAGCTGTATTTTAAATGGTCTACTAATTGCAGTTAGTTTGAGATATTCAAGATTTAAAATCAGTAATTGACACCGTTATAAGTATGTTATATGATAAACGTCTTCACAAAGTGGTCATGATTATAAGTTTATTTTATTTTCTGTTTTAGATTTTTACATTCGTTGTATGTTACTAAATTTATCTATTACAAAGGACGAAGAAAATTTGATGTGACATGTAGTCAACATCTTGTCACAGCATTAACCTTTAACTACGGAGGTAAAACTTTTGTACATAGCCAGTGACGTGGTGGTAAATTTTACCCCTTTGAATTTTACTAAATATTTTAAGAAAACAAAATTTTTATACAACTTTTTGCTTTTTTAAGTTAACAGACAACGTTTCCAAAGTTAAAGCCGTAACAAAATAAAAAGTTGATAATTCTTTAGTTAACATAACAGGCACTATATTTCACAGCTTTTTTTTAACATAAAAAAATAGTACATTTTTAATTAAAAACAAGTAAGAGCACTATATTCGGCTGTGCCGAATCTTTTATACCCACCACCAATTTTGTGTACATTTAAAGCACAATAATTATTATTTTGTTAATCGCTTGGAATAATCTCTTTATAATAAAATATACATCACTTTCTTTGTAGAGGGTGGTTAAATTTTAAATTTAAAACAGAGGCCGAATTACGGCACTCGAACGTGATCGAAATTTGAAAACTCCTATTAGAATCTATATACCTAAAGCACAGCATACTCGATCGTTCGAGTAAAATTTCGATCGATATGGAATGCCGTAATTCGGCCCCAGGTCTGTATAAAATGTTAGAACATCTATGAATACCTTCTAAATTCATTAAATGAGAAGCATTGCTGTTTATCGCGATAGTGTGGCAAAAAAACAGTCAACTTCGACTCATCATCGTGCCAAACAATTGAGCATCAGCAATGTTATTTAAAATTTGGACTATCGGATCGAGGTGTGCCGTTGAGGTCGCGGGGCCATTTGGCCGATATTTTGTTCCATACATAATTGAACCATACAAATATTTTCATTAAAAAAGAAATGATAATAATTTCCTAAATAATTTGTGTTTTATTCAAAATCAACATCGGCCCTTAAAATTTAACCACCCATTATAACTTGGATATGCTGGTAAAATGTTTTCGTAAATTAAGTGTTTCAGTGAAAATGGGCGTTAAAGTAAGCGTGTCAATAAAATTTCTGCTAATAAATACAACTTAGATATTTCAATATAGTCCGTAATTCTTCCAAAATATTTATTCATTGAGAAATTATATGAATTTGAAATAAAGCATTATATAGGATGTGTGCGTAATAGTGGGCGTGTCACCTAAATTTTCTGGCATAACAATAACATTGACTAGAAGGATTTCCGTAGCAAATTTTATCATCATACCTCTAATTTTGTCGGTTTTATGAGCTTTTAAATTTCATTAACAGTAAATAACGTGGAAAGTGAGCGTTATAGTAGGTGTGTCGAAGTTATTTATGCTAATAAATACAATAATAATAATTTCAATAAAGTCCTTTATTATTCGATTTATAGAGAAATTATAAGAATTTGAGAGAAAACGTTGTATGGGAGGTTGGCGTGTCACATTTATTTTCCGTCAGAAGAAAGCCTTTGACCAAAAAGCAATTCCTGCAAAATTTCAGAATCGTAGATCTAAATTTGTCACTCTTATTAGGTTTAAAATTTTTAACAAATTGGAAAATACACTGCGCGGTATAAATTTTCGTACATTTTGATCTCTAACTCCCTTCCTAATACATGCATTTAGGCAATTTTTCTTTCTTCCTTATACTTCGATTTAGCCAATTTTCTATTCCAAACAAACCTTGTGTATAAGACATATTCTGGCAAAATTTGAACCCACTAGCTTTTTCGATGGGACCTCTATCGTGCTTTTAACAGACGGACAGACGGACGGACATAGCTAGATCGTCATCAAATAAAACCCCGATTAAGAATATATACATACCATTTTTTGGTGGCGGATATAAAAACTCAAATACTTCAAAAAAGCACATTACAAAAAATTTGTTTAGCTCTTTTACTAAAATTTTGCAAAAAATATTTGACCTTGTGTCACAAAAATTGGTCTGCTGATCACGGTCGGATCGTAACGGGTATACAATGGGGTATAGGGGTATAGAGGAGAGTTTTATCTACTAAATGGTGCTAATTTCTTTTTGTCATCTTATGTTTTCTAGAAGTTATGGTGTATTAAAAAAAGGAATTTAGGAAAATTTAGACCTAAAGATAAAAAAAAAATTATTTCTAAACATTATAAACTATTTATTTTCATGTACTAATGGCTAACAAATTTTAAAATTATACAAAACTTATTTCGTTTGAAAATCTTTTAAAAGTAAAATGTTATAGAACTTTAAAAATCAAAATCTTACTAATAAGTTTCCCGTTTTAGCAAAATGCTGAGCATGTCTATTTTGAATCACCTTGTGGCCCTTAAAATTTAACCACCCTTTACAAAAGAATAGATAGATAAAAAAAAATTTAGTTAAAATATGTATTTTAAATATTCAAATACTTATTTTAAATCTACTGATGCACATTTTTTTTAATATTTTTAAATCTTAAACCTCATTAGACTGTGTGTACAACTATATGTAAAGTTGGGCACAAATCATTACTCTAGTTAATTTTTGTCAACAAACTTCGGTCATTTTCGTTTTCACAAACCCCTATAAAATTCCTTTGTAGTTTGTGCAAAAAAATGTTACTAGAGTCATCTAGTGTTCTACGTGATGTTTAGCAAAGACATCATCCTCAGTGTTTGCAAAATGTAGTGGCGCCTACAACAGATGTCGCCATCTGCAATGAATAAATGCTAATGAATATGACTAATATATTTTTATAAAAATTTAAAAAAAAAAGTGGGCGTGGAACATTTATTTTCCGTTATAACGAAGACTTTGACCAAAAAACCATGTTTGCAAAATTTCAGAACCGTACATATAGTTTTGTCAGTTTTATTACGTTTTAAACTTCAAATATACACTGAGCGGTATAAATTTTCGTACATTTTGACCTATAACTCCTTTTCTAATGCATAGATTTAAGCAATTTTTGGGGAGAAATATTCTTTTGACTCGAGAAATATATATTCGAAGTTTCATGACTCTACGTTTATGCGTTTGGACACAATTCCTTTTTTTTCGATGTTTGAAGGACACGGTTTTTTCGACCTATTCTTGCTTTACGAGCTATAACTCTCTTTCTAAAATTCCGATTTAGCCCATTTTCAATACCAAACAAACCTTGTCTATTAGAAAGATTCTGGCAAAATTTGAGCCCTTTAGCTTTTTCGGTGCGACCTCTATCGTGCTTTCAACAGACGGACAGACGGACAGACGGACGGACATAGCTAGATCGTCATCAAATCAAACCCCGATTCAGAATATATATACTTTATGGGGTCTAAAATGGATATTTCGATGTGTTACAAACGGAATGACAAAATGAATATACCCCCACCATTTTTTTGGTGGCGGGTATAAAAAAAAAACGAAATAAAAAATTTTAAGAAAAACATAAAGGGCAATTTTCATAGCCAAATAGTATAAAATAATAATAAAATAAAAGGGAACACAAAAAATATTATAATTGTAAAAAGTACGGATCGACCTTCATCCAGGTTTTTTTATTCATTAGACTCCATATTTGCACAATGTACGCATAAACGTTTGCTGCAACTCATACAAATTGGCTTATTACAATGCAAGTAAACGTGTGTTGTTTTACGTTTAAGTCTGCTCGGGCATATGTAGCATAATTTCCGAGCTCCAGGATTAGACGATACTGGAGGTGGAGCTACGGAATCTGGGCCTAAAATTTTGCCAATTATGCTTCGAAATATCCGAGGAAGTCTTTGATTGTGTTGACGTCTTTGTAGATGTGGTAAGACTAGTTGCCTTGCTAAATTTTTTAAAAAGTCTCTTCTTGAGCTGTTGTCAAAAAATTACAGCAACGCGGACAAGTGGTAATTTTTACACCAGCATGAGCATTCCAGCGCTCACACGTCACCAAATGCATGCAAAACACTACTGAGTTAATAATAAAAACATTTTGAGAAGATACTAAGAGAATAAAATTCATAGAGCAAACCATAAGTGAGTTAAATAACAAAAATGTAAAGAGAGGGTAAAATTTACCACCACCTCCGTAGTCAAAGGTTAAGCTTTTATAATTTGTGCGTTCGGTTGTATGTTCACAAGTTATAATTAAGATAAAAAATTTTATCCTATTTACTAAAACTTATTTTATAAAAGTTAAAAACAATTAAAACAAAATTTTTCGTCTGAGTTAAAAAGATTTTTAAATAATTTTTATTCTATTAAACTAAAAAAATTAATTAAAAAATTAAGTATATTTTCTTAACAATTTAATTATATTTTATAAAATAAATGCTTTCGAGAATTTCTAATTTATAATGAATTCATTCGATATTTTAACAAATAAATGAATTTAAAAAATTGAAACCCATTGCGTGAGCGATTTGCAGTTTATTCAAAAAAATAATTATTCTTTCACAGCTCTGATCAATATAATAGAAATTCTTTAGCCAGAACTATTATTATTTAATATTTTAATTTTTTTTTTCTGTGTTTGCTGTATTTTTAGCTAAATTATACAAAACCAGCCTAAGCTGAGCCCCAATCAACTCGTCGACTCGTCGCAGAATTCAACGGGGATAAAAGCTTGACTTTTTAATCATCTCTTTACTTTCTATTGTCGTTCTGTGACTTGTCGTTTTGTGGTTTTTTTTTTGTAGTTACTTCCTCTGCCTTACTTTACAAGGTAGCCTTACAGAAACGGCTTATTATTTTTATACCCTTCACCTGTGGTGCACAAGGGTATATATAGCTTTGTCATTCCGTTTGTAATTTCAACAATTTTCATTTCCGACTCCATAAAGTATATATTTTCTGAAAGCTTATGAATAGAGGATTTATCCCTGACCGTCTGTCCGTCTGCCCGTATGTTCCTCAGATCTGTATATGGTATCAATCTCTTGGAAATATCCAGGAATGAGTCGCTATTGATATTCAGCACAATCGCCCTATAAATTTCTGAGGTATGAGCAAAAAACCACGACCATCTCGTTTTTTTTCACAATTACAACAACAATCTACATACATACTGATTAAAGTAAACGTGGCATCGAATTCCAGCTGAGCCAAAAAAATTTTATTTTATTTTATAAAATATATTATTTACATTTTATTATTTTTTTTATATATTTTTTTTAATTTTTTAAAAATTTTTTTTTTAAATTGTTTAAAAATTTTTTTTTAATTTATTTTTTTGTATTTTTTATATATTTTTTTTGTAATTTTTTTTTTGTATGTTTTTTACATGTATGTACGAATTTTATATGAGATGAATGGTGATACAAACAATTGTTGTTGCACGACTACACGTTGTGAAGGGTATATAAGATTCGGCACGGCCGAATATAGCACTGTTACTTGTTTTGGTATATTTTTGTCGCCAAAGACCAAATAAAAAAAAAGAAATTTGTAATAGCAAAAAGAGTCTCTCTGTTTAAGTTATTTTCAAAATAAAAGTACCTTAATATTAGCTATTTCTCTGTAATATAGCTGTTACTTTTATTTATACATTTTTTTATATTTATTTCAGAATAACTCGTAATTACTTAAAAATTAAAAAAACCGTTCTTACTCTGACTTAAAGAAAATTTAATTATTAACTATTTGCTAATATTTTCATTCAAATCGGGCTTATCGTTCTCAAGCTATGATTAAATGTATCAGCATAACCGCCTTATTTCGGGTGAGATATTAGGCATGCCCATAAAGAAAATCTGAGCTCGAGAGAAAAAAACTAAAAGCGTACATGAAATTACCGCGTCAAAATCTATATAAACCACATGCACCGATTCTGATGCTAGACATCTAAACATACCTTAATACCAGTTCGTAGTTTTTATACCCGCCACCAAAAAAATGGTGGGGGTATATTCATTTTGTCATTCCGTTTGTAACACATCGAAATATCCATTTTAGACCCCATAAAGTATATATATTCTGAATCAGGGTTTGATTTGATGACGATCTAGCTATGTCCGTCCGTCTGTCCGTCTGTCCGTCTGTCCGTCTGTCCGTCTGTCCGTCTGTTGAAAGCACGATAGAGGTCGCACCGAAAAAGCTAGGGGGCTCAAATTTTGCCAGAATCTTTCTTGTAGACAAGGTTTGTTTGGTATTGAAAATGGGCTAAATCGGAATATTAGGAAGAGAGTTATAGCTCGTAAAGCAAGAGTAGGTCGAAAAAACCGTGTCCTGCTAACATCGAATAAAATGGAATTGTGTCCAAACGGATAAACATAGAGTCATGAAACTTCGAATATATATTTCTCGAGTCAAAGGAATATTTCTCCCCAAAAATTTCTTAAATCTATGCATTAGAAAAGGAGTTATAGATAAAAATGTACGAAAATTTATACCGCGCAGTGTATTTTTTAAGTTTAAAACGTAATAAAACTGACAAAACCATATGTACGATTCCGAAATTTTGCAAACATGGCTTTTTGGTCAAAGTCTTCGTTATAGCGGAAAATAAATGTGCCACGCCCACTTTTTTCTTTAAATTTTTATTAAAATATATTAGTCATATATATTAGCATTTATTCATTGCAGACGGCATCATATGTTGAAGGCGCCACTACATTTTGCAAACAATGTGGATGATTGATGTCTTTGCTAAATATCACGTTGAACACTAGATGACTCTAATCACATTTTTGCTAACAAACTCTTTTATATTTTGGACAAACTACAAAGAAATTTTAAAGGGGTTTGTGAAAACGAAAATGACCGAGGTTGTTTCCAAAAATTAACTAGACTAATGATTTGTGCCCAACTTTACATATAGGTGTACCCACAGTCTTAAGGGGTTTATGATTTAAAAATATTTAAAAATAAATTTGCCACAGGGTGATTCAAAATAGACATTCTCAGCATTTTGCTAAAATGGGAAATTTATTAGTAAGATTTTGATTTTTAAACTTCTATAACATTTTGCTTTTAAAAGATTTTCAAACGAAATAAGTTTTGTATAATTTTAAAATTTGTTAGCCATTAGTACAAGAAAATAAATTGTTTATAATGTTTAGAAATAATTTTCAAAGTCAAAAGTTTCCTAAATTCCCATTTTTAATAGAGCATAACTTCTAGAGAACATAAGATAACAAAAAGAAATTAGCACCATTTAGTAGATAAAACTCTTTTCTATACCCCTATACCCCATTGTATACCCGAAACGATCCGACCGTGAGCACCAGACCAATTTTTGTGACACAAGGTCAAAAATTTTTTGCAAAATATTAGTAAAAGAGCTAAACAAAAAATTTTTTGTAATGTGTTTTTTTAAGTGTTTTAGTTTTTATACTCCCCCACTAAAAAAATGGTATGTATATATATATTCTGAATCGGGGTTTTATTTGATGACGATCTAGCTATGTCCGTCCGTCTGTCCGACAGTTGAAAGCACGATAGAGGTTCCACCGAAAAAGATAGAGGGCTCAAATTTTGCCAAAATATTGCTTATATATAAGGTTTGTTTGGAATTGAAAATGGACTAAATCGGAATATTAAAAAGAAAGTTATAGCTCGTAATGCAAGATCAGGTCGAAAAAAACCGTGTCCTTCCAACATCGAATAAAATGGAGTTGTGTCCACCAGCATCAACGTAGAGACATGAAACTACAGATATAAACTACCTGAGCAAAAGCAATATTTCTCCCCAAAAATTGTTTAAATATATGCATTAGGAAGGGAGTTGTAGATCAAAATGTACGAAAATTCATACCGCGCAGTGTATTCTTCAGTATATTCAAAATTTTAAACCTAATAAAACCGCCAAAATTAGGGGTATGATGATCAAATTTGCTACGTTAATAACAAAGAAATACCTTTTGTGCTATGAATTGGGTTATTTCCCGGAAATTCGACTTATTTAATCTACTCGACTTCCCGGGATTATTTTTCGGGATCCCGGGAAATAAAAAAGGTGGCTACGAATCGAAAGGAGATGTTTATATTGTTTATATTGAAATTGAATTCTAGTGATTTTATTTTTGATCTTATAGCTGAAGTATCTGTATTTTTCATTTTGTGCTCATATTTGATCTCGTATCTAGAGAATAATATTTTTTTCAATAAAAAATATTTTTACTTAATTTATATTTAAAATTCAAGTTTTTTTATTAAGTTTCTTCTACATTATAAACTATTTTATGCTTTTGAATAAAAAGTTTTTTATTAATTATTAATAAATACAATTCTCCCGATTGTGGACGAATTTGAACGATTATGTTGACCAAAAGAGTCACGAAGTGCACAAGGTGCATGAAATGCATTTTAATTTAAACGCTCATTTTATAATAAGCCTGAATAGCTTTAACGCATAAACAATTTTATGATTTTATAAAAAAGTTTTTTTATTAATTAAAAACAAATTTACTTTTTATTTGTTTTGCTGCGGGATCCTGGGAAATTAAAAAATAAATCTCGCATTCTCGGAAAACAAAAATTTTCGGGAAAAAAACCCTAGCTATAAAAGAACGGAAAATTGGTGGTGGGTATAAAAGATTCGGCACAGCCGAATATAATGCTCTTACTTGTTAAAGTTGGTTTTTGTCTGTCAGCGATAAAAATTGTTTTAAAGAGTTCAATATATTTTATGACCGGCAGTTCTTAGTACTTCATGAAAAGTTTATAAAGTACATATATTTATTTTGCATTGAGCAGAGTAGTGGATATTTGCTGATCAATCATAGCTGGGACAAATGTCTTTGTGTATTACAGATTTTAAAAATGGCGTCAAGAATATACAAACAACATGTTCATTCATTTTGTTTTCTTTTTTTTTGGTAAATTCATTAAAAAGGAAGCAAACAATATTCTTTAGCTTTAAATCTAAGGCTTTGATAAGCAAATTAAGAATATTTTAAGGGGCCATTAATAGGAGACTTCAAGGTATTTGCCTTTCTGGTGTAATTGCTAGGAGAATATAAAAAAAACACAGTAATTGCGTATGCCATATTAGAGCAAATTCCAAACATTATCACTAGCATTCATAGCCTGAAAGTGTTGAATTTCAGGTAGGAAAGCATTACGACCAATAAAAATTAATTGTAGACCCCCAAAAGTACATATGTTAATACCGTCACTGCATGGGAAACTAGGACTTATAAAACAATTTGTAAAGATATGAATTAAAATTCTAAAGGATTTAAATATTTCAAATAAAATCAGGTAAATTCTTAGGATTACAAATTAAAAAAAAAATTTAAAGTGGCTTTTTACATAAAAGTTTTGAGTAAAACAGTTACTTTATTTAAAAATTTTCTTTCTTTTCTTAAAAAAATTTTGACAAATTTGAAATACAGAAACTAAAAAATCTTGTCAAACGCTGTTTTAAGGCAGGAGTATTTGTCTTACATTTACTTTAGCGAACAACTACTGGCCATAAAAATTACAAAATCAAAAGATGCCAAAGTATTTAAAGAATTTTAAGTATTCGCTGATTTCGTCCTTGCGACATTTAGCAAAAATATAAATATTTTAAAGTTCAGAGTTTTGCAATCAGGTTTTCAAATTAGCGCAGAAATCACTTGGACTTTTAATTTGCAAAAAAAAAATTATGGCTTTTAGAATTATATTTTTTTTTAATATATTCTAATGCAATTGTTAATTTTGCATGGACACAGTATATAATTTAATCTGCACTATATGTTAATTTCACAAAAACTGGCACTATTAAAAATACTTGTTTTTTTTTAATTCTTAACAATCGTAAAAAATATATATATTTTTTTTTTTTAAATAGCACAAAGTTAATAATTATTTGTTTGAAATAAAAATATTTTAAATATTATTGTATCAATTGTTGAAATGTTAATTTTGAATATTCTTTTTTAACTAACTCACCAATTTAGCAGATGCCATTTTTTTCTAAATTTCTTTAGGAATTAGTGAGTATGTGACTGATTGTCTGAAGATCACAATTAAGACTGATTTCTTAAGAATGTTTTGTCTTAACACAATGGTTTGTCACAGAGATGTTGTTTTAAGCTTTGATTCGACAAAGACTTTTAAAGTACATACATGCATATAATTTTAAATATAAATTAGGCAGACTATGCAAGATTCTTACTATACATTGTTAACGTTTCGCTATTAACAATAAAAATAATTTTGTATTAAGTATGTTTTAAGTTTTTTTTTGTTCAAGTAACTATCATTAACTCAAGAAATTAAATAATAACAACAAATGGACAGACGTATAGCGTGGAAACCGGTCTAACACATTAAACATTAATTAATTTACCACCAATCTTATCCAAGTGTCAGTGTTTTGCTGTGCACAAACACACACAAACACACATATAATAAAAATTAAAATATTATACATGCGTTTCGCCTAAATATATTTTAGTTTTTAGTATTTTTTTTAATAAAATCTTAAGCTGTTTTTATGCAAAACTTTAAAAAACAAAAGTTAAAAATAAAACTCTATCCTACTAAATTAGAGAATAAAAATTGACTTAAATAAATCACTAATATTTTAAATATGCGGATTTAAAAAAAAACTATTTCATATTTTTTTTTTGCAAAGAAGACCACTCAGACAGATGCCATTCATTAATTTTAAGTTTTTTTTCAATACTTCTTTAAATTTATTGACACGTAATTCCCCGCTTAATATTTAATCCATTATTAAAAGTGATTATGAAAATATTATTATACCCTTCACACAGTGAAAAATGGTATATATGGGTTTGTCATTCCGTGTGAAATTTCTACAATTTTCATTTTCGACCCCATAAATTATATATTTTCTGAAAGCTTACTGTATTCTACAGGCCAAGCCCTTTCATTTGATGCCAATATTGAGGGGGTTCAAGAAGTTACATTTTAAAATACCAGATTGGCCCCATATAAAAATTTATTGCCCGCCTTTTTGTAGTGGCGGCCATCATGAATTTTAATTTTTTTATAGTGCCTTATATTGCGCTAGTCAGATGATATCAATATTGACTCTTTCGGTTATCGAGAAGCTGAAAAAATTGGTTTTCGATTGTAAATTTTTAAAATATGTATATATTTTTCAAAAAAAAAATATATCTAAAGGCATATTTTATCCACAAATAGTAGCAAAGGTAACTATAAACTATTCTATGGCTTAAAAATTTAATTTTAGTATTAAAAATATGGGAAAAAACAGAGGCAGCCGCGTTTTTTTGCTCATATCTCTGAATAGGGCACTTTTTCTGAATTTCAATAGCGATTCATTCCCGGATATTGATACCATACACAGGTCTGAGAAACATGTGGTTACTTCTAAAAGTTGATTTCAACCAACACACGGACAGACGGTCAGGGCTTAATCGACTCCTCTATTCATAAGCTTTCAGAAAATATATACTTTATGAGGTCGGAAATGAAAATTGTGAAAATTACAAACCGAATGACAAAGCTATATATACCCTTGTGCACCACAGGTGAAGGGTATAACAACAACATACATACATACAAACGTGGTATACTAGTTAGAGTAAACGTGGCATCGAATCCCAGATGAGTCAAAAAAAAAATTTTTTTATATATTGTTTTAATTTTTTTTATTTATTTTTATTTTTTTTTTTATTTGTTTTTATTTTATTTATTATTTTTTTAATTTTTTTTATATCTTTTATTATTTTTTTTTTCAATTTTTTTTTTATTTTTTTTTAATACTTTTTTTTTTTAAAACATACATTCGTAAATTTATAATTTTACAATTAGATGTTTTTATATATGTACATACATATGTATGTTTTTTATATAAAAATATGTACGTATTTCATATGAGATGAATGGTGATACAAGATTCGGCACGGCCGAATATAGCACTCTTATTTGTTTTTCAAATAAGTTTAAACAATTTTTGTGTGTGTGTGTGGACAGATGTATGTTCGGTCTTAGAATAACAAATACTAAACACATCCTTAGCCCTAAAAAAGAAAAAGGAAAAATATTTGAATCTAATTTGCATCGTAAATTTTGCTTTCGAAAATTATCCTTTACTCTAGTAAAATTAATTTACATTTGCTGACTCTCACTAGCAACATATCATCTGCTTGTTTATTATATTTACATGGAAAGACGGAATAGTTTAGACTTATTTCCTTAAAAGTTTAAAGCGTTTGTTCCGTTATAAAAGATCTAAGCCTTAAACAAAAAAAAAAAAATTATAAGACATTAAAAAATATTTCTTCAACATGCCTCTAGTCTAAGTTTGTCACCAAGCCAAACCTATTAAATTTTAAAATCCATAAGTAGTTCAAGTTAAATTTGTTCAAACTAAATTTAAATAAACTTATGAATATTAAGCAAATTTTTTTAAGGAAACTAATATTTAAAGTGATAACATTCTTACATAATAAAATTTTATTACTAAATTTAAAAAAAAGTATGTGTGATTTTTTTTGTTGTTGTTTATTTATGTATGATCTTTTTTCATTGTCAAAGAATAGGAACTAGCGAAGCCCCGGAGCGCTTCGGCACAACTATTGCACCTTCAATCGCTTTGAAAGATCTTGTATTTGACTTATACAAATTATGGATTTAAGTTTGATTTGATTTTAGGTAAAGTATGCTGACAACAACAAGTAGAATTGCCTGAGCTAACCAAATTTTAATAAAGATGTACTGCGGTCGACCCATTTGCTTTTGCTTTTTATACCATAAACGAAAAGCATTATTTTGGCCAAAAAAATTTGTATCAACAATGTTGATTCAACATGCATTATATTTTTTTATTTTGTTACACACATATCGTTTGATCATGCGTTAATAGCGACTTTTATCGCCTATAACTCCTCACCCGAACCAATTTTAATAATATTAAGATTATGCGCATCTGCACGAAAATTGTTATCATATGGTACATTTTTAACATTTAAAAACAATTAACAATATGAAAATTATTTAACTATTTATTATTTGTTACTTATTTAACATAAATAATTTTCATATTTTGAATTGTTTTTATTTGTTTATGCTTTCCCTTGAATCCCGGAACGTTTTGCAATGCAAGAGTGAGATAAACTCATATGCAAATTGTGAACATCTGGAGATAATATGGATACCAAGCCATCATGGGCTGATCAGAAACGAGAAAGCCGACAAATTATCCGAAATGGGAGCTCTTCTGAGTATTATAACTTTGGAGAACGCCAAACCCCTTAAACGATTTAAGGATGAACTTAAACGTTGGGCGATGGAGGAACATGTCAGAAAATAGCAAAGCACTGATGTCGGTAAGGTGACAAGAACACTATGGGGTGACCCAAATCTCGGGAAATCAAAGGAGATTCTGAGACTAAGTAGACCTACACTTAGGAAACTAACCAGTGTAATTACAGGTCATACGGAGTTGAGAACTCATCTAGCTCGCATGAGATTATCTGAGGAGACATCATGTAGAGCATGCGAGGAAGAGGATGAGACTTTGGTACACTACCTCTGTCATTGTCCTGCGTTTGGGCATATTAAGCGCGAAAATTTTACAGTGAATACTATGCCAAACTTGGAATACCTGGGGAACTCGAACTGGAGATAAGGCGTTACATTGAGGGGACTCGGTTCTTGGACTAGTCCGTTATTTATGGGAAATTATGTATGTGGTTATTGTTTGGGAATTCCGTTTTCCATATGGAGCGCACAACATGCCAACTGGGCATAAGTGCATACGTGTCATGGGTTTGGGCTTTTATACCCCTCCTTTTCAACCTAACCTAACCTAAACCTTATGCTTTCCCTGAAGAAGCTACACAATGTGGTAGCGAAAACTTGGAACAAAATAAAATTATTTTTATATATAAAAAACTGGAGGCAAATTACGGCATTCGAACGCAATCGAAATTTGAAAATTCTTATAAAAATCTCTATACCTAAAACACAGCAAATTCGATCGATCGAGTAAAATTTCGATCGTGATTGAATGCCGTAATTTGGTCACTGATCTCAAGTTTGATAAATAAAACAACTATTGATATAAATTAAAAAGATCACAGACATTTACCTAGTTGTTAAAATTATATTCAGTAATTTTCTTTTTTTTATAGCAGCTGTGCGTTGAAGAAAATAACTTGCTAGAAGTTGGTGATCAGTTCCAGCGCCTTTCGGGTTTTAACATCTAATAAGGACCCAAAAAAAAATTTGCTTATTATAATGTACTCACTTTGGTTTCTTGTTCACCCATCCAGTCACTGCCAATCGTGCTTGTAAATATTCTTGTGGATAAATCAGCCACTTATAATAGAGAGTGACGTACACAAAAATCCTCAAGTCTGTTGCTGTAGTCTTTTCTTACTATACCAAGGACATTTAAACAAATTACTGGCTTTAAGTCGGTATTGTTGTCATCCACTTTAGCATTTAAATCATAATCTGTAGGGGCATAATATCGTATCAATGATATTTTATGAAAGTGGGAGTTAAACTCTCTATAATGATGTTGTCTGAGATGGGCTTGATGTCGATGAGACATCAATTTCAAAATAGAGTAAGAAACAGTCTAACTCCGTGATTTCAACAGTTGTTGTTGCCAGAGAGAGGAAATTGTTGTCGTTAGGTATAAGCACTTACCCACGTTCAAATCTACTGAATTTACTTAAAACAAGAAACGACATATCATAACAAGACATCTTGTGGCACACCTGTTCTAATCTGGGGTCCTTAGGGAGTTCTTATGTTCCAGTAGATATTATACCTTTTAACTTTTATATGGTCAGACTTTATGATACGCATTTTTAATACAAATTTGCATTTAACAATTCTGAGTAATTATGAAAGTAACCCTTTACCAGATTTTGTGGAGAATATTTTACGGTTATTTATGGTTAGACACTTTAGCCATTATTTTCTGTAATAGTAGTTCTTTTCTCTTTTTAAAAAAGAGACAGAAAATAAACATACATTGAAGAACTAGAGGGTAATCATTTTTCTGTATTTATCTTGTATAAATCTGTTTCAAAATTCAAAATCAAGATTTAAAAATTCAAAATCAGACTTTTTGATCTTTAGTTCTACACATACATATAATTGAAGGGTCCTTAAACACTAGCCCTCCTAGTGATAGTGATTTCAAAATAACATTATTAATTTTAAACTTTTTTTATAACAATTTTGTTCTTCTATTTTTGAATAGTTCGTTAATAAATCCAAAATTTTTTTGAATAATTGCATTTTTAAAATATTTTATTTTATGAAAAAATGTCCGAATATACTTACCTAAAATGTGAGGATCACAAGGTTTTCTATGTCGATTCGTCTAAAGTATGTATAAAAAGAAGAAAATTTTTGTTAAATAAAACTTAGACGTAAACATTGAAAATGCCGACACACGTATATATATTTTCTACAGTCCCGTCTGTCACAATTTATTGTCGCAATCTTGTCACTTTTTTTGGTTTGTGTTTTACAGTGTCACCCACTATCAAAGCGCAAACAAGCACAATTAATTTTTGCGTATTCGTTTGTATAAATACAATATACTTGCATTTCGATATCTTGGATATCTTGAACTTGAATCTCTGATTTATAAATCAGCATTAAGTTAACACGTTTTTTTAACATATTTTTCGCTTCGCCCCTTATAAAGGTACGTTTTTTAATTTATACGTTCAAGAAAAAATTTAAGCATTTTGGCATCGGTTTTTTAGAAAATATTTTTGCATATTTTTAATTTTGAATAACGGATCTACTTTGCTAATGATTTCCATTTTTGAATAAACTAGATTAATATCTAACTACAATACAAAAAAAAATTGCCAATTTGCCAAATCTTCTAAAATTTTGGTTTCACATTTATACATGATAAAATAAAAAACACAATAATTTACACACCTTTTGGTGTGGACATCATTGAAGTTAAATGTTCAAACACAATTCCGACATAACGTAATTTTCTATACACACTGCTAACAAAAATAAGTGTGAAATTTAAAACAAACTATAACTTGTTTTCAATAACTAAATATTGTTATAGATAATATAATATCACCATCATGATCATATGGTAACCATGTTTTTTCTCTGTGTGAAGTTAATCATTCAACAAATAATTAAAAATGCTATATTCAATCATGCCAAATCTGATAAAAACCTTCACCATTATTTACATAGATGTAGTGACCACATCATAACATAGTGTAGCGACAATGTTGATGTTCAATTGTTGGGCACGATGATGAGTTGAGGTTGATTGCTGTTTTGCCACACTATCGCAAAAAACGTTCCTTTCAACGAACTAAGAAGGCATTCACAGATGTTTTTACATTTCATACAGAACTGTTTTACTAAAATTTAAATATTTTTTACAATTCTCCCGATTGTGGACGAATTCGAGCGATAATGTTGACCAAAAGAATCACGAAGTGCATGAAATGCATTTTGATTTGAACGCCCATTTTCATAATAAGCCTGAATAACTTTAACGCGTTACCCGATTGTGTATCTTTCTATCGTTCAAACTGAGTTAATCTGATATTGAGAAATGTCAAATGAAATGCAGGAAAAAAAACTTGACGTAGGTGTGGTTGTAATAATTGTAATAATTGTAAAACACATTACAAATTGTTTAAAATCAACAAATATACTTAAATTGGGTACATTTATTATCAAAAAAGTACACTCAAGTTAATTAATTTTTAATAACGAAACAAAAATCCTATTTTCCATCCCTGCATTAGTCTATGAAATCAAGGCGAATTCAACTAATTTGGACATTGGGTTTAAGAAAAGGGGGCAGGGTGATATTGTAAATATCATGCGACCATATTGGTTTGGTCGCATCGTCAATAATTTTTTGTTTGCTCCTTTTTTACGGCAGACGCGGTAGCTCTTTCTCAAAAAGTAATTTTTATAAATGATTATAATTTAGCCAAAAGTCTCAACATTTTTGTAAGATTTTTTATATCCTGTCACCAGTTTCAGTAAAAATTGTATAGTTTAAAAGTATACTTATAAGTTTTAATATTTTCTTATTTACGTACATGCAAAGAAAATTATGGCTGTGGATCATAATCTAAGAGTAACATACTATGATTGAATTCTTGGTTGCCAGTTATCATTATTATTATTATTATTATTATTATTATTATTATTATTATTATTATTATTATTATTATTATTATATGTTTAATTAAAGTATTGCATGATATATATGACTATGGTTGAAATCGAAAATCTTTGCCTTTTTACGGCAAATTATTGCATTTAAATAAACCAATTGTACTTACCATTTTATTTGCAATTTTTATACCAATATTTGTTTACATATTCTCGTTTATTTTTTAATTTCTTTAATTTTTCAAATGGTTTGTGTATTTTTTGACATCTCAAACTTTTAACAAAATAAAAATTTATTCAGCAAGAAGAATAACAGTTAAAATCAAAATATTATTATAAAAAATCATAGCTTGATTTCTTTCTAATCATACTGTTGTCTCTCTTATTATTTAATGATTATTTGTAATTTTAAATGCTTTTAAATACAATGTTATTTTTATCATAACAATTTTTTTAAATCACACTATTTTTTAACGACGATCATATCGAAATTTAAATGAAAAGTAAACATAAAATGATAAAACTCAAATAAACGCTTGATTATCGTAACAAAACCTATATGAAATAAAATAAAAATAACTATTCCTATTACCGAAGGTAAGTAAGATATTGTATATCATAACTAATTTTCAAATTTATATAATTTAATATGAATATGAGAAATAAAATTTATATTTTTCTGGTCATCTTATTTTAAATAGATTCAAGCATTAGAATTACTTATACAACTCACGTTGTTGTACACATTCCAGGGAGTGTTTATGGATAACAAAAAGTGGGCGGGGCCACGCCCATAAAATTTTTTAAAAGTGCTACTTGCACTGGACCGATTTTTTTTTTAAACTTTTCACACATATTGAGCTGTCATGATTATACAGTTTCGTGATTAGAAAAGTGGGCAGTGCCACGCTTATAAGAAATAACTTATTATTTTTAGCTACTTGCACTAGATCGATTTTTCTGAAACTTTGCACACACATATTGAGCTTTCATGACTAATAATATAATTTCGTGGTTGGAAAAGTGAGCAGGGCCTCGCCCATAAAAAAGTTATAATTTTTAGCTTTTTACACTTGATCTTCAATTAAAATTCAGAATGCATTTTTATTCATTAAGGGGCGTAGCAACGCGCGCCGGGCTTTTCTAGTATAATATAAATGACAATCCTACATTGTTACCAAAAAACATTACTACCAAAAAGCGCTTCTTTAATCGTTTTCCTAATGCTTACCTGCTTTCAAGAGCGCGATGTCCCATTTTGTAGGTCTTTAATTGTATCCCTATCAAGAGCTGCCACGTCAAGCCTTTTCTTTCATGCAGCAGCATGTAGGGAAGAAATATAAAAAAACTACTGAAATAAAAAGGTCTGCACTACTTAGAATAGTAGAACATGGTATATCTTCACGTATTATGTAATTATTTAATTTGTGACTTTTATAAAAAACATTTTTAAATTTCCTCAAGAGTGCTAAATCATTACGTTTATTAGTAAAAAAATTCAAATCCTAATATATTTTAATTTTATATTTTAAATATAAATATATACTTATGTACATACCTTTAACCTGTTTTTTAATATTTTACTGAAATAATAAATAATAAATTAATTTACCAAGAGCGCCACATATAGTTTTTTACTTTTCTTTCTAATTTAAATAATCACATTCCTGTACATATATGTACATATGTATATGCCAGACCTGTAAAAGAATGATTATTTTTTAATGAAACTGCTACTCATGTAACGAATGAACTGTGTTAAAAACTGTGTTTAAAATCATTAATTTGACCCAAAATTTTAATTAAATAAAAATAAGAATAAAATTAAAATCTTAAATATAATTAACTTTTTCACTCACTTTTTTAGTAATAATAAAAATAACACAAAAAATCTGTACATCTCAAACAAGATTTTTTTCCAGAGTTTTTAAACTTTATCAAACTAGTAAATAACTAGTAAAAACCCTTTTAACTTAACTCTACCTTCTGCACTTATCCAGCCTACAAAATTTTCTGACATCTGTCAGATGTCTGCAAAAAATGTCAACAAAGAAGTAGGAATCCTTCAAGACTCCTGTTCGAAAAACATATGAAGTGGTTGATACGAATTCTAATAGACATATCGTGAGACATTCTGAATTTTTTACTGACAGAAATCTGAAAAAATATCTAATACAATTTGTAAAAAAAATCTCACAGAAATCAAACACATTTAATTTTTTATTTATTTTTATTTATTATTAAATTAAAAAATTGTTATTTTAATAATTATAGAAATTCTTTTGATTATTTTCTTTCTCTTAAAATGTATTTATTTGTCAAAATTTTTTATACCCAAAAGAAATGGTGGGGGTATATTTATTTTATCATTCCGATTGTAACACATGGAAATATCCATTTTATACCCCATAAAGTATATAATTTCTGAGTCCAGGTTTCATTTTATGACGACCTTCTTATGTCCGTCTGTTGAAAGTACAATAGAGCTCGAACCGAAAGAGTTAGGGGGATAAAATTTTGACACAAGGTTTGTTCGGTTTTGGAAATGGGCTAAATCGGAATATTATGAAGAGAGTTATAGATCAAAGTTCCAGAGTAGGTCAAAAAGACAATGTCCTTCCAATATTGAATAAAATTCGATTTGGTTGTGCATTGACGTAGAGCGATAAAATTTTTGCAAACATTGCTTTTTGATCAAAAGACTTGTAATAGCGTTAAACTAAGGTTACATACCCACTTTAACGTCCACCTCCCATTTAACTCTTTATCTCAAATTCATTTAATTCCCTATGTAAACATATTTTGAAAGAATAAAGGACTCTAATATTGAAATATCTAAGTAAAATTCATCAGCAGCAACTACTGTGACATTCGTATTAAAACGCCCACATTTCATATAATTTACTATTAGTGAAATTTAAAAGCTTATAAAATCGACAGAACTATATGTAATAGATGACAAATTGTTGCATATATAGCTTTCTGGTTGATTTTATTATAGTGCCGAAAAATAAAAGAAAATGAAATTACATAAAAAGGTAAAACTCAACTTTTACGAACAATTAAAACGCCAAGGGAATGAAAAATACATCCAGATCTGTACGAGATCTGTACGAGATCAGTGAGAAATCTAGTGGACATACTTTAAAGAAAAACAAACAAAATCCTTCCTACTTATCTGCACAAAATCAGTAAAAAACAAGTAACAGTGCTATATACATACCCTTCACAACGTGTAGTCATGCAATAACAATTGTTCGTATCACCATTCATCTCATATAAAATACGTACATAAGTATATACTGGTTAGAATAAATGTGGCATCGAATCACAGCTGAGCCAAAAAAAATTTATTTTATTTTATTTAATATATTATTTATATTTTATTATTTTTTTTTTTATATTTTTATAAAAGAGTAATGGTAATTTTCAAAGCACTTGAATTTCTGGAAGCACATAGTCCGTTAACAGGTTGCGATAACGGTAACTGTCTGATTTACTTTACTTTTAAATAAATATGGACCAATGATTCCACCAGTTCATAAATCATACCATATCGTTGTTTTTAATGAATATAATGGTAGCTTTTGGTACTCTTAGGGGTTGCTCAACAACCCAAAAATGCAAATTTGAGTTATTATCGTATCTACTGAGGCAAAATTTCCATCACTGAATAAAATTTCACGATAAAACACTGGACTTTCAAGAAGTTTTTCCAAAATGCAAATTTAAGTCGCCTGGCTTTCATTTTTGCACATATTGTATTAAGTACAGTTTAAGGCCAAGATCCTTACGTCAAACACGCCAAGTTGTCAGATATGAAAAACCAATCTGCTAAGAAGAATGTCGACTCGATTCGTCACGGTCTTCGCGTACAGTCTCAGTAAATGCTGCCTTATTCTCTTTACTACGTGCTGGATATGGTCTAACTGGTCAAGTATCAACCACTAATGTAAACAGGGACTCATATTCGCGAACAGTATTGGCAATAGTGGTTTTAGCAGGTCGATTATGCGTACCGTAAGTTCCTCAAACTACATAAGAAACATTTCTTACAGATCGCTATTTTTCGTAATACAACTGAACAATTTGAATACTCTATTGTGGTGTATGTCTTTCCATGGTAACTTTCCAAACGATACTAAACAAAAACGACAAAGCAGTTTGGTATGAGTCATGCATGATCTGTCAAAATCAAATCTGTAAAATCAAACTTTACGACGATATATTTTGAATCCTTATACTACATTTACACCTGAGCGAAATCTAGTAGATTTACCACAACTGTTCTTTGAAATTTTGCAAGATTTCGTTGTCAAAACAGTATATTTATTTACAAGATGGTCTGAGATTATGATTGAATTTTTCTTTATGCAGCGTTGTATATTTTATTACAATTTAATAAAAACCACAGTTGCATCACGAAGTACTAGATTTTAAGTAGATTCTGCCAAAATCTAGTGGCGAAGTAGATTTCGTTTTGTATGGGAAATGTGGTAGAAATTAACAAGATTTCGCGCAAAATCCCTTAAGTACTAGATTTTGTGTAGGTGTAAATGTAGTATTCTAGATATAGCAGTCGATTTATATATGTCCATCTGTCCGTCCTTGTGTGCTTTGAAACTAACTAGTGTAAAGTATTAGATATGCTTTCGAAAATTTAAGTATTGAAAATCAGCAATTTCCATTCATTACCGGCTGAGATATGAGCAAAACACCACGTAATCTTCTGTTTTTGATTGTGATTGCAACAAGAAAATTAAAAAAACAACAACAAAATCCGAGGGTGTATTATTGAACATGATGGTAAAAAATGTGTGGATTATTATTGTAGTTGTTATATTTTGTATGCCTTTTCATGTGTGCGAATGTATGTATGTAATGCGAAGTTTTTCGTTTTTAAGCAAACAAATACAGTTAAATCCCGATAATTCGTACCCCGATAAATCGTAATTTCCGATAATTCGTAATAAACTGTCGGTCCCTTGAAAAAATCTCGTTAATTCGTAAAATTTCTATACATTTTGGTCCCCTCGCTAATTCGTAATTTTTTTTTCAAATAAAATCTTCTTTATCTCTTATAAATCGTAATTGTTTGATAACTACCACTTAAAATTCGTAATAAAAACAACAAAAATATGGAAAGAATAATAAAAGCTAACAATATAAAAAGTGATGACGACGACGATGATGGCAACAACGAAGTTCCCTTAATGACGAATAAAGATGCAAAATTCGCAATTAATAAAATAAGATTTTATGTCTCCAATCATAATATGGACGAAGAAATTTTTAATTCCTTAATAAAAATAGAAAATACCTTGGACAACATCCGTGAGAAAAGTCTGAAACAAATGCAAATCACTCATTTTTTTTTAATTAATTATAGATAATGTAAATATGTATTTTAAGTTAAGAAAATGCATTTGTCAGTTTTATTTTTATTTTATTGTTTTTTGTTTGCTATTAAAATTACACGAATTTTACGCTAAGTAAATGAATTTGCTTTTTTATTTAATGTATTTATTTTGTATTTTATTTTTTAACAATTTTTTTTTATGTTTCTTTTTATCGCTTTAGTAAATAAATTAAAAACCCCCGTTATTTCGTATTTATTTTATTTTAACCCCGTTAAATCGAAACCCCGCTTAATCGAAAACCCCTATAATTCGTAAGAAATGGCCAGTCCCTTGCATTTACGAATTATCGGGATTTGACTGCAGTATATTTGTTTCACAAACATATTAAGATTTGGGACAGCCGAATATAGCGCTTGTACTTATTTTAAATAGATCTTTTTTTTTTAATACCAGCAGTACCAAATTTCTTTAACAATAACTCAATATTGGTTAATTGGTTGAATTTGTAAATGTAATGTTGTTCTTGTATTAGGTTGTCGCTTTAACAATTCATTTCAAAAATTTAAAAATTTTATGAAATTATGGCAGATTAACAATACGACATTAGTACTTCTTGTGAATACACCAAATATCTGTAGGGTAATTGGGAGAGTTTTTTAAGGCATATGTATGTCAAAATTTATGATATATGTCGTGTTCTTAGCAAGTATGCACTCTGGCTTTTATCTATTACTAGCCAAACCCGGCGCGCGTTGCTACGCCCCTTAATAAATCGAAATGCATTCTGAATTTTAATTGAATATCAAGTGCAAGAACCTAAAAATTATAATTTTTTTATGGGCGTGGCATTGCCCACTTTTCTAATCACGAAATTGTAAAGTCGTAACAGCTCAATATGTGTGCAAAGTTTTAAAAGAGTCGGACCAGTGCAAGTACCTCAAAATTACAATTGTTTTTATAGGCGTGGCCCTGCCCACTTTTCTAATCACGAAATCGTAAAGTCATAACAGCTCAATATGTGCGCAAAGTTTTAGAATAATCGGTCCAGTGCAAGTACCTCAAAATGATACCTTTTTTTTATGGGCGTGGCACTGCCCACTTTTCTAATCACGAAATTATTTATTCATGACCGCCCGATATGTGTGCAATGTTTCAGAAAAATCGGTCTGGTGCAAGTACCTCAAAATCATAAACTTTTTTTTGGGCGTGGCCCCACCCACTTTTCTAATCACGAAATTATATGGTTGTGACAGCTTAGTATGTGTGCAAAGTTTCATAAAAATCGGTCCAGTGCAAGTACCTCAAAATTAAAACTTTTTTAGGGGCGTGGCCCCGCCCACTTTTCTTATCACGAAATTATTAAGTCATGACAGCTCGATATGTGTGCAAAGTTTCAGAAAAATCGGTCAAGTGCAAGTAGCTCAAACTGATAACTAATTTGTATGGGCGTGGCCCCGCCCACTTTTTTCCACCCATAAACACTCCCTGGTATGTGTCCAACAACTTGCCAAAGTTTGAGTCCGATCGGTTTTACAGTTTTGGAGTCTATAGCTAACACACACACACACACACACACAGAGTTTCACTTTTATATATATAGATGTTGAAAGAAAATTTTCTAAGAATTTATGTTAAATTTTACACTCATGCTTGTTACTCATACAATTTGCCATGTTAATTTTTACAAATGTTACAAATTGTTAACATTGTAAAAATAAATGCAGTATTGTCCGTTCTTTTTAAATAGCTTTAGGGTGTGACCAGATTTTGTACGAACAATGTTTTGAATTTTTATTCTGTGGTCTTACCCCTTGACATTTAATTTCGTTTTGTGTTGAAAATACTTAAAGCCATATACGTGTATGTATGCATGTATGTATGTAAGTATGTTTGTCGCTAAATAAATAGGAACAAAAAAACAAATAGTTCTGAATAAATTGATTTTGAATATTTCTAAAAGAAAAATGCGGCCACATATTTAATTTATATTACTTTAAGTCTATCCACACTATCAGAATTTAACTTTTATTTATTTAATTTAAGGATCTGAATAGGAAAAATATATATGTAGTCCCTTGTCATATAAAAACTAATAATTCATACTTTTGTTGCTATGTCAGTTTTTGCTTTAATTTTATTTAAAATTTCAATTGTTTTGTAAAATCTTTGACATTTTCATTAAATTTTTCTACTTAATAATTAAAACGGACACGGCTAATTCAGATCAAATGATCTAACTTTCAGACTTATGATATGCTCACATTGGGAGAATTTTAATTTAATATTCATACTAAAAACAATTAATTTTTGCGGAAAATAAAACTATTTTTAAAATAACTAATGAAATTAATAAGTCATCTGGTTGCTATTTTTTTATAAAAATAAGTCCAACCACAGAGAATCTTTTGTAGATTGCTGCTTATATTGTCAAAAAAAAAAATTGTGTATAAATAAATTTTAAGCGTTATTATGTTTTTGAGCCAAAATGTTATATAATAGCTCCGAAAATCCCCAATTTACCTCCTTAACAGATTTCCTAATAACCACATAAAATGTCTGCCCATTTCCACAAAAAAAAATCCCAAAATATACTACCTTATTTATAAACATTATTAAAAGTTTATGAGGCGTTTATAAAACTCATATAAGCTGTTTTAATTTTTATTAATTAGACCGTAAGTACATTAGGTGATTAATCTGCCTAGACTTTATTGACTAGGTTACGCCAGTGATGGTATATGAGAATTTCAGTCTTGTGCCAAAATTTTAGCTAAAAAGTGCCAAAACATCTTAAAAAGTGCCATAACAAATATATACACATGTCTACATATTTAAAAAAATTAAATCCATTTATTCAGTTTTATTATTATATCAAAAAAATTTTCAAACTTCAATATTTTAAAAATTTATACAGATAAATTATACATATGTATGTATATAAATATTAATATTTAAAATTGGGTGATTCACAAGGTGTGTTATCATGTCATATTGTCCTATTGTCCTATTGTCCTAAAATTGTACAATGGTTTTAAAATGTTGTTGTTGCTTTTCAAACAAAAAGTGTCTTATAATAATAGAACTTTGTACGCTATGTTTATTGTGATGTCGTATTTAATAAGCAGAGACCTGGGCTAAACGGCTAAGCCGGCTAAGCTGTCGCCGTTCATTGTATAATTTTATCGGGCCGACATCCAAATTTGAGCGCAGTTGCTAATTTTTTGATAACAATACACTGGTGGCGTCAAATAAGATCGGCTAAGGACTCTGCTGTTTTTGTTTATCAAACAAAATTTAATTTATATGTAATTTATTTACTTGAGTTTGCCATTACAACATCTAAAATGTACTTTTCGCACAAACTGGCTATTATTTTGTTTTTTTTACAACAACATTTTGAATTAGATTTATAATAAATCCTTAGATTGAATTACTAATGATAAAGTGTTTACCTGAAGCCGGACGCTATATTCAAATTGTGACAGATACAACCTTAATGTACAAATTTGGTTCAACTTCTTTAAGCAGAGCCTACACACCATTATTCTTTCCCATCATAACTGAACAATTATCTGAAACAAATCCGATTAAATTTTATAAAGGTATTTATTATTCTGTAAAACGTTCATAATAGCATTAAAAATCGATTGAGCGGTACCATCATGTACTTGAACTAAGGTCAAAAATCGATCGACATTTTCCAACATATAAACGTACTAAAATGGCCAAATTTTTTGTTACTGTGCAGTCCGTACTTTCGTATTTACTTTTTATTATTATTTCTTTTTAATAAAAAATATATTTCTTAAAAAATAAAATTATATTTTTTTAATTGTTTAAAAAAGCGCCAAAATTTTATTGGGCGTGCCATCGTGCCATTGAACACTTATTAGTGCCAAAAATGGCACGATTGTGCCACTTTTACCAACAGTGGGTTACGCATTGTAGTATGAGTATTAAAATTTGCGCCTTAATTATTACTTTGATTTATAGCCAAATTTTATTAGAGTAGTGTTGCCTTTTATTGTTAAAAAAAAACTAATAATTAGGTAAAAAAAAATTTTCGGGAGAAAAAAACTTTTCTTGATATACTAGCTATGTTTCGGATGCAATCTTCTTTTTTAATTTTCACCGAGGTCAATGTAATCTACTAGTCCAGTATTTTCACTTGATATTAAGGTTTCTTAAAGGGATACATTTTTAATTAATATATTTGATCAATATATCAGCCATTAAATAAAAAATAAATAAACAAAAATACCAAAGCAGTAGTACATAGCTTTTTACTTATATCTTAGTCATTTTTGAAACGATTTTCTATTCATCTTTTGAATAGTCTTCCAGACTGACACTTGAATTTAGTGTCACTATCGTTTTTAAAAGTTAATTAGGAGCTTATTAACTTGATATATTAAACGAAATTCCCCAATTATTATACCCTTAACCTGTGGTGCACAAGGGTATATATATCTTTGTCATTCCGTTTGTAATTTTTACAATTTTCATTTCCGACCCCATAAAGTATATATTTTCTAAAGGCTTATGAATAGAGGGGTCGATTAAGCCCTGACCGTCTGTCCGTCTCTCCATGTGTTGGTCGAAATAAACTTTTGGAAGCAACTATATGTTCCTCAGATCTGAGTATAGTATCAATCTTTTGGAAATATCCGAGAATGAATCGCTATTGAAATTCAATAGCCCCATAAGTTTCTGAGATATGAGCAAAACACCACGACCACCTCGTTTTTTCACAATTACAACAACAACATACATATATACTGGTTAGAATAAACGTGGCATCGAATCCCGGCTGAGCAAAAAAAAAAATTTTTTTTATTTAATATATTATTTATATTTTTATTATTTTTTTTTATATATATATTTTCTTTTAATTTTTAAAAATTTTTTTTAATATTAAAAAAAAAAAATTTGTTTAAGTTTTTTTTATGTTTAATACATTTTTTTTATTTTTTTTTTTATGGAATTTTTTTTTTTGGAAGCACATACGTAAACTTAATTTATAAATCTGCAATGGGATGTTTTTATATATGTATGTGTTTTATATGCATGTGGTGTTTTATATTAATGAGATAATGGTGATACAAACAATTGTTATTGCATGACTACACGTTGTGAAGGATATATAAGATTCGGCACGGCCGTATATAGCACTTTTACTTGTTTTTATTTTCAACTATGCCAATTATGACTATATACAAAGCTACATATATATGCGAACTCCTAGCATTACAAGTGAAGAGGAAAAAATACAAAATTAAAAAAGATGGTCCTAAAAGTGTAAAATTTAAAATAATTATGAAAAATCTTAATTTACAAACCAACAAAAAAACTTAGCTTCTTTTGAATTTTTGATGATATGAGACTATCACAAATGGGAAATTGCATTTATTATAGCTGTCACCACTAATAGCTAGTGATAGTGACTTATTCTATCATTTTTTTTTTATAGTGATAATTATTTTCATGAATAATTTTAAAAAATTTAGTCAAAATTTGTTTCACTACAGCTTTTGTGGTGATGGTCTAAATTTTGACCTAAATAAGTGTTTAAACACAAAAAATTTATACACTTCGAATGGAAAAATTAATTTAAAAAGTAAAAATAATAAATCAAATATACATATTTTGTAAAAAATTGAAAAAATATACAAAAAATAAATGAGGCAGCACTAGTGTTAATCATAAAAAGACTACCAGCGCAAACTTAAAACTTTTAAATTTTTGTTGCAGTTTTGTGAAAAGCCCTAAAATAGGCAATAATATTTTATGAAATTAATATGGTGAATTCAACATAAATTTATTTTCTTTTGCATACGGCAAACGGATATTTGTCTGTGAATTTTTCAAATCCTGAATATCAGGTTGTTATTTTACACATACTTTTTATGGCAGTCTGGAATGTAGGCAGACTGCATACTGGCCTTTAGAACTTATCTTGTAAAAATTTACATTCTTAACTTATTCTATTATTTCTTATTTTATTATTATTATTTATAACTGGCCTTATTCGTTAAGTGGGCAACCTTAAAGCGGTTTTATTATTTTCTTGACAAATAAGTAAGTACATGTTTTAATTTTTTTGACAACTGAAAGATTCCCATAATTACATTTATCTAAACTTTAATTTTCTAAGACTTTGATACGAATTTTTTAATATTAACACTACAGAGAACGGGGTTAGAATGATCTAGCAACAATGTTAAAAAACTTCTTTTATTTACCGCAAAAGCTATATCAAAAGAAAATATGAGAAACAATTTGTTTGGACACCATGTTAGAATGAGACTTACAATGTTAAGTAAAACTTTTCCAAATTAGTTAAGAGTGATCAGGGCCCTTCTGTATTTTATTTTATTACGTTAGACAAGCCTTTTTGAAATTAAGTAAAGATATTAATAAAAATCTTTAGTTTTAATTTTCTGTCCAAGATGTGTTTATACGACATTCTATAAATATATGTATGTATGTATGTATGTATGTATATATGGTTCATTTATAAGCTGTCCTAAGTATCGTATTGACATAAAGTCATAATTTTCCAACAATATGAAAATGTTTAAAAAGTATTACATATGTATATTGTTCATTATAAAATTTTTAGACCTTTTATAGTTTTTGTAAAACTTGTGAATTAGCCAATAAGGTTTTATTTTGAACATCTACAACTTAGTATACTTTTTAGTATACTTTGTTACTATACTTTAACAAGTCAACATGCAAAGACTTACACCAGAACAACGATTGCAAATTGTGGAAATTTATATTCAAAATTTTCGCCTTATTCGCCAAAACTATAAATCACTTAGTCAAGGTAACGGTGAGAGTAATTATCCGTAATCGTTGAGGTAATACGCAATACTATGAATCGATCAATGACCACATTTACTGCTTTGGATAATTTTCAACCAAATCAACCTTGTATCGTGCATTCAGAAGAAGCCATCACAACTTGCTCTTTGCTCGTCTACTACTTAAAAGTTTTTTTTAAAAAAGATCCTGGCCTACATTCATATAAAATCCAACTGGTGCAACAATCAAAGTCAGCGGACCATCAATTGCGATGTATATTCGGTGAGTGGGCTGAAAATCGTCTGGAAGTTTTATCGGATTTTTATCGTCATGTTAAAAAAAATCGCCGCTTGGTACGATTTACATGCCGAAGGCATCAACCCCAAAAATAAGGGTAAAACAGTGGCAGTCGTGTTTATTTACTCATATCTCAGAAAGTTATTAGCCGCTTGTGCTAATTTTCAATACCGACCTGCTACCGAATATGTCTTATATTTTAATATCACATATGAACGAGTCTTTTCGATGTCGGGGGTTTCAAAAAACTGATTTCAAAATACATACGGACAGACGGACAATGAAACCTCCTATTCATAAGCTTTCTGAAAATATAAACTTTATGGGGTATGAGATGAATATTGACTATTACACCCTCTGTAATAAAGTTTGAAGTTATCGACAAATGGTCATAATTTTATTAAATTCCTAAAAAAAATTTTAGATAATTTCTTCTACAAAAATTTCAAATTTATGGTTTTCACCTTTATAAATAAGATTCTTTGAATTTTGCACTAACGCCGGATAATGCTTACCTCTCAATAGTAGTTTATAAAAATTAAATATAACTATAAATTCACAAGCCTAATGAAATAACGCCCAGGAAACAACCCCCAATGAAAAAAACTCCAAAAAATTGGAAATAACACCCACAGTGAATGAAATAACATCGAAAAATAAATGAAATAAACCCCAAAGCGAAAACGAAACAACCCCCAATATTTGGGAGTTATTTCATATATTTTCATACATATGATGAACATGAATTAAACCCCAATGAAATAAACCCCATCAGCAACAAAAATGAAATTATGCCCAAAATTCATTAAAGAGTCAGTTCTACTAAGGATTTCATGAAGTCAATACGCCCCAACAGCAAAATCGCAAAATTATTGATATAAATCGCGTGGAGGCCCGCAGGCGTCTTCTTCATAATATGGATATGCAACTTCGAAAGTGTGCCAGCATTCATAATAAATTTTTTTTGGTGAAGGAACATACAAAGCTCGTTTAATAGTGACTACTTTTGGTTTTGTAAATGAACTAAGTCCAGTGCAGTTATTTTCCCTTATACGATGGAAGCTATTTCAGATCAGCCATCAACGAGCTATCCTAATGGCTAGAAATCCAACTCATTGGAGACGTTATTATAGCAACAATGTTGTAAATAAGGCAGTAATTTTCTGTAATGGAGATGTGAAGAAGTATGGACAAACAATTGTTTAATATTTCCAATATATTTATTTTTGAAACCCAACTACCAAACAATTATTTTCATGTTCATACATAAATAACAAACTTAATACATTATACGTAAGAAATGGTAAAAAAACAAAATGGTTGCTCATGAATTTAAGATGGAGAAAATATACGTTTTATGCATAAATGCTGCCAGTTGGTTACACCTTGTTATTATGTACCACCTCAATGCTTGGCAGAAGTGGAACAAACAACCTATTACTTTTGATTTAGGGAAAACAATCATTATTGCCTTCCGTAGACTAATTTCGTAGTCTGTCACGAAGGTCGCACCATCAAAAACATCATATTGTCATAATATTATAATTTTATAGTTTTTAGGAAATTATTACATTATGACAATAAGACACTATGACCTTTTGTAAATAAACCAATCATAACAAGTCCTTCTTAATGTGCTTGTTAATGAAAACCTTAAGGAAAGAAAAGCAAAAGAACGTGATTATAAATGAGCTCAAATAGTATTTACATTTGAAGTCACCCTGTAGGTGAACTTAGCATTATTGACCCCGTCTGTATGCTACAAAAGGTCTATTAAAGGCCTATAAGTGCTTGGTACTCACCTTGTAGTTCTTATTAACAATGAACAAACAAATAAAACAAAATAAATTCTTTTGTTCATTTTTTATTAAGCATTTAAATTTGTTTCTGTATTAAAATATTTTTTTTATTTATTTTTTTAGTTGTATGTATATACACAATAGAATGCTAAATCAATTAAATCAAATGAAATGTTTTTTTGTTATTCAATTCAGCCATTGAAAAGTATAGAGTATTGTATGTATGTGTGGTATTTTATGTTGTATATAATTGTATCAAGTATAAAATTGCAGATTGCATTATAAATGAATAAATGTTATGTTGATTTGTAGATAAGTCAAGTAATTATATGAATAAAATGTGTTTTTTATGATCAAATAAAATAATAAACAGCCTAAGCATTTCTTTAATTAATAGATTTTTATTATTGAAATTTTTTAGTATTGAAAAGTATTTAGAATGAAAACAAACAAAAAACAGTAATAATGTACAAAGTAGTCAAGAAACTTGATAGAAGTATTTAAATATTAAATTAAGTTAAATTGTTGTTTTAATTTTGTAAAGAAAATAGACACCCTTTTTCCAGGACCCCCGTGTTAAAACATAAAATTAAGTTTTTTTTTTTATTTTTACTTAAGAAAAAAAATATACAAAAATATAATAATAATAATATAAATGTAGTTTAAAAATAAAATATGAATCTTAACAAACAGTTAACAAATTAATCAAAAACGCACACTCATTTACAAGTTTTATTACTAACACAGACAAATACGAAACTAACATATACACACATGCGATACATAGCCGCAGTAAAAACTAATTTCCTTAATTACCAAACTGAGATATAAATTGTCATTCTATAACATTTACAAAAGATTTCAACTCAATATAATAAACCTAATAAAATCAATAATTAATTAATTAATTAATAATATGTATTTTTGTATTTCATTTCCTTTTACTTTTGGCAAAAAAATAAATTATTATTTATTCTTAATTAATTGTTATTTATTATAAATATAATATATTGCTTTTTTATATTTCTTACTAATATTGTAATATTAGGGACGTTCCTCTTTAGTAGAATTCTTTCGTAACACCTGCTGATTGTTTTCATTAGTAACCGTATTATTGTTGCTGTATTGTTGTTGCTGCTGTTGTAGTTCCAAATTATTTTTTGTTAATTTTTTTGTTTCATCAATCTTCTTATTGGCATCGCCTACAATCACTTTGCACATGACCGTCTTGACTTCGGCAAAGAAGTCGCTTAGGTAGCATCATGTGGGTCGTGGCGGTGCTGCTTGACTTTTGCGATGAGTTGGTGGTGGCGGCGGTGCACTGCGCATACGAGGCACTGGCTTAACATCTAATGGTTTCGGCAGTGGTGGCTTTAACAGTTGTGACTTTTGTTGATCCGCCAACACACAAGTCGTTGCTGATAATGTTGACGACGATGAAGTGGACGATGCTGAAGTTGTCGTTGTGTGATTTAACAGGTCGCTTTCAACGGCATACGTTTTATTATTTAGTTTTGGTTGGGTGGTAATAACATTGCCATTTTGTAATTCCATATGATTTTTACTTTTAAGTGTCAGAATTTCATCTTCCGCATCTGATGATACAGAATCGTAAGGCGAGGGTGAACGTGAGTGTGCTGAGTAGGTCTCATCATCATCCTGGTCCTGCTCCTGTATCATAGTGCGAAATTCTTGGATGGAATCATTTAGGGCCCACAGTTGGGATAGAAGGGAGAGATCTAATTGGCGAAGTCCAAACTGAAATTAGAAAAAAAAAACAATAAATTATTGGTCGTTGGCTTTCTTATAAATACATGGTGGCGCAAACAATAGTTTGAATTTGCTGCCATATTTGCAGATGATATTTATATAGAGATCTGGATTTCTTTTTTTAAGAATATATGAATTGTTTAAAAGAAATAACTTAATTTTTCTCTCTCACAACTGTTACTTATCTTTATAATTTCCTGTTTAATAAAAAAAATTAAGAAAAATTCATATTTGTTGGCTATTACACAAAAACTGCCGTTTCTGACTTAATAATTTTTTGCCTGACTTCAAGGACTTGTATTAAGTAGTTTCGAAGGCAAATTCGTCCAATTTCGCTTTCTCTTGAATGTCACACTTCATATAAAAAAAAGTTTGAAAGACGGGTTTATATCTATTTGACAGAAAGTTTAACATTTAAGAAAAACCTAATTCAGGCTAATATTTTGATATAAAAAATTTTGTATATTTTACATTTATTGCCAAACAACTAATGGATTCGTTAAATTCGAGAGATATTTGTAATGACTTAATCTTCTAACAACTAGTACTTGCGAACTCGTATACAACGATTTAAAAACTGCATAGTTTCGAATACCTTGTAACCAAAAAACAGTGTCATTTATATTAAAATTATAAGCTAATTAAGTCATTTGCTCTATGTCGAATATTGAGCTACGTTCATATTACGTAATTATTTACCCAAATAATGTATAATAAATAGGGAACATAGAGTCACCATCAGCGTATAGACCCTTGTGCATGCTTGACACCGCGGGTAAACTTCTTGAACTACTGCTTAAACCTCGGATACATGCGGCTGTGGAAAGTGCTGGAGGCCTTTCCACGAGACAATATGGATTTAGGACTGGAAGGTCCACAATAGGCGCGATCGAGGAAGTTATAGAGGGTGTCCAACGAGCACAGACGGGGAACCATTTTTCAAGACGCATTGTCTTATTGGCGACTCTTGACGTTAGAAATGCCTTCAACAGCGCAACATGGGCCGACATGATAGAGGCTCTGGAGACACGGTTTAGAGCACCAGCATACATAATGAGGATGATAAAGAGTTACCTGAGCAACCGTATACTTATATACGAAAATGCTGGTAGGACACGGGAGAAGCAGATTACCGCAGGAGCAGCACAGGGCTCGATTCTAGGTCCTGAACTGTGGAATATCAGTTATGATGATATCCTGCATATCGAGATGCCAGATGACACCTACCTGGTGGGTTATGCCGACGACATTGTGGCCGTTAATGCAGCACGTAACATGGAAGAAGCTCAGAGAAAGCTTAACCAAGTTATGCTTAAGGCGAAGTTATGGCTGGATTCCCACAACCTTAAGCTAGCCACGGAGAAAACGGAACTTCTAATAATTACAAGGAAGCATACCCCTTTAGAGGTGGACATGAGGGTCTTGTCTGAGACAATTAAGACAAGCAAGTGGATTAAATATCTAGGTTTAAGGCTAGATAATAGATTAACGTTTCGAGACCAACTCGAATATGCTGCAACTAAAGCGGCTCAGGTGACGGTTTCTCTCAGCAGACTAATGGCAAATACTGGGGGCCCAAGCTATTCCAAGAGGAAACTGATGATGGCAACGACCCAGTCAATCCTTTTGTATGGGTGCGAAATCTGGGCTGATGCTTTAAGGGCAAAGTATAGAAGAAAGATGCTGGCTGATGTACAACGCACCTCTGCTCTGAGAGTAGCCTCAGCATATCGTACAGTATCGGAACCAGCAATACTCGTTATAAGTGGCTGTATCCCTATTGACTTACTGGCCGAGGAAAGAAGAGATCTTTGGAAAGATCGAAGGCTTATTGAGGGAACGAACAGAGAATCGGAAACAACAAGACGAACGCATACCATGCGAAGGTGGCAAGACAGATGGGACAGCGAATCTCGAGGCAGATGGACAGCAAGGCTGATAACAGACCTTGATAAATGGGTAAACAGAAAGCATGGCGAAATAAACTATTTCGTGACACAGATGCTTTCTGGACATGGATACTTTCTATATTACCTACACAGAATGGGAAAGGTAAACACAGGAACCTGTATGTATGGAGACAACTGCATAGATGATGCAGAGCACACTTTCTTCAAGTGTGAGAGATGGAGTGTGGAACGACACAACTTAGAGGAAACCGTAGGGGAAATATCCCCGGAAAATATCGTGGATCTCATGATAGAAAATGAGACTAAATGGGAACACGTGGCAGCATATGTTGAAAGGCTACTACGCGCGAAAAAGCGGGACCTAGACGTAGGCATAACGACGGCTGTTCGATAGGAACAGAAGAGGAGCCCCGCCCTGAAGTAATGCGAAAGCGGTCCCAGGGTGGAGAACGGCTCGAAAAAGGGGGGTTTTTAGTGGATGCAAGCTCCACATACCAGAACTGTGACGACAGTATCTGAGATGCGTCAGGCATTTTCCTCCCTTCCCGAAAAAAAAAAAAAAAAAAAATGTATAATAAATGCTATTTGATGTTTCTTGCGTTAAAAATGTATGCTACTAATATAATAAATGTGAATGTTTGTTTGTTAAGATGTTTGGATGTTTGAATCTTTGTTACTCAATCACACAAAAACGACTGAACGGGACTAAATAAAATTTGGCTCACAGATAGCTAACAACCTTTATAAACATCTGGGCTACCTTTCATCACGATAATTAATAAAATTTGCGGAAAAATTAAATATATATTTTTTGTATTTAATTAGTCAGTTGTTGTTTAAGGGTTTCGAGTGTTCAAAATGTACACACATTTGCGAAAAATAATAAAACATCCAGTGTCGTCCAAAGAAGTATTTTGTATTCATAAAATCCTATTCTATAATTTAATAAATGGGAATTTTTGTATCTTTTAACTCAATAACGACAAAAAACGGAATTAACCCTAAAGAAAAAAGTCAGGTGCTGACAGATTAAGAGAATGCGCTAATAAACTAATTTCGTAAATCGAACTCACTCTCCATTTACGGCTACAGCGCTTCCATAATCATTTTTCAAAGAAGTAATGACCTATGATATTTTTAGATGTAATGCCATACTATACTGTAAGTACACCTAATGGGTTGTAGTTAGCGTTAATGAATAGCTTTTGGATTTTTCAGAAACCATGCAAATGAAAAATAGCTTCATCACTCATAATTAGATTTTTAATAAACATAAACATAATTTTATTTCTGGCCAACTGTTTAAGTTTATATTTAGGATTTGCACAAATTGCACTTTCGACAGGAATGACAATAAATCTTTTCTTTAATGCGCCTCAGTGACGTAAGAGCCACAAATAAAGGGTTTTTAAACAGACACGCTACAAAAGTAGACCGATAGGGACAGCAAACGATGACATATTTTTGCCGCTCTTTTGACATTTGTCTTCAGTAAGGTTTGCCATTTCATGATGGAAAGATATACGAGCCAACAACGAGTCGAAATTATTAAAATTTACTATTGAAATTCGGAGTCAGTGGCCTCAACGTTAAGAGCGCTGCGTCCAATTTATAGTCACGTTACTGTGAATGGTAACAGGATATTTTTGGCCCCAATTGGATGATATGAACTTGGACGACATGTAGTTCCAACAGAACGGCGCCACAAGCCACACAGCGAATGTCACAATCAATTTATTGGAAACCAAGTTTGAAGAACGTGTTATTTCACGAAATGGTCCAGTCGATTGGCAGCCTCGATCGTTCGATTTGACGCCGTTAAACTATTTCCTGTGGGGCTACGTCAAGTCTATGGTCTATGCCAACAAGCCAGCGACGATTGATGAACTTCGTACGAATATCGAAATTGCAGCAGTATCGCCCGATTTATGAAAACCGTCGAAAATTGGGTTCAGCGTCTAGACTTGTGCAAGCGTGCCCCTGGTAGCCATGCAAAAGAAATCGAGTTCCATACATAATGGCATCGAACGTACTTTCACAGGAATAAGGAATTTCATTGATATCCAAAACCGTTTTTGTTTTATTTAAAAAAAAAAACTTTTGTAACGCTCTTATTGAAAATCCCTTTAGGTGAGCATAAATCCTGCTGGTAGATGTTTCTACCAGATTGTTTAGTATTTACCGCAGTGCGAATTAAACGATTCGAAGCAAATATCTTACAGTGCATTTTGGTGGTGGTGAGAGTGCCCCTGTGGACTAGTCAGTAAAGGACAAGTCAGTTGTTTGGGGGTTGCGGGTTCGATTCCCGCCGGAGACTCTGGAATTGTCTGCTTCTCTTTCTCTTCTATTCTAAATATTTCTATTCTTATTCTACTCCTCTCTCTATTAAGGCGTCACAATTGACCGTAATGGTTTCCGGGTGAAGGTGTGAGGGTTACTTTGCACCCCCTGTGGACTAGTCAGTACAGGACCAGTCAGTTGTTTGGGGGTTGCGGGTTCGTATCCCGCCGGAGACTCTGGAATGGCGTCACAATGGACCGTAATAGTCTCCGGGTGAAGGTAACTTCGCACCCCCTGTGGACTAGTCAGTACAGGACAAGTCAGTTGTTTGGGGGTTGCAGGTTCGTTTTCCGCCGGAGACTTTGGAATGGTCTGCTTCTCCTTCTCTTCTATCCTAAATATTTCTATTCTTCTCTCTATTAAGGCGTCACAATGGACCGTAATGGTCTCCGAGTGAAGGTGTGAGGGTAACTTTGCACCAGCCTTACCTACCTACCTACCTACCTTGGTGGTGGTGATGATGAACTCTGTAATGAATTATTGCTTCAGAAGTCGAATTTATGATGTTATAATATCGACGATATGCTCTTTATGCAAAATAATTGATCGCTGACTTTAAATAATAAAATTTATATTATTTTGGTTCTTTCTTCAGTTGTAAACCTCTCCATTAAATTGTAAAAAAAAATATTAGCGAAAAGATTATTAAATTTTTAAACCTCTTAGTGACCCTGTATTTATCTACTAGATGTTTGTTCCTACCAATTTAATGTACTACCCTAATATAAGAAAAGTATGGCTCACAAAAACTTTTCAAAAACAAGTAGTAACTATATTTTCGCCGCTTTTTTAATTTTTGTTTTTTTAGATCTATAAGAGTAGAATGTGAATGTAAATATCGAATGAATATGAAAAATTTTATATGACAGAATTTTTTTTTTCAAAATTATCTTACAAAAAAAATTTACATTTGAAGGTTTACTCAAACATTTTTCTGATTAACGTTTAACGTTTTATAATAAAAAAAAATTTTTAAAAGTCCTAATGCTAAAATATAGACAAAAACAAAAAATACTTTAAGTATTTGCCTAAAACAGACATATTTTTTTTAACTTCCTACTTGGATGGACACAAAATATAAATGTTATTTGCGTAGGTATTCTTACCGATAATATAATTTTAATTTACCCTGATTGTTAAAAGATAAAAGAAAAATGCATTACAATTACCCATGTTCAAGTTTTAATAATTATCATAATAAAAATATACCCCAAATTAATTTAAATTTAATTTTTTTATTTACACTCTATAGCCAATATAAATGTTATTTACATACTTAAGAACTTTGTATGCTAATTATATATTAGCATTTATTAATTTGCCTTTTAAATTTGTCTCATTCATAATGTAAATATTTTCTTGAGATCAAATGTAATGAAATAAACAACAGATCATACAACAGATCGTACACAGCCAAAAAAAAAGCGGCCGACACACTATTGAACAACATTAAAACGCACAGATAATGAATTTTGTTACATATAAACGTACTACAGTCACTCTTATAATTATAGTTAAGTGTAATATTTTATGTATGTATGTATGTATGTATGAACATCTTTTACATCAGTTCTTATAAATGCAGTTGTAGAAGAATTAGAAAAAATTTTCTAAAATATATTACAAGTTCAGATATACATTGATGTGCTATAGTTATTCTCTTAAATGTGAGTCTGTTATTATAATCTTACGTCCGTGTTCATAAAAAATATTTTAGGTTTATTAAAAGCTTATTTGACAGATGTTGCATAGAAATTAGTCAAATAAGCATTCAATAAACCTAAAATATTTTTTATGAATACGGCAGTTAATCTACACACGTTGTTATAAAAGAAATGCGAAAAATGCTCTAAAAGTAATGTTTTTTTATATCACACTACTTCCAATAACTATATTTCAATGAAATCATAAATAAGAAAACAAAATCAGCAAAACATTACTCTATGTAAAAAAAAATAATTATCACTCAAAAATTTTTTCGCTACAGCTTTGTTTGTGTTTTCAAACAAAGTACAATATCAAAAAAAAGCGTCAATTAAATAAAGAAACGGAAAATCTTAGCAAAAACATCGAGTACAATAGAATACATAAAAAAAACAGAAAAAAAAATTAACAGTAGTGTTACTAAACAATCACATTAAGGTCAGTTAAAAGAGAAAACACCTTCTAATAGGCGGTTTTTTTTAAACATACAACTTTTTCATTTTCATCACAAAAGGCAAATATTTCTCTCTATGCTAGTTCTTCTTTAGTCTATTTACATTCTCAAAATATTCAAAATTATTCTGAAGGTTCTATTTCAGTTTTATTGTTCAATTTCATCTTTGTTCTGTCTTATATTTTTCCAACTTTGTTCGATTTGAGTTTTTTTCTACTTTTCAATAGTTTATTCGTGAAGCAACACACATAAAATAAAAAAGTGGCAACGTTTATGATTAGCTCAAAAAAACCTTACTTAATCAAGACTTCTTCTCGTGAAAACGTTAAAAGATTATATTGCAATATCTGTAATCACAATTAAGACGTACATATAAACAGGGAATGTGATAAGAAATAGAGAATATTTCTAATGATACTTCATTATTCAATGTTCAAAAAGCTGCAAACAGAACAATGCATAATCAAAATTTTCTATTTTATTAATAAAATGTCTTTGTAACATTTTTTAAATATTTTGTCGGCAATCAAGGCATATTATACAGGTCGCAACAGTTGCTTCAGTCGTTACAGTTTAAATAATTTACTTAAGCGTACTTTTTTGATAACAAATAAACTGATTTATATAATATTTATATTTATTATTTTTATACACTTTATCATGGTTTTTATAAATATATAGCCTTTTTTCAATCAAATTTTATTAAACTAAACTAATCATTACAACATTCCCATCCCTGATACACGAAGTAGCCTCGATCGAAAATCTCTACTAAAAAGTTTCAAGTATGTATTTTATAACAAGCCAGTAACGCACACTATTTTAAATTTTATTATATTGCTTGTAAGCCGAATTTCCCATGCCTGTGCAGCTTTTCAATTGAATTGTTATCATTAAGTTTTTCTTTTGATTTTTAGTAAATTGTACTTTTAGTTGATCGCAAAATATTTTTACGAATGTTCCTAATTTAATATTGTGCGAAAATAAAGTAAATTTTTTTCAACGATGCGGAAGACTTGTAGTAAGAAATAACGAAAAACACAGATTCAATACAACAGCAATGTTGAAAGTCACTGTAATTAAACTAAACAAAACACAAACATAAGAGCAACAAAAACCTACAAATAAATATGCATGTAAACAATTCCTTTATTCTTTCGATACATGCAAGAAGTAAATACAAAGCAACATCACTTTAAATAAGAAATAGAGGGCCAATTCAAAGTAGACTCTCATATTGTACTATGTCATATAATTCATATTAATATGACTAGTGACTTTGAACACCTTTTGTTAACAAATTATGTATTTAATACAAGAAAGAAGACAAAGAGATGACGCTGTTAAAAATTGTATGTATACAGGAAAGAAGAAAATAGAAAATATTCTCTCTGAGAGGTGAGAAGCGAAGAAATTCTCTCTGAGAGACAGTATGGTTAAAAGTATAACATAAACAATTTCTTATACATAGGAAACAAATGTGTAAAGTCATATTATTTTTTTTGTATGGAAATTACTAACAAAAATTTTAAGCATGCATAAAATAATATGAAATAGTACAAATACGACTGATATGCAACCACTTTGAATTGGCCCAGAAACTGTAACAACAAATGCGGAAATATTCATGTAAATGACACGTTTGTGTATGTGAAATTGTAGGTAGATGTACTAAGTGATTGGTTTAAATGTTAATGTAAATGTTTTGTAGTTTTTAGTCTTCTGTGTTCAATCTAAAAACGCAGCATTATGTATACAAATATTTAAAAAAAAAAAAACATAAAAATATGACATCAAAGCATTTTTTTCTGCTAGTTTAACCATTTATTAATTAATTAATTAATATACTATAATCTTTAATATTTGTAGGTTGCAGGTTTCATAATCTGACATGAACTGCGTATAATAGCTTTGTTCTTTCTAGTGGTATAAGTATAATAGAAGAAGAAAAAATAAAACACATAAATATTAAATACTAAAAACCACCTTGAAATTTGACTAAAACATAAAAGAAATTGTGAAAAAATCAATAAATTTTAATGGGATTTCGAATACTTAAATGGTCATTTAAACGCCTTAGCAAAATTAAAGCAGCATTTAGAATTAAAAAACAAACAGGCAACAATCTATCATTAACAAAATGTATGGCAAGAAACACAAAAATATTTTTCAAAATTATTATTAGTTTTAAATATATTGGCTAACTTAGAATCTTCCATCACAGTAAAGGGTATGCAAATTTGAACTATCAATGGTCAATGGAAATCGCTACAGGGAGATGATCCGAAGCTTTTTGTGGACAAGTAAATTGGATAACACATACGTGCAATTTGGCTCCATTGGACTATTTTTGATGGTCGATATCGAGCAGATATTAACTATTGACAACAGTTTATTGGAAAACGAGATTGAAAGTTTTAGTTAAAGATTGGGAGCCTGCTGAGCCAATAGGGTATGTCACTTGACCAACATAATTTTTTTTTATTTTGAACAGGAACATATTTTAAATAAACCGAAAAACAATATTTTTAGTATCTAAGAAAAACACTTTTTTTTATTAAATTTAAAATGTTAACTCAATTTTGGACACCCTTTATAATGGTTAGTTCTAAAGACAATAATGGGGCTGTCAAATGATTTGAAAATTACAATAAATCATATATGGAATTCGAAGAAAAAACGTGCATGATTGCCAGATAAATATATCTGTTAAAACGTAGGCTTATTTAAATAAAAAAACATATTGAAAATAGAACTCATCGTTTATACGCAGATTGCTATCATAAAATTTTAAGTTGTGCCAGATAGAAAAAATGCATTTACAATGGCACTTTAATTTCTGCTTTAATTTAATTTTTAATTTTAACTTTTTTTCAATACTTGGTGCAATTATCATTTTAGCAAACAAAAAAGTGGCAAGGTTATATAACTAGCTCATGAAAACTTTTCTTAATCGAAACTATTTTTTGTGAGCACGTTGAACAATAATATTGCAATAATGATAATTGCAATTAATACTAAATTTAAGCGGGCTATGTGATAAAAAGAGAGAGAGAGAATGTTTCTAATGAGAATAAATTGTTTAATGTTTTAAAAGCAGCAAAGCAGAAAATATTTTCAAGTGTATTTTTAAATATTATTTATTTTCTTTTTATTTGTACATTCAAGATTTTATTATGAAAAAATTATACGTGATACATGTTAAAAAGCTGTAAAGGCTTTACGAAATAAATAACACCACGAATCCATATGTGTCTAGTCGTCGCTGTGGTATCCAATTGAACATAACCTTAATATCGCTGCGGCGCATTCTAACTCATGACCTTAGGATGTTTCCATAAAAAAAATCAATTGAGACAAGATTTTTTACTTTGAGATGCTTCACTATTCCAATTTTAATAATTTTGCTGGCGAGAAAAAATGCTGAATTTTCCCAAAATCACATTGGACATGTAAATAAAATATTCTACCGATCTAAGAGTACACACACATATGACGAATAAACAATTTCAGAAAATTAAACTGTTAACTGGCCACCTCATTTATGCCATTTTAAGCTATTGGACTATTTTCTTAGGGAACATGTAAAGTCTAAGGTCTACACAGTTAAATCAAAAACGATCGAGCACTTATAATCGAATATTCGATGTTTTTTTTTTATCAACATATAGCCTGACTTACTAAGAAGGGTGTGTAAAAATTGAACTTCCAGATTTCGCTTTTTAAATGTAAAAATTGTTCGTCCCTATAAAAACACCCTATAGTTTAATTTTTGTATTAATGTAGATTTAATCAATTTTTTATTATTATTATACATTTCTTTTGCATTTTCGTTCTAAGCAATTTATATAATAACAACAATAAAATATTTATGTATAATCGACATTATTTTTGTTATTGTTGCTATTGATGTGGTTAGTTACTAAGAAGTTCGTTCATACATTTATACACAAAAAAAAAATATTACAATCAAAGCTCTATGAGGTTAATTGTTTAAGGTTATGTGATATAAAAAGGCATAAAACATTTGTACTACATAACTGGGTGATAGTATTGATGGTCTTCTTTAACTAAGTACGAGTAAGTATTTAAGTGTAACAAACAAGACAGAAACTATTGTGTCGTGTTTATAATCCAAGCAAGTGAGTAGAGTAGATATTTAATTGTGTTTTTTTACTGCATATTTATAACAAAATAAAAATTCAGGCAAAATTTTCACTTAAAGCTCCCGCTTGGATTGTAAAAAACAGCACATGCATGACTTTTGCTGTTCGGTTTTGTTCTATGCTGTACATTTCACTATACTGCACTGTATTGAGTACGCTTTTGCCTGAAAAAATTCGTGTTTATGTGTTTTTTATGGAATTTTTTGACGATTAAAGGCTGGGGCACAATGAATCCGTCGTCCGTCAAACTTCAACTTTTTCAACTGACAACTAAGTTAAAATACATGTTTTCTTATGAGTGTTGTCACATTCAGTACGTCTCCGTCAACGCAAAGTACAAAAGTTGACCAACTTTTAACTTTTAACAACTACCATATGGTTGTGCGCAAAAAGCGAAGTCAACCGGCTTTACAGCAGCCGCCGTACTTTTTTGTGATGCATGAGCCGCCACAGAAGCATACAGTTGTTTTCGGTTAAAAACTCTTATTTTATATATAGATTGTATGAATTTGAAGCAAAATTGACATTTTCTTAAAAAAATATTATTTTGTTTTATTAATTTTTTCTTTATTGTGAAGATAAATAAAAAAAAATTATATAAATATTATTGGCCTTCAGCCGCCGCTGTTTGTTTTGATTAGTCGCAGCAGTCGATAATTTAACTTGACTTATGATCCGTCAACACAAAGTACTGATTGTGCCAACCCCTCTCCGTCAATACGTTAATGTCAGTTGAAAAAGTTGAAGTTTGACGGACGACGGATTCATTGTGCCCCAGCCTTAAGAAATTTTTGTAGATTATACCGAAAATGGTTAACATGGTGAAAACGTAAAGTATTCAGTTTAAGTCACTTTCGTGCACTTTAAAATTTTTTCCAAAATAATATGTTTTAAAAAAATTAATTGTTTTTAATTAATTTTTTGTTTATATAATTTGTATATTTTTGTTAAACAAATTTTTTTTCATAACAAAACAAAAAGGTGTATCAATCTTAAGAAAACGAACAAATAATTAATATAAAGGTCAAGAAATTTATACGATAAATATTTGTATAAAATGTTTTATATAAATTTAAAATCAGCAGGAAATTTAAAACATATAATATCGATCGAAGGTAAATTTTCCATTCTTTTGTTTTATAAGTCCTTTTTCGAATTCTCTAATTTTTGCACGTCATAGAATGCTCGATATTTAATTATTATAAAAAAAATATTTATGTTATAGATTTAATAAAAATATTAAGTAATACAACTTAAAGTCGAGTTAGAATTAAAATTTAAATTAAAGAAAAACCTCTGTTTGCAACAGATATTTTTAGAAAATCAAACAGAGCTTGTACCTTTTATGTGAAAGTGTACTGTTTGCACTATTCCACTTTTATATTAGCGGAACTCACTCTTTGATGCAAACTACCCTTGCAAGTCCTGCAGACCGTGCAAGTCTAGCAAACAATTTAACTTGTGCACGACAACAAAAACAAATTCTATTAAATTGCAGTTTGCATCACTTGAGCAGATATGCACAACTAAAAATCAGTGCAAAGTGATGTCACACAAATTTGCACAACAGATACACAATTTTTTTACTCTCAGAACTTAAAATCTCCACAAATTCAATTTCATACATGGCATTTTTTACCAAAAAAATTGTGATATTATATTTTTCCGTTGATTTAGGTATTGTAATTTGTTTAAAATTAATTAATTTTCCTTTCGAAATAAATTTAAAACACAGAATCTTACTTATTAATTAAAAAAAAAGATTTGTTGTTTCTTAAATACCTAAAAAATCAGCTCGTTGCCATAAGTTTGCAACACACATGAAAAATGCACTCACGCTTAGTAGCAAAAAATTAGTGCATATTTGCACTAACTGCAAAAATGCTACCAAGAGTGAATTCCGCTATTATTTTTTGTTTGTGTACTTTATCCAGTAAATTTTTGTATGCATTGGCTTGCAAATATTTGAGACTGAACAAATGCATACACTCGTATGAATTCTCTGTCATGTGGAGTTTCTTTATTAAGAGGTCATTAAAATCCTATTTCATATGCTTGTCATTGACAAGCAAATTAACTTTTTCTTTCAAGTTTTTTCTTTACGTTTAAAGTTAGTTTTGTTTTGCAAATAATAAAGAATAAAAAAATATTTATTCGTTAAGAACAATCCTAATACCACAATGGAAATAAATTTTTTTACAAACATAAAATTGTCGACTTAAAAGTTCTTAATTAGAGTTTTTTTTATGCCTGCAAGCCAAAAAATTATAGTAGTGAGTTAGAACGGGAGAGCTAAAAATTTTACGTCAAGTTATACAATGTTTGTATTATAAAAGACGAATTTTCTAAAAGACGTACAAACAGATAACAAATCATAGGAATTTGGCATATTAAACAATGCAATACAACCTTCATTTCGAAATTTAAAAGAAAAAAGTTAAAGACAATAACTCTCGAAATAAATGAATTTGCAACTGGTAAGGCTAAAATCGTTAAATCAGTCAATATGGGAACTTTTTAAAAAGTATCAATATCGCCAATGAATATGGAACTCTAAATACAGACTCTCTAGATATTACAACTGATAATTATGTGCTATAATGAACCCTTAGGAGAAGAATAGATATTACGTTAGGAAAACGTTACTTTTGATAAAACAAGCATTAAAATAAACTTAACGACAATCAATAAAATGCTGCCGATTCTAATATATTAGGTGAAATGTTTTAAGGCAACAAAGGTTAGCTTGAATATATACAATAAGCATCGGTTGCTGACGAGGACTGGTGTCGGAAAAGTTATCTAAGTATATAAGATCGAAAAGAGTTCGGATATTATTTAGAACATGGAACCAGTACAGACAGTTTTATAGCAAATAATCTAGACATGTAGATTTGAGTAATAAAACTATTAATTAAGAGTAATGAAGCATAGCCTAGCATACGATGATTTCTGTTGTTCTGTATAATATAAGCTCTAATCAAATCATTTCGTAACGACTTCATAATATTGAATTTGAGATAACAACAAGGTAATTTAGAATTTATTTCAGGTATAAAAAAATAGTATAAAAATTTAATCTCTTTTTATGAAATAATCATACTCATACTCTATTTATGAAAGTTTTGGTAAATTTTCCATAAATAGAAAATTTTTTTTTTAAGTTTATTTAAAATTTGTAGTAATTATTGTAATAATAGGGAATTTCGATTAACATTTTTACAATATTGCTGTTCAAATAGGGATTAAATTTTATAATTTATTTAGTTATTAGTGAACTCACAAACTAAGATATCATATCGTTATGTTGTATTTCTTTTTTTGTTTAAGAAAAGTTAAAAACACTATTTTCCAATATTTTAAAATAAAATTAAATTAAAATTTTTATTTAAAACTTCTTAATTTTTTTATAAATAAACAAGATTATTCAAGTTTTTTTTTAATGTGAACTATTCGACAAATAAATTTTTGTTATCCTAATAAATATTCTTCCAATTTGCATGCAATCACTAACAAATTTCCTTTCACGTATCTACGTACAACTAATGAATAAAATAAATTGGCATGACCCTTAAAAAACACTTCATAACAACTGTAATTTTGAAGTGGGGTGGTCTCGTATTTGATTTTTGTAAATATTTAATACAATGTAAAATGTCATAGAGTTTCTATGATTGTTTTATTCATCGTGACAAACTGACATTAATACCAACAAACAACAATGCATTGAGTTTACACCAAAAATGCAACAACAACAAAAAGTAGCACTGCAAAAAAACATTCATACATTCATCCATTGTTTTATGGCTGATTAAACATGTAAAATGTATGAATACAAGTATTTTTATGCAAATGTCACCTGTGACATAAAATGCCAATTTTTGTTTTTTTTTTTGGTTCGATTTTCATTCATTCTACTTGTTTGATGTTCGTACATGTGTGTATATTTATACTTATGTATGTACTATTGCAGTTTGTAGCTTGTCATTGTGTATAAAGATTTGTGGTTCATGTTGAGGTTATTTGAATGAAATAACTGCATTAAAACGCAGTGTAAAATTATGTCTGCATGTTTGTAGTCATCGATTATTTAATAAAAATTTTAGAGCAAAAAATAATGCTTACAGTGCTTGAAATCATTTTCTATTTCGAAGTTTCATTTGTTATGGAAAACAATTATCTTAAAATGATCGATGATTCTAAAAATAAAATTGATGACAAAAATTTAAAAAATTCTATTGAAAATTTGCTATAAATGGAAACAAAAAACTTCAGTAATCAGAAATTTTTTAAAATTTCCTGTGTATAATATAACTTATAGAATATTTTCTATAAATTGAGAACTTTTCGAAGCTTTGCCATTAATCGAAAATATTAGATCATATCGACCCCTGTGCGCAAAATTATCGAATGTTACTTTTTGTGAAATCGATTCTACGTCCTGTTTTAGTTATTTTATTTATGCAGATAACACTGTGTACATTTTATCGTGTGTAGAAGTGTTGTTTACGTTTTTATTTATTTAAAAGTAATAAAAACGCTCTGCTGTAAAATTTTGTTTTTGTAACATATGATAATTTCGCGCACTGGGGTCGATGTATCGAAAAATTTTTGTAAATAGAGAATTTGAGAAATATTTTCCTTTAATACGAAATAAAAAATATTAAATTATTGGAAATTTAAAAACTTCTAAAAATTTTCTGAACTTTTAGTATTTATCCAATATATTGTTTAAATATAAAATTAAAATTTAATTTTTTAATTTATATTAAACTAGCAGAACCCGGACCGCTCTGCCGGCGCCAAAAATTTTTTTTAATTCTATTCATTACATACAAGGTCACTCACCCTTCTCCCCCTTTCCACTTCCAGTAAGAAAAATCGAATGTCATTGTACACATAAGATATTACGATACATGAATTGGTGACTTTTCAAGTGACAATAATAAATCAAAATAAACCATCTACAGACTATCTCTAACGTAACCTGAAATTATGGTTGAAAACGGTTGACCTGTTTTCGCAGTTATATACTTATACAGATTTTTATTTGGCTATAAATTCAATGTGATAATGACAGAATATACAGGAAAAATTAGTTTAGTTTGTTTTGAGAAACATACAATCACCCCTATCGAAAATAACCGATAGAGAAAGCTCTGTCTCATTTAATTCTTTTAAAATCTATTTCGTAACTTTTCATTTCATGCAATATATAGAATATCTCTAGATACGCATTTTCTATACGAGTATTAATTAATTAATACAGTGAATTTTTTTAATTTACTAAGACTAAAAAATATTGGTAAACCTTTTATAATTATTAATTTATTAAATTAATTTAATAAATTCCAGTTAAAGAACAGTGGAACAACTTTTCCCAGATACCCTTTAAACCATTATACTAAAGGGTGTTTTTTTAAGCCCGATAGAACTTGAAATTGTAAAAAATAACACAAAAAATTAAATTGTAATCAAAATTTTTTTTTTATTCGAAAGATCAATACGTGACATTAACATTTGAAAATGATTTCGGGCATATGGGCACCGCGGCTGTTCTTGACGAAGCGCATTCTGGACGTCCAATTTTGGGCCACTTTTTCGAGCACTGCTGGCCGTATGTCACGAATAACACGAACAATGCTGGCCTCCAAGGCGTCAATTGTTGCTGGTTTATCAACATAAACCAGTGACTTCACGTAGCCCCACAGGAAATAATCGAGAGGTGTCAAATTGCACGACCTTGGAGGCCAATTGACAGGTCCATTTCTCGAAATCAACTTATCGCCAAATTTTGATTTCAATAAGTCGATGGTTGCGTTCGCCGTATGGCACGTAGCGCCATCCTGTTGACACCACATCTCCTCCGGATCAATGTCATCCATATTTTCAAACAAAAAATCATTGATCATGGTGCGGTAACGATCTCCATTGACCGTAACGCGAGCTCCGGCCTCATTTTTGAAGAAATAAGGTCCGATGATGCCACCAGCGTGAAAACCGCACCAAACGGTGCATTTTTCTGGATGTAATTGAGTGTGTAGGGTCTCTTGTGGATTGGTCTCGCTCCATATGCGGCAATTTTGCTTATTAACAAACCCGTTAAGCCAAAAATGCGCCTCATCGCTGAACACAATTTTGCGATAAAACAACGGACGTCCAGAATGCGCTTCGTCAAGAACAGCCGCGGTGCCCATATGCCCGAAATCATTTTCAAATGTTTATTCATTGTTCTAAAATAAAATAAAAAACTTCACCACTTTCAAAAAGCTCATAATTTGCTTCATTACACACAGCTTTGAAAAAAAAACTCAAAATAAATTTGCAGAACTTGGCTACCTCCATTAGACTATTTAAATAATTTTCGCATAAACTCCACCTAAAACAATGAAGAGCAGTAAAAGCAAACAAATTTATGTTACAGATCATATTAAGACAAACATGAACATGTAACAAAAGAAGCTTAAAAACTTGATGAAGAAACTGCAATGATCATAATCATGTAAATTTTAAAATCAACTTGAAATGTAGGAAAACAATCAAAATAAACTTTAAGTACAAGCATTAAACTAAAACAAAAGAAACAAAAAATGCTTTTTAAAATCAAAACTAATATGAAGGAGAGACAAACAAAAACCAGAGACTTTATCAAATTAAACGTTAAGAAGCAACTGCACAGGCAAATAGTTGTAGTACGTGAAGTGTTATATGACTTTTTCGCTTCTTTTCGTCTTTCTTAAAGTTAAACAGCAAAACGTCATAGTTTAATGTAAGTTTTGATCATAAAATCTTACAACTTGAGCTTATAAAATATGCCACATCATTGTCTTCATAGTCGTACTATTTATTTCAAACGTTTTAATGCGGTTCAGTAGGGGGGGAATATCATGCAAATAGTTATAACTGGTGTACGAGTCAAAACAATTTTTCATACAACACACTTAATTTTTTTCGCTGTTGTACTTTATACTAGAGCAACAAATTTTTAATTGATTTCCCGTATTAAAATAGATAACACTGTGTTTAAAAGGGTATATAAAAATGGGAGGTGGAGATTTTTGGAATGAAATGATTTTTAAAATTTTATAAATACAAATTTTAATTTATTCAACACAAATAGAAATATTTTAAATTAAATAATTTATCAATAAAATATGCAAAAGCTCGTTTTACTTTTTTTGGATTTATAGAAAATATTTATTTAACCACCCAAAAAAAAATTACAAAAATATTTAATTTGTCAAAAGCATTTGACTTAGTTGATCATAAGATTCTATGTGAAAAGCTTTGATTTATTATGTTGTCTCGAGATGAAATTAATTTATTTAAGAATTATTTAAAGGGAAGAAGGCAATTTGTTCAAATAAATGATTCGAAAAGTAACGTGTTGAATGTAGTATGTGGACAAAGGAGTATGGTTCAACTTTTATTTAAAATTTATATAGATGATTTAAACAATGTAAGTCTTAAATGGGCACTTATTTATGTATGCAGACGATATATGCCTATTTGATAAATATCAACATGAAAAAGTTCTGCAGACACAGGTTAAATATGATGCTTCGATTTCGGCGGAATTTTTAAGAGTAAAGAAATTATTATTAAATGCTAAAAAAAACTAACTGCCTGTTCAACGATGTCGAAAGAAAACCCAAGCGACATTTCATTCGTATAAATATATTAAAAACAACAACAAAAACTAAAAATTTGTTTTTGTTTTCAACGTATTTGTACGAATGAAATTTCGCTTGTGTTTTCTTTCGACATCGTTGAACAGGCAGTAAGTTTATAAGATTCAAACCATATATTCATAGAAGTGAAGATCTTATGAATGTACATACATGTTGATGGTTATGTAATATATGAATCGGAAGATTTGAAGTACAATCTTCTTTGGGATAATCAAATAAACAGCTTAAAAACAAAGATTTCTTCTGGAATTGCGGTTCTTTTTAAGTTTAAAAACAAATTGAATTTTAAAACGAAACTGCTACTTTACCAATCTCTAGTTCTTTCGCATCTAACGTATTTAACCATAATTTATGGTAGTAGAGCAAATACTAGCCTACAAACTTTGCAACCGGCTCAAAATACAGCGCTTAAAATTGTATTTAATGTTCCAATAAGATTTTCTACAGTAAATCTTTATCAACGCTATGCAAAAACAATACTTCCAAAAATAGGACTTTATAAACAACAAATACTGTTGTACGTTTTTAAGTGTATAAGTGGAATTGGTTCACACGGCTTAACTTTTCTCCAAAACATGTCAATTACACAAATAACTACCAGACATTCTAAGGACTAAAATGTTGTATAGTGCCGCCAGGAGCTTACTAAGCAACGTTTTACCCGAGTGAATATAATGGATTACCAGAAAGTTTAAAAAAATATTTCGGTGTTATCAACGTTTAAAATTAAATTAAAACAGCATTTGTTAGAAAATATAGAAATACTTCTCTCATCCTACAATAAATATATTATATTTTATTTTATATTTACCTATACAAATTTAATTAAAAAAAGCCAATTCAGCGCTGAGGCGTTAAATGATTATTGTAAATATATTCTTTATTTTTAAATAAATAATAAAAAAAAGTTTAAGTACCTTTTTTTAGTAAATTAAGAAATTTTAATCAAATATCAAAATTATCAAATATAGAAAGAGTAAACAGTGGGGTTGCTGATTACCATCCCAGCAAAATAACACATTACATTATAATGACTTGAAAGTACTAGAAAACAGTTGTTCACTACTTACAATTTGGCATCTAAACCCATTATTTTAACACGGCGATGTCATTGGAGGCAAGTACTTACCACCCTCGCTTACAAATAGGGACTCGTATAAGTACTTATTACGGTCGCTCATAAATAGGGACTTAAATAAGTACTTACTCCTATAGCAATATATAAGTACTTGATTTTAATAACATAAATAACCCATTACTATTATGGACTTACAGAAGTCGTTCGGTTGTTCTAAGGACAAAAATTCGGTTAGATTATTCTGAGATACGTTAATTTGAAATTTAACAATCAGTGAAAATCTATAAGTCATCACTTTGTTAATGAAGTGCTTTGCCGCTGTTTTCAAAATAATTATTACTTATACCCTAAGCGCGTTAAACTAAATGAGAATTATAAAAAGTTATGTATTTGAATGGTTTCTAGTAAATTTCGCAGTAAGAAATTGTGTTGTGTGTGTATCTAAGCAAATGTCTGAAATCAAGTACTTACGTAACACATTATAAATCAAGTCATTACTAAAATACTTCTTAGTAAGACAGACGATGTGTAGTAGTCATTGAAAAGTATGTTGTTTAGTAAGAGCAAGTCATTACCTAGTTTTTGCTGGGATGTAATAAATGCTAGATAACAAAAAAATTCTTTAAACAAAACTTAATTTTATAGGTAAGTTCCAAGATGGGCTACACTTCTCTCAATAAGTGCTCTTCATGTAGAAAATGTTTATTAACACATGTTCTGAATTTTTTAAAACAAGTAAGAGAGCTATATTCGGCCATGCCGAATCTTATATACCCTTCACAAAAAAAAATTTAAAAAAAAAATTAAAAATAAATAATTAAAATATATATAATAAATATAAAACAAAAAAAAATAATAAAAAAAAATTTAAAAAAAAATAAAAAAAAATTAAAAAAAAAAATAATAAAAATATAAATAATATATTAAATAAAAAATAAAAAAAAAATATAAAAAAATTAAAAAAAATATATAAAAAATTTTTTTTTTGGCTCAGCTTGGATTCGATGCCACGTTTTCTCTAACCAGTATACACGTTTGTATGTATGTATGTTGTTGTTGTAATGAATGTTGTTTTTGTGAAAAAAAAATCGAGGTGGCCGTGGGTTTTTGCTCATATCTCAGTTGTTTATGAACCGATGTTTCTGATTTTCAATACCGATCTACTCCCGAATATTTCTGATATTAAAATACCTCACCCGGGTCCAAGCGATGTCGGGGGGCTTCAAAAGTGATTTCAACATACACACGGTCAGGCGGACAGACGGACAGAGCTTAATCGACTCCCCTATTCATAAGCTTTCAGAAAATATATACTTTATGGGGTCGGAAATGAAAATTGTAGAAATTTCACACGGAATTACAAACCTATATATATACCCTTTTTTACTGTGTAAAGGGTATAAAAATCGATAATGAATCTTAATTATAAAGACAATATTAAAATCTTTATCCTGTATTCCTTACTTAGGCATAACATATAAAAAAATTTAAACGATACCCTGTATTCCAATACCCTTTCCCAAGCAAAACAACCAGATACATATGAAGTTAGTATTTTTTTTTATATCACTAGTATTACTCTTATTTAAAAAACTTTTATAACTTGCAGAGTTAAATTTGCATTTGCAGTCATACTAGTAACAGTTTTAATATTTTATGTAGAGTTCATTTTTGTATTGTATCCAACATATTTAAGCGTAACTTTGCTTGTTCACTTACTTATACACACTTAGACATGGTATTAGAGCTATAAGCTCTAAATAGAGGTTTCCGACCAACCAATGAGTGAAAGTTAAGTGAGGTTTTTTTATTTGTTCATTGATGACAATACAAAACAGCACACAAAAACCATTAAAAATTTCCATATCTTTACCAGCCAGCAGCAAAAACAGCAGCATAAAATGTACAATATTTACTCGTATATAGCTAAAAGTATGCCACATATTTATTGCAGAAAACACCGTTACAAACATTTATATTCTCCTGACATACTCGTTGTTAGTCCATCCGTCCGTCTGTCTGTCAGCTAGTCCATTATTAAAATACATGCAACAACCTTAAATTATTTACGCTGTGAATTTTATTAAGTACTTACTAACCGACCACCATATTTAAACTTTCCTGAAATGTGCAATAACTTCTTTTTGGAAAATAAAAGAAAAACTGCAACTACATAGAGGGTTAATGAACAACAGAATCTAATGGATATTGAAAATTGGCACATTTCTTTGTTATCGTAATAGTAAAAAAAAGATTTTTTTTACTACATGACAACAGTTTTTGGTATAGATCGTTTTATGGAGAGAAATTTTTTTAAAACAAGATGTTTATTATTAGGGCAGCCACTCTGCACAGTGTGATCAAAAACAATGCAATGACGAGTACATATTTATTTGTTTATAAATAGAAAATAATATGAAATAATCCTTGTTAATATAGAATTTATGAAAGCTTTCTTTTAATAACTTATTAAAACAATTTTCTATATTTAAAATATTTTAAAATTCTTTACTAAAATAAATATAATTAACGTCTGTAAGCAATTAACTAACTTATCGTTAGCTTATTTAAATTTTTTAAATCTTACAGGAAGCATAAAAAAAGTTGTCACTTTTTTTGATTTTAATATTTTTTAAATCTGTAAACGCAGATATTTAATTTAATTTGTTATTTTTCTTATGTTGCACAGTGCAATAAAAAAAACACCCTCAACAGCTCCAATGGGAAATGAAAGATCACCATTAACTTAACAAAACTGTCAAAGGGGTTCGAAAAGTTAGCTCGAGTTTAATTTGTATGGCCTCTTGAAGTTGGGCTATTTTTAACCAACTTTTGCAACTCTCATTGGAGTTGTTGAGGCTGGCGGCAATAACCCGAAATTTGTTGCACAGTGTTATTGCTATTAAGAAAGTTTATGTTAAGTAGAACAGGCATATGTTGTGCAGCTCACTTAAGGCTATAATACACGGCATGTTTTTTACATCTGACTTTAAAATTTGTGAGACATATGTAAATCTACATGTCTGTCAAAATTGTACTTTTACGCTGACTGCTTTGCAGCAGCAGAGATTTCTGCCAACGACTGATGTCACATGTTTTTACAGAAGAAAATAGAGCGCACTCTAATTAAAATTTTGTCAGATGTATCAACAAATGTGTTTTTACAGAAGTAATGTTTTAAAGGTAACACACGACATGTTTGTATTAGCAGTGGAGAATTTGACAAGTCAGATTTAAAAAACATGCCGTGTATTAGCTCCTTTAGGTCCATCGTCTTGTACCCATTGTGATACTTAAATGTAATAGAAAAAATAGAATAGAATAGAATAGAATAGAATAGAATAGAATAGAAAGGGAAACACACTACACCAGAGTCCCTGGCGGGAATCGAACCCGCAACCCTCAGACTAGCAGACCAGTAAACAAATGAATTGTCTACCGAGGCACCTGATGTTAATAAAACCAACCCAGAAACATGTTTTTAAAACTATGTAATAGGTTGTCGTTATTTCATAAAGAATAACGAACTGTTAGTTATGACCTTCCTTAATACTTTTTATATTATTTCTTTTAACAGTAAAAAGTTTTATGCTTAAATTTAACTTTACAAATACTATAATGTGAATATTATAATATACTAGAAAAAAAAATTAAAAGGCGATATTTAAACACCAAATAGTAAATAAATCTCGAACTAAAATATTTTTAAATAAAAAATAAAAAGAAAAACCAGAGTTTTTGGCTAATATCTCTGCAGTTTATTGCTGGTTTGCAATATCAATATTTTCCAAAAATTTCTGAGAGCTTGTCAACTTAAATACGGTCTGCCCAATATATGACTTTATGAAATTGTTGCTCGGATACAGATGGCCAAAGGAACATCGCTCAATATTATTTAAGTAAAAATAAATTAAATTTATTAATAATTTATGAAGGGAAGCAAAAACATATTTTTTAGCATTTGTATGAAACATTCCAAATTCCCAATGGCTTAATATAAAAAGGTCGTATCTTAATTTTTACTATTTTTCTTTAAAGGAAAAAAACTGAACAAAATTTAAAAGAATTTAATGAGTAATCCTTTTTTCTACGGCCATAAATTAGTTATTTTCATTTATTGCCAAATTGTTTAGAGGTGCGTTTGTGTGAGGGCTGCCAGAAAACGTTAAAAATCTAGCTACCGCTCTTTAATATTAGGCCATCAATATATAAATTTAACACTTTTTTCAATGTCAGCCTTGAAGATCCGATCACAGTTTATTGCCAAACTCAAAGGCGTTTTTATACCCGCCACCAAAAAAATGGTGGGGGTATATTCATTTTGTCATTTCGTTTGTAACACATCGAAATATCCATTTTAGACCCCATAAAGTATATATATTCTGAATCGGGGTTTGATTTGATGACGATCTAGCTATGTCCGTCCGTCTGTCCGTCTGTTGAAAGCACGATAGAGGTCGCACCGAAAAAGCTAAAGGGCTCAAATTTCGCCAGAATCTTTCTAATAGACAAGGTTTGTTTGGTATTGAAAATGGGCTAAATCGGAATATTAGAAAGAGAGTTATAGCTCGTAAAGCAAGAATAGGTCGAAAAAACCGTGTCCTTCAAACATCGAAAAAAAAAGGAATTGTTTCCAAACGCATAAACGTAGAGTCATGAAACTTCGAATATATATTTCTCGAGTCAAAAGAATATTTCTCCCCAAAAATTGCTTAAATCTATGCATTAGAAAAGGAGTTATTAGTCAAAATGTACGAAAATTTATACCGCTCAGTGTATATTTAAAGTTTAAAACGTAATAAAACTGACAAAACTATATGTACGGTTCTGAAATTTTGCAAACATGGTTTTTTGGTCAAAGTCTTCGTTATAACGGAAAATAAATGTGCCACGCCCACTTTTTTTTTAAATTTTTATAAAAATATATTAGTCATATTCATTAGCATTTATTCATTGCAGATGGCGACATCTGTTGAAGGCGCCACTACATTTTGCAAACACTGGGGATGATGTCTTTGCTTAACATCACGTAGAACACTAGATGACTCTAGTAACATTTTTTTGCACAAACTACAAAGGAATTTTATAGGGGTTTTGTGAAAACGAAAATGACCGAAGTTTGTTGACAAAAATCAACTAGAGTAATGATTTGTGCCCAACTTTACATATAGTTGTACACACAGTCTAATGAGGTTTAAGATTTAAAAATATTAAAAAAAATGTGCATCAGTAGATTTAAAATAAGTATTTGAATATTTGAAATACATATTTTAACAAATTTTTTTTTCTATCTTTTTTTTTTGTAAATGGTGGTTAAATTTTAAGGGCCACAGGGTGATTCAAAATAGACATGCTCAGCATTTTGCTAAAACAGGAAATTTATTAGTAAGATTTTGATTTTTAAAGTTCTATAACATTTTACTTTTAGAAGATTTTCAAACGAAATAAATTTTGTATAATTTTAAAATTTGTTAGCCATTAATATATGAAAATAAATTGTTTATAATGTTTAGAAATAATTTTTTTTTATCTTTAGGTCTAAATTTTCCTAAATTCCTTTTTTAATACACCATAACTTCTAGAAAACATAAGATAACAAAAAGAAATTAGCACCATTTAGTAGATAAAACTCTCCTCTATACCTCTATACCCCATTTTATACCCGTTACGATCCGACCGTGATCAGCAGACCAATTGTGACACAAGGTCAAATATTTTTTGCAAAATTTTAGTAAAAGAGCTAAACAAATTTTTTTGTAATGTGTTTTTTTGAAGTATTTGAGTTTTTATATCCGCCACCAAAAAAATGGTATGTATATTCTTAATCGGGGTTTTATTTGACGACGATCTAGCTATGTCCGTCCGTCTGTCCGTCTGTTAAAAGCGCGATAGAGGTCCCATCGAAAAAGCTAGTGGGCTCAAATTTTGCCAGAATATGTCTTATACACAAGGTTTGTTTGGAATAGAAAATTGGCTAAATCGGAGTATAAGAAAGAAAGAAAAATTGCCTAAATGCATGTATTAGGAAGGGAGTTAGAGATCAAAATGTACGAAAATTTATACCGCGCAGTGTATTTTCCAATATGTTAAAAATTTTAAACGTAATAAGAGTGACAAATTTAGATCTACGATTCTGAAATTTTGCAGGAATTGCTTTTTGGTCAAAGGCTTTCTTCTGACGGAAAATAAATGTGACACGCCAACCTCCCATACAACGTTTTCTCTCAAATTCTTATAATTTCTCTATAAATCGAATAATAAAGGACTTTATTGAAATATCTAAGTTGTATTTATTAGCATAAATAACTTCGGCACACCTACTATAACGCTCACTTTCCACGTTATTTACTGTTAATGAAATTTAAATTTATAAAACCGACAAAATTAGAGGTATGATGATAAAATTTGCTACGGAAATCCTTCTAGTCAATGTTATTGTTATGCCAAAAAATTTAGGTGACACGCCCACTCTTACGCCCACATCCTATATAATGCTTTATTTCAAATTCATATAATTTCTCAATGAATAAATATTTTGGAAGAATTACGGACTATATTGAAATATCTAAGTTGTATTTATTAGCAGAAATTTTATTGACACGCTTACTTTAACGCCCATTTTCACTGAAACACTTAATTTACGAAAACATTTTACCAGCATATCCAAGTTATAAAGGGTGGTTAAATTTTAAGGGCCGATGTTGATTTTGAATAAAACACAAATTATTTAGGAAATTATTATCATTTCTTTTTTAATGATAATATTTGTATGGTTCAATTATGTATGGAACAAAATATCGGCCAAATGGCCCCGCGACCTCAACGGCACACCTCGATCCGATAGTCCAAATTTTAAATAACATTGCTGATGCTCAATTGTTTGGCACGATGATGAGTCGAAGTTGACTGTTTTTTTGCCACACTATCGCGATAAACAGCAATGCTTCTCATTTAACGAATTTAGAAGGCATTCATAGATGTTCTAACATTTTATACAGACCTGGGGCCGAATTACGGCATTCGATATCGATCGAAATTTTACTCGAACGATCGAGTATGCTTTAGGTATATAGATTCTAATAAGAGTTTTCAAATTTCGATCACGTTCGAGTGCCGTAATTCGGCCTCTGTTTTAAATTTAGAATTTAACCACCCTCTACAAAGAAAGAGATGTATATTTTATTATAAAGAGATTATTCCAAGCCATTAACAAAATAATAATTATTGTGCTTTAAATGTACACAAAATTGGTGGTGGGTATAAAAGATTCGGCACAGCCGAATATAGTGCTCTTACTTGTTTCTTTGCAATTCGCCCAGCAAAATAACACATTACATTATAATGACTTGAAAGTACTAGAAAACAGTTGTTCACTACTTACAATTTGGCATCTAAACCCATTATTTTAACACGGCGATGTCATTGGAGGCAAGTACTTACCACCCTCGCTTACAAATAGGGACTCGTATAAGTACTTATTACGGTCGCTCATAAATAGGGACTTAAATAAGTACTTACTCCTATAGCAATATATAAGTACTTGATTTTAATAACCTAAATAACCCATTACTATTATGGACTTACAGAAGTCGTTCGGTTGTTCTAAGGACAAAAATTCGGTTAGATTATTCTGAGATACGTTAATTTGAAATTTAACAATCAGTGAAAATCTATAAGTCATCACTTTGTTAATGAAGTGCTTTGCCGCTGTTTTCAAAATAATTATTACTTATACCCTAAGCGCGTTAAACTAAATGAGAATTATAAAAAGTTATGTATTTGAATGGTTTCTAGTAAATTTCGCAGTAAGAAATTGTGTTGTGTGTGTATCTAAGCAAATGTCTGAAATCAAGTACTTACGTAACACATTATAAATCAAGTCATTACTAAAATACTTCTTAGTAAGACAGACGATATGTAGTAGTCATTGAAAAGTATGTTGTTTAGTAAGAGCAAGTCATTACCTAGTTTTTGCTGGGCGTAAACATCAAATGTTTAAAAGTTTACTCTGTTAACAACAAATATGTATGAACTTTTATTATATGAAATAAAAATGCCTTAAATACAACTACTAGCAGAAATAGAAAAATATTTCATTATAATGACGTTCATAGTGGTTATTGTCGGTACTTAAAATGATTAAACGATTAAAATTAGTTGCGTTTGAAACATTTTTTCGTTTGCTATAAAAGTATTGTTTGTAAAAAAAATTGTAAACCATGAATAACTCAACTTGTTTTTGTGACTTAATAAGGCTTGAAAGTAAATAATATTTTTGTTGTGTTTGTTGGAAAAACAGACTTATGACAATGTTGTCGTTGTTGTTATTGTTTTTTGTAAGTTTTCCTACTACTCTTTTCGATGCTTTCTAGGTATTTTGTTGATTGTATAATAATATACCATTATTGTTGTTGTTTTGTTGCTAATGTTGTTTTCGTTGATGGTGTAATTTTTAAGTACATTAATATTTACACTTTGCTACATTAAGTCGAAGGAAAAACAATGCATATATGTAAATACGTAGTAGTAGAATGAATATATGGGGTTATAAATATTATGACATATTTACTGTTCCCCATAAAACAAATTAAGCTACCTACAAATAAAAAGCATGTTTACACATTGCGATATTAATTTAATTAAACTTTATATACATTTTAAAAAGAACAGGTATTAAATTGTCAATACAAATAATATTAAACAAAAAATATATATTTTTAAAAGTCTTCTATCTATAAAAACTTTTTAACAATTTTTTTTTTCAAACATGCTTAATTTTTTCCAATTTTCTTTATTTATTGTTTTTTAATTTATAAACATAATTTCTATTATCTCTCATTTATAAAAAAAATTGCAATAAATTACATATGTATGTGTAAAAAACTTAAAACTTTTTTATTGTATATAAAAAAAATTTATTTTTTCAATATTTTTTTGCTATAAATTTTAATGAATATGTTTAATAAATTTAATTTTTTAATATAAATTAGCAATAATTTTTCTTTCTATATTTAACACAATTTTCCAAAGTATTTGATATATATTTTTTATGCCAAATTTCGGTACATTTTTCTGTTATTTAAATTAAATTTTCTCCAAATTTCTTCTAAATAAAAAAAATTATGACATTTTCTTTTCTTACTAAATGCTTAATAAAATTTCATTTATAGAAAATTTTCATTAAATTTTCTTTTTATATAAAATTTCATATAAAATTTTCAATAAATATTCTTTTTATGTAAAATTTTCAAACTTTATAATAAATTTTCTTTTTTTAGAATATTAAAAGCACATTCTTTTTGCAGAAAATTCTTTATAATTTTTTTTTATGGAAAATATTCAATAAAATTTCTTTTTATAGAACATATTCAATAAATTTTCTTTTAATAGAAATTTTCAATAAATTTTTTTTTATAAAAAATTTTCAATAAATTTTCTTTTTATAGAAAATAAATAAATTTTCTTTTTATAGAAAATAAATAAATTTTCTTTTTATAGAAAATAAATAAATTTTCTTTTTATAGAAAATAAATAAATTTTCTTTTTATAGAAAATAAATAAATTTTCTTTTTATAGAAAATAAATAAATTTTCTTTTTATAGAAAATAAATAAATTTTCTTTTTATAGAAAATAAATAAATTTTCTTTTAATAGAAAATAAATAAATTTTCTTTTTATAGAAAATAAATAAATTTTCTTTTTATAGAAATTTTTCAATAAATTTTTTTTTTTATAAAAAATTTTCAATAAATTTTCTTTTTATAGAAAATAAATAAATTTTCTTTTTATAGAAAATAAATAAATTTTCTTTTTATAGAAAATAAATAAAGTTTCTTTTTATAGAAAATAAATATATTTTCTTTTTATAGAAAATAAATAAAGTTTCTTTTTATAGAAAATAAATAAATTTTCTTTTTATAGAAAATAAATATATTTTCTTTTTATAGAAAATAAATAAATTTTCTTTTTTTAGAAAATTTTCAAAAAATTTTCTTTTAATAAAATATTTTTAATTATATATCTTTTAAAGGAAAATTTTAAATAAATTTGTTTTTTTAAAAAATTATTAATAAATTTTCTTTTAAAAAATATTTAATTAAATTTATTTTGGCAGAAAATTTTCAATAAATTTTCTTTTTATAGAAAATTGTCAATAAATTTTCTTTCTTTAAAAAAAGTTTATTAAATTTTTTTATAAAAAATTTTTTTTCTATAAATTTTTTTATAGAAAATTTTCAATTATGTACATTTTGAATAAATTTTCTTTTACATAACATTAAAAAAAAAGAATTTTATTTACATATATAGTATTTTAATAAATTGTGTTTTTATCAAAATATTTCAGTAAATTGTCAAAAAATTTTATTTTTTTTACACTTCAAAATTTTCAATAATATCTATAATATTTTTGAATACTAAAAAATGGTGAAGCAAAAGTCAGGATGTTATTTGGAAATAAAACAAAAAGTTTTTAGAGAATTATTTTAATATCTTTTGTAATCGAAATATAAAAAAAGTTTCTTTTTAATAAAAAAATTAATTTGGCTTAAATTTTTAATTTTCCTTTATGTTTTAAACCATATGGAAAATCATTTTATTTTCTTTTTTATGATAATAAAACATATGCGACAACAAAAAAAAAAACCTCAATATTGCATAAAGTTGCACAAAAATGACTACACTACTAATTGAGATCAGTTTCTTATATACAAAATTATTTTATTATTTTTATTATTTTATTAATTTATAAATTTTCCCTGAAAAACCTACCCAATATGGTAGCGAAATATTGGGTTATAATAATATATTTACGCTTATAAGGACAACATATTTATGAAGAAATATGGAAAAAATTAAATAATATTTTACCACGTTGTAACTTTTTAAATGGGTCACACTGTTAAAATCGCAGTATTTAATTTTTATGTACCTGTAAGTATCTGCAATTTTTTGTACAACAATTTAAGAAATTTTCTTTTCAACTTTTTTTGTTAGTTATAATAGTTTCTTTTTTATTTCTTGAAAAAGTGAATTTTTGTGTGAAATTGTGCGTGTGAAAAACCAGTTACATATGACTAGCTAAATAACTGATTACCTAAGTTTTGTGTATGTCATTTTAAATTTGTTTTAGCCAAATAGAGGTAAACAGCAGCAACTAACATCTACTAGCAGTGGCTAATAGTTTTTTTAGGTTTCTAGGAAAAACTTTAACACTCACAGCTAAAATCCAGTCAGAAAAATCCATCCATTAACGTAAGTAGGTTTAGTGGTCATTTTCAGTGAATATTTTTTTTCATATTTTATTTTTTTTTTTTGTGGGTTTTCATAATCCAGTATCTATTTTCATTTAACTGTAATTTTGTCTTATGTAAATCTTATAGTGTTTTTTATGCATGAAAAAATAAACTTTCTTTGGATTCGCAAAAAAATTGTTTAACTTTTAAAAATGACAGGCAACTAATTATTTTTTGGTGTGGTTTGCTGGTCATTTTTGCAACGTGTATGTATGTATATATGTATACGAATGTAGCTTTTCTGTATGAATGACGCCATTTTTTACTATTTAATACGTCGTATTTTTTCTACCATTAATTTTTTATAAAAAACACTATAATTTATTGCCAAAAATTTCTGTTCTTTGCATTAATTTTTTTGCTAAATATTAAAAAAAAAAAGTTTGTAGGTATGTATATGCTTTAATATTCTAAATTTGTTTGCACCTTTTACGGTAAAAAAAAGAGATTATGGTTTAGCATATTAAATTGATTTTCTACACACCCACGCTCTTAATATTCACAAGTCAATAACAAAATACATTGCTGTTTGAAACCATCTTTTCAGGCAGAAGAAACCGTTATAGTATTTCATTGCAAACACATTCACTCCCTTCTTTATATATTCAGTCAATCAAGTCGTCCATTCACCACGTTGATCAATTCTATTAGATAAATTAAAGCAAACTTATGTTGACAATAAACAGCTTAAGACAGGTTTTGCATAGCTCTTCCAATTAATGATTGACAGCGCAAATAACTGACTGACTGACAAAGTTATGTAAGACAAAGAAAACAAAAAGTAAGAAATCAAGAAATACAAATATATGAAAAAGAATGTTTTAGTAACAATCCAGAAGGTAAGCAAAATTTACATTTTATTAACAGCTATGAACATTAAAACCGAATACACAAACATTAATGGTTCTTAACAATAAATATGTATGTATTTTTTAAGAGAAATGTCACGCCCCCTCTTTCAAAATCCCTAAAGTTAGATAAAGCGCATTAATAGCAAATTTGTTTAACATATGTATATACTGTATTTTATTATTTTTTTTAGTATTCCACGCCCGTTGTAAATATGTTTAAGATTATTAAATTGACCACTACCCTAGGCAACAAAATTTTATACACAAAGATACATACAAGACGTTACTAACTTTGCAGTTATTATTTACCCGGTAATATAAAGTATCATGCCCACTATTTCGCTTTTGTTATTTCTATCAATAAGTTGTGTTGTAACCGGATCTTAATATCTGAATTAAAATCTTCACAACAATTGGTCTATTGGAAGCAGTTAAAATGGCCTTCGCAAAATTTTAATATCAGCCATTACCAGAGACGATATAAAGAAAATCATATAAAAATCAATTGTTATAACATATTGTAGAAAATTATTAATTATTTTATTTTTTTTTTTTTAATGTGTAAAAAATTTCTTATCGATTATTTCTAGAATGTTTTTACAGTACGGTATACAAATTTCTTTTAAAATAAAGACACATATTTTTTTGGGATAGTTGTGATTATTTTATTGGATTATAAAGAAAACATGTTGGGATTACATATGTAATAAAATATATGTCAAACGATTCTTTGATAAAGATGTATCTGAGCGATGACGATTTTAAGCTCAGGGATTGCTTTTGGTTTATTCGAATATGCCTGAGATATCAGAACACCCCAAAGAAAATAATTGCATAAATTTGGTGTGCAGTTGACATAAAAATTTCGTAAGATAATTTACTCTGCAAATCGTTGCTGCAATAAATGGATTGTTTCATCGTGGAGTGGCACCGCTTTGCTGAAACTACATGTCGTCTAGGTCCATGTTGTCCAGTTGAGACCACAAAAACTCCATTGCAATTTCGGTCTCATCTTTAAAACAGCAAGGGCTAATCACGCCGTCTAACCAAACAAAATTTTCACCAGACTAAATATTGCTCGTTGTGGGTTCATTTGTTCTCAACATCGACAATTTCGTTTATTCATGAAGCCATTCATATTAAAATGCGCTTATCGAAGATGACTTTTTTAGAAAAATTTGCAATAACTTAATTTTTTTCCATTACCCATTGAATTGACTGCCGGCGCTTACCATGACTTGCTGGCTTGAGCTAATGAAGATGGTGGTGTCTTCCCACTCTCTTCGCTGCGTAGTGCTACGTAAAATTTTAAGTTGTTGAAAACGATGACGGATTGATGTTTTTGGGTTTTCTGCGATACTCTTATTTACAACAGCAATGTTTTCAAGAAACCGACCGTTATGTCAAGGCACAAGAGCCTTGCTGTGCATTCCGACCCATTTTCTTAAAATTTTTTACACACTCTTCGAATGGTTAACACATAAGGTGCACTTTTTCAAGTAAAAATCCTTCAAAGTTTGCAAGCGGTTTGAGCATAACTGTCCAAATTTTCGTAATAGGTTTTCACAATTATTTCGTAACGTACACCATTTTTAATAATCGGAATACAAATATATGACCTCTAACAAATTTAAGACTTATTACTTGCACAAAAAAATTTCATTTAATTAAAAAAGTAAATTTTTACTAATACACCCTTTACTTACTTAACACACTAGTCTAAAAAAATATCTGTGTAATACACCTTTAGCACTACTAATTCAAATGTAAACCAACAAATAAATTCAATTAAATGTTACTACTGAGTTGCAAAGATCTAATAAGACACGCTGATAGATGCAAAAAAAAAACCATTGCATTTCTAAACGTTAAAGCAACAGTGGACTTAATCGCCAAAAGTGTTCACCGGTCACATTGGAAATAAAAAATAAATGTTTTTGTTTCCTTTTCTCTCTTCTAAACCACTGTGTGTTAGAATGAGATACAAATAAGTAAAATAAATACTTAAACAAAAACAATAAAGTTGAAAAAACTGCAACTTTGCCTTATTTAACAAATCAAGCAAATTATATAGTCAAGGCCATTCGGTAGAAAACTTGATAGTAACATAAAACAAAACATAAAAACAAGAACTAAACCATAAAACTAGTTAATATAGATACTAAAATAAAAACGTTTTTAATATTTGTGTGTGTATGAGTATAAGTATAGGTGCATATGTACATACATCTGTATGCATGTTGATTCTAACATACTTAAATGCAAGAATATAAATCTAAATTCATTTGGCTTAGAGCTTAATTAATGTTTTACGCTTAGACAGAATGAAAATAAAAAGAAGAAATTAAAAATAAAAAAAAACTTTAGACACAAAGTAGAAGGTAAAAAAATTAAGACACCATTGCATTTAATGGATCTGCTAAATACTACTTAAATTATTTATTTATTTTAGTCAGTGACTAAATAATGCGATTTATGAGTGATGGAAAAAATTCGAGTTTTGTTATTCGTTTTGATGATACACGAATTTATTGCGCTGTTATAAAGAGTTTAAACTGTTTGGATGTCGAATTTTTATACCCTGTAGTGGCAAGAGTAAATATAGCTTTGTCCATTAGTAAATTCTTCAATATTTATTTTATAAAATCTTATAAAGAACGAAGTCGATTGATCCGTGTCTGTATGACGATATGGTATTTTTAAGCATTTATATCAACCTATATTTTTCTAACGTTTCAGTAATAAAGGGTGTTTTTTTAAGCCCGATAGAACTTGAAATTGTAAAAAATAACACAAAAAATAAATTGTAATCAAAATTTTTTTTTTATTCGAAAGATCAATATGTGACATTAACATTTGAAAATGATTTCGGGCATATGGGCACCGCGGCTGTTCTTGACGAAGCGCATTCTGGACGTCCAATTTTATCGCAAAATTTTGTTCAGCGATGAGGCGCATTTTTGGCTTAACGGGTTTGTTAATAAGCAAAATTGCCGCATATGGAGCGAGACCAATCCACAAGAGACCCTGCAGACTTCATTACATCCAGAAAAATGCACCGTTCGGTGCGGTTTTTACGCTGGTGGCATCATCGGACCTTATTTCTTCAAAAATGAGGCCGGAGCTCGCGTTACGGTCAATGGAGATCGTTACCGCACCATGATCAATGATTTTTTGTTCGAAAATATGGATGACATTGATCCGGAGGAGATGTGGTTTCAACAGGATGGCGCTACGTGCCATACGGCGAACGCAACCATCGACTTATTGAAATCAAAATTTGGCGATAAGTTGATTTCGAGAAATGGACCTGTCAATTGGCCTCCAAGGTCGTGCGATTTGACACCTCTCGATTATTTCCTGTGGGGCTACGTGAAGTCACTGGTTTATGCTGATAAACCAGCAACAATTGACGCCTTGGAGGCCAGCATTGTTCGTGTTATTCGTGACATACGGCCAGCAGTGCTCGAAAAAGTGGGCCAAAATTGGACGTCCAGAATGCGCTTCGTCAAGAACAGCCGCGGTGCCCATATGCCCGAAATCATTTTCAAATGTTAATGTCACGTATTGATCTTTCGAATAAAAAAAAAATTTTGATTACAATTTAAGTTTTTGTGTTATTTTTTACAGTTTCAAGTTCTATCGGGCTTAAAAAAACACCCTTTATTTTAGAATGTTTCGGTCTTGAAAACCAGTCAAATCGCTTTTTAATTAGCTGAGATATAAGCAAAACCATACGACTGATATTTACTGACAGCAAGGCGGCTATTAGGTCCCTGTGTACAGCACATCGAAAATTGCCCAGGAATGCCGGGTGTCTCTTAAGGAGATAGCTAGACATTCGACGGTTACCCTTGTGTGGGGATATTGATGGTTATAAAAGAGCTGATGCACTTGCAAAAGCCGGTACCACCTTAGATTCGGTTAAATCCAGTTGTGCTTTGGGTATTCGCTTATCAACGGGTAAGGAGCTGATCTCGCATCGATTCTATTTGTATGCCAAGGAAAGATGGGTGAGGGAACCCACTTGCTTGGAAACCAGGAAGATCTGGCCTGATATGGATGCACATAGGACACAATATGCGGTAAATATGCCCCGAATCCACCTTAGGAAGCTCATAGCGGTCATTACCGGTCACTGGCCTATAGGCACACATGCGAAAAGGCTAAATATTCCTTACGACTTCTGCAGAAGTTGCGATAACGAGGAAGAGGAGGAGACAGCTGAATATCTTTTCTGTAATTGTCCTGCATTTTAGGTCAGCGAATACTTGAAAATAAGACTTGTCTTTCCGCAGGTGATCTGGGAAAGATTCACACCTTTGTAAATAGGACGGGATGAATGAGGAACGACGGCCAGAGGACGTAGACAAACACGGGCGTTGGTGCCTACGGTATCGCAACGGGACCCTCGGAGAACATGCATGCATGTCTCTTAAAGCGGTTTTTTTAATAACTTTTTCGTCTTTTCAGACGATACATATCTGTTATTAATTCTCATTTAGTTGTTAAATATTAACAAAAAATATTTTATTTTTTTTCGCAAATTTTGATTTGAGAAACCGTCAGAAAGTTTTTCTTTTATTGAAAAAAAATAAGAAAAATGCCGCTGAAGCGCAACGAATAATAGTCTGTGCAGTTCAGAAGTGCTAATTTTTACACAGAAGACAAAGATCATCCAGACCTGTCGAAAAAGTTTAAAGACCAAGGGTTAGAGATATTACTCCATGAAGATTATTTTTAAACAAGCGTTTACGAATTTATTAGAAGCTACTTAAGCAATTTGAAAACATTTGCGAACAGTCGTATATAACCAAAAGCAAGGTACCATACGAATTGATACTTACTGAGAAACTTTGAAAGAGGATTTTGCATGCACGCTATAAGAAAATTATTTTTGCACTGAATTTATACTTGTGATAAAAAATGGATCCATTACGGTTACTTTAAGCGTAAGAGATCGTTAGTGAAGCCTGGTCAACTAGCTAAATCGACCTTAAAACTAAATACCCATAACACCAAATTAATACTCTGTAGTTGGTAGAACCAAAAGGCTGTTGTAATCTAGCCATACCATTACAGAAAACCTTTACCGAAGGCGACTTGATATGAGCATTGACCGAAAAATTCTGAACTATCTGTTTAAAAAATTATAGTTTAAAGAGTTTTAAAACAGCGATGAGTTAAGCTCTTTACTTTAATGGAATAAAAATTATAAATTTATTATTTCTAATTAATTCATCGATTTTCCTTTTTACTAAGTTAGAACGAAATTTGTTTACATACGGTCAAAGAGTGCTAATAAAATCGTAGCTGGTTTCGATAATGCGGAAATCCTCGGCTAGAGTCTGAAAATTTTTTTTCTAATATTCTTTTATTTTATCAACAAAAAAAATATAAGTAACTTACAGAACTTGGACCGCTTTGCGGGCCACAATAAAGTTTTTGTATTGCATTCATTAGGAGATCGATGTGGTCTAACACCATTTGTTAGGTATACAATAATTGTCATTAATAGTATTTCATTCCTTTGTGGGCATCGATACCCATTATTCGTTCCTTACCATTTTTGGTTGTTATTAAGAAATTTTTATCAAAAGTAGCTCGTTCTAAATTAAAACTAAATAGAGATTTAACATTTTTAGGAAATGACATCAAATGTTTATTGTATGGGGTGTACCAATTTCCCTATTCTGATTTAATTAATTTTGCGTCTTTAAAAGTATACTGATATCGCAGCCAATTGCACAGAATTAAAAGCCCATAACAATTATAGTTCTGCTGATATGTCACTAAAGGTGGTTTGGGGGAGGGTGTCGACCTAATTTGTTCCTATCCAATTATTGGAATGAATTGTAAAATTTATATTAAAATGTCTTATACCAGGATAAAACACTTACATTGTTAACGAACGACATTTGTTTTTTATTTATATGCAAATCTCTATACAGAAAAAATTATTGTTAAAATTTTTTTTATTAATTAATTGACTAATTGGTTTATTCCTAAATTTGAATTATATTTTTAATTAATTTAAATAATTCTTTTGATTGATATTTAATTTTGTATATAAACTTAGAAATTTCTATCAGTTGAAAAAGTACATTGAAAAATAAAGTATAAAAAAAATTTATTTTTTTTTCAAGAATTCATTTTGAAAGAAAGATTTAATAAAATTTTGAATAAGCATGTGAAATAGGGAGGTTTGCATTGCTAAAAACAGACTGATCCTAATATCTAAATATCATAGAGAGCTTAAACTTTATTGCAAAGAGACTGAGTTAATATTCCTTACAGTGCGATATATTCTGATGGAAGCTAACTTATTTGAATTCTTTCCCTTCTTTTGATGAAAATTTTTTAAGCGTACATTTTTTGTACCTAGGTTTAGTAGGATGCACACTTTTTACTCTTAAAAATATGACGTTTAGAAATGCCTTCTGTTCCTGTTTTTTTTTTTTTTTAATTTAAAACAGGTTCAATAAATACTTAATTTAAATTAATTCCAAATTTCAATTATAGATGGGATTAATGTAATTAAAACCATTTTTAAAAATTCTAGAATTTTTAATATTGTTTCAATTGATATTGATCGCAATATATTTTCAATTAAAAATATTAATTTTAGTTTAATTCATAGTAGTATTTTGATGATTGGAGCAAAGGAAACTTTAGTAACAAATTTAAGTTTAATGCATTTCAAACTTATTTTAAATTTTGTTATTATGGGGCAAATTTTTATTGAAGAGTATAAATTTATAATTATTTTTTTAATAATAATAAACATTTTTTAATGCAAATTTTTTTTATTAAAAGTTAAAACATGGATAACGCTGTAATTTTTCTGTATATGAGATATTTAATTGTAGTTTTAAAAACTAAGTAAAGTTTTTGGCTTCACATGACAAGTACCACATGACTAGTAACCAATTTAAGGCTTCTCATTATTTTACTCAAACATTTTTTTACCTTAAACACAAATTGCTCTTAGCTGTTATAAGACTTAAGGTTTTACTGCTTTAGATTTTTCTTCTACCAAATCATTATTTGTTATGGCTGTCATAACTTAAAGTTTATGACTCAATAAGGAACGTTAAACAAATGTAAGCCCTTTTACTGGCCTTTTGCCGGCAAAACTTGAAATGTTTAGTTTATAGAAATATTAGTACCATAATACTTTCTGCACATGCTAATTAGTGAATATTGTAGATGAATTCTTAGCTATATGTTAATTAAACAAAAAACCACAACAACAAAAATAAAGCAACTAATAATAATAGTGAAAAGAAAACATAAAATATTATAGAAATAATTATAAGCCAGTCGATAAACTTTAATGGTGGACTTCATAAGTTCTTTTTAATAACCATAATTTGATTTTGTTAAAAAAAAAGTAAATAAATCAAAGTATTTTTGTAGTAAATTAAGGTGAATGAACTTTTTTAAAATTTAAAAAAAAAATTAATAATATAACAAAATACATGCTTGTGTTTTACACAGTGGTAGACGATAGTACAGAAGCTCCGTCTAGGGAAGATCAATAAACTTTCTAAATATATTTTGTTGTTGTGTTTTAAAAATAAAAATAAAACATTAAGCATATTTCAATTCAATGCGGCATACTTGATGGGAGACTAATATATAGTGACATATTTGTGTGAACGCAGTTTTGGAAAATGTTTTACTCGTCCGTATTTTAATCCACTTTTAGTATCATATCATCTTTTAAAAGTTTCCAGTATATTTTTTTGTTAATTAATTTTTGTGGCTCATGTGTGTTGAAAGTTCTTCTTTTAGATCTGATAGTTCTGATATTTAGTTTAAATTATGCAAATAGCGGTACAAGAACTGAGAGCAAACTACTGCATTCGATCATGAATTTACTCGAACACTCGATGCTAGGGACACAACTACGACGAACGATAATTTTTTGGTCTCGAATATTCGCCTTAAAGATTAAACACATTTGTGTATATGAAACGACACACAATCATGACGTCGGACGAAAATCGACATACGCAGCGAACTTTGCAATAGATTTATTTCTACTTATTACGTCGATGGACAAGGAACGAATGGGTAAATGTGACAATGTTTGGTTTATGATTTGGTTTATTTTTTAGTGAATAAAGTCACTCTTTATTTTATATTATAATATTAAAAATTCATATACAAAATCGTTAATTATAGATAATGTTTTTACTTATGGTTTTATTAATGTCTAATTTTTGTTTTTTATATGTGTGCCCATACACTATTAGCTTAATTAACTTGGCGTACCCACCACCTTCTTTGAAAACGTTTATGTTAATTGTTTCGTTAAGTCTAACAAAAATTTAAATTTTTTTATTATTTTTGTTCTTTTTTTTCATATCAACTTATACATCAAGCACAACAGATTTTTTTGTGGATATTGCGCTTCATACGATGAATTTACGCAGCGAATTTTTACTGACGAATTCGTGGTGTTGGGCAAAATTTGTCGTTCGTCCCGAATGTATTCCTTGCATAAAGTTTCACCCAATTTCCACGATGATTTAAATCGTGGATTTTTTCAATCTCTTTTTATACCCTTCACCTGTGGTGCACAAGGGTATATATAGCTTTGTCATTCCGTTTGTAATTTCTACAATTTTCATTTCCGACCCCATAAAGTATATATTTTCTGAAAGCTTATGAATAGAGGAGTCGATTAAGCCCTGACCGTCTGTCCGTCTGTCCGTCTATCCGTCTGTCCGTCTGTCCGTCTGCCCGTCTGTCCGTGTGTTGGTTGAAATCAACTTTTAGAAGCAACTATATGTTCCTCAGATCTGTATATGGTATCAATCTCTTGGAAATATCCAGGAATGAATCGCTATTGAAATTCAGCACAATCGCCCCATAACTTTCTGAGATATGAGCAAAAAACCACGACCACCTCGTTTTTTTTCACAATTACAACAACAACATACATACATACATACATGTAAAAAACATACCAAACAAAAAAAATTACAAAAAAAAAATATTAAAAATAAGAAAAAAATAATAAAAAAAAACTACAAAAAAAAATTTTAAAAAAATTTAAAAAAAAATTTTTTAAAAATTTTTCTAAAAAAATTTTTTAAAAAAATTTAAAAAAAATTTTAAAAAAATATAAAAAAAAATAATAAAATATAAATAATATATTAAATAAAAAAAAATAAATTTTTTTTTTGGCTCAGCTGGGATTCGATGCCACATTTATTCTAACGTGTACGTATGCACGTATTTTATATGAGATGAATGGTGATACGAACAATTATTATTGCACGACTACACGTTGTGAAGGGTATATAAGATTCGGCACGGCCGAATATAGCACTGTTACTTGTTTTACTTGTGATCGTTTAATCTGTTTTACTTGATCTTTCTACTACTCTTTCTTCTCTACCCTTCTAGAAGACAAAAAACAAGTAACAGTGCTATATTCGGCCGTGCCGAATCTTATATACCCTTCACAACGTGTAGTCATGCAATAACAATTGTTTGTATCACCATTCATCCCATATAAAATACGTGCATACGTACGTACACGTTAGAATAAATGTGGCATCGAATCCCAGCTGAGCCAAAAAAATTTTAATTTATTTTATTTAATATATTATTTATATTTTATTATTTTTTTTATATTTTTTTTTATTTTTTTTAAATTTTTTTAAAAAATTTTTTAAAATTTTTTTTTTAAATTTTTTTAAAATTTTTTTTTGTAGTTTTTTATTATTTTTTTTTATTTTTAATATTTTTTTTTTTTTGTAATTTTTTTTGTTTGGTATGTTTTTTACATGTATGTATATATGTATGTTGTTGTTGTAATTGTGAAAAAAAAACGAGGTGGTCGTGGTTTTTTGCTCATATCTCAGAAAGTTATGGGGCGATTGTGCTAAATTTCAATAGCGATTCATTCCTGGATATTTCCAAGAGATTGATACCATATACAGATCTGAGGAACATATAGTTGCTTCTAAACGTTGATTTCAACCAACACACGGACAGACGGGCAGACGGACAGACGGATAGACGGACAGACGGACAGACGGTCAGGGCTTAATCGACTCCTCTATTCATAAGCTTTCAGAAAATATATACTTTATGGGGTCGGAAATGAAAATTGTAGAAATTACAAACGGAATGACAAAGCTATATATACCCTTGTGCACCACAGGTGAAGGGTATAAAAAACGTCGTGACTTTTTTTCTGCATCAACAAATGTTCTACTGAAAAATAACACAAAAAATTAAAAAAAAACTTAAATAATTTTGATTAAATGAAAAATAAACATGCAGCCAAACAAATGTCTTAAAATATAACCTATTTAAGCTGTAATCATTACAACAAAATTGTGGTATTAATTACTTTAGTTTACTTTGTTTACAAAATGTAGTAAATTTGAAGAAAAAAAAATTTGTTTGTACTTGTATCAAAATGTTTTTGTTTTTTTTTTGTTTTTGGTTTTTGGTTTAATTGGCATATAAAACTCAAATGTGGCTTAAACTCAGTCGACCGAAAATATATGTATTTATACGATTATAGCCAACTTATTTAATAGTACATAATGCTACTATGAACACATGTATTTTTACTCGTATGTTAAAAAATGTTTATAACATTAACTTAAACTAAATTTCAAAAGATTTACATAATTTTGTTACAAATTTTACATGAATTTAATTTTACCTTGACTAAAACATGCCCAAAAAAATTACAAAAGAAAAACGTTTGTACTTCATATGGTTGATAGAATTTTAGAAACCATCAGACAAATTATCTAACCAAATTATATGCGTTTAAAAAACTGTGTCATAGACTTTTAGTATTCACACTTATACTATTAAGTGTAACAAAAACGTTGTATCTCTTTTTGAAGCACATTACGGGCATAGTAAAAGTTATTATGAAAAAGAAGTGCAGATAGATAAAATTTATATATTCGGTTTCGTGTTTTGTTAAGTTATAACCCTATAAGCAACCGCGTAGTCGACTGAGGAAATAACTTACCTTAAGATAGCTTTTTATTAACTAACTATAAGCTAACTACAAAGTAATCCAGAAATACCCAAATTTAGGGCATACTTGGGAGTGTTGTTTTAGTTGTTTGTTTTTATACCCTTCACACAGTGAAACAGGGTATATATGGGTTTGTCATTCCGTTTGAAATTTCTACAATTTTCATTTCCGACCCCATAAAGTATATATTTTCTGAGAGCTTATGAATAGGGGAGCCGATCTGTCCGTCTGACCGTCTGTCCGTGTGTATGTTGAAATCAACTTTTTTAAGCCCCCCGACATCGCCTGGACCCGGGTGAGGTATTAAAATATCAGAAATATTCGAGAGTAGATCGGCATTGAAAATCAGAAACATCGGCACATAAACAACTGAGATATGAGCAAAAACCACATCGTTTTTTTTTTTAACACAAAAACAACATACATACATACAAACGTGGTATACTGGTTAGAGTAAACGTGACATCGAACCCCAGCTGAGCCCAAAAAAAAATTTTCTAATTTTTTTTTTTATTTTATATATTATTTATTTTTTTATTATTTTTTTTTTAATTTTTTTCAGCTTTTTTTTATTTTTTTTTAAATTTTTTTTTTATTTTTTTAATTTTTTTTTTTATTTTGCTTATTTCTTTTAATTTTTTTTTATATTTTATTTTTAATTTTTTTTATTGTTTTTTATTTTATATTTATTATTTATATTTTTATTATTTTTTATAATTTTTTTATATCTTTTTTTATTTTTTTTTATATATTTTTTTAACACACATACGTAAATTAATAATTTAACAATGTTTTTATTATATATATGTATGTTTTTTATATGTATGTACGTATTTAATATGAGATGAATGGTGATACAAACTATTGTTATTGCGTGACTACACGTTGAGAAGGGTATATAAGTTTCGGCATGGCCGAATATAGCACATTTACTTTTTTTTTGTTTTTACAGTTTTTTATGCTAAAAGTCAGTAAAGTTAGATTTTTGTAGTCAGTGAAAAGTAAGTAAGTATGGTGGATGAATGTATTGTAATAAGTAAATTATTTAATAAAATATATTAATTTCTTACATATTCCTAAAATTAAATTTAAAATATTTATCAAAAAATTTGAACAATAATTTTAAATAAAGTTAATTTATAGATTACTTAAATACAACTAACTTTAAGCTTTAACTTTTAAGCAGCAAACTTTAAACTAATTTTTAAGTAGCTAACTTTAAACTAACTTTTATGCAGCTGCCTTTAAGTAAGTTTAAAAGTCATCTAGAATCCGACAATTGACTACTGCGTATTACATCGCAATATAAAAAGCGTCAGTTAGCCCCGTTAAAAATAATCCAAACATCAACCAGCTCTTGTTGCTAAAAAGCTAACTTAAAGCTAGATTAAAGTTAGCTTCGCTGCTTATAGGGAAGCGTTGAAAGTCACTACACCAACACATATATATATATATACACATACATACCTATCAAATGAATTGATAATGACTTGATATTAAACACTTTCTTTACTGTCAAAATAAAATAATTACGGTCAAATGTAAAATACTAGTTTAATATAAAGTTTCGTTATTATACAAATTCTTTAGCATAAATACGAGTATTATAAAGTGATTTATTTTTTAAAAGAAAATTAAACAAAAATCTGATCAAAAAGTAATAAAGAATTTATCATTTATTCTCTAAACAAACAACGTAAAATTCATTAACACTTGCCACCAATAGAATTTAGAAAGTTTATAAAAAATGTATTTATGTATTTATGTATTTATGTATTTATATATATAAAAAAAAAACAAGTAACAGTGCTATATTCGGCCGTGCCGAATCTTATATACCCTTCACAACGTGTAGTCATGCAATAACAATCTCATATAAAATACGTGCATACGTACACGTTAGAATAAATGTGGCATCGAATCCCAGCTAAGCCAAAAAAATTTTATTTTATTTTATTTAATATATTATTTATATTTTATTATTTTTTTTATATTTTTTTTAAATTTTTTTAGAAAAATTTTTAAAAAATTTTTTAAAATTTTTTATTAAAATTTTTTTTAAAATTTTTTTTAAATTTTTTTTAAATTTTTTTTTTTTAGTTTTTTTTATTATTTTTTTTCTTATTTTTAATATTTTTTTTTTTGTAATTTTTTTTTGTTTGGTATGTTTTTTACATGTATGTATGTTGTTGTTGTAATTGTGAAAAAAAACGAGGTGGTCGTGGTTTTTTGCTCATATCTCAGAAAGTTATTGGGCGATTGTGCTGAATTTCAATAGCGATTCATTCCTGGATATTTCCAAGAGATTGATACCATATACAGATCTGAGGAACATATAGTTGCTTCTAAAAGTTGATTTCAACCAACACACGGACAGACGGGCAGACGGACAGGGCTTAATCGACTCCTCTATTCATAAGCTTTCAGAAAATATATACTTTATGGGATCGGAAATGAAAATTGTAGAAATTACAAACGGAATGACAAAGCTATATACCCTTGTGCACCACAGGTGAAGGGTATAAAAATATGTTAAAAATGTAAAGAATGTCAATAGTTGTTTCATTTATTAAGCTTAAGAACAATTGTTTATACTTTCCCTGAAGAAGCTACTCAATGTGGTAGCGAAATATTGGAAAAAAGTTATTTTTATAAAAAACTCAAGCTTTATAGATAAGAAAGATCGAAAACATTTACTTAATATTTAATATTTAATGTTAAAAATGTTTTTTATAAAAAATAATTCCAGATATTATATTGTACAAATTAACTACTAATTAAAAATCTTCTATAACAGATACGAGTATAAATGAAATTTTTTTAGAAAAAAAAATAGGAAAACTCTATGTCTTCATAAGATTATTACGATAAGTAATTACTAATAGTAATTACGATTAGTAATTTAAATAGTTAAAAGAGGGACATAAGTTAATGATTTAAAAATTTTAGGTTCAGTTGTCAATCTCATTAAGTTAACTTATGTTCTTCTTTTATCTGAAAGATTGAAAAACTCAAAAATTTGCGACTATAAAAAATATAAGTATAATGGCATAGAAAACATATAACAAGTTAGGAAGGCTATTTAATAAAACAAAAGATAAAATAGATAAATTTGAAATGTCTTATTTAGTGTATAAAATACCATGTAATGGTAATGATACTGAGAGTTGTGACAAGGTTTATGTAGGAACAACAAAAAATAAAGTAAAAACTAGAATTGCTGGACATAGATCTGATCAGAAATACAGGAACACTTCATTAACACAAAAAACAACATTATCATTACATTGCGCTATTTCTAATCATTATCCAGATTTCAATAATGCATTAATTTTAAACAAAGAAAATAATTACAGACGTAGAAGAAATATGTTAGAAGTGTTGCAAATTATTAAAGTACCACCTACACAGAGAATTAACTATAAGACTGATACTGCAAATGTTGCCCAAAATTATAGATTTTTAGTTAATAAGATCGAATAGTATTTGTTACTTTTGTAAATTATTACTATATAATGTGTAAATGAATTATTTTTGTTTGTTTGTATATTCCAAAAATTGTTTATATTTTGAAAAATAGTTTCCGCTTTTTTTACAAAATAGTTTTTCAATTTTTAATTGTTTCGAAGAAGCTACCCATTGTTTGGTAGCGAAATATTGGTTATTAAAAAATAATTTTTTAATAAAAAATAAAAAAAAGAGATCTCACGCTTGGATAAGCTAGGAACATCAATTTATTTTGAATTATTGAGGTTTTTGAATTAACGGGGCACCAATATTAGCAGTTTATTTGTATATCAATCCTTCTTCTATGCCCGCTACTTAAGTTTACTTCTATATATTAATGGAATAGAACTTTGCAGTATAAATTTCATCAATACAATTTTGTGATAAAAAAAATGTAGGAAGTCTCACACACACATACACCCATATATAATTTTGAAATTAATTTCTTTAAAAAAACTTTAAATTTATGCTAAAAATTTAAAATTTTACGTTTGATAATTTCGCAATAGTTTAGCAGTTAAACATGAATAACGTATTACTATTTATTATGTACGTTCAAACGTTTATATACCATTATTATAATTTTCTTATTTGTTTTGCAATATCTTGAGCATGCAGATATTTTATTCTAATCGTTAAATAAGTAAAGCAACAAAATAGCTGCACACTCAGTTTAACATTCTTTTGTAATTGCAACAATTACATAATTTTGTTTTTTTTTTGTATTTTTTTTATTGTTGTCGTTTTTATTTTAGCATTGCTTAGTTAAACGTTTTAACCAACTTTGTCTAAACCAGTTGTATTATTCTATTGCAAATACATACTTGTAGAAAAACAGAAACGATCAAAGTTAGCAACAATAAATACACATTTTTATACAAATTGCCATATTATGAATTGGCTTTTATTATTGTATGAAATACCTGCATATACCAGCAGACAGACAATTGAAAAGCGAACCTTGACTTATCTATAACATATACATGTATGTTTGTATGTACCTATGCACGCATGTATATGTGAAACGGATACAAGTGACGTTTTTGTGCTAAAGAATTATTTTTGTTTTTGCATTTATTTTACGATTTTTTAGCTCAGAGCTTCCCAAATACAGTAAACTAAAAAGTTTTATTTTGTACACACACGGAGAAAACAGTATCGGTTGTGAGAACCACAATTGTTGCCAATCGCAAAGTTTAGTTGCAATTGTAGAATTTTACGTTTGCATCTACCCGATTTCGTTTCGGCATATCATTATATAGTCGGCACTATAAAATTATAATTGCAATAGAAATTTTATAACCAAAAAAGAAAAATTCGTTTGAAATAACTGAACCATTCGATAAGCAATGAATTTGAGTTTTTGTTTTCTTGGTGTAAAGAAAACATCGGTTGTGAGCACAAAAATCTTATAGTTTAGTTGTGGTAGTAGAACTTCGTTTTGGAATATCAATGTATAGTCAGCATTAAAAATCTTGATTCTTGCAATAGGACTTTTAAAACCACAAAAGAAAAGTTCGATTACTGAACAATTTAATTGGCAATGAATTTGATATTTTTTTACAAAATGTTATATAAAACTAATTTTAGAAAATTTTCCCAACACAGAATATTTAAAAAAAAATTATATAAAATAATATTTGAAACTACAACAACTTATTTGAAATACTTTTTAAAGGAATAATACATACATATATCATTAAAATGTATGTAAATAACCAAAATAATTTAATAAATTTTGAGTTACAAGTATTTTTTAACTAACAAACAGTTTCTTAAAAACTTCTCTATTCAAAGAGATATAAAGATATGATATATGTAGCTGAAATTTTCTGAATTCCCTAATGGCAAAAGTCTTAAAAATTGCTTTTGTTTAAAACTATTTCCATTACCTCTTGTTTTCTTTTTAAAATTAAGGAATAATTTATTGTTAGTTGCTATATCTTTTTAAAAATTTTAATATATTTAAATGCTTTGTTTTAAAACATTCATACAAATTTTCTAATTTTAAGATTTATGTTAAATTTGTAACAAATACCAATACATATCTATTAATTATAAATTAAAAGATTTTACTTAAAAATTTAAAAATCGATTCTATTTAAAAGTTCTCTGTTTGCAGTTTATTTTCGGATTAACAAAATTCTTTAGTTATAAGAAATTTTTTTGGTTCCCTAATAGATTATTTTATAGAATTGTCTTTTATTTATTTTTTTATTTGTTTATTGTTCCTAATTACGACCTTTAAATAATTCTTTCTAAATTATTTATTTATATAAACTATTCATTATTCGATCTAAGAGTTTAAGTATCTCTGGTTAAGTTGGTTGGTTAAATTTAATTTGTTTGTTACACTTGTTTAATTTTTTTTTTTTTTAATTCAATTAGAATCAAAGGTCAATTATTTGTATTATTTGAAGCATGTCTGTTGCGAATAAAAGTTTCTGCTCTAAAATTTTGTGTTTTATTATACTTTTTATGTTGAAGTTTGTAATGAAATAAAAAAAAGAAAACAGTTTCACACCCACAGTGTATTGATCGAATAACATTCGCTTTCGGAGGTTAAAAAACCGGTATCTGTACCAGGGCTGAAAAATTCAGTGCTATAGTTTTTTCAGTACTTTTTCATTCAAGAAATACCGCAGTATCCCTCTACAATGTTTTGTTGTTGTTATTAGTATTAATATGTATATAAAATATAAAAGAAATATTGAGAAGAAGTAACAAATATTGTCCTAGGACTGTAAGCCACATATAAACTTGAACTAGAAACTGCATTCCGATTTTTTTCTTTTAATTGAGTCTAGTTGTCAGGATTTGCCGTTATGTCAAAAATTAAGAGAGTTGCACGACATACATATTTGTAAGTTAACTTAAGAACGGTTTACTCAATTCTGCAAAAACCAACCAATATTCTTTAATGAAAGTATATTTAAGGTAATATGTTAATAATATCTTGCTCCTAATATAAGGCTAAATCGCCACATATGAACGCAATCGTAATCGAACGATTGAGTTTGCTGTGCTTTCGGTATAGAGATTATAGTAAGAATTGTAAAATTACGATCATTTTCGTATGTCACAATTTCCCCCCTGCTCAGTATTATCAGAGATATCGTTAAAGTTTTGCAAAAAAATATTTACTACCACAATTTTTTTTTATAAATTCATAAAAAAAAGGATATAAATGCATTTTTGAAACAAAAAAAAATATAATAATATATTATAAAATATATCTGTAATAGTATTGCAGAGTATTTTTGTTATACAATAATATTAATAGAATATATTGGCATTCAAATATATTCTAAGCAAAATCTAACAAAAAATTAGTAAATTTTTTTAAATCAAGCACAACTTAGTAGCCTAGTTGGTTTGTTTGAATTTGTTTAAGTTTTTGGTAGAATATGATTACTTTAAGTTAAAAGCACAAGGTATAATAACTTAGAAATAAAATGTTCATTATAAATATTTTTTACATATAAATGTTTTTAAAAAGTATTTTCTTATTAAAATTAAATGTGCAAGAGCTCTGTATTAACACTTGAAACATTAAAAAGTTGTAGATAACAGTAAGTGTCAATATATAGTATTTAATTGACACAATGAAGAAATCTAAACCTGTACTTTCTAAAAAAGTTAAAAAGCATGAACATGTGTATATTACGTCAAATTTTAATACTCAGAAAATTAGTTCATTCTAACTAATACAAAAAAATTTATTATGGAAATAGTTTTCAAGCTCCTAAATAATTTTTGAACTCCTTAAAGACATCAGATTATTAACCATGATCTCAAAAATTATTTTTGATAAAAACCAAGAAATCGGTTTTAAACAAACTGAGATATAAGCACCAAAATACAACTAACTATACAAAATAAAATATCCAAGATGGCGTCCTAGATTAAATGTAGAGAATATGAGTCAAATATAGTAGTTACTGCTTTGTGCTTTTTAATCTAGTAGAATTTAATAAACTATTAAAATCCAACATGGCGTCTGAAGCAAAATGGCGGAATTTTCCTTTTTTAACCCTATCAATATTTATAAAATATTGTGTAAAAATTAATTATAAAAACTATTTTATAAAAAATAAATTTTAATTTTAATAAACTGTGTACTTTTAGCACTTCCATTTTATCTCTCTTATTTATTAAAAACAAAATTTTTTTTTTCCATTGAAATCCTTGAATTAATACTTATTAAGTAATTTTGAGAAAATGATGAGTTTAGCAAAATTATTTTGGTTGTAGCATCCCTGTCATCAACATACAGTCTTGTTGTGTGTGATTATTTTCGTGCGACGTACAGTGAATAGTAAAACGAAAAACTTCGGAATTTCAATTTCCATTATTCACACATCTGAATAATCCAAAAAAATATAACAACTACAACGAAAACCCACCGAACTGGTACCATCATGTTTATCAGCCACAGCTTGCTTTTGTTGTTGTTGTTTTTAAATCGAACTTTTGTAGTTGCAATTTTAATAAAAAGTTTATATGTTGCCAATAATTTGTCTGCCGGTAATAAACCGATTAAAGCAATATTTTCCATTAATGTTCCATTACATTTGTATATCTTGTAGTAACATTCAGCAAACCGATTAGGAAGTTATCTAAGAGCTGAAATATCTGACGCAGAAACAATCGTATTCTTCTGTTCATATCAAAGCTTGTTATGCTCCACATAACTGTAAAATTTTCAAAAGTATATCTGATAAATTGATATTATATAAGAGTCTGAAGTATACGTGGGGGATTAAAAAAATTTGATTGCAACATATACACGAAAAGATGGATAGATATAGATAAATTATTTCTTGTTTATAAAATGATTCAGAATATATGTAGGTACTCAAATAAATATTGTAGAAATTACAACCGAAATGACAACTGATATATATGTACTTACAAGATTTTCGTGTGTTCCTATAAAAATATTTCTTTAAGTTTGCTTTAAAAAAATGTTAAGAGTAAAAACCTATTTTGTTGGGAGGTTCAGTACTATTTAGAAATCTCAATTTATCATACCTGATTTAGACATATACATGTATAGAATCGGATAATTTGTTACTTTTATTCATTTTTCCAAACAATCCGGCAATTTTTTTTTTTTTAAAAATTTTATTTTAGAATACAAGATTAAACATTTTTTAATTAATTAAAATATTGATGTGCTTAGAATAAAAATTTTGAAATTTGGAAATGTTTTTCTGCCGACTAGATTTGGTGTAAATAACCTATTCAGCAGCTCATTTGTTGAACACCATGTTATTGCCGAATTTATTCCAGATCAACAAGATTTTTTTTTTTTTTTAAATGAAATATTCAACAAAAATTGCGAATATGACTATCTCTGTTTATCGGTATACATTAAAAACAAATTTTATAAATTTTTAAGCTTTTTTGAAAATGTTTAATTTTGTACAAAACTCCACATTCATAGAAACGTACGTATTGCTGCTATTATGTAGCAATCTAAATTAATTTCGCAATTTTCTAGGAATTTTTCTTTAAATTATTTTTGAACAAAAAAAAATTACATTGAAAAGTAATAGTTGTATTTTAAAATTGATAGATTAAATTGTTTATTAAATGCAAATTTTTATTTAGAATTTACCGCACCAAAAAATGCAAACACATTTAAATTATCTAAGAAACAGGTTAAAAAACACGTTAAACTTTAATAAAAAAAACTACATGAGACAAGTAGAAGTAAATAATAATAAAAGTATAAGAATTGTTAGTATTTTAAAAAAGTAAGACGTGATTGAAGTAAAAACCGCTCCTCTAAACAACAGAAAAAAAATGCTTAAATGTTTCCAAACATTGAAATACGAATAATACTAATAAAAGAAACTAATGGTTGCAACAAACTGTTAATCAGTGTTTCCTAAAGGATTTCATAAGATCCAAAGTTATGTGATGAAAAGATATTTTTCTAGACTTTTATAAACATTTTAGTATAAATATAATTGGAGGCATATGTTTAACTTATTGTTTATTTATAAAATGAATAAAAAAGTTTAATGCTTGATTTCAAAGCAATTTCATATAGAATCTCCATTAATTGCAAATTTTTCATAAAATTGTTTATAGATTGAAAAATATACATAGAAATACATCCCTGTTAGTAATCCGAGTGATATTTATTAATTCGGAATTGCCATAACCTTATTGTTATATAGAAAACAAAAACACTGCAATGGCAATTTCGAACAACTTAAGTTAACTTGGATACAAAACATTTATATACACAAAAAAAACTGTGCAAAAAATGTTTTTATGAAATTTATAATATACTGGGTGTTTTTAAAGAGGTATAGACGTTTTATCAGCTGTCAAGTAATTTATTTTAGCATTTGAACGTAAATAGACTGCCGAATGAATAGCAAGGCTCAGATTCGGTGAATGAGTCCAAAACAAGATTGCCGTTGATCCCGATTTTCATAAGCGATAAAGCTCACTGTTGCTTAAACGAAAACGTCAATAAACAAAACTGCCGTATTTGGGGTATATGTTGAGATATCCTTGTCCGTTTTTATGTCCGTTTTAAGTTCAGTTTTTTCCTATATTTTAAAAAAAAAAAAAATAAAAAATTTAACCCTAGAATAATTTAAAGACATATTTGTTACTACTTGTAAGTACTATATATGCCTATAGGGATATTCGTAAATAATTGGTCACTAATCGGCAAAGTTATGGGCAAAATTATTTAGAAAAATATATACTTTTTTTAAATATAAAAATCAAATTCCAAATTCAAATTAAAAATATTAAATTAAATATGTATATAGTTTTTCAAGCTTCTAAATACTGTTTGGACTGCCTAGTTACACAAAATTGCAACCTTTAGCCTCGAAAATTATTCCCGAGAGAAATAAAAAAATTATTTTGAAATAAACTGAGATATAAACACCAAATTTAACTACTTTCTAAACTTAACAAACAACAACTTTTTTAGTTTTATTTTTTTCAGCTTCTAGACAACCCCCAGAGTATATATGAATGTCACAGAGAAGGGCTTGACTATTAACCATGATGACCGCCACTGTAGAATGGCATAAAATTAATTTGTGTATTGGTCAAATCTAGTATTTAAAAAAATAAAGACTGGAAAAAAAAGGCCTTGACCAGTAGAATACAGCAAATTATGAAAAAGTGTAAACTCTAAGATGGCGTCTAAAACAACCCTACAATATGAGTATCACATGAAACGGCTTGACTACTAGAATACTATTTAAAAATTTATAATCAGATATGGCGTCGGCATTGATAAAGCAACCGTATTTTTTTAAACTCTTGAAAAAAAATTGTAGTAAATTTAATTTAGTAAGCCTTCAAAAAATCCCGAATAAAACTGAGTTTAAAACATAAAAATTTAAATCAAAATTAAAATATAATTCAAATTGAAAGTTCAAAATGTAATATTTAAAGTACAACAAAAATATTATTATTTTATAATCTATTAGAAAAAAATAAAAGAGACGGAAAGTTTTCCGTTTTTAAAAAATTTGAACTAATTTGGCCTTTATATAACAAGTTTGGAATTAGTATAGCAACATTCTATTAACAAAAGTAAAACAATTTACCACCTTCCACTCTTGACATTTTTAGATTTGGTAGTATATTGTTTTATAGCAAGTTTGCTTATAACGATAATTTGCAACAAGAGGGTCATAACTCCAAAATCATTTTTTTGGGTATAATAAAATAAAGTTGTACCATAACTGATAGAAGTGTCAATTGTTTTATAAAAATCTTTAATTTTCAATTTTATTTCATTTTTGTTATAACTTTTATTTTGTGGAAAAATTCATTCGCCTGTATTCTGCATTCCGAGTGAAATTAAATCACTCGGAATTGCCATTGTAGTGTTCTTGTTTATAACAACAGTTTCATAGCAATTTCCAGTGATTGAAATTCACTCGAAATGCGGACACAAGCGATAATCTTACATTTTCATTTTGTTTTATATTTAAAATGATTACATTCAATTTCACAATTCATAACCTCATCGTAAAAGTCGTACATCGTTGAATAATAATATTCTGTATATCACATACAACAATTTTTCCAATGTTTATATTAAGATGTGTAATTACATCAGAGATGAACAAATTAATTCGTTTGTCTTTTTTATACCCTTCACACAGTAAAAAAGGGTATATATAGGTTTGTCATTCCGTGTGAAATTTCTACAATTTTCATTTCCGACCCCATAAAGTATATATTTTCTGAAAGCTTATGAATAGGGGAGTCGATTAAGCTCTGTCAGTCTGTTCGTTTGACCGTCTGTCCGTCTGTATGTTGAAATCAACTTTTTGAAGCCCCCCGACATCGCTTGAACCTAGGTGAGGTACTAAAATATCAGAAATATTCGGGAGTAGAACGGTATTGAAAATCAGAAACATCGGTACATAAACAACTGAGATATGAGCAAAAACCCACGACCACCTCGATTTTTTTTCCCAAAAAACAACATTACAACAACAACATACATACATACAAATGTGTATACTGGTTAAAGTAAACATGGCATCGAATCCCAGCTGAGCCAAAAAAAAAATTTTTTTATTTTTTATTTAATATATTATTTATATTTTCATTATTTTTATACCCTTCACACAGTGAAAAAGGGTATATATAGGTTTGTCATTCCGTGTGAAACTTCTACAATTTTCATTTCCGACCCCATAAAGTATATATTTTCTGAAAGCTTATGAATAGAGGAGTCGATTAAGCCCTGACCGTCTGTCCGTCTGTCCGTCTGACCGTCTGTCCGTGTGTATGTTGAAATCAACTTTTTGAAGCCCCCCGACATAGGTTGGACCCGGGTAAGGTATTAAAATATCAGAAATATTCGGGAGTAGATCGGTATTGAAAATCAGAAACATCGGTACATAAACAACTGAGATATGAGCAAAAACCCACGACCACCTCGATTTTCTTTTCATAAAAACAACATTACAACAACAACATACATACATACAAACGTGTATACTGGTTAGAGAAAACGTGGCATCGAATCCCAGCTGAGGCAAAAAATTTTTTTTTTAAATTTTTTTAAAATTTTTTTTTTAATTTTTTTTTTATTTTTTTTTTATTTTTTATTTAATATATTATATATATTTTTATTATTATTTTTTTTTTATTTTTTTTATTTTTTTTTTTTTAATTTTTTTTTTATTTTTTTTTTTGTTTTATATATATTATATATGTATATAATAATTTTTTTTTTTTTAATTTTTTTTTTTAATTTTTTTTTTTTAAATTTTTTTTTTATTTTTTATTTTTTTTTTTGTTTTTTTTAAACATACATACGTGAATTTACTGTTATTGCATGACTACACGTTGTGAAGGGTATATAAGATTCGGCACGGCCGAATATAGCGCTTTTACTTGTTTTTGTTTGTTTTATATTTATTATATATATTTTAATTTTTTTTTAAATTTTTTTTTTAACATACATACGTAAATTTATAATTTTACAATGGGATGTTTTTATATATGTATGTTTTTTATATGTATGTACGTATTTAATATGGGATGAATGGTGATACAAGCTACTGTTATTGCATGACTACACGTTGTGAAGGGTATATAAGATTCGGCAAGGCAGAATATAGCGCTTTTACTTGTTTTTATAAAAATTGACATCACGTAACTGACAAATTTTTTTCTAGTTTAATATATTGAAGTGAATTTTTATCAACATACAACTTCTACGATAGGTTTTGAATTGGACAAATATGTTAGAGATAGAATAAGTTTTGTAATGTTTCTTAGGTGTTAATTTTTAATAACAAAATGTTCTTTAAATGTGTACTTTAATTTCTTATATTTATACCTACATGATTGATCTGTTGATTATGAAAATTTTGCTGAATATATGAACGATACTTAAAAGTCACATAAATTTTATCAATTCAAATTGTGATTTATGACACTTTTAAGGTTAATGACTGATATGTATTATTATTTTAATTTAAAACGGGTTTAAGTTTAACGTAAAGTTTACAAGTATAAATACACAGCTTCTGAATTACATATTAAATAAATAATAAAAAGCAATAGTAAATTGTGAAATATTTTAATACATATTGAAAAAATCTTTTGGGTTCATTAGATGATGCATACATGTTGTAAAACAAAAGCGAAAGGTTTAAAACTAGTTTTTTTTTATCTTAGAAACAGGATCAACGATTTTGTCACGTAATGCTATAAGAAATAAATAAAAGATTTTGTTATTATATGTCTCTGCATCTACCTAAAGTTGTCTCAAGTTTTGCACTTTACTGTCTATACTAAACAAATGCATAATTAATTAATTTGTCTTTTAACTGTTTGGCTGTTCTTGCAGATTACTTAGAAGATTGTATGCACAAGATAATAAATTAAATATTTTATTAACTTTCTTTCACAAAGTCATGACTTCTTCAAAATGTTATTCTTATTTATATTTATGGAATGAACAACTGTGAAGAGACGTGCAAAAACTTTAACACTTGACCACCTTTTGGGGCTAACAAAAATAAAAACAAACAAAAAAATTAAGCAAACCTTTTGAACCAGCCCAAAACAATACAAAAACAGTAACATTGATTTAAACTTTAAATTATATGCTACGATGAGTACTAATTAAATAACAAAAGCATGATGAGATCATGCACTCTACCTTTTTTAACTTTTGGTGAATTTATCACCGTTAAATAAATGTTCAGCGAGTGAGAAAAGATCACTTGCCTCTTTATTTATTATTATTATTTGTAATTTTTATTTTCCGTTGGCATTGTTTTAAAAGACTTTTACTTTTAAGCTTCAACCTGCCATACCAGTGACATTTCAGCATTAATTTTATATCAACAAAAAGGCAAATAGCAAAACATTGCAAAAATCTATGTAGGTTGGACCAAAAGCACGCTACCAACAATATTAAAAAGTTTACAAACAATTTCTGACTTTTAAATAATCAAAAAATTAAATAAAATACAAGAATTTTTATTAAATTTTTTTTTTGTAAATTTTTTTAAAAGAAGAAATATTATGTTTCTGTGATGTTTCATGTTACATCTCCAAGTAAAAATAAAATATTGTAGATAAACAACGCGCGAACCTAAACGATTTCCGAATTTTGAATACTGAATTTAAAGAGTAAAGAAAAAATTTCTAATAACAAAATCATTTATATTTGCTTTAAAACTTTTGCATGTATGTATTTTAAAGTACTTGTTATTTAATGGCTTTCCAACAAACATTTTTTATTCAAAATTTAAAACTTTTGCAAGTCTTGAACTACGGCTAAGATGTAGATATATTTTCATATACTCGAAATTAAGTTTAAAAAATTTAATTTTAAGACAAAAATTTTGAAATCTAACTGATGTATGCATACAAATTATTGAAGGTATATACATAGAGTGTTTATATAACTAAATTTCTATTGAAATTTCATTTATTAACCAGTGATACTTTTAATATATGGCAGTAAATTAATATATTAAAAATTTTCTTATCACTCAAAATCATATTAGAATATCAGCAGTTATCGATTTTTTTAACTTTTAACATAGTTTGAAAGTACTATACGCTTTAAAACATATGGTCAAAATTTTAAAATAAAAATCCGTTACAATTAAGCACCGCTCTTTAAAAAATCTTTAATATATTGAAAAGTTTTGCCTAAACGAAAAAGGTTTTTATATGTAAGTTCCATTTTTGAGTACTTTAACCTTGCTAAACACTTTTATCGGTTTAAAAATTAACTTTAAGTTTGGGCAATGGAGGAACACGTCAGAAAATGGCAAAATACTGATGTCGGTAAAGTGTCCAAATCATAAAAAAAAAATCGAAGGAGATTATTAAACTGAGTTTACCAACACTTAGAAGACTAACTAGTATAATAACACGTCAAGTGGCGATGAGAACTTATGTAGCTCACATGGGACTGTCGGATGAAACGACATATAGAGTGTGCCAGGAAATGGATGAACATTATCTTTGTCAATGTCCTGGGTTTCGGCATAATAGTCGCGTGTGGATACTAAGCCGGACTTGGATTGCATAAGGAATTCTAATTAGATGATGGATAAGAAATTTCAATGACTGGAATGGGTTTTTTAATTAGTCTATAGATTAAAAAAAATTTGAATTATGGTTATTAGATGAACCTCATTTCTGTAGAGCGCACAACTTGCCAATTGGGCATACGTGTATACCTGTCATTGGTTTGGTTTTTAGTGCCTCTCTTTTTATTTATATAAATTAGTCCCCAATTTGATTTATAGACATTATTAAATTAATAAAAATAATTTTTAAAAATTAAAGTAATTAGGTTAGGTTAAACAAGTAAGAGTGCTATATTTGGCCGTGTTGAGTCTTATATACCTTTCACAACGTGTAGTAATGCAATAACAATTGTTTGTATCAACATTCATTTCATTAATAAAAAATACGTATATACATACATATCTGTGGCTTTCATGGGCAACCACGTATGTCTTAAAATCAAATTTTTTACGAGAGCTAAAACACCGTGTTAGTGCTGAGCGATTTTTGAATATATATAGATAGAAGTTATGTTGTTATGCCATTAAAATAATCGGGATCGGTCCATCTTATTTGAGAAATTTTTAGAACCAAGTGAAGGCCGTCTAAAACCAAGCAATATGGCATTATTAACTCAAAATCGTATTAAATGAACATACGCGGTTGCCCATGAAAACCACAGATATATGTTTCATTATCTTTATAACGACTTTATACGCTTAAAAACATTGTAAAATTATAAATTGAGCTTATGTATGTGTTTAAAAAAATAAGAGAAAAAAAAAACAAATGAAAAAATATTTCGTCTTAACTGGGCTTCGAACTTAAGTTCATCAAGTTTGTATTGGTGTAAATAGACGATGTGGTCAAGGTTTCTTCTTCATATCTCAGTTATTTACAAAGCAATTATTCAATACCGATTTGCTCCCGAATATTTCTGATATTTTGGTACCTTACGCGGGTCTTGAAAATGTCTGGGGGCTTCAAAAAGTTGATTTCAGACAGACGGACAATACTTAATTGACTCCCATATTTATAAGCTTTCAGAAAATATATACTTTATGCGGTCGGAAATGAAAATTATAGAAATGTCACATGGAATGACAAACCTATATATAACCTTACACTTACTGTGAAGGGTATAAAAATAGGGGCATTCAAAGTCCACACCCATAAATGGTATAAACATATTCCCAATTGGCATATTATGCACTCTAAAGGAATGAAATAAAACAGATCCATAATCCCAAAACTCAGTTAATAGTTTAGTTTTGACTAAGTCAAGAGCACAGTTCCTTCGATGTAATTCCTTAGGGATTTCCAATTTGTTTTAACTGATTCTTTAATACAGTTAAATTTCTTTTCCAAATATATTTTCAATTACAATTATTAATTTTTATTTTATCAATCATTTGATGATTGGAGCCAAACCAAATAGAATTTAATTAATGATATTAATTTCGTAATTGAAATTCATATTTATTTTTTTCTGTGTACATAGTACAAAATTATTCCCTCCCGAAGGTACTCTAATGTAGAGTATAACCATCATGGTTGTGCATAGGAAATTAAAAAAAAAAAAATTTTTTTGTTTAATCTAACAGCAAGATGAAAACCACGAAAATCAAAATGTCAAAAGCATAAACCAAACTACTAAAAAACAAATATTTTGATTTCTATTCAAATAAAACTTTATGAGTGCCAGGTTAAAGTTCAACTATACAATATTAAACTTGCAAACTTTTTTTATTCTTTAGTTCACAAAAAAAATTTTTAACCTAAAAAACCTTTTTTTTACCTTATTCAATAATTTTAAATAAATTTTGCACTTACCATTTCTTTACGTAATGTTGCAATTTGTGTATCCAATTTACTACCCGGTATCGCTGGTGGTATTTCCGATATTGTTTCGTTGCCATTTATTTCTTTTAATGGTGTTGTCGTTGTCGATATTGTTGTTGTTGTTGCTGCTGCTGTAGATGCGGTTGCTGTTGTCACAGACGACGTATTATTTAATTTATCACATGCATCTTTAAGTGCATTACAATTCTTATTATTTATATTTAGATTATTGTTATTTTCTTTTTGGTTTTCATATTTCTTTAAGTCATTATTATTTTTAATATTTTTTATATCGGTATCAACATCACTGACAAGGCCTGAATCAGAGGCCAGCATTTTATTTATACCGCTGAGACTTTTTGGTAACGGTGGTAGATCATTGATTGACATTATTCTTAAAAGAGATAATAAGAAGAAACATAAATTAAAAAAGAAATTTTAAATTTTCGAATATATAAATTATTTACTCTAAAATATTTCAAATATACTTGAAACTGATACATATACTACAACTGAAAAAACAAACAACAGAAAGTAGGGCAGTTCCCCTTTGTAATGTTTACAGTAACTTAAAAAAGTCATGTCGGCCAAAAAATGTAATTAAATCGTGAACACTTACTTCCCTGCAATTATTTTTTACAACTTTCGATGTATTTTTATAAACAACAGTGCATCTACGAACTCAATTCGATTTTTAGCGATGAAGCTCCCTCGAAGACTTCTGTTTATTCATGGTTTACTGAGTTCAATCGTTTCCGTAGTTCGCTCAACTACAATTTTCGTGAAGGTCGTCTAAAATCGATTGTTGATCCACAAAACGCTGTAGCTGTGCGTACTGTGATACCGCAAGATCGTCATTTCACTTATTGTGATATTAAGGCAACCTTAAATATTAGCGTTATAAATTGAATTTTTATTTATCGAACTTTTCGGATTGAAATAATATTTAAATTTTAAATCAGGCTTGAGTTTATATTACCATTCTTATTGTAACAAAGAATATTTTTAATTGTAATAAATGAAAAACTAATCTGAAATTTTTTTTACCGACACTAGCCGTGTGGAATGCATCATCATCAGAACTCTTTGATCGGTGGTAACATGTTAGTTGTAAATATCATCTATTTAACTCCCGGGATTTAAGTTAATTGAATTCGGTAACTATGAAACTATTTAAATTAGAAAGATTTGTTTGCGTTTAATCTCACATACTTTGAAAATAGTTTAACAAAAACGCTCGTGTAAATTAGTCACACAAAATAATAAAAAAATACGATGTGGCAGGTAACGAATCGTGAATCTAAGCGTGAGCTGAAAAATTCATCAATAGTCGACTGCATGGGACTAGTAAAATCCTACAAAAGTCATTCAAAACGCATTCCAAATGCATGTTTTGGAGGTACCTTAATTGGAATGGAAAAAGAGAATCAAAGATTGTTTCACATGTATGCAAAAGTGTATTAGTGTTCAGGGAGAATATTATGAAAAGCAATAAAGCCATTTCCAATAATTTTTTTCTATGATTTTTTGTCTCTAATCTAACCTAATACTATAGAGTTTGCAATTTCGACATTAGAAATTAGTCATTAAAAATTTTAATATTAGAATTTATTTTCAAAAGATTAATGAGCGTCCCAAAATCAAGAATCTTAAACATTGCATGAAACAAATTCTATTGCAAATGTAATGGGTTGTTGAATCAAATGAAATTCCCATGAGTAAATAGTAATTTTTATTGCTTGTTCGTTGAAGTAATTTATTCTAAGCCGATCAGAATATTTTCTTAATTGTGAGTGTGTTACTAGATTTTTAGGCATAACAATAATATCTAGCATGTTTTGCGGTCGACCCATTTAAATGTAATCTGGTTGTAAAAGTAACTTTTACTTTTTTTATCTTACACTCATATTTTTTGCACAACTGTTAGTATCAATTTTTTACGATTATAACTTCTAAAGTACTGAACCAATTTTAATAAACAAGATTGTGCACATCTGCTGTAAAATTTCTTTTAAGTGATATGGAGTGTTTTATTAAGATCTGTTGTAAATGTAAATGTAAACTGCGACACAAAACATTGACTTGCCTATTAATATATACTTAAGATACACATTTACGCATGTGGGATTAAAAAACTGAATAGATTAAAATAACACTCAGAAAACTTTGAATTATAACATCCTATTCTCCCACTGTAACAAATTCGACCGAATTCTATAAATCTTTTTTAGCTGTTACAACAAACAACTGTGTGACTTGGTGCCACCAAGAATATTAAAAAAAAAACTTTAATTAAAAAAAATTCGACCTAGATGTATTTTTTTTTTAATTTTCCCCCTTATTTGTTGTTTTTTTTACTCCAAACGAATCTACTTATGTGGTTTAATTACAAAATTCATCACCGGTATCATCTAGAATAACAATCAATTCTGCCGTCAAATAAACGTAAATAATATTGAATTGATTTATTCTAAGATGGCTGACTAACAAATCTTAGTTAGTCTGTCCTCATGTTATTTTTATTACCAATATTCCAAATAAATTATTATATAAAAGCTACAACAACAAAAAAAAACATCACAAACAATCGTCTAAAGTTTCTATTGTTTCTGAAGCAACAATAATAAAAAATTCTTTGCTCTGCATCGAGAAAAAAATGTCATAAATTGTAATCAATAAATATCATGCTAGTTGAACGTGATTTCTGGGTCATAATCTATGTGTATTAAAGAAGAAGAAAAAACTATAACAAAAATTAAAACCAAACCGAACAAAAACCGTACCAATGAACCAATCATCCATCCGTTCAGCTAGCAAAAGGTATGACAATGTTAACACACACACACACATGCTACCATACACATGACTGCATAAATGCTGTTGAAGCAACTCTAATTTATGTTGCAATGTTAAAATGTCGTGACGCTAATAAACAACAACATTAGCAACAACAGCAAGAGCAACAGCTAAAGCAACGAGCAGCAACTAACAACAAAATAACAAATAGATTAGTTAATACGTTAGATTATTTTACAACTATTACTAGTACAAACGAATGAACGAACAAAAAAAAAATGAATAAATAAATGTATAAACTAGATTTTAATAAACACTACTAAGAGTTAAGAGGATATAATAGAATTTTAACAGAGTTTGTACTCAACGGTATACAATTGAAAAGCTTAAGTAATCCTATAAAGAATTACTATAAAGTTTTCTATAAGTAAAGAATTTAAATTTATTATAAATCATTTTTATTCTGACTTTAGTTCATTTTGCCATTAATAAACTTCTTTAAACATTTTTTAAATTAAATTTAATTGTAATCATTTGAAAATATTGAAAACCTATTCCAATATTAGCTACGATTTCATCATCAGCACTCTTTATCGGTACACTCATATGTAATTTTAAACTACTATTTTTGTTACAATTTAATGAAATTAGAATTAGGGAAGCACAGATTTCATTTTTAAATGTGTCTTTTTCTTTTCTCTCTTTCAAATAGTTTTTTTAATTTTAAAGAGTGTTGATGATGAAATCGTAGCTGTTTTCAAAAATGCATTCCACTCGGCTAGTTTTTAATTTTTAAAACTAATATTCAAATTTTTATTTTTGTAATTATTTTAAAATTCTTTAATTACTCTTATAATAAATACAATGTAATTTAATTTTAAAAAATGTTTAAGGAAGTTTAATAATAGTTTAATGTACTTAAGACAGAATGAATAAAAATGATTTGTAATAAATATAAAAATAAACAAGTAAGAGTGAAACATACGGCCGTGCCGAATCTGATAATACCCTTCACCATCATGTACATAGGTATAATCACACATAGTAGATTAACCTATATTTCATGTTATTCGCCATTTTTCCTTATTATTTTCGACGTCATCCTTAATTTTGAATTTATATGTAGTTAACTGTATTCTACTCGTCAAGCCGTTTAATTTGATACCCATATTGATGGGGTTAAAAAAATTTTATCCACCATTTTTTTCGACGCCATCTTGGATTTGAAATTTTTTAATAATTTACTGTATTTTACTAGTCAAGTCCTTTCATTTGAAACCAATATTGAGGGTGTTCAAGAAGTTACATTTTAAATACCAGATTTGACTTATATATAAATTTATTGCCCGCCATTTTGTAGCGGCGGCCAACATGAATTTTAATTTTTTTATAGTGCTTATATTGCGCTAGTCAAGTTCTTTCAGATGATACCAACATTGACTCTCTCTCGGTTGTCTAGAAGTTGAAAACAAACAAAATTTTTCACGAATATCTCTAGAGGCACATTATATCTACAAATAGTAACAAAGGTACCTATAAATTATTCTATGACTGAAAAATTTTAATTTTGGTAGTAAAAATATGCGAAAAAACAGAGGCAGTCGCGTTTTTTTGCTCATATCTCAGAAAGTTACGACGCGATTTTGCTGAATTTCAATAGCGATTCACTCCTGGATATTTCCAAATGATTAATACCATACACAGATCTGAGGAACATGTGGTTGCTTCTAAAAGTTGATTTCAACCAACACACGGACAGACGGGCTGACGGACAGACGGTCAGGGCTTATCGACTCCTCTATTCATAAGCTTTCAGAAAATATATACATTATGGGGTCGGAAATGAAAATTGTAGAAAACGGAATACCCTTGTGCACAACATGTGAAGGGTATTAAAAGTTCGAATAAATATTAATTTATGATTATAGTAACGAACTTATTTAACTTTTTTTATAATAAGCGAATCAGTTAAAAAAAATTCTAAACAAAGAATTTTGGGAAAATATTTTTTATTAAAAAATTAAACAATATCTGTATAGAAAGAAAATTTATTGACCATTTTATACTTAAACATTTTTGTTTTATTAATTGTTGGGTTTAAGCTGGTCTATATGCATTTCACGGGTGCTTATGCCATATCAGCTTAAGCCCAACAACTAATAATAACATAACAATTGTTTAAAACTATTGGGAGAATATCCTAAGAAATTAGTAGATTATATATATATATAAATAATTTTTTTTTTTATCTTTTATCTAATAATAATGGTTCGAGCTTCAAATCGTATAAAGTTTTAAGTAAAATTTTAATACAAAGTAAAGCTTTATTAGCGATATATCCTTCGAGCATTTATATTTTTCTAACGACGCTTCACGATTGAACAATGTCCATACTTTCATATGTTGGTATAAATCAACTTTTAGAAGCCCACACATATTGCACCTGTAAGTGGTATCAATCATTTGGAAATATTCGGAAATGAATCGCTTTAAAACCCAGCACCGGATATGTGCTAATAAAGACGATTGACTCTGTTTCTTCTCATATTTTTACAAAAAAATATATTTTTCAACTCTCAGATAAAAGATAAAAACGTTCAGACACTAGTCGGCAAAGTTATAGCCAAAAAACAATTTGGAGCAATACATATTAATTAATATTCATTCGAATTTTTTATTTAAAATTATTGTTAGTCATTAGATTCGGAGTAATTTTTTGGTATTCCTAAATCTAAAATGGAAGTTAAATAATAAAAAAGCACCCACTTATGATTTGGACACGCTAAAGACGCCAATTTGCAAGCAGCTATCTCGAATATTATTTTAAAAAAAAATTTACAAATCAGTTGTTAAATGAGAACTTAGAACCAAAATACAAACTACCTCGGTATTTATTTAAAAATGTATAAAAAAAATTTATCTGCTTCTAGACAATATCGATATAAAATGTAATTCCATGATGGCCACTGCTATAAAATATCGCACAATAAGTTTTTATATGTACCAAATCTAGAAATAAAAAATAAGGGGGTTACCCCTTAATAATGTTATCAAATGAATGGAAATAACCAGTAGAGCAAAGTAAACTATGAAAAAGTTTTAATCCAAGATGGTTTCATATATAAAAATCACAGATTTATATAATCCCCAAATAATTACAGTTAACTACATATGTTAAAATTTAAAATCAAAGATGGCATCGCAAATAATAAAACAAAATGGCGCATAACATTAAATTTGAATTCTAGGCCACGCTACGATGAAGTAATTTTACCTGCATATAGATACTGATAAAATTTGTTATGGAGGCCCCTTAATATCTCCCTTCATAAGCAGGGCGAATTCAATTATCAGATGTAACTCTACAACAAACACAACATGTTTTTATTGTTGCTTTAGTTTGCCGAGGGGCCAAAAAGAACAGATTTTTTGTTTTTTTTTTTTAACTTGCGCGGAAAAAGCAAACTATGTAAACATAAATGACTTTTGACAATCCAGCCAAAACTAATGCAAAAAAAAAAATAGATCAGCTGTGATATAAACAGCGATGTCAGTGGTTGTTGATATCTTTGTCGCTGAAAAATTTCAAGACAGTTTTTTTATTTAGTTTTAAGTGCTTGTCTTTATTCTTCTGACTAATTTAGATTACATCAGTTGTAATCAGTAGTAGCGATGCTAATACTCAGGGAAAGAAATATACATATATTTTTTTGAGTAATAATAATAATATTTAAAACTGAGTAAGTTTGCCCAGACTCTGTGTTACATGTGTGAGACAAACGATTAAGTTAATAAAAGTTCTGTGATTAAAAGTAAAAATTAATATAAATAGAATATAGTATAGATGGTCATACTTTTTTTATAAGGTTTATATGGACATATAGGCTAGTCATCAATTTGTTTAAATAACACATAAATTTGTCTCGTGTAGACCTCAGGTCGATGTCTTTTTATGATTATTTTTACATTTATGTCATGGCATCTGACATTAAAAGTAATTTCCAGTATAAAAAAGAAATACAAATTCATTTGACACATTTTCCACGCACATAACATCTACAATAACATTAACAAATTGTGTCCGCTATTCTCCTCACTGTTCTTGTACACAAATTCGATGGCACGTCGCGTCAGAATATGACAAAAACTATTTTTTTGTTAGTGGTGTAGCGTATAATACGACGTAAAAAAAATCTGAAAGGTATTGCAAATTTATTATTATCTCATTATTATTGCTTTTTATTTCTCTTCGTTAGATTTAAAATAAAGTTATTCTGGTGTCTAACTTGTCAACGTTTTAAATAATAAATTTTGTTATTTATAATTAACTTAATGCAAGTTGCTTAAAATATTGTTGGTGGTACTATGTGTATAGTGAACATTCTAAAAAACAAGTTTCTATATTTTTGTATATGCATGTATGCAGAATCTTTATTACTCTTAGTTTAAAATTTTAATTATATATTTGGTAATAAAATTAAGTAGTTTATTTGGGTATTTTTTTTATAAATTTAACACACAAATTAATTAAACAAACTTATTATATTTACAAAAATCTTTGCTGATTTCTATAAATTAGCCTCTTTTGCGGTAGACCCATTCGACCGTAATCTGGTTGTAAATGTGCCTATAATCTCTTTGTTTATTTTTTTTTTTTTACAGTACACAAAAAAACACTTTTTGCAAAAACAATTTGTATCAAAAATGTTGATTCAACATGTACTACTGTCCAATAGTGATTGTTAAAAAGCCAATGCATCCACAAAAAGTGACTGTTTGGTGCGGTTTATGGACTGGCGGCGTCATCGGGATGTTCGCTATCACGGGATGATAAGGGACATCTTGTGACCGCAAATTGAGAATATGGACCTGGACGATATGCGGTTCCAACAGTCTGGTGCCACTTGCCACACATCCAAAGAAACAATGGCTATTTTGCACGAGAAATTCAATGGCCATGTTATCTCGCTTTGTTGCGATGTTAATTAGCCATCACGATAATGTGATTTGACACTGTGGACTTCTTTTTTGGGAATATTAAAAAGGAAAAGTGTATGGCAATAAGCCAAAAACAATTTAAGAACTAAATGATGAGATAATGTCTCAGTGTCGTTTAAAAAATAGACCATCGGTCGATATTTTATTTCACATATAATTGTGATAGATCTTTCCATCAAAATAATAAAAAAAATATTAGGATAATTGTCTAAAAACTTTCCATCAAAATAATAAAAAAAGTATTAGGATAATTGTCTAAAAACTTTTTGTTTTATTTACAGCTAACATCGTGAGTTTTAATTGAACCACCTGTTATAAATAACACCTGGATAATAAATAATGGAGAGATTAACAACTGAATAGAGAACAACAAAAATAAATGATTTATTTTTTAAAAGCAGCGAGCAATTATTTTAATACAAAATGCATATTTTTAACATTTTAACGTCAGAACTTCGCCCCTGAAACAATGACTCCTTGCTTGGTTTATCGTCACCGCCAACACGGCACGGTAAGAGATTTGCCCCAAACCATGGGACCATGCTTAATTCGCACTTCGGTAAATATTAAACGTGTAGAGCAAATTGTTAACGAACAATAGAAAATATGAATCAAAAGGAGTTCTGCTCAGCTCGGAATAGCTCGTAAGTCACTACGGTGCATTTTAAAAAAAGATTTTCTATTGTTTCCATATAAGTTGCTATTGATGCAAGAATCGATACCCACAGATCATCTAAATTTTGTAATAAAATTTCAATAGTTGGCCAGAAATCAAATTAACTTTATTGAAAATCTGATTATGAGTGATGAAGCTCATTTTCTTTGAATGGCTTTGTTAATAAGCAGAACTGTAGATTTTGGGGTTTTGGGAATTTGAAAAATCCAAGAACCATTTCTTCAAAGCCAATCGCCCCCCATTAGGTGTACAATATGCTGTAACATAATATCTAAAAGTTACATTTCATTACTTCTTCAAAAATAACAATAGAAGCGCTATAAACTTTAATAGAGAATTGTATCGATTTATTACAGAACATTTCCACGTTCTGCTCTCGAAAACAGACCTGTAGTGCGATTCACTAACTTATTTTAACGATAATCGTATCGTTGAAAACAGTTAACAACAATTTTATCGATTTCGGTATTCAGTAACATATTTTAACGACAGTTGTTATTGTAATCTAAACAACAATAATTTTTTGGTTGTTTATTTTATCGACAAAAAGTATAAATTTATACTCGACTCAAAAACCAATTGTATAAGTCTCGGCTATGGTGCGACTACCTGTATGTAGGTTGTTAGTGGTGAATTTATTTAGACACTTTTTATGACAAAGATGCATCTTTAATGTTACAGTATTCGAGTATCGTTTAATAGTATTTACTAAATCGCAAAATCGATAGTGCAAACAATAACAAGTGTCGACAAATTTAACGTTTGTCGGATCGTTAGAAATTAGTGAATTGCACCACTGATATGTGATTTCAGTAGGATGGACCCACTGGCGACAATGCCCGAAAATATCGCTTTAAGATTAATTTTTTGGAGAGCGAATAATTTCCAAAAATTTGGAAAACTATTGACTAGAACTTTCACCAGATTTGTCAACACCCTATTATTTTATTTAGGGTTATTTAAAGAAGCGAGTATATGAGATGAATATTGTTGCAGAAGCTCGAGCGCAAATGTTACAAATTTTAAAATATGTTATGGAAAGATCTAACACGAGCCCATTATTACGAATCTGATAATAACGGTGGTCATCTAAATGACATTATTAACCATACTTAGTGTGGAAAAATTTCCATTTTGTATATTTTATAATACAAAAAAACTTTTTTTTAACAATATATAAACGAAAATTTTTTGATAAATTTTTAAACCTCATGGTGAATTTTTGATCACTTTGCATTAGATAATAATAAATATGTAAGTAAGCTGTGTTTATCGAGGTTTAGATAGGTTTTTACACACTTGTAATATGCATTATTATAACTTTTTAAAATTCTTACAAATCCAAAAATTTTATCATTTTGCTTTTCAGCTTTATAAAAACAAATTTCTTGCAGGAAATTTGCTTAAAAAGTTAAATATGTACAAAATTTTTTCGTTACATATTAATAGTATGTAAATATAAAAATTATTATAAATTTTGAAAAACTATTAAATTAGGTCAAGTTTGCTAATAGGTGGCTGTAAGAAAAAATTCCTCGCGTGTAAGAAAAACCATACATGTAGCGATATTGTTTATGTATGTGTACATGTGTAGAAAAAGAAAATATGCCCTAAAATATTTCCTGCATACACACAATATATTTTTAGCACCGGTAACTAAAAATAAACTGCAACTAAATAAAAATGTTCTATAAACATACTTCATTCACTGGCACACACGTACACAATATTACTATTTAACACAATTGATAGTTTTATTATTTCAAAATGTTTAATAAAAACTCAATTATTTATTTACTCACCTGCCACTTAAATACTTATGACTTTAGATAAAGTATAGGAAATACAATTTTTTCTTTAATCACTTTTCACTATAATTTATTGAAATGTTTGTGCTGCATACGCTGAACAAATCACAGAGAACAACAAACGGAAAGAAACTTCTCTATTCTACATGTCGAAAGTTAACAATAAACTGAGATAAAAAATAAATAAATATTTGGCAAAAAATTATATATTCTTCCGATATATGTATAAGTATGTATGTACGAAAAAAATTAAATAAATACAAAAATATTCTTTTTTGTTAATATGTGTAGTGTGTAACTTATACAGGGTGCTAAGTAAATTAATTTGTTAGTACATAGTGTAAGTGCCTATATGCAAAGGTATGATATGGAATCAGTCATTAACACTATTTTATATAGTTTTAAATGAATTTTTTAGAATTGATGATATAAAATATGTCAAAAGCAAAATAGCTCAAAAATATTATTTTCACTGTTTACTTAAATGGACGTCAGAAAATTTTCGCATACTAATCTTTAAAAATGTATTATGCATTATTCAACAATTTTAAAATTACTTAAAGTTCATTAATGGAAGACATGTTATATTATCTAAATATTGTCTAAATATTGTGTGCACTTAAAAGGTGTGACAGTGTGAATTAGAGAAGTTATTTTTTAAAGTTGTGCCTGATTTGTTTAATGTCTGAAATCTATGCGATCAGAGTTGCATTTAACATTTTTGTGTGATAATGTGACACGGATAAAAGATTTTATTACGGTTTTTTTTTGTGTGACATATTTCTCTCAGATTAACTTGTGCATTTATTGCTCGGTTGTGTGTCAAAATATTTTCGAATCAGTTAGATATTATTTAAAAGTTCATTACTTTAACTAATAAAAGAATTCAAGTAATCTTATGGCTTTATTAATTTAAACTTATGTTTTACCTTAAAAATACAAAAGCTTCTCCAGCCAAATAATTAGTTAAATTCGATATTCCAAGATATGTTCGTACTTCCACTAGTTTTTAATGTTTTATTTATACTATGTTCACACACGCGTCTTAATTGTTAATTTATAATATTCTCGCAACTAAAGACCTTTATTGAACTCAATCTACCATACTAAAAATTACTTATAAATTGAGAAATATGGACGTTATTGTTTCACTTATTGTGCAAAACTCGAAATGCAACCCTTGAGAATTACGTTCAGTGAGAAGAAAATTCTTTAGATGACATTCCTAATGTCAAACAAATAAATATACAAAACCAAAAAGTAAGAAAATGGCAGGCAAAGTTGATGGTAAGTTTAATAAAAATGTTTAAACAAATTCAAATATATATTTAATTGTAAATATATTTTATTAACAGGAAAAAAACTAAAGAGAAAGAGGCTGGCATGGACTGAGGCCAATGAACCTGTATTATTTGATTCGATATAAAAACAATGTAGTTTTACAGCTGTCAAATACTAATGGAGTACGATAATATGGGAATGTGTGAACACCTATTTTAAGTGCTGTCTGTCTGGTATTAAGCTGACGTTATTGCTTGTATTTAGAGATTATTAGCGCTAATACTTTTTACTAAATTGTATATAAATTTTATATAAATAGCAAGCAAATTAAGAATGATTTGAAATTAAACTCTTTCTTAAATGTCATATTAAAAATTAATGAATTAGAATTGAATTATTTTTAATTGTAGTCGGCTCTTTGTTGATTTACCTCTTACTTAACCACCCTGTATTAAAGGTTTTTTAAAATACACGTTTTATTTCAATTCGTTTATTTTTATTAAGCACATACTGACTGAAATTTTGAACAGCAAAGAAAACACAATGAAAAAAAATATTTTGTTTAGACTTTTGCACATGACAAAGAAATATTTATTAATAAATAAATATACAATAAATAAAAAAGAAAAACATTTTTCTTTCGCTTTGATTTTCTGTAAATTATTGTAAATTTATACTTATGTTTTTTTTTCTATTTAAAGGCGACTTCCTTAAAATAGATATTAAAAATACAACCATTTGTATAACAACAAACTCAAAATGCAGAGTAAATAAACAAAACAGTTTTATGTCCAAAAAAAAAAACAACTTATTTTAAAAATGTATACAAAAATAAAGTCTTTTATTTAAAGCTCTAACAGAATTTTTTTTTAAATTGTTACAAAGGATGAGCTATCTATTGGTTTTAAATTGAACCAGCGATTATATCGAATCTGACAATACTTATGTCATTCTATTGTGTCACAAAAGGCAGCATATAATCACCGCTGAACGAAATGAATCGATATACGCTTGAGGAATGTTAGGTTAGGTTAGGTAGAACAGGCAGCTGTTGTGCAGCTCACTTGGGTCCATTATATTGATCCCTTTGTGATACCTGAATAGAAAAGTAAGAATAGAATAGAAAGGAAGCAGACAAGTCAAGAGTCTCCGGCGGGAATCGAACCCGCAACCCCCAAACTAGCAGAACAGCACACTGCTGACTAGTCCATCGGGGCACCCTTTGAGGAATATTTGGGATTTATTCAAAATTCATTTCAGAGACAAAGACATTTGGTCCGACCAATAACGCGAAATCGTCGTACAAAAAAAAATCATCTTTTCGGTTGAAGTTTATTTTTATCTTACTGGGTACGTGATTAGGCAAATTTGCCAATGCAACCATTACGAGTGACCGTTTGGAGCGGAGGCATCATTGGCCCATATTTCTTTAAATATGAGGACTGCGCAACCATAACGGTCCAGAGTCTCCGGCGGGAATCGAACCCGCAACCCCCAAACTAGCAGAACAGCACACTGCTGACTAGTCCATCGGGGCACCCTTTGAGGAATGTTGGGATTTATTCAAAATTCATTTCAGAGACAAAGACATTTGGTCCGACCAATAACGCGAAAGCGTCGTACAAAAAAATCATCTTTTCGGTTGAAGATTATTTTTATCTTGCTGGGTACGTGATTAAGCAAATTTGCTAATGCAACCATTACAAGTGACCGTTTGGAGCGGAGGCATCATTGGCCCATATTTCTTTAAAAATGAGGACTGCCCAACCATAACGGTCAATTAAAACATCTATCGTACAAATATGAAAGATTTTCTTTTCTATTTTTCTCTCTTAAAAAAACTGCTTTGTAATAAAGGACGGATGGATTCACTTGTAATTAGTTAATTTGTCATTAATTTATCCACTTCCACTACTGCAACAAAGAAAAGCTTTTTCCAAAGCAAAATATAGTTGATTCTAATTTATATAAAAAATTTCGTTACGTTGTAAATCTGTTTCATCGTTGAAACAGGTGACATGAATACCTTTGAAGTTAAGAGTACAAAACGGTGCGAAATTAACTTTTACATAGTTGTTACGTTCTTTGGAAATTACTAAGAATATTTCAAACGTTTATTTTTTAATACTCTAAGAAAAAAAACATCAAAATATCAATTTTAGACCCCATAAAGTATATATGTATATTCTGAGTCCTGGTTTCATTTAAGGACAATCTAGCTATGAACGTCCATCTGTCTGTCTGTTGAAAGCAGTATAGAGGTAGGACCAAAAAAGCTAGGGGGCTCTAAATTTGCCAGAATATTTTTTATACACAAGATTTGTTTGGGCTAAATCGGAATATTAGGAAGAGAGTAATAGCTCGTAATGCAAGAGTAGGTCGAAAAACCATGTTCTTCCAACATCGAATGAAATGCAATTATGTCCAAACGCATTAACGTAGAGCCATAAAATTTTGAATGTATTTTTCCTGAGTAAGAAAACTATTCTTCCCTGAAAATCGCTTAAATCAATGCATTAGGAAAGGAGTTATAGATCAAAATGTACGAAAATTTATGCAGCACAGTGTATTTTTCGGTATATTCAAAATATAAAAGGTAATAAAACCGACAAAATTAGCTGTATGATTTTAAAATTTCGCAAAAATTGCTCTTTGATCAAAACCTTTGGACTAACGGAAAATAAATGTGACACGTCCACCTCCCATATAACGCTTTATCTCAAATTCATATAATTTCTCTATGCAAAAAGGACTATATTGAAATATTTAAGTTGAATTTATTAGCAGATATTATATAGACACGCCCACTTTCATTGCAAGACTAAATTTAAGAAACTATTTTAATAGCGTATCAAAGTTATACAAAGATTACTGTTAATAACAAAATAATTAATTTTTTGCTTTAAAAGTACACAATTTGGTGGTGGGTATAAAAAATTCGGCACAGCCTAATATAGTGCTCTTACTTGTTATTTTTTTAAAACAATATTCTGTATTTTCTCCAATACACTTTGCTAGTGACAATATATTTTTTAAGGAATTTTAATGTGTCGCGTCAAATCCAACCCCATAATTTAAGCGAAACAAAGTTTTAGGTTTAATTTAAAAGTATGACTAAATAAAACTAAGACATTGTACCTTATTTTATACAACTGAATGAATTGTTTAAAACTATTACTGATTCAAAAAGCCAACCTAATTGTTAAAGACTTCACACAAAGTTTTTTTAAAAGGTTAATGCACATTTTTATTTGAAACTACACATTTTTTTATTAATGCAATTTCATTTGGCTGATTGGCAATAAACAACTTTATATGAAGGACGACTACAACCAAATACTTAAAATGTATAAAACGTATACTAAAATAATTTTTATTTTTTTGCACACTTTACCAAAAAACTTTTTTGCAAATTTAACTACATTCTTACTTACGATTTCAGTGTATAACTCATATGGGTATTTACTGGTTTTACAACCGGTGGAAAACCCGGTTTTTTCCTCTTTCAGCTGGCGGTTTTTTCTATATGTTGATTTTTCGAATATCGAATACACCGGTTTTTTATACGAAAAATCCGGTTTTTTATTTTTTTAGTTTATTTTCATATATCTTTGTAACCAATCGTACCATAGTATATTTAGTACGCGAAAAGTTTCCAAAAATCAGAAAATAAAAACTACTAAATGTAATTCCACAATATTGTATGAACTTTATTTGTTGTTTAAAAAACAAATGTAAAATAAGAAAAATAATTAAGCTTAAATATTTTTATAGGATATAAACCTAATGCTAAAAGTTAGAGGTAATAGAAAAATAAACTTAGCTGATCGATCGCTTTTAGATAAAAAGTGTTGTTACAATAAAGAACAACCAATAATCCGTCCTTCCAGATCCTAATTTTAATTAATGGCATTGGGCGTCTGTCAACTTAAATTCAATTAAACCATCAACAAACTAGTTTATGCTTATATTTGTATGTCTGTCAGGGGTATAAGAAAGAATTTTTAAAATTAATTTTTAAAGATTTTCTCTCTAGCCTTTAAATTGTACATATTTCCAATTACAAACAAAATACGTTAGTGCATATAAGTTAAAAAGATCTATTAAACATTTAAAAAATGTACAGAAGTTTATTGTATTTATTTATTTTACTTGTAAAGAGTGTCATTAAATTAAACTAATTAAAACCAAATAAGTCAACTGCAGTCATGTCAGTTATTGCGTAATTTTGTAGCCAAACGTATATAAACTGTCAAAATTTCATATATATATATAATTTTTATTATAATCTTTTTTTACAATATTTTTGATTTTTTCTTTAAGGAATTATATTTTATATATTCGAACCGGTTAACCGGATTTTTCTCAATTTTCAAAATATCAACCGGTTTTTTAAAAATTCTAAGTTTCAAACTATTTGAAAACCGATTTCTTAAAAAAGTCGAATAATCGATCACCCTAGTATTTACTTAAAAGCACTATTGAGGTGCTTCTTTATAACCCATAAACTTGCAAAACACACTTTTAATGTATAAAACTTACAACTTTTTTTAAACTCTTGCTGTATTCGCAAGAAGTCCTAAGTGTCGTATTGTCATAATTGCCCAAAAATTTTTTAAATGAATAAAAAGTATTTTATTGTTAATGGTAAAATGTTTAAAATTTTTTAAAATTATGGCACTATGACAATATGATACTTACAGCCAAACCTAAAGAAGAGTGTCAAGCGTTGTACTAAGCGTTAACGCTGAAGTGACAAGAGCTTATACTCTTATATTCTTTAATAAAACTCAAAAAATATAAATAAAGTTATAGTTTAAATCGCTACATTGACCTGAAAAAAACTTAAGTGGCATTACTTTTCAACAATTACAAAAGCAAGAAAACAACAACAGTTGTACTTCAATATGTAACGACTTGTCAAAATTTAATTTTCCAAATGCAAAGCGTGGCCGCCGCGGTATTTCGGTTTGCTTTATACAAATTGACAGCTAACAAACTTTCCGATCTTATTTAGGTTTGGCTATTAGGACACCTTGTGAATGCAGCAACTATTTATTTTCATATTGTAAGCAAACGGGAGCTTTATATTCGACCTTGCCTAATTGTTTACACCCACTTTCGATATTAGATATAATTAATATGTACAAGAGATGAATTGATATTTTTAATTTAATTTCCCTTTATAGAAGGTGGGCGTGTCGTACTTATTTTTCGTTCATTTAAATTAGGTTAAATATAAAAGCACAGAGTTGCACAATAATTTTAAGCCTTTCACAATATGAAAAATATTTACATATATGAAAATACACTTTTTGTGGGAGGTGGATGTTAAAGTAGGTGTGTCATATTTATTTTCTGGTATTAAGGTAATATTGGTCTAAGAAACAAATTCAAAAAATTTTAGCATCGTACATTAATTTCTAACGATGTTTAATCTATTTGTTATTTTAATTTAAATTGGGCCAAGCACTGTGCGGGGTAAATTTTAATACTTAACTCTTTTCGTAATATACGGACTTAACACTTAAAATTTCTTTACTCGATAACAAATATATGTACATACTCGTATATCATATTTATCATGCAAAATCACAACTTTTTTTTTTGTTAATAAACCGATTTCGCCCAATTTCAATGACAAATGTTTTTAACGTATTTTAAATATTTCAGCTAAAAATAACTACCAATTTTTCTTTTGTTTGAGCCCTATCGTACTTTAAAAAGACAGACAGACAAATGTATTTAAGAATATATATATATATATATATTGAGGGATCTTAAGCTTAAAGACTTAGATGTGTTACAAACAGAATGATAAAATTAATATACTCCCACACCATTTTTATTTATTGGTGGGTATAGAAATAACTGCATAAGACACATAGATGACCTTTAGCTTTAAATAAAACATTGAATGGCAACAAGTATAATTTTAAGTGATTGTTTAAATTGTTTTTTTTTTTTTGATCGTCGTACAGGTTCACTTAACAATAAATAGATGAACATAAAAAATATTTTTTTTTTTAAATAAACGAAAACAAAGTGTTGTTATTGTTATTTTTTACTTATATTAATTTTAAATAAACTTATCTCTACTTATCTTATTACACCTTATTTAGGGTGTGTAACAATTGAAAGGAAATATTAAAGGTGTTCGCGTTAACTCGCTTTGCAAGTTGTATTTATACAAAATTGCATACAAATATCGATATAAGAAACAACTATATACGGATGCTTTTAATAGATATATCAATATTTTTAAGTGCCTGGAATTTAAATTTTATGTTTTTGTTTTTTATGTTTAAAAGATCGCGCAACTTCCCAAATAAATACAATAAAAAATTATTATTAATAATTTACCTTTATTTAAGGAAGAAACAGAAAAGACAATTGATACTAATAGTTTGACTTCTTGTTAAAACATGTCGGTAACGAATTGCCTTCCGCTACCGTTAAATAAGATTTTTTAAAAACATTTTTTAATAGATGTTTGTTTTAAGATAATTCATTTTACTTTGAGTGCCGCTCCTTTACACACAATAGACAAAATTGGTGATTGGATGATATTTGAGAGGTTAACAGTATTTTAAGCAAACAAAAAACGTCCAAACAAAGTCAGCATAAGCACAAGAAAACTTCAATATATCATTCATAAATAAGCTATTATTATCTCTGTCATCAAAAACTACACTTTAGGTCCTAAATCCTAATTCCTTTGCCAATGAACTAAAATATTACCCAGCAAAAACCCTGATTTCTTAATAATTAGATTATAGTACGAAATACAGTACTATTTGCTATTTGACATCTAAACCAATTATTTTTGCCGGACGATATCATTGGAAGTAAGTATCTACTATGCTCGCTTACAAAATGGGACTCAAAAAATATTAAATTTTTTTGTTATCGTGAATATAAGGTTTAACTCTGCAATAAGTTTTACTAAAATTTAACGGCAATCTATAAAACTCAAACTATCTCGTTAATATTTTCATTGGTATTTCCCAGGTAGTGTCCTATTGGCTGCACCGAAAAAAACAAAAACCATAGTTACGACATGATCACGACGGTCATATTATATTCTCTAAAACAATATTTGATTGTCGAAATCAAGAAATAGTTATTTTTATTTTATTTCATCATTTAGTTTGTCACGATAATCGAACGTTGGTTTGAGTTTTATTAATTAATGTATACTTTTCGTACAAATTTCAAAATGGTTGTCATTTAAAAATAGTATGATTTAAAAAAACTCATCCGACATAAATAACATTATATTCAACAGCATTAAGAATTACAAATAATCATTAAATAATAGGTGAGACAACATTATGATTACAAATCAATCCAGCTATAATTTTTTTTAATAATAATTTGATTTCAACTGTTCTTCTTAATGCTGAATAAAGTTTTTTTATTTTAAAAGATTCAGATTCCAAAAAAATAAACAAAAATTTTGGAAAAATTTATGAAACTTGAGAATTAACAAGAAAATGTAAAAAAAATATTGATATAAAAATTGCAATTAAATTGCTAAATATAATCAATTTGTATATGTTACAGCAAAAGACAATAATTTGTCACAGAAAAAAGCAAAGGTTATCGTTTTTAACTGTAGTCGTATATACAATTATTGCATGATACTTTAATTAAACATAATAATGATAACTGGCAACCATTATATGCTTTAAACACAATCATGCAATTCGATCATAGTATGTTGCTCTTAGAATTTGATTACCACAACCATGTTTTTTCTTTGCGTGTGCTAACAATTTTCTCTAAAATAACTATGTTTTGTTTATATGTTAGAAAATATCTAAAAATAATGTACTTAGATATTCATTTAAAATAATAATATAATACGTAATAAGACAGGCAATATGTAATAGTTGATGAAAAGTATGTAATGGTAATGGTAAGTCATTACCGAGTTTTTGCTTAGAGAAAAGCTAATAAAGTTTTGGGCAAATTTTTAACATCCCAGCAAAAATTTATTTTGTACCGGTAAGCAGTAAAAAAATCATGCCTTCTTATAGCGCAATATTAGAGCGCATTCGAGGGTGCTATAAATAGAAGTCAGAAATTTCTATTAAACATATTTCATTTTTTATAAAATAACTTACTGCAACTTCTCTCGCTTACGAGGATGCAGGAATGTAAGCGAATAATTACCTCTCTTTACTGTAGTTCTTAAAAAATTTATTGAAAACACATAAAAGAGACATGATATTACTGCATTAACAATGTGTGAAAATAGCAAATAATTAGAGCAAGTGGGACATCTCATATAAAAATCATGCCTTCCTAAAGCAGGTTTGGAAAGGAGAGTACATTTGTCTCTCCCTTACAAACCTGCTTCCGGGTATGCAGTAATTTTTGCTGGGATTATAACATTATATTCTTTCAGAAGTCTCCCTTAGATTTATAGATTTATATTGTTTGGCATCAAAATGGGTTGCTTTAGCAGATAATCTAGTAGTACAAAAAAAATATTTGACAGAAGAGCATACAAATAGAAGCGGATTTTTATGTCAATATTTTATAAACATTTTTATAATTAAATTGCTACCATCTACCTATATGGTGCCCAATGAGAGAGCCACAAAAATAGTTATGTGATTTTTGAACTGTCAGCGACATTTATTTATATTTCATTTTATTTTTAAATGAAAAAAAATTTACGTATTTTATTACGAGAAATTTTTTTGTAACGTATAAATAAATATGTTTGACACTAAATATTAGATTATATATATTGTTTCGATAAAATTTTAAATATCGAAATTGATATATTATTATTTTATATTTTTGTGAATTCACAAAGTGTCGTATTGTCATAAAGTCATAATTTTTGAAAATTTTTAAAATTTTCAAAATTTTTACAACAAACAAAACAATACTTTTGCTACATTTTAAGATTTTTGATTAATTATTAAAAAATGTCAATACAACACTTAGGACTTTGTGTGAATACACTAATTATAAAAAACATAAAATGGCAACCTTTAGTAATCTTATGCCCTATGAAATACAAAATAATAGAATGTAAGCACAAATCTAAAATATCACGACAATATTCAAGCACTTTCCATTTCACATTTTCAAAGAACCATTTGCGTAACTATACGATTCTGAGGGGTGCAATGCCCCCCAGAATTGTTTTTGAATAATTTGAAAAATTTAACTATTATAAATACACATAAAATTAACTCAATTTAAGATTTTGACGCCCCCGATAAAAAAATTTTAAGCTTTTCCAACACCGTAAAAAAATTTTAACTACGCCAATGAACAGAACAAAAATGTATGCCCGCATTTAGTCATTTTTTTTTTTAATTATTGAAATTAGTACAATAATTTTGACATAAACTAACTCTTCTTATTTTTTTATACCCGCTACAAAAAAAATGGTGGGATTATATTCATTTTGTCATTCCGTTTATAACACATCGAAAACCTCATAAAGTTTTTTTTTCTCAATTATGGTTTAATTTTATGAGGATCTAGCTACATTTGTTCGTCCGTCGGACCGAAAAAGCTAGGGGACTCAAATTTTGCCAGAATCTTTCTTATAGACAAGGTTTGTTTGGTATTGAAAATAGGCTAAATCGGAATATAAGGAAGAGTAGGTCAAAAAAAAACAATGTCCTTCAGCCATAAACTTTCGAATGTATATTTCCTGAGTAAAAAAATATTTTTCCCCGAAAATTGCTTAAATCTGTGAGTTAGAAAAGGAGTAGATCAAAATGTACGAAAATTTATACCGCACAGTGTATTTTTCGGTATATTCAAAATTTAAAGCATAATAAAACTGACAAAATGAGATGTATGATTCTATGAATTTTGACAGCATTATTTTTTGGTCAAAGGCTTTCTACTAACAGAAGATAAATGTGACACGCCCTCTTTTATGCCCACCTTCCATATAATGCTTTATCTCAAATTCATATAGTTTCTCTATGAATAAAGATTTTGAAAGAAAAAAGGAATCTATATATATTGAAATATCTGAGTGAAGTTTATTGGCAGAAACTATTTCGACTCGCCTACTATAACACCCACATTTCACATAATCTACTGTTAATGACATTTAAAAGCTCATAAAACCGATAAAATTAGAGGTATGATGATGAAATTTCGTACATATAGCTTTCTAGTCAATATCATTGTTATGAATGAAGGTGACACGCCCACTTTAACGCCTACCTCTAATATAACACTTTATCTTAAGTTCATATAATTTCTCTATGGACAAAGTTGTGGAAGGACTATATTTAAATATCTCAGTTTTATTTATTAGCAGAAACTATATTGACACGCCTACTTTAACGCCCATTTTCATTAAAAGACTAAACTTACGAAAACATATTAATAGCATATCGAAGTTATACAAAGAAAGTGATGCATATTTTAGTATAAAGAGATTATTCCATAACGATTACTGTTAATAACAAAATAATAGAATTTAGTGCTATAAAAGTACTTGATGTACTTGGTGGTGGGTATAAAAAATTCGGCTCAGCCGAATATAGTGCTCTTACTTGTTTACTTCCATTTTGTCTACATTATGTTATTAAAACTTTGCAATATTTTAAAGTTAATTTAAATCTAATTTAGTATCGTTATTAAAATCTATACATTGACACTATAACTTTCTTGATTTTTTGCAAGATTTTTCTTTAATTTATTTAAAAAGTGATATTCAAAGTCATCTATAGTCTAAGGTTTTTAATGACAAACTCCATATATAAACAAGTAAGAACGATTAATTCAGCTGTACCGAATTCTTGATTGCAACCACCAAGTTTATGTAGAACTTGTATGTATACAATAAAATTTATTAATTTGTTAACAAATGTAATAACTTTATAATTTGTTAATATTAAAACATATATTATTTTCATTCAAAATAGTCGAACTATTTTCATTTTCGATTTCTTACACATTTTTCACTAATTTATATAAAATAAAATTCATAAAATACAAATTTATATAAAGATGAAAGTGAAAATAGGCACGTTACTGTAATACCTGCTAACGACAACAACGATGACAGAATAGCTTGACAGAATATATGTGAAACTTAAGCATCTTATAAGCCATTCTGTCGGTTTTACGACGTTTCAAAGTTTAAATAGACAACAAGAAACACTGTGCAGGGTAAGTTTTCGTACATTTTGATCTTTATCTACTTTAGTAATGCAATTTTCAAGAAAACATATTTTTATTGCTCTACGTCATTGCGTTTAGACGCCATAGCATTTTGTTCGTTGTCAGGAAGACATTTTTCCATGACATTCTCTTACATAACATTGCGTTCAGTTTCTTCCTAATGTAGCGATTTCGGGCATTTGCAATACCATTATCTGATGTTGTGGAAATATTTTGGTACAATTTCATTTCACTAGCATTTTCTGTTCGAAACGGACGAAATAAAAAAATAATATAGCGATGAGTTACAAACAAAATGACACAGCATTGTTTTGGTAGTGGTTATAAAATGTAAGTCAGAAAATACTCCTAATTGCAAATTCCTATTCAATACTTTCAAATTTTTGCTTGATAAAAACTAAAGTTGCAACACTAAGTAGTACTACGGAATAAATTTTGTTCTTTATTGCGATATGTGACGAGAGACACAAAAAAGTTTTATCAACATTAGAATCAATACGTCAATATCTAGTTACTTTTGTATCACAACAATGTACAAGAATAACGAAACGTTGGTCAAATGAGGGTTAAACTTATTGCAACTCATTAATCAGAACTTTTAAAACTAATAATTACTAATTCAACACAAACAAACAAAAAATAAAGCCGACAAGTTTAATAGAATCAATAATAATAACTGCACAATGGGGTCAGTATAAACAACTCAGTTTTTCTTTCATTGAGTACAATTTTAATTACAAAGTAGTTGGTCTTGAATATTTATGCTGAATTTTAAATGACCAGTCTGTATAAAGCTACACTTACGAATCGAGATTTTCAAATAACAAAACATGACTTTGATGCAAAAAAACTTTAAGAATAAGTAGTATAGTAAAGACATATTTTTTGCATATTTAGAATAAAAACAAAAATAAGATAAAAAAAACTTCTAGACAACAAACATTAAAAAATATCCAAAATATCCTAGTTTAGCCACATTAAATTTTTCCAAGATTCAGGAATTCAATTTTCTTCTTATTACATTTTGGAAATTTTTTTAAACTGTTGGTCCAAAATTGGTTAACAACACGAGGAGAAATAGGCATTGTACTATTCTTTCTTTACCCGTTAACATTTTTTATGCCAAAAACATGCTTATTTTCAAAAATATTATTAGCAAATTTAAAAAAATTAAAAAATGTTTTACTAAAATAATAACAACAATAAGCAAGAATTAATAAATGATTACTTATAAAATTTCTTATATTTTTTTCTTTATGAAAACAATTTTTTTTAACTGAAATTGAAAAATAATTAAATGTGTAATTGACGGCATTTATTTAATGGTGTGTGTGTATGTATACATTACTGAAGGTCATACAAAAATTAAAGAAAACCATAAAAACCAAAACACACATATTCAAACGTTTATATACAAAAAATAATAAGAATAAATAAATTATAAGAGTACCTTTTGATAAATAGAAATAATTACAACATGTTTTTACCCTACAGTAAATTTGAGGATAATATAAATAGTATGATAGATATCATTTTATAATTTTTTAATGTTTTTCTGTTGGTCATAAATATAACTGTTAAAGGGGCGATGTTCTAATAAAATTTATGTTATTTACAATTTCTGAATATAATAATTTAATTAAAAAAATCACTAACAAATTCTAGGATAAATAATTGTGTCAACTAAAAACTCAAGTGAAAAACCTTTATCTATATTTATAAAAGTGAAACTCTGTCTGTGTGTGTGTTTTACCTATAGACTCCGAAACCGTAAAGCCAGAATGCATTTTTATTCATTAAGGGGCGTAGCAGTGCGCGCCGGGCTTAACTGACTTTTAATTAAATATCAAGTGCAAAAAGCTAAAAGTTATAATTTTTTATGGGCGTGGCACTTTCCAATTTTCTTATCACGAAATTGTATAATCATGAGAGTTCAATATGTGTGCAAAGTTTCAGAAAAATCGGTCAAGTGCAAGTAGCTAAAAATGATAACGTATTTTTTACCACTTTTTACCACCCATAAACACTCCCTGGAATGTGTACAACAACTTGCCAAAGTTTGAGTCCGATCGCCTTTACGGTTTCGGAGTCTCTAGCTAACACACACACAGACAGACAGAGTTTCACTTTTATATATATAGATGTCTTTTTTGCTGGGTTTTGATGTGAAAACTCTTATCTTATATACCGTAATAACACACAGGTAAATCAAACATTTATGGACCTTTGACACACAAATTGAACCTTAATTCTTCAGCAAAATAAAACAATAAACACAGGTTGAAATAATAAATTGAATTAGTTACTTTCCTTTTTACGTGATATCAAAACCAAAGGATTCTAAATAACGTAAAATGCAAACTTGCAAATTTTTATTTCATCTCGACATAAGATGATTTGTCAAAATTCCACACATCGAAAAAATATTGTTTTTTTTAGTTAGAAGAAAAACAGAATTAATCAAGTATTCGTTTTATTTAATTTAAAATATTTATTGTTGAAATTTGTAACAAAAAGTCTAATCAGAGTAATTAAATATAAAACTAATAATAGCAATTTCTAGGTTGTATTTGATATTTGATCACATAATGTTTTTTAAAAATATTTAACTTTAACAAATACAAAATATATTTACATAAATTGAAAAACAAATAAAATTAGAAACAAACTCAAAATAACAAACTTAAGACAAAAATAGGTTTCGAAACTTTAGTTTTCTAGTCACGATTATTTCATACATTTTCATAATATCGAATTAGTATTTTAAAAGAGGCATATTTAATACAATTAAAAATACATTATGAAGATTTAGGGTTTAGTTTATTAAATTAATTAAAATTGCATAAAATCTTCAAGTTATAAACATTTTTCGGAAAACCATATGCATTTCTAATTTTTTTTAACAAATATTCTGTCTAATCTCGATTCATTTAATATTTTTTAATAAAATATCTTAAGCAATTTTTTTAATTCTTTTATTTTTAGAAATTTTTCGAAAATTTAAGATTTCTTAAAAAAAAATTCGAAACATTGGAATTTAAAAATAAAATCTTTCCTTATATAGAACAATAAATAAGATAATATGTATGATTTCTTAAAAAATGCAGAAAATTTAAAAAATGTTTCTGTTTTTAAAAATTACAATAAGTTACCAATTTATTTATTCTACAAAAGGTTTATTAACCTGCAGCTAAATATAGCAAAATTCTTCCACGTTTTCTCACAGTCGTAACAACCGTTAGTTTTTTTTTTTTTTTTTTTTTGCTTTTTAAATACTGGGCCTTAATAGCCAAAATAATAATTCCAAGAGTAAATAATTAGCACTTTGTATTTATCAAAATATTTCAGCTCATTTGTATGCAGAGTTGTTGATTTCACGCCATATATTTTTAACGTGTGACAGATTTATTTTTAAAGCTTATTTGAGTTGTGTTGTTGTTGAGTTGAATTTGTTTTGAATTCATTAGTTAATTTAAGACCAAGTTTTCACTTATTTGTTAAATCTGATGTAAAATGCTTTTAAATTAACTACAAAACATAAGTTTTGTCAACTAACAAAAGTTTTATTTAAATTATTGTAAATTAAGCAGCCTCGTAAGTAAGTTAAAAATTCAAAGAAACTGAAACTACCCAGCAAAAAATAGGTATTGCCTTGCTCTTACAAAACAACATACTTTTCAATGACTATTACATATCGTCTGTCTTAGTAAGAAGTATTTCAGTAATAACTTGATTTATAATGTGATCCGTAAGTACTTATTTTCAGACATTTTCTTAGATACACACACAATACAATTTCTTGTTGCAAAATTTGCTAGAAGCCATTCAAACACATAAGTAACTTCTTATAATTCTCATTTAGTTTAATACGCTTAGGGTATAAGTAATAATAATTTTTACAACAACGTCAAAGCATTTCATTAATAAAGTGATGACTTATAGATTTTTACTGATTTTTAAATTTCAAATTAACGTTCCTTAAATGAACCGAACGACTTCTGTAAGTCCGTAATAGTAATGGGCAGTGTTGTCATAAGATGATAGAGAAAAAGTGCAAAACCTCGGAAAAAAAGTTCTTAAATGTTCTACAGTTCAAAAAGAAAAGTGCTAAAATTTTGCAAAAAAATTTTTTTTAAAACATTTAAAATTAAGTATACTTTTCTAATATAATAATTTGCAACATATTTATATACATATTTTGTTTCATTAAATTCAATTTTATTAATATTATATTTACACAAAAAAGTGTCGACAATTACTTTAATGTGGTAAGAAGGTTAACAAGTTCAATCATTCACATACAAATTCTTTTTGGTATTTTTCAGATGAACCAATTATAATCAAATCATCGTCGGATATATTGATGTTATAGAAACATACGTTATTTAATTTTACGCTTTCCCTAATACGTATAACAGAACATAAAAATTGTGTGTTCATTTTTGTTCTAAGTTTGCTTTTTATTAAGCCCATTCCGCATTTGAAAATGGTAAAATCAAAAGAGACACCACAAAATCCGATAATCCCTTAAAGGATTTTCATTAATTGAATTTCTAAATTGGTTTACTTGAATCCAGAACTCCGTAGTCAAGATTTGTTCAGTTATATAGCTCCACTGATTTTGGATTTTTTCCATTTCAGTTATCCTAAAATTATATCTTCTACGATACAAGTAATAGGTGCCTTAATTTGTTTTAGGGGTATTATCTATTGAAAATGTTGAAATTTTTTTTTAAATCGAAATATTTTTGGGAAGCCGATATTTTAGTTCATTTACAAGCGATTTTACAAACATAAAACATATTTTTCTGATTTTGTCTTCTTCTTCAGATGATATTATATTTTTTTCTTTATTATTTTTTAATAACGTTTCGAATTCATATCCCAAATAGAGATTTGGTAGCAAATTTTCTTCAAATATTTCTTCCTCATATCCCAAAATTATGTCCATCATCTTTTCCTTTATATATATTTTACCAGCTATAACCTTTACAAGAAAGAAAATATCATTTAAAATTAACATATAAAAAACAATTGATTGCATCTTAATTTTAAATAAAAAAAACACTTTTTGGAAAATCTTTTGTGCTAATTTAAGAAAAAATGCTAAATCTAGCATAAAAAGTGCTGAAATTGCAAGCCTGGTAATGGGCTGGTAATGGTTATTTAAATCAAGTACTTATTTATTGATTTTAAAGTAATTACTTATTTAAGTCCCTATTTATAAGCGACCGTAATAAGCACTTATATAAGTCCCCATTTATAATATATTTGTAAGCGAGGGTGGTAAGTTTTTATTTAAGTCCATATTTGTAAGCGAGCGTGGTAAGTTCTTGCCTCAAATGACATCGCCGTGTTAAAATAATGGATTTAGATGCCAAATTGTAAGTAGTGAAGAACTGTTTTCTAGTACTTTCAACTCATTACTTTGTAATGTGTTATTTTGCTGGGTAACTGAAATCTTAAATCTAAAATACAAGTACTTCAGAGCTTTTCCTAATATTTAAAAACAAAAAAAGATTTTTTCAAATTCTGTTCCTACAGAGAAGAGTGATATGGGTATCAAAAGAAAGGGCTTGACTAGGGAAATATAAAATTACAAAGCCATGATGGCCGCCACTACAAAATGGCGTACAATAAATTTATATCCAATCAAGTTCTAATTCAAAATGTACCAACTTCAACCCCCACAATATTGGTATCATAGAAAGTGACAAACAATTTTTTTCTCAACCCCAACAATATGGGTATCAAATGAAAGGGTTTATCTAGTAAAATACAGTGTGATGATAAAATTCCAGATCTTTTGACATTTTTTGGAAAGGTATTTTGGAGTTTTTTTTTTAAGATTTAATTCTATTTTCACTTACTCCTTTTCGATGTCCATTTTGACCGGAAAAATTGTTAAAAATGAATGATTTAGAAAAAAACATCTGTCATAATTTTAAAAGCCAACGTGATAAAAAAATAGTAATAAGTTGGACCAAGGATAAGTTTTTGCTGGAATATGTGTGTAGTGTGAGAAACTGATTAAAAAGTTGTCAGTTAGGTTTAACTATCCAATGGTAAAAGGTAGATTAACTTAGAATATTAGGGGTGTTACCTATATATGCTTAATTTAAACTGAATTTCTATACACCTTGATAACCCTCTCTCTTCTGTATCACAAAAATAAATTTAAAATTTAATTTCTCTTCCCAAAGATTACTTTTATATTTTATCTTTATAATATTAAATAATGGTTCTGCTATTATATTATTTTTTTTATATTTACACTATTTATCTAAGAATGTGTTTTCATTTGTATCTTTCTTTCATTTTTTGCTTTAGACCAACAAACTTTTTTATGAAGCCATAAAATGTGTTTTTTTTTTTATTTGATTTATGTAAATTTACAAGTATATACGATTGATTGAGCGAATGCCTAAGTGAATCAGTGTTTTGAAGAAAAGGGAAACTGCTTTCTTTTCAAAGTCACACGCATACACACATTGCAATAAAAACTATTTAACACACTCTCTGTTTGCAAAGCGGATAGTGTGTGTGCCTGGGTTTTTGTGGGCAAACGAATAGTATTAAAAACAAATTTAATAACAAGAACTTAAATGAATTTCATGGTTTTTAATACTTAACTGTTTACGGACCATCAATGTATCGGTAGATGTTTGTTGTCGTCTATTAACAGCTGCAGTCAAAATAATAGCACAACAATATGCTTATATTTTTAAATTGTGTTACTTTTTTAATATTGTCATATGTAGTCTGGTTACTACTTTTTTTAATACTCTATTACACAATAAAATAAGTTAGAAACTTGAATTAAAAAAAAACATACATAAATATGTATGTCATATGTTTTATAAATTTAATAACACACATCTTACACGTTCAAATGTTAGTTTGACATATGTTCTTGAATTCTCTTTTGAAATTTCTTTGGTGCTTTCGCACAGAAAGTTTAACTTGTGTATATACTATATTATCATGCTTGTTTGCGTGAATGCAGATCAGCGTTACCACTCAAAAATTATCTATCCGACCAAATTTGCCTATAAAACCGACCAAAATCCATTTAAATATTAAATAACAAATACATATGTATATGCATACTATGTACCTATGTATTTTTTAAATAAAATTTGAATTAAGTTTTAGAACTTAAAAACCATAAAAATTTCTTAATTAAATTAAATTAAAATTTTTATATTTTCGTTTTGTTATGCGATGAATAGAAAACCGTTACAATTGCTTTGCTTACACCGAGTTAATACACATCAACTTTTACAATAATGAAGGCATACACAACTAATGCGAGAAGACAACTACAAAAATCCTTTTCTTGCTGTTATGCATTTTGTGTAGAAGTAGCAACACCTTACAAATGGGCTCATCGTAATTTTTATAGTCTTTTACGCACGTTTGACATTTGCTTTTGATTGTTTTTCGTTGCTGAGAAGAAAATAGTATTGCCAAAAACTAAAAAATTTAATAGCGACCAGTATTTCAAATTACTTAAAATGAATATGGTACATTTTCCTAAACAGACCAAAATGACGTTAAGCCGACCATCCGACCAAGACAATTAATTTCTGACCATTTTGGTCGGAAAAGACCAATAGTGGCAACGCTGATGCAGATGTACGAATAAGAAAAACAGAAGCAATTTGGGAGCACAACATTCTTGGTACTGCCACCAAATTCTCAGTGTCTCTTTAACAGGCAAGATATAGAGTTTGCAATTTTAATTTGATTGTGTAAGAGGTGTGTATCGAACGGACACGGCAAACAAACAGAAAAACTTTATTATTTGCATTTTTTAAACAAAACTGTAAATAAATAAGTAATGCAAATAACGTAAGCAGTAAGTTAATTTTTTTTTTTTTTTTTTTTTTTGATAAACAATTTTTTTATTTTTTTATTTTCAATTGGTAATTCCCCTCTCCTTATCATTTCGTTTACGCAAGATATTTACAAAGAACAATGGTCATGTGCACGTTATGGTCTTATTGCTTCTATACAGCCAATCAACAGGTTAATATTATAATGGAATCAAACTAATTGTGTATGAAGTATTTATTAACTCAATTATTGTTTAAAAATGACAATCAGGTATTAAATCAGGTATTTAAAATGTCCAATTTTCTATAGGAGACAGCCAAGCTTCCAAATGTTTTATGCGCATTTTAAATTGTGTCGTCCTATATTTGACTTAAATTGTCGTCTTGCCTATGACACATGTCGTTCACATCGCTATCGTACACATCGGGTCAAAACATTTAAATTTTTTGTTAAATTATTAGGGAAGAGTGTTGCCAATTGTTTGCACTGTACACCAATTTAAACGTTTCTGTGAAAGCATTATCATTTAAAAAACCTTGGTGGGTATGTACCGTCGAGTACTTGGCAATTTGTATTTTTTAGTTTCTATTTCAACAATGTCGTTGATGTAAAAAGAACACCATAACAATAAATATGATTTTTCGACCAAATTTTAACACAGCTTTCGAAGCACATTTTCAAATATACGGCGTTGGCTAGTTTGTTAACTTGGAGCCCCTAAATCAATTCAATATAAATTATTAAAATTATTTGACATACTTACATAGTTGGCCAATTATTTTCCCAATCGGTAGTCTTAAATTACTTCACTAAATGTTAGGGAACTAAATAAGCGAATTACATCATCGCTAAAATCGGCTCACTAATGCATAATATGGCCATTTTGATAATAAGGTTCAATTATTATAGTGTGCTGTTCAAAAGTATAACTCGTTATAGTAATTTAACATCATCGGTTGAATGACTAAGATAGCTTGGCAGGGTTTCGATGAAATATAATTCACTTCTTTAAGTTTTATCCTAATGGCTTCCAAGCTATCGTCACTTGTCACATTGAAAAAATAATCGAAAAAAGTAAGTCTCTAGCGACACCAGCCAAGTGGGATACATTTTTGAAACCAGATACGGTTTCATCATCAGCACTGTTTGATCGGTATTTTAGTGTTGGTTGTATTGTAAATATCATCTACTTAAGTCACAAGTTGTAAAGAAATAGAATTCGATAATCAAATGTTTATTGTATTCATATTCATTAGTGAGAACTAAATTTACTACTAAAGTCTTCTTCTGTTGTTATTATTTATTTATTTCTTATAATTTTTTTTTTGTTTTAATGCTTTTTTCAACCATTAGTTCCACGGCAATAAATTATTTTCTTAAAAATTGTAATTACATTTATTAGCTGTGAAGTATTTTAAAAATTTCATCTTGTAGGCAGGACAAGTAAGTATACAACAACAAAAGGTTATCTTCTGGATAAATTATACAGCACAAAAATTTTTTGGTGCTATTATTTCACCTGACACTGTTTACAAATGTGTAGGAATGTTTGCTATAAAATTTATTTAAATTTCTTATTGAAACGTTGCATGAAATCAAAGGGGAGAAAAGAAAGAAACATACAAAATATCAACTTAATTTATTTCTATTTTTTAAAAAAGCGAAAGTTTGATTTAAATGATGGTAAAAGTTTTATATTAATAATTAATGAACAACAAGAAACCTCAACTTTAGATAAGAAATTTCTTTTTCTACTTGTATCTGAGGTCAAGATGTTAAGGTTTTTTTTCACCATATACTACATACATATGTATTGATTTTAAAACTAAAAAAAAAAATTAAAATTATCCAAAAGAAAAATAATTTATTAACCTAGAAATTAATGTTTGTAATTAAGTTGTAGCAGAATAAAACAAAAACATACTTAAGCTTGTTTCTAGCATTAATTATGTTAATTTATGCTGGAGTATTTAATGAAAAAGAAAGCCAATGACAAATATGTTGTAAGAAAAAGATCTGGACTAATTAACTAGTTTAGGTGTATATATAAAAAATAATTCCGGAAAGTCAAAAAACCACTGCATAAAAGAACACTTTCTACTAAATGATACAGTAATAAATTTTAACAAGATCTCCTAATATGGACTATAAAAGATAAAAAAATTATATTTAAATAAATACATTCTCCTAACTGTTGTTTTTGTTTGTTTTTGGGAATTTTCCATTCACCAAATATTCTCAAATACTTAACAGACAAATGAAATATAATTTTGTACATACCCAGCAAAATAACACATTACATTATAATGACTTGAAAGTACTAGAAAACAGTTGTTCACTACTTACAATTTGGCATCTAAACCCATTATTTTAACACGGCGATGTCATTGGAGGCAAGTACTTACCACCCTCGCTTACAAATAGGGACTCGTATAAGTACTTATTACGGTCGCTCATAAATAGGGACTTAAATAAGTACTTACTCCTATAGCAATATATAAGTACTTGCTTTTAATAACCTAAATAACCCATTACTATTATGGACTTACAGAAGTCGTTCGGTTGTTCTAAGGACAAAAATTCGGTTAGATTATTCTGAGATACGTTAATTTGAAATTTAACAATCAGTGAAAATCTATAAGTCATCACTTTGTTAATGAAGTGCTTTGCCGCTGTTTTCAAAATAATTATTACTTATACCCTAAGCGCGTTAAACTAAATGAGAATTATAAAAAGTTATGTATTTGAATGGTTTCTAGTAAATTTCGCAGTAAGAAATTGTGTTGTGTGTGTATCTAAGCAAATGTCTGAAATCAAGTACTTACGTAACACATTATAAATCAAGTCATTACTAAAATACTTCTTAGTAAGACAGACGATATGTAGTAGTCATTGAAAAGTATGTTGTTTAGTAAGAGCAAGTCATTACCTAGTTTTTGCTGGGTAAGATTTAAATTTGAAAATAAAAATCATTTTATGAAATAAGCGACAAAATTACAAACAAAAATGGAAATTTCAGAAATTTTTTACTTTTTTTGTGGTATATTTTCTTTAATTATAAATTCTGGAAAAGTTTAACGAAAAAAAAAGAAAGTAATGTTTCTTTAAAAAAAATTTCCTTATATTAAAAATAAACTTATTTTAATTTATATTATCGAACTTTTTGTTTTAAATTTATGTGTAAATTTTAATCAGCCCTGAGTTGACTTTTAAAAATAATTTTTTTATAAAGACATTTTTATTTGTGATAATAAAAAAAGATTTTTTGACGACATTCGCCGAGTGAATTGCATTTTCGAAACCAGCTAAAAATTCATTATTATTCATTTTGTTCTTTGATCGGTGATTCAAAAAAACTTTTTTTTTTAAATAATTAAATTCGGTAACTACTAAGATGCTGTTTAAATATTTCTTTAGTATTTAAAAATTTTTAATTAAAATATTTGTATTAGTACAGTAAAGAAACAAAATGGCGGATAATTTTTTTCTTAGCCACATCAATATGGGTATCAAATTAAGGGCTTGACCAGTAAATCCAGTCAACTATGTAAAAATTTCAAATCAAAGATGGCGTCAAAAGTAATAAAGCAAAATATATACGGCAGAGCGTTAAATTAGATTCGGCACGGCCGAATGTATCAGTCTTAAATTGAAAATCTCCTGGACAAGTAAAATTCTTGCAATATTTTCTAGAAATAAAAATATTGATGAAAACTGATGTTTAAATTATTGTAACATAAATAAAACAACCAACAGCCAGACAGACGATATTCTTTCAATAATTATTTAATTTTTATACCCGCTACCAAAAAAAATGGTGGGGGTATATTCATTTTGTCATTCCGTTTGTAACACTTCGAAATATCCATTTTAGTTCCTATAAAGCATATATTTTTTGAATCGGGGCTTCATTTCATTATCCGTCCGTCTATCTGTCCGTCTGTTGAAAGCACAATAGAGTTCGAACCAAAAAAGCTAAGGGGTTCAAATCTCGCTAGGATATTTCAGGTTTCTTTGGTGTTGAAAATACTCCAAATCGGAATATTAGGAAGAGAGTTATAGCTCGTAACGCAAGAGTAGGTCAAAAAAACCATGTGCTTCCAACATCGAATAAAATCCAATAGTGTCCAAACGCATTGTCGTATAGCGATGAAAATTCGAATGTTTATTTCCTGAGTAAAAAAACTATCTTTTCTCGAAAATTGCTCTAATCTATGAATTAGGAAATGAGTTATGGATCAAAACGTACGATAATTTTTACCGCACAGTAGTGTATTTTTCAGTATATTCAAACTGACAAATTTAGATGTATAATTCTGAAATTTTGCAAACATTGCTTTTTGGTCAAAGGCTTTATACTAACGGAAAATAAATGTGACACGCCCACTTTTACTCCCATATAACGCTTTATCTTAAATTCATATGATTTCACTATGAATAAAGATTTTGGAATAATAAAGGACTACATTAAAATATCTAAGTTTCATTTATTAGCAGAAACAACTTCGACACGCCTACTATAACGCCCACTTTTCACGTTATCTACTGTTAATGAAATTTAAAAGCTCATAAAACAGACAAAATTAGAGGTATGATGATGAAATTTGCTAAATATATCCTTCTAGTCAATGTCATTGTTATGCCGAAAAATTTAGGTGGCACGCCCACTTTAACGCCTACCTCCCATATAACAGTTTATCTTAAATTCATATAATTTCTCTATGTACAAAGTTTTTGGAAGAATAAAGGATTATATTGAAATATCTTAGTTGAATGAAAATTAAATTTAAATGCTCATAAAACCGACAAAATTAGAGGTATAATAATGAAATTTTGCACATACATTTTTTCAGTCAATAAAATTGTTATGCCAGAAAATTTAGGTTACACGCCCATTTTAACGCCTACCTCCCATATAACACTTTATCTTAGATTCATATAATTTCTCAATATAGTTTCTCTAGCAGAAACTATATTGACACGCCTACTTTAACGCCCACTTTCATTTAAAGACTAAATTTACAAAAATATTTTAATAACATATCGAAGTTATATAAAGAAGGTGATACATATTTTAGTATAAAGATATTATTCCATAGCGATTACTGTTAATAACAAAATAATATAATTTTGTGCTATTTAAGTAAACAAAATTGGTGGTGGGTATAAAAAATTCGGCTCAGCCGAATATAGTGCTCTTGCTAGTTTTATGTTTGCAACAACAACAACAACAGAAAACTAGTAAAGTGTGATAATTGCAATATTATTGTTAATGGCTTTTTTCTACTGTTTATACACATATGAACAAGTATGAAATACGTTTTTACAACAGCCAACTGTTGTTGCTTAAATTACATGTGAGCGCCATGCAATTGTTTCCTTAACATAGATTTTGTCGCATGTGTGTTGTTTTTTTATACCCTTCACACAGTGAAAAAGGGTATATATAGGTTTGTCATTCCGTGTGAAATTTCTACAATTTTCATTTCCGACCCCATAAAGTATATATTTTCTGAAAGCTTATGAATAGAGGAGTCGATTAAGCCCTGACCGTCTGTCCGTCTGTCCGTCTGTCCGTCTGTCCGTGTGTATGTTGAAATCAACTTTTTGAAGCCCCCCGACATAGGTTGGACCCGGGTAAGGTATTAAAATATCAGAAATATTCGGGAGTAGATCGGTATTGAAAATCAGAAACATCGGTACATAAACAACTGAGATATGAGCAAAAACCCACGACCACCTCGATTTTCTTTTCATAAAAACAACATTACAACAACAACATACATACATACAAACGTGTATACTGGTTAGAGAAAACGTGGCATCGAATCCCAGCTGAGGCAAAAAATTTTTTTTTTAAATTTTTTTAAAATTTTTTTTTTAATTTTTTTTTTATTTTTTTTTTATTTTTTATTTAATATATTATATATATTTTTATTATTATTTTTTTTTTTTTAATTTTTTTTTTATTTTTTTTTTGTTTTATATATATTATATATGTATATAATAATTTTTTTTTTTTTAATTTTTTTTTTAAATTTTTTTTTTTTAAATTTTTTTTTTATTTTTTATTTTTTTTTTGTTTTTTTTAACATACATACGTGAATTTACTGTTATTGCATGACTACACGTTGTGAAGGGTATATAAGATTCGGCAAGGCCGAATATAGCGCTTTTACTTGTTTTTTTTGTTATAAGTATGTAACCATTGTTGATTCACCTGTCGATTTTGTGAGTCTATCTATCTGTCGGTGTGCAGTCAGGTACCATTGAGTGCAAAAAAATGTTTTCAGTTCGATTACAACATAGAGCTTTTTGTTATTTTTGATTTTGTTTTTTGTAAAAAAAAGAATTGTCCAATAAATTTTGAATTGTTTTACTTCCGGTGCACTTTATTATTTTTATTTTGTTAAATCGTTGAATGTAGTAGGATGGCGTAGTGTGGCACATAAACCACTTATTGTGACTCCAAATTGTTTATAATTTGCCATGGTCAGTTTTTCGCCTATATAATATTTGTTTTGTTGTAGGTTGTTCAAGGAAGAAAATCGTTCAGAAAAAATCAAGAAACAGGTATTATTTCTATATCGCAAAAAAATTTGTTATGAAAAGTTGTTATATTATTTGAAGTTTTTTTATTTTCCGTTTGTTTATGATTTCAATGATTTTGGGTATTTTTCCTATTACATTCAGCTGCATGCTTTTTGATTAAATACAGCTTAAAGTGGGTTTGAAATTTATATACGCCCTCTTATAAGCGCTGACATAATTACTGCAGATATCAGGCACACGTTTGAGTATATGTACATATGCTTATTATATAATATATATTAAATTGGGTTTTTTTTTTAGAATTCTGTTGAAATTTAAGACAAAATACTTACAAAAACATAACAATAATTCATTTTATACTCTCTATATTGGAAATATAAGCTTACCTGAAAAGAAAAAAAGAAAGTGATTTTATAAATTAAATTGCAATTTATTTTTGTAATAAAGTACTTTAGTTGTACCTTCAATAATGACTTATCTACTACTTTAAATGAAATTCATAAATTATGAAATTTGTGCTTTGATAAAAATAAATAGTTTTAACTCTAGAAACTCCCATCTACTTAAGGTATAAATAAAAACAATAAATAATATATTTAATACTGAAAAGTTCAACATTCAAATAGAATTTTATAGATACCTATTACAAACGCGTAAAGGTATTACGCCCCTGACCATCAAACAAAATAACTCTAATGTTTATTTTTCAATTATTTATTTTTCTCAATAGTTTTGTTTTTTTTTTAAGAAGTTCTTTACCTCAGATTTAGAAAAAAAAAATATTTTAATTTAAACTTTAAAAGAACTTTAGTCAGTTGCTTGGCTTTGTATTTGTTTGCTTTGCTTTTTTAATGAACGTTATCTTGTATATTTACATTAACAGGTGTATAAATAAAATGCTAAAAGTCATCTTTATTATCTGGTTATTCTTTTTTCAATTTACTTAAAAAATTATAAAGAATCATATACAACTTATAAAAAAGTACACTTAAGTACATTAATGGCTAAAACGACAATCATAACCGTTGTTTTGTTCTTCTTTTTTTTCACCTTTTTTTATTTTCAACTATTTACATGATTTGTTCTTGCTATTGTAAATTTAACCTTAAGCGCGAAAACCGTTAACAACCTAAAAGATACAAAGACGATACAAAGAGCAAAACAAAAAGAATTTAGTAGCACCCTCAAAGCTGTAATCATACAAAGCAATAACGATAATGTAAGAACAAACTGGAAAAAACAGTGATGTCAACGGGTTTTATAGAAAAGTTTTTGAAACAAGTATTTTGGCGTCTTTCATAATATATTGCATTTACACTACTATACTTTCTCATTTTATTTGAGTTTAAAAAATGTAATGTAATATATAATTGGTTTAAAGTTATGCAACTGGTCAATACATTTAAGAGTTTAAACACATAGACGACAGCAGGCTACCGACCACCACTCTGTCAAAACTAAAATACATACGTCTAAATGAAGACGATCCTTGCTACCTTGACCGAACGTCTATATATATATATATTTAAAAGCTAAAAATCACTGAAATTAGGAAAACTTATCCTCAATTTTGAAGTAAATCCAATAAACTGCTAACACTTAATTTATATTAGAGAAAAAAAAAGTAAGATGGCTAAATTCGGCAGTGTCGAATCAGATAATTGAATTATTTTATTTTTTACTTTTTTTACACTATATTTTACTGGTCAGGCCCTTTCGTTTAATATCAATATTGTGGGGGTTTAAAGAGGCAAAGCTGTAATTACTATATTTACTTATATATCCGATTCAATTAGCGCGCCATATTACATATAAATTACATATTACATAAATTTATTATACGCTATTTTCTGGTGGTGGCCATTATGAATTTAAAATCTCTTTATAGCGTATTATATTATGCTAGTTATGCTATTTTAATATATATCCATATTGGCTCTGGCGGTTATCTCAAAGCTGAAAAAATCGATTTTCGTCTGTAATTTTATAGAAAAACACCCAAGCAATTGTATTTTGGTGCTTATATCTCAGTTATTTTCAACCGATTTCTTAGGTTTTCTCAGATATAATTTCTAAGGCTAGACCATGTCTTTAACGTGTCCAAAAGTTATTTAGGGGCTTCAGTAACTTGTTATATTTAAGAAATATTTATTTTTTTTTTCTAATTATCTTTGCTTATATTTAACTTATCCGATTAGTGACCACTATGTCTAAAATTTTGTTTACGAATTTCTAGGATATTTCTAGGATATTATATACATAAATAGTAGCAAGCGTTTCTAAAATTTATTTTATGGCTTAAAAATGTTAATTTTTATTTTAAAAATATTTTATTCTATCATATATCAGAAAGGTAAGTATAAGGCGATTGTGCTGGATTTCTGTAGCAATTTATTCCTAGATATTTGCCAAAGATTATATGTGGAAAATGTGGGTGCTTCTTAAAGTTAATTTCAACTAACAAGGACTTGAACTATTATTAATATTATTATTTAAATATTCACTTCCTTTTTTTAAATGATTAATCAAAAGTTTATTAAACTTATCCTTGAAAATCAAATCTTGACAAAAATATTTTTTTTTTTAATTTTATTTTAAAATAATTTTTTTTCAAAGTTTTTCAAAAAAGTGTAATATCAATTAAAAAAGTTATTTAATTTAATTAAAAATATAATTTTTATTTAGAAACAAATCATTTAGTCATTTAACTAAAAAAAACTTCAAGCAATAATGTTTTAGTTGTACAAATAACACCCAAATCCCGCTAAATTATCATTATCCAACCAACTAACAACCAGCCATTTTTGAGCCATACAAAAAATCTCTAGTACACTCCAGAGCTTTTGTTACAAACTCGGATATATAAAAGCCTGAGAACAACAATGAAAAATAATTAAACTTTTTTTGTTAAAATAACAAAAACAAATAGACAGATAGAAGTGGAAAAGAATAGTGAAAATTATTACTGTACTACTTACCAGTAGAACAAATAATCTGGTCAGTGCAAGAACAAAAATTAAGAAAAGAATAAGCCTGAGAAACAAATACATGAGAATTCTTGCACCCTGATAACAAACAAAGATTGAATAAGATTTTCTTTATACTGTAAAACCATAAATGGTTAAACTGTTAGTGAAGAGTAACTTTCTCAAGTAACTTAACATGGAGATAATTTAATTATAGAAATACGAGTACAGTGCTATAATAATAATGACAACACCAGCAATAATGTTATAACAAGAGTGACACTTTAACGGTTACTTGCTGATGATAATGTTTGCTTGAACACTAAATCCATTAAAAAAAAGGGTCAACAACTTTAAGTATTAAACTATTGGACACTGGCTGGGTCGATTTTAATGATTTGGGAAACATTTTATTGTTAAATAATGATTTTTTTTTATAATATTTGTAAGTTGTAAGATAATGAAGGGAGAAATTGTAACAATAAAAAAAATTATTCACTAAACAATCCAGCACATTAATTTAAATCATCAACATTTTCTCCAAAAAAACTAATACACATATTTTATTAAGTCTTTTAACAAATTATCTATTTATTGCCAATCAGTATTATTTCCTGTTATAAAAAAAAACATCCTCTCCACTAGAAGAATATAATTTAAATGAGACTAAATATTTAGATAAGAGATTAATTACTGTATACATACAGACATACAGACATTAGCAAGAGCCTACATATTAATACAAAAAATAAAATTTTAAACTTAAACTTTTCATATTTCTTTATATAAAATAACATATACAACAAAGTTGAAAAAAACTAAAACTGCCTCAACTTTCCAATTATGACAAAGCCAAAACAAAGCAACATTTATATTAACGATCAATGATCTTTCAATAATCAACTTTGACTACCAACAAAACCAATTGGCAACCGACAAGTCTTATAACTGGAATTTATAGAAAATTACAATAAAAATCAACAACAACAAAAAAAACGTCAAAACTAAACTACTACAATGAAGAAACAAAAAAGACAAAGAAACTCCTTTTAGTAATTCCTAGAAATTAAAATTTAACAACAAAAATTATAACTTTAGCTCTAACAGAAAATTTAAATTAATAACAACCATTTATTTATTTACTTTTTTTTATTATTGCAATATAAATACTAGTTAGTAGATCAAGTTAGGGTTTTTTTATTGTGGGAATTATGGGGACAAATGTAAAGGCATGTTCACAGTAAGCAGATATTTGACGTTATAAACGTAACCACTAAAATGTTTTAATTTCTGCTCTAATAAATGTTTATTTATTCAAATTCCCAGCAAAATATCACATTACAAGATAGTGAGTTGAAAGTACTAGAAAACAGTTCTTCACTGCTTACAATTTGGCATCTATACCCATTATTTTAACACGGCGATGTCATTGGAGGCAAGTACTTACCACCCTCGCTTACAAATAGAGACACTTATAAGTACTTATTACAATCACTTACAAATAAGGACTTAAATAAGTACTTACTTGATTTGAATAACCCATTACTATTATGGGCTTACAGAAGTCGTTCGGTTCTTTTAAATTTCGATTTAATTATTTTACGATACGTTAGTTTGAAATTTAAAAATCAATGAAAATCTATAAGTCATCTCTTTGTTAATGAAATGCTTTGCCTCTGTTGTAAAAATTATTATTACTTATACCCTAAGCGTATTAAACTAAATGAGAATTATAAGAAGTTACTTATGTATTTGAATGGCTTCTAGCAAATTTTGCAACAAGAAATTGTATTGTGTGTGTATCTAAGCAAATCTCTGAAAATAAGTACTTACGGATCACATTCTAAATCAAGTCATTACTAAAACACTTCTTAGTAAGACGTACGATATGTAATAGACATTGAAAAGTATGTTATTTAGTAAGAGCAAGACATTACCTAGTTTTTTCTGGGTTGTTTTATAATTTAAACCAATTGATCAAGCCATATTTATTCATCAGGTACTCTTGATTCATTAGCTAATAATTTTTTTTATCACTTATTTTAAATTTCAGCTTTCAAAATGCATAAAAAAAATAATTTTCTCTCATTTCTAATTTATTTAAAATGTCAAAATTCATATATAAAAAATAGAAACAAAAAAATGCTCTCTGCCTTGCCAAATGATATACATAAATTTGTTGTAATGTCTCTTGACTAATTTTGGAATATAAAAATATATATAAAATTATAAAAATATTCAAAAAGTTCTTCAGCCACATAAACTAATGTGTGTTACTTTGTCCTTTCATGAATCCTGATTGTTTTGAAGATAAAAGTTGAAGTATTCGAAATAAATTATTCGTTTGATCGTATATTCAATTATCCATTGTCTTAAATAGAAATGGAAGAACATTATATAAGTTCTCTGTTTCAGAAAAATTTTCAAAAAATTCCTTATTAAAAGATCTTTTTCAAAACTTTTCCTAACAATTCTGAATGAATATTTTATACTAGAAATCTTTTGATAAATTATGTTCTTATATTTTTTTGTTCAACTCTCAAGTTCAAAAATAAATTTCAATAAATTTTTTATTTAAAAAAAAACAAATATTTTACAAAAAAGTTTTTAGAAAAATTTTAACAAATTCTATATTTTAAGAAAAAATAGAATGAATAGAAAATAAAAAAAGAATCAATTATAATAAATAAAAATAAAAGAAGAAGGTTTTACAAAATTCAAAAAGAGTATCTGCCTGTTTATCTAAATGTGAACGAAATTTTCATTTTTACAAATATATTAAAAACAACAACAAAAACTAAAAATTTGTTTTTGTTTTTAACGTATTTGTACGAATGAAAATTTCGCTTTGGTTTTCTTTCGACATCGTTAAACAGGCTATATATTTGTAGAATGTCTTTGATAAATTTTGTGTTTTAACTCCCATGTTCATAAAATTTAAAATGAGTTTTAAATGTATTCTATTTCAAATTTAACATAAAAAATTTTCTTAAAATAGATTTTGAATACATTTTTTTTATAAATATAAGCCTAAATGTTTATTCCAACAATTCTCTATTGAAAAATATTGAAAAAATTTCTATTTACACAAACTCAACATTAATTATTTATTTAAAGATCATTTTCGTTTAATCTTTTATTAAAAAAAATTTTAAAAAGTAAGTAATTGACGAAACTCATATCTTTACTACCCTCAGAAAGTAATTTCTCAATTAAAAAATATTATTTTAATAAGTTTCACCTAGAGTATATATTTCATACATTGTTTGAAGAAAGTTTTGAATGATTCTTCTATTAACAAAATTTTCATGTAAATCTTTTTTCCTCCAAACCGATAATAAAATAAATAAATTGCGGTTAATAAGAAACCCTAGTTGTAGTCAATAGTAGATTGTTGCATGTTTTCATGCCACAATTATTTTTTTTTTCGGTTTTTTTGTGTGTTAAATTGTGTTATTTGTTTGCACATGCTTTGTAAATATTGCTAAATAAAACATGAACAAAAAGTTAATATTGCAAAACTCTGTTGTATTTGCATAAATAGCAAAAAGAAAAGAAAAATAATTTGAAAAATCTATATATAATTAATAAAAAAGGATCAAAAAGAAACTGTTCTCATAAAAAATAAGTGTAAAATAAAGTATAATTTGTTAGGTAGGTAGGAAATCGAGATGCTGAAAGCAAGAGCCACTTCCAACACCCACACTCGAAGACCAATATGGTCCATTGTGTTTCCCTTTATACAAGAAAGATAGAGAAGGATTGATAACAAAAAGAAAGAGAGAGAGAGTTAAAGATGTAGTAAATAAAAAAAAATTAGTTCGTAGGAAATAAAATAAAAGAAATAAGTACGAATTCCCTACGAGCCCCATTACATTTTTACCAGCCACCCAACCCCCGCCATGTTTCCACTTCGAAACATCATCCAACTCATCGTGGAATCATTAACTTAACCACTTAACCCTGTGATTCTGTAGCCTCGAACAGTGATAGACAATGTGTTCCACAGTCTTTAGCTCCTCCTCATTCTCAAACATCCTACAATAATCCGGAGTGCCGCGATCCCATCAACTATTTCTAGCTCTCACAGAACAGTGTCCTGTTAAAACCCCAATAGTAGCCCTCAGACATACCCTATCCAGGCACAGGAATAACGAAGAGTCCACTGAGTTCAACTTGGGCCATAAAGCCCTTGACACTCTGCAGTCCCTTCTGTTCCTCCACGCTATATTATTCCTGTCGGATTCCCTAATACGCCCAAAATAGTAACTAGTATAATTTATTATTTATAGATGAATTCATTTATGTGTTTCGCCCATATGTAGATTGATGCCTCAGAAAATTCTCAGTTTGAATTGATTTAAACATACTAATCACATAAACTTTTTTTTTTGTTCAGACAAAGTCGAACTGAGTTGACACGTCATATAGTATTTGTATAGGTAAAACTTGTCAAACTGACCCACCAAAAAACTTCATTATCAAAAAGTGCTTATTGAACTGCTTATTTAATTCTTACCTGCTTCCATGGCTTCTCCTTACGAAAAAAGTGTATTGATATAAATAAGTCCTCTTTTATCCACTGCTGAATAATAATAATAATAATAATAAGCTGTACAGAAGACATACTTTGTTGTGCTTTCGTATTCAAACACCTAAGGCATTTCATGGATGCAATACGGTAAGAGAATGAAGTCTTTACTGCTTACAAAATTTAAGACAGCTTGCAGAAAAAAATTGTTTGGCCGAAACAAATGGGCAAGTGCTTTATTTAAAACGTATACTTGACGTCCTAGCCATACAAATGTTATTTTAATTACCAGATGTTGTTGGTAGCTTTTATTATTAACTTTAGTTTGTTTACTCAATTAATTAATTCATTAATCAATTATATTTGATGTGCAAATATAATTTGATTTGAAGTGCTGCAAAAGAACGGGGTTTTTTTCACTTGAACTCTCAAACACTATTTGTTGAAAGCAAATATTGTTTTTATTTTGCACTGTTGTCGAAATGAAAATGTAATCAACTATGATGTGTTACATTTCGTCTATAATTGGCTTTAAAGGTACTTACGATAATAAAACATAAAAGTATAAACAAAATGTTTAAAATAATATCTTTGAAATTCGAAAAAATTTTTGTTTTAACTTTAAGTTTATGAAGTATTTTATTATTTCTAAATCCGGACCTAAAGTACAAATATTTATTATTTTATATTTTGAATACTCATTTCTTTGTCTGGATATTTAACGTGCAGTTAATTACTTTGAACTCATGTTGTTAACTTGAGTCGGACATACGGATGAGAGAGTACTGTTCGCATTTATTAACAACAAATTAGTCATATACAGTAATTTGCATTAACAATAACAACATCAGCACTACTACTACAACTCTTACAATTACAACTATATTGCAATTAAATAATTAAAATTGGATCATCATAATCATTAATCCAAAAGATTTATAGACTTAAATATGTATGTACGTATGCTTATGGATTTGTCTTTCAAATTTTAAATCACAATAAGCATAAAGCTTTAAAATTAAATAAAAATAGTTTCAAAGCATATTTAATTTAAAAAAAAAATTTAATGAGGTAAAGCGGGTTTTAAATATGTATTTGTGGGATATATAAGTTTGTCATTTCGTGTGTAGCACTCAGAACTGTATTCATCCCTGCAGATAATGCGACTAGTCTATGCACGCATTTAAAGTAGACTATGTAATGGACTAGGACTAATCGAAATGTATGGTGAAAACCTTGTCGACTTAACATTACGATGTCGTAGGGCTGGACCATATAACCCATTGGAGTAGCTTTAAAACTACTCTTTGTCACTACTCGATGGAGCACCTACACGACCATTATACACGTCTCGACAACAATATATGTAATCGTTAAAATACGACGACTTGTCGTTTAACTACAATCTCTTGTTTACAAATGATATGGTCCATGACTGCATTACATAGGACCATGTTGGAAGTAGTCCATTTAGATAAAATGGACCACGTATCAGGTATGTAATCCCCTACAAAATGTATATAATTATGATTTTTGTGATTATATACTTTTATAGCTTTCTGTATTCTACTATTGCAGTCCTACCCATATAACCGCAGTTTTATTTATGGATTTTTCATCGTTTACTATATTTTACAGGGGTAGCCTTTTTATTTGATACCAATATTAAGAGAGTTGACCTATATAATTATTTATTGTACGTCATTTTGTAATAATGGTTATCATGGAATTAAATTTTTTTATTTTATTATATTCCGCTAGTCAGGCATTTTCATTTCATGCCCGCATTGACTTTGCGGGTTGAGTAGAAGCTGATAATAAAGGAGTTGTATTTAAGTGCTTATATCTAGTTAGTTTAAGCTGATTTGTTAGTTTTTCTCATGATAAATTTTCGAGACTATTGTTTGTATTTTGATGTTTTTAGCGTGTCTAAAAATTATTTAGAAGATTAAGAAACTTTCTATATATTAATTTTGTCAATTAATTTTTGGCTAAAACTTTAATGATTATTGACCGATTTTTCCAATAGCTCTACAGCCATATTACGTCTATAAACTTGTCTTAAAATTATTTTAGGACAGATAAATGTTATTTTGGGTGGTTAAAAAATATAGAAAACGCAGAGGCAGTCTATTTGCTCATATCATAGAAAGTTATGAAGTGGTTGTGCTGAAATTTAATATCGATTCATTCCCGGATATTGATAAGTTGATTTCTGCCAATACACGAACAGACAGACGTTGTTTAATCGAAACCCCCACTTATAAGATTTCTGAAAATATGAGGTCCGAAATTATTGTTGTAAAAATTACAAACGGAATGACTAACCTATATATACCCTTGGCACCACAAGTGTAGGTTATAAAAATCTGAATTTATATTTGCTGGATAATTTATAAATACATATGTATGTATTCCTGTGATTACACACATTGCAAAAAATTATAGATACTTGTTTAGTAGCGTGTATAGTGAATTAATATTGCAAAGATTAATATTAACTATAATCCAATGTATAGTGTTTAACTTACTTTACACGGTGCAAGTGTGGCAGAGATTTTATTAAAAATAATTTCAAAAATGATATGTTATTCAGAATTTTTTCTCAATAGTGTATTAACCCTTAGACAAACACATGGTTCTGGCCAGGCATATTTCATTTTTGAGCGTTAATCAAACATACTTCTAGCTTAGGTAGATACCTGTATATCCAGGTTGACTGTAAAAAAAAATTCAAAAATATCGTTGCAACACGACGAAAACTGCAAAAGAAAAAGTTCCCTCCTCGAACAAACACATATTCCTGGCCAGACCCCTATTTTATTTATTAATTTATCTTAAATGGTTTTTCAATAAATAAATATTTTTCAAAAATTAATATTCTAAGATGATTTAGAAGAAGATTTAGAAAAATTTCTTCAAAATGTTGAATAAACACAGAATTTTGAAACATTTTCTATTATTGTACAATATTTATATTTATTTTATAAGTTTTCAAATAAATAAAAAAGTTCAAAGTATAAATTTTTTAAATTCTTAATATATAAATAATGGATCTATAAAGTTCTCAAAGCTCAACAGTAACAATGGTTACACTTCAAAAGTTAAAGATATGATTTTGCTGCCGCACCGTGTTTAAAAAAAAATAATAATTATAGCACAATAAATCACAAAAAATGAAAAAAAAAACAACAATCAATGTTTGTATATAAAAATAAATCCATGTTCACATTAGGCAAATATTACTAAGAAGTGAGTCAGAAAAGAGGAAGACTTGAACATCGAAAGAAACCCTGAATTAGGGAAAAAAAGATCGTCACAGATATTGGTAAAAAAAGTCGAACAACTCTTTCGAAGATCACCGAACAATTTTATCTAAAAAGCAGGCCGTAATATTAAATGCTCGAATTCTTTTGTGCGCAGAAGCCAAAGCTGATGCTGCGTTGAAGTAGTAAAAAGTTCAGAAAGTTACAGATCGTAATGAGGTAATGAAATTAGAAGCAAAAAAACGAGTGAAACAATTTAAGACAAATTTTATTTAATAAAAATACAACTGTTGTGTTGTGGATGATGAAACTTATGTACTGACAGACTTTTTACAGCTTCTGGGTCAAGATTTTTATGTTGCTGATGGACGAGATAATGCTCAAGGACAATAAGTTTCTTGTGTGGCAAGTCATTTACAGTTGTCGCAAAAAAGGCAATAATTTGCGACATCAAGTACGATCAACACAGAAATATACATTAGGGATGGTCTACAAAAACGGCTTTAACCATTCTTAAATCTGCACAGAGTGCCTTCGTATTTGGCATCATGCCACTATGGGGAAAATGCCTTCGTATTTGGCATCATGCCACTATGGGGAAAATGCTTTTAGTGGTATTCAAACAATTATGTAAATTTTGTACCAAGGGAGGTAAATCCATCCAACTGTCCACATGTTCGGCCTGTGACAAGGTATAGGGATTTTATAAAAAAATTTTAAAAAACAAAGGAAAGGTATCCCAGGAGGTAAGCCGTAAGAGGACCGCGTTGTCCAAAAAAAGTGGATGAATTTATAAATACCGAGTAATATGCCAATATTTAATGTTTAATGAATTTGTATAGTATTTGAATAAATTAACGATTTTTTTTTATTCAATTTATAACTTAAAATTTTTTCTGACTCTACTATTTGTAATAAATTTATTTCTTTAATATAATATAATAATATATAATATAATAATATATATTAATAATTAATATAATAATATATATTAATATTTAATATTATAATATTATAGTTAAAACATTCCAGTATTTCACAGAGTAGAGTATTTCGAAACACTTATATTAAAGATTAAAATGGAAGTACGTTTATACGCGTTTTGAAAAAAGCCTTAGATTGATGCAGTAGTGGAAGCTAATTAATAAATGAAATTTTTAGCCATTTTTTCCTTTGATACAAAGCTGGTTGGTAAGGGAGAAAATTAGAAACGCTCTAAGCGTAAGCCTGTCATTCACATACTACAATCGGTTTTTAAAAAGTGAATTTTTGACATAAAAAAAATGCTCTAAAGCAAAAATTTGATGCCATACATAAGCTTGCTGGTATATTGCGATTGGCTTAAACTGAGAAAATTAACAGCTAAATTTAAATTTTTTACTAGAGCAAAAATTAACACATTAGTCCTTTATGGACGGTAGGGCAGGTGCTGGTGTGTACTCATCTGAGTTGGACTTATCCTGCACCCTGAGTCTGGGGGAGTACGTGTCGGTCTATCAGGCAGAAATGCTTGGTTTGCTGCATGCGTTGGACCACCTGTTGGAATGTCGAGTGTATGGGAGGAAAATTCTTATTGCACTTGACAACCAGTCGGTTATAAAACGTATGCAGCGGATGGACGTGAACTCCTCCTTGGTGCTTGAGTGTGTTCTGAAGCTCAATAAGTGTGCCTCTACAAATGAGGTAACGCTGATGTGGGTCAAGGGACACGTGGGCATAGCTGGGAATGAGGCTGCTGACGAACTTGCGAGGAAGGGGTCTGGGGCTGCATTCTGCGGATCGGAACCCAGAATTGCTCTGGGCAATGGGTTAGTGCGGGTGAGGATCTTTCAATGGGTGAACTCTGTGAACTTGCGAAGGTGGACGGAGGGAACCACGTGTAGACAGGCTCGTATGGTGCTTAGGGAGCCACTTGGCAGGGGTGCAGTGAAGATACTCGGTTTTAATCGGAGTATGATGAGCTGGATCACTGCGTTGATTACAGGACATGGTAACTTCAAATATCATCTGAAGAGGATGCGGATCGTGGATGATGATATTTGTAGAATGTGCCTGGAGGGTGCCGAGACGGCAGCGCATGTGGTATGCGAGTGTTCGGCGTTGGCGAGCGTAAGATTGAGGATCACAGGCAAGCACACGTTGGGTGTGAGTGCGATGGGGGACCTTGGTCTTAAGGAGATGCTGTCGATTACAAAGGACTGTGCGATGAGGATTGTCGACAATCACCAGTCGGCAGTGTGAAATCGTTTTTCTGGTCCAGAGCAAACGCCGGTTGTGGCGCGGGACTCAGTGATTGAAGGTATACTGATCGGTAGACACGAAATCACTGAGGAGCGAAGGGGGTCGAAAAGGGACCCGTGATAGTAGTGGTCTGCTTCGATATTCCCCCTACATGTGTAATAAAAACACATTTAAGTGGTAACGTCTATTTTGTCAAATATAAGCCTAATGTGAACATGCCCTAAAGCACAACAACTATATTTAGCAGAAACCCTGCAGACTTATGTGTCGTTTTTATAATCCAAACGATCGCTTTGAGTGAATATTTAACGTGTTTTATGTTATTGTAACAAATAAAATTAACATGCAAAGTTTCCACTCAAAGCAATCGCTTGGTTAAAAAAGACAGCATTTTACTAAGGCATCACTACATTTCGCTATTGTTTAGTTATTTTGTTAACTTTAACTAATTGTTTAAAACACTTTAAGGAAAGCTAAATTTTAGTTTACAACTCCTAAACAATTTGTTTTACATTGAGTTCAAAGCTTTGTAAAAGTTTTCCAAGAATTTTTATAATCTATGCAACCTCTTAACCGGTTGAAAATATAAATAAATATCATTAGTTTGAAATCAAAACTGTAGGCCTGTGTAGTATTGTTGAGGTTATTGTTTTGATTTGTTATGTGTACAATTCGTTATAATTGTTGTTTTGTTTTTTACAACTCAACTCGGTATAATTGGGTTTGTTACTATTTGTATGGTTATAAATATGTATGTATGTATGTATGAATGTATACTTTTTTATATTCCTCAATAATTATCTGAAGTTGTATTAACTTTTCATGGGAAACTTATTTACATTGTTTGCAAGGCGTATTTAATCGTCGGATAATCTCAGTTCTCTTTGTTTATGTTTTCTATATACATACAAAGTTTGACACTTGAAACAAATGAGAGCGAAGAGAGAAAATTATTGTTTATCTATGGGCTTTGAAAGCTGAAGTTTGAAAAGAGGCGAAGAACAAATAATCAGCTGATTAATCAAGACTACCTGGTGAATAAATTTGCCTTGATTGTTTGCTTGGATTTTATTTTAATAAAACGCAATAATAGTTATGAACGTAGGTGTAATAAAAGAAAATAAAAATTGTTTTTTCACATTTCACTATTTGAATTACTTTAGGAAAACTTTTCTTTATCATTAAAATACTACTTTTCTAACTATTATGTACCATCATGTTCATAGATTTTGTATAAAGTGAACCGGCGACCAATTTCGACATAGTGTTAGGTGTTGAAGTTGGCTGCACTACAACTGTTGTTGTTGTATTATTATTATACAACGTCGCCCATAGGGGTATTTTTCCATCTAGTCGGACATTTGGTCAAAAGTGTTACTTAAGAAATGCAAAAATTAAAATTCGCAGCTCAACAGCCAACAAAGTTTTGCATCGTTTAGTGAATTTTCAAGACTTTTGCTTGAGATTTGTCATTTTGGGACACTGTTAAAATCAAGAAAGCTGTGTAAATTGCATGGCTACGGTTTTGAGATGTTCACAATATATTTTTTTGTGGCTAAACGAATAAAGATTTTACATTGATTTCTTTTTTCTGTGAAAGATTACATTAACAGCTGTTTATAATAATTTTTAGAAACAATTTTTTTATGCTCTTCACACAGTGAAAAAGGGTATATATAGGTTTGTCAATCCGTGTGAAATTTCTACAATTTTCATTTCCGACCCCATAAAGTACATATTTTCTGAAAGCTTATGAATAGGGGAGTCGATTAAGCTCTGTCAGTCTGTCCGTGTTTATGTTAAAGCCCCCCGACATCGCCTGGACCCGGGTGAGGTATTAAAATATCAGAAATATTCGGGAGTAGATCGCTATTGAAAATCAGAAACATCGGTACATAAACAACTGACATATGAGCAAAAACCAACGACCACCTCGATTTTTTTCACAAAAACAACATTACAACAACAACATACATACATACAAACATGTATAATGGTTAGAGTAAACGTGGCATCGAATCCCAATTGAGCCAAAAAAAATTTTTTTTATATTTTTTTTTATGATTGTTTTTTATTTTTTATTTTTTATTTAATATATTATTTATATTTTTATTATTATTTTTTTTTTTGTTTTATATTTATTATTTTTATTTAAATTATTTTTTTTTACATTTTTTTTTTTTATTTTTTTTAATACATACGTAAATTTATAAATTTACAATGGGATGTTTTTATATATGTATGTACGTATTTCATATGAGATGAATGGTGATACAAACTTCTGTTATTGCATGACTACACGTTGTGAAGGGTATATAAGATTCGGCACGGCCGAATATAGCACTCTTACTTGTTTTAATTTTTATTATAAAAAAATTCGTTCTAAATTAACAAAACGGTTTTTTTGTTCACATGTATGCTGACGATAAGAGATGCATTTGCTAAACAAATGTAAGGGAAAACTTAAAAAAGTAGCATTTTTTATTAGTTCTTAGGAATAGTTCTTTTTAGGCAAACTTTTTTACCCTTGTTTTTATTTTTGTTATTTTCAAGTTTTACCAGCCTACGACTATAATACATATTTCTGAGAAATTTCTTTGATCTAGGAGCACTTAGTAACTTTTAAGAAGCAATTTAAGCTAAAAAAAAAGGTTATGTCCGGCTAGATTGACAAAATATCCTCATGTGCGTAGTCGCTCTTGTCTATGTTTGTGACTTATGCATAACAACAAACCGTGTGCTAACTAACAAGCTGTTTACTTTTTTAAAGAGAAAAATGTCCATAAGAAAAAGATAGCAGCTCGTTAGTTAGCACACATTAAGTTATCATGTTTAACGCAGTTAATATATTAAAAAATATATGTTTTTAAAAATTATTTTTGTCTATAACTTTGCCGATTAGTGATCGATTAGGTTGAAATTTTTTACGAATAGCTCTAGAGGCATGACAAATAATTTGCACGTGTCTGTAAATTATCCTAGCCTAAAAAGTGTTGATTTTTATGCTAAAAATAAAGAAACTAATTAGTTTTTGAGACAATCTACAATGTTAAAAAGCTAACAAAATTTAATTGTAAATATTTTGAAATGCATGTAATTAATTCAAAATAAGTGCTTGTTAACTATCGTAATTGTAATAATCTTTTTAAAATTAAAAACATTTTTACAATATATAATAATAAAACTCTTTTCATTCATTTTAAAAAATTCATAAAATTATGACAAAACAATATGACAGCACTTCTTATGAATTCACCAATAGCATATAAAATGAAAAATTATGATATATAACAATCAATCTTCAAACACCTTTTATAAATCAAAGTATATCGCATCAGAAATAAAAAAACACCACATCACTTAACTGTTTAATTAAAAAAGAAAAACGAGCCCTTTGAAAAGCCCAAATGAATATGACGATCGCATTAAACGATTTGGCCTAATTAATAAAATGACCTTGTTGGAAATATATTATTATTTTTTTTTTTTAATTTCTTTTTTTATAACAAAATAACAATAAAAAAATTCAATTAATTATTAGTACAACAAGACCAGCACATAAAAAATCTGTGTTTTACCTTGATTTCATAAAAAAGGTTAGAAAGATGCCAATTTTTTACAGTGAAGAAACAATTCAACCAAAAGGAAATACAAGAGTTATAAATATAACAAATGCAAACAATTGTGTTACTAATACCGCAACAAATTGTTGGTAATTTTTCAAAAGCAAAACGTAGTAATAATTGTTATTTTTTTCCATTTTAAAGAAGAAAATTATGATTTAAAGCGAATGATATTGATTTGAAGAGTAAAAACTTATTTATATGGATATTTTGCGAGCACGTACATGCGAAACCGTAATTGTATTTACTAACTGACTTGCTTGGATATTGGCATCTAAACACAACTTTAACATGAATAATGTATAATCAGTTTCCGCTTTAGATTACGGAATATCATTTGTTTAGTTTTATTGTTCCATTATTATGTTTCAGATTCGAGTTTGTTTAAACTAATTATATTGCTTTTGCTGTACTTATGTTGGCAGTTTAATGAGTTTGGTCCATCTAGTATATCTTATATCTATATATATAAAAGTGAAACTCTGTGTGTGTGTGTGTGTGTGTGTGTGTGTGTGTGTGTGTGTGTTAGCTATAGACTCCGAAACTGTAAAACCGATCGGGCTCAAACTTTGGTAAGTTGTTGTACACATACCAGGGAGTGTTTATGGGTGAAAAAAAGTGGGCGGGGCCACGCCCATAAGAAATTAGTTATCATTTTTAGCTACTTGCACTTGACCGATTTTTCTGAAACTTTGCACACATATTAAGCTGTCATGACTAAAAAATTTCGTGATAAGAAAAGTGGGCGGGGCCACGCCCATAAAAAAGTTTTAATTTTCAGCTACTTGCACTGGACCAATTTTTCTGAAACTTTGCACACATAATGAGTTGTCATGACTTTATAATTTTGTGATTAGAAAAGTGGGCAGGGCCACGCCCATAAAAAAAAATTATAATTTTGAGGTACTTGAACTGAACCGATTTTTCTGAAACTTTGCACACATATTGAGCTGTCATGACTAAAAAATTTCGTGATAAGAAAAACGGGCGGCGCCACGCCCATAATAAAGTTATAATTTTCAGCTACTTGCACTGGACTGATTATTCTGAAACTTTGCACACATATTGAGCTGTCAGGACTTTACAATTTTGTGATTAGAAAAGTGGGCAGGGCCACGCCCATAAAAAAAAATTATAATTTTGAGGTACTTGAACTGAACCGATTTTTCTGAAACTTTGCACACATATTGAGCTGTCATGACTAAAAAATTTCGTGATAAGAAAAACGGGCGGCGCCACGCCCATAATAAAGTTATAATTTTCAGCTACTTGCACTGGACTGATTATTCTGAAACTTTACACACATATTGAGCTGTCATGACTATACAATTTCGTAATTAGAAAAGCGAGCAGTGCTACCCCATTAAAAATAAGTTATTATTTTCAGCTATTTCCACGCATTTCCACCGATTTGCCATTCAACTTAAAGCGACTACAGTTTCCAGTTCGCATTGCCTTCGCTATTACCATCAGTAAAGCACAAAAACAATCTCTGCGTGTTGCAGGATTGAATTTGAAAAGTCCATGCTTTTCACATGGACAGCTGTACGTCGCATGCTCCAAAATGGGAACACCAACAAATTTGTTAATTTTTACATAAAATGAAAAAACCAAGAAATATTGTATACGCACTTGCATTAGAATAAAAATCAATAAAATATTCTGCTTAATATATTCAATTAAAATTCAGAATGCATTTTTATTCATTAAGGGGCGTAGCAACGCGCGCCGAGCTTGGCTAGTAAATTATAAGTATACATTATAAGCATATATAACCCTGAAGGAAATAAAATAATCGGTTGATAAAAAACACTAACTATAAGTCAACTTTTTAGCGAATGACTACAAATTGATTTAAATATCATGCAAATATCAACCAAACATATTGCATGAAGGCACAAATAAGAAATATGTAAATAAAAGCAAAATAAGTTTATGAAAAAAAAAAATAAAAAAAAGAAGCGTGTCATGAAGTCAAATGTCACATGTCAATGAAATCTAACGAGGTTTTTGAGGAAAACAGTGCTCAATTTTAATATATGTAAATATTAAATGAGAAAATAAAATATTTTATAGTTTATAATAAAATTAATAATTTATTTATTTTTTAGAAATTATGAAGCGCATTTATTTGAGAACGAGTGGTAAGTATGTATCTTGTAAAATCGTAAAAATATACCTAATTGCTTGTATCGTATTTTTATAGAAAACGGAATAGAAAATGATGAGAAAGCGCCTTGCCAATGTTCAGTTGATGCTTTGAAACAATTCGATGCGAGATTTTTTGGAATGACATGTAAGATGAAAATATTTATTATCTACAAAAATATCACGTTTTTTATATAAACATTCACATATATTTTTAGGCGAAATAAAGGAGCTCATAGAGATAGTTCAAACCAAAAATGAAACTATAATGGCAGCATTGTCTGCCCAAAAAGTAATGACTGTGACAATTAAGAATGTTTTTCCAATAAACACCCTTAAGGAGTTAAAAAAGCTCAATGAGGTTATAGTTGAGTATAATATAATTTTTGTTTTTCGCTTTTTTGCAGATCAGTGCCATGAAATTATCTCTCAAAGGAAAATTTTTCAAAAACGTTAAGGGAAATTTTGTCTTTGCAACTGATTCTCGCTATAAATATTAGTGGCATTCATGACAAAAAGCGCTTGTAGGATAATGAACGTTTTTGATGCATTGGGGAATGCGGTTCAGCCTCTCTGTGACGACTTAGATAAAGAATTACGAAATGCCTTAGCTGTTATTTAAAAATGTCATGTCTGCAACCACGATGTTAAAAGATGCCTTATTTTAATGTTTTTTAAATAACTAATTCTGTATATATGTAAATTTAAAAAAAAATTTAAATTAAACTGTTCAAAAATTAATTTAAAAAAGTGTTTTTCCAATAATACTTTAGTATAGACCGACTATTCATTAATTAACTACAAATCGGTTGAAAAATAAGTATATAGTAGTCAATTAAAAAGTCATTCAGAGATGACCAATTGACTACTGCCTATGACATGCCTATGTAAAAATAATGAGTCGCCAGTTTGTAATTACTTAAAAATGTGTTTGACTTCCTACGGGGAATATACACACACAAATATATAACATGCATGGATTAAAAAGTGGTCTCATCTATTTGTTTTGAAAAAAAAATTTTTAACGAGTTTTAAAGATCTAAAAAAATTCCGAAAACTCAAAACTGTAATATAAGTTACATAGTATATGCAGTGTCTTATGAGCTTTTTTAATTTGTTCAAAATCAAGTCATAACAAATGTCACAATTTTACTATGCCTACACTACTGTGGCTGGCAACTTCTCAACAAAATTCTGTTTATTTACCGTATTGCATTGCATTAAGTATTTCTTCTAAAATAGTCAACAGTAAAAAAGGAGAATTTATTTCAAAAGTTTTTTAAAGACTATTTATTTATTTATTATTATATTTTCTCCCTTACTTGCTGCTACCCTTTTCAGCAGTGTGAAAGGGGAAGGTCTGGAAGGGATAAAACTATCACTTAATAATTGCAAAATAGAAACCTATGAAGTATGAAACAAGCGCTCTTGGAAGCAGGTAATAAAGTTTTTTGGTAGATTTAGAAAACTTAAAACTAGTGCCAACACAATTTAACTTTGTTTGAATAAAAATATAATTCAAGATTATAGTTAACAAAACAAAAGTATTTCTCTTTCTATCAAGTTTCGTTGATCTTATTAAGAGTCCTCCTGCAAACGTTTAAATGTCTTTGCAACTATGCGTAACGCTTATTTTTTCATTCCAGCAAACTGTCAAAATTTTTATGGAAATTAGTTTGTACAACAATTTGGACTGGTCAACATGCATTGTCATATTGCGCATTCGCTTTTCACAGTGTTATAATTTTTATACCCGCCACCAAAAAAATGGTGGGGGTATATTCATTTTGTCATTCCGTTTGTAACACATCGAAATATCCATTTTAGACCCCATAAAGTATATATATTCTGAATCAGGGTTTGATTTGATGACGATCTAGCTATGTCCGTCCGTTTGTCCGTCTGTTGAAAGCACGATAGAGGTCGCACCGAAATAGCTAGGGGGCTCAAATTTTGCCAGAATCTTTCTTATAGACAAGGTTTGTTTGGTATTGAAAATGGGCTAAATCGGAAAATTAGGAAGAGAGTTATAGCTCGAAAAGCAAGAGTAGGTCGAAAAAACCGTGTCCTACGAACATCGAATAAAATGGAATTGTGTCCAAACGGATTAACGTAGACTCATGAAACTTCGAATATATATTTTCTGGGTAAAAACAATATTATTCCTCGAAAATTATCTAAATCTATGCATTAGGAGAGGAGTTATCGATCAAAATGTAGGAAAATTTATACCGCACAGTGTATTTTTCGGTATATTTAAAAACAAAAACGTCATAAAAGCAACAAAATTGGATGTACGACTCTGAAATTTTGCACACTTTGCTTTTTGGTGACACGCTTTTTTGTAACGGAAAATCAATATGCCACGCCTACTTTTACGCCCACCTCCCATATAACGCTTTACCTAAAATTCATATAATTCCTCTATTAATAAAGATTTTGGAATAATAAAGGGCTATATTGAAACACCTAAGTTGTACTCATTCGCAAAAACAACTTTGACACGCCTACTATAACGCCCACTTTTCACGTTATCTAAAGTTAATGAAATTTAAAAGTTCATAAAACCACCAAAAATAGAGGTATTATGATCAAATTTGCTACGTATAGCCCCCTAGGCAATGTCATTACTGTGCCAGAAAATTAAGGGGCCACGCCCACTTTTACGCCCACCTCCCATATAACGCTTTACCTAAAATTCATATAATTTCTCTATTAATAAAGATTTTGGAATAATAAAAAGCTATATTGAAACATCTGGGTTGTACCCATTAGCAAAAACAACTTTGACACGCCTACTATAACGCCCACTTTTCACGTTATCTACCGTTAATGAAATTTAGAAGCTCATAAAACAGCCAAAATAAGAGGTTTGATGATCAAATTTGCTACGTATATCCTTCTAATCAATGTAATTGTTGTGCCAAAAAGTTTAGGTGACACGTCTACTTTAACGCCTACCTCCCATATAACGGTTTATCTTAAATTCATGTAATTTCTCTATTGACAAGGTTTTTGAGAAAATAAAGGACTATATTGAAATATCTAAGTTGTATTTATTAGCAGAAAGTTTATTGACACACCTACTTTAACGCCCACTTTCATTGAAAGACTACATTTACAAAAGCATTTTAGTAGCATATCGAAGTATCTGATGGTCCAAATCTTCAGTGACAATGTTGATGCTCAATTGTTGGGCACGATGATGAGGCGATGTTGACTGCTCTTTTGCCACACTATCGCAAAAACCAGCAGTGGTTCCCATTCAACGAACTAAGAAGGCAGGATTATGTTGATCAAAAGAATTATGAAGTGCATAAAATGCATTTTTTTTGAACGCCCATTTTCATAAAAAAACCTGAATATTAAACCTGAAAATTAATTTACAAATAATTAATTAATAATAATTAATTCATTAATTAATTAATAATTAATAATAATGACTTTTCCTGAAGATGCTACACGAAGGAGTAGCGAAATATTGAGAATTTATATACAAAAATTGGATATTTAAATATGAAATTTTAAAAAAAGAGATCAAATAAAATAAATAATTAAACCTGAATAACTTTAACGCGTGGCTCATTTAGGTATCTTACCACTGTTCAAATTAAGTTAGTCTGAGATTGAGAAATGTCAAATAAAATGCAAAAAAACTTATTGCTTATATGTGGTTCACCTTCAACAGGGGCCCTTAAAAATTAACCACCCTCTATAAAGAAAGTAATACATATTTTATTTTAAAGAGATTATTCCATAGTGATTAACAAAATAATAAATAATGTACTTTAAATGTACACAAAATCCCTACCTAACCTAACCTATCAAAGTACAATATTAATTTATTATATTTTATTTGAGTGTCATTCCATACTTATCGTTGTATTTGCATATGTTTTTTTATTTTATTTCTTGCTAAAGTCTTAATTAAGAACTAGTTATACAAATGCACACATATCGATGTTCACAAGCTGAAAGGCCCTAACTCATCTTTTTAACGAAATATTTTTTTCAGTGATACATTTCACACATAATATACATATGTACAATCTTGACACAAAAATTATTTGTATTAGTATCAAAAATAACAGTTTTTCACTAAATTTTACAAAAGAAGTTACATTATGATAATACAGTATCTATTAGGATTTTACCTTCTCCTTTGAAATTACAATTATTTGCGTAAAGGCTTTTCTACATGTGACCAACGATATGTACCTTTGTTTGACTTTACAAACAAATATATGTTTATATTTTTTCAGATAAAACAAATTAAGACTCAACAATAATTACTATTTAATTTTAACATCATTATTTAATAAATGTTTATTGATACCTAATCATAAACAAAACACACGCATGCAATTACACACACATCGAAAAAAACTACATACTCATGTATTACGCAATGGCCACAGCCAGTTTGAAAAAAAAGCTCGTAAATTCTTAATAAACAAAACTTGCAGATACAAGTATGCTAAAATAAAGACTGACTTTATAGACAATTTCAGTTTTCAATAAATATATTAAATATATTCTACAAATACAAATAAACGGGCCGAAAGTATGGTAAATTTAAACAAAAAATATTTGTTTGTTTCGATTTTTCAGAAAGTTATTAATTTCTTTTTGTATTTGTATAACTTTTGTTAATTTAGTTTTTAAAAAATCTGAAAATAAACTTCTTAAAGGTCTGACTTTTCCTTCTTAACATTTAGTGCGTGCCGTTAATTACCAGTAAATGATATATCGTCGTTCGTAAATTATTGTGTTCTATATGTATAGATTTTATAAGTCACATAGAACACAATAATTTACGAACAACGATATGTATATACCCTGCTAGCAAATGTAAGCTTAATTTTGGATAGTTGTGTCTTAATAGTCACTAATTCGACAACTCTTCCCTCAGTTAAATTTTATTGTAATTTAAACTATCGAAATAGTGACTATTAAGTCACTTAAAAAGTATATAAATATGACACTTTTATTATGCATTAGAAGTTACTTTTTGGTTAGTAAAATATTTTGCAAAAACAAAATAAACGTGTTTTTATACCCTTCACCTGTGGTGCACAAGGGCATATGTGACAGCGCATAGAGAAAGGGACCTAAGGGTAAAAACAGGTTTTATTCAGGATAGCCTATTTTTCTATTTTTTTAAATTGTTCATAAGGAAAAAAATAAATTTTTTGTAGTTTCGTAAAATCAAGTTATTTTGTTAATTTAGTAGGGGGAAAAATGAAAATAAATAAATTTTACCGTTAGGTCCCTTTCTATTTGCGCTTAGAATCGTCGACTTCACTTTTATAAAACGCGCATATCTCTGGGAGGGAACACTTTTGGGGCATGGGATCGGTCTCATTCGATGCTCAGATGTTGTCCACATAAAAAAAAGTGGAAATTGTTTTTTTTTTACCCTTAGGTCCCTTTCTCTATGCGCTGTCACATATTTAGCTTTGTCATTCCGTTTGTAATTTCTACAATTATCATTTCCGACCCCATAAAGTATATATTTTCTAAAAGCTTATAAAAAGAGGAGTCGATTAAACCCTGACCGTCTGTCCGTGTGTTGGTTGAAATCAACTTTTAGAAGCAACTATATGTTCCTCAGATCTCTGCGTATGGTATTAATTTTTCGAAAATATCCGGGAATGAATCGCTATTGAAATTCAGCAGAGTCGCTTCAAAACTTTCTGAGATATGAGCAAAAAACCACGACCACCTCGTTTTTTTTTTTTACAATTACAATTTTTTATTTTATATATTATTTATATTTTTATTACTTTTTTTATATTGTTTTTTACTTTTTTTTATTGTTTTTTTTTTTTGTTTTTAATACATTTTTTTATTTTTATTTTTAATTTTTTTTTTTGGAAACATACATACGTAAACTCAATTTATAATTCTGCAATGGGATGTTTTTATATATGTATGTTTTTTATATGTATGTATGTATGTATGTATGTATGTATGTACGTATTTCAAATTAATGAGATGAATGGTGATACAAACAATTGTTATTGCATAACTACACGTTGTGAAGGGTATATAAGATTCGGCACGGCCGAATATGACACTCTTACTTGTTTGTTTTGGTCTTTCTTTTGATCAATTTTATTGTAATTTTAACTATCGAAATAGTCACTTTTTAGTTATTAATCCACTATAATAAAACTATAAAAATATAACGCGTTTTCTGTACCTAAAATGTTAGTTTTTGGTTAATTAAAAAAAAATATAAAAACAAATTATATTATTATTATTGATATTTATTGAAGGATTGATTAATTTTGAAGGATTTTTGACAAAACCAAAGTAAATGCAATTAACAGTTAAATCGAAGAAAAATTAGACGCTATTTAGCGTTAATGTGACTTCGGAGGTTAAATCTCGACATTATTAACGTGAATATTAAAAAGAAATATTTTTAATATATAGCAAATACTTATGCAACTTTTTCGCTAAGAAAACGATACTAAAGCGATATCATAAAAATACAATAAATCGTCACCGAAGCATTGTACTACATATGAAACTAAGAAAGTCACTAAATAGTCTCATCTATTAAGTATTATAGAGGTGGAATGTTTCTTCACGAACGGGGACACTATTTCTATAAGAAAATGATATCGAATTCGATGATTTTTAACTTCCTGTCGTAACTTTTAAGTCTCTTTTTGGAAAGAAATTATTTGAAGGGTATGTATACCTCAATAATACAATTAACAACCACAGTTGTATTGGTGCTTTTTTGTATGTGATTACAATATTGTATGTATGATGTTGGTAATATCCACTGAAACATTTTGTATTACAATACAATTTTTTATGAAGTGTTGTTGTTTTAAATTCATATAGAGACGAAAATTTAAAAAAATTCCCTAGTTATTTTATTTCAGAAATTTTCCTCCAACTTTTATATTTTTAAAATTCTCTGATATCTATTTTAAAAAAGTTTTGCAGTTTAAAAAATATTTGAGAAAATTTTTTGAAATCAAACTTTTTAAGTTATTCTCTTTTTGATAAAAAATTGTATATAATTTTCCTTATTGTGGTATATTTTTTTGTTAAATTTTAAAATTTTGTTGTTTTTTAATTTAAAAGGCTTAAGTAATTTTTCTATAATTTTTATTTGTTTGCCAAACATCTTAATAAATTTAAAGAAATTTCAAATAACATATTTCTGTGCCAAGAATGAAAAACTGCTTAAGTCGACATAAGCTGAAATTGGCATAATCACATTAATAAAATTCCGGAATTCAAAACTTTCAACCTATTTAAACAGTTTTGCAGGACGATTATAGCGTAAAAATTTATTAACAATATTTTTTAAAAGAACTTATTTTAACTTATAATTTAGCTAAATATATGAAAATGGATATGCTCTTTAATTTGTATAGCACAGAACCCATAAAAAGCCTTTATTTTAAAGGCAATCAATTTATAAAAGTCAATTTAAAAAGGCTTTTCTGAAAAACTTTGAAAACAGACCTAAGCAGTTTTACCTTATTGCCACAGACTTTATTACGTTACCTTTTAAGTTATTCCGTGTTCATTTACGTGCATTAGCCAGAAAATAACAATACATATGATTCACTTTTGCGAATATTTTTAAAATTTAATATTGAAATTTTAAATACAACTTATTGTTGTGATTTTTTTGTTTTTTCGTAACCATCAAAATATTCTTACCCTTTATATCATGAACATTTATATAAAAAAGTTACTGCCAAGTGGGAAGAACGTGATTTTATGCAATTAGATGTTGAAGTTTACGCTTATAACTAGCCAAATACTGAAGCAAATGCATAAGTTTGTTTGTATGTACTACTACTTCACAATATTAGCTTAAAATTAACAAACTCACATTTTTTTTCTTCAAGATTTAAATTTCGATATTTTTTTAATTTCTTTTTTTCACAAACTATTAAATATACGTCATATCCCAAAGAAATTATTAATGCAACTAATTTTAAAAGTACCGATAAAATCGTGTTTGCAATTATTGTTTTTGTTTTATTATTATTTTTAATAACAATATTGTCTTTATTATCCATATAAAATAATTTGCATATAATATTTTTTGCAGTAATTATGGCTTTACTCTCTCTAGCCCAATTCAAAGTGGTTGCATATCAGGGCCATTAACGCTATTGCATATTATTTTATGCATTTTTAAAGTTATTGTTGGTAATTTTCAAGCTAAATACATAATAATTATGACTATAAGCACGCTTTGGGTATGTTTAAGAAAATATTAATTTGATGTTCTCATCCATTTCCACTCTCAGGAAGAAACTTTTCGATTTTCTTCTTTATTATATTAAATACAGTGTTGCCAAAATAACAATAAATTAACTAAACTTGTTAAATAAGATCATCAAAGAAAAAAAATATCTGGACTCCAACTTTATTATTTATTTTAAGTTTAAGTTGATTTTTTCTAAAAAAAAAGTAATTTTTCACAATTAAGTAATTTAATTAAAAATTTCTGTCAAAATATTAAAAAAATTTATTTTTTAAATTCCAGACTGGCCACAAATATTTTAACAAAAACCACACATAATTAATCAAGGAGATATTGTGAAAATGATGAAATTTGAAAAGTCCTAAAAACATAATCAAAATATAAAAATATCAGCAAAATAAAAAAAATAAACGGCAATACTAGTCTAATTTATTTGTTTAAATATATGGCATAGTACAATACGAGAGTCTACTTTGAATTGGCCTTCTATGTACAAGTGAGGTAGTATATGCAATTTAAAACCCAACAACAAATTACAAACAAACCCGCGAAAATATTTCTTTCTTCACTTTAAAAGAATTAAATTAAAATATATTAGTTCACCATAAAATGTAGTGCTTGTATTGGTACTTACTTATGTTAGTGTTGCAAAATTATGAACATAAACGAATATCTGTTATTAAAAGGTGGAACTAATTATGACAAAGATTATATGCAAAAGAAATAATAACCGGTTTTAGGTTTTCTCAAATAGGTGCTATTAATAAAATCGGGTTTCGGTTAAAAACTTAAAAAAACCCGGTTAGCCGTTATTAATAATAATACAAAAATCATATAGTTATTGAAATCAAGAAATATTTTAATAAAAACAAACCAATTCACAAAGTTAGGGAACCAATAAATTAGGAAATAATGGTTTAGAATTATTAAATAATTTTGGTTTTAAAAAAATATTCAAAACATTTCCAAACCTTAGAGGACATCTGTATTAAAAAATATTTAAAATACTCTTTTAACCAAACGCGGATCTAAGTGGTAGAAAAATAGAATATTAAGCGCCACCAATCCAAAACGTTCTTTTTTATAGGCGACTAGCCAAACCCGGCGCGCGTTGTTACGCCCCTTAATGAATCGAAATGCATTCTGAATTTTAATTAAATATCAAGTGCAAAAACCTAAAAATTATAATTTTTTTGTGGGCGTGGCATTGCCCACTTTTCTAATCACGAAATTGTAAAATCATAACAGCTCAATATGTGTGCAAAGTTTCAGAAGAATCCGACCAGTGCAAGAACCTTAAAATGATACCTTTTTTTATAGGCGTGGCACTGCCCACTTTTCTAATCACGAAATTATTTAGTCATGACAGTTCAATATGTGTGCAAAGTTTCAGAAAAATCGGTCTGGTGTAAGTACCTCAAAATTGTAGCCTTTTTTTATGGGCGTGGCTCCGCCCACTTTTTTAATCACAAAATTATAAAGTCACGACAGCTTAATATGTGTGCAAAGTTTCAGAAAAAACGGTCCAGTGCAAGTACATCAAAATTAAAACTTTTTTAGGGGCGTGGCCCCGCCCACTTTTCTTATCACGAAATTATTTAGTCATGACAGCTCGATATGTGCGCAAAGTTTCAGAAAAATCGGTCAAGTGCAAGTAGCTAAAACTGATAACTAATTTTTTATGGGCGTGACCCCGCCCATAAACACTCCCCGGTATGTGTACAACAACTTACCAAAGGTTGAGCCCGATCGGTTTTGCAGTTTCAGAGTCTATAGCTAACACACACACACACACACACACAGAGTTTCACTTTTATATATATAGATTTGTATTTTTTAAATTTTTTTTTGTTTTTTGACTTTTGTTTCGATATTCTTTAGGTAGAAAAGAATAATATCTCAATATTGCAATTAGAAACATACTTAATTTAAAACCGATCTTTAAATATTAAGAATGTTTGTCTCCCTGTCTGACCGCAAGATAAAGAGGAAAGTGATAAATGATATAATTATAAATACTCTATGTATGTTTGTTCTAGTGTGAACGATTCTTATAAATTTTTTGATAGAGACCAACAGTTTCTTCCAAGATGCTAGAGATATCATAAGACAAGAAAATCTTTAAATATGACAGGAAAAACGGAACGAGGAAACGACAGCCAGATGGACGAAAAAAAGAGGAAGAGAAGAAATAAACTACTACCTGATGCAAATAATGTCCGTTCACGGATATTTTAGGAAATACCTGTATAAAATACGGAAGTGCATCACACCATATTGCTTATATAAAGAGGGAGACATAGTCAATGACGCTGAGCACACCTTTTTCAAATGTTTTAAATTGGTTGAGAAGAGACGGGAATTTGAAAACTCTGTGAGCGACACAAATTCTGAGAGCATTTTAGATTGCATGATAAAGGACGAGAGAAATTGGCGAGTACATTCTCAAATGTAAGAATCATGATCTGGATAATGCAGGCTTCCCGGAGAGGAATTATATCCGGAAGGTTAAAAAAGCGGTTTTTTTAATCGGTATACCGAGTAGGGGAGCCTGACATAAAACAAATGGTGTCAACAGACCGTGAATGCAGAAATGCATTTTTACCTCGTTCCCGCCAAAAAAAAAATCATTTATGTATGCAATGAATGCAAAACTACAGTTTAAGCTATTGTTTTCAAATCATAATTTCTAAAACTACATGCAAAACCAAACCACATTAATATTTAACTTTCAGCGGTTATTCGAATAATTATTCTTTTGGTAGACACCAAATTCATAATAAACATTAATATTTTCTTTTAATTCACATGTGTAATTTCCGGCAATCGAATGCATCAAAAGATTCAAACCACACACCATGTAATCATGACATTCCTACGTACCTACATAAGTTCTTTGATTAACGAGTACTTTAATATTTTAAATTTCAATTAGACTCCGAATCATGCTAATAGACAGTTTTTTTACATTATTTACAAAAAGTAAAAAAAAATTATGTATGTATGTGCATATGTATGTACATGTTTACATACACATGTATAGAAACTTTTGCTCAGTGCACACAATTTTGCCCAACTACCTCGAATGCATAGTTTTACTATTATAATTACCCATACTTGGAATGCGAGGCATGTCAACTTTTTTCATTTTCATCTCACATACATTTTTTTAAAACTTTAATAATGCAAAAGATATATGGTTAGCTGAAATGTAAATGTTGATTTTATAAAAAATATTTTATAAATAATATGGAATCTAATATCTCGATTTTTTTTAATAGAGAATTTAACAAAGTTTGTTTTTTAATATATCTATCAAAGGCTTTTTAAGATACAAATTCCTGTGATCCCGGGAAATTTTGGCGAGAATTCCTGCCAATAATAATTTCTAAAAAAAGCTAATACTTTTAGCATATAACCCTTACACTCGTAAAGGTTATATGTTATATGTTATTGATGTGGGTAGAACAAAAATATATTATTAATGTTACACTTAACATTAGTGTCAATAAATGTTAGTTGTTATAAAGCAATACTATTTCAGCATTAAAAATATATATTATATTTTCACCCCATGTTTGCGCCATAAGAGCAGAAAACAACGCTGGAAGACAACGGGATTATATTTTAAAGAGTATGGCCGACTTCCAGTGCATACACTTCGTAAACTCATATGTAAACATTTTGGCAACGTCCAATGTTCCTAATCGCTTGGCAACTCATTTAATAAGTATCAGCTGTCAAAATCGCGCATCATTTTTATATTGTATGCAAACATTTGAGTTGCTGAATAAGTATTTTCATGTTTATTTTTAATAAATTATTTATAATTGATAAAGTTTATTTAAATCACAGACTAATAATATAAATAATTATACACTTTATATTGCAGAGACAAAAAGTGGACCCATGTTTTATGTATGAGTTGCATAGCGACGTTTCTAAATGCCGATAAAATACAAAAAAAGTCTCTGCAACGTAAGGTTGCACTTAAGACATGTTTAGCATTGCATACGTATTTTTTCAAATTATGCATTGCAACTTGCGTTTAGGAAGCCGGCGTATATAATTATTGTAAATTTTTGAAATGTTTGAATATATTGTTCTTCACAAGGCATATTTATTCATCAGGTAATTGCAGTTCGGAGAGAATTTTTTTGCTTATATTTTTTATGTATGAAGTTTGACATTTAAAATAAATTAGAAAAGAGAGACATTTTTTTTTATTTTTGCATTTTGACAGCTGAAATTTAAAATAAGTGAAGAAAAAAATAATCAGCTGACGAATCAAGAGTACCTGATGAATAAATATGCCTTGGTTCTTCATTATATACTTTAAAATTAATAAAATTATAGCATTACGACATTATATAATGCTTTGTGGATACCCCAATTAACAAGTTTTATTACTCAATATCACTTGATATTCTCCAGGACTGTAAAATCTTTAATTTTTTCATCATACAAATATTTGATTTCTTAAATCTTCATCTAATTTAATAAACAACAATAACTCTTCACATCGAATTTCGAATAAATACATATGTATATACAGTGAAATCTCCCATGACGGACACTTCCCTTAAATGGACATTCTTTTTGGACAGACACTATTGGCCGGTCCCGGCAACGTCGTATAAGAAGAGTTTTTCATTCTCTTTTTTTCAGCTTCTAGACAACCGAGAGAGTCAATATTGGTATCATCAGAAAGGACTTGACCAGAGAATACAGTTAGTAATTAAAAAATATAAAATCCAATATGGCGTCTAAAACAAAATGGCGGAACAAATTTTATTAACCCCATCAATATGGGTATCAAATGAAAGGTCTTGACTAGTAGAACACAGATAAATACGTAAAAATTTAATAGCGGGAATAGCGTCGGAAATTATAAAGAAAAATGGCGTATACCATGAAATATAGATTGATCTATGATGTAGGATTTTACCTTTGTACATGATGGTGAAGGGTATTATTAGATGCCGAATATAGCACTCTTACTTGTTATCAGTAAAAATATCAAAAGAATATCTGAGTAGTTTGATTTCAATCGGACTTTATGTGATAAATACTTGACGAAACTAGTTTTAAAAGTTATAATTTTAGATAATAAATTTAAGTATGTTTGCCGTTTTCGATATGTCGTTTAACCAGCGATATGTTCGTATACATGTCGTACAAATGAAATATAATAGTAGAGTTGTCACTTTTGTTTTATTTCAACTACGTACAAGCAAAACGCTCAGCCACTACATAAACAGGAATATATAAGTATGTATGCATATGCATGTTTGTATGTAGGAATTCAAGTATATTTCATCTAACTTCAAATCAGATGTTTTTTATTTGTTTTTTTTTCATTCTAAATAAGTTGCTTTGCTTTGTTTGTTTTTTTTTTACTAAATTTTAATTTTTTTAATTACTGGTACAATTTGCAATTTGCTTTTGTTGACAGGCAAATGACAATATTTTTGTTCATACTTATTTTGCAAGTGCTATTAGGTTTTAAAATTTTAGATTTCAAACTTATCGCACGCCTACATTGCACTCTCATGATGATTTTATTTTAAAACTCAAAAACGATTTAGTTGCAATATGAATGTCATGAGAAAATGATAAAAGAAACAAACACACATTTGCATGCACTCCCTATTCTTTTGTATTGTGAACATTTCTAATGTATATCGAATTATTCATATACAATATTTTTAAAATGAAAAAATAATCTTAACTTAACAAATGCAGTCTTTGACTTACCTTTTGATACTGCGGCTTCTTTTAGCCTGCTGTTGTTGTTGCATTTGTTGCTGCTTTTGCTTCTGTTCAGCCTCCTTAACACTATCCCACGAATCGCCCACACCCGACGAAGACATTTCGTCCATGCGTTCTTCATCTTCTAAGCCCGAATCCTCCAAGCTAATATGACAACTAGTGAGCGTTACTTGTTTGCCATTATCGCCCACCTCAATCCAATCCGAGGTGCGAATGCGTGCCGAACGCTCAGTGCCATAGGGTGAGGAATCGGATGAACAGCCCGAAGGTGTACGTTTGCGGGGTGAATTTTGGGCGGTTATAACTTTAAGCGATTTCTTAAGATCTTCTTCAACATCACCGTCGGCATCTTCAATATTATCAGCATCGATATCATCATCAGCATGTTGGTGTTTGTGATGATGTTTATTTATTGGTTGCGCTTGTGATTGCAATTGATCTTGCTGTTTATTGATTTTCAATTGATTCTCTAGAGTTTTAAATTGTTTGTCAGTTGTTGTTGTTGATTCTTTTGCCGACTGTGGCGACTGTGTCTGTAGCTGTAATAATTCCTGTTTAGTTGTTTGCAAATTTTCCATAGAACAAGATCTAGTGCGCATGGCAGCCAGTTCAGAAATTAGCATTTCATGAAATTCAGCCGATTTCTTCTCAGGGGAATTAAATGCCGATACTACTTGCCGGGTATTTGAAGTTGCCGTTTGATTATTTGCTACTGATGCTGCTGCTGCTCCTGCTGCGGTGGTGGTAGTCGTAATGTTTATACGCGTACAATTGTTATTGTCATTGTTAAGCTTATAATCGTTGGAGGTCGTTACCACTGTTACATTATTCGTATTATTTGCATTATTCAATTTCATAGATTCCGCCTGATGCTGTATGGCTCTTTCGTGTTTCGTTATAATGGTGTTGGTGGCCAAATTTGTTTCCAAAGCATTTTGCTTCTGTTGATTAACCATTATTTCGGAGAACAAACGTTCGGCTGCATTTTTAAGATTGTTTTTAATCTCCACCGTTTTGCCTGACAAATAGCTGCCTGTAGTGCTGGTATTCACAGTTGTAATGTTCGAACGTGAGGTAAAATTTTCAATTGAAGTTTTAGAGCGTTTAAAGAGATTCACATGTAACGTATTCGAGGATAAAGATGATGTCGTAGCAGAGGTATAAGAATCCTCTACGTCCAAAGTAGCTATGGGAACTTTGACAATTTTACGCGGTTTTGGCAAGGGTTGGGAAGTTGGCTGTAATTGTTGCAACTGTATCTTACCGCTAACTCTTTCAAAGTCAGCCTTACCCAAGCTGAGATGTGTGTCTTTGCTTAGAGCTGAGGTTTTATTTTGAGGTGATCCTGAACCCATCGAGTGATGACGATTTAAAGTAACTACACCCTGGGATGATTGTACTATAACAATGTTGTTACCATTGCTGCTGGTATTACTGCTATCGTTTTTGTTGTTGTTATTAATTTTTGTTTCACCCTCTTTTACTTCTAATTGTTGTGGCGTCGTTATGCGTGGTTTGAGATTTGTGGGCACATCGGGTGCTTTTCTTAATTTTAACGGTGGTTTAGGTGCCTGCATGCCATTTGTTAATTTTGCTTTAGTTGCTGTTGCTGCTGCTTTTGTTGTAGCCGCTGCTGATGTTGTTCTTGTTATAGCAGTTGTTGTTGTCTGAGTACTAGCTTCATTACGTTTCTCACGTTCTTCATGACGCTTTTGCAAATTTAAAGATGGTGATTTGTAGATAACCGTGCGACCGCCACTTGTTGTAGTTAAAGTAGAACCCACCGATGAAAATGTTGCTGCCGTTGTCGTGCTGGTGCTATTGTTAGCATTTGCTGTGCTTATAGGTTTCTTCAGAATCTGCGGTTGTTCTAGACCTACTTTGCTTAGTAAACGTTGCGATGTTGCTGTTGCCGATGAAGATGATGATACATCACGTTGTTGTTGTGTTTTAAATAAACTCGATTGCTGTGGTCTTGGTGGTACGGGAGGTCCCGGTTTCTTGGGTTGAGGGGTAGGTATCATAGTTGTAAATGTTGTGGTTGCCATTTTCCGTTGCTGGTTGGTTTGTTTACCACAATATATTGCCAGCACCGTCGTCTCTTGCTGTTTGTTAAAAGATTGGTTTACCTGTTTTTTTACTTTTTGTTTTTTTAGTTTTTGTTTCTTTTTTTTTTTTTGTTGTCTGTCTCAGCTGGGTCTAGCAAAGTGGTTCTTTGCTTGAATTTCTGCTTCAAAGTAAACCCATAAACCTGTCTTTGTAGGTCACTTCTACTTCTCTCTTTACCTTTTAGTTTACTACTGCCACTAATTTGTTGTTGCTGTTGTTGTTATTATTATTATTATGGTTGTTGCTGTTTACCTCTCCAACTCCAACTCATTCACTTACTTGCTTGTTCACTGGCTGTCTTTTTGTTTCTTTGACTAACTGACTTTAAAAAAATTGTTTTTGTTTTAATTTATATTTAGCATACTATACGTTGAACACAACATTAATAACTTCGACAACGAATTTACACAAACAACAAAATCAGGTTTCATCTTAGCTGATTTTACTACGAGCTCTTAATATTTGTCTGTTTTATGTTTGTTTATTTTTGGACCACAATGCACTCGCATACACTACTTTTAATAACCAGCTTTAAGCTTTCCAAAACAACGTTTTATTTATTAACTTTTTACTGACGTTACCGTTTTTCGACGGTGACAAAAACAATCTCATTCAGAATCTTGGTATTCTCTAAAAGGCCAATAAAGTGGATTTTTTGTAAGAAATGTGTTCTAATGAGGGTTTCTACAGTTGGCACTCAACACAGGTTCATAGTGTGTCTTATTTTTGGCTCACGAATGGCCTACAAACGATTAATGCACTCCTAACTCGTTTTCATTGATCTAAAAATAAAACAAAACAGAATGAATATAAAAATGTTTTTTAAATTAAAATGTAATAAATTAAATGACTTTTTATTACAAAAGAGACAAATGAGAATAACAACAACAACAACACAAATATAAATATTTCAAGGACATTAAGGCCAAAATTCCTCAATTTTTATGAACACAATAAATTTATTAAACGAACGTTTTATTAAATTGAATACATATGTATAATAGAAACGAATATAAAAAGAATAATAAATATATTATTGACTAAACTATTTTTAATGAAAAAATATAATTCGTTTTTAATATCCGATATAAAAGTGTACATTAAAAAATATTAAGCAAATTAAAAAAGTAAATCTTGAGGTAGTCGTCTTACTCATGGCTCGTTTCTTTGAAAATGTTAAATGATAAATTCAAATTTTATATTTTTCTTTTCTGTGAATAATTTAAAACTGTTGCTACTGTTATTATGACAAATATCGAAATGTCAACATTTTTTATATGAGTGTTTTCAAGGCATAAGTGATTCTATTTATTTGTCTAATATGCATTTTAGTTCAAAGTAAATGCGTTTAAAACGAAAACATTTCTAAGTTTTGTAACACTCAAGGCGAATTGAATAAGGTGAACTCGTCGCTAAAACAACTACAAAGTGAAAAAATACAAACGTGTATTTTGTTAGTGTAAAACCAAGGCATATTTATTCATCAGGTAATTGCAGTTCGGAGAGTATTTTTTGTTTACATTTTTTATATATGAAGTTTGACATTTGAAATAAATTAGAAAAGAGAGAAAATTGTTTTTTATTTATGCATTTTGACAGCTGAAATTTAAAATAAGTGTTGAAAAAAATAATCAGCTGGCGAATCAATTGATAGCTTCTAATATGACGACAGCTTTATTTAAACAAATTTAAACAAACTACGATTATACATACATACATACATACATACATATACTGCCGCATTCCTAAAAAATATTTCACGTTTATTGGAGGCCTATTTGAAAAAATTTTTTACTACATCTGTCAAATAAGCCTTAAAATATTTTTTATGAATACGGCAGATAATCTTTATCTATATATACATATATAAAAGAGTAACGTGACTGACTGACTAACTGACTGATTCATCATCGCACAGCCCAAGCGCAAAGAGCTTGAGACATGAAATTTTAACAATCGGTAAGAAGGGATTCTTGGAAATTCGTACTTTAAGGGGATTAAAAAGGGTATTAACGGGTAAAATCGGTAATCTCATATCTGCTAAACTAAAAATGATACAAATTATATTAAATAAAGTATTGTAATTTGCACAAAAAATAAGCTGACAGGTGTCTGGCCTTTTTTTTTAATTTTCAACCCCTAAGGGGAAAAAACGGTTAAAAACTATAATTTGGTACTTTTTTGGTACCCCATGTAACTTCCAAACACATAAAGTTAGAAAAAAAATTTTAAACTGTATTAGTAAATCCGCGAAAAAATATTATTAGGATTTCAACACTTTTTTTAAATTCGTATGTATAAGGGGTAAAAAGTTTTTTCCTATTTTTGGTACTTTTTTTAAGAAAAACTTTTCTAATATTATTCACTGGGGCCAAATTTTATAATTATTCCTTGCTTGTTTACATATATATTCGATTGAGTATATACATACAAAAGTTTTCTTGATTCCAAGCTTGTCATTTTAGCCAAATTTGCAAATTGTTGCAAAACACATTTCAGTGCTTATTTAACACTTTTTTATTATTTGGCATTTTTTGCACTTCTTAGAATACGAAGTGGATAATCTATATAAAAAATGACTAAAATAACTTAAAATCGGGAGGCAAATTACAGGATTTCATTAGACACGAATTTCTAAAAATTCTTACAAATATGTATCTTTAGACCAAAAAATATTCGCCGCAATTTTGCGAAATTGACCCCAAGTCTGACTGAGAGAGAATAGTGCTTATGAATTATATATGTTTATGAATTATTTTCTAAATTTGAATATCGTACTTTTGGACACAAATTAAAACTCTGTGTTGAAATCTAAGAGCGATAGGTGTCTAATTATTTGATGACATTAAAATTAACGCTGCCAATGTCAAATAATTAATTTGATTTTATAATAAAAACTTACATAATACACCTACATATGTACATACAGTTTGTCAAGAAAGTCTTGCACACAAGGAAAATACTAAAAAAATATTAATAAAAAGTGTAAATTTTTGTTTCAAAACATCATTCAAGCAATGAAAAGCCCATCATTAAAATAATTTAAACTAAAATTGTTGCTTTAATGACTTAAAAACAAAGGACTGCACTCACATAGTTTGAAAAACTAGCAATGGTTAAAGTTAAATTATTTAAAATTAAAAAAATTGTTCGCAGTTAAGTTTTTTGTAATGTTTTTTTATTTCTAATTCAAATTGTAAGAAATTGTTTGGAAATTAACTTTAACTATTAACTTAAATTATTATTTTATTTTAAAGTTTTGTTTGTTTTTATTGTAATTTAATTTTATTTTATTTAAATCATAATTTTGCTTACTAAGTAGATTTTTAGTGAAAGGTTTTTTATATCTCTCGCTTTGCAAAGGTGTGTATGTAAATCTGAATTATTTTATATTTTTTGTATATATCGTTACCTAAAATACAAAGCGACCTAACTAACTAACATCAATACATTTTAGAGTTGAGATTAACAAATATGACAAAATTAAATATATATTTTTTTAATGCAAATTTCTCTAAAAAAAAAATATGGGCATTTCCGTGTCATCGCACGTGACATTTGTACTCCTATAAAGTGGAGTAATTTTTGCAAAAGTAAGAATAACTGAAACAAAATTAGATCTTTATGTTCCATTCAAAGGGTACTTTATTAAAAAAAATTAATTATATTCGAATCATTGTTGTTTAAAATATCCAGAAAAATAAGAATATATCGTACGTGACATAAAAAAAGAAGTAACTTTGGGGTATATATGGAAATATGAAAAAATCTGCGAATCTTGGAAGGCATTTTTTCTTTTTTTAATTTCTTACACTAAACGAAATATTTTTCATTTAAAATCCATCATACTTAATTGAAAACAATCTTTAAATGATTTTATAACAAATTCAATTTAATATCGTTCGTGACATATTGTACGTGACAGATTTTTCTCTAATAGTATTCTTAGGTAATAAAATTTATATTTAAGTGATTCACAAGGTGTATTATCATGTCATATTGTCATATTGTTCTAAAATTTTATAATGGTTTAAAAATGTTGTTGTTGCTTTTCAAACAAAAAGTGTCTTATAATAATAGAACTTTGTACGCTATGTTTATTGTGCTGTCGTATTTAATAAGCAGAGACCTGTGCTAAACGGTTTAGCCAAGCCGCAATAGTTTTTGTAAGCCGTCGCCGTTCATTGTATAATTTTATCGGGCAGACAGCCAAATTTAAGTGAAGTTGCTAATTTTTGATAACAAATCACTGGCGGCGTCAAATAAGATCGGCTAAGGACTCTGCTGTTTTTGTTTATCAAACAAAATTTAATTTATTTGTGATTTGCGGTTAAAAAAAAAACGATTTTATACAAAAACAAATAAAAAAATTTTGCTTTTTAATTGAGTCTGCCATTACAACATCTCAAATGTACTTTTCGCACAAACTGACTATTATTTTGTTTTTTTCACTTGTTTTTGGCATTATGAAAGAAAATATTTATTTTTATAATTGTTTTACATCAGCTGATTTAAATTCAAAATAGCATACTTAATTATGAGGGGTTGTTCACAATAGTCTTAATTTTCATACTATTATTATAGGGCATATGATTTTATGACACCATTGTGAATACCCCAATTATGTTAAGAAAAAAAGTTAAATTCTAAATTTGGTGCTCTTGCGACTGTTCAAATACGAATGACGAAGACAAATAATGTTTTTGCACTACGTACGTCACATTAAAATAACATCCAAGGGAAACCAAAAAAAATACCGCTAATTAGACTCTATATTTTCTTTTTTCTTATGGATCTTGTTAATTGTTGTTGTTACCTTAATTTTAAGGCTTATTTACAATTCCAATTTTTTTTTTACGATTTATTAGTTAAAACAAAAAAAATTGATTGCAATTCTTTAAAATAAGTCAAAGAGATAATCAGATTAAACTTTTATTATTGCTCTTAAAGTAATTTAATAAGCTCTTAATACCTGCGCATAGTAAAATTTGAGTGTTCTTTTTATACCCGCCACCAAAAAAATGGTGGGGGTATATTCATTTTGTCATTCCGTTTGTAACACATCGAAATATCCATTTTAGACCCCATAAAGTATATATATTCTGAATCAGGGTTTGATTTGATGACGATCTAGCTATGTCCGTCCGTCTGTCCGTCTGTCCGTCTGTTGAAAGCATGATAGAGGTCGCACCGAAAAAGCTAGGGGGCTCAAATTTTGCCAGAATCTTTCTTATAGACAAGGTTTGTTTGGTATTGAAAATGGGCTAAATCGGAATATTAGGAAGAGAGTTATAGCTCGAAAAGCAAGAGTAGGTCGAAAAAACCGTGTCCTTCGAACATCGAATAAAATAGAATTGTGTCCAAACGCATCAACGTAGACTCATGAAACTTCGAATATATATTTCCTGAGTAAAAACAATATTTTTCCCCAAAAATTATTTAAATCTATGTATTAGGAGAGGAGTTATCGATCAAAATGTACGAAAATTTATACCGCACAGTGTATTTTTTGGTATATTTAAAAACAAAAACGTCATAAAAGCAACAAAATTTGATGTACGACTCTGAAATTTTGCACACTTTGCTTTCTGGTGAGACGCTTTTTTGTAACCTAAAATCAATGTGCCACGCCCACTTTTACGCCCACCTCCCATATAACGTTTTACCTAAAATTCATATAATTTCTCTATTAATAAAGATTTTGGAATAATAAAGGGCTATATTGAAACACCTTAGTTGTACTCATTCGCAAAAATAACTTTCACACGCCTACTATAACGCCCACTTTTCACGTTATCTACCGTTAATGAAATTTAAAAGCTCATAAAACCGTCAAAATTAGAGGTATGATGATCAAATTTGCTACGTATATCCCCCTAGGCAATGTCATTACTGTGCCAGAAAATTAAGGTGCCACGCCCACTTTTACGCCCACCTTCCATATAACGTTTTAACTAAAATTCATATAATTTCTCTACTAATAAAGATTTTGGAATAATAAAGGGCTATATTGAAACACCTAAGTTGTACTCATTCGCAAAAATATTTTTGACACGCCTACTATAACGCCCACTTTTCACGTTATCTACCGTTAATGAAATTTAAAAGCTCATAAAACCGTCAAAATTAGAGGTATGATGATCAAATTTGCTACGTATATCCCCCTAGGCAATGTCATTACTGTGCCAGAAATTTAAGGTGCCACGCCCACTTTTACGCCCACCTCCCATATAACGTTTTACCTAAAATTCATATAATTTCTCTATTAATAAAGATTTTGGAATAATAAAGGGCTATATTGAAACATCTAAGTTGTACCCATTCGCAAAAATAACTTTGACACGCCTACTACAACGCCAACTTTTCACGTTATCTACCGTTAATGAAATTTAAAAGCTCATAAAACCGCCAAAATTAGAGGTCTGATGATAAAATTTGCTACGTATATCTTTCTAGGCAATGTCATTACTGTGCCAGAAAATTAAGGTGCCACGCCCACTTTTACGCCTACCTCCCATATAACGTTTTACCCTAAATTCATATAATTTCTCTATTAATAAAGATTTTGGAATAATAAAGGGCTATATTGAAACATCTAAGTTGTACTCATTCGCAAAAATAACTTTGACACGCCTACTACAACGCCCACTCTTCACGTTATCTTCCGTTAATGAATATAAAAGCTCATAAAACCGCCAAAATTAGAGGTATGATGGTCGAATTTGCTACGTATACCTTTCTAGGCAATGTCATTACTGTGCCAGAAAATTAAGGTGCCACGCTCACTTTAACACCCACCTCCCATATGACGTTTTAACTAAAAATCATATAATTTCTCTATTAAAAAAGATTTTGGAATAATAAAGGACTATATTGAAACATCTAAGTTGTACTCATTCGCAAAATCAACTTTAACACCCCTAGTACAACGCCCACTTTTCACGTTATCTACTGTTAATGAAATTTAAAAGCTCATAAAACCGCCAAAATTAGAGGTATATGATCAAATTTGCTACGTATATCCTTCTAATCAATTAAATTGTTGTGATTATGTTGATCAAAAGAATTACGAAGTGCACAAAATACATTTTGATTTGAACGCCCACTTTTATAAAAAACCTGAATAACTTTAAAGCGTTGCTCGATTGCGTATCTTTCCACGGTTCAAATTGAGTTAGTCTGAGATTGAGAAATGTCAAATGAAATACAAGAAAAAAGTTAAAGTTTAGATGTGGTTCACCTTAAACATGGGCCCTTAAAATTTAACCACCCTCTACAAAGAAAGTGATACATATTTTATTATAAAGAGATTATTCCATAGCGATTAACAAAATAATAAATATTGTGCTTTAAATGTACACAAAATTGGTGGTGGGTATAAAAGATTCGGCACAGCCGAATATAGTGCTCTTACTTGTTATTATTAATAAACTTATATTGAAAAACTTTCAAGAGTTTTTATTTTTACAGTTTTTATTATGGATATGTCCATATGTGAGAGTTATGCGTTGAGGTAGGCTAAGATCTTTAATCATAGAGAAAATAAACGAATTTAAGCAAAATCTTTACATGGAGGGGGCCGTTAAAATAGGCGCGTTACATTTTCTAATTTTGAGGTAATATTGACCAGAAAGCGAATACTGACGAAATTGTACCACCACACAAATATTTTTGGCACTTTAATAAGGTATTAAAAATCGTAGAGTATGGCTTATATGGGAGGTAAGACCTTAAGTAGGCGTATCAAATTAAGTTCTGTTAATGAATTCAACTTAGATATGAAAATATGGAGATGTTTTTTTCTTTCAAACCTTTTTTCATATAGAATTTAAGTCAAATCGTTAAAGTGGGAATGTCATTTCTGTTAACCGTTTTTACAAAAATATTGACCACGAAGCTGTATTTGCGAAATTTCAGTACATCTAATTCTGGCTGTTTTATGACATTTTAAATTTTAATTGACTAAAAGAAATACTGTTCGGAGTAAATTTTAGTACATTTTGATCCAATGATTGGATTTAAGCAGTTGTCAGGGAAACCAATTTTTTACTAAATAAATACAATTATCGCTCTATGAGGTTGCCTTTAGCAGCTATCGTTTTTTGTTCGATGTCAGAAAGAAATTTTTTATGACATACTTCTGATTTACAGATTTACCTTTTATGAACCTATTTCGCCCATTTTCAATACCAGACATTTATTCGGTACTAAAAATCTTACAATAGACCAACTAGCGGACAGACATAGCTAGATCGTCCTAAAATGAATCTAGAGCTCAAAAAATATATACATACTTTGTAAGGGTTTTAAATGAATATTTCGATTTGTTACAAAGGGAATAACAAAATAAATGTACCCCCATACCATTTTTTTGGTGGCGGGTATAAAAAGTCGATTTTGATTTTTTTTAGTTAATTTTGCATTTTAGGTAACGATACATAGATACATACATTTATTAAATTTTATTGAATTTTTTGTAGTAGTTTTTTTCCATTTATTTGTAATTTATCGCTCTATAAGTTGCAGTTGTAATTTGTTCGTTTTTTATTTTTCAGTTTTTTTTTTCAACTTCAGTTCAAATAATAAAACCAGATAAGTAGGTGCTTCTCTAATTTCTTTCAATAGATTGTTTCTTGTTTTTTTTTTTTTTTATTGGTTGTTGTTATTTGGAAAGTGTTTATTTTGTTTGTTGTAGTTGTTATATTTTACGAATTAGTTGTTTATCAATAAAACAATATGCATACATTCAACCGCATGTATCATGCACATAAAGATCAAAAACATAGATATTTAGATGTTAATGTTTATGTAGAGGAAAAAGTGTGCGTAAAAGTATGTTTGCAGTTGCTTGATTTGCTTGTCTTTAAATTTGTTTGTTACGGTTTTTTTTCGAATTTTGAATTCAACTTTAAACTAAACTCTCTCACACTGTGTTAACGATTCACGTTGTTTGCTGTTCAGATAAGGTGTTCAAAATCAAACGATTCGAAATTTATATTGTAGGAGGTAAATTTTTAGACTCGTTTTAAGCGTATTTGCGTGATTCTCCTACTGTTTATTTGTTAGTAAATAAGACAACTCAAATAGTCTTGCATTTTATTTCATTGTTCCTTAAACCATTTTGTTTGAAGGAACTTCAAGTGGCAGATATTTAAATTAAATTGTACGGACATCCTTTTTCATTTGTTTTTCCTTTTACAGAAACAATTACAATTTCCTGATTATCTTCAATAATTATATTAAAAATTGAAAGCAAATTATGTATAATCATATAAGAAATTAAACAATTATTTTTGATAGAGCATGTACACGTATTTGTATCATTTTTAGTAGAAAATTCTATTTACAACCCAGCGAAAAAAGATATGCAAAAGAAATAGTGAATGCATGAGTTCAACCCTTCATGAAGTGGTTCAATTTAGATAAAACATGCATGATTTCAACATTACCGTGTCATTGGAGAGCATGTGCTGATATGAATATATTAATAAAATTCACTTCACTTCTAATAAGTGCATAGAACGCATGCATAGAAGATCAAAGGTAACGCATGTTTCATGAGTTAATAATGTTTGTTTACATGAATTGTTTAAGGTTTTGTGCATAAATTTGCATGTATTTCGAAGCACATCATTAAAGGCTAACTATTTTCGTTTTGTAGAAGGCATTCTTCATGCCTCATCTTGCACTTATATATTAGAAGTCATGAAAAATTTAATTTACTTAGAACTAGTGAAAAATTTTTTGCTGTGAAACCTTAGCTTATATTTTAAAACTTAAAATTAGTAGACATATAACATTATTCTATCTCTGCTGATGAGATTAAAATAAATATGGAAGCAAAAAGTGCTAAAGACAGCACAAAACTAAAGGTTATTGGTGCTGAAATCTGATGAGGTACTGTTAGCCAAAGAACCATAAAAACGAAATTTCAGCATCGTATTTTTAAACCCTTTACCTATGGTGCCAAGGGTATACAGCTTTGTAATTCCGTTTGTACTTTATATAATATTCATTCCCCATGCAGCGTATACTTTCTTAAAGCTTATAACTAGGGGAGTCAATCGCAATGTCCGTCTATCTGTGTGGTGGTTGAAATCAACTTTTAGAACATGTAGCATAAATCCGTTTAAGGTATCAATCTTTTGCAAATATCCAGTAAAAAATTCCTATTGAAATCAAAATCGCCTAATAACTATCTAATATATGAGCAAATTAATACGATTGTCTAGATTTTTTCCTACATCTTTACCATAAAAAGCAAAATTTTTCTGCCCTAAAATAATTTATAATTTAATACTATTTGTAGATATGACATGCTTTTAGATGTTTTCATACAAAATTTTGGATATACCGGTTACTAACCGCTAAAAATATTTTCAATAATAATTGTTCAAAATACATATATGTATATATTTTTTTTTTTAAATAATTCGAGCTACTCAAGCTCCTAATAAATTTTTGGACACGCTTAAAACCCCAAAATACAAACCGTAGTTTGCAAAAATACTGGTAAGAAAAACTTGATCAGAAACTAACTGAGATATAAGCGCGCAACTACAAATGCTTCGGTGTTTTTTTTCTCTAAATTTTACCGATTTTAACAGCTTCTGAACAACAATGGAGCGATGTTGATATCAAAAAGAAGTTTGCATAGAAAAATAAAAAAATATAAAAATATAAAATATAAAAAATTTAAAATCCATGATATCGCCTTTACAAAATGACGTCCATAAATTTATATTTGCGTCAAATTAACTAAAATTTAAAAACTAAAGGGTCCGCCTTCTAACGTTTTTTTCAACTAGTGCATATTTCGTGAATAGTAACACTTAGCTCATGTCTGATTTGACAGATAATTAGTATTATCCTTCCGCTGAACGAATATGATTGTGTATACGCTTGAACAACGCTGGGAAATATTGCGACATTTCTTTGGCCGATTTTGCCAAAAAAAAAATTATCTTTTCAGATGTAGCTCATTTTGATCTTGGCGGGTATGTAAACAAGCAAAATTGTCGCATTTGGGGCACAGAAAACGCATGCATTGAAAAGCCGATACACCCAAAACGAGTCACTTTTTGGTGCGGATTTTGGTCCAGAGGCATAATTGGGCCATTTTTCTTCGAAAATGATCAAGGAGTGGCCGTAGTCAATGGCGATCGTTATCGGGCCATGTTGAACGAATTTTTGTTCACAAAAATTGAAGAGGAGGATATTGGCAGCATTTGGTTTCAACATAACGGCGCTACGTGCCACATAGCCGAAGCTACACATTTTTTATAGCATTTAAAAAAAAAAAGTTATTTGGCGGACCCTTTACAACACCCTCAATATTGATATCAATCGAAGGGCTTGTCCAGTAGAATATCATATATTATGAAAATGGTTAAGATCCATATAAATAATATAAATAATACAAATTCAAAAACAAAGATGGCGTCGCAAATAATAAAGCAAAATAGCGTTTAAATCTAAAATCTAGACTATACCTACGTACATGATGGTAAAGGTTATTATAAGATTCGGCAAATACCGAAATTTTCGGCATAGGGATTTTGGGATTAGCATCCATAGTATATACACAATATATCAAAGAATTTAACAAACTCGAATCTTAAAGGTCATTGACTCATCTGGATCCGAAAACATTTAGTCTTAAAAATCGGGAAAAATTATATGAATTTACAAAGTTGTACTTATTTAAATAACATTTTCTGAAAAAGTATTATACATACGTGATTCAGCAGTTACGCATTTGAAAGGTTATCAGATTGTCTTTGATGTGATATACAATATGATTTTTTTCTTGGAAAGGTCAAAGGTAATTTTTCGAGATTTATAAGGCTTTATCTCTGAAAGCGGCCTTTTTTAAAATTTAAAAAAAAGATATATGCTTAATGCTGGAGTTACATACCATCCGTTCATGTGTTGTTGCGTTTGATTTTTTTCACCATTTATACGTTTCTAAATTCAAGTTACACACAATGCGTTTTATGCATCAACTTTTTTGCTTTGATCAGCTGTTGTGTTTATATGTTTATTACCTAAAAGCAATTTTGCCAAAATCGAGACTAAAATTTACATTTTAAGGGAATTTATGAAATTCATTGAATTTATGTACACGATATTTTGTGCTACAAGGGCCTACAAAAAGGCCAATAAGCTTATCCTCCATTGCGCTTGTTCTATTTTAATAATAAACAAACAGAGATGACACTCAGCACATAACAGTTAACGATAAATGGAATAAAAATTTTTGTAATGAAAAAACTGTGTTTAAAATTAGTTCTTATGTATTTTTTTCTTAAAAGTAATTGTTAACTTTATTTCGAATGCTTTTATTAAAACAAAAAAAAAATAGAAAAAATAAATCCACCACACAATCAGACTTATCAATAACATACACAAAAAAATACTATTTGTCATCCATGGCTATCAACAACAGCTGACATTTTTTCACATTTTCTCCGACGGATACAAAAGTAGAAAGTAAACCTACTTTGCGTTTAGCTGTGTAACTTGTCACATATAATTACACTGATTCTACTTTTTGACAGATGCATAAAAAGGAACAACGGATAGAACGCAACTCCAGCTCCAGCTTAAGACAGTTTCCTACCCCCCTATAATCGTGACAAATTACAAAAAAAGTAATTTTTTATGTTTATTTGAGATGATTTCACCCTTATACTCTGTTTAGCCATATTCGATATAAAAATTAAATTATTAAAGCCACATAAATTGTCCATTTTGCATTAATACGACTAATAAAAATTACAAAAAAAGAACTAAATAACATCAATGTTTATCAATAATAAATTTAATTAAAATCGTCTTAAATTTATGAGTTCTTGCTAAATTTAACAAGTTTGGTTTTATTATCCACATTGTGTTTTGATGATCAAAATTGTATTAAAATATTTGCTAAAATCTTCTATTTTTTTAATTATTTAAAATATTAATTTTTTTATCTTATTGCTAAAATATTCCAAATCAAAAAAATTAAATATGTTTTAAAGGATGATCAATGAAACAGGTTTCATGACTCAAATCATAAATTTTAAAACTGTCAAACTCATGCTTACCAATTATACATACAAAAACACATTTAAATTTTATTATGCATGCTCTGTGACTTATAATTTTTATACAATATTTAATTTATTTATTTTTTAATACCTTATTTATTAACAACACTTTTCTTTGAAGTTATCAAATAAATATTTCAATTCTGTTTTTCAACTCAGTCATTGATATCTTAATTTAATTCAATGAAACAAACACAAAACCAATACGACCTTTTCAAAACTTATTAATATTTTCTTATTAAAAATCTATCGTTAACAATTGCCACCATCTGAAATAAAAAGGGTTAATTAAAAATTTATCACAAATGAGTTCAGTTCGATTACAAAATTAATGTGAATAAGCATTTATGATGCTTCGCTGCAGAGCACTACTGCAGTTTATTGCTGCAGTGTAAGTTAATGCTTTAATTAGTATAAAAATCGTTTTTAATCTCGACGGTATGCTTATTTTATATTTACATTTAAATATGTGTAAGCGAAAAAAAAGAACAAAATATAAGATTACAACGATTATAAAAAACATAGGCGAAACCAATTGTATTACAACATAAATTACACTTAAAAAAATACGTAGATTAGCATTAACAAAAAAAAAACAAATTACAAACCAGTTTGACATTTTTACACCGAAGCTGCTTTGATTTTGTCTGATTATGATTTTAGCTTCCCCAACTTTACATTTTAATCTACAGGCATGTTAACCATAAGACCACCCTGAATTTACATAACTAAAAAATCATTTAAGAATCTTTTTCGAAAATTAATTTTATCCAATTTTTTGTACATTTACCATTTAGACTTTAAACTTTTCAATGTTACATTTAATTTTAAACAGTTTTATAAGCATTATTCTAGTTTGAAATTGAAACGAAAAATATAACGAAATTATGAATAATTCTTCTAAATGCCTCAACCACTTCATGAGTCATAGATTTTTTAGCAAGAAAAGCAAAAAATTAATTACTAAATTTATATATTGTTGTTGTACAGAAAATAATCGTAAATATTTCTATTTATTAGTGTCTGTATGATTAATTTAGATTTTAAAATACTTAAGTAAGTTTGGGGAAAAAAATTTTACAAAATCTGATTTGACTTGTACACATAATAACAACTAAATTGAAGCCATAAATATTATTTTATTGAAATAACCATTTCATAAAATCACCAACATACAAATGTACAGATAGACATATGTATGTATGTGTGTATATAAATAAATAATTATGCAGTGTATAGTTAATAATTGCTGAAAAAAATTTTACTGACATAAATTGTATGCCCTTCGCTTCATTAGGTAGCAAAGGTATAATGGGTTTCTACTGATGTTTGCAATGTAACGAGAATTTTTTATGATAATTTGGTTTTTAAAATCTATTAAATTAATTATGAATATGATAGCTTGTATGTATATTGATTAACTTAGCATCACTTTATCCATCTATCTACACGCAAAGAAAAACCATGGTTACGACATGATCACAACGGTCATATTATTGTTTCTAAAACAATATTTGGTTGTCGAAAACAAGTAATAGTTATTTTTGTTTAATTTCATCATATATTTTGTCACGATAATCAAGCATTTGTTTGAATTGTATCATTTAATGTTTACTTTTCGTAAAAATATTAAAATGGTTATCATTTAAAAATAGTATGATTTAAAAAAATTATGACGACAAAAATAATATTATATTCAAAAGCATTGAAAATTGCAAATAATCATTAAATAATAGGTGAGACAACAGTATGATTACAAATTAAACAAGCTATGATATTTAAATAATACTAATTTGATTACAACTGTTCTTCTTCTTGCTGAATAAATTTTTATTATTTTAAAAGTTTGAAATGTCAAAAAAATTCACAAGAATTTTGAAAAAATTTAAGAAAAATAAAAATAAACGAAAAAATAGAAAAAAAATTCGAACAAAAATTGCAATTAAATTGGTAAGTACAATCAATATGTGTCTGTTACAGCAAAAGACAATAATTTGCCGTAAAAAGCAAAGATTGTTGATTTCAATTGTAGTCATATATATATGATTATTGAATGATACTTTAATTAAACATAATAATGATAACTGGTAACCATTATATGTTTTAACGATAATCATACAATTCAATCATAGTATGATGCTCTTCGATTATGGTTACCACAACCATGTTTTTTCTTTGCGTGTATGAAACTATTAAATGAAAAGTTTATGTGCGTCATATCATATGGTGCCATATGGTAAGTTATAATTTTTAGCTACTTGCACTTGACCGATTTTTCGGAAACTTTGCACTCACATATTGAACTCTCATGATTATAAAATTTCGTGATTATAAAAGTGGGCAGTGCCACGCCCATACGAAATAAGTTATCATTTTTAGCTACTTGTACTATATCGATTTTTCTGAAACTTTGCACACACATATTGAGCTGTCATGACTATAAAATTTTTTGAGTAGAAAAGTGGGCAGGGCCACGCCCATAAAAAAGTTATAATTTTGAGGTACTTGCTCTGGACCGATTTTTGTGAAACTTTGCACACATATTGAGCTGTTATGACTATACAATTTCTTGATTAGAAAAGTGAGCAGTGTCACGCCCATAAAAAAAGTTATAATTTTTAGCTACTTGAACTTCACCGATTTTTCTGAAACTTTGCACACATATTCAGCTGTCAGGACTATACAGTTTCGTGATTAGAAAAGTGGGCAGTGCCACGCCCATAAAAAAAAGTTATAATTTTTAGACTTGCACTTGATATTTAATTAAAATTCAGAATGCATTTTTATTTATTAAGGGGTGTAGCAACGCACGCCGGGCTTGGCTAGTAGCTCCTAACGTATATCTATATATATAAAAGTGAAACTCTGTGTGTGTGTGTGTGTGTGTGTTAGCTATAGACTCCGAAACTGTAAAACCGATCGGGCTCAAACTTTGGTGAGTTGTTGTACACATACCAGGGAGTGTTTATGGGTGAAAAAAAGTGGGCGGGGCCACGCCCATAAAAATTAGTTATCAGTTTTAGCTACTTGCACTTCACCGATTTTTCTGAAACTTTGCACACATATCGAGCTGTCATGACTAAATAATTTCGTGATAAGAAAAGTGGGCGGGGCCACGCCCCTAAAAAAGTTTTAATTTTGATGTGCTTGCACTGGACCGATTTTTATGAAACTTTGCACACATATCGAGCTGCCATGACTTAATAATTTCGTGATTAGAAAAGTGGGCAGTGCCACGCCCATAAAAAAAATTGTATCATTTCGAGGTACTTGCACTGAACCGATTATTCTGAAACTTTGCACACATATTGACCTGTTATGACTTTACAATTTCGTGATTAGAAAAATGGGCATGGCCACGCCCACAAAAACAATTATAATTTTGAGGTACTTGCACTGGTCCGATTCTTCTGAAACTTTGCACACATATTGAGCTGTTACGACTTTACAATTTCGTGATTAGAAAAGTGGGCAATGCCACGCCCATAAAAAAATTATAATTTTTAGGTTTTTCCACTTGATATTCAATTAAAACTCAGAATGCATTTCGATTCATTAAGGGGCGTAGCAACGCGCGCCGGGTTTGGCTAGTACATATATATTTTTTAAAATCTTATAAGAAGTCTATTGAACAATGTCCGAAAGAGCTTAATTAACAAAATATGAAGGTATTAAACAAATTTAAACCCATGATAGCAACAACTAAAATTTAAAAATGTACTCCTTTTAATCCCCTCAATAAAGGTAATAAATGAAAGGGCTGCACCACTAGAATGCAGTAAACTTTAAAAAAATTAAAAAGGCGTCCCAAATAAAATAGTGGTTTTATGGGGGTTTTACCCTTCAACTCCCACAATATTAGTATTAAATATAAGTGCTTGGCCCGTAGAGTACACTTATATAGCGGATAATTATACCCTTCACCTGTGGTGCACAAGGGTATATATAGCTTTGTCATTCCGTTTGTAATTTCTACAATTTTCATTTCCGACCCCATAAAGTATATATTTTCTGAAAGCTTATGAATAGAGGAGTCGATTAAGCCCTGACCGTCTGTCCGTCTGTCCGTCTATCCGTTTGCCCGTCTGTCCGTGTGTTGGTTGAAATCAATTTTTAGAAGCAACTATATGTTCCTCAGATCTGTACATGGTATCAATCTCTTGGAAATATCCAGGAATGAATCGCTATTGAAATTCAGCACAATCGCCCCATAACTTTCTGAGATATGAGCAAAAAACCACGACCACCTCGTTTTTTTCACAATTACAACAACAACATACATACATACATACATGTAAAAAACATACCAAACAAAAAAAATTACAAAAAAAAAAAATATTAAAAATAAGAAAAAAATAATAAAAAAAACTACAAAAAACTACAAAAAAAAATTTAAAAAAAACTTAAAAAAAATTTAAAAAAAATATAAAAAAAAATAATAAAATATAAATAATATATTAAATAAAATAAAATAAATTTTTTTTTGGCTCAGCTGGGATTCGATGCCACATATATTCTAACCAGTATATACATATGCACGTATTTTATATGGGATAAATGGTGATACAAACAATTGTTATAGCATGACTACACGTTGTGAAGGGTATATAAGATTCGGCACGGCCGAATATAGCACTGTTACTTGTTTTTTCTTAAATGCACTTAAATCATCTAAAAATACGTCACCCAGTCATCGTAAATCCCCAAAATTATTAAACAATGATAATTGTGTTCCCAATTTAAACAAAAATGCTTGTAGTATCTTAGATAAAGCAATTTAAACTGTATTAAATTCATATTTAAATGTTCCGACAACTTTGTACTGTACTAAATCACGTCTAATCTGCGATTCTAAATATCGAAATTTTCGTCTCAACAAAGATGCTCTTTATCCATCAAAAAGTAGCGTTCAGATTGGAAAGAAATTTAATAATATTGAATAACTACTCTCATATTAAAATTGTATGTATCCAAGTCCAAACAAATAGCAAAATAATCTACTTCATTTATAGCTATATTCTTTATACATAATCCTTACAACATGGATCATTCTAACGATGTGAGTTTCGTTCTACAGAATACTAAAGTATCGGACTCAGTGATTGTTGTCGGTGATTTTAATATGCCAAATATTAAATAGAAAATGGTTCAGACTCTAATTATTTTATTTCATTAATATATCCTAAGTCTCCAGTGAATTTCTTTTATTAATTAGGAGTTTATTTTTTATTTTAAATTTACTCTGAAAAAATACACGCAATAAATATTTGGATCTTTTCTTTGTAAATGAACCTGACGACTTCTCTTTACGAAGGCATTTTCCACTATCAACTCCTGAAGATAAATATTATCACATAACAGATCCGAACGTGGAATTACATTATTTAAAATTTCATACAATATTTTTTCACGTATTAAAAAAGTTTCTGTTTACGTCAAACAAACTACAATATGTTTAAATTTCATCTCTCAAGTAGACTGGATTACATTATCCTCCAATTGTAATCAAAATTTAAACTTCACTTTTTAATTATTGTATTTTAGAGTCCGCACCTTAAATACATCTCGCAAAAAAATAATGGCCCTCCTTGTAATACTTAACTACTGTCAAATTTTAAGATAAGAAAAAATTTTTTTTTAATTATTAATCAAAATTCACACTCACAAATTGTTTAAAATATTCAGTATCTTAATCAAAATATAAATACGATCTTGTAAATAATCTATCTATCCATCTTCTTATTCTATATATATAAAAGTGAAACTCTGTGTGTGTGTGTGTGTGTTAGCTATAGACTCCGAAACTGTAAAACCGATCAGACTCAAACTTTGGCAAGTTGTTGTACACATTCCAGGTTTATGGGTGGCAAAAAGTGGGCGGGGCCACACCCATAAAAAATTAGTTATCAGTTTTAGCTACTTTCACTTGACCGATTTTTCTGAAACTTTGCACACATATTGAGCTGTCATGACTATATAATTTCGTGATTAGTAAAGTGGGTGGGGCCACGCCCATAAAAAAGTTATAATTTTGAGGTACTTTCACTGGACCGATTTGTCTGAAACTTTGCACACGTATTGAGCTGTCACGACTTTATAATTTTGTGATTAGAAAAGTGGGCAGGGCCACACCCATAAAAAAAGTTATAAGTTTGTGGTACTTGCACTGGACCGATTTTTCTGAAACTTTGCACACATAATGAGCAGTCATGACTTTACAATTTCGTAATTAGAAAAGTGGGCAGTGCCACGCCCATAAAAAAAAGGTATCATTTTGTAGTACTTACACTGGACCGATTTTTCTGAAACTTTGCACACATACTGAGCAGTCATGACTTTACAATTTCGTGATTTGAAAAATGGGCAGTGCCACGCCCATAAAAAAAATTATAATTTTTAGGTTTTTTCAATTTATATTCAATTAAAATTCAGAATGTATTTTGATTCATTAAGGGGCGTAGCAACGCGCGCCGGGTTTGGCTAGTATGAAGATAAATATAAAACCTAATTCCAAAACTTTTTATAATTTCGTGAATTCTAAGCGAAGAATAATAAATTTTTTTCAAACATAAAATTTGGTGACTTTGAGACCTCCGAACATATCAAGAACTGCGATATGTTTGCTGACTTTTTTTCATTAACTTATACTTCAACAGTAATCAGCAATCTTTATCATTTCTTATAATTCACGTATAGATGTTTCTCCTGCTAAAGAATTTGTTGTTCTTAAATACCTATAAAATATTAAACTATCATTTAAGTAAAACAAACTATTACGATATTAGTCGAGAGGAATTTATTATCGAAACCAGCTACGATAAAAGAGTGCTGATGATAAAATCCTAGCTGCTATCGAAAATACATTTGACTCCGTTAATATACGAATATGTTTTTAAGTATTTATAAAAAAAAATTTAATTTTAAAACATTACATAAAAATATATGTAAGTATATGTATGTATGTATAATAATTTATAAAAATTAATTTAAGCCGGAATAATTCTTAAATACATATTTCTGTAAATTGTTAAGTATAATGTTTTTTATCGCTTTGGTTAAAAAAATTCATCTTCTCTATGTACGTGATTAATGTAAGAAAAATATCAAAGATGTTTAATTATAAAATATATACAAGCAACTGCATCCAATCAATTAAAAAAAATTAAACTAAAAATTTTTACAAATATTAATATTACCAAAAATTTCAATATTTAAGAGAAGAAGAAAATAATAAGAATATTTGTATAAATTGTTGATGTGTCATAATGTGTTGTAAGTGGGGTATTCATTAAATATTGTGTCAATAAAAATACAAAAATAACACGCTTGACTGAAATTTATTTTTAGCTTAAGGTGAATTAACCAACTCGTTTCGAACAAAATTTTTGTTCGATTTGAGTGTTTAAAGTGAGTGTTTTCTAAAGCACTATTCATTAGTTTTGAAATTTTTTTTTTTTTAAATTTAAAAAAAAAATCAATTAAACAAATATGTTAACAAGATGTATTATTTTACGACTTGATTTAACTTTTTACATATTAAGTTGTCCCCTTCTAATAAACCTAAATATATTTTTTCAAATCTTGCAAAAGTTCGTTTCTTTTAACTTTTACTTAACTGATTGTTGTGACAGTTTAACTTCAAATTCTCGTAATAACACAACCTTACAACGAAATCAATAAAACGGGGCGTGACGCTTTTAATACTAAGTAATTAATCATAGCATTATTTGGAGAACAATAAATAAATAATAAATAAATAAATAAAATGTACTGACAAAATTTTGTGGGTTGAAGCCGCGCGAGTTGAACCTCCAATGTGGGGTAAATAATGATTACTTAGTTATTGTTTATTTATGTATATAGAAAACTGAAATACTTTTTTTATGAGTAATGAAATTGGTATGTATTGTTTCATATCTCGAAAATATAAAATAATAGTGCCAACAGCCGTATTTTACAACTGCAAAATAAGAAGGACAAGTGGTAGCACTAATACAAAGTACGCTGTCATTTAAACAAAAAAATAAAAAAATAAACTATAAACCAAGTCATACATATTTATTTATCAGGCTTTCGCACTTTGGATAGATTTTTTGTTGCGGCATGGGATACATTCATTTTGTCATTCCATTTGCAATACATCGATATATATTTTTTAAAGTCCACAAAAAGTAGTATGTATTGCACCTTAACACAAGAATTTAGAGCAATAATATTTCACAATTATATTCCTGTTTGATCAATTTTAAATTTATAGGCTTGTAGAACTGACAAAAAAAATTATCTATATACAACGCTCAAATTTCGGAATGGTGGGTGGCTCTATAATATTACTTTAAATACATAAAATCAATATGACACGCCCACAACCCATATTTTCTTAAATTTATATTTTTTTTTTATATTTTCTATATATTTAAATAATTCATCAATAAACACTATTTTGAAACGCCTGCATAGATATGTCAGTTGTATACATCTTTCAGAAATATCTGGGAATAAATCGCTATTAAAATCTAACACAATCGCCACATAACTTTCTGAGATATAAGCAAATAAACACGACTGCATCTGTTTTTCTTCCATATTTTTATTATAAAAATCCAAACTTTTCAGCCTAAGAACATTTTATAGATCTTTTTAGTACTATGTTTAGAGTCGATGCCTCTAGGGCTACTCGCTAAAAAAAATTGGACAAATCGGACACTATTAATATATTTATAAACCTCATTGAGTTTAGAACACGGTAAAGTCACTGAAATATATTGCTAAGAAAAACTAGCAAGTCCGTTTGAAACTGATCGAGATATCAGCAAAAAAAAATCAAATGCTTTGGTGTTTTTCCTAAAATTTACAAAAAAAAAAAAAATATTTTTGCAGCTTCCGTACGATAGAGAAGATCGAATACGGTATCCAAAGAGAATACTTGACTAGCAGAATATAATATACTATAAAAACTTCAAACTCCATGATGGCTGTCATTACAAAATGGCGTATAATAGATTTATATGTGGGTTTAATCTAGTAATACAAAATCTACCCACTTCATTCCCCTTAATTCTGATTTGAAACGTAAGGGCTTTACTAGTAAAATACAGAAAACTATGAAAAAGTTAAAATCCAAGTTGGCATCGAAATAAAATTTGGATATAATGGGTTAAATATGATAATTAAAGCTTTGCCTCCTTCGAATTCCACGATACTGATATCAAATGAAAGATCCTGACCTGCAGAATATAATACAGTAAACTATGAATAAGTTAAAATCCATTTTAGCGTCCTAAACAAAATGACGGGTATTAAATGAAAGGGCATTAAAGAAAACAAGTAAGAGTACTATATTCGGTCGTGCCGAATCTGATAATACCCTTCACCATCATGTACATAGGTATAATCCCACATCGTAGCTTTACCTATATTTCATGTTTTACTCCATTTTTCTTTATTATTTTCGACGCCATCCTTGATTTCGAATTTTTACGTACTTAACTATATTCTACTAGTCAAGCCCTTTCATTTGATACCCATATTGATGGGGTTAAAAAAAATTGGTCCGCCATTTTGTTTTAGACGCTATCTTGGATTTTACATTTTTTAATAATTTACTGTATTCTACTGATCAAGACCTTTTATTTAATACCAATATTAAGGGGGTTGGAGAAGTTACATTTTAAAACCAGATTCGACCCATATATAAATTTATTGCCCGCCATTTTGTTGTGGCGGCCAACATGAATTTTAATTTTTTATAGTGCTTATATTGCGCTAGTCAAGTCCTTTCAGATGATACCAATATTGACTCTCTCGGTTGTCTAGAAGCTGAAAAAATTGGTGTTCGTTTGTAAATTTTTGGAATATATTTTTTTCAAAAAAAATTGTTCCCTATAACTTTACCGATTAGAGCCCGACTTATCTAAAATTTTTCACGAATATCTCTAGAGGCATATTATATTATATAAATAATTCTATGGGTAAAAACTTTAATTTTGGTGGTATAATTATAGGAAAATCAGAGGCAGTGGTGTTTATTTGCTCATATCTCAGAAAGTTATTGGACAATTGTGCTGAATTTTAATAACGATTCATTCTTGTATATTTCCAAAAGATTGATACCATACACAGATCTGAGAAACATATGGTTGCTTCTAAAAGTTGATTTCAACCAACACACGGACAGACGGTCAGGTCTTAATCGACTCCTATATTCATAATTTTTCAGAAAATATATACTTAATGGGGTTGGAAATGAAAATTGTAGAAATTGCAAACGGAATGGCAAAGCTATATATACCCCCCCCCCCCCCCCCCCTGTGCACCACAGGTGAAGGGTATAAAAATGGCAATGAAGACAATTTTTTGGATTTGGTTTTAATACTAAAAAAATAAGAAAACATTTTACACGTGCCTGTGGAACATTCCGAACAGAATAATTTTAATTTCGTACTAGCAATTCCGATCGTTTTTGTTTTGCACTCTTTGCCCTCTGTTTATTTTTACAAGTACTTGCATATATTAAGGTATTGCTTCAAATTCTCTTGAAGAGTTTAACTTAAAAAATAAAATATGGTTTAAGTTTTCGTTTGAGTTTAAATAAAGAAGCGAAATGCGGATTTAATTTCATTTCCGAACGGACTGTGACATGCCTGATAGTCACAAAAAAATGATTCAACATTGTTAAGGAGTAGAACTGTTATTAATTTTTTAGGTTAATGCCCTATTAAGTAAATAATAAAACAATATAGGAAATTGAGAGTTTATTAGAAAAATTTATGGACTATCAATTTTTTTTTACAAAGAGAATTTTGGTAAAAATTATCTGCAAATATTTTTTTTTACAAAAAGAATTTAGTCAAAATTATTAAAAAATATTTTTTTTACATTTTCCATATTGAAACAAATAATTTAAAAAACTTTTAACGACAAATTTGTAAAATTTTGCACAAGAAAATTAAATTAATGGAAAATAATGTATAAAAATTAAATTTTGTAAAACTCATATGCGTAAATTAATTTTGAATTTCGGAATTCTTAAAATAAGAAAATTGTAGCCTGTGACTAGGTACCTACATCATAAAAGTATTTTTTGCTTTACAGCAATAATTGCTCAAGTAATTTCTTTGTTTTGTTATTGTTTTGAATTTATTTTTAATGTCTTTTTATTTATTTTTTATTTTCACAAATTTGGGTTAAGTTTATTTTATTAACATTTTTATTTTTATATTTTTTATTATTTTTCTTTTTTTTTTTGGTAATTTTTGAAAGTATTTTACTTATTTTGAATTCAATAAATTATTGATGATCTTTGTTTAACGAACAAAAACAAGACCCAAGAAATAACTTGTTTGTTGCTTTTCAGCAATAAATTTTTAAACTATTCTTTTTAGTTGTTGGTATTTTATTTTACAAATTTTTTTTATCTTACATTTTAAAACTCCACAATGTAAAAATAACTTTTGTTGTTGTTTTGTTTTATATTTGTATGGGATGGTGTTGTTGTCGTTGTTATGAGTTTAAAGATATTTTCACTATGAATTTTATTATTGTTGTTTTTGTATCATGTATGTATATTAATACTTTTAATTCGATGAGATTCGTGTACCCGCACCCACGCAACGTAAAATGAAAACAAATTTATGTTTTTAATTTTTGTTTTCCTTAGCTAGAATTCGTTTGAATGCACAAAAACACACTCGCTACATTCACTTACTCACTCACTGACTTATTGGCTGTTTGGCGTTCGGTGCTGCTGCATAAAACTTCCAAACTTTTTTTATTTACACGCACTACGTATTTTAAAGAGAGTTTTATTTATTGTTGTTTTTACCACACCAATTCTTTTCTTTTTTAGGTTTCTTTATCTCTAATACACGGTTTTCTTAAAAGTATTAAAATATTATCTTCTTATCTTCGCACCTGCACTTTTTCATACAATTCCTTGGGGTTTTCCAAGTTATTTATATATGTATATTCTTACATCTGATAAAAAACAACATTTAATTTTAAACAATTAAACAATAATATCCGTATGCACACGTACTATTTATGTTCCGTATCTTGTATCTAAACGTCTGCTAGTATTATTTTTTTAATACAATTCTCAGTTTTCTATCGACTTTAACTTTACTCTACCAATCCGCACGAAAGCCCATTACAAACTGACTCATTAACAAACTGAGCCCACCTTAACCGAAAGCAGCAAAGACTTGTTTATTTATTTTTTTAATCATTCATCCACTCATGCCTTCTTTCATTCATTCGTTCATTTGTAGTTGAAGTTCATTTCTGACGTGTTTTTATGGGAGATATGACAATGGAAATGAATCCGACTAGTTTAAAAAGAAAAAGAGTATTTAAAATGTCTATTACAGTTAAGAGTAAATGTGTCTATTAAATTCATTTTAAAAGCCGGCTAATTTCGTTTATGTTCTCTTAAGACCATATTCATTGAGTTGTTAAAGTTATAAGTTGCTGTAAAAAAACTTATATTTGTTTTGTTTGTCGCATCGGGCTGATAGTTCTTTTAAATTGCTTTTATTCATTTCCCTTTTGTTATTGATTATTTTTAGATTTTTGTAGTTTTCGTTTGCTAAAAATCTTGTTGGGCTTAAAATCTTTTTTTAAGATTTAAAAAATTTCTTTAAAAATAAAAAAGTACTTAAATAAAGTATTGAACCTTTATTGTTAGTTAAATTTTTCTGTTAAATATTTTCATTAAAACTACAAATTCATATGCAACAAATTCGTCCGTGTGGAGTCTGAAAACACCCTTCACCGTCATGTACATAGGTATAAGGACCACTTTTCAGTATCATGTACATAAGTAGTGATGGGACAAGGGTAAATACCCAAATGGTAAATTGGGTATTTAAATGTAAATACCTGGGTATTAACCTAAGCACCTGGGTATTTACCCAAAATGTGGGTATAAATCATAATAAAGAAAAATTTAAATAAATTTAAAGAATTTAATTTTTTATTATGAACTAAAGTTTTTAATAACAAATGAAATAATTTTTAAATTTAATCATTATCGCTGTCGCTGTCCGTATCCTATAAAAACTCATATCGAGTAGAGTGGGTGATTCCTGTTGAAGATGAAGGGATATAGCCTTGAGTACCTTCTAGTGAAGAATTTATGGCATTTTCAAATTGAGTGGAGTGCGTGCTTTCTGCTGAAGGTGCTCCTGCTCTTTGTGTTGTTAAACGGTTTTTTTTTTTTTTGAGTGAATGAAACTGTGAGTGCTAAAGGAACGTTCAGTAGCAGGGAGCTGTTAAAATTCGAGCAGCTAATTTGCTTAATTGCTTGCTTCCACAAATTCCTTTCCACCAAGTTACTAGAGAAATTTCATTTAAACAGCTCGCAGGGAACAAATATTTAAGAATGAAGGAACCGAATTCTTACTATGCACCTGAAGCTCAAGCTTGGGTTTCGAAACTTTAATCTTTCTAGTTGCTTCAGCATTGTTGTTGCCATCGATCCCACTCATTACATTGAATTTCCATAAGCACGCTGATTAGCGGTTTTTATTAAGAATCATTGTTGTGTTTTATGCAGTCAAAACTACCTTGACTAAGCATAACGCATCAAGAAATACACTTAAATAAAATATGTTCAATATAAATTTGAAAATGTTCACATTTCTGTTACTCTACGTAACAACGAGTATTTGTTATTCAAATGAGTATTTACCCGAAATTAAATAAATACCCGGGTATGAAAATGGGTATAAATGGGTAAATACCCAGCGTTGGATAAATACCCAGGTCTAAACCCATCTCTATACATAAGTATAGTGACCACATCGTAGCTTAGCCAAGATTTCAGTTTTAATGTTATATGCCATTTTGCCTTACTATTTTCGACGCCATCTTTGATATTGAATTTTGTATTCTACTAGTCAATCTTCATTTGTTACCCATATTGATAGAGTTGAGAAAAAAAACTTATCCGGCATTTTGTTTAGAGCACCATCATGAATTTTATCTTTTTATAATTAACTGTATTCTAATTTCATTTGATACCATTTTTGGAGGAGTTGAAGAGGGTACATTTTCAATTACAACACTAGAATTAAATCATATATAAATTAATTGTACCTACCACACTTTGTAGTGGCGGTTATACTGGACTTTAAATTTTGTTATAATGTGTTATAACCTGTTAGTCAAAACTCTTCTTTCGATGCCCATATCGCTCCTCTCTGTTGTCCAAAAGTTCAAAAAATTGAATTGGTAAATTTTAGGGAAAACTCCGAAGCATTTGTATTTTTGGGCTTATATCTCATTTAGTTTCTATCCGATTTCTGAGATTTTTTAGCATTAATTTTCAAAACTTCAGCCTATATTTTTGTGTCTTTAGCGTATTCAAAAATTATTTAGGAGCAGAAGTTACTTGATATATTTATTATATACTATACATAAATGTTTTTTAAAAATATTTTTTCTTCTTTTTGCCGGTTGATGACCGATTTATCTAAAATGTTTACAAATATTCCTCTAGGCATATATACATATTACCTATAAATAGTAACAAACGTGTCTATGAATTATACTAGGTCTGTAAATTTTTCATTTTTATCGAAAAACATAGTCAGTCGTGTGTATATGCTCATATCTCAGAAAGGAATACGGCGATTGTGTTGAATTTCAATACGGATTCATTCACGGATATTTTCAAAAGATTGATACTATATACAGTTCATTACTACATGTAAGGGCTTCTAAAAGTTGATTTCAACCAACACACGAATTAACGGTCGTTGCTCAATCGGCTCCCCTAGTCATAGACTTTCAGAAAATATATACTCTGTGGGGTCGAACATTAATATTGTGGGAATTACAAACTAAATTGCAAAGCACCACAGGTAAAGCTCGAAGTAGGTCTAATTAAATTTCTTATTCTTGAGTTCGGAGTGTAAGTGTTTCCACCTCTTAAGTTTTTATTTTACTCTTTTCGATAGAAATATAGACTTTATAAATGATGAAATAATAGTATTCTTGGTATTTCTTAGCGTAACGCAATCGTTCCATAATATTTACATTCGAAAAAAAATTTTTCTTTTGAACTTCTGTTTAGCTTCTTTTTTTGTTTGTGCATTATATTAAATATTATTTTCAACATAAGAACATAAAACTTATAAAAGGTTTATAGAGTATTTATTTAACTGATTCTCTATAGAAAATTAATTAATGAAGTTTGGATTGTAAAAATATTTCGTAAATTATCTTTAAACTTAAATTTGTAACTAATAATAATACAATTTTGGCAACGTGCTAAAATGAATATAATGCATCTATAGTATACAAGTCTGCTTTCCTCTGCAAAGGGTGTAACTACACTTTTACTATATGCAGATATTTATATATATGTGTGTACATATGTATATATGTCTACCTACCGAAAAAGAAGTTTGTTTGATTTCATTCAGCGTTTTGCTGCAGCCTGCAGGAACCTAAATTTTATTACAACTCAAAATCGATGTTAAAAGAGAACTTTAAGAGAACATTTTTGAATATAGTTTTTAAACATTTTATTTTGTTTGTTTATGTATCAAAATTTTCTTTTGCTGCTGGCACAAGGCCAACAAACATGTAATTCATTTAGTATCAACTTACTATAATTGTCGAAGCACATTGTTTTGAAATTCTTGAATATTTTGCCGCAGCAGATGGATATATTTCGGGCCAGACAACACTCAACCCCATCGAGCCAATTGAATGGGTGTACGTGTGTGTGTGTGTGTGTCTATGCTTGGTGTGAGTAGTTTTGTAGAAAACTCTAAGACTTCCTGGCCACAATTTTTAAACATAAAAAATTCTCAAAAAAATTCATTAAGATGTCTGCTTTGGAAGATATACACACTGTGAGTTTTGTTGGGTGATTGTTTCGGACGAATAAGGAAGGATGATTCTGTTATCAAAATATACTATTTTATTTTCTCATTACAATTTAACTTTATCTATATTGTATACTTATATAGTAAAGAGTAAATGTGTTTTTGTATGTAATGAGTTTTCTTCGAAAGTACTTATTCAATTTCTAATTTTTTTTACCAATGCTCCGGGTCTATCCTCCGAATAGACAATGGCTATATTTTTGTTTTATATTTTAGGTGGGCGTGGTACCTCCCATACAAATTTAACACATTTTACAACATATTTTGAGAATTATAGCAGCTATTCCCTTTTAACTTTGTACGAGTTACTTTGATAACAATTTCCTTTCTCCAGAAAAAATGGTAAGGATCGTAGCAAGGGGCATGACATCCCTCATACAATGAAATACATGTGATGTCATTTATAAGGAACCATAAATGAAATTTGGTTGAAATTTTATACGAGCAATTTGACAACAGCCAAAAATGGTTACGATCGGAGCAGAGGTAGTATTGTCCCCCCACGAATAAAATACTTTCTGTCAATAATCATCAATGAATTAATAAGTTGCATTAAAAAATCGCATTTTATTAAAAAAATTAAAATTACACATATGTACATACATATAAAACAATTACGTATAAATATTTATAAATAAAACAATAAAAATTTACTGGTGGCTGTAGCGAAGCGCCCCGGGTTAGCTAGTATTAAATAAATATTTATTTTTAATTATCTCTTTAGGAAAAATGTTCAATTAAATCTGTATTTATATTAAATTCTAGATTTATTCATTATTTTCAAAAAATATTTGTTAAATTCTTTTAGTTTTACAAACAATGTTTCTTGATTTTCGATAAAAATTTAAGTTTTTTAATCTTTCTTTTAAAGCACATGTTTGTTATTATTTTCAATTTTATTGAATTTTCAATTTTAATAAGTTTTCAATTTTTTAAATGTTCAATTTGAACTTTTTTTTTGCAGGGTCTATTAAAGTCGCCCCATAAAAAATCTAACACTTTTGAATTATTATTATTTATTTTTTTTGTTAAAAAAAAATAAAAAAAATTTAAGAATATTTGCAAAAAAAACAAAATTAAAGAATAATATCAACTTAAGTGCAATGCAGCCAGCCTCCTCTTAAATAAATGTTTGATACAGAGGACAGTATACTTCGACACCACTTGACATTTCACTCTTCTTATTTTAGCTTGTCTATTTACTTTTGAAGAATTTTTGGCTTCTTTCCGCATTGATTTGGTCGTTTGACAATTATCTTCATCCCCAAGAGGGTTGACATAATATAATAACAACAACCAGTGTACACCAAATACATATGGAGGGAAAGACGTAACGAAAATAATCATTTATGGCATGGAGCAGAGTGTTGCCGATAACTGTGTAGAAATTAGTCTTAGGCTCGTTGTTATATTTTGCCAATAGCTATGATAAAAATAAAAAGTTTTCTGTATTAAAACTAAATTTTAATGTTCCAGTGACCGATAAGTGAAGCTCATCTTACCTTTAAACGTAAAGGTAGGATCAACGATTACTGCAAACGCACCAATCTGACGCAATATTTATTGTGCTTAATTGTTGTAAATACTCTACAGTCGGACGATTTCCTAATTTTATACAAATTTTATTGCCAAAAGTTGATGAAAAACGATATAGTAACAATAACTGCCGTATCCCTGTGACACGATTATTCTTGCTTGAAACAGGTTTTCGCGGGCTTGCTTGTAATTTGGAACGTAAATAGTAACTGATCACAGTTTTATAGATCAGAAATAAACACTCAGGATCAGGCCTGCCATATTTGCCGATTTTTTCGCAATTTGGCGATTTTTTTGCTTTATTTTAGCTCCAGATATGCCGATTTTTCAATAAACACTTAAAACAAGTAAGAGCGCTATATTCGGCCGTGCCGAATCTTATATACCCTTCACAACGTGTAGTCATGCAATAACAGTAGTTTGTGTCAACATTCATCCCATATGAAATACGTACATACATATAAAAATATACATATATAAAAACATCCCATTGTAAAATTATAAATTCACGTATGTATGTTAAAAAAACAAAAAAAAAAAAATAAATAAAAAAAAAATTTAAAAAAAAATTTTAAATATATAATAGATATATATAAAACAAGCAAAAAATAAAAAAAAAATTAAAAAAAAAATTAAAAAAAAAAAAATAATAAAAATATAAATAATATATTAAATAAAAAATAAAAATAAAATTTAAAAAAAAATTTAAAAAAAATTAAAAAAAAACATTTTTGGCTCAGCTGGGATTCGATGCCACGTTTTCACGTTTATATGTATGTATGTTGTTGTTGTAATGTTGTTTTTGTGAAAAAAAATCGAGGTGGTCGTGGGTTTTTGCTCATATCTCAGTTGTTTATGTACCAATGTTTCTAATTTTCAATACCGATCTACTCCCGAATATTTCTGATATTTTAATACCTTACCCGGGTCCAACCTATGTCGGGGGCTTCAAAAAGTTGATTTCAACATACACACGGACAGACGGTCAGACGGACAGACTGACAGAGCTTAATCGACTCCCCTATTCATAAGCTTTCAGAAAATATATACTTTATGGGGTCGGAAATGAAAATTGTAGAAATTTCACACGGAATGACAAACCTATATATACCTTTTTTCACTGTGTGAAGGGTATAAAAAGGAAAAGCAATATATTAAAAAATATTTGTTTGTTGTTACAAAAAAAATAAATTTAACTTCTTGCCACTGCGTATTTTAGGATTCCGTATTTTAGGATTAACTAAAAGTAATCGATTTTTGTTCTTGTTTTTTCATATTTGAAAAAGATTTCAATGAGATAAAGTTCACTTTATTGTTAACATTAGTCAAAGTAAGCTTTGATCAACATTAACTTTATAGCCAAGATGTAATATAAGGCTTTAAGATAGCAAACTTTATCGAAAGAAAAAATCCGCAAAAGCAAATTTTATAGAAAATATTCTATGAAGACAGTTGTTTTCGATTAAAAATTATTTAAAAATTCATAGCTATAAGAACATATTAGAAATATAATATAAAAAACTTAAATTTATAGAACATTAACAGAGTTTTAATTGAAAAGGTAATAGTTAAAAACATTGAATTTTAAATTTTGTTTCCTCCGGCAACACTATTTAGCATAAACACAATTCCTACAAATTTTTTCGTTTATTATTTTACTTTTCCACTAAATCGTCACACAATGTTTGGCTTCATTTATTATGCGCTTGTTAAGAATGCCTCCTAAAGCGTATAGACATTATTGCACACTGCCACCGAGCGCATAAAGGGTTTTCCAAAAAATTAAAAAATAATAAACAAACAGACATGATATCATTGCCCAAAGAACTTAAGTAGATTAAATATGTATGTGTATATCAATATTGTTTTATCACTGCTTAAGATTATATTGACTTTGAGCCAATCGATCAAATGCAAAGTTATCAATTGTCCCTTCCACTCGAAAAATCATTTTAATATTAAAGTTTAATTATTTTTACTTAATGTTCATTCGTCATTGTGATTTCACATAAGTCACTAATTACTCTACAAAACTTTTAAAAAATTGCACCAAAATAACGTAGTAGTCACAAACATTCAACATCTACTTGCTTTTATTGAATAACCCTTTACATACATTTCTATAGCAACATTCAAACATACTATGTTCAGCCATGGATGAAGAAGTTTGTATGTACATCATCTTACGATGTGCATACGTTGGCTGATAACTGCGAGGTGGGTGATTGGAATAGCGGAGTAGGAATGTAATCGCGTGGCGACAAAGAAAGTCGTTGAAAATTTTAATGTTTTTTTTTACTTCGCTTTGTTTTGGTTTTTTGCTTTCATTTTCATTTAAATTTACTGCATTCTCTAAGCAATTAATAATTGAAATATACATACATGCATTTATTCAAATTAGTGACTGGCTGCATATATACATAAAAAAGCAAAGGACTGAGTAAAAGAATATATATATACCAGGGACTGACATTGTAAAAGTGACAAATATTCATCTAGAATATTTTTTAATTCGTTTAGAACTTCTTTTAAAAATAAAACACAACAAATCCAATGAAATTACCAAAATTTTGGCTTTATTGGAACACAAATTTATGAGATTTCATAATAAAAAAATTATTTTCGTCATATCGCCTCCACGACTACGACTTATGAACGCCATCCTGGCAGTCCCATTTTGCACCACTTTTTAGAACATACTATACCGTCTTATTTCGTCAATTGTGCGTTGAATTTTGGCTTCTAATGTTTAATCGTTGCTGGTTTATCAGAATAGAGTAGAAATTTGACATAAACTCATAAAAAATACTGTTGCAAATCTCACGAACAATGTGGCCAATATACAGCTCCATTTCTTGTAATAATTAGGTCCTTTGTAACACTCGCGTATACAGCGGTGATAATTTATTTTGTGCCCACGGTACGAATTCGATTTGAATGAATATTATTTAAAAGAGTAAATGTACTCATAAATCGATGCATAGTATTGACTATGCTAAAATAGACGATTATGCGCACCGTAAATTTTTTTTTTTCGAACAGAGTGCCGACTTTCAAAATAAAATTTCCACGAATTGTAAATATGTATTGTTCTGGTTTAAGTCTCTGATGGTGATTTGCCAAATTATACTGAAAAAGAGTCTAATACACTTCATCAGTATGACAGCTAGTTTAACAGTTATGCCTATCAGAATTTCGATAGGTCTAAAAGAACACCCTAGACTATAATTGCAAAAACAAGTGTCTGTTCATGATTTTTTTTGAAAACTTTGATAGTGGTGTATACAGTGAACAATCTAGAACACAAAATACCACTTTTTAAAATATTTATCTGTCAGTTTTTCTGATCTCGATTAGCTCAAAAACCACTGAGTATATTTTAAAATAATTAAGAAGCAAAATAGCTTGATACCTGAGTTATTAAAGAAAGTACTTTTCATTACAAGGTAATAATTTCTAACATTAAATACATAAAGAGCAAGTAAAATGGTATTTGAAAAGGTGCTAGAGTTTGGTAAAAAAAAATATTTTTTTTTTAGGCTGGTAATACGGATCGGGTTCAACTAGTATTAAATATATGTATACTAATCACTATCTAAAGTTAACCATTTCATACAATTCTAAAAAAAGTATTTTTTAATAATTTCTCTCTCTTTTAAGTCGCTTGTTCATACCAATAATTCAACGCAATAAAAAATGACAATTTTTGAAAAGTAAGACTGGGGAATTGAGAGATATGTATTTTTATGAGTATGTTTTTTATTATTTAATATAATTTTACGATGAGTTAAAAACAAAATTTTTTTTTTAATTTCTCTCAACAAACTAGAAACGAAATAAATTAACTCGTCGGCAGCTAATTGTTTTGATCATACTGTTTTTAGTTAATTTACTGAATACAAAAAAATTTTATGATTTCTTTATAAAAAACAAAGAATATGCCGTCCTCTGATAAAAACATATTCTAGCTAGGACATGAATAACATTTATATATACAAAAAAATGAGGAAAAAAACAATCAAATAACAAGATTCTTTTCATTTTAAATGTGTGCAAAGCGAGAATTTTTTTGATTTGTATACCCTACACCAAAGCACAGCGAAAATATTGAATCAGAGTCATGTACATATAATGTCTACATCCTATATTTTCATCCGGTATATAATTGTATTATATACCATAGTTTTTTTTACTATCAAGCCTTTTCATTTGATACCAATATTTGGGGGATTGGCTTTAATTTGACCAATATTTAAATTATTATACGACACTTTGTAGTGATGGTCATGGCTTGTATTTTATTTATTTTTTTTTATAGTGTATTCTATTTCGCTGATCAAGCCCTTTCATTTAATAGCCATGTTGACTCTCTCGGTTGTATAGGACATATATAACTGATTTAGGATAGATATAATCGATTTTCGTTTGTAAATTTTAGAAAAAAACAACACCTAAGCAGTTTTTTGTGCCTATATTTCAGTTAGTTTAAAACTGATTATTCGTTTTCCGCGAGCATGTGAAACTTGAATATTTAAAAAAAAACTTATATTTTTCCGAACAATTTTTGTTTATAACTTTGCCGATTAGTGACTAATTTGTTTATATAAAAGTAACAAACTTCTCTCTAAATTCTCCCAGAGCTGAAAAATTTTGTTTTTTTAAATACTAAATAAGCAATTCATGAAGCGCTTCTTGGCATTTTTTAGAAATAAACATTAAATTTTGAGTTTAAACTGTTTATACAAAAATGTCACAGAAATAATTTCTTTTACATTTATATTACGGCATCATTTTATATTTAAATATAAATTAAATTTACCTAAAGCTTTAAATATTATAAATATTAATTTTATAAAATATATATAGTTTTAATATAGTAACCAATATAGTCGACATGGCCTGTATCAGATCCCTTCATACTTAATGATTTTTTTATTTTTCCCCTTTTTATACCCGCCACCAAAAAAATGGTGGGGGTATATTCATTTTGTCATTCCGTTTGTAACACATCGAAATATCCATTTTAGACCCCATAAAGTATATATATTCTGAATCAGGGTTTGATTTGATGACGATCTAGCTATGTCCGTCCGTCTGTCCGTCTGTCCGTCTGTTGAAAGCACGATAGAGGTCGCACCGAAAAAGCTAGGGGGCTCAAATTTTGCCAGAATCTTTCTTATAGACAAGGTTTGTTTGGTATTGAAAATGGGCTAAATCGGAATATTAGGAAGAGAGTTATAGCTCGAAAAGCAAGAGTAGGTCGAAAAAACCGTGTCCCTCGAACACCGAATAAAATGGAATTGTGTCCAAACGCATTAACGTAGACTCATGAAACTTCGAATATATATTTCCTGAGTAAAAACAATATCTCTCTCCGAATATTATCTAAATCTATGCATTAGGAGAGGAGTTATCGATCAAAATGTACGAAAATTTTTACCGCACAGTGTATTTTTCGGTATATTTAAAAACAAAAACGTCATAAAAGCAACAAAATTGGATGTACGACTCTGAAATTTTGCACACTTTGTTTTTTGGTGAAACGCTTTTTTGTAACGGAAAATCAATGTGCCACGCCCACTTTTACGCCCACCTCCCATATAACGTTTTAAACAAAATTCATATAATTTCTCTATTAATATAGATTTTGGAATAATAAAGGACTATATTGAAACGTCTAGGTTGTGCTCATTAGAAAAAACAATTTTGACACGCCTACTATAACGCCCACTTTTCACGTTATCTACCGTTAATAAAATTTAAAAGCTCATAAAACGGCCAAAATTAGAGGTATGATGATCAAATTTGCTACGTGTATCCCCCTAGGTAATTTCATTACTGTGCCAGAAAATTAAGGTGCCACGCCCACTTTTACGCCCACCTCCAATATAACGTTTTACCTAAAATTCATATAATTTCTCTATTAATAAAGATTTTGGAATAATAAAGGGCTATATTGAAACATCTAAGATGTACTCATTCGCAAAAACAACTTTGACACGCCTACTACAACGCCCACTTTTCACGTTATCTACCGTTAATGAAATTTAAAAGCTCATAAAACCGCCAAAATTAGAGGTATAATGGTCAAACTTAGGTGAAATGCCCACTTTTACGCCCACTTCCCATATAACGGTTTAGCTGAAATTCATATAATTCCTCTATTAATAAAGATTTTGGAATAACAAAGGACTATATTGAAATACCTTAGTTGTACTCATTAGCAAAAACAGCTTTGACACGCCTACTATAACGCCCACTTTTCACGTTATCTACCGTTAATGAAATTTAAGAGCTCATAAAACCGAAAAAATTAGAGGTATGATGATGAAATTTGCTACATATATCCTTCTAATCAATGTTATTGTTGTGCCAAAAATTTTGGTTACACGCCCACTTTAACGCCTACCTCCCATATAACAGTTTATCTTAAATTCATGTAATTTCTCTATTGACAAAGTTTTTGGGAAAATAAAGGACTATATTGAAATGTCTAAGTTGTATTTATTAGCAGAAACTTTATTGACATGCCTACTTCAACGCCCACTTTTACTAAAAGACTACATTAACAAAAGCATTTTAGTAGCATATCGAAGTTATAAAGGGTGGTTAAATTTCAAGGGCCGATGTTGAATTTAAATAAAACACAAATTATTTAGGAAATTATTATTATTTCTTTTAGTAATGATAACATTTGTACGGTTCAATTATGTATTTAACAAAATATCGGCCAAACGGCCCCCCATCCTTGGCGCCACTCCTCTATCTGATGGTCCAAATTTTCAATGACAATGTTGATGGTCAATTGTTGGGCATGATGATGAGTCGATGTTGACTGATTTTTTGCCACACTATCGCAAAAAACAGCAATGGTTCCCATTCAACGAACTAAGAAGGCATTCACAGATTTTCTAACATTTTATACAGACCTGTTTTGCAGAAATTTAAATATTTTTTACAATTCTCCCGATTGTGGACGAATTTGAACGATTATGTTGATCAAAAGAATTACGAAGTGCACAAAGTGCATTTTGACTTGAACGCCCATTTTTATAAAAAACCTGAATAACTTTAACGCGTTGCTCATTTGCGTATCTTTCCACTTTTAAGTTGGTCTGAGATTGAGAAATGTCAAATGAAATGCAAAAAAAACTTGTTGTTTGTGTGGCTCATCTTCAACATGGGCCCTTAAAATTTAACCACCCTCTACAAAGAAAGTGATACATATTTTATTATAAAGAGATTATCCATAATGATTAACAAAATAATAAATATTGTGCTTTAAATGTACACAAAATTGGTGGTGGGTATAAAAGATTCGGCACAGCCGAATATAGTGCTCTTACTTGTTTATAAAGGACCTGGGAGATTGTACAATATATTTACATACATACATATTTTCCAACAATTTTTTGTGCAGTGTAATAAAGAAAGAAAAACACTTTTCAGACGTATTGCGATTCACCCAATTACAATTTATTTATGTCAGTTATTTTAATTTTAATTAACACATATATATTTATATACGTTTTGTTTACAATTCATTAAATATTAATATGGAACCTTAATTAAGAAAATATTCACTGTTGATGAAAATTACACAAATGCATGTATTGTTTCAGTATAAACAATTAAGATATTGTCATATAATTACGGATGTATGTTAATAAACCTAAGAATATTTATATAAGTATGTGCATACGTATATTAGAGGTTATCACCTTACAAGCAAAAAAAAATGCACCGTACATCTTCAAATATATAAAAAAAAAAATTTTTCAGACAATTTGAAAAAAAAAATTGCGAACTTTACGGGTTGCCTTTCTTACATTTTTTGTTAAATATTCGGCAACAACATTCAGATCTTAAGTTATAATATATACACGCAAAGGAAAAATATGGTTGTGGTAACCATAATCGGAGAGCAACATACAATGATTGAATTTTATGATTGTGGTTAAAACATACAATGGCTGCCAATTACACTGTGCATGAAATTGACACTTTTTTTTCGTGACAAGCTGGGCACCCAGCGTTTTAACATAATTCGGGTACGCTAAATCCAGTGGTGCCCTCGGTTTTTTAAGATTGGCTCTGGTTTTTGAGATATACCGTTATTTCGAAAATGGAGGAGGTTGCACCACATATGTTCGCGTAACTCAAAAACGCTTTAGCTTATTCCAAAAACTTAAAAAACCAAAATTCCGCAATAAAATTTCCTTTAAGAAAAGTAAAACTTCTTTCTAATATCTGTAGTCGTTTTGGAAAAATAATTTTTTTTTTTTAAAAAAAATTAATTTTTTTATCAAAATTTCGAAATTTTTGTTCTTTAAAAATTCATAAAAAATTAAAAAATGCAGCTAGGCTTCTAATTTTTTGCAAACATATAAAAAACAAAGCTGCTAACAAAACAAGCCATAAATGATTAAAATCTGTTAGCAACTTTTGATTTTATTTCCAAAAGTCGACAAATTTTAATTAATTTAAGAATTTCATAAAACGCAATATTTGTATGGGAGCCCCCCTAAGGGATGGTGATAAAGGGAAAGTATAATTTAAGAAAATGTTAAGAACAAAAAACAATGAAGGTCGGTCATACATTTTATCCCCCTAGGAGTAAATCCTAGGCCTTAGAAACAAATGTTGGGAATGAAAAATAAAGTTGCGCTGGTCATACATTTGGCCCGTTTAGGGGTATCTCAGGCGCTGCAGGTGCAAAATTTAAGGCTAGGGTTCTACGCGTATAAAAAAATTTTAAATTAGTGACATGTAGCAAAACTGCTTTTAAGCTACTTTTGGAAGAATCAATGAATAAGCGCCAATCTCCAGGATTACATTCATTTTGCATTGTACAACGGTATTTGGCATGGTTCTTGGAATTAAAAATTAAAACATAGTATTTTTATATTACCTGTGATTTCAAGTTATTGGCAATAAAATCTACACCTGGAAACGGTAGAAATATTATTCGTCCTGGCTTTTTTTTTACAAAACATGCGACTAGTACTTTGATTAAAACAATTACAGTATAAATAAGAGTTCCTCAACCCCTTCACTGTCATATGGAAAGTGCTTGCGAAAGTGATTAGTGAATTTTAAAGCCTCTGACAGTCTTGTATCTAAACAGTTATATTGAAATATCTAAGATGGGGCCGTGTAAAAAGTTTAATTACTTTTGTTATGTGTGTGGGAAATATAAAAATATACCAAGTCGCCGTAAAATCACTACTGAAACAAGTACCTTGTATGAATCATATTTTTATACCCGCCACCAAAAAAATGGTGGGGGTATATTCATTTTGTCATTCCGTTTGTAACACATCGAAATATCCATTTTAGACCCCATAAAGTATATATATTCTGAATCAGGGTTTGATTTGATGACGATCTAGCTATGTCCGTCCGTCTGTCCGTCTGTCCGTCTGTCCGTCTGTCCGTCTGTCCGTCTGTTGAAAGCACGATAGAGGTCGCACCGAAAAAGCTAGGGGGCTCAAATTTTGCCAGAATCTTTCTTGTAGACAAGGTTTGTTTGGTATTGAAAATGGGCTAAATCGGAATATTAGGAAGAGAGTTATAGCTCGTAAAGCAAGAGTAGGTCGAAAAAACCGTGTCCTGCTAACATCGAATAAAATGGAATTGTGTCCAAACGGATAAACATAGAGTCATGAAACTTCGAATATATATTTCTCGAGTCAAAGGAATATTTCTCCCCAAAAATTTCTTAAATCTATGCATTAGAAAAGGAGTTATAGATAAAAATGTACGAAAATTTATACCGCGCAGTGTATTTTTTAAGTTTAAAACGTAATAAAACTGACAAAACCATATGTACGATTCCGAAATTTTGCAAACATGGCTTTTTGGTCAAAGTCTTCGTTATAGCGGAAAATAAATGTGCCACGCCCACTTTTTTCTTTAAATTTTTATTAAAATATATTAGTCATATATATTAGCATTTATTCATTGCAGACGGCATCATATGTTGAAGGCGCCACTACATTTTGCAAACAATGTGGATGATTGATGTCTTTGCTAAATATCACGTTGAACACTAGATGACTCTAATCACATTTTTGCTAACAAACTCTTTTATATTTTGGACAAACTACAAAGAAATTTTAAAGGGGTTTGTGAAAACGAAAATGACCGAGGTTGTTTCCAAAAATTAACTAGACTAATGATTTGTGCCCAACTTTACATATAGGTGTACCCACAGTCTTAAGGGGTTTATGATTTAAAAATATTTAAAAATAAATTTGCCACAGGGTGATTCAAAATAGACATTCTCAGCATTTTGCTAAAATGGGAAATTTATTAGTAAGATTTTGATTTTTAAACTTCTATAACATTTTGCTTTTAAAAGATTTTCAAACGAAATAAGTTTTGTATAATTTTAAAATTTGTTAGCCATTAGTACAAGAAAATAAATTGTTTATAATGTTTAGAAATAATTTTCAAAGTCACAAGTTTCCTAAATTCCCATTTTTAATAGAGCATAACTTCTAGAGAACATAAGATAACAAAAAGAAATTAGCACCATTTAGTAGATAAAACTCTTTTCTATACCCCTATACCCCATTGTATACCCGAAACGATCCGACCGTGAGCACCAGACCAATTTTTGTGACACAAGGTCAAAAATTTTTTGCAAAATATTAGTAAAAGAGCTAAACAAAAAATTTTTTGTAATGTGTTTTTTTAAGTGTTTTAGTTTTTATACTCCCCCACTAAAAAAATGGTATGTATATATATATTCTGAATCGGGGTTTTATTTGATGACGATCTAGCTATGTCCGTCCGTCTGTCCGACAGTTGAAAGCACGATAGAGGTTCCACCGAAAAAGATAGAGGGCTCAAATTTTGCCAAAATATTGCTTATATATAAGGTTTGTTTGGAATTGAAAATGGACTAAATCGGAATATTAAAAAGAAAGTTATAGCTCGTAATGCAAGATCAGGTCGAAAAAAACCGTGTCCTTCCAACATCGAATAAAATGGAGTTGTGTCCACCAGCATCAACGTAGAGACATGAAACTACAGATATAAACTACCTGAGCAAAAGCAATATTTCTCCCCAAAAATTGTTTAAATATATGCATTAGGAAGGGAGTTGTAGATCAAAATGTACGAAAATTCATACCGCGCAGTGTATTCTTCAGTATATTCAAAATTTTAAACCTAATAAAACCGCCAAAATTAGGGGTATGATGATCAAATTTGCTACGTTAATAACAAAGAAATACCTTTTGTGCTATGAATTGGGTTATTTCCCGGAAATTCGACTTATTTAATCTACTCGACTTCCCGGGATTATTTTTCGGGATCCCGGGAAATAAAAAAGGTGGCTACGAATCGAAAGGAGATGTTTATATTGTTTATATTGAAATTGAATTCTAGTGATTTTATTTTTGATCTTATAGCTGAAGTATCTGTATTTTTCATTTTGTGCTCATATTTGATCTCGTATCTAGAGAATAATATTTTTTTCAATAAAAAATATTTTTACTTAATTTATATTTAAAATTCAAGTTTTTTTATTAAGTTTCTTCTACATTATAAACTATTTTATGCTTTTGAATAAAAAGTTTTTTATTAATTATTAATAAATACAATTCTCCCGATTGTGGACGAATTTGAACGATTATGTTGACCAAAAGAGTCACGAAGTGCACAAGGTGCATGAAATGCATTTTAATTTAAACGCTCATTTTATAATAAGCCTGAATAGCTTTAACGCATAAACAATTTTATGATTTTATAAAAAAGTTTTTTTATTAATTAAAAACAAATTTACTTTTTATTTGTTTTGCTGCGGGATCCTGGGAAATTAAAAAATAAATCTCGCATTCTCGGAAAACAAAAATTTTCGGGAAAAAAACCCTAGCTATAAAAGAACGGAAAATTGGTGGTGGGTATAAAAGATTCGGCACAGCCGAATATAATGCTCTTACTTGTTCTTTAAGTGTTATATATGGTAAGAGTTGGACACCATCAATAGTGTGTACACACTGCATTTACCATTTAAATAAGCGGGGAAAAAATGGAGATGCCATGCCATTTGGTGTTCCAATGATTTGGAGAGATCCCATTGTTCATGTTGAAGATGAGTGTTATGCGTGCATAAATTATACAGCGGGTATAAACAGAAGAAAAATGACTTATATGTCTAATACTGAAACAGCATATGCTCGATTTCCGCTGCCACATTCTGATGAAATTACTGTTCCGGGTAGCCATATACCAACAGAACATATTCCCTCAATAATTCATTCTGTTGAAGCGGATAGACCAGCTACTTCAATGTATCAACCGTCATGCTTCCCGGTTCCATGCAGTCACAATGAAATCACGCAAGATCGTCTGGATATAATGGTACGGCGTCTAAAATTATCTCAAAGACAGAGCATTCTCTTGGCAAAAGAGTTAAAACGAGCTAATATTTTAGCACCAGGTGTACAAACATACGGGGCTATCAATCGCCATAGACGATTTACGACTTTTTTTTAAATCTATTGAGAATAATTCTATTGCGTATTGTACTGACATCCGCGGATTGGTTTTAACAATGCAAAATGAATATAATCCTGGAGATTGGCGCTTATTCATTGATTCTTCCAAAAGTAGCTTAAAAGCAGTTTTGCTACATGTCACTAATTTAAAAATTCCTATTCCGATAGCACTTAGCACAAATACTAAAGAGACATACGCATCAATGAAAAAAATAATACAGTTAATTAAATATAAAGACCACAAGTGAAAAATATGCGCAGATTTAAAAGTGGTAGCTCTTTTAAGAGGCATGCAATTGGGCTATACTAAAAATATGTGCTTCATGTGCTTATGGAATACGCTTTTCGATGGCGACCAGTACAATACACGGGATTGGGCTTTTCGTGAGGAAAGCAGATTGCATAGAAACAATGTTATTGAATTACCAATTGTGCCCATGGAAAAGATTTTGCTTTCTCCACTCCACATCAAACTGGGTATTGTAAAAAATTTTATAAAAGCATTGAGCCCAGATGGTGTTGCTTTTACCGAATTGCACCGAATTTTTCCACGATTAAGCGGCATGAAAGTAAAAGAAGGTATGAACTCTAACTACTTTATTAAATTAGATTTATATTTAATTTCATAATGTTTCTATTTTACAGGAATTCTTAATGGACCGGAATTCTTAATGAAGGACCATCAATTTGAGGTTGCATTGAATGATATCGAGCTATTGGCCTGGAATTGTGTGAAATCAGTAATAGAAAATGTATTAGGAAATCATCGGTCTGAAAACTGGCGAATTTTAATCAAAAATATGCTAACCGCATTTAAAAACTTAAACGTTAGAATGTCATTGAAAATACATTTTTTGCATTGCCATGCCGAAAAATTTAATGAACAATCACCAGCCGAGTCTGATGAACATGGCGAGAGATTTCACCAAGTAACAGCCAGGCTCGAACACTGGTATAGCGGCAAACAACTTGATTCGCTATTAGGGGATATTTGTTGGAATCTGCAGGAGGAAGAAAAATAAATTTCTAAATAAAAACTACTTAACAACAAAAAATTTTTGTTTGGTTATATAAAAAATTCAAAAATTTCATCTTTTCTGAAAAAATCAAAAGTTGTAGACAGACTTTAATCACAAATAGCTTATTTTGCACCTGCGCAACTTTATTTTTCATTCCCATCATTTGTTTCTAAGGCCTAGGATTCACTCCTAGGGGGATAAAATGTATGACCGACCTTCATTGTTTTTTGTTCTTAACATTTTCTTGAATTATACTTTCCCTTTATCACCATCCCTTAGGGGGGCCCCAATACAAATGTTGCGTTTTATGAAATTCTTAAATTAATTAAAATTTGTCGACTTTTGTGAATAAAATCAAAAGTTGCTAACAGATTTTAATCATTTATGGCTTGTTTTGTTAGCAGCTTTGTTTTTTATATGTTTGCAAAAAATTAGAAGCCTAGCTGCATTTTTTAATTTTTTATGAATTTTTAAAGAACAAAAATTTCGAAATTTTGATAAAAAAATTAATTTTTTTTTCAAAAAAAAAATTATTTTTCTAAAACGACTACGGATATTAGAAAGAAGTTTTACTTTTCTTAAAGGAAATTTTATTGCGGAATTTCGGTTTTTTAAGTTTTTGGAATAAGCTAAAGCGTTTTTGAGTTACGCGATTATATGTGGTGCAACCTCCTCCATTTTCGATATAACGGTATATCTCGAAAACCAGAGCCAATCTTAAAAAACCGAGGGCACCACTGGATTTAGCGTACCCGAATTATGTTAAAATGCTAGGTGCCCGGCTTGTCTGTTTTTTCAACTAGCACAGTGTTATCAATATTATATTTAATTGAAGCATAATGTAATAACAATATATACAGTTTAAATCGACTATCTTTAATTTTTTACGCCAAATTATTGCCTTGAGCTGTTAGTTACATATAATGATTTACTTACCCTTTTGATTGCAAATTTAATACCAATATTTTTTTAAAATTTTCTTGTTTATTTTGAAGTTTCTTCAATTTTTCCACAATTTTTGTGTTTTTTTGACATCTCTAACTTTTAGTATAATAAAAATTTATTTTTGCAAGAAGAAGAATGGTTGAAATCAAATTATTTTTAAAGAAAATCATAGCTTGATTGCTTTCTAATCACACTGTTGTCTCGCCTGTTATTTAATGATTACACTACTCAGCAGCAAAATCCTCCATTAAATAAAACTTAGTGGACTATATGAATTTTGATGCGCTGAACTCAAATCCGTTGTCGGTTTTTTCCATCAGTTCGGCATTTTTTTTTATGGGCGTGTCAAATTTTTCCCCCTAAATTAGTCAGGTACGGAGAAATATTTCATCCTAACTCGAGAACCAGTGATCGGATTTTCAAAAATTAAACAGCAGAAGATGTGTAACAAAATTATATTTATTTTAGTTGAATAGTAAGTAAATAGATAGAAGTAAATAGTTGCCATTCATTATTGCTACAAGGCGCTTTAGTGCGCCCACTCTGACGTTGTTTGCTGCACTACACATATTTGGTCAATATTGGGTACCTGCGGTAAATTGACAATAAAATCTAAATTTTTTAACCGATTTTTATGGTTAATAGCGTTTTTATTTTCTAGATAAGTGGTTCTCAGAAAAAAGTTCAAATTGTTGAATATTTGCTTTATCTTTTTTTTAATTCAATTTTTAGGTTGAAAAATAGTACGAATTTTGAACGAAAAAAGTTTTTTTTCCATTAATTTCTAAATTCTTTTAAAACGATAAGAGATAGAGAAAAATTTTATTCGACTAAAATATATACAGTTTTGTTACACATCTTCTGGTTTTTAATTTTTGAAAATCGGATCACTGGTTCTCGAGTTAGGATGAAATATTTCTCCGTACCTGACTAATTTAGGGGGAAAATTTTGCCACGCCCATTAAAATATCGCGATCTGATGGAAAAAACCGACAACTGATTTGAGTTCAGCGCATCAATATCCATATATTCCACATAGTTTTAATTACGGGAAGACAAAAAATGATTTTTTGTCGAGCAGTATTATTTTAAATTTTTAATGCATTTGAATATAATATTATTTTGATCGGATTAGTTTTTTTTAAATCATACTATTTTGAAATGACAACCATATTAAAATTTTTAGGAAAAATAAACATTAAATTATACAATGTAAACAAATGCTCGGTTATCGTGACAAAATATATGATGAAATAAAATAAAAATAACTATTATTTGTTTTGACAACCAAATATTCTTATAACGAATATAATATGACCATCGTGATCATGTCGTAACCATGGTTTTTCGTTGCGAGTAGTTTTGTGCATTTACATATAAAAAACTTGAAATAAAAATTGTACGTATAACTGTAGTGTAGGGCAACATAAATTTTGAAATATAACCTTAAATACTTTAGTATTTCTTCTATATCTTTTTAAAGTACATACACCTTTAATTTCTCTATGGAAAAATAAAATTATACTATAAAGAAAGATATAAAAATGGTAAAAAGTTTCTAAAGCTGTTATTGGTTCAATTGGTTCTTAAATTTATTGAAAAAAAAATATCAAAAATTTATAAAAAGAAAAAAATAAAAAAAAAATCTCTTAATGTATATAACAGACCAACCTAAATTAGTGCATCGATTCTAGCGTTGTATAGATTCTAGAGATGTAACGAATATTATTTTATCAATTTAAGTATTCGCAGCTGCTAATGCAAATATTTGTTATATCACTAGTAGCTTCCACCTTTTACGCTGAAATGACGTACTTAAAACGAGCGTTGACATTGTCATGAGCGTTAATGTTAATTTTGTTTTAATTAAACTCACTAATCAGAAATAAAAAAAAAACCACTCGACTTACCTGAAAATGTTTTAAATTTCATTAATTTGCATTTAGTGCTAACATTTTCATTAAATATTGCTGAAATTATTAGTTATCTGTAAGGGAGAGAAGGAAGATTTTATGTTTCTGTCTCTCTCTGTTTTACAGAGACTTACAAAGTTCAGCAATTTTAGATTTAGTAAGGACATAAGTTGGTAGCAAATACAAATAAAAATCAATAACAGTTTCTCTGCAGCCAACTTCACTACGTATTCTGCAATTGCAAAGGGTTAACGTCGAGCTATTTCTATGAGCAGAAGTATTTTTGACAGACTGTTGCAATAATTTTGATTCAGTTGTACGTGAGAATATTAAACTTATTAAAGAAAATATCAAAATTTACTACAAATAAAAATAGAAAATAGGAAATTAAGAGAACAAATATAAAAAAAAATTTTGTTAATATTTTTTCAAAAATGTAAATTTTTTATAAAAAAAATTATGAAAAAATTAATTATTTATCAAAAAGTTAAAAAAAAACATTTTCTGCAGATAAAAAAATTAAATTAAAAAAAATAACAAAATTTTAAAAGATTTTTAAAACAAACAAAAAAATATTTTTGTATATTAAAAACTGAAAATCACATACATATATTTATTGATATAAATTTTTTATAAAAAAATAACTTTTCTTTTCAATTCAACGAAATCACGTACATTCATTTAAATTTTATTTTTTACTTCTCATACACTAATGTTTTGCACTGCATTTTTTATTGATTTCGTGCTATTGAATGAAATTGTTACTAAAAACTTTCATTTGTTTAGAATATGATTTGTTTGGGTGACAGTTTTAAAGAAACAAAATTTTATAGCGAATAAATAATAATAATACGTATGTAAGTATGTACATAAAGAAGCTTACACATATTAAATACAATTATAAATTTAAAAATATATTTACAATGAAATGAACCCACATTACAACCAACAAGTAGTAGCGCTATTTTTGGCTGTGCCGAATCTTATATACCCTTCACGACCTTCACGACAGCTACCCTTTATTGTTGTTTTAGCTAAAAGATAAACTACCTTCTAAATTGACATTTTTTCCGAAACTTTTTTTCTTCGATATCATTGTTGGTAATTTATCCAATGAGCCAAGATACGATTCTAAAGTATACGTTGGGGCTTGATACACTTGACTTTAACAATCACATGGACAAACGGACTTAGAAATTACAAACAGAATGACAAACTTTTATATACCCTTTTACAGTCTCGTGTGAAAGGTATAATAACTACTTATTATATTATTTACTATAATTTTTTTTTTGGTAGAAGAACACAAAAACATACACAAAACACTAGCACCAACAATATTAAAACTTTCGCTAGTCACGCATTTGTCACTTGATGTTTCCTAAAAAGTGTCTTTAGAATTTTAAGTGCCCGATAATGATTATTTAAACACAAACACACACCACTAACAATTTTAGTTTTAGTGAAAAATACAAACTTACATACTCAGTTAAAATTTAACAGATATATTCAGATAAACAAATATATTAAACTTTATGTACATAATTGACTACAGTCTGTCGTACATTCGTAAGAAGTTGACATATTAGCGGGACAACACAGAAATTTACAAACATTTAGTCATTATAAACGTGAACATTTCTTACAAGAAAGTGAACTGAAGCGGCCGGCTTGTTTGTATCTTTTACTTACTCACATGTATATAGAGTGTTTGTTGTTTGATTTTGAGTGAAATGGTTGGTGTGTTGACCTTAAAAAATTAAAATCCAAAGAAATTACATTTTTTGCTTATGGAGAATGTAAATTTAAAGCTTTATTTGTGGCAGAGTTGTTGAAGAATCATATAATAAAATTTATTAAAAAATTATTGAATTTTTAAAATTGCTTTAAATACTACCCTGAAGGAAACCTGGGGGCAAGTGTCTCCAAGTCACCAGTTTTGTCGACTATTGTGGTGACTTCTTGGCGACATTGTCAACAAAGTGTCTACAATTTTTTGCATTTTCTTTGATGATCAGTACTGACATAGGAACTTTGGTGTTAACACATATTCAATTAAGCTTACATCTAAAACTTAACAGGAGCGGCAAGCATTTTGACCGAGCGTAAAATATTAAATTTGGCTGCAGTACAACAGTTATGCTTTTGTAATTGTTTTAAAGTTACGCCGTTTTAGCCATTTTCAAGTCGATTTTGTGGTTTTATCACCAATTTTACTTATAAATATGTAGTGGATTTCCTTAGTCATCATAGTGAGCATTACTATTTATTACATAACATTGACGTTCATTTTAAGGTTTATCACTACAGCGTTAGCGCTGAATTTTTGCATTACCTACACTTTATCGGAAATCAAACTCGACTTTATCGATGGATTTTCGTGCAATAAGATTTATTTTATTTCTAATACATTCAGATTTAATATCAAGTACAACAACGGGTTATTATTTGTTACTTTCTATTTTTTATGATTTTTTTAAATTCAAAAATTTTATTATTTTACAAAATTTTTTTGTTGTACTTTTACTTTATCTTGAAAAAAAAAACTAGAATTTATGGATGGATTTTAAGGCAATAAGATTTATTATATTTTTTATACATGTAGCTTTAAGATAAAGTACAAAAATTGGTATTTCAAAAATCTTATTATTAAAACAAAAAAAAATTTTCGACTTGTTCCTTAATAACTCTAAGACCGATGGCTTAATTAGAAAATCATATTAGAAAGATTTAAAGCTGGAATAATATAGCGTTTTTTGACGGGTTTCTTAATAAAATCTAGTTCGTCGTTTCAAAATTACGCCAAGATGTATGGAGCAGCCTCTTTTTTTGCAAAAAAAAATTTTAAAAAAATTTTACCATAGAATTTGAACTAATAAAGTTAGTTGACTATAAAGGTGCAAAAAAAAATAATAATTATTTTGCGAATTTTTGCTTGTTGCATAGTGTAACCAAAATAAACATTTGATGTAAATTTTAGTTTTTTAATAAAAATTTTTTATTTAGAACCGTAAGTGGTTAAGATCGGAAAAGTGGGAGTGATACCCTCATACGAATGAAATACTATATATGACAATTAATGCATGCCTAAAAAGTAGTGGCAGATAATATTAAAATTTATATCCTAATGAAAATTATAAAACTTTCTTGCAACCAACAAATGCATGCAATTTTTACATAATCTCAAGCATTTTTAAGATAAAGGTTGTTAACTGAGTGCACTGAAGGCACATAAAACTAACAACGTGTGCACGTGTAGACAGACTCGTATAACGCACTAAGAACACTTGGACGGGATGGCAATAAAATAACTTGATTAAAATAGGTAACTCTATGCTTGCGGACTGGGTTGGTAACATGATAATAGAAACTGCGAATATCATCGGCTCTAAATTTTCAGTTAGCAAAACTCACTAGCATCGAAGGACTCCATGATGAGAAAGTTTAAAAACCACCAACGGACAGTATAAAATTGAGAGAATCTCAAGAAAACGTTTGCTACAGCATGGCATTATGTTAATTAAGGAATTCGTTGATAAGAGTCTGAGGCCTAAATTATTGAGCACCGAAATATTAAGAGTGAAGACCCAAACAAATTTTTTTACTCAAATCAATTAATTCTTTCATAGCTCACTCATAAAACTACTTAAATTGAAAAAAATCAAAACCAACTGTCAACAATGACTAACAACAACATGCTTTGTGTTGTTCACAAGGCTCGCCCGTTTGGTGTCATCTTTATAATGAAACGTTAATTGTTACAAACATTAAACGCAACAACAACAACAGAAACATCTTCAACAGCACAACACACAGTGGTTTACAAATGTGTTATTTTTGAAAATGATTAAAAAAGTCAAATATTATCAGACCATAATACTTTTTAATTTTAAATGCTTTAAGTCTATTTTAAAAACAAAAATTAAATATATTTAATTTTACCAAAAAATTAATTAACTAAAAATTTATCTCTTGCTAGCTAACTGATAGTTAAAAAGTTCTCTCCAAATCTTATAATCAATCTAACTCTAGAAAAAAAATTTAAGAAATTTATTTATTTTCAATTTTAATGTGAATCAATTTTATTTTGGCTTAATTTAATTTACTCTATTAATTAATTTTATAAATTAAATTAAATTAAATAACAGTAATTTTAGGAATATTTCTTTTAAAATTATTTCCGATATTAGCCGAGTGGAATGCATTTTCGAAGCCAGCTACGATTTCGTCATCAGCATTTTTTATCGGTATACTAGTAAGTAATTTAAAAATCCTATTTATGTTACAATTTAATGAAATTTAAATTAGTGAATCATAGAATTAATTTTAAAATTTGTTTTTTTTTTTAACTTCACCTATTAAATGACATTTTTATTCAATATGTTCGTATTTTTTTATATTCGCAATAAAATTCACATTAAAATTTAATATATAGAAAAGTTTGAATAAAATATTAATATTTAATTTATTTTCTTTACACACTTGCAAAGAGTAATTTTAATAAATTAAATTTGTTTGGTCATTAGTTAGTTATTCTTTCTCCACCAGCCTATAAGAGATTTTTAACTACAATCCAATTTTATTAAATTTGTTTTATTCAATTTTAGGTTAATATTTGTGTCTTTCGAATTATTTTCAAGATAAAACGTTATTAAACCACTGTACATGTAGCTGCAACACCATCAACGACATCAAAAAAATCTTGCGCTTTTGATTTCATTGTTTCGAGATGTGAATTGGAACAAAGTGTCTCAAAAAATCTAAAGAAACTGTAACAAAATAAATATAAAATGCTCGATGGAAATTATACCAATTAAAATAATTATAAACACGCATATCGCGAAAGTACATAAATAAATTTAAAAAAAAATACTATTTAACACACAATAAAATACAATGTTTAAATTGGTAACCATTTCCGCATAATTTGAATTTTGTATCAAATTAATTTCACAACAAAAGTCACTTTTTATATAAATTTATCAAGCATAGTAAGGCAGTTATTTTAACTTCTACTTCGTTTTAATTCAGTTTTCAGAGTTAAATTTATTATCTTTGTATGTGTGTTACTGTTACTTTAACTGTGGGAATTGTCTATTTACTTAAAATAATGAATATAATTATAACAATAATAATATAATTGATGTTTTTGAAAAAAAAAACGAAGAAATATGATTTTTAGCTACACAATTACTTTTTGTACCCTTTACCATCAGTGACAAGGGTATATGCATATAAGTTCGTCATTACATTTGTTATTTCTACAATATTTAATATTGTGCATTTCTAAAGATAGTGAAATCCGTCTGTCCGTGTATATAATGTCCCATGTCCCAGATATATTATGGACATAGGAGGTAGTATCAATACCTCAGATATAATTGGGAAATTTTTTTCTATATAAAAGTCATCAAAATCGGTCTATAAATTAGAGAGCTAAAGGTGAAAATTTTTAACTGCATTTGAAACTGAAGACTAAACATTCTATTATTAATATCATCTTTCCAAATATCACAGCCAATATGAAAATAAAACAAGTAAGAGCACTATATTCGGCTGTGCCGAATCTTTTATACCCACCACCAATTTTGTGTACATTTAAAGCACAATATTTATTATTTTGTTAATCGCTATGGAATAATCTCTTTATAATAAAATATGTATCACTTTCTTTGTAGAGGGTGGTTAAATTTTAAGGGCCCATGTTGAAGGTGAACCACACCTAAGCCTCAACTTTTTTCTTGCATTTCATTTGACATTTCTCAATCTCAGACTAACTCAATTTGAACCGTGGAAAGATACGCAATCGAGCAACGCTTTTAAATATTAAAGATTTTTATTAAAATGGGCGTTTAAATCAAAATGCATTTTGTGCACTTCGTGATTCTGTTGGTCAACATAATTGTTCGAATTCGTCCATAATCGTGAGAATTGTAAAAAATATTTAAATGTCTGCAAAGCAGGTCTGTATGAAATGTGAAACATCTGTGAATGCCATTTTAGTTCGTTGAATGGGAACCATTGCTGTTTTTTGCGATAGTGTGGCAAAAGAGCAGTCAACCTCGACTCATCAACATGCCCAACGATTGAGCATCAACATTGTCATTGAAAATTTGGACCATCATATAGAGGCGTGGCGCTAAGAATGGGGGGGCCATTTGGCCGATATTTTGTTAAATACATAATTGAACCATACAAATATTATCATTATAAAAAGAAATAATAATAACTTCCTAAATAATTTGTGTTTTATTTAAATTCAACATCGGCCCTTAAAATTTAACCAACCTTTATAACTTCGATATGCTACTAAAATGCTTTTGTAAATGTAGTCTTTTAATGAAAGTGGGCGTTAATGTAGGCGTGTCGATAAAGTTTCTGCTAATAAACACAACTTAGGAATTTCAATAAAGTCCTTTATTTTCCCAAAAACTTTGTCAATAGAGAAATTACATGAATTTAAGATAAATCGTTATATGGGAGGTAGGCGTAAAAGTGGGCGTGCCAGCTAAACTTTTTGGCACAACAATTACATTGATTAGAAGGATATATGTAACAAATTTCATCATCATACCTCTAATTTTGTCGGTTTTATGAGCTTTTGAATTTTATTAACGGTAGATTACGTGAAAAGTGGGCGTTATAGTAGGCGTGTCAAAATTGTTTTTGCTAATAAGCACAACTAACGTATTTCAATATAGTCCTTTATTATTCCAAAATCTTTATTATTAGAGAAATTATATGAATTTCAAATAAACCGTTATATTGGAGGTGGGCGTAAAAGTGGGCGTAGCACCTTAATTTTTTGGTACAGAAATGACATTGTCTAGAAGGATATACGTAGCAAATTTGATCATCATACCTCTAATTTTGGAGGTTTTATGAGCTTTTAAATTTCATTAACGGTATATAACGTGAAAAGTGGGCGTTATAGTAGGCGTGTCAAAGTTGTTTTTGCTAATGGGTACAACCCAGATGTTTCAATATAGACCTTTATTATTCCAAAATCTATATTAATAGAGAAATTATATGAATTTTGGGTAAAACATTATATGGGAGGTGGGCGTAAAAGTGGGCGTGGCACATTGATTTTCCGTTACAAAAAAGCCCCTTACCAAAAAACATAGTGTGCAAAATTTCAGAGTCGTACATCCAATTTTGTTGCTTTTATGACGTTTTTATTTTTAAATATACCGAAAAATACACTGTGCGGTATAAATTTTCGTACATTTTGATCGATAACTCCCCTCCTAAAGCATAGATTTCGATAATTTTCGGGGAAAAATATTGTTTTTACTCAGGAAATATATATTCGAAGTTTCATGAGTCTACGTTAATGCGTTTGGACACAATTGCATTTTATTAGATGTTAGAAGGACACGGTTTTTTCGACCTACTCTCGCTTTACGAGCTATAACTCTCTTCCTAATATTCCGATTTAGCCCAATACCAAACAAACCTTGTCTATAAGAAAGATTCTGGCAAAATTTGAGCCCCCTATCTTTTTCGGTGCGACCTCTATCGTGCTTTCAACAGACGGACAGACGGACGGACATATCTATATCGTCATCAAATCAAACCCTGATTCAGAATATATATACTTTATGGGGTCAAAAATTGATATTTCGATGTGTTACAAACGGAATGACAAAATGAATATACCCCCACCCTCATTTTTTGGTGGCGGGTATAAAAAAAATAACAATGAAAAAAATTAAAACTGTGTTTTCTATTTAATTCAAAATCCTGCCTTAATTTTGGGCAATCTTTATATCAATTTTTAATTTTAAGGGGCAGTATGCAGTTCAGCCTGAATAAAGTTTTCTATTAGAGCATTTTTCTGTTTGCGAGTACGCACGAACGAAATTTTTGACACTTGTTATCTAACAGAGGGACTCTATTTAACTCAGGTGGTAGACTTTTTTCCTTCAACTGAAACAAAAACTAATGTTCTGACAATTGCTTGGTCAAGAAGTTTTTAACGTTTCGCAACATAATTCTGCATAGTGACATAATTTCTACAGGAGAATTTATTTATGCATGTTATTAAAATGTTCACAACTTTTAAATGTTTTTAAACGATATTTAATCACATTTGTCCATTAAACACTTGTCAATTACACATAAATTTTTTTTAACATACATTTACTATTATTTATTTCATTATAATTATTTTTTATTAACAACTTTGTCTGTTTCATATTTGATTACACTATTTCAAACGATCGACATTATGCAATTGATATTAAAAATTGTTAAATGTTTAGAAATTGAAAGTGCAAACAATTATAAATTTATTGATGAAGGTTATTGTGTTGGGTGTTTGCCACACAACGATTTGTAGCATTTTTTACGCTTGTTAGCCACTTTGATTGATGACTGCTACTTGTAACCTAAATAAGTTATTGAAATGTAACTAATAATAAGCAAACAAACAAAAAAATGACTGGAAACAAGTCGACTATATCTAATCTTAAATACTCTGCACCAGTTATATAGTACTTGCGAAATTTCTAAATTTTTCTTTAAATACAGACTTAATTGAAACATTTTTATAATTGTAAACAATTTTCAAGCAAATCAAAAATGTTTGAAAATGTTCTACAAAAAAATTATAATATTTACATGAAATTTATTTTAAAAAATTGCTATAAATTAAAAAATTTTCTCAAAAAAAATTAACAGTTTATTAAAAACTTTTTACAAACTAAATTATAAAAAATAAGACTCATACAAATTTAATATTATTCAATTCGCTTTAAAAGTTTTCAATTGTTTTATAAAATAATTGACATTTTCATTATTTGGTCCATATTTTATGTTAAGCCAATTGAAATTTTAACCCCTAATACTTTAAACACTTCTTTTGTTCATCTGAGGCCAAGACTGACTTAAAGATTCAGTCGTTCGATATGTCAAAAATTGTTTCATTTCATAGTTTCATAGAACGAGAATTGATACCCTGAAATGCTTTATGTAAAGCAGGTGAAACAGTGTGCCATCCAATTACACATTTTGTTACGATTTTCTCATGTGGGTTAGAAGTCTAACAGATTTTTAGTTGACATAAACTTACGACTTTGTAGAATATTTAATGTTAATATACATATTTTAACAATATAAAAAAAATATTTTTTTTCAAAGAAATTTTTAAATACTAGATATTAACCAAATCAATTAATAGTACATTTGCCCACCGTTTTATTTAAGACGCTGTCTAAGATTTAAACATTTTCATAGTTTACTGGTCAAGCCCTTCTTTCCTTTAATACGAATATATAAATTTATCGTAAGCCATTTTGTTTTGGCGGTTATCATTATAAGTTTTTTATTATGTTGTATTTTGATTGATGTGCTTTTTCAATTTATATTGACCCTCTCGGTCGTCGATTTTCGTGAAAAATTTTTGTAGGAATAGCCAACATGGTATATTATGTATATTTATTTAAAAAATAGAAACAAAGGTGCCTATAAGTTATCCAAAGGCTCAAATATTAAAATGTTTGTGTTAAAAAAAAAGAAAAAAGGAAAAACCTAGACAGTCGTATTTATTTGCGTATATATCAGCACGTTATGGAGTGATTATGATGGTTTTTAATGGAAATTGATTCCTAAATATTTCCAAAATATTAACACCACATACAGGTCTGCGCAATATCTAAGGGTTTCAACCAGCAACACATGGGCAGAGAGACAAACAGGCTCCGCTTATTTAATTTTACTATATACATATAAGCTTTAAAAAAATCAATATGAGCACAGATGAAGGATATACAAATCATCCCAAAATATCAAAAGAAAAAGAATACAAAACAATTTCTTAGTGTTAATGCCAGAATGCAGTTCTGCCTAAATTTCAGTTTTCCAAAAGAAGTAAATATATGTAAAATGAAACAACCTGAAATTAGAATTTGAAAAAGTTTTAGGCAACATTCCGTTTGCCAGACGGTACCTAAAAAGAAATGAAAAAGGGAATTTTTGACATTTATTACCTTATACACGCAAAGAAAAACCATGGTGATCACGACGGTCATATTATAGTTTCTATAACAATATTTGGTTGTCGAAAACAAGTAATAGTTATTATACCCGCCACCAAAAAAATGGTGGGGGTATATTCATTTTGTCATTCCGTTTGTAACACATCGAAATATCCATTTTAGACCCCATAAAGTATATATATTCTGAATCAGGGTTTGATTTGATGACGATCTAGCTATGTCCGTCCGTCTGTCCGTCTGTTGAAAGCACGATAGAGGTCGCACTGAAAAAGCTAGGAGGCTCAAATTTTGCCAGAATCTTTCTTATAGACAAGGTTTGTTTGGTATTGAAAATGGGCTATATCGGAATATTAGGAAGTGAGTTATAGCTCGGAATGCAAGAGTAGGTCGAAAAAACCGTGTCCTACGAACATCGAATAAAATGGTATTGTGTCCAAATGGATTAACGTACAGTCATGAAACTTCGAATATATATTTCTCGAGTCAAAGCAATATCTCTCACCAAAAATTACCTAAATCTAATCATTAGGAAAGGAGTTATCGATCAAAATGTACGAAAATTTATACCGCACAGTGTATTTTTCGGTATATTTAAAAACAAAAACGTCATAAAACCAACAAAATTGGATGTACGACTCTGAAATTTTGCACACTTTGCTTTTTGGTGAAAGGCTTTTTTTTAACGGAAAATCAATGTGCCACGCCCACTTTTACGCCCACCTCCCATATAACGTTTTACCTAAAATTGATATAATTTCTCTATTAATAAAGATTTTGGAATTATAAAGGGCTATATTGAAACATCTAAAATGTACTCATTCGCAAAAATAACTTTGACACGCCTACTATAACGCCCACTTTTCACGTTATCTACCGTTAATGAAATTTAAAAGCTCATAAAACCGCCAAAATTAGAGGTATGATGATCAAATTTGCTACGTATATCCCCCTAGGCAGTGTCATTATTGTACAAAAAAATTAAGGTGCCACGCCCACTTTTACGCCCACCTCCCATATAACGTTTTACCTAAAATTGATATAATTTCTCTATTAATAAAGATTTTGGAATTATAAAGGGCTATATTGAAACATCTAAAATGTACTCATTCGCAAAAATAACTTTGACACGCCTACTATAACGCCCACTTTTCACGTTATCTACCGTTAATGAAATTTAAAAGCTCATAAAACCGACAAAATTAGAGGTATGATGATCAAATTTGCTACGTATATCCCCCTAGGCAGTGTCATTATTGTACAAAAAAATTAAGGTGCCACGCCCACTTTTACGCCCACCTTCCATATAACGTTTTACCTAAAATTCATATAATTTCTCTATTAATAAAGATTTTGGAATAATAAAAGGCTATATTGAAACATCTAAAATGTACTCATTCGTAAAAATAACTTTAACACGCCTACTATAACGCCCACGTTCATTAAAAGACTACATTTACAAAAGCCTTTTAGTAGCATATCGAAGTTATAAAGGGTGGTTAAATTTTAAGGGCTGATGTTGAATTATTCAAATTATTTAGGAAATTATTATTATTTCTTTTTGTAATGATAATATTTGTACGGTTCAATTATGTATTTAACAAAATATCGGCCAAATGCCCCCCCCCCCCCCATCCTTGGCGCCACTCCTCTATCTGATGGTCCAAATTTTCAATGACAATGTTGATGCTCAATTGTTGGGCACGATGATGAGTCGAGGTTGACTGCTCTTTTGCCACACTATCGAAAAAAACAACCATGCTTCCTATTCAACGAAATAAGAAGGCATTCACAGATTTTCTAACATTTTATACAGACCTGTTTTGCAGAAATTTAAATATTTTTTACAATTTTCCCGATTGTGGATGAATTTGAATGATTATGTTGATCAAAAGAATTACGAAGTGCATTTAAACACCCATTTTCATAAAAAAAACCTGAATAACTTTAAACAGTTGCTCATTTGCGTATCTTTCTACAGATCAAATTGAGTAAGTTTGAGATTGAGAAATGTCAAGTGAAATGCAGAAAACAAATTTAAAGACTAGGTGTAGTTCACCTTCAACATGGGCCCTAAAAAATTTAACCACCCTCTACAAAGAAAGTGATACATATTTCATTATAAAGATATTATTCAATAGCGATTAACAAAATAATAAATATTGTGCTTTAAATGTACACAAAATTGGTGGTGGGTATAAAAGATTCGGCACAGCCGAATATAGTGCTCTTACTTGTTTTTGATTCATTTCATCATATATTTTGTCACGATAATCAAGCATTTTTTGAATTGTATCATTTAATGTTTACTTTTCGTAAAATTTTCAAAATGGTTGTCATTTAAAAATAGTATGATTTAAAAAAATAATTTGATTTCAACAATTCATCTTCTTGCTGAATAAATTTTTATTATATTAAAAGTTAGAGATGTCAAAAAAAACACAAAAATTGTGGAAAAATTGGAGAAACTTCAAAATAAACAAAAAAATTTTTAAAAAAATATTGGTATTAAAATTGCAATTAAATTGGTAAGTACAATCAATATGTGTATGTTACAGCAAAAAACAATAATTTGCCGTAAAAAAGCAAAGATTGTCGATTTCAATTGTAGTCATATATATGATTATTCAATGATACTTTAATTAAACATAATAATGATAACTGGTAACCATTATATGTTTTAACCACAATCATATATATGATTATTGAATGCTACTTTAATTAAACATAATAATGATAACTGGTAACCATTATATGTTTTAACCACAATCATACAATTCATTCATAGTATGTTGCTCTACGATTATGGTTACCACAACCATACTTTTTCTTTGCGTGTAAATGAAAAATTTCGTTCCTTATATTTAGACGGAATTTTATACTGAATTTTTCACATGAAATGACGTATACATATACATATATCTTTTTACAACTGAATGTAAAAACTAAATTATTTAGGTGTAACACCTTGTGTTTTACTTTTAAAAATTTTTAAACCCAAAAACTTCAAACATTTGAAAATTATCTGTTAATGATCATTTTTATATTAATTTTCTCGAAATCATATATTTCTAAATTCACCTTAATATAAATATATAACAAGGTTAATCAGAGAGTCATGATTCGCCAACAGACTATTTTTTCTTTACTTATTTTAAGCTTCTGTTGTCAAAGTTCATTGATAAAAAACATTGTCTCCTTTTATTTATTTCAAATGTTAAACTTTATATATAAAAAATATTAACAAAAAAATTCTTTCTAAACAATGATTTATTTGATTTCATTTATTCACAAAGCTTGTGAGTTAAGTATAAGAAAGTTCAAAACATAGGGCACCAACAAGAATTTGTTGGTGTTTCAGTAATAATCTGTTTTTTATGAGTTATAAGCACATAGCCCATATGTTTTATTGGTATGGGGACGCTTTTGTTTATAAAAATGACATTGGTTTTTTAATGGCGCCAACTTTCCATCATCACAATTAGAGCCTCGTCGACACTCAGAATTTCCTAAGCCGCCAATTCATGTGGTAGGGTCGTCCACTATCTGCTAAGTGTGGAGGCTTCCCATAGCAGCTATGTTTTTATATTTCGTCTTCATAATAAAACACTCATGAAAATCTAATGTAAAATCCCAGGTGGAAGGGAATTACGATTACCTGATGAATAAATATGTCTAGCCCTTTAGGTAAGCATTTATTTATTTTGTTTTCTTAGTTTGTTTATTTTTTTTAACTTTCTTCTGTGCTAAAATGTTGAAATATAATTTAAGAATTGTTAACAATTATGTATGTTGACGGAAGCGTAAATAAATATATACTTAAATACTCATGCAATTGGTAAATTGTAAAAACTTATTTTATGGCTTCTTCTATATGCACCGCAATTATGATGAAAAATATTCGTATCAATAAATGAATATATATATTCGCTTGTTGTCTGCTATACAAACCACTTGTCTGTACAAACTGAAATAGAATAATGACGATATTTGAAAAATTATGTTCATAAGAACTACATAATTTACATTGCAACCAACATGCATTAGGTTTACGGGAAATGTGGTGTACTTGAGAACTTTAGACAAGTTTTTGCAAACTTAAAACAATTTTTGATAAAATAAAGTGGGCTCTAATCGGTAAAATTATAGCCAAAAATTTTTTTTAAATATATATTTCAAAAATTTACAAACGAAATTTTTTCAGCTACATGTTGGTCGTCACTACAAAATGGCGGACAATAAATTTATATATGGGTTAAATCTGATATTTTAAAATGTAACTTCTTGAACCCCCTCAATATTGGTATCAGATGAAAGTGCTTGAACAGTAGAGTACAGTAAATTATTAAAAAATTTAAAGTCCAAGATGGCGTCTGAAACAAAATGGCTGATAAAAATTTTTTAACCCGATCAATATGGGTATCAAACTAAATGTTTTGACTAGTAGAATACAGTTTACAGGATGGCGTCGGAAATAATAACGGAAAATGGCGTATAACATGAAATATAGGTTAAGCTACGATGTGTGATTGTACCTGTGTACATGATGGTGAAGGGTATTATCCTATATAGCACTCTTACTTGTTATTTATTTTTAAATTTTCTATTAAGTATAAACTTTTTTTCCGATACTTAAGTTAATTTTTATTAATAAAATCAATTTCAATTTTTACTTTAATAAAGTGCATTTAAACAAATCTATCCTCAATTTTATGTTTCACCTTTAATATATTTTTATTATAAAAAATCTTTTAAATATATAAATTTTAGGTTATTGAAATCCAATATTTCCCCACTTTCCCCACTCTCTAACTGACCTTAACAATTAACCATCAGAGATATTACAATAGAAGTTAAAAACCTATAATTAGATTAATCTACACACTTTTAGATTTTTTTTCTCTTTCTCTTTCATAATCATGTTTTTGTTATTTTTGTTAAAGCCGATTATAACTATTGATTTCATATTTTGTAACAATTGAAAATTACATACAAACCCAATGCAAACCAGAAAACAAAAAGACTAGAAGAAGTGGTTTAAATAAAAAACTTATTTTAAACTAACGTATATGTACGTATATATATGCTTCTCTTACTAATACATTCTAACATTTTGCATCTTTAAATTTCTCGTATAGGTACTTGTATTGCCTCTAATGCACAAACGTTTTTAAAGGAAACAACTAGTTAAAAGTTGAATGTTCTAAGAACTGTTTTGTATAAAGAATCGATTAAAATAAACATGTTTGAATGTCAGTCGTTTGCATGTATACGTTTAATGACTTTAAGATTGTTATGGATATAAGAATAGTTAAGATAATATTTAGGAGAATTAGGATAATTTGGTTGATGTGAAAAAATTATTAAAAAAATAAAATATTAAATAAATGTAATTTCTACAAATAGGCAATACATATTTCTTTTTTCAATAAGTGATCTTTATTTAACTTTCTTTGTAATAAAGTTTTAAGGAAAAAATATATATTTAAAAAGCATTTTTTTGCAATTAAGAGTTTAAGAAAAAATCTCAATAGAAAAACGAAATTAAGAAACTTTCAAGATGTTACTATAGATAAAAATATTGTATAAGTAGGGTGTATTTCTATACTCATGTTAACTCTAGAGTACGAACGTTCGTCGATTCGACGAGCACATCTCTCTTATGGCTATTTTTCTTCCTATTGAATGTGTCGATCATACTTACATTTTGTATAGCGTTATTTGCTGAGTTACTTTTGCTATGAGCAGTTTTATTATATAAGGGATTACAAAGTCCAATAAGATCGATTTTGTAATGAAAAAATTTATAAAAAAAGTTAAGTCGTCGTCCAATCGACGATCGTTAGTTGCAACGGATGTAAAATATGGTTAGTTCTCTAGGGTTAATTTGCAATTAAAAATTAAAACTTCTTCCCAAACGCAGCTCTTAAAATTTTTACATTTGCATTACAGTTGTTATCGATACTCGCATTGAACAGAACACATTGTCAAAAATTTAAGAATTTTATTTTAATAGAAGTTACTATTTCTTACTGAAAAACAATAAGCTTTAGAGAATGGACTCTAATAATAACTTGGAGTTCAACAAACACTTTCTAAAACCTAGGCCATAAAATAGCACGATAGAAGCTGACAGAAATATGCTGTTTTTAATTGAGATAAAAAGAGAGATTCTGAAATTAAATAGACCAACACTCAGAAGACAGCTCATATAGAGTTAAAAGAACTCATTTAGCTCCCTGTTAATGTCTAATAAACAACTTTAAATAGACTTTTTAATAGCTATGATATAAGCAAAAAAACTGGAAAAGCATCTTATTTCTAATTAAAATTTTAAAATACAAAACGGATTTGCTTAGAATCATTTCACGGCTACATTTATCCTTTTGGATAATGTTTATCCAAATCAAGCCCCTACAGTGTGTTCAGAAGAAGCCATCGTATTTATCGATCCGACGTTATTCTCAGCCACTCGATCTCTGCCCATCCACTACTTGGAAAATTTTTACCCATGTATGATCCAGTGGGTGCAACAATTAAAGCTAGAGAAACCAGATTTTTATCGGCTAATCATCTTCAGTGATGAGGCTGATTTCTGACTTAACGGCCATTTGAACAATCAGAATTGTACTTTTTGAGGTGAGCACAGTCATTATGAGACTGCATTACATTCCAAAAAAAAATATACTTTTGGTTCGGTTTACCTGTCGGAGGTGTCACTTGCACATTTGTCTTTAAATCCGAAATGGATTCCAACATATCATAAATGGCCAACGCTAAGGAAAGTAATTCGTGTTTTTTTTAAACCACGCCTTTACATTTGATCGTAGTCCTAAAACTATTCTTTGTCACTATTCAATGGAGTACCTAAACGACCACTATGCAGTTTTTGACAATACTTATAGTATAATTGTTAAAACACTAACACTTGACGCTTAAATATAAACTCTTGTTGAAAAATCACTAGATCCATTACTTTATTACATAGGACCACGTTTTACCTAGTCTATTTTATTATGATTATTTTATTATTTATTTATTTATTTATTTATTTATTTATTTAGTCAATACAGCACAACAAGAACAAGTCTTATCTAATAGTACTGGGTAGATAGTGGGACGATAAAACTTTATATATACTAGACTTGCAAGATCTGCACCATTTGCATGATCTGTTTACAACAAAGGTTGATTTACGCTATTGTATTTAGTAGTATTTCATTATGGAGAGATATATGCAAGAACAACGTTTAAAATTATTCAGTTTTATTTATCTTGACAATATTTTTTTCCAACAAGACGTGGCTACGTGCGACACAGCCAATGCAACAATTGAATTATTGCGAGAAAAGTTTAGTTTATAAAACAAATGACAGATCATGACATATTACAAATGGCCGAAACGTCACTTAAAAATCACATCATTCCTATTTGAAACCCTTTTACATACATACATATATACAAAATAAAACTTTTGTACTGCTTACATTTAAATAATTTTATAATAACCTTAACAACATTATTTTTGCAATTTTAAAGATTTCTTATTAATAATTCAAGAACGTTAAAAATAGCTTGTTTAACAACTTTCCTTAAACAAATATGCTGTGTGTGATTTGTCTATAGATTCGCATTCGGTTAATATTAATGTTATTTGCACATAACAAAACCCTTTTATACATTTTTATTTTTTGTTAAACCACTTGTCATTGCTGTCAAATCAAGTATCAAATATCGAAACTTTTTATGATGACTAACAGATATTTGCTCAAAACATATGAATGTATAAGGAGTAATAGCGTTTATAAAATGTAATGAAGAGGATTGCCATGTTTCGTCGCAAATAAAAACAATTTCCGAAAAAAATTTCTATTTATAGAATAATATAAACATTTTATATTCACAGAAAATTACTTAAAACGAATTTTTGATCAGAAAGACGACGAAAGCTACAAAATAATTTCAAAAACAAATTTTTATATATTAATTATGTATCAATACATTAGTACATACACAAATATGTATGTAGCTAAAACAGTTAGAGCCTGATGGGTGAGTAAACTAATAAAAAGAATTTCTATTTTAGTATTGACTGCCATAGAGCTAACGTACTAAGGTTATTCCAATTTTTTAATTTAAATTTTTATATGTCAAAATAACGAATATTTTTTTAACGAAATCATTGAACGTTTATTTAATTGTTAAGAAGAGGGTATAACATTAATAATGGAAAACAATATTTGCAAACGGCAGCCACGACTACGCCTACAGGACCTTATTCTATGCATGAAATTATACAGCACCAGTTCGAACACTCGAAAACATCCTCGAAAACCTTACGAATTTTATCTTGGAGGTCTTGAATCGATTGTGAGCCATTGACATAAACCTAATCTTCAAAAGGGCTAAAAGGCTAAAGGGTTTGACTAGTAGAATACAGTAAACTATGAAAAAATTAAAAAGCAAGATGGCGCCCTAAGCAAAATGACGAAAATTTTTTTTCACAACCCATCAAGAAAAAGAAAACACTTAACTATTAAAAAATTTAACATCAAAGATGGCATCGGAAATAATAAAGCAAAATAGTGTATAACATTAAATCTAAAATCTTTATTTTATCTTTATTTTCCGATTCGGTACAACCATATATAGAATTTTTATTAATGGCGTAGTTTTAAATTGTTCTATCATATAGTATCAGATTGAATCATGACAAAAAGAGTTCTCTATTTCTAAAAACGTTTCGTAAGTCTTTATATGTATATTTATTTATAAATTTCCTATTGTAATATAAACCAACACTTAGGCTAAATAAAAATAAATAAATAAATAATTTAGATTTTTTATAAAAAATATTAAAGGTACTTTTTTAGTAATTTGATGGCAAAAATATTCCAATACAAACAATTTCTAAATTTCTGGTAACCCTTTTAATAAAAACTAATAACAACAAACAACATTATAAATGAAATCAGAAAGTTGGAAAAATTAACATTTGTCGCTACTTTATGTTGAATTGATTAAATGACAAATGAAAATCGGTATTTTTTTAAAGAAAAAAAAAATATTAATAATATGCAAACATGCCAGACCGCCTGTTTACTTTCCTTTTAAGCCACAAACTAAATCAGGCCGAAATAAATAAATGAATGTGCCTGCATCACTGTTAATCTATGTACAATATGAAATATGACGTTTAAACACACTAATACAAACTAATGAAGCAAGAAGTTATAGTTGGTCAAGCCATACTATAAAATACTCTACACTATAATATAAATTAATTATGATTTTGATACCGACTTAAAAAATTTTTGAGCTAAAGCTTTAATAAATTGTAGTTAGGTAAGTAATTTTTAAAAAAGAGTCTTCTATGAATGCTACTAGCACCAATAAAGAACCGATTAACAAAAAATATCATAAATAGATTTGTGTTTACATTAAACTTGTTTGTGAAAACTAGAGCTATTTATGGACTGACCTTTACAGAATACGGTAGGAATTAAGTTTTTGAGTATTAAGATAATTTTGAAAAATATATATTATTTATATTGAAACTAACAGCAAAAATTGGGTGCCCCGGTGGACTAGTCAATAGTATGCTGGTCTGCTAGTTGGGGGTTGTAGGTTCGATTCCCGCCAGAGTGTCTGGACTGATCTGCTTCCCTTTCTCTTCTATTCTAACTATTTCTATTCTTATTCGATTATTCTCTTCATTTCTATATTAAGACGTCACAATGGACCGTAATGGTCTCCGGGTGATGGTGTGAGGGTAACTTTGCACCAGTCTTACCTACCTACCTACCTACCTACCTACCTACCTAAGAGCAAAAATTCAATAACTTAGCATTTTTGTAAATCTTGTTAAAGAATTTTATTTCTATTAAATTTTTTTAAATACTAAAATTAGTAACTTACTTTTGAACGTGTGAGTTCTATTTGTGGTGGATATTTTTATAAGGACTATGTGAGTAAAAACATTTCATTGATTACAACTAAGCCCACAATGTTGCGTACATAAATTTTATCAAATACTTAATTATATGCTATTGTTTTGGATGCAATTTAGGTCATAGGTATATCTTTGACGTTAAGAACTTAGAGAGACTCCAATGCCGATGGAGCGCATGAAACGGATGATAGTGTCCGGATTGCGGATGGATTCATGCACACTGAGTGGATAGCGATATCAGTATTTTTACTGATACTTCTTAATGACAGAAGCGCAGGTGCCGGGGTTCACTCAATTAAGTTGAACCTGCTTCTTGAGTGTCTGAAAATAAGTGTTCGTATTTGACTGTCGGGGATGCAGGAAGTGCTGCACGCTTTGGACCACCTGCTGAAAGACCAAGTAAATATAAAAATTAATCTTATTAATATTAATCCAGTGTGTGATTAGATGCGTGCAGCGTATGGATGTTAACTCGATATTGATGTTTGATTGTGTTGTGAAACTCAATAGGTGTGCCTCTGTGAATGCTGTAAAGGGTCATGTGAGCATAGACGGAAATGAGTCGGCGGACGGACTTACGAGAAGAGGAGCTTCCGCAGCTTTTTGCGGACCAAATCCTAGAGTGGGATGGGATACTGTGGGCAATGGTCTTATAATGGGTGGAATCATCGAACCCGAAAAGGTGGATGGAGACAACCACATGTAGTTAGGCAAGTATGGTGCTTAGAGAGCCCCTTGGTAGGAATGCAGGAAGGGGACTCGGATACAGTCAGAGGACCCTGAGCTGGATTTAAATTGTCGATAATGATGTTTGCAGAATTTGCCTTAAGACTGCTGATATTGCAGCGCGTGTAGTATGTCCGGAAATGGCTGGCAGCAGACCTAGTACCATGGGAAAGCACACATTAGATATGAGTGATATGGAAGAAATTAGACTGAGGCAAATGCTGGCGATTACGATGGATGTTGTAATGAGGATTGTAGATAATAATCAGTCTACAATGTGAAGTCATAATAGTCTAGAGTTAAAGCCTATGGCGGCACGGGACTCAGTGAAGTCAGTGATACCTCTTCAATATCCTTGAAATCACTGAGGAGTGAAGGGGGTCTAAAAGGGACCCGTTTATGAAAGAGATCTGCTTCAGTATCTCCCCTATATGTATATACAGACAGACTGACAGACCTCAACATATTAACTCAGAAAGCAATGCTAAGTCTATCAGTCCTATTAAAAATATCAACTCAGTATTTGTATGTTGTAAACAACAGCATAATACCCTTTTAACTTATAGTTGTGTAGGGTATGAAATAGACAGATGTTCGAAAATTGCAAGAAATATGGAAAAGCTGCAGCAGCAACAATCAAACTACAATAAATGAATCTCTGAACTTTACAAAAATAAGTATAGCATGCAAATATTTGTTTTTTAGATTTTTTTTTTGTTGCTATTGTTGTTGTCTCTATAAATAGTATAAATAAAAAACCACAAAGCCAAGCATCAAGCCATGTTGTATTAAGAAAGTATTAAATGACAAAAATAAATTTCTTAATAATAAAAATATTAAAAAATTGTAAGAGAAAAGACACTGTAAAGTTCGTTAACCATAAACTGTAAGTCTTGAACATACGTGGATGTGGATAATGACTTCTTTTGAGACACTTAACCACAGGAAGTTTTTTCCATTTGTTTGGAAGACAATAAATAATTAATTTAAAAGTTTATAGGATTTTTAATTAGGCTTTAACACTTATTCAACGATATTTTTCATTAATTCCAAAGGAAATAATTTGTTCTTAAAATTCTTTTAATCGAATTTCCTGATAAATTTTTATTTAATATCGATTTCATAGATTTTCTGTTATAAGTTGCAGGTTTGAAAATTTGTTTTAATTAAATTTCTGCTTAATTTGAGTATTTATCGAACACTTTTAACTAACTAGCGCTTGGAGGACGTCTGCTATGCATTCAGTGCATTGTGGTATCAGCGAAAAACGTTATGAGAAGTGTTATTGTTAACAGAGTAATAAAGATTGTATCAGCAGTAATATACATGCATCAAAAAAAAACTACGAAAAATATTAATATTCCAATTTTAGGCAAATTATGAAAATTAATTAATTAATTTTTTTAACCAAGTGTGCAAATTTCAAATAACGAGTCTTCACTAGGCGCTTCATATCATATCAAAGTATGTGTTAAATGTCTTCAATATTTCTTATTTGTTTGAAATTATACAAAAATGGAAAATTAATAATAATTAATAATAATTAATATTAATATTTTCAATCTTCTATGGTGGTTTTATTTTGTTTTCATACAAAATTTCTTAAACAAAAGCTTTTTTAATCGCACTGACATTGAAGGCAAAAGGATAAAAATGGATAATAACTATAAAGGGTAAATGCCATTTTAATATCCCTTAATAAAAACTCTAATTATTTTTCTTGCTCAATTTAATGTTTCCACTAACGTATAAATAATTTTCAAAGTTCTATTAAAATGTCCGCCTGCACAATTGTTTTAACATCGTCAGTTCATGAATAGTCAGAACTTTTTTTTTTGTTTTTAATTTCATTTACTAATACTCATTCTTATGTGCACATAAAAAGAATTTTATAGAATTAAAAAAAAAAAAACATCATTTATAATGAAGGATCATAAAAACTAGACGCAAAATATTGCATTTGTAAAAATAAAGAAGATTATAACAATAAAAAATAATATTACCAAAACTATAAATGTCTTTTTACAAAACCACTCATAAAATCATATGTTCGAATACTCGTTTGTATACACATACATATAGCTGCGGTCAAAATAATAGCACGCACTTGAAAGTTTTAGTAAATTTATTATACATCTTGAAAAATATTGTTTTGATTTTACCGAAAAACCAATAATAATCCTGTGATGTATGTATGTAGTTTATTAAACTAACAAAAAATATTTATTTATTTATTTTAAGAGCTTGAAAACGTCAATTAATTCAATTAATTATTTGGTCAATTAACTATTTTAATTCTTAAAGAAACACAGAAAAAAATAAAGTTAAAATTTTTTTATTAACTGACTAATTGATATATTTTTAATTTAAATTATATTTTTAATTAATTGAAATAATTTTTTTAATTGATATTAAATTTTTTCAAAAAAACTTAAAGATTTCTGTCAGTTAAAATAAGTATTTATATTGAAAAATAAAATGTAAAAAAAAATTATTTTTTTTTTCAAGAATTCATTTTGAAGGAATGGTTTAATAAAATTATAATAAATCATGTGAAAAAGGGAGGTTAATACTTAAAAAAAATTCAATCAGCAGATTAAAATCCTATTAAGTACGTATTTACATATGTAGCTAAAAACAGACTTTGATCATAATACTTAAATATCATAGAGAGCTTGAACTTTATTGCAGTTGGGACTGAAGTCAATATTCCCTGCAGACCAATATATTCTAATGGATTCTAACTTTAATATGTAAGTAATTATTTGAATTTTTTCCCTTCGTTTGATCAAAATTTTCTAAGCGTGAAATTGCTTTGTGCTTAGGTCTAGCTAGGATGCATCCTCTTTACTTTTGAAAATATGATGTTTGGTTCCTACGTGCGTAATGTTGTATGTATGCTTAATCTTTGTATTGGCATATGTTAAAAATACATATGTATGTTAAAAATAAGCGTATAACAAACTTTTCTATTTGCTTTTCGGCTTCTTTTATTTAAAACAGGTTCAATAATTTATATTATTGATACAATAGAAACTTAATTAAATTAATCTCAAATTTCAATTATAGGTGTGATTAATTTAATTAAAATAATTTTTAAAAATTCTAAGAATTTGAAATAATTTTTTAATACTGTTTTAATTGATATTTTTTGCAATATATTTTCAAGTGATGATTGAAGCAAAATCAAATAAACTTTTAATTAATAGTATTAATTTCGTAATTGAAATTCATGTTTATTTTTTTCTTTGAAGTTGGCAAAACTATTCATGAATAATTTAAAAATAAATTTGTAATACTTTGTTGCATGACTTATATACAGCACAACCCTTTAACACCGATATTATTAGGTTTTGACATCTTTCTACAGGAATGCTATTCCATATTTCATTTACAACTCTCCAAAGGCACTTGTTGCTTGCATCGCAGATACTGCCAACAGATTTTTAACAGAGTTAAAATCCGGGCCACACCATCACATTGAACACGTTCAATGAAATATAATCAATATTGATATCAACATAATTATATCACAAAAAAAAAACAAAAAAAATATGTTTTATACATTTTATTTTAAACTTTGGCTTAAATTCGTTACTAAGTGGTCTTCGGACAAAAGATCTGAAACCTTTTCCATTAAGAAAATAATGATTTTCGATTTACATATCCATAGAACGTTACCTTATTTTTCATGTGGTCAAATTATATTTGCTTTTACAAAGGCAAACGTAGAAGAAAGTAGTAGCACTTTTCATGGACTGCAAGCGTTGAAATTGTTTTATCGCAGTATACGACGAATAATTTCCGAATATCCATAAAAGGATAATTTTTTTAAGTAAGAACGCTTTAACATTATTTATTTATTTATTTATTTATTAGCGAAATACAACACAACAAGATCAAGTCTTTTATTAGCAAAAAGGAAGAGAAAAAAATATTTAAAAAATTTAAACATTTTTAAAAATATTCATACCAGCGTAAAATAACAGTAGTAACAATAATTATTTGGAGTTATTTATATCCTATTTATTGATGTCGAATTAACGTGTCCTTTCGCATTCTAAGCGAAAGAAAACTTATTTGGGTAACAAATTCAAACACGATGTTTATTTAAAATTACTCCAAGGATTTTTGCAGTTTCAACATAGTAATTTATTATACCCGCCACCAAAAAAATGGTGGGGGTATATTCATTTTGTCATTCCGTTTGTAACACATCGAAATATCCATTTTAGACCCCATAAAGTATATATATTCTGAATCGGGGTTGATTTGATGACGATCTAGCTATGTTCGTCCGTCTGTCCGTCTGTTAAAAGCACGATAAAGGTCGCACCGAAAAAGCTAGGGGGCTCAAAATTTGCCAGAATCTTTCTTATAGACAAGGTTTGTTTGGTATTGAAAATGGGCTAAATCGGAATATTAGGAAGAGAGTTATAGCTCGTAAAGCAAGAATAGGTCGAAAAAACCGTGTCCTTCGAACATCGAATAAAATGCAATTGTGTCCAAACGCATTAACGTAGGCTCATGACACTTCGAATATATATTTTCTGAGCAAAGCCAATATTTTTCCCCAAAAATTATTTAAATCTATTCATTAGGAGAGGAGTTATCGATCAAAATGTACGAAAATTTATACCGCACAGTGTATTTTTCGGTATATATAAAAACAAAAACGTCATAAAAGCAACAAAATTGGAGGTACGATGATCAAATTTGCTACGTATATCCCTGTCATTACTGTGCCAGAAAATTAAGGTTCCACGCCCATTTTTACGCCCACCTCCCATAAAACGTTTTAACTAAAATTCATATAATTTCTCTATTAATAAAGATTTTGGAATAATAAAGGGCTATATTGAAACACCTTAGTTGTACTCATTCGCAAAAACAACTTTGACATGCCTACTATAACGCCCACTTTTCACGTTATCTACCGTTAATGAAATTTAAAAGCTCATAAAACCGCCAAAATTAGAGGTATGATGATCAAATTTGCTACGTATATCCTTCTAATCAATGTAATTGTTGTGCCAAAAAGTTTAGGTGACACGCCCACTTTAACGCCTACTTCCCATATAACGGTTTATCTTAAATTCATGTAATTTCTCTATTGACAAAGTTTTTGGGAAAATAAAGGGCTATATTGAAATATTTAAGTTGTATTTATTAGCAGAAACTTTATTGACACACCCACTTTCATTAAAAGACTACATTTACAAAAGCATTTTACTATCATATCGTAGTTATTAAGGGTGGTTAAATTTTAAGGGCCGATGTTGATTTTAAATAAAACACAAATTATTTAAGAAATTATTATCATTTCTTTTTATAATGATAATATTTGTATGGTTCAATTATGTATTTAACAAAATATCGGCCGAATGCCCCCCCATCCTTGGCGCCACTCCTCTATCCGATGGTCCAAATTTTCAATGACAATATTGATGCTCTATTGTTGGGCATGATGATGAGTCGAGGTTGACTGCTCTTTTGCCACACTATCACAAAAAACATTCAACGAACTAACAAGGCATTCACAGATTTTCTAACATTTTATACAGACCTGTTTTGCAGAAATTTAAATATTTTTTACAATTCTCCCGATTGTGGACGAATTTGAACGATTATGTTGATCAAAAGAATTACGAAGTGCACAAAATGCATTTTGATTTGAACGCCCATTTTTATAAAAAACCTGAATAACTTTAAAGCGTTGCTCATTTGCGTATCTTTCCACGGATCAAATTGAGTAAGTTTGAGATTGAGAAATGTCAATTGAAATGCAGAAAAAAAAATAAAAACTAGGTGTAGTTCACCTTCAACATGGGCCCTTAAAATTTAACCACCCTCTACAAAGAAAGTGATACATATTTTATTATAAAGAGATTATTCCATAGCGATTAACAAAATAATAAATATTGTGCTTTAAATGTACACAAAATTGGTGGTGGGTATAAAAGATTCGGCACAGCCGAATATAGTGCTCTTACTTGTTTTTAAATATGATTTGCCGTTTAAATATATAACGCCATTTGCTAGCGCCTATATATAAGATCGGTTGAGATCTTCATTTATTAATGTTATACAATTAACAGCATCAGATGCTTTACAGTTAATATACAGTTGTACATTTGTATATTGCAATACTTAAATTGTACGGGTAAATCGTTGAAATAAATAGTGAACAATAAGAGACCTAGTAATGAGGCTTGTGGTACTCCTCTAAGCATTAAGCAAAAGCCAGAAATGTGTGAATTGTGTGAATCTGATTGACTTCTGCCACTGAATAAGTTTTAAAGCAGTTGCAGTTATAAACTCTGTCGAACAATATAAGAAACAATACATGATATAACTCTAATCTATTTGTTATCTTAAAGTGTAATAATTCGTTTTTGGTTAAATAATTGCACTCAGTCTCATATCTCAATGCATTATAATCCTTTTATTGGAACAATTAGGTGAATTTCTTATTTCGGAATATGACTTACCTTCAAATTATACTTTTTTAATTGGATTTTGTTCTGTAGTAAATTTTACAAAGATAAATTAAAAATTTAATACTATTTGTTCTTCTTTATTCTTTTATTTTTCTTTATTTTTTTGCAAAATTTAAAGGATTAAATTAAAGACTTGTGCTATTATTTTGACTTTACAATATTTCATATGTTGACAAATAAACAAACATAACTAACAAGCAAAACAGAAAATATGTAATTGTTTTTGGCACTTATTTAATAAATATTAATTTGTTCTTTTTATATGAATATCATTGTAACAGATGCTATTATTTTGAACGACACTGTATATATTTGTGTGTGCATTCATTCCCAGCAATAAAAAGAAGGGGTAAGCTGGCCTTATAAAACCCTTATTTAGCCGCCACAAGGACGCCGATAACTATTGCATACTCATTTATTATTAACATGCTTTCGGTTATAGAGCAAGGGCTTCTACACTCGGTTCTTATATTATTGCTTTAAGAAGACTTTCCGATAAAGTCCTCTTTGAAACGCTTTGTGTGAAGACCCGTCAAAAGATTTTCTAGTTTTTAAATTTTAACAAAATTTTTGATTTAAACTTTATTAAATATTTTTTTTTACTTTTCTGAGCTCAGCACTATTTAACTCACTCTTTTAGAAGCTTACAACACAACTAAATTAATTCTTGCTTTTTCAATGTTTTATCTTTTATTTTTTTAAACCCTTTTAATTTTAGCTGGTGTTAATAACAGTTTTAACAATTTTGTTGTTGCTAAGAATACAAAAATTTACAAAAAATCCTTCAAGGATATACTTCGTCCCTTTTTAAAAAAGGGAATTTAGAATGAATATCGAATTTTCGGAATGAGTAAAGAGACCTTCTTGAAGGCTCCTAAAGGTAGGTGGGTATAATATGGATGCAAAGCTTATAAAACATGTAAATTTGACTTTCAGAAGGCCTTAAATATAAATCCCTGTCGACTTTTACCGCTAGGTATTCACCCTGTCAGCAATGAAAGTTTAATTTTAAATATAAATAACTAAATGGTTACTATTTCCTTTCCTTTGTAGAATTATATAAGGAATCAAATAGACTCACAAAAGTGTCTAACGAAACGTTTTTCTCTCAACTGTAACATATTTCAAATAATAAAAATACGATTCTGTTATTTCGTTACGCTTTAGTGTCTTTGTGGATAGTAATTGTTGGACGGGTATTTTCGCAGAGAAAACACAAACATATAAAAAAGTTTAAAAATATTGAAGTGCATTTAAACTTGAAATTAGCTCTTTTATTATGTTTCAACACCATTAGTAGACAATTTACAAACAGTGGGTATGAGTTATATATGTATGAGTAAATTAATTTTAAGAAAAGAAGATTATTTAAAATTTGAAATAAGTCTTGCAGGAAAATGTTTAAAAACTTAAGAAAAAACTTAATTTTCACATAGATGAAACGAATCATAAATAATAAATAATTACAATTTTCACATCATTTAAGAGCTTCACCACTGTTTACTGATAACAAAAACCAAAAAATTTCTAACTTTTAATGGTGTAACTAAAATAATCGTTAAAACCCCTACAATAAAAACAAACAAAGAAAAACTATTATTCTCATAATATTATCTATTTTAAAGCATCAAAAACTTAAAGAAAAACAACAAGTAGGAGTACTATATTCGGCCGTGCCGAATCTTATATACCCTTCACAACGTGTAGTCATGCAATAACAATTGTTCGTATCACCATTCACCTCATATGAAATACGTACATACATATAAAAAACATACATCCCATTGTAATATTAAAAATTGAGTTTACGTATGTATGTTTCAAAAAAAAAAATTTAATAATATAAAAAAAATAATAAAAATATAAATAATATATAAAATAAAAATAAAAAAAAATTTTTTTTGGCTCAGCTGGAATTCGATGCCACGTTTACTCTAACCAGTATATATGAACATAAGTTGTTATTGTGAAGAAAACGAGGTGGTCGTGGTTTTCTTCTCATATCTTAGTTGTTTATGCACCGATTTTTCTGATTTTCATTACCAATCTGCTCCCGCATATTTCCAATATTTTAATACTTCACAGGTGTCCAGGCGATGCCAGGGGGCTTCAAAAAGTTGATTTCAACATACACACAGACAGACGGACAGACAGACTGACAGAGCTTAATCGACTCTCCTATTCATAAGCTTTCAGAAAATATATACTTTATGGGGTCGGAAATGAAAATTGTAGAAATTTCACACGGAATGACAAAGCTATATATACCCTTTTTCACTGTATGTAGGGTATAAAAATTATTATTAGCACTCTCTATACAATTAAAAATAAAATGATGTGCGTTGCTAAGCGAATCACTTTAAATTTCAAGAATGGTATTTACGGACATTTTTCTTAAAATTTTAGGTGGACGTGTCATTTCTCACTCACATGCCACATATGTATATTGAGTACTGTCATACCTAAAGTCTTCAAAATTCATATTGGGTATTACAATAATAACTTGCATAGTTGAACTAGTTGCATAGTTGTCACTTTTAATATTAAGAAATTATATTTCATGAGATACTAGCTGACCCGGCAAATAGGAAATATTTTTTTAGTTCAATAAAAATAACTAACTTACTAAAAGTGTGTGGGGATGTTACTATTTCATCATCAGCACTCTTTGATAGATAATAACGTGTTCGATGTAAATATTATCTATGTAACTCCGAGAGTTTTTCGTTAATAGAATTCGGTAACTATTAGTTTCCTTTACTCCAGCCTGAATGAAATTAAAAGAAAAAAAAAACAAGTAAAAGCGCTATATTCGGCCGTGCCGAATCTTATATACCCTTCACAACGTGTAGTCATGCAATAACAGTAAATTCACGTATGTATGTTAAAAAAAAACAAAAAAAAAATAAAAAATAAAAAAAAAATTTAAAAAAAAAAATTTTAAAAAAAAATTTAAAAAAAAAAAAATTATTATATACATATATAATATATATAAAACAAAAAAAAAATAAAAAAAAAATTAAAAAAAAAAAATAAAAAAAAATAATAATAAAAATATATATAATATATTAAATAAAAAATAAAAAAAAAAATATAAAAAAAAAATTTTAAAAAAATTTAAAAAAAAAATTTTTTGCCTCAGCTGGGATTCGATGCCACGTTTTCTCTAACCAGTATACACGTTTGTATGTATGTATGTTGTTGTTGTAATGTTGTTTTTATGAAAAGAAAATCGAGGTGGTCGTGGGTTTTTGCTCATATCTCAGTTGTTTATGTACCGATGTTTCTGATTTTCAATACCGATCTACTCCCGAATATTTCTGATATTTTAATACCTTACCCGGGTCCAACCTATGTCGGAGGGCTTCAAAAAGTTGATTTCAACATACACACGGACAGACGGTCAGACGGACAGACGGTCAGGGCTTAATCGACTCCTCTATTCATAAGCTTTCAGAAAATATATACTTTATGGGGTCGGAAATGAAAATTGTAGAAATTTCACACGGAATGACAAACCTATATATACCCTTTTTCACTATGTGAAGGGTATAAAAAGTATGTATATCAAAACAATAAAATTATTTATTGTTGAAAAGTTTTTCTCATTTGTAGTTTCTTTAGAATGGAATCATGCTACTATCTTACAATTATATTATGCTATATTCTGCAGTGCATATCTGATAATACCCTTCACCAACACGTACCACACCAAAGGGTAGATTAGATATCAGATTTTTTAAATTATTATCGATACCATCTTTGATTTTAAATTTTTATATAGTTAACTGTATTCTACTAGTTACGCCCTTTTATTTGATACTAATACACAGGCCAACACTCAATTTGCTTCTTTGAATTTATCTAGTTAATTTGGATGCGTTGAATTCAAATCTGTAATCAGTTTGTCTCTATCAGCTCTAGTTTTCATGATATAGTTTTTTTTAAGTATTTAAAAAGTAAAACTGTTCTATAGGAATTAAAAAAAAAACAAAGAAGAAATCTGGAATGAACAGCCGGATTAGAGTCTCTTTGCAAATTCCAACAGTAGTCTGCCATCATATGTAAATCCCACCTTCCCTGGTACCGATTCTCCATAATTTTTATATCCTGGTGAAACCTTTCTCTTTGTTCTTCGCTTTAACTACCCAAATTTTCGGGAAAACGGTCCAAGTGACTGTGCAAAGAATAGATTTTAATACTCATGTTGCAGCCAAGGTCTCTGAACTTATCCAGCATATTCTCCACTAATTGAACATAATTTGGAGCTTTATTATTTCCAAAAAAAATTTTATAACTCTCACGAATGATGTCCACGCATTTTGTTCAGTTTTGGTCATTGACTTATCAAAATCACTAAATACTCACTAAACAGAAGTAACAGTCGTCCAAATGATTTCTGGGCTCTCTCCAAACAATCGGCACACCAAACTTAAGCCTATTTCGTTTTCCTTGAGTCGACTGTGGCAAATTTACACAGCAAGTATTGCACAAAATGTGTGGATCCCAGCTTTTATCTCGGTCATCAAGATCAACTCCAAAGTAATCTAAATACTATTTTTTAACACATGTTAAAAAGGTGTATTCTCCACAAATATAACAAAATGTGTCAGCGCTATTTTTACAACATCTTCTATTGAAAGTCATTTCTATTAAGATCAACACTTTTTTAATAAACTTTGCCAACTGCAATAAACCACTTTTTACAAGCAACTAACATCCGATATGCAATTGGAGTGCAAAAAGAAAAAATAAGGTTCTGAATAATATTACACAAATAAAATTTCCTTTAATCAGCTAGTAATTACACAAAAAATAATATTTTCGGAAAAAACGGAATGACAAACTGATATATACCCTCCTCAATTACAGTGGAGGGTATAAAAAAGCTATATCATATCATAAACTAGAGCTGATAGAGACAAACTGATTACAGATTTGAATTCAGCGCACCCAAATTAACTAGAATCAGTTGATAACTTCAAAAAAAGCAAAAATTTTTTTAATTTTGTCAGGCTGTGATATTCATGGGTTTAAGAAAAAAAATATCCAGCATTTTGTTTCAGATATTTCTATAGTTTACTCTATTTTACCACTCAAGCCCTTTTAATTCATTTCAATATTTGTTGGTTAAAGAGGACAAAGAATTAATTCACAACATCTTAGTTGTTAAATTTTTCATAGTTACTGTATTTAATTCAAATATTGAATCGTTTCAGGAGACATATTTCGAAGTTCTAGATTTCACCAATACATAAATGTATTGTGCGACATTTTGTAGTGGCAGCCATCATGGACTTTAAGCTTTTTTAGTAATTAGATACATTTACTCTCTCGGTTATAAAGAAGAAAAAATCGATTTTCGTTTGTTACTTTTAGAAAAAAAATCGAAACAGTTTTATTTTGGTACTTATATCTCAATTTGTTTTAAACCGATTTGTTTAAGCTTGTAAACTTAATATATTTCAGAAATATATAAGTGTGAATTTTTCCAAATAACTTTGCCTATTTGCAACCAATATATCCAAGATTTTTCACGTATACCACTGGAGGCATATAGTATATAGCATAAATAACAAGTAAGAGCGTTATATTCGGCCGTGCCGAATCTTATATACCCTTCACAACGAGTAGTCATGCAATAACAGTAGTTTGTATCACCATTCATCCCATATGAAATACGTACATACATACATATAAAAAACATCCCGTTGTAAAATTATAAATTTACGTATGTATGTTAAAAAAAAAATAAAAAAAAAATTTAAAAAAAAAATTTAAAAAAAAATTTAAAAAAAAAATTAAAAAAAAAAATTTTAAAAAAAATTAAAAAAAAAATTTTTTAAAAAATAATTAAAATATATATAATAAATATAAAACAAAAAAAAATAAAAAAAAAATAAAAAATAAAAAAATAATAAAATTATAAATAATATATTAAATAAAAAATAAAAAAAAAACAAAAAAAAAATTAAAAAAAAATTTTTAAGAAATAAAATAAAAATTTTTTTGGCTCAGCTGGGATTCGATGCCACGTTTTCTCTAACCAGTATACACGTTTGTATGTATGTATGTTGTTGTTGTAATGTTGTTTTTGTGAAAAAAAAATCGAGGTGGTCGTGGGTTTTTGCTCATATCTCAGTTGTTTATATACCGATGTTTCTGATTTTCAATAGCGATCTACTTCCGAATATTTCTGATATTTTAATACCTCACCCGAGTCCAAGCGATGTCGGGGGGCTTCAAAAAGTTGATTTCAACATACACACGGACAGACGGTCAGACGGACAGACTGACAGAGCTTAATCGACTTCCCTATTCATAAGCTTTCAGAAAATATATACTTTATGGGGTCGGAAATGAAAATTGTAGAAATTTCACACGGAATGACAAACCTATATATACCCTTTTTCACTGTGTGAAGGGTATAAAAACAAACGTAACATGTGAGGGTTAAAAAGTTGATGTCAATCAACTCACGGACAGACGGAATTTGCTCAATCAACTTCCCAAGTTATAAGTTTTCAGAAAATATATATTTTATGGGGCGGATATCAATGTTGTATAAATTACAAACGGTATAACAAAGCTTTATTTACCACTGGTACCACAAGGGAGGGGTATAAAAAATTGTAGCCAGCACTACTCTAGACAACCATTAAAATAATTTCCTTTGTTAGAGCGGCGCAAAATAATATATTCGGCAAACATTATCTTTGTAAAAAATTTGTGATAAATTCTTTTTATACCCGCCACCAAAAAAATGGTGGGGGTATATTCATTTTGTCATTCCGTTTGTAACACATCGAAATATCCATTTTAGACCCCATAAAGTATATATATTCTGAATCGGGGTTTGATTTTATGACGATCTAGCTATGTCCGTCCGTCTGTCCGTCTGTTGAAAGCACAATAGAGGTCGCACCGAAAAAGCTAGGGGGCTCAAATTTTGCCAGAATCTTTCTTATAGACAAGGTTTGTTTGGTATTGAAAATGGGCTAAATCGGAATATTAGGAAGAGAGTTATAGCTCGAAAAGCAAGAGTAGGTCGAAAAAACCGTGTCCTTCGAACATCGAATAAAATGGAATTGTGTCCAAACGCCTTAACGTATACTCATGAAACTTCGAATATATATTTCCTGGGTAAAGACAATATTTTCCCCCGAAAATTGTCTCAATCTATGCATTAGGAGAGGAGTTATCGATCAAAATGTACGAAAATTTATACCGCACAGTGTATTTTTCGGTATATTTAAAAACAAAAACATCATAAAAGCAACAAAATTGGATGTACGACTCTGAAATTTTGCACACTTTGCTTTTTGGTGACACGCTTTCTTGTAACGGCAAATCAATGTGCCAGGCCCACTTTTACGCCCACCTCCCATATAACGTTTTACCTAAAATTCATATAATTTCTCTATTAATAAAGATTTTGGAATAATAAAGGGCTATATTGAAACACCTAAGTTGTACTCATTAGCAAAAACAACTTTGACACGCCTACTATAACGCCCACTTTCACTTTTGAATTGTGTACAAACGCATAAACGTAGTCATGAAACTTCGAATATATATTTATCGAGTCAAAAGAATATTTTTCCCTGAAAATCGCTTAAATCTATGAATTAGGAAAAGAGTTATAGATAAAAATGTACGAAAATATATACCGCACAGTGTATATATGTATGATTCTGAAATTTTGCAAACATGGCTTTTTGGTCAAAGTCTTCGTTATAACGGAAAATAGATGTGCCACGCACACTTTTTTCCTTAAATTTTTATAAAAATATATTAGTCATATATATTAGCATTTATTCATCTTACACTGCGCCATTTATTGTACTGTAGCTAAATATAAGATAAAGATGATAAGATAGATGACTCTACTAGCAACTACTAGATGGCATGCTAACAACTTATGCTTATGTTCTCCTGAAGTTATGCTCTATTAAAAATGGGAATTTAGGAAAATTTTGAGCAAAAAAAAATTATCTCTAAACATTATAAACAATTTATTTTCATGTACTAAAGGCTAACAAATTTTAAAATTATACAAAACTTATTTCGTTTGAAAATCTTTTAAAAGCAAAATGTTATAGAAGTTTAAAAATCAAAATCTTACTAATAAATTTCCCGTTTTAGAAAAATGCAGAGAATGTATATTTTAAATCACCCTGTGGCCCTTAAAATTTAACCTTAAATTCACTTTCTTCCTCTTTAATTCATGTAAATTCTCTATGAATAAAGATTTTGGAATACTAAAGGACTATATTAAAATATCTAAGTTATGTTTATTAGCAGAAACTTTATTGACACGCGTATTTTAACGGCCACTTTCATTGAAAGACTAAATTTACGACAACATTTTACTAGCATACCGAAGTTATAATGGGTGGTTTAATTTTAAGGGACTATGTTGATTTTGAATAAAAATATTATGAAATTATTATCATTTATTTTTATAATGATAATATTTGTATGCTTCAATTATGTATGGAACAAAATATCGGCCAAATGGCCCCCCAACCTAGGCGGCACACCTCGTTCCGATAGTCCAAATTTTCAATGACACTGTTGATGCTCGATTGTTGGACACGATAATGAGTCAAGGTTGCTTGCTCTTTTGCCACGTTATCGTGAAAAACAGCAATGTTTCCCATTCAACGAACTAAGATGGCATTCACAGATGTTTTCACATTTCATACAGACCTGCTTTGCAGACATTTAAATATTTTTTACAATTCTCACGATTGTGGACGAATTCGAACGATTATGTTGACCAAAAGAATCACGAAGTGCACAAAATGGATTTTGATTTGAACGCCCATTTTTATAAAAATCTTTAAGATTTAAAAGCGTTGCTCGATTGCGTATCTTTCCACGGTTCAAATTGAGTTAGTCTGAGATTGAGAAATGTCAAATGAAATACAAGAAAAAAGTTGAAGTTTAGATGTGGTTCACCTTAAACATGGGCCCTTAAAATTTAACCACCCTCTACAAAGAAAGTGATACATATTTTATTATTAAGAGATTATTCTATAGCGATTAACAAAATAATAAATATTGTGCCTTAAATGTACACAAAATTAGTGGTGGGTATAAAAGATTCGGCACAGCCGAATATATTGCTCTTACTTGTTTTTTTCGCAAAATTTTATGTGAAAGGTAAAAATTTATTTGTTAATGCCTAATTTATGATATTTTTCTAAAACTTACATATCTACATACATACATATTTGCCCAAAACCACATTACAATTTTTATCATACGCAAAACTCCATTGATTCTAAAGTCCCAATAACGGTTTGATGAGACAATATGTTGTTTATGGTAGAAGTGGATGGTATTTATAACAAAAACACAAGCATTTTGAAATAACTGGCGACATCGAATAAAACTCTTAAATAAAGAATAAAAAATATGTGTACATATGTATGTACATCAGAGTAAGAAACTAAAAAATACATTTATATGCCTGTATTTGCATGCATAAACGCACAATTATTTTGTAATATTCTTTTGTTAAATATGCACGACAAAAAACCAAAAATGAAACTAATATACCGTCTTTATTGGCGTCATTTGATGGAAAATCCAAAATATAAATAAAAGCACGTATATATTTATTAATACATACGCCACAGAACACTTTGCAAGAATTGGCACCCTACAATTGCAATAGTCCTTTTCTTGATTATTCGTATGGAGTTTAATAATATGTATTTGTAATATTTATTTCATGTATAAAAGCATACATATGTTTACATATTTTAATTGTTCGTCAGTCGTGATTCAGCTCTGGTCGGGTCAAGAGCTCGCGCGTCATTGCCATTATCTCTTAAGGGCAATCAGGCCGTCCTTTTCATTCGTCTTCAAGAGTTTCATGCTATAAACACAATCAAGACCACCGACTACAAGATGTCAAAAATAGAATACATGCGTTCTTATGAGAATAAATCTTTTAGCCGCTACACGACTACCAACTACACGGCTACTTTTGTAGCCCGTAGCCAACTTAGGCTAATTTCTATTTTTCTTAGCTACAAAAAACAGATTAGTGCTGCCAATACAATAAATGCATGAAATGGTGGTTTTAAAAACGCAATAAATTAAATATCGCTATTAAAAACGCGAAAAACTATTATAGTGGCACCATTGAAAAATAATAATCATCTGTTCATTATGTGTTTATTTTTTGTAGTTAGTGGTCGGTAGTCGTTAAAAGAATTAAGTAGCTGGCGACTTGGCTATTTTTGTAGCCAGCTACTTTTGTAGTCGGTAGTCGATGGTCGGTAGCCTTTGATTGTGTTTATAGCTTTACGTCTCACTCTCGCATTGGTTAATTGCGTGGCGTCGGTTAACTGTACTGAGGTACAGTCACCCGGAGTCTCAATTAACCTTTGCAAAACTTTTAAAGAATATTCGCGTTAAGCTCCGACTTCCTATATGAAGGTATAGGTCGACTTACAGATTCTGAACCTGTGTGGGATACCCTGGCTCTATGGTTTTAAAACTTTGCCAAATGCGATGCATTTGGAGACTTTTTGTTATGGACCAAATTGATTATTTAAAAGGGTTATAATACCGTTGATAGTTACATATAACAATTTTTTTTAATATATTTTAATAATTTTCTCTTAAAACAAAAATAACAATTTGTAGTGGTTACTAAAATTTTGAAAAAATAAATACATTCCCAGTTAGATGTAATAATAGGTACATATATAGCGCTTATCTTTCTTTAGAGCTTCTAAATATATATTTTTTTACAGGCGTTCAATTTTTTGTGATTTTAAGTAACATCGTTGTAATAAAACTGTGATAAGTTTATTATAAAACTATTGAATTGGTGACGGAAGAAATCTATTTTCCACATTTCTAGACATTCAGAAACTTTAAAATTTTTATATTAGTAAATAATTATAGTATTTTTGAATTATTTATTATATTAAATACTGCACTAATTTAATCATTAGAATTAGGTTATTTTGCAGACAGTGGTATACATACATATGTAGCAAATCACTTTAGTTAAAATGGAAGCACTATTTTATGGTACGGTAAAATGTTGTTTATATTAAAAACAATCACGTATCAAAGACTCTTTGTAATATATTTTTTAAAGCAGGAAGGAATAAAAAGGCCAAATCTATACTCAAAAACGCCAAACTGGCAACACTGGTTTTGAGAAACCCCAACTAAATAAACATGAAAAAAATAACATTAGGTTCGTTCGACGTACGTTACCGCGGGAACCCGCGGGCTCCCAATTTTACCGAAAAGCGTTTCTTGTGTTGAAAATTGGGTAAATTGGGTAAATGAGAACGTTCATAAGAGAGTAATTTGTGTTTCTCTTTTTACCAGACTTTACCCGTACTTTTTTGCGTGTAAAATGGGAAAACTGTCAGATCACTAAATCAGCTGTTTTCAAATTGCAAAAATATAAAAGGTTGAAAAGATTTTTATTTTTGTAAACAATGGAATATACTTTGTCTGAGAATATAAATAGAGTTTTTTTAATTTGAATAATTTTAATAACTAATAAAACATATGCATTTCACTCTAGTGTTTGTTTGGACATACTTTAACAAACATTAAACTTAAAAACTAAAAATTTGTTGAACAATTCTTTTTTTGCAATAGCAGAGGTCCAAGCTGTTGGTAGAAAAACGGCGTGGTGGCGGCTAAGTGCAAAAATTACCGGCGGTAGATTGGAGCTGGTTTAAGAAATTATTAAAATAAAAAAAAACCGAAAATAAGTGTTTTAACGAAATAAGTAGGTTTTGCGTTAATCATATTGTGCAGTCATATCTTTACGATTACAAAAACTTAGCATTCCACTATTTTTTAAACCAAGAGTATTGATCCAGGATATATTTTAGTAAAACTCAATATATTAAAGTTTAATGCGTATTATTTTTATTTTGGCTTAAGTTTATTTATTCTTTATTTAATTTTATAATTCAAATTAAATTAAATTGTAACCATTTTTAGGAATATATAAAGAATATAAACATGTTGAATAAAGAATTTTCATTTGATAGGTAAAGTAAAAAATTCAACAAAAATTTGAAAAATAATACTAAGATTCACTAATTCAAATTTCATTGAATTGTAACATAAATAAAAATGTTCAATAACATAGTAGTATACTGATAAAGAGTGCTGATGATGAAATCGTAGCTGATTTCGAAAATGCATTCCACTCGGCTAATATCGGAAATAATTTTAGAAAGAATATTCCTAAAAATGGTTACAATTTAATTTAATTTGGATTATAAAATTAAATAAAAGAATAAATAAACTCAAGCCAAAATAAAAATGATTCACATTAAAATTTAATATATAGTAAAAAGTTCGAATAAAATATAAACATAAAACTCAATATAATTTCCTATATCAAACCTAATAATGATTAAACTATTTTAACGTTATCATACAGAAACTTCTGTTTTTTTTTATAATAGAAAATTAAATTGATTTCGTATTACCATATATGCACGAATGAAAGCGAGTTGAAAAAACAACGATATATGTTAATATGTTTTTATTGTAATTTTTAGTGCAGCCGTAATATATATATATATATACTCTATTGCTTAATTGCGGACATAACAAAGTTATTTTAAATCTTTTTCATTAAAACTTAGTGCTAAGTCCCCTTTTACAATAGAGAAACTGAAAAACAGACAGTCGAAATTCGGTAGCAACGGGTGGAAGTGCATAGTACACATTTATTTCTCCTTAATTTTTTATATATTTTTTCATATTTCATACTATTTTTTTATCTCATCATCTCTTTAGTAGTTCGTTATACGATCTAAACACCATACGACAGCGAAAAAAATTAGAAAAATAAATTTCTTAATTGTAAAAATTTTGGGAAGTTTTAAAAGAGTATGAGAAAAATATATGCCTCTCATTTCTATTTTGTAAAAAGCATTTAACGCCATCAGTCGAGATAGCCTGATGCGGTTCATCTGAACAAAATAATTCGGCGACGGCGGTTAGCCCGCTGGGGGCATATCAACCTGGATCTCTAAACAACAGCCGTACAATTTTGACGTTTTTTTTCGGGCTTGAAATGTGGTTTTTTGCGTTCCAGCAAATTTTGGTAAATTTATCGTTTTCTGAGAGAATTTTTTGTTTACTCTCATTTTACCGGACTTTACCCGGATTTACGTAGAACAAACCTATTATTTGTCTATTTTTTAAAAGAGCATTTTAGAAAAATTCTCTATAAATTCAAAATTTAGAAAAATTTCCAAAAACATTAAAAATTAAAACTTAAATTCCAAAAAAAAAATATCATTTAAAATTTTATTTAAAAAAATCCCTATTTATTTATATAAAATTTTAAAACCATTTTCTATTTAAAGAAAATTTTGCAGTGCCCTGTAGTTAAGTTTAAATACGATTTTGTAAAGATAATTTTCTAAATTGAATATTTAGAAAAAGTATATAAAAAGGTTCGACAAATTAAAGCTTTTTCGAAAATTGTCGATATTTTTTAAACTTTTTAAAAAAATGTTGTGATTTTTAATTATTATTTTTTAACAGTTTTGGCTTACATAATGACTAAATATACAAAAACAATTAAAAAAAATCAAATAAAGAAAGAAAGAATATTATTCTACACTTATAAACAAAATAATGAACTTTACACATATTAAAAGTACTAGACAAATCGGAAGTCGAAAACGGCGCTCTACTTGTTTTTTATAGAAAGAAATATTTTTCCAATATTTTAGAATAATCGAAATTTTTGGAAAATTAAAATTAAAAACAAATTAACTTATTAATTTTTATAACAAACTTTCAATAAGTTTTTTATTAAAAAAAATATCTTTAAAATTTTTTTTTATTTATATTTTTTTTGTTAAAAATATTTATTCGATAAGTTATCTAATTATAGAAATTTTTTTTATTACTTAGCATTTCAAAACCAATATAACTGCCTACATTATTCCTGTAAACAAGTAGCTAATTTTTTTTACCAAATGTCATTTTAACTCTCTCACTATTACTCTACAATAACTTAAAAAACAATTCATTCAAACAAATCCTTATGAAATATAACTTTGAAATTTGGCTATAATCCAGACTATTTATAAAAAAAAATACCTTTAAGATTTTTCCAAGCATGCACACATACTTCACATTATTTACTATTAAAACGATGAGTATTAACTATTCATGTTTTATTTTGGCATTAACTTGAAAATATTTATATACAATATGTATGTATGTCCCATTCCCTGTTTTGCAGCATAAAAAAGCAAAACATTGACTGACATTTAAATAGAATGAACAGAAAAAAAAATTTTCCTCATTCTAGATAGTACAATGAATTTTGATATTTGCACACTTGTCGCTATTTACTCGTAAACATTGCATGTTACCCATTTCATTCTCAATGTTTGCAAAGTTCATGTCTGCCTGCCCTTTGTCAGAGATGGAAAGTTGTAAAATATGAAATATTATGTGTTAATAAATTGCAACGCCCTATGTTCACCATGAACTTTTATTCTTTTTATATAACATACTTATACATATGTATTTTGTATGATTATTGTTAAAATAAATAAAGGACATATATAAAGGGTCCGCCATCTAACGTTTTTTTTTCAACTAGTGCTTATTTCGTGAATTGTAACACTTAGCTCATGTCTGATTTGTATACGCTTGAACAACTCTGGGAAATATTGCGACATTACTTAGGCCGATTTTGCCGAAAAAATCATCTTTTCAGATGAAGCTCATTTTGATCTTGGCGGGTATGTAAACAAGCAAAATTGTCGCATTTGGGGCACAGAAAACCCACACGCATACATTGAAAAGCCGATACACCCAAAACGAGTCACTGTTTGGTGCGGATTTTGGCCCAGAGGCATTAATGGGGCCATTTTTCTTTGAAAATGAGCAAGGAGTGGCCATTACAGTCAATGGCGATCGTTATCGGGCCAGGTTGAATGAATTTTTGTTCACAAAAATTGAAGAGGAGTATATTGGCAACATTTGGTTTCAACAGGACGGCGCTACATGCCACACAGCTGAAGCTACAAAAAAAGAAGTGATTTGGTTGACCCTTTATATATATATTCATACAGGTATTTGCAAGGGCGAATTGATACAACAAAGCATCTTTTAGGGGATGTTTTTTGTTAATGCCGACACAATAAATATAATAAAATTTTATTCAAAATGGATATATTTGTGAAACACATTATAAATAGTACAAAAACAGCAAATATACTTAAATTACCCAGCAAAAATAATTGGAAGTTGTTCCGAAATCACAGCATTTTTACTGAATACCAAGTAGCCAAAAGTCCTGAATTTAATATTCTAAATCAGCTCTTATTAGCAACATCAAAGTATGTTTAAAAAGTGCGCATATATCCAATGATTTGCAACTAATTATTAAATAGTAACCATAATGTTTGACAAAATTTTGGTTTTTATAAAATGCAATCAAAATTTTTAAAGTAATAAATAGCTTTTGAAAAATAAACAAATTTATTTTTAAAATAAAATCCCCTGACAATATTTGTTGTTTTGATAGAAAGACGTATGTTATTATAACTAATATTACCAGAAATGGAGAAGTAAAATGCAAAAAAATTAAAAATTTAAAAAATTTTTTTGAGTATCCAGTTAATTCTTAAGATATTGGGATTGCTTTCTACGAGAACTTAGAATTGGATGAAAATGAAAACACCTTTTGTTTAAAAAATTCAACAAAAGTTCAAATGCTTCCTTTTAAAAATGGAGCCGTTTTAATAAATTTAATAAACTAAATTTCTACTTTAATTAAGGTTAGCTTTAAAATGGGCAAGAAAACTCAACTAACACACAACAATATAGAACCAGCACAAAGTAATGAAGAACTTCATAAAAAGTTGGATTTACTAAAAGGTAAGAGTAATTTTAAACTATTTTTAAGCTTCCTTTTAAAATTTAAAATTTTTTAGAAAACGTAGATGAAATGAAAACGGAATTAAAAGGTAAACAAATTTAAAACTAATTACATTTTGTTTTCTTTTTGATTGTGTTTTTTAGCAATTAAAAATCAGTACTCATTGTTATTGGAAGTTTTAGGAGAGAATACGGTGGCAATAAAAAGTTCAATTCGTTATCAAACCCCAAAATTTTCAAAAATGTTTCCATTAAAGACAATAGATGATTTAAAGAAAATAGAAGAACTAATAGATGAAACTAATGAGCAAGATTTTGTAAGTGAATTTTTTTTTTTCTTAAATAAATCTGTTTTTAAATTTTTTTAAATTATAGAGTGCAACAATAAGAGCTTTAGTTGTAAATCGAGGTATAAAAAAAGGCTTAGCAGACATTATAACACCGGAGGTGCTTATAAATTTCAATATAGATGGGGTTCATAATAAGAAACGTTTGTTAAATTATCCGGAATTAATGAATATCCTATTTAGTAAGTTTTTGAAAATTGTGAGCAAATTATGACATACGAACGCAATCGTAATTTTCAACGTTGAGTAAAATTACGATCGAAATTACGATTATGTCGTATATAATATAGTTAATACAATAGTAATATAATAATTAATTTTTTTCAGCGGGAACTTATGAAGACGACACATTAGTTAAACCCTTTAAAGAAGATTTAAGAGCAGTACTTAAGTTAGCAAAAAATCGTTTTTTTAAGGAAAAGTCAATAAAATTGAAGAAGGCAAAGCAAGTCGAAAACCTAGCGATTAATAAAAATATTTCAAATAATGAGCAAATTACTCCAGAAGAAAACTTTCAAAATAAAGTTAATTTTTTGCTTTCTGAACTGTAATACATTTCAGTTACTTTTAAACCTTATATTTTAACAACTTTAAAGACAATTTTTCTATAAAAATATCTAATTAATGAATTGTTTTTCTTTTTTTCTTTTCTTTTTATTGTACTAATAAAATTGTTTAAAAATATTTAAAAAATTATTGCAAAACTAATTTGAATGAAAATATTAAATCTCATTTTCCTTCGCTTTTGTTGAGCAAATGTTTTATCTTCTGATTTTTTTATAATTATGGTTTTTTAAATAATATATCATGACATTTTAATAATATAATATTCATTTCTGAACAAAACATGATGAATCACTAGTGAATAAATGCTAAATAGTATTAAATTATTTCCATAATGAAAAAGTAAATCGAAAAATCAAAATTTTACAAGATACCACAAACTTCTTACAGAACACATACTGTTCAGCTCTTTGGATTACTTCCATCCTATGACAACCACGTGTAAAATTCATTGATGTTTCACCAGAAATGGAACAACTTCGAGTTCAGTTAAATCAATGAATTTAATTGTGAATGGTAAGCTCTTTTTTTGCTGGGTAGCTACATTTATTATCAAATAAATACACTTTAATAACTTTAATACCGAAACCAAAATCACATATTTCTTCCCTGTATTAATAAAAAAAATCAAAGCAAAGTCAAACAATTTTTACAAAAAGTTTCCCATCAGCTGGACTGAATTTCACCAGTATGAATTCGCCTTGATAAATTGTTTAACTAAATTTTCGGTTAAAATTTTTGAATCAAAAAAGAGTTTTGAAAATTGTTTATAAATAGAAAAAAAAACAGATTTTAATCATACCAATGCCATATGAGATCCCTTTCAATCGACACCGCTGTGATGGTGGCCATTTTTATTTTGAATATGTCCAACGATTACAATTCCGCATTTCTTGCGTAATTCAAACTAAAAACACTTGCTAAAGGCGTGTAAAATTCTACATCACTAGGCAAAAAATAAATGTAGATAAGGTAACGTTGCTTTTGTAGTAACGCGTTATAAGTAAACTTGTTTGCGTAATTAATTCATATTAACCTCAAGTAATTTTAAAGAAGTAATAAATCTAACCATGTAACCATCAAGTTAAAGTATTTATTAAAATGTTATGCTTAAATTTGTAACACAAACTGCTTTTGTTTTTAATGTTTTTAGAAATGCAAAAAAAAATATTATTCTCTCAGTTTAAATGGCTATATTAAGCAAAGATTTATTTTTATTTTAAAGGCAAAACATGATTGAGGAAATATTATTCTGCCCATTGTAGAGCGTTTCAAAACTATATCATACATACATTTAACATTGCGAAAAATGTGGGTGTATTAGTAAAAAATTTTAAATGTATAGTTTTCGAACTGTTAATGGTAATGAGTCTCACTATTGTAGTTATGGAGATATGAATTGATCCGCAAAAAAGAGCTTTTATCCCCACTGTATGCAAATCCATAGGAAATGGAGTTTAGTTTATAAATATGCTTATTTAAACACATGATCTTCAATTATACGTTAATGTTAAAAAAGTCCTTGATATATTAGAAACTGAGTGGTAGACCGGATTCCAAGTGATAAAATAAAACAAAGTTAAAAAAATAGAATAATATACATATATGTAAGTATGTGGGATGTATAAAGCCATAACAAAAAAAATGATAAGTACATTTAAATACTTTCTCGTAAATTTTGAGTTTTATGTATACAATATACATATATTTATTTAATTTAACCATATTTTAGTTATGGATTAAGTCAACAAATTTAAACAATAAACCAACTTTTTCCGAATTAAAAAAAACGAATTTTTGTACTACTTTTTCTTGTAGTAAAACAATTATAATTAAGTAATCCCATCCATGATGGATTCACGTTTATCTAAATATACAGGGCAAAATGTGTTGCAATTAAAACTAATGTTTGTCGTGTATACAAAAATGCAACGAAGCGGGAAGCCTTGTAAATATGTATGCTAAATTTTAGGTAAATTTTATCAAAAATGTACTCAGAGAAATTATACCTTTAAATAGGGCTGTTTGTTGTAATGATTTACAACAGCTTTCAAATGATAAAAGTTTTTATATTTCCTTCAGTGTATTTTTACAAATACTACCATAAGTAATTAAAAGAGTAGTCAGAATGGTCAAAATAAAATTTCAGTGTCATTGCCCGTAGTATTTACTCAATGCCAGATAATGATGGCAATGAATAATGTAACAAAGATGATGATGATGAAGTTCAAGGCATGATTTCTTCTTTTAAGTTTTTATGAAGTGACTGACATTGGTTCCGGTATTTGCACATGTACAAGTACTAAAAATATTATGATAAACAGACAAATTTAAAAATTAAAAAAGAAAATAGACTATGTAGAAAATCATAAATAGGGAATATTTTTTATCTAAAAATGTATGCATGCATGTATCTATGTAAGTTTATTACTTATAAATGAAACATTTCTCAAAGTTATGTAAAGGCTGTCATACACGGCATGTTTTTTACATCTGAAGTTATTGAAATATAAAGTTATTTTTTTTGGAAAAAAAAAACAAGTTAAAATGTTATAATTGGCAGGATCGAATATGATAATACCCTCACCATCATCGTAGCGTATTTTCATTTGATGCCAAAATTGATGGATTTAAAGTAAGAATTCTTTACTCTGTCGTGCCGAATATGAAAACACCCTTCACCATCATGTATGTTTATAGGTACAGTGACATCGTAGCTTAGACTAGAATTCAAATTTAATGTTATTCGTGTCTTGCTGTATTATTTCCGACGCCATCTTTGATTTTTAATTTTTACATAGTTAGCTGTGTTGTTATAATCAAGACCTTTTATTTGATAACCATATTGATAGGGTTGAAAAAAATTATCAGTCATTTTCTTTAAGGCGCCTACTAGTCAAGCCCTTTCATTTGATATCAATATTTTGGGTTTGAAGCGGGCAGAGCCAAAAAATCTATATTTGACCTATATACACCATTTTCTTTAAGACGCCGTCTTGAATTTCAACGTTTTCATAGTAAACTATATTTTACTGACCCAGTCCTTTCATTTGATGCAAAAATTGTGGGGATTGAGGGTGGTAAATTAAATTATATTTAGATGTCCATATTGACACTTTCGGTTGACTAGAAATCGATTTTCGTATGTAAACTTTAGGAAAAGTACTGACGTAGTTATATTTTGCTGCTAACATCTCAGTAAATTTTAAACCGATTTATACGTTTTTTTAGTAAACAATTTAATAACATAGCATGTCCAAAAATTAATTTGGAGCTTAAAAAATATTTTTCCAATTAATTTTAGCTTATAACTGCCGGTTACTGAGCGATTTGTCCAAATTTTTTTTCGAATACATTCCCGAATATTTCATAAAGATTGATACTTCACACAGGCAACATTTGGGAGCCTTAAAGTTTATTTCAACCAACACGTGTACAGATAGATATATAGACTTCAATCGATTTTCCTATTTCTAGGCTTTCAGAAAATATTTATATGTCATAGGTAGGGATGCAAACGATATATCGATGTTACCCGGTACATCGACGCATGAGGGTGACTAGGTTGCACCCCCCAGAATTTTAAAAAGTTAACTTTTATATATGTATATAAAATTAACTTCGATTTTAAGAAAATAAATTGTTAAAGCTTATTTCACCCTCAGAAAAATTTGTAGATACGCCAATGATGTATTAGCGATACAATTGGAAAATATCGCCATTATTTCGTACACTTCATTTTAATTTTTTAATTTTTTGTTGTTGTTTACTTCGAACTCGTTGTTTACAGCTTTAATAATTCAAGCCATCGACATCGTTTTAATTAACGTCATTCACTTGTCTTTAACCCTTTCGACCCGGATGGTACATATGTGTACCACTTAAGGTTTAAACATCTCTCAAAGGTTCAAATTTAATGTTGCTTGGCTGTGAAAAGTTTCATATAGTCTTTAAGTTCTCTTGAATACATTCCAGTAAGTGCCGTTATGTTTTTTTTTTTTGTGTTTTTTACATTTACGGTACCATTTTTTGTGACTTGAAATGCAACTATAGTGAAGGGTATAATTGGTTTTTGCATAAAATTGTGCGTGATATTGCAGAAAATATTCAAAATAAAGAAGAATTTAAATTTTTGCGGCAGGTAAATATTTATAAACAAACATTTGTTTTATGCTACCTATATGTATCATATGTACCATTCGTATGGTATGGTGGTACACATATGTACCATTCGTATGGTATGGTGGTACACATATGTTTTATTTTCTGAGAAAATGGATCCCGAAGACATTCGAAAAGTTTTAGAAGATGAAGCTGATAGTACTAGCGATTTAGAAGATTTTTCTGGAGGAAACTCTGAAGAACTTGTACCAAATGATGTATCTGTTTTCAGCTACAACGAAAGCTCTGTTGCAAGTGGTGCCTTTTGCGCAAAAGCCCCCCCATAACAGTTTTCCAATTTTTTCTTTTACCAACAAGTTATATATTGTTTAAATAACCTGCTGATATCAAAAATTTTATTTTAGCATTGCTATTCGAATGTCGGGTCGAAAGGGTTAAATCAACTAACAAGGAGATCTCCCGCTAAGGATCCATTTAAAATATGAAATGAAAAAATAAAGTGATTGTTTCAGCCATCAGCTAAAATTTTCAGTGAAACGAGTAATGCTAAATGTATTCATTTACAAAAAAAAATAATATTACAGATAATTGCAATTCTTCTCCTTGCTTTTTTATATTTTTTATTTTTTTTTAATTCTTAATTACCTGTTATTTATTTTAAATACTTATTTTGTAATATGCAGGTGGTGCGTAAAAATTTCTGCAGATATGTATTTGACGTTTCACTGCTTCTGACTTTATATGTAGTTGTTAAGGGATAAGAAATCGGAAAAACATCGATACATCGGTTTTATTAAAGATTTTTCTCAATATCGATGTTTATTTCAAAACAATTACAGTATCAACATTAATTGAACATAAATCGGCAACAGTGATACAACTACTCAAAGAAAAGAGTTGATTATATGCTGCAAACTCTTCATGAGCAAAATCTATAAATTTTATGGTTCAGTCCAAAACCGATAAAAACAAGATTGCGCATTACGCATATATTGATTGTTATATAACGTAGAACTTTACTAGGGTAGTCCTCAGTTGATATCCAGGATATAATTAATACTACTTTGACTAAATATATCAAATAGTTAAATATATTTTTATAAAATAAAACGAAAAACTTATTACTTTCTATATACATATATATTTCTATACATCAAAATAATCAACTAATGAGACCAGCAAAAGTAACTAGAGCCGCAGATTACCGGTGCATACAGTTTAAATAAAACATAATATAAATTTCAGTGATAATAATAAATTGTTTATGTAACAGAAACAAATAATTTAAAAAAGTGGAAAAAGTGTTAAATAAATAATTAATAATAAATAATAATAAAATTATTAATATCTATAAAAAAAAATTACAAAAGTACATTTACAAAAAGCAACACGGATTGCACAGAAAATACTATTTTTGAAAATTACCAAAAGATTATCAAATCTGACACACTTGTCAAAAAATCTGTCACAAACTTACAAAAATCTGAAAGAATATCTAATAAAATTCGTAAAAAAAATCTCACACAAATATAATGAAACTCAGTTCTTTTAATTTGTTATTAATATTTTTTATTATTATTTAAACATACATTGTTATTAGTATTTCTATTTATTTTATTGTTATTTTAATATTAAAGAATTCTTTTTTTTATAAAAAATTATTTATTATTAACCAATATTTCGCTACCAAACTAAATAGCCTTTTTACAAAATAGTTTTTCAATTTGAAATTGTTTTGAATTTGTTTTTTGTTTTTATAAAATTTGTATACATATTACCCTGAAGAAGCTACCCATTGTTTGGTAGCGAAATATTGGTTAATAATAAATAATTTTTTATAAAAAAAAAACCAAAAAAGTTGATCTCAAGCTTGGAAAAAATCATACATAATCAATAAAAAAGATCAAGAAATTTAGACGATATATATTAAAGAATTCTTTTAACTATTAAGTTTTTTTTTAAATTTATTTATTTGTTATTTTTCCATCATCTATTTAATTTCAACTATTAGTTTTTTATTTACTTTTTTATCACTGACTAAATTTTTCGTTTTCTTTTAGAGAATTTAGCAAATTATATTTATTTTTTAAATTTTAATTTCTCGTTTGCTTGTAACTTCAACACGATTGTAAGAAAACTGAAAATATACCAAAAATTGCATGTAAAACGTATAACGCAATTTTCACAAACAACGAAAACAAAAGGGAACAAAATAACATCGAAAAATCTAAACAAAATCAGTCAAAAATCTTACAGATTTGTCGGTTAAAAAAAAAATAAATAAAATCCCTCCAAAATATCCGTACAAAAATAGTCAAGAAATCTGTCAGACATATCGTGCATCAAATTTCCAACACATCGTCGTTCGTAAATTATTGTGCTCTATGTGACCAAAGACTATAGACAAAGACTTTTTTTACGAACGACGACATGTCTAACAGAAATCTGTACGAAATGTCCGTAAAAAATCAGATATTTGTCAGACTTGTCTGATTCAGACATTGTCATACCGTTTTGCAGGCTGGGCGGACATGACTCATGACCTTTACTTAGTAACAACGTGGTGTTGTCTCTTTTTCTCTTTTAACAATATATCCAATAAATTACGTTCTCTCCGTAAAAATCTATTTTCTATAGATTTCTACCTCACCGAAAGTTATGATATATTTTTAATAAACAATAACACGTATTGTTTATGCGGCAGATTTTGTCTGCTGATTCCTAACATCACGATACAAATCTACTAACTGAACCATTAAAGTCTAAGAGTATGCCACAATAGTTGAATTTTTTAAGAGACAATAACAATGGCAGTATTTGTGGCGCTCTTACAATATCAAAAAGAGTAGCAGCATAAAAATGAACATGTTGTATTCGTATCTTGGCACATGGCCAAAATTCATTTTGTTCATTTTGTTTTGCTTTTAACCATTTTTTATTGCACTTATTTTCTTTTAGCCATCAGCTGTAATTCCATACGACTAGACGAAAAGAACTATGACACTGCATGCAGTAGAAAAAAAAACAAACAAAAAATCGAACACATTAACATGACATAAAAGCATAAACGAATATTATAGAAATAATATGCATAAATATGTAGATACATATGTATAGAGTATTTACATATGTATATAAAACATAAAATTTGTGTTTTTAATTATTCGAATCGAATATTATTTATAGCCCGATTGCAAAAAAATACTTCAATAGTATAGCTTAAGATCAAGCTTAATAAATAAAAAAATTATTAATATTTATAAATATTAATAAATACCTACTATTTTATAAAATTGTTTTCCTATTACAATACAACACCTTAATATGTGTATATAAGTTGTCTGTTTCTTAGACTAGATTTGCTGAATGAAATTATTTCATAAAATTAGTGGCAGGACATTTTCTTTATGGAAAAGTTGTGTAGACAACCAGTGATCAAAATTGCATGGCATACAATTTGCAGGGAATTTTTGTAATATTGTTTATTCCACACTTCGTTTATTAGAATGAAGTAAATATTGTTTTATTATATTTATATAAACACAAGCTCCCCGATGGCACGGTAATGTAAAAATCGTGCATGTTTCACCTAAATTGAACCATTGGTTTAGGTTTTTTTAACTTAATACCAGTATAAGTTTTTCTAACTCACTCTATATTTCAAGATTTTCAATAATATTAATTTCTTCGCTGCAAGTTTATATTAGGCTAAAATATTTTTCTTAAATTTTGATAATTTTGTGTCTAAGAAAATATACAAAAAATTAAATAGATCACAAATTCAAGAACTCGTAGCACTAATTTATCATTAGTTATTTAGTTCTTTATTTGTTTTTGTTGTCTTACCATAAATTAGTTTCCCATTATATATTTTACATGGAGTTTTAAAGTTATGACTTTATGTTGTTGCTGTTTTTTTTAGTTTTCGCTCAGACCTTTTTTAACATGGGTAATAACAAGTATATGGTTTGCATGCATATACACATGGTTGTGTATGCTTCACCTAACTAGACTTAAAAAACTCATTAATTGAAACAAAATGCCTAAATACATATGTACATTAGGGATACACTAATTGTAAACAACATTTTAATCGGATCCCGATTTTTTTTTTAAGTTGTATACCTATATTTTAATTTAAAATATTACGGCAGTTGGCATTTATTCCAAAAACTAGAAAATAAACTTCAATGATATTTCGTTATTTTTAAAAGAATTGGTTATAAACAGAGGTATTTGAACGAAGATTTGATAATACATATATATTTTTGCATATACAGTCGTGTCTGGATATAGTGAACACACTATATAGTAAACACCTCCATATAGTGAACACCAAAATTTTTGCATGGATTACTTTAAATAGTGAAAAACTCTAATAGTGAACAAAATTTTGAAAACAACTTCAACAACAATTCTTTTATTAAACTTAAATACATAGTTATGTACATATATTTATTTTTTTGTACAAATTGTTTCTAATCAGCATTTACATGTATGTATTTTTAGTAAATAAAACGAGTTTTTGAACAAAAATTTCAACCTCGATATAGGGAACAACCTGGATACCATGAACAAGCCTTGCAAAAATTAGTTTACTATATCCAGACACGACTGTATTACACTTTACAACATTTATGGTATACTAACACTTTAAGTGCATATTTGCAGTTGATTTTTTAGTTAATGCTGTAAGAGATATGCAACTGAAATTGTTGTTTTTTTTTAAATATTGTTTTATTTTGTTTTATATTTCAAATTTGTTCAAAACAAATATTATTAAAACAAACAAAAAATACATACATATGTAAGTGCAGGAAAATAATTTGAAATAAACATGGAATTGTTAGTTTTTTTCCGCCACCAAAAAAATGGTGGGGGTATATTCATTTTGTCATTCCGTTTGTAACACATCGAAATATCCATTTTAGACCCCATAAAGTATATATATTCTGAATCAGGGTTTGATTTGATGACGATCTAGCTATGTCCGTCCGTCTGTCCGTCTGTTGAAAGCACGATAGAGGTCGCACCGAAAAAGCTAGGGGGCTCAAATTTTGCCAGAATCTTTCTTATAGACAAGGTTTTTTTTGGTGTTGAAAATGGGCTAAATCGGAATATTAGGAAGAGAGTTATAGCTCGAAAAGCAAGAGTAGGTCGAAAAAACTGTGTCCTTCGAACATCGAATAAAATGGAATTGTGTCCAAACGCATTAACGTAGACTCATGAAACTTCGAATATATATTTCCTGAGTAAAAACAATATTTTTCCCCGAAAATTGTCTAAATCTATGCATTAGGAGAGGAGTTATCGATCAAAATGTACGAAAATTTATACCGCACAGTGTATTTTTCGGTATATTTAAAAACAAAAACGTCATAAAAGCAACAAAATTGGATGTACGACCCTGAAATTTTGCACACTCTGCTTTTTGGTGAGACGTTTTTTTGTAACGGAAAATCAATGTGCCACGCCCACTCTTACGCCCACCTCCCATATAACGTTTTACCTAAAATTCATATAAAATCTCTATTAATAAAGATTTTGGAATAATAAAGGGTATATTGAAACACCTAAATTGTACTCATTCGAAAAAATAACTTTGACACGCCTACTATAACGCCCACTTTTCACGTTATCTACCGTTAATGAAATTTAAAAGCTCATAAAACCGCCAAAAGTAGAGGTATGATGATAAAATTTGCTACGTATATCCCCCTAGGCAATGTAAATATTGTGTCAAAAAAATTAAGGTGCCACACCCACTTTTACGCCCACCTCCCATATATCGTTTTACCTACAATTCATATAATTTATCTGTTAATAAAGATTTTGGAATAATAAAGGGCTAAATTGAAACACCTAAGTTGTACTCATTCGCAAAAACAACTTTGACACGCCTACAATATCGCCCACTTTTCACGTTATCTACCGTTAATGAAATTTAAAAGCTCATAAAACCGCCAAAATTACATATATCCTTCTAATCAATGTAATTGTTGTGCCAAAAAGTTTAGGTGACACGCCCACTTTAACGCCTACCTCCCATATAACGGTTTATCTTAAATTCATGTAATTTCTCTATTGACAAAGTTTTTGGGAAAATAAAGGACTATATTGAAATATCTAAGTTGTATTTAATAGCAGAAACTTTATTGACATGCCTTCTTTAACGCCCACTTGCATTGAAAGACTACAATTACAAAAGCATTTTAGTAGCATATCGAAGTTATAAAGGGTGGTTAAATTTTAAGGACCGATGTTGAATTTAAATAAAACACAAATTATTTAGGATATTATTATTATTTATTTTTGTAATTATAATATTTGTATGGTTCAATTATGTATTTAACAAAATATCGGCCAAATAACCACCCCCCCCCCCCCATCCTTGGCACCACTCCTCTATCTGATGGTCAAAATTTTCAATGACAATATTGATACTCAATTGTTGGGCATGATGATGAGTAGAGGTTGACTGCTCTTATCGCAAAAACCATCAGTGGTTCCCATTCAACGCACTAAGAAGGCATTCACAGATTTTCTAACATTTTTTACAGACCTGTTTTGCAGAAATTTAAATATTTGTTACAATTCTCCCGATTGTGGACGAATTTGAATGATTATGTTGATCAAAAGAATTACGAAGTGCACAAAATGCATTTTGATTTTAACTCCCATTTTTATAAAAAACCTGAATAACTTTACAGCGTTTCTCATTTGCGTATCTTTCCACGGATCAAATTGAGTAAGTTTGAGATTGAGAAATGTCAAGTGAAATGCAGAAGACAATTTTAAAGACTAGATTAGTTCACCTTCAACATGGGCCCTTTGAATTTAACCACCCTATACAAAAAAGTGATACATATTTTATTATAAAGAGATTATTCCATAGCGATTAACAAAATAATAAATATTGTGCTTTAAATGTACACAAAATTGGTGGTGGATATAAAAGATTCGGCACAGCCGAATATAGTGCCCTTACTTGTTATAAATTGACCCAGTTCATAAATAATCATCACTAAAGTATATAAGGAAATATAAAAAAATCACTGCTATTAAATAACACTAGTTAAAAAGCAGAACTGATATTAAATAATATAATTAATTCCTTTCTATATTATTAACGCGTTTTTATACAAAAAATCTATTTGTCATTTTACGAACCGTTTTTAGGCATAATTTGTATTTATAGATTCTTTCAAGCCTCTTTTGTGAATATTTCCCCTCGAAATATGAATACCCGTAATTCATTTAGAAACTATTGCTCCATTTGCGAAAATTTTAAAAAGTTACTCCTCTAATTTACATACACATGTATATGTACTTAAATATAAACACTACTTTAGATTTGTTGAGTTAATTTTAAGTTAAGTAGATAGAAATTTGTGTAATGTCTCGTTTGAAATTGATATTTACACCAGAACGTAATACATAGCCGAATGCAAAAGGATATATACTAAACGAATCCTTAGAAAACTGAAGGAAAACTAAACAGATTTATTTAACTAAACTAAATACACACACTATGTAATTCTATTCACTTTATTATTATTTAAACGTTTTAAACTTTTATTATGTATTAAAAAAATAAGTATGAAACCAGTTTTATAAACCCTTTATAAGCCTTTAATATTTTTTATGAATAAGGCAGTTAAATTTTAAGTTTTCTTTTTCTTTAGTTAAATTTTTGTTTGGCTCTTTTTTCATAAATTTTACTCGAATAAATTTCTTTCTTATGCCCATAATAAATAATAAATAAAAAAATAATTTTCGAGACTACAACTGGAAATGTCACTTTAACGTTCTTAAGTTAACTCGAAACTTTAAGAATTTGATTCGCTTAAAAATAAAAATGTTCACGTTATAGAGCTTTTTGAGTTTGTTCACGTTACAGAGTAGTCAACGTTAACAAAAGATTGTTCATGTTTGGCGGTGTTCACGTCACGTCACGAGTGCAATGTTTTTACTTCTTACATTACCGATTCTCTACTGATCTACAATAAACTTTCTTCGAATAACGTTAAAAATATATCAAAAATATTTCCGAAAGATTGATACCACATAGAGGAATATAAAATATATTAAGGCTTTAGATAGGCATAGCTAAATTAACTCTTCTTCATATTCCAGAAAATACATCATATTTGTATGTAAATATATATAAAGGGTCCGCCATCTAACGTTTTTTTTTTCAACTAGTGCTTATTTTATTTAATTAGATTTATTCTTCCGCTGAACGAATATGGTTGTGTATACGATTGAACAACGCTGGGAAATATTGCGACATTACTTTGGCCGATTTTGCCAAAAAAAAATCATCTTTTCAGATGAAACTCATTTTGATCTTGGCGGGTATGTAAACAAGCAAAATTGTCGCATTTGGGGCACAGAAAACCCGCACGCATACATTGAAAAGCCGATACACCCAAAACGAGTCACTGTTTAGTGCGGATTTTGGTCCAGAGACATTATTGGGCCATTTTTCTTCGAAAATGAGCAAGGAGTGGCCGTAGTCAATGACGAACGTTATCGGGCTATGTTGAACGAATTTTTGTTCACAAAAATTGAAGATGAGGATATTGGCAACATTTGGTTTCAACAGGAAGGCGCTACGTGCCACACAGCCGAAGCTACACTTTTTTTTATAGCATTTTCAAAAAAAAAGTTATTTGGCGGACCCTTTACTTTATGTTGTCATCAATGAATATTGCTATTGAATGTGAAGAGTATAAAAAGCCAAGTAAAAGTGTATCTTATAAATCTATTAATACACGCAAAGAAAAAAAATGGTTGTGGTAATCATAATCTTAAAGCAACATACTGGGCCAATTCAAAGTGGTTGCATATCAGTCGTATTTGTGCTATTTCATATTATTTTATGCATGCATAAAATTTTTGTTAGTAATTTCCATACAAAAAAAATAATATGACTTTACACATTTGTTTTCTATGTATAAGAAATTGTTTATGTTATACTTTTAACCATACTGTCTCTCAGAGAGAATTTCTTCGCTTCTCACCTCTCAGAGAGAATATTTTCTATTTTCTTCTTTCCTGTATACATACAATTTTTACAGCGTCATCTCTTTGTCTTCTTTCTTGTATTAAATACATAATTTGTTAACAAAAGGTGTTCAAAGTCACTAGTCATATTAATATGAATTATATGACATAGTACAATATGAGAGTCTACTTTGAATTGGCCCACTATGATTGAATTGTATGATTATGGTTAAAACATATAATGATTGCCAGTTATTATTGTTATGTTTAGATAAAGTATCATGCAATAATTATATACTTACATGACTATAGTTGAAATCAACAATCTTTGCCTTTTTACGGCAAGTTATTGCATTTTGTTTTAAGTTAGATAAACTAATTGTACTTACATTTTTTTCACATTTTGTCATTTATTTTTAAATTTCTTTAATTTTTTCAAAAATTTTTCAAAATTTTTGTTAATTTTTTTGACATCTCGAACTTTTAAAATAATATAAATTTATTTAGCAAAAAGAAGAACAGTTAAAATCAAAATATTACTATAAAATATCATTGCTTGATTGCTTTCTAATCATACTGTTGTCTCTCGTATTATTTAATGATTATTTGTAATTTTAAATGCTTTTGAATATAATGTTATTTTTGTCATAACCATTTTTTTTAAATCACACTATTTTTTAACGACGACCATATCGAAATTTAAATGAAAAGCAAACATAAAATGATCAAACTCAAATAAACGCTTGATTATCGTGACAAAACCTATGATGAAATAAAATAAAAATAACTATTATTTGTTTTCGGCAACCAAATATTGATATAGAAAAAATATAATATGACCATCGTGATCATGTCCATGTCCATGTCGTAACTATGGTTTTTCTTTGCAAGTAGGCATGTCGATTTCAATAAATAATTTTTCTTAAAAAAATTATAATACTAGATATCAAACAAATCCAAAAGGAGGAGGTATTATTGTTAAAATGATAGTAGCAATTTATGTGTTCGAAAGATTCACTGAATTTCATATACACTCTCAGAAGCGTAGGTACAACATACATACATATATACATATATTTAAAAGTATTATCTCCAAATTTACTTATGACGTTTTCTTCGTTAATATTTCGTTAATTAACCTCATTAAAGATACAAATGTTAATTAATAACACAACTTTTGCATAAACTGTATAAACTTTAAGTGGCGCACGAAAGGTGTGATCTTTTGAAACGTTAAGTTCAGTTAAATGTATAAGATTACTTTTTTATTTAATACATATTAAAATAATTAATTATAGCTTAATCGATATTTAATGGACGGATATTTTGCTTACAAACTGTATTTAATGGAATTTTATAAAAAAGGATCTACTGCAATCACTTTAAAAATCTTTTTTTTTTTTTTGCTTTCGATTAATGCATTAATGTTAGTGTTCTTATAACGTTGACTGTATATCAATACAAACTCAATTCCCAATTCATTGTACATAAACACAAATCGCTAATTTACTTAAATAAAGACTTAATTTAAAATTTGAACATTATGACAAGACATGAAGACATGACATGAATCATTAAACGATAGATCAAGTGTTAATAAGAGACAGATTTAGAAAAATTTGTTTTACAAAAAACTTATAAATGCTTAAAGTTGCACTTTTGTGAAGGGTACATAAGGTTTGGCACAACCGAATTAGCTTTCTTGTTTGTTCTTAATTCTATTTTTTGTTTATTTATTTTATTTTGCGCAGAAACTAAAAACAATGTTTTAATTATCTATTTTACAATCATATATTCATCAATCATTATTTTCTCTAATACGATATTGCGATAAGTTACTTAAACAAATAAAATTGCTATATTAAGTCGTGTCGATTCTAATGCACCTTTCTCTATGTATCCATCCTACTAATATAATAAATGTGAATGTTTGTATGTTTAGATGTTTGGATATTTGCTACTCAATCACGCAAAAACGGCTGAACGGAACTAAATGAAATGCGGCACATAGATAGATAACAACCTAGATTAACACATAGGCTACTTTTTATCCCGATAACCAGACGAAGTCGTTTGCAAACTCATCATCACACAGTCTATACGGGTTGTTTGTGTTGTAAAATTTTTATTTTTTTTTTACTTTTCTTTTATATTTTTTAATTCAAATATTCAAATTAATAATCCTACTAATAGGTATAAAAAATGTGAATGTTTATGTGCTTGGATAAATTTGACAAACATATAAATAACAATCTATTTTAATACTAAGTCCACCTTTTATCCTTATAACTACGCAGACGAAGTCGCGGGCACAAGCTAGTGTGATAATAAAGTGGTATTGTGGGGCTATTGAAGACAAACACAGAAGTTATTTAAAGTATTAAGTATTATTATTATTATTACTTTTAAACATTTTTATCGCCTATAGCTTTGCCATTTGTGGACCGATTAGACTCATATTCTTAAAAAATGTGCTTAAGATTTTCTACAAATGAATTAAACTATACATCTATATATATAAAAATCAATGTGTGTTTGTATGTTTATATGTTTGTATGTTTGTTTGTGCTTTATAGACGGTTAAACGGCGGGCCCGATTTCCTTGAAATTTTCACAGAATCTTTCTGTATGTCTGGAAGGAACTATAGGCTATACTTTGGTTTGAAATTGTAAGTGGGCGGGGTGCCACGCCCTATTTAAGAATAAGTATTAAATATTATATATCACGAAAGTTAATGCAGCTAGAGTCTTCAAATTAAGTACGGTAAACTTTAACATTCACACGAACATTTGGGTAAAAAATGGGCGTACTTGCAATAGTAGGCGTGGCCACATGAATTAGATTAGAGTATTAAAATTTTGCAAGAGCAACTTTGACACCCAAATGAACATTAAGGCAAGAAATGGGTGCATTATCAATAGTGGGCGTGGCACCTACCATATAAATTAAATACTAAAATTCGTACATCTGGAAAACGATATCGATTAGAGTACTAATTGTGCAAAAGCAACTTTGATATTCAAATAAACATTTATGGAAAAAATGGGTGCATTAACAATAGTGGGTGTGGCAGCTGCCATATGAATTAAATACTAAAATTCGGGGTGGCGAAGCACACCGGGTATTAGCTAGTATGTAATATTAACAAACAGTTCTGTATATTATTCGAAGGCTGGAATTTTTAAATTACGTATGTTTTTATAAAAATATATAGAAACAAAAATATGAAGTTGTGTTTTTTCCTTATATCTGATCACGCAAGGACAAAAGGATAAGCAGACATCACTCAATTGGATTTCCTATCCATAAGGTTTTAGCACATACATATATGTTTTATATGATTGCAAACTAGGAACATCAACTATTCGTCTTTTTTCAAAAACCGGGTTTCGAATATTCCAAATAGTTGCTATTTAAAAAATCCGGTTTACGGTTAAGTATTTAAAAATAACCGGTTAATTGGTTTTGTTCGAATAAATAATAACACAAAATCAAATTATTTATTGTAATAAGAAGTTAATTTATATAAAATCAAAACAGTTCACAGTCATGACAGATATTTTTAAAGAAATTCTGCTACATTTATACATTTATACATAGAGATGCATATAAACATACATATGCATTTTCTTTAATAAAATAATATATGCGTATGTACTTAACAACTTGACATATGTGGGACCACATTATTCAATTAAAACAATAATAATCAAAAATTTTGTCTTCTTTGTTGCTTCTTTTAAAATTATCTTTTAGAAACAAAATCCAGTTTAAGTGATTTAAAGTATGTTTATCTATTTATTTATTTTTTTTTGTTTTGTTTTTATAAAACTTTTATAAAACTTTTACTTAGTTTACATGTTGGACTTATAGAATATAGAGCACCAAGTAATTTTTGTAGCCTTTCAGATCACTTATGACACTTATCTAAATAAAACAAATCATCAAAAACGTGTTCTTGATTGATATGATTGACGCATTTTAGAGTGTGCATATATTTAATAGTACTGTTTAGCTCATAACAATAATCGGTTTATTTGTACCAAAATAACTGGTTTATTCGATATTCGAAAAAATGGCATATAAATATATTCAGCTTCGACGAAACTAAAAAACCCGGTTAAAACAGGTCAAATAATAATCGATCGATCACCCTATTGCTAACTAATATTGCATAAATTTTAAATAGAATGACAAAGATATACCCGTGACACCCATAGTGAAATGTGGAATATTTAAAATCCATTTTACTCAGAACAACATTATTTAAGTTATGACACTTTTGTAGTAAATGAGCGATATGCATTCAAATAAATAAACTGGCAAAAATTTAAAAAAAAAAAACTTTTGTCAAGGTTTGCCAAATATCGCTGGATTTGAGCAAATATTAACGGATTAAAAGTAAGCCATTCATTATTAACAAATCAATTGAACAGTGCACACGTTTTACGTCCCAAATGGTTTTTGTAAAGAAATTTAAACTTTTCAGCAGAATGCGCACTTCATTAATGGTGACAATTATTTGTAGTAATCTGGGCTTAAGTTGTAATGCCATTTCCAATATTATTACCAGCACATCTGTCACACGATCCAATGAAGTTGTATTAAGGAGAACACCAAAATTTTTCAAAGAAAACTGTTTATGTGCAACGCAATGGCAGTGTGAATGTTGTGCCAAAGTCAACAATGACCTACTTAACATACATCAAAAATGTAAGTGTTTTAATGATCGCAATTAAACAATAATTTTATTTATTTTTTTTTTATTTTCTTGAACGACACACACAGTATGTGCCGATTGGACTGTATTTTCAAATTCATGGAACATACAGGCCAATTTACGTTTAAATGAAAATGTCTTATACACAAACACATTTTCCGCCTGGAATATACCACCATTTTGTGTTCCCATATGGCCACAAATAGCTTTGACAGGATGTATTCAAATGCACAGCATAGCACAACACGAATTTAATACATTGCATGGTTGTGCTAATGTGACTATTAATTTTATAACCTTTAATTTGGTCAATTGGCAAATGGGTTGCATGGATATTGGTACGGGAGGTATACAATTTGTTGAGCCGGACCATCAAGTTGTTAGCTCTACCTCTACAGAAAAACCACCAGAAATTGAATTGGAAACAAGCGATTTCTTGAAAGTGGCCTCTACCTCCATAAGCAACGAGGAGTTTAACGAACCCTCAACAACGATCCGTCAAGATTCGTTGAGTTATTTAAGAAGTAGAAACTTTTGAATCAAATAAATAAGAACATAATAAAATTAAATTAAACAACGATGGCCACAGGTAGAAAGGCCCTAATTCAAATAGTAGTTGTAACTTTACGGGAGAGGGTAAAAACGTAATAGAAACTGTATTATCATAATGTAATTTCTTTTGTAAAATTGCTTGTAAAACTTTTATTTTTGATACTATTGCATTCAAGTTTTTTGGCAAGATGTATTTGTGTCAACTGAAATCACTGAAAAACTTAATTTCGAAAAAAAATACTAGTTAGTGCCTCTACCTGTGACCATTGAAAAACATTTTAAGAGATTATAAATTTCATAGAAAATCAGTTTTATAAAGCCTTTATAAGCCTCTGATAAATTTTATCAATAAGGATTAAATACGTTATTTTATCGTATGAGAGTTATATTATCCTTAACAAGCTAACATAATACCATAAATGAAGAAAGTGTGTCAGTAAGAAAGCACTTTTTGATTCAAAAAAACACGTATTTATTTATTGGATTATAAAGAAGACATGCTGCGATTAGGGGTGAAATAAAATATCCATTTAACTGCCACCACGGGTCTAGTGACAAGCCATTACAGTTTTTATTACATTTTCACTGTTTTTTTCACAGAGATGTGGCTGTATCTCACTGATGCCGCGTTTAATAACGGATTTGAGCTCAGGAATTTTTTCTGGTGTATTCGCAAAAGCCCGGAACTTTACAAAACTCCAAAGAAAAAAATCGCATGGCGTTAAATCGCATTATCTTGGTAGCCCGTTGACATCAGAATTTCTTGAGATAATTTGTTCTGAAAACCGTTGCTGTAATGTCATAAGCGATGTGGCAGGTGCTACCGTCTTACTGAAACCACACGTCGTCCAGACCCATTCCGTCCAGTTGAGGTCTCAAGAGCTCCTTTATCATGTTCCTGTAATTGCGGTTCTTTCGTAAAACATTCCATCTATATCTATATTTATTTATTTATTTATTTTTTTTATTTTATTTATTTATTTATTTATTTAATTACAGTTTAACGTGACTGACTGACTGACTGACTGACTGATTTATCATCGCACAGCCCAAACGCAAAGAGCTAGAGACATTAAATTTGGACAATCGGTGCCTCTTTTGATGTATAGCTCCACTAAGAAGGAATTTTTGGAAATTCGTACTTTAAGAGGGTAAAAAACTAAAAACGATACAAATAAAATTGAAAAAGAATTATAATTTGCACAAAAAATAAGCTGACAGGTGTCTGGCCTTTTTTGGAATTTTCAACCCCTAAGGGGAAAAAACGGGTAAAAACTGTAATTTGGTACTTTTTTGGTGCCGTATGTAACTTCCAAACACATATAGCTAGGAAAAAAATTTAAACTGTTTTAAGTAATCCGCGAAAAAATATTAATAAGAATTCGGCACTTTTTTCAAATTCGCATGTATAAGGGGTAAAAATTGTCCCTTTTTTTGTACTTTTTTTAAAAGAAACTTTTCCGATATTATTCAATGGGACAAAATTTGATCATTGTTACTGCCTAATAGAATATGGACAAATATTAAGGTGAAATTTTTGGAAACTTTTTTAGGACAAAAAAGGTACCAAAAAGGGCAAAATTCCGGAAAATTTATGTAATTCCTTATTTGACGGCCAATTTTCACAAAATTTTTAATTGGGATTTCACTAGACATAAAAAATAATGTAATTTAATAAAAATTTAAACACATTTATAACAGGGTAGAAAGGGAAAAAACGGTAAAAGATTTTGGTACTTTTTAGAACATAATTACTTTTATGTAAAAAAGAGTAGATTTACTGACTTTAAATCATGTCTATAAAAATATTTTGTTACATAAATATTTGAACATTTTAAACTTGGAATTCGGAACTTGAACCAAAAATGTACTTTTTCGCATTTCTATGGTACTTTTTGTATTTTCTGCGTTTATAAAGGTAGAACTGTAAAATAAAGGACTATTGATTCCAGATATGACTAAAAATGTTATGGGTGACCAAAAAGGTACTTTTTTCAATTGTTATGATACTTTTTGTATCTTCAACGTTTGCGAAGCTAGAATTTTGAAATTAGTGACTATTGATACAAGGTGAGACTGAAAATGTTATGGTCGACCAAAAAGGTACTTTTTTGAATTTTTATGGTACTTTTTGTATTTTCTACGTTTATGAAGGTAGGATTGTACAATCAAGGACTTTTGATTCCATGTGAGACTAAAAATGTTATGGGCAACCAAAAAGGTACTTTTTTTGAATTGTTATGGTACTTTTTGTATTTTCAACGTTTGCGAAGCTAGAATTTTGAAATTAGTGACTATTGATACAAGGTGAGACTGAAAATGTTATGGTCGACCAAAAAGGTACTGTCTGAATTTAAGATGATATTGAAGACACAAAAAAAAGAGCCGTTCCGTATTTTTATTGTACTCTTTGCATTAACGTTTTTAAACATGGATTCTTAAAATTAGTGTTTTTTGATCCGAGGTCTAAAGACCAAAATTACTTTTTATGGACGACCAAAATTACTTTTTCTCTTTTTTATATTTTGTATACATCGAATTCTGAATGTAGGTAATAATAAACCAAGTGGAAGTGTTCGTGAAGGAAAAAATGTTACTTTTATTATTTTTATGGTCATTTTTGCTAATTATAAATCTTAATTTTTGAAACTCAGTAGCATTGATCTTGCTTTTAGTTAGGAAATATATGCCCGATATATCTTTCATACTTCTAAGTAAATTGAATTAGAGATACAAATTTTTATAAATTGAACCAAAAATATTAAATAATTAAAAATAGAACTTGAGTATTCAATAAATAGTAGAAACTGCGCTATCGAAGTAGCGAGTTAAATGCTAGTTTTTTATAATCGCATTAAATATATGCGACAGTTGTCAAATTTTTTAGTTGTCACTTACACAAAAAAAAACTGACTAAAAAAATAAGACTCTTATTGAGACATCCTCCTTAACCCCTACAATATTGGCATCAAATAAAAGAGCTTGACCAGTAGAGTACATTAAACTATTAAAAGGTGTAAAATCCAAAACAGCGCTTCAATAAAATTCGATCCTTTTTAAAAAATGCCATACAAGTCATTGTTTTGAGCAAAATGCATTGAAAGAAAGCAAATTGAAAGCAATGGAAAAAATAGAAAATGTTTCTCTGGTATAGTCATACAATCTCGTAATATACAATCTCGCAATAAATTTATTGGATAAAAAGGGCTAATATCGATTAAGCCATAAGAGAATTGTTCATTATTATGAGATTAAATTTAAATTACAATATTTTTAAGTTGATATGAACCCTTCGTGTATTCTGTAATCCTTCATAAAAATATAATAATACCTTATGTATGTATAAAAAATTAGAAGACATTATGACGTGCTTCTCAAAATAAAATTTAAAATTTAAATTTATTTTCATGTAAATGGTTTTTTATTTTAAAAATTTTTTATTTTAAAAATAAGAGTATATTACACAATAATCTAAAAAATACTTTAGCAGATATCAATACAAACAAATAAAAAATATCTACAAAAAAATAAAAAAAGCAAACTGAATTTTTTTTTTTTTTTTGTTTAAAGAAAAATTAAAAATCGAGCTAACATGACACTGAACACAAAATTAAAAAATTTATGAAAATATTAAAATACCAAAATTTGCACAGGAAAAAATAATTCCAAACATATTTAAATAATTTTGATAACGAATAAAAGTTTCAAGATTCAAGTATTTTTATATTTCATGAATAACAAAATTTTTTATGTGAGATTTACAAATCATATTTTTGTATCTGAATGCACAATTTTATAATAGATTAAACTTTGAAACATAAAATTATTGAATATGCAGCTTCTGTAATTTAAATAGGATTTTAGTTGTTGTTTTTTTTTTCCCGTGCATGTTATAAATAAAAGTGTTTCAATAATATCAATAAAATTCTGTAAATAAATTATTTTATACATATGTTATAACTAAAGTTATTAGTTTTATTACTTTTTAAATTAAATAATAAAATAAGTTAAAATATTGAATACAATTTTTAAATATTTAACAAAATATATGTATTTATCGCATACAATTTAGAATATAACGTAATTTCTAAAATTATTATTGTTTTAAATTAATCGGCTATTGCAGTATAGGGTAGACTGCTGTGTTTAGGTTTTGTTTTATTGATAAAAACTTTTATGGCTCCATTGAAATCAGCACTAACCATGACATAACCGCAACCTTTTTTATGCTGTTCAACCAAAGGATCTGGTTGATTATTTGTTTGCTGTAAGAGACAGTGAAAGATAGAAATTACGAAATTATTAAACTAGTCAATGCATTAAAGAAAATGTTATACGTTTTTTTTTTGTGCTCAATTTTTTAAGTAAAAAAAAAACAAAAAAATATTTCCCACTATTACACACTGCAACTTTAAATTTAAAAAACAACCTTAAAAATAAAAACTACCTTTTCATTAGATATTTCATCCGGTTCTGGTTTAATAATGGCCTCAGGGTGTGGAGCAAATATTGCACAAGTAACTGTAGCGTTATGGGCTTTAATTCCCTCCCAAAAATCACTTCTATCACGGCGTACCTAAAAAAAAAATCATCTTAAAAATATAATTTTACTATTTAACCAAAGAAATTTTGCTTACCGAGCTTAATTTTGAATAATCATGATTTGTTTTCCATATATAGATGCATTGATTCTCGGAACCTGCTATTATGTATTTACCATCATGACTGAAGGAGGCCTTAATTTGCGATGAAGCATTTAGGTAACCCTTATATTTGCACGACAAATTCAAGTCTCTCAAATCGTATAATCGTACACGACTATCGTTAGATGTAACCAAGATTTTATCTTCACCCGGCATTGGTTCAATACCACTTATCTTACGACCAATTCGATTCTTTCCACGTGTCGAACGTACATGTATCTGAGTATGGTATTTCAATTGATCGGTGTTGTAAAAAATGCAGCGGCCATCATATGAACCGACGACAGCAAATTGACCGTTTTGACAGAAATTGGCTGCCGTTATAAGTTTTGTTTGACCATCAACTTCATTCCATAAGGCCACCTTTTTATCGGGTATATTCCAAAGACGCAATTTACCATCTAAGCTGCCACTGAGAAAGTAGCGATCATCGCGAGGATGAAATGCAATAGCCGTTACAAAGTCAATGTGCTGAAAACAGCATAGACACTCTTTACGCGAAATATGCCACAAACGTACAGTTTTATCCATGGAACTCGAGAGTATAAAATAGTTTTTCGACCAGGAGACATCCAGCAGATCTGATGTATGGCCAATATATGTGCAAAAAGATTTAGGCATAAATGGACCTGTGCATTTTTCAGCTGCTGTTGCCATCGCAATAGCCTCTTCTGCTGATTGTTGAGATACTAACGATTCTTGCGAAGGTGTGGGTGAAGATTTTTGATCAGCATTATATTTTGTACGCATATCCTGCAATTACAAAACAAAATTAATAACAAATATTTTGTACTAATTATCGTAAGCATACTTGGAAAAATGGATAGGCATCTTTGAGAACCCAAATACGCAATACTTTGTCTTGGCCTGCAGTGGCTAGTAGACGACCACAAGAACTGAACTTCATACACCAAACAGCGCCGGTATGTTCGCCAGACAAGTCCTGAAAAGTAAAAATTGCTGCAATAACTAAAAAAAAACAAGAAAAAGAGCTAAATTCGGCTGTGCCGAATCTTATTTACCAATACAGTTTGTACTATTATCTAATGACAATAACTGGGACCAAAACTTGTTTAGAAAATCGACAATTTAAACTTTTAATTGACATTTTTTTTAATGTTTTCGCCGATATCTTTGTCGGTAATTGATTCATTGAACCAAGATTTTCTGTAAATGTTGCCAAAGGTATACGTAACAAACGTTGCAAAAAGTTCCATAGTATATGAAAAATTTGACTTTGGGTGAAAAACAGAGGCAATCGTGTTCTTTCGCTCATATCTCAGACCGTTATATATTCACATAACTGATTTTCAATAGCAAAATTCTCAAAAGCATATCTGATAAATTAATACCATAAAAGAGTCTAAAGTATACGTGGTGCTCTAAAAAAGTTGATTTCAACATACATACGGACAACAAACTTAGCTAAATGAATTCCTCTATGGTAAAGTATTCACAATATATATATGTTTTATAATGTTTTATAATAACACGTAAAACTTAATTATGCAGGATTCATAACATATGTATTATATTTTCATTTTAATAGTACATCTTTAATTTGTTAACAGTTTTTTTATTTTCTTTGAAAATGAAGTTTAGCTTTTCTTTTTTTCATTTAAAAAAATGGGCAGCTGATGCACATTGATTATTCAATAAAGGTTTTGGTGAATGCGTTCCATAGGTAAATTAGGTACCATACGAATTGAACCCAAAAGACCTTAAAATAAGATTTTGCATGTCCGAAATGCCAACTGAATGCTATTTTTGCCCCAAGCATTGCATGCGATGAAAAATTAATCAATTATAATAACCCAAAGCATTAGATATCGTATGTGAAGCTCGTTCAACCAGATGAATTGCCACTAAAGTCAATATCCATAGCTCTAAGGTAAATCTATGTATTTGGTGGAAACAAAAGGATTCTATCCATTATGACCTTCTGATATTTGGCCAGACTATCACAGGAAATCTGTACGCAAATGATTCCTTTAAAGCGAGCATTGCCCGAAAAATTACAAGAATATGCGGTCAGACATGAAACCGCTACACCACATGTCACAATACCGGTCAAAACCCCGTTCAAACTTAGACCTTGGATTGATGCAGAAAGCATTCACTGGCATACGCTTTACTTCAGAAGGAGGGGCATTCGAACAATATCGAAATTTTACTTGAACGTGCGAATACTCTGTGGTTTAGGTATAAAGATTCCAATAACAATTTTATAATTTCTTAAGCAATGCCATAAATTGGCTCCATGTTTTCCGAAATCAGCTTGATTCGTTTTTGGCCTCAGTTTTTTTTTAATTAATTTATGGTCTACAAATGTATCACAATAAGAACTAATATTTTTTCTGGAAATCCATGGAAACGAAATTAGGAATTTGTATGTAAGTTCCGTTCATTTATCTTAAATTTAAACTATGCATGTTCCAATATTAATAAGGCAGTAAAGATTGGAAGCTTGGGGTCGAATTGCAACGAATTGTAAAATCGTTTTTGTTAATTTTCAACTTATTTTAAAAGATTTTAGCTTATTATACTTAACCAGCTAACTCAATTTAATTTTTTTTATCAAAATGGTTCGAATTTTTTATATTTTAACCTTTGGTTTATATTCAAACAACTTACTTGAACGTGTTGTAATTTTGTAAATTCATACGGACCCTTGTTGGTCGAAGAAGCTTTAATTTTAATATTCTGCTCCGGATTCATAACGTCCACTATATCGGCCACATCTTCCTTGTGACGAGCATGTGATACCTCCGAGGCCAGTGATTTGGCCTTATCAACAGTCTTACGCATAGTAGAGCCGAAAAATCTTTTAATTTTTGCTGTTTTCTTTTTTAAACGACTTCCATCTTCTGTTTCACCTTCTTCCTCATCCTGCGGTTGACCCTCGTTACTGGGCGGAATGCCAATAACACTTTCATCGTCCGATTCCTTTTGTATAACTTCAAGATGTGATGTTAGTTTAAGTATATGCAACGATAATGGATTCCAACCCTCGGGTACTGGTGGTGGCCGCACCTCAGATAATGGCATCGTTTCACCAGTCTCTAAGTTTTTAACCGGCACTTGTTCAAGTATTTCGAAATCCGTCAATTGCTTACCCGAATTTGTACGTATGCGTACATCAATATTCATTTGTTTTAAAACATCTTCATCGCCTGCCGATTTACGACGTTCCTTATCACTACTGCTACGATATATTAGAGATGGATACCTGTAGGTGTTTGAAAAATAATTATATGAATAAATTAATAAAATTTTATTGTGGTTATTTTTAAACAACTATGAGACTACACAATGAACTATATGCAACTAGAATTTAAAATGAATTTATTTGTTGCCTTCATTACAATTTTCTGAGAAACGTCACACAACGGTGATACTTCTTTTTCAACAGATTGTGAACAAATTATATGGTTGAGATTGATTCGAAAAGAAAGGAAAGCTAACAAAACTATAATCTGCAATTCTTTATGTAAGATCAAAGGCGACAAATTTAAAGTCAGAATTTTCACTTTCTTTTTTATAATACAAATATAATTAAAAGTTAAAAAAATATTTAATAATTCAATATACAGGGTGGACCAAAAGTCACGCCTGCGTGTAAAAATTGAATAACTTTTTTGTTTATTAATATTTTTTATTTTTTTTTTTTTTAGATTTTATTCATCGATTCGTGTTACACCACCATGCAAAATTTAACGACTGAGCAACGAACGAAAGTGGTAGAGTTTTACTTTTCCAATGGGCGCTCAATTTTACTGGTAATACAGTAACGGTGAATGGGGACAGATATCGCGCTATGCTTAATAATTTTGTACGCCCTGAGGCAGCCAACAAGTGGTTTCAGCAGGATGGAGCAACAGCACACACGGCACGTGCCACAATGACGCTTTTAAATGAAATTTTTGACGACCGAATTATCTCGAAAAATTCAGAATATAATTGGCCAGCACGTTCACCGGATTTAACTGCCCCTGATTATTTTCTATGGGGTTATCTCAAAGAACGAGTGTATGTAAACAAGCCTCAAACTATAGAGCAGCTAAAGAACAACATCGAAGCTGAGATCAGGGCAATAGAGCCTGAAACCTTGCGTGCAGTTATGCAAAACGCCTGTTTAAGAGCCCAATTGTGCATCGATGAAAATGGTGGTCATCTTTCTGACATTATTTTTCATAATTAAAATTTAGGTCATACAAAGATAATATTATAATTAAAAAAAAATTTAATAAAAAATAATAATAAACAAAAAAGTTATTCAATTTTTACACGCAGGCGCGACTTTTGGTCCACCCTGTATTTGATATTGTGTTTCAATTTCTATTTTAATTTGTCGATTCTGAAAAAATGTAAATATTAGAATTTCTGCAACTGAGAAACAGAGCGGTAAAGTACCAGAGAGTACAATACCAAAGATTGCTGCTAAAATTAAAATCTATTTTAATATTTATTGCATTAATCAAATTTGCAGATTTTAAAAAGTTACAAAGTTTAAGAAAATTTCGGCTAACGATCATGTTATCTTGACTTAAAAAGTTATTAAGATACGAGTATGTACATAAATCCATTACCAATAAATATAATGTGCTACTAAAGGTCTAACAACAGAAATATGAATACCCAAAAAGTTTGAATGTAAATTTATTAAAAAAAAACACATGGCAATACTTTTTTGCAGCACAAGATTTTTTTATCCACTAAATACATTCATACATATACTAATAAGATTCTAAGAATATTAATCGGTTTGTTCAAATTTACTATAGTTTTCGCATTATGGCGTTTTATAGAGAATATAGTTGGTTGTACCACATATGTAATATTCATCACAACTCTGCAACACCTTACTCTTAATTCGGCAATTAAATTACTTACAAATTAAATCTATGAACATTATTTTTTAATCAGTTTATTATCTTTGCAGATATTAAAAAATTTGTGGCAAAAAACAATAGTTTGTTAAAGAAGAAAAACGATTTTATTACTGAGGTATAAAGATATGTATCTTACACATAAAATGAGCTATAATTTACTTAAAACGATTCGTATGTTTAAACTTTAATCACAATTAAGTTAAAGCTACAACAAGCAATTCTGATACTTTTTTTGTTAAAGCGATTATTTAGCAAATTAAAAAATAATTTAGGGAAGACTTGCAGAAAACTTAACTTCGGAATTAAATTTCTTTTAACTAAATCATACAAAGGGTTTTTGAGTTATGCTGAAAAATATGGTGCCAACAAAACCTCTAATGAAATCTGGAAATAATTTAAACAAACCAATTAATACGCTAAGAACAAAACCAGTACCACAGCAAAAAAAAAAAACCTGCGGCTTGTGTAATCGATTTCTTTTAATGTTTCATTAATTTTTGACAAAAAACATATTTTGATATGCCAACATACATATGTATAATATTATCAATAAAAAGCAATGAGTGAATCAAATATAATTTTAGCTTTACAGTTTTGAAAATAAACGTTATATCACCAACTTTATTTTTAAAATCCACGGTCTATTTACTAAAGTTGTCAATTTATAAACAATAAAAACGTCAATTAGATTGCTGTAAACAAAAGGGAGATTTTTATGGTTACTGAAAATTATTTGTTATAGAAAAAGAATTTAATTGCAAATATTAGAATATTTCAAAATTTTTTCGTTTTTTTTTTTTTAAATATTTTTAATAATATTTTCTTTAAATAAATTGAATTTTTATTTTGTCGAACTTTTCTGTTTAAACTAATATTTAAGTTTTAATCGGGCTTGAGTTCATATTAACATTCTTTATTTTGACAAAGAATTTTTAATTGTGATAAATGAAAGAATAATCTGAAAGTTATATTTTTACCGACACTAGCCGAGTGGAATGCATTTTCGAAACCAGCTACGATTTCATCGTCAGCACTCTTGGATCGGTGGTTACATGTTGATTGTAAATATCATCTATTTAACTTCCGGGACTTAAATTAATTAAATTCGGTAACTACTTTAGTTTTTCCTTTTTCATATATTTTTACCACAATGAGTTAGATTGAAATTTTTTTATCACACCTTGCAAGAAAATAAGAAATTAAACATTTGTTCTATCAAATCACCACTTTTAGCACAAAATATTCATGTTCATATTCATACATACATATATGTATATGTATGTAGTATCTATGTAGCTATGTATATGGTAAAATTGTAATTGTGAACTTTTTAACCTTTTCATCGCAATTAATTCGAGTGAAACAAAACTTTTTTTTAAATTTCCAATAAGTATTTTCTTTGTTATTGTAACAGTTCAATTATTAGTGCAGAAAGCTAACATACCTGGTAGCACTTCCTAAACTATTCGAACCAGTGCCAGCCAATTTAGGTCTATGAATATTTTCATTAATAATACGCTCAATACGCTCAATTTCCTCCTGAGAGGGTCCTTCAGCTTTATTAGATGCTTCATCGCGTGGTTTAACCACATAACCACCTTGGGTGGCTTTATAAAGATTTAAACTTTGTGAAGGGTCAATGGAACTACAAATGAAATTTTTTATTTATGGTAATTTTTTTATATTTTTTTCGCTTTTTAAGGTTTTTTTAAAAAATCACATACCTGACACGACCAGGAGCAGAATTACTTTTAGCCGAATTCGACGGACTCGGTTTGGAGTAAACCGAAGTGGAACTATTACCTAAAGAATGTGACATGCGATTAATGGAACCGCCAACAGCAGGAGTGGTGACAGGACGCGTTTTGCTTGTAGAAATTTGACTTAAAGATGTGCCCGAAGCTGAAACAATTGTATTGTTGGAAGCGTGTACAGATGAGCAGGCAGAGGAAACATTACCGCCTAAGGCACTAATACTACTAAATACTCCCATTGATGAGGTCATATTTGTTGATGTTGTAATATTTCCACTGCCTCCATCTAGGCTACAACGTGCCATACGTGCATTTTGCAAGGAACTAGTTTCATTCCAACTTTTTTCTATTTCTTTAACCAAGTCATCACTTAATTTCTGTTGGACATCACGTACACTTTTAACAGATTTTGTATCACTGTCAGTATCGGTATCGGCAGCCGCCAAACGCATACCCTCATTTATATAAAACTGTTCGGATGAACTGATCGAACCCTTTTTTGAGTCTCTTTTCTTACGCCGCGGTGGTGCAATCGGTCCACTAGACGTTATGGAATCCGTAGTTTTTGAATGGGCTAATTTGGTACTGGCTATAACATCTGGTTCTTGCAATACAACTTGACTTTCGAATGGCACTTGATGCATATTACCCATACCAGTGACTCCACTAGCTGAGGATTGTTGCAACGATTTATTACTATTTGTTTCGGTAAGACTAGAGGGTAAACTTGATGATTTTATATTGACAACGGCTCCAGTTCCTGATGCAAATGGTGCAGTTGAGGATGAGGTTGATTGCGTTTGTTGCAAATATTGCTGCTGTACCTGCAACTGTTGCTGTAAGTGTTGCTGCGTCTGTTGTTGTTGTTGTTGTTGCTGTTGCAATTGTTGTTGTTGGCTGTTGGTAGTTGCATTGGCAAAGTATTCACGGTCAACACTCATTGATGATGGATCAATACTGCCAGCCAATATACGCCCAACACGTCCTAAAGATGTAATACTTTGAACACTCATAGTGTCATTTTCTACCACTTTAAAAGGATGTGTTGGACGGGCAAATACTCCATCAGTGGAACTATTCTAAATTGTTGAAATATAAAAGAAAAATTAAACAAAACAAAATGACAAATGAAAAAAAAATTAATTATTTTCCAGCGTATTTAATTGGTTGAGAGAAAAAAATATACCTGAGAATCAGGTGTTAAAGTATTTCCTGGATTTTCATCATCATCATTTTGCATGCCCTGACGCAATTCACGAAAACGATTTCTAATATCTCTAGTAGTGTTACTCTAAGGTAATTTCGTATCATATTTGTTTTTAATTGATACATTTCAAATCAATCACCATTTATCAAATTGACAAAAAAATAGAGTGTGGTAGTTGAGGTGTATAATGTAGGAAAGACAATCACATAGATGATTCACATGAAAATAGAAAATTAAAAAAAAATTTATATTGATCCTGTCCAAAAAAAATATAATATCCTATAGCGACTTGTTTTATATCGTAAATTATTTTTTAGAGCGGGTATCTTTAAATTCATATAAGTGATTAATATAATGACTAAGCGAAAAAGTTTTAGATATTTACAAGAAAAATCATTAAGTTAAAAAAAACATTTTGCGCTCTTTGTATGATTATGGCCAAAACGTTACAATAATAATGAAGACAATAGGCATCGGTAAACTTCGTTTCTTAGTGACACCCACTGAAGATGTTTAAAAACCATTCGAAACAACAAAAACACGTCCAAAGACATGATAAAAATCGTTATCAGAAACAAGTTTGGTGGACCCAAAGTCACCATGGGATTTAAAAATTTAATAAATTTTTCGTTTATATTCAGAATTTCAGAATTTCTCTAAAGTTAGACCACGTTCTAATTGCACTGCGGTAAATATTAAACATGCAGAACAAAGTGTTCACAAAACACCAGAAACATCTTCCATACGTTCTGCTCAGCTAGAAAAAGGTCGTACATCACTACAGCACATTTAAAAATTAAAATTTACTGTTGTTCCCATATATGTTGGAATTAGTGGAATTAGTAGTTGGAATTTATTTTGCATTTATTAACCAGAAATGAAATCAATTTTATTGAAAATTAATGAGTTGCGAAGCTGATTTCCATTTAAATAGCTTTGTTACATTTAAGATATATAATAATAATAGCATTAAAAATTAAAAGTGTCATTAATACTATAAGTATAAATCATTGTAATTATTTTGGCCATTTATTTTGCTTACCGATTATTATAAAATAAATAAATAAATAATACAATAAATAAATGTAGGTTTTGGTGTTCTTAAAATCCGAGAGCCATTTATGAACGCTAATTGCATCCTATTGGTGTATATTATAGAGTGACATTACATTTAAAAATATCATTGGGACTTACTTCTTCAAAAATGATGATGAAAGTACTGAAACCGTAAATGGAGGGCAATATCGATGTACATATGACAGAACATTTTCGACATCCTGCTCTTGAAAACAGACCATAGTTGTGATCTCAGCCGGATAGAGCTACACACTGCCCGAGACACAATGACAAATTTTTAAAAAGCGAATGATTTCCAGAAGTTCGAAAATTAATTGGCCAGCTCGTTTGCCAGCACACGGCAAACTTAAGACCAACATTGTTTTGGAAATTCGAGCGCTTTAGCCACAAATTTTGAAAGATGTTATGGAAAATGTTCTAAAACGAGTCCATTACTGCGAAGCTTCAACGGGGGTCTTATTAGAAAAAAAATTTCATTTTGCATATTTTAAAATTTGAGAAAAAAAAATATACATATGTATATGTATATAGTTACAAGGTGTATGCAGTACGGCAACAACTACAACAATGTAAAAGTTGCAATAACCTAGTCAATGATATTAAAATGTCCACTCCTGTTTTTTAGAATAATAAAATATAATAACCCAGCAAAAAAAATTCCACTTGGGCCGAATTACAGCATTCGAACGTGATCGAAATTGTCAAATTCTTATTAGAATCTCTATACCTAAAGCACAGCGAACTCGATCGTTCGAGTAAAATTTCGATCGTGATCGAATGCCGTAATTCGGCCCCTGGTTTAAAGTGAATAACATTTTTCATGACTTCTTAATTAATAGTACAAGAGAATGCATTTTTCATGCCTCCTTAAATACAAAATAGTTTTTTATAAATAATTTACTTCAAGATATTTGCAAATGCATCCAAAACATCTTAAACAATTCATGTAAACAAACATTATGAACTCATGAAATATGGGTTTCTTTTCATCTAATATAAATGCGTTCTATGCACTTATTAAAATGAAGTGAATTTTGTTAATATATTCATATAAACACATGCTCTCCAATTACACGTTAATGTTAAAATCATGCATATTTCACCTTAATTGAACCACTTTATTATGGGTTGAACACATGCATTCACTATTTGTTTTGTATGTCTGTTTTGCTGGGAAGTTATCAACAATGTAAAACAAGTCATTTTTTACAAACAACAAAACAACCCCTGAAGAAGTTTGAAACAGGCAAACGAAACGTTTAAAAAATTAGAACATTTGTCGGATATTCTTTTCCTCACTTTATCCGCGCTGGTCTTAAATGAAAATTCATCGACAAGCGTAAAGGTAATTAAAACAATTTCTGTGCAGCCCACACAAGTCATGCCTCTATATCAATTTACGTATAACGGCACTCTGTAATGCTTATTGTTTGAGTGATCGCTTCAGGCCGTCCTGTAACTGGAAAGATATTTTAGTACGCAACCCTTTACTACTTGCTTCCGTTGCCAATAACAACGGTAGTTTATGATCATACGGCATTAAAACTTCTGGTGATATTCAAATGCTCTAACAAAAGTTCATAAGGAGTGGCAGCGATGCCGCAATAAAGTTTTTACCTTTTTTTAAACGTTTTTGAATCAAAATAATATTTGAAAATCCTTTTCCCAAATTTAAGATTTTTTAATTTTTTTTTCTGCACACATATCACACGCCTTTTTTAAATTGTGTAAAATATAATTACTTATGCCAACTTGACACTATTTCCATAAGTTTTTTAAAGAATTGCCATTTGAATGTGAGAAAATTTTTGGACTGAGAATTTTCTGCAGAACGATTCGTTTATTTCGTAAATTTTTTTGGGTGTTTAATATTTTTTAATAATTATATTTTAATAATGAGAAAACAGAGGTTAAAGGTAAAAAGGGTAAAGTCGTTTTTGTGGGCACTCCGTGATATAAATTTCTGTGTTTATCGTGACTGATCCCACAAATGCTTCGCTTCGTTTGCCACAACTGCAAATATATAGCTTGCCACACGAGAAATATCTTGGGGAATTTTGCTTGTTTTTTTTTTTATCCGGAACTCTTCCTAAACATTAACTCTTTCATCAGCAACATAAAAATCTTGGCCGGAAAGTTGAGAAAAATTTGCCAGTACGTATGTTTCGTCATTCATCACACAACTGGTGTATTTTTTTATAAAATCTGCCTAAAATTTTTTTGCTCGTTTTTTTACTTCTAAGTTTTTTACCGAATTGCGATCTGAAACTTTCTGAACTTTATATGTCTTAGGCCCTTTGGACAAAACTATTAGAGCATATCACCGTATGCGCTGCTTTTCTGTTAGAAGTACAGTTGCTCGACTTCTTTTACCTTACCAATATACCTTGGACCTTTTTTATTTCCTGATCCAGGTTTTCTTTCAATGCTCAGGTCTTCCTTATACCATTTAATGGCATTTGAAACAGTTCGAGGGTCAACTTTCAAATGTTTTGCTATTTTTTTTTTAAGTCCATGATGGATTTTTTTTGAAAAGTTTTAATAATATTTTCACGTACTTTTTTTCCGCAGTCCATTTTGATCGTAATAACAATTGAAAATAAATGAGTTTAAAAATAATAGCATCTGGCATATACATATATAAAAGCCAACGTGATAAAAAGAAAAAATATTTTTTGCACGATTTGAGTTTTATTTAACTACAAATTTTTTTCGATGCACTCCTAAGCTGGTCTATTAAAATTTAATTGATTACAGTAAACAGTGTTTTCATTTATCATTCTCGCATGAATTCAAAATCCTTGTGCCAGCTGCCGTTACAAGAGGATTTTTCGCATGATTACCCCTTGAAGTAGTATTTTCTCAATTGTAATTTCTTCTATGCTTAAACACATTATGGCAATCCGATCGATCTAAGACAGCCGCCAGTAAGCAGCCTGCACGTAGGCTAATTTTAATTAGTATGAACAAAATATTGAATTTTATATATGTACAACAAGATTTTCTCAATCGCACTCCTTAGCTTAACAAAAAAAAATATATAAATACGAAAAATGGTTTTAAGTGGATAAGGCACCCACCTCCCCTATAAAATCAACAGTTTTCACAGAATATCCAGAGTGCTGTTATACCCAAAGAATTGTAAATTCGTGTCGGGTATTATCATAACAACTTGCAAAGTTAATCTTAAAATAAGCTATAAAATAGCAATAACCGTAACAAGTTTAAAATAAAAAAATAAATTCTAAATATCTAAAATACTATTACATATGTATACTTACATATAATCTTAAAACTTTGTGTGCTTAACTTTTATATCATTTGCTTTATTCCAACCAAAAATCGATTGGATCGGAGCAGGAGAAGTGATATCGCCTTCACCAAAAACTCATATGGTTAATTTATTTCAGGAACAATAAATATTAAAGTTTTCAATCCTGGTATTAGACATTTTAATATAAATTGTATAATTAAATAAAATAATTAGACAGAATCACAGAAAGAGGCGTGGTACCGCCCATACAAAGAAAATATATATTTTCGCTATTTGTTATAGGCTTAAAATTTTGTGGAATTGATTACGATATTAGTTTACATTTTCGGGCATCGATAGTATCAGGGCAGATAGCTTTGTTGGGGCCAGCAAAGCGGCCCGGGTTCTTCTAGTAAATATAAAAAAAGAGTAACATGACTGACTGACTGACTGACCTGATGCATCATTCCACAGCCCAAACACAAAAAGCTAGGACAGTAGGTTCATCTTCTGATGTTTAGATCAACTAAAACTAGTTTTAAGAGGGTAAAAATGGCAAAATCGGCAAGTTTATATCTACTAAACTAACTAATGTCATAATTGAACCATACCTATATTATCATAATAAAAAGAAATGACAATAATTTCCTAAATAATTTGGGTTTTATTCAAAATCCACAACGGCCCTTAAAATTTAACCACACACAAGTTATGTTTGCAAATTTAGTGAAGGAAGCATTTTCTGAGTTTATAAATCTTAAATTTGGAAACAAAGAAGCATTTATCCTGAGATAAAAGATGATAGGAGTAATAAGAAATAATTTATTAAAAAGATTTAATAAATTTGTTTAAAGGAGTAATTAGTTCTCTGCTGTGTCCTTACAGTACTTTGTTTTTAAATTATAACTAATTAGAAACAAGTTTTCATAAATTTAACATCGAACGTATGTACTTGATGGTGATTTATATATAAGATTCGGCACGGCCTAATATAGCACCTTTACTTACTCATATTACTTATTTTACGGAATACTCATTTTTATGAAAATGAAAGATATGTAAATGTTTTTGTAATATATGTACATATCGATCGATGGCTTAATATAAAAAACAGAGTTAATCCTTTTGTGTAAATAAACAAAAAATCAAATACTACCTCTTCATATTAATTGATATGAACATATATAAATAAATCCTTGAAATGTATGTACATATGTATGTATGTACATAAATGCATATGCATGACTAATAAACAATATTACTTACATTGACCTGTACTGGTTTTAGTTCAACATATACTTCTGACTTAGTGCCACGAGCACTAAGGCTACTGCTAGGACTACTAGTAGCTGGTGTAACTGTTCCAATGGGTGTGGCATCGCTATCTGAAGAGGCCTGCAGCCGTACTGCTGGTTCAGGAAATATAAATTCTTGCGGTATCTGTGAGGCATTTATCAACGATTTGCGGCTAGCAATATATAAAAATATTTTTTAAATTTTATAATAAGTTAATATATGTAGATTATTACCTAAGTGTTGACAAACGATTTGGAGTAGAGTCTTCCGCATCAAAAAACTCTTCAGAACTGTCTGAATCGGTTTCAGGCTTATTCATTTCGCGTTTTTATCTACTTTCTTTCTTTTTTTTTTGTTAAATTTTTAATATAAGGATAAAATTTAAAAAAAAAAATCTTACTGCAATTGCATACAAAAAAATAAAAACTCGTTCTTGTTTTGTAATTCTTCAATGGTGCTTCTTCTTGAACTTATTTTTTGCTTTATATTTACGTCATTTAAATATATGCATATTTTTTAAATTTATAATAAAAAACAATTTTGAATTTATTTCATTTTAATTTAAAGAAAATGTTTATATCTATTATTTGAAAAGCTACAATGACGGTAACAAGTAATATTTTTAATTTTAGCAAAGTTAAACGTCATTACAAAATAATTATGCTTCTTCTTTTTATATGAAAAAATGTATTAACATATTGATAACATATTATTCTAATAGCAGGGTTCAAGTAAAATACGTATAGCTTTTTCGGAAGGTATCACTGCACTGTATGAGCACAAATATTTTAATCCGAAAATATGATAATGATCTAGTTTTAAAAATTCAATCCATATCATTAAAATTTCAGTATAAAACTATTCTTAATCCTTATCAAAAAGGGCCACACATAATTCGAATAAAAATATATTTGTAGTTCGTTATACCGATATGATTTAAAAGTTGATTAAATATTTATTTGATTTAAATATGTTCACACAAACGTAAAAATACAAAAAGTTCAATAAAAATTCGAAAAGGCCTTTTTTTTGTCGCCAATATGCATTTTGTTTCATATCTATGTAATTTTTATTACAGTTTTTTTATTGTTAATAAAATAAATTAACTTATATTACTACATGGAATTAAATAAATTCTAATATTTAAAAACTAATATGCGAGAAATATGGTGTAAAAGCTCTCTTAGAAGTCCTGTACAAGCTGCACCAAGAGCTGCTTATATTATTTTCTGTCAGAAACTTTGAATTGCTTTTTAATGTCAGTTAATATTAAATTTTAAATAATTCTTGGTACGGAGTCAGAGTTTTTTAATTCCTTTTTATACCCTTCACCTGTGGTGCAGAAGAGTATATAAAGCTTTGTCATTCATTGAAATCAACTTTTAGAAGCAACCATATGTTCCTCAGATCTGTATGGTATGGTATGGTATCAATCTTTTGGAAATATCCGGGAATGAATCGCTATTGAAATTCAGCACAATCGCCCATTACTTTCAGATATATGAGCAAAAGAACACGACTGCCTCTGTTTTTTCCCATATTTTTACCACCAAAATTAAAAACTTTCAACCATAGAATAATTTAGGTACCTCTTTGCTACTATTTGTAGATGTAATATGCCTCTACAGATATTCGTGACAAATTTTGGATAAATTGGGCCCTAATCGGTAAATTTATAGGCAAAAAAAAATTTGTTTAAATATATATTCCAAAAATTTACAAACGTAAATCAATTTTTTTCAGCTTCTAGAGAACCGAGAGAGTCAATATTGGTATCATCTGAAAGAACTTGACTAGCGCAATATAAGCACTATAAAAACTTTACATTCATGTTGGCCGCCACTACAAAATGGCGGACAATAATTTTATATATGGGTCAAATCTGGTATTTTAAAATGTAACCTCTCGAACACCCTCAATATTGGTATCAAATGAAAGGGCTTGACCAGTAGAATACAGTTAATTGTTAAAAAATGTAAAATGGGGTTCAAATTTTGTGAACCCTATTAATATGGGTATCAAATGAAAAGGCTTGAATATTAGAATACAGATAACTACGTAAAAATTCAAAATCAAAAGGAAAAATGGCGTATAACATGAACTATAGGTTAAGCTACGATATGGGATTATACCTATGTACATGATGGTGAAGGGTATTTTCAGATTCGGCACGGCCGAATATAGCACTTTTACTTATTTTTTCTTATGTTGAGATACATTTAACAATTATGCTGTTGTGGTGTCAACATTACGTCGCACAGTGGGGTGAATGGAGTATCAAATGGCGATTAATTCATAGAAGTCGTAATATTAAAATGTAATTTTTTATTGTTGGATATTAATAAATACATAAAACCCAACATTCAAAGAAAAATCGTTGAAAAATTTTTTTTTACCTTCTTGTTTAATATTGTATTATAAATTGTACATGTATTCTAGGAGTTTAAAAAATGTATGTTTGTTCTCGTAGTTCAGTCAAAATATTTGTAATAAAATTAATATCGTCAATATATAATATAATAAAATAAAAAGAGACGAGGGATTATTTGTAAGTTGCCATTCAATCTATTCCTATGTATAGAAATTCGAATTTATATAGGTACATGTATGTATATCCTTTTAACACCCAATGGATCATAAGGTGGCAAACAGATAAACAAAATCAATTTGTTAATTAATGAAATCCACAAATGTATACAGAGTTCATATAGTCCTAAATTAAAAAGTCAAATATTAATTTTTTGTTGTAAGAATTTTTTTGTAGTATGTATGCATATTTGTTTGAGTTAACCAAATTAGATAAAAATAAAAGAGGTGTTAAATTCAAAAATTATAAAATAAAAAATTATCATTGAAGCAAAAATTACAAACAAAGACTTTTATAAAATTAGCAACATTTAATTAATATTTCTACTCCCACCAGACTGGACTTGCTCGTCAGTCTAAAGCATGGGCGCCATCTCCATGACCTCGTTCACCCTGCTCTTCATCATCATCGTCTATACCCTGAAGTAAACGAGATATAACATCGCCAAACATACCACCGAAACGATTATCAGAAGGTGACGGAGGGGCATTAGCACCAAAATGTTGTACACCAATCTTGGCCAAGTATTTTTCGAAGGAGACATCACGGTCTAATTCTTTCTTATAAAGTGTACACAGGGAACGGAATGCCTCCAAATTCTTTGAATCCATAAGACGAAACAAAAAATTAATAAAATTTAATATTGGCTGTTTAAAAGGAGCCTCTTTGCGATTTATTTTAGGATGGCATCGTGTATAAGTGGCGAAAGTTTCTTCAGCAGTTTTACGATCATCAACACTAATTTGTTGTAAAACAGCCTGAACTATGAAAAGATCCACTTCACTGTTAAAGCATTTCATTTCATTGATTTTTATTAATATACGTCCACACAAACTCCCATCACGACATAACATGTAATAACGTCTAGCTAGTTCTGTATTGCCTTCGGTCCAGTAGACTTGAGCAAGAATTTTATAAAGGGCTGGATCACCAGGGTAATTTCCAGTTACCTCAGAACTCCATTTAATCGAACGACTCTAAAATTTTTTACAAAGGTGGTAAAAAATATTTAAATACAGGATGATAAAATTACTTACAATTATAGTGTCACGTTCAACTGTTGTGGGACTTAATCTTGAAATAAGGTTACCAATACGTTCTATCCATAAGTCGCCATCCTTACAATTACCTCGTTTTTCCAAAGTATCTAATATTAGCAAACTTAAATCTGCCGCACTTGTTTCTTGTTGCTTAGCAATCAGCTTCATTGATCCCTGATAAAGTAATTCCAAGCAATCTTCATATTTTCGTTGAGCAGTATAACGAAAATATAATGTACGATACATTTGATGGGCCTCATAATAGTTGCCCGCCTCAATGGAACTATCTAATTTGGTCAAAACACGGCTAACACCGCGTTGTCCTCTTTCCGATGGTGTAGTATCAATCTCTGATTCTCTCAACATATTTGTTTATAATTTACAACTAATTCACACCAATAGAAACTATTGATTATTTATATATAGCTTTTACTTTAAGCCTTAAATAAAGTTGATATTTATGAAAGTTTTGTAAATTTCCTATAAAATTTCTTCAATTCGTGCTAAATGTCGAATAAATACTTATAATTCTTCTTCTTTTTTACCATCTGCTTATACCCCTTTCGCATTGGGCAAGTCACTTGCTCAAGTTAGTTTTTTATTTTCTTTTATTTTTCTTTGAACTTGCTTTCATGTTCAGACTCAGCAACTGACTTGCCCAAGTTTCGTTCTCTTTTACTTATTATACTCTTCACACAGTGAAAAAGGGTATATATAGGTTTGTCATTCCGTTTGAAATTTCTACAATTATCAATTATCTACACATACATACAAACGTGGTATACTGGTTAGAGTGAGCCAAAAATTTTTTTTTATTTTATATTTTATTAAAATTTTTATTGTTTTATTTTTAATTTTTCTTTTAATTTATTTTTTTTAAGCACATAAGTAAACTTAATGTATAATATTACAATGGGATGTTTTTATATATGTATGTTTTGTATGTACGTTTTTCATATGAGATAAATGGTGACATAAACAATTGTTGTTGCATGACAACACGTTGTGAAGGGTATATAAGATTCGGCATGGCCGAATATAGCACTCTTGTTTGTTTTTATTACTCTTTTGTTTTTGGTTTCTCAACAAAAACTTGCTCGTACTTGCCGAGTACAGGCAAGTGTGTACTCAAAAATGAGCAAGTTTCTTCCTCTTAACCCGACCTTACCCCTTTTGCCTATAAACACAACACTTGCGCAAGTCACTTGCGCAAGTGACTTGCCTAGTCTGAAAGCCGTGTTATCTATGTAAATCAAATTCAAATGATAACAGACAAATCATAGGTATTTTTGAGGGGATTTTACGAGATTGTGTATACAAATTTTGTTTGAGGTATTATAGAATTTTTTGGAGATAAACATTTTTCTTTTAAATTATATTAATAAAATCTAATATTTGTATTATAAATAGTTTGCATGATTTTTTATTCATTTAGAAGAACATCATTTATGACAAGTTATTTCGTTCTTAGAATGAAGAATTATTCACTATTGACTTAGAAATCCTAAGTGTAAATTACTTTGCACTACTTTAATTTTTTTTGCTGCGAATTGTTCGATGTTTTGCTTTAATTCTAAAACCAGGGTACTCTCAAGTCATATTTATTCATCAGATAGTCTTGATTCGGCAGCTGAATATTTTTTCTTTACTTATTTTAAACTTTAGCTGTCAAAGTCCATATATCGGGTGTCCCAACTAGAACGCAATTTTTAAATTTTAAATAAAACAGAGATATATAAAAAAAATCGTGAAACTTTATTATATCGTAAAGTAGACAGAATAAGGTATGGAACAATATATCGTGCAGATGGCCGCCGCGGCTTTGCTGGCACACACGTGATCTTTTAATGAAATTAATGAAAAATTACCTTTTTGCATAAATGCTGCGGTATTTCATTAATGCAGCGTCCAATTTCCTCTTTTATGGCTTGAGTCGTCGTCGGCTTATTCGCGTAAACCACCGACTGCAAAAAACCCCAAAGAAAAAAATCTAAAGATGTTAAAACACACGATCTAGGCGGCCAATTCTGGTCTCCAAAACGCGAAATAACACGACCGGGAAATGATTGAATTGTTTCTCTGGCTGTATGACATGTGGCGCCATCTTGTTGAAATCACATGCCCTCCACATTCATTTCCTCAATTCTAGGCAAGAAAAAACTGGTTATATTTTCACGATACCGAACACCATTGACTGTTTGCGCTTGACCTGCCTCATTTTCATAAAAAAAGGTCCAATGATTCCTCCAGCCCAAAAACCACACCACACAGTGACACGTTGAGGATGCATTTGCTTCTCGTGAATGACTCGAGGATTTTCCTCACCCCAAATGCGACAATTCTGCCTATTGACGAAGCCATCAAGATGGAAATGGGATGATCGCAATTTGCGAACTGTAGCCGCAAAACTTTCACCATTTTGGTAAAACAATTTCACAATGAAAATGCGTTGTTCATTCGTGTAGCGCACCATTTTTACTAACCTCGTGCCTTCTACTAGCAAACAATAACAATTGTTCAAATGTCAAACAATGGCACTTCGAATGGCGCCAAATTTAAAAATTGCGTTCTAGTTGGGACACCCAATATAAAAAACAAATATCTCTTCTCTTTCATTTATTTCAAAAGTCATACCTTATATACAAAAAATATATTAAAAAAATTTTCTTAAAACTGGGGTTACCTGGTGTATTAATATGCCTTGGATACACTGGAAGATGATTGGAATAACTATAGGCACAGAATATGAATATTTTAACCTAGTTAATAGTCTGTGCTATAGGCTAGGTTATAATAGATATAAGGGGGACATTAGAAGGGCGAAAAGGGACTCGTGGATTAGAGTCAGTGGATTCCGTAAATGAATTGTCTAGGTTCAGACGGATTTTATTTAAGGACCCTGTAGTCCCTGGCTTTATTCAGAGACCGGACGACTTGTGGACAGAATCCAGCTCTGAAACCCTCAATTTACTTAAGGAGACTCACTTCCCGGGATGTGTTGATCCTGGTGCAGTGAGACTGTTGGATGGTGATGAACGATTCCTGGGTCTGTACTCTGGATCTGAGGTTAGGGAGGCGGTGTTGGATATGATAACCTTGGATAAGGTGACATGGGCGGTTAAGACTCTTGGGCAGTACAGATCGGCAGGGCCAGATAGTATTTTTCCGGCAATGAATCAGGGATGATCACTCCTACTGCTGGTTGAGCTACTTAAGGTTTGTGTGCTGAATGGGTACATTCCTAGGGGGTGGAGGGAGGTCAGAGTTATTTTTATACCCAAAGCGGGTAGGACTGGTCACTCGAAACCCAAGGATTTCAGATCAATTAGTCTTTCGTCTTTTCTTTTGAAGACCTTGGAAAGACTGATTGATCTACATCTGAGGACGAGAATTGGTACTGGCATAATCAGCGGTGCTCAACACGCCTATGTTAAGGGCAGATCTGTCGAGAGTGCGCTGCATGATGTGGTTGGTTACATAGAGCGAGGGTTGCTGAACAGGGAATACACCCTGACGGCGTTCCTGGATATAGAGGGCCTTTAATAATTTGAGAATAGAGGCTATAGGACAGGCACTGGTTGATCTAGGGGTTCAATCATTCTTGGTGGAACCCTGATGCTCAGAAGCAGAGTTATTCATTCGGACTGGGGAAACGAACGCCTAAGGTAACTGGTGACCAGAGGAACCCCACAGGGGGATGTACTATCTCCCTTATTATGGCTTTTGGCTGTCAACGTTGTGTTAAAGCACTTTGACAGGATGGGACAGAAAGTCGTGGCCTATGCGGATGATGTAGTTACATTGGTATCGGGCAAGTTTCTGCCGACAATTTGCGAAGTCATGCAAGGGGCGTTGGACGATCTTTTATCTTGGGTTATGAATGAGGGGCTATCATGTGAATTCCGGGCTGGTCGATGACTGTAGGAGAGCTCTACGACAGGTTTTAATGGAATACAGGTTGAGGCTATGCTGGGTGCCGGGTCACTCCAACATAAGCGGCAATAAGATGGCTGATGAGTTGGCGAGACTGGGGTCGGAAATAGTGGATCCTGATAGAGTGGAGGCGATTAGGCCTCCTTTGGGTTTCTATTTTGGTAGGATCAGAGAATGGGTTCTGAGCGAGACTAATCGAGACTGGAGTAACCGAACGGACTGCAGAGTATCACGGACCCTGTGGCCGATACTCAGTAAATCTGATTCGGATTTGCTTCTAGACAGAGATAGGGTCTGCGTGAGGACCATGTTACGGGCCACTGCATGTTGGGCAGGATGGTGGTAAGATTGGGGCGGAGCCTCTCGGATTTGTGCAGGCTGTGCGAGGATCCAGAGGAGTTGGAGACAGTTAAGCACATTATGTGCCAATGTCCCAGACTGCAGATGGGCAGGTTGAGATGGCTAGGTAGCAGATTTCTTGGCGAATTATGTGATGTCTCGAGCTGCGTACTTGAGAATCTGATAGGATACGTAATGGGAATGACCTGGCTTCCTGACTTGAGACCGGGAATGGGTCGTTTGTAGGGTCTTGGCTCTTTCTGGCATTAGTTTCTTGTCCACTTCTTTCCATTCTTTTGACTTCTTTCTTTCTTCCATTCTCTTCTTTTCGTGTTTTAATTTCTTATCTCTCTTATTACTTTTAAGGCGTCACAATGGACCGTATTGGTCTCTGGGTGAGGGTGTGAGGGTTGCTTCACACCGGCCTTACTTACCTACCTACACTTATACATGTAGCGGTGCCAGATCAGCTGATAACTTTTTTGTGTCCCAATATTTGTCATACTCCATATCGATGCCTTACTTCCTCAACCTCGTATCTTAAAAAATACGGTTTTGACTTTTTCATATCAAACGATTGTTTTATGCTTTAACTAAAAAAGATTACTATATTATTACTACTAATATACATAAATACAATCAATTCTTTAATAATTGCATTTAAACTTTTAACCAAACACCGAAGTATGAAAAGATGAACCGTTCTTTTTTGTCTCCTGAAAAATTTTATTTTTGAAGATACGAGGTTGAGGAAGTAAGGAATTGATATATAAAAAGATTTCAGTGCCAAGAGACAAAAAATTCTCTCTATCTGCGCTATCACCTTATTTGATTACACCATGTTCTGAAACACATAATTTTTTTTACAAATTTCGAATTTAGAGAGGCATTAAAAATTAAGCCATTTGCAGTATTGATTTAGATTCCTGAAATTGTTATTCACTTTGCACTTCCAAATTTTTTTGCTGGGTATATACATACTTATGTATGAAAGAATTAGCTTCTTGCATTATATGGTAACACATAAGTGAGATTTAATCTGCCTACATATACTCCCAAAGCACAGTGTTCGGTTAGAGCACTAACCACATCTAAAAGTTGGAGAAAGTTGCATTATTACGTTCAACAGTCGTCCATTGACGATGGTTTACACCTATTTAATACCCTGTAAAGCATAGCTGGCCCCATAGTCGAGATGATTATTAGTAAGTTGTCTCTTTATGAAGCGGGTTGTATTTCACTGTCCGACCAGAGATGCGATAATTGCATCCTGCGTAACATTATTTAAAGCACCCTCTATTTTAAGAAACGCAATCAAGGTGAATTTGCCACTATCGAGGGATTTAATAAATATTAAATTAAAGAAATTATTCAATCAGTTTGAAGATGAAAACTGTCCTCACTATTTGTATAAGTATTAAAATATTGCTGTATTAAATAGCCTTCGGAAGATTGTTTATTAACATAAAAAATAAGATGGGGCCGAGATGACTTCCCTGTGGAACTTCAGGTATACATATTTTTATTTACAGTCATTATAAAAAACATATTAACTCCGATCCTTTAAATAAGGACTAATCCACCAGAAATCCAAAGGTATTGAGCTACAACAATAAGTCATGGTTAATCTTGCGAAAGCTTGAGTAGGTATATAGAAAACGGTGCATCTGGTTCAGGATTTATGTACATATACATACATACGTATATTTCCAACTCAAAAATTTCTTGCAAATCCTAAGTAGCATGAGAATTATTGTCTCCGTATTCTGCTGTAGATCCGCAAGAATAATATTTAAAGCCTCCCAGAATTCGCCTCAGCTTTTTCTTATAAAGTGAGACACGGAGTTCGGCGGATTTCAAATATTTTGCAACATCCCTTTTCAGAAAGACAAAGATTGCATAGAAAATGCTTATCTATGAGAATCTCTTGATATGATTCACCATCTGGCTTTTGTTTATACCCCATTCGTATCAGAGGAACACTCCACGCCATTGCAGCAGGATCTTCATGAGTTGCGCTTTGGATTCCTAAAAGGTTTATTGAACTTGTTCACTGAGGCTTAATACAATAAACAATTATTTTCCAATCAAATGTATTTGCTAATTCATTCGCTTCAGTTTTCATACCTTCCTGATATTAATGACCCACGCCGAAGGAAGAGAGAGTACGACCGAGATCTTTCACGTGCAAATTTAAAAACGAAATATATACATATAAAGGTGACCAAAATTAACAGTATCTAGAAACCATCTAGTGTCTAATTATTTTTGAGTGCCAACTTCTTTCTGTTAAATACAACAAAACTGGGCTCGGATCCATAGGAAGGTTATTAAAGAGAATAAAATTATAGAGTGGAAATGTATATAATTTATATGTCTGAGCTTTCGCATACCTCGTGATGTACATTGGCATCAACTCCTATTATGATTGGCATATTTTTCCGGTTTGCATTTGTAATGCTTGACATAAACCAACAGTTTCATAGCCTCCATTTTCAACCTTTTCCTCTTTGTCGTCTCCTTGACAGGATGCGGGAAGATAGACTCAAATCCATAGTAGAGTTAAACAAGTCTCTCCGGAAGAGACGCCACGAATTCCTGAACGTGATCTTCCTATTCGGATCAATGAACTTATGGACCTTGACTATCTTCCAATCATGTTTTGATAAGTCAGGACTTCCGAGTCGAAGAAACTGCAGAATCTACTCTAGTTTTTATGGTTCATTCGATAAAAAAAGGGATAAATCTACATCTACGTAGAATCTCATGTATTTATATTCAATAAGTCGGTGCTGACACCATCCCAAACGTCTTCAGTGAGCAGGAATGCCTTTTTTAAAAGCATAGCAGACTTCTCATTGGAACAAGCCATCAGTTTTACGCGACTTTAAATCCATCTAAAGCCTTTCTATTAATTTTTTGTGCAAAATATCCCATTTTAAAGGAGATATGGCGCTGTCTCTCGCGGTTGATGACTTATAAGACGCTTCACTGAAGGATCTCTCTAACAACTTTGGGCGGTTTCGAATTTTTTTTTTCTAGCCCATGCGACAGTAGACTTGTAATCTGCATTAAGGAATGCAATGGGATTCGTTTTCCCATGTACTCGGTCCCCCGGGAGGTGATCCAAAGCGTGTAACAATCCCGGCATCTTCGCCTGGTATTCGGACACGTATTCTCCCAGACTCAAAAAGCAGTAAAGTTTCAATTAAATTGAGTGAACCCCATCAGTAAAATTACTAATATCACTAACCAAGCACTAATTGTGCATGGATTTATCCGCTATGAGCATGTGATGATGCCTCTTGACCACCTTCATCCGTTTCATGCACTCCATTTTCTTCTGAGTCTTCCTAAGCTCCTTATGAACGAATCCAAAACACAGCAAATTACACCCAAAGTGATACCGTGTTTCATTGCCGCCGCTTTCCTTATAAAAATGTCCAGAGGTAGCAATCCCAGTACTGACTCTATTGCCTGTACTGGTGTGGTACGCATCGCACCACATATACCAATGCAAGCAATCCTCTGAACCCCATCGATTTTCCGCTTGATTTTCACTTGAATTCAGCCACAAAACGACGCGAAAGTAGTCTCCGGTCTTACCATCGCTGCGTAAATACAATGTGCAGCATTAGATGAAATTACCCACCTACGACCGCATACTCTTTTACACTGATGCAGAATCCTTTTTACCTTCCTTTTTGTATCCTCGCCTTTACATGATCATTACAGGTAAGTTTCGTATACAACGTAGCTCCCAGATATTTAACGTTCCTGGACACATTGAAATCGGGTCCGAACATCGTTAGGAATCCTATTTCTAAACCTTTCCTTCTACGAGAAGGGACTCCATCCCTCGCTCAGTAAGGGTATATTTGAGCCTATCAAAAGAAATCTTATCAAATGGACCGATATGTCCATAAATTCAGACAAAGCTACACCGCCATTAAAAATGTTCCTTTCCACAACCCTCACCGATTCGTAAAGAGCAGTTTCCGTAGACCTTTAAGCCCATGTCCATCAGCGTATTTTCCTCCAGGAAAAATGCAAGGCAAATTGGACTGAAAGGCTTAGCATCCGTAAAGTATCTTTTCATTGCCTTGACGCAAGACAGGCAACAAATATTTCTATGGCCACAACAAGCAAAATGTTCACACCTTACTGTATTAGTGCTGAGAATATATCATCCACTCCAGCTGCCTTAAATGGAGCAAACAAAACATTGCACTTTTGAGTCCATTGAGTGTAATTATCCTTCCAGTGACTGCAGTTTCTACGTTATGGTACTATCAACACCGCAGTCTTTCCACTTTGGATGTGTTCCTTACACTGTAGCAGAATTTCCTCCACGTACTTAGTTTCCGAAGTCATATAGTACTCTTTAGCTCCTTGTTTACCTTATAATCATCCCAAGAATTTTTCTCATGTAAGGCACCTCTCATATCCCTTTTCTTGGACTCCTATTCAATACCAGTAGGTCATGACCCTCCACGAACTCTAACCCCTGTTGTCCCTGTGGTTAACATCTGTACTGCCCTAAGCAGTGCTATGAGAGTTTGCGTCATAGCCCATTACCACCGCCATACCTCTTTCAATCAATCAGATTTCTGACCTGTTTTGAAGGATGTGGGTCTGAAGGTATCATAGGGTAGATATGCAGATGCTATCAAAAATTATCCCGCACCACTGCCAATCAACACCACAGTGAAATCCGGCGAACAAATACATCTGTACAGCCCGTACACCGTAACGAACCAGAATGCATGTTATCAGCTTACAACTAGTCTCTGAAAAAACGGACATACTGACCCCACCCCCGTACCATAAAGGATGTTCTGTTCACCATTTATTGTCCTCTAAATTTAACAATTGCCTGATTAAAGCCGCAGTTGAGTCGCCCTCCTGCTTTCCTCATGGCATCCGCATCCTCTTTCGGTCACCAAAAGGAAAGCTCAGCACTTTTTCCCGCTTCAGCTACGTTTTGCAGCCTATTCAAAATGATATGTTTGCCCTCAGTAAAACTGTGAGCAATGACAATCATTTTGACTTTGTTTCGTAGCGCCTGGAGTCCATTAATTCTTAGTTTTGTCGCCTCCTATTAATTAGTTTTTGTTTCCGCCTAATTGAAAATCCAGCTCTTGGTCGATGAATTTTTGCGCGACAGAACAATAAATCCATGTACCAGTTAAGCATTTCCTACGAAACCAATGTCACCTACGTTTTTAAAGAGATTGTCCAAAGCACACAAAAGTGATGTGTTAAAAACATTCAGATGTGTTTTTTTCTAGAAATCCATCTATAGATATGCCAGTGACACATAAGGTGAGTTCACTTCCAGCTACTAAAACGAAAGTCGGCGTCATTTCTCGACCCATTTTCCTGGACAGGTTTCGCGATTCGTGCGTAAGGTTTTTTTTCGGATTTGTCGCCTTCTGAATCTGGCTCACCCATGAGACTATCTGATTTGACACCATTTCGATAGCATTCACATGTTTACAACGTTTTCTTTTCTGTTTCTGCTTATCGGTTTTATACTATGGCTGAAACTCCAAATTCACGTCGCAGTTTATAGCTCCTGCATTCGGAATATACATTTTTACCGGAGTAGTAACATCCATCAATTCTAGATTTGCCCTATACATTGGAGTGCTATCAAAAATTAGCCTCTCCACCTCTTGCGATGCTTTATTATCCGTATCTTTAGGAAACTCACTCAATATGCATAGAATTGATGCATATTTGGTGAAAATCATCCGATGCTGCCTAATTGATTTTGTTTGTTTACATGAATTGTTTAAGATATTTTGCATAATGTTGCATTAATTTTTAAGCACATTATTTATAACAAATTATTTTCCATTAGGGCAGTCATTTAGAATTAATGCTTTTGCACTATTGATTTAGAAGTCTTGAAAATGTAATACACTTTGCACTACTTTCATTTCAAACCCACGAAGCTAACAAAAATGCAAAATTGGTTTTCTGACTGAATATGATGCATATAAACTCTATGTCCTCTCCAATTTTTATTGTCATATAATAAAAATTTGACAAAGTATTAGCTAAAATCGAAAGCGCGTAACTACAAGTGGAAGTACTACATAAACCGAAATCACGTAACTACATACTTGTTGCTTGAAAATTGTACCTAGCCCATATTTATAAACCCTTCACACAATGAAAATGAGTATATGTATATAATTTCTTAAAGTTTTTATTTCTGAAAGCTTATGAATAGGGGAATCGATCAAGATCTGTCAGCATGTCCGTGTCTATGTTGAAATCAACTTTTTGTAGCCCCCCGACATCGCTTGGACCCGCGTGAGGTATTAAAATATTAGAAATAAATTGAGTTTACGTATATATGTTTCCAAAAAAAATTACAACAATAAATAAAAAAAAGTGCATTAAAAACAAAAAAAACTAAAAAAAAAAATTTTTTAAAATATAAAAAAAAATTTAAAAAACTAAAAAAACAAATAAAAAAAATTTTTTTGGCTCAGCTGAGATTCGATGCCACGTTTACTCTAACCAGTATATATGCATGTATGTTGTTGTTGTAATTGTGAAAAAAACAAGGTGGTCGTGGTTTTTTGCTCATATCTCAAAAAGTTATGGGGCGATTGTGCTGAATTTCAATAGCGATTCATTCCCGAATATTTCCAAAAGATTTATACCATACACAGATCTGAGGAACATATATAGTTGCTTCTAAAAGTTGATTTAAGCCAACACACGGACAGACGGTCAGGGCTTAATCGACTCCTCTATTCATAAGCTTTCAGAAAATATATACTTTTTGGGGTCGGAAATGAAAATTGTAGAAATAACAAACGGATTGACAAAGCTATATATACCCTTCTGCACTACAGGTGAAGGGTATATAAACACATTTATTTACATTTTTTTAAAGCAAATTATGCAAGTCACACTAAAATTAAAGAATTTTAATGTTTCTTTTTTTCAAAACTTTATATATATTTTTATATTTTACTCATCATTAAGAACACGAAATAAAGTTCCACTACGCTTAAAATATTTTTTCTACACATCGCACAGAGGAGTATTTGGCCTGAAAAGCTGGCCAAAATTATTAAACGTGTTTTTTAATTCAAAGTTCAAGTTTTTTGATAGTTTTAGGTGTAGTATGATATAAGAAATCTAGTGGCAGATTCTGAAAAAATTACACTGCGCAACAAAAGTACACTGCGCAAAAAAAAATTTTTTGTCTCTCATCGAAATAAAAGTATGTGGACTATATGGATTTCGATGCCCTTAATTCAAATCATTTTCCGTTTTTCTCTAGTACGTAAGGATTTTATTTTAAAGGCGTGGCATATTTCACCCCCTAAATCGTTGGGTTGCCAAATATATTTTGTCATAACTTGAAAACAGGCTCTCCGATTTTAATAGCAGGAGGATTAGAAGATGCACCGGAAAATTCTGCTTAAAATAACCAAACGCATTTCTTTTCTATCTATTACTATTTCGAAGTTATTAAAAATTTAATGGCGAAAAAAAATTGTGCTGCAAAATTCGTCGACGTTTTTTGTTTTCAAAATGCAATACAAAAAATTAAAAAACCAAAAAGTTTAAATTTTTAGGATTTTTCCAAAAGCCACATTCCTAAGGAATAAAAGTCGGTATAAATAGTAAAGCTCAATTAACAAATGTTGATTTTAAAGGTTTAAACTCATTCTTAACAGACTGTATGTACACGCATACATATTATGATTTACGGTCTAATTAAAAAAAAAAATGTTGAATTGTAAGGCTCTTATGAAACAGTATTTTTTTTATTAAAAAAGGCTTTATTGTATTTATTTTATATTATTTAATACTTAATATACGGAAAAGTTAAGCTAATAAAAATTCCTCAATAATTATTATGTCGTTTGTATATCCTCATTAGCTGCATCATCGGTGTCAGGAAGTAGAAGTGTGATGGTTTCTAATGAAAAAGTTTTTTTTATTAATCCGTTCTCTTTGCGTACTGCAGCTTATAAAAGTGTCACTGCCCAGAAATAACCTATTCAAGACATCTCGCTTTGTATTGCTTCTGCTGAATTTTCTCGAATAATTCGTACGATATAATCGTAAGGGCTTATTTCTGGCCTCGGCAGCTTCTTTTGACAATTGGATGGTACCCTGATACCTAAGTGCCCATGTATTTTTTATATACCTGTATTTTTTTTTTTTTTTGTAAACTTATTTTTGTGATTAATTCTTTAAATAATTATAAATCAATAATTCAAAATACATAAAAGTTTATGACGATATAAATGTATAAGAAAAAGTGCCTGATGAGCAAAAATGGAAGAAATGTGAAAATTTAAAAAAATCGTCAAAAATAATGGCGCAAACTTTTTTTTGTTTCTAAAATTAGAGATTCCAAATCTTATTTTGGTATCACACATAATTCGTAGAGATGCTAACCTCACTTTCAAATACCTCTTCTTTTTATTTTTTTGCAAAAAAAGTGTATAATTTTTTTTTTTTTTAGCTTTTGAACGAATTGTTTCAACATGAATATTCAAGATATATAATTTTTTTTTTCCTTTTTAAATAACTTTTAATCCTACCTTTCAGCGAAAAAAAAATCATTGTTAAACCTTTATTCGTTTAGCCGCAAAAAATATATAAACATCCGAAAAACACATTTAAATCTCATACAATTTTCTTCACTTTCCTTATTTTAGCAGGGTCTCAGAGCTACAAATCGCAACTAAAAGTCTTCAAAATTTACAATGTAATGTAAAATATTGTTGTCTGTCGAGCTGAGTACTTAGTTCTTAAGATTTCTTAAAATTCAGTTTTGCCTTTTTGGCCAGCTTTTCAGGTCAAATACTCCTCTGTGCATCGCGCAGCAAGGCAATTTTTCACGAAAACTTTTACAATGTCTTTTAACTAAAAAAACAAAATTTTTATGTTTTTAAATTTTTAAACAATTAACACAAATGTACACACATATGTATATTAATTTTGAATTCAAACTGTTTTTTCCATAGAAATAAAATTTTTTCACTTTTTAAACATTAATTAAAAATTTCCGGCAAACGAATGTAAACAAACATGAAGGCAAAAATTTTGACAAAAATTAATGTACACACATATGTATATTTATTTTGAATTCAAACTGTTTTTTCCATAGAAATAAAATTTTTTCACTTTTTAAACATTAATTAAAATTTTCTAGCAAACGAATGTAAACAAACATAAAGACAATCAAAATTATCCACGTGACTCTGGTGCTAAAAATATACTGTACTCTGATGTAACAAGAAGTAAAAATCTTGTGAACAGAAATGAAGATGATATTTCCAATGAGAAATTAATGGAAATATTTTTTGATGCTGTCGATGCACTTCAAAGATGCCAAAATAAGTACGACAAGCTACGAGTGCTGGGAATGATGCTTCAACATGCCATATAAATCAACAGTAAGTCACAATGTTCATGTTATGCACTGGAATGCTCAAGGCATAACGACTGAGTCAGCAGCTTCACAGCTGGAAAAATTTTTATACGACAAGGAAGTTGATATTCTCCTTGTCAATGAGACTTTTTTGAAACCCCACCATAAATTTAAACTTGGGGGCTACAAAATTTATAGAGAGGATAGACCAACACATGGCGGAGGTGTACTCATCGCGATAAAATATAATGTTGAACACGAAATATTACCAACTATAAATACGCGTGTGGCGGAAAATATTTCGGTACGAGTAATAATAAATAGGCGCCCTGTGATATTTACATCTGCGTACAATCCAGCTCACACTATACATTTTAAAACTGATATGGATGCCTTAACTAATCGTTCAAATGACTTCTTTTTATTCGGTGATTTAAACGCTCAACATACTCACTGGAATTGCTTTTCAAACAATATTGCTGGTAATGAGCTTTATAGCCATTGCCTTCAATCGAACTACTATATTTATTACCCGAATGCATTTACTCGTTTTGGACAAAATATAAATCCAGTACAGCCGTCTACAGTAGACATCCTTTTAACTAACTCTTGTCTTCCTTTTTCAACCATGGAAACACATCCAAATATTCTGCAGTCGGACCATGTACCAATATCTTGCGTCATTTATGGAGAGGTACATAATAGCATTTTGTTGGTACCCCTATATAATCGAGCCGATTGGTTATCAATAAAAAACTGGGTGGAGAATGAAATACTATTACAAGATATAAATCAAAATATTACAAACACAGGTAATCTAGATGTATCATTAAGTAAACTAATATATATTGTAAAAGAAGCTACTAATAGAATACCAGTTGGTCATAGAAACCCCTGGCAACGGCAAATTTCAGAAATTAGCAAAATGCTAATTGCTCAGAGAAACAAATATAGACGTAAATTCCAAAGATGTAGGGATTTAAATTATAGAATGCATTTATATTGTGTCTTGAAACAGCTAAATAGGCTTATTCACTTTCACCTGAATAAAGACAGGAATGAGTCTTGGTCGAAATTCATTTCAAATCTGCCTACCGGTTCCAAAAAGTTTTGGAAATTAACTAAAACTTTAAAAGGCAAGAATCCTACATATTCTAAACTTCATGTAGATGGATCAATTCTGAATTCTGACGTCGAAAAGTCAAATGCAATAGCTGACGTATTTGCTAGTTCACATACTATAACTATTAACAATCCATCACCCATGGACTCGGTTGTATCAAGATGCATTAATGACCTTAATCAAACTCTTACCGACAATACAAGTATTAAACTTACAAATTTGGCTGAAGTCAAATCATTTGTCCATTTGCTGAAAAATAATAAAGCTCCTGGCTTAGATGGGATTAACAGTATAATACTTAAAAATATGCCCGACTCCTTTTTTGAAATTTTAAGTAAATTATTTAACTTCTGCCTGAGCAATGGGTACTTCCCACACGTTTTTAAAATGGCTAAGGTAATTCCAATCCACAAATCTGGAAAGGATCCTAAATTGCCCTCCAGCTATAGGCCAATAAGTATTCTTAGCCTATTGGATAAGGTGTTCGAGAAAATTATTCACTCCAGAATTTTAGATTTTTCAAATTGCAATAATATCATAAATAAAGAACAATTTGGTTTTCGAAAAGAGCACTCCACTGTACATCAACTTAAGAGAGTTGTTAACTTTCTTGAATGTAATAAAAGTAATCGAAAAAGCACTGGAGTCGTTTTTCTTGATATCGAAAAAGCTTTTGACTCAATCTGGCATGATGGACTAGTGTATAAATTAAATACGTTAAATTTTCCAATTTACCTTCAAAAACTTATCAAAAGCTTTTTAGATAAACGTACGTTTGTTGTATCTGTCAATAACAAATTTTCTAGTGAAAGGCAAATACCTGCGGGCTTGCCGCAAGGATCAGTATTATCCCCTACACTATACTCGATATATACATCTGATGTTACTCTAAGAAGAGACCATGATGCAGCTTTTTACGCAGATGACAGCGCCTTTATTTGTTGCGGTAAAGTCTCGAATGCGATTATTAGAAGAATGGAAAATAATCTTAAATTAATTCGTAAATACTATGACAAATGGAAAATAAAAGTCAATGACGATAAAACTCAAGCAATTATATTTCCATTCAACAAATCGCGAAAACGCTTTCCTACTAGATATTTATCGTCTAGGGGAACAATTATCCCATTGAAGGACGAAATTAAATATCTAGGAGTAATCCTTGACAGAAAACTTTTATTCAAACAGCATGTTAATTACATTTGCGAGAAGGCAATTAAGTGTAGTCGTGCCTTATACCCCTTAATTGGCCGAAGATCTAATCTTAATATACAGAACAAAGTTCTTATTTACAAAATGTGTATTCGACCGATTATGACCTATGGTTGTCAAATCTGGTCCCAAAAGGCTGCTAAAACGCATACAAAAAAATTGCAAATCATTCAAAATAAAAATTTGAAAATAATACACAATCTACCTTTTAGATATCCAACTTATCTTCTACACAGAAACTTTGACTTCAAAATGTTTAATTCATTGACAAGGGAACTGACGCTGTCATTTAATGAAAAATGCAGAAGGTCAAATTTTGAAATAATAAGAAATTTGCTGAACAACCACTGAGGGTCTTTTGTTTAAAAGACACATTTCAGTGATTGTTTTAAAATCTCTTATAACTTCTAAGTTGATGCGAGGTTTTTTATGAACAACTTTTCCTTAAATCTGTGATATTAGTAGTTTCTTTATTTTATTAATAAGATGTTAATTGTTGTAATACTATATGTAAATTCTCATAACTTTGTTAATGATATTGATAAAAAAAAAAAAAAACATAAAGACAAAAATTTTGACATTTTGTTCGTAAACTTCGTTCACAGCTGATGAACAGCTGGGCTAAAGAGTTCACCTTATATGAATTCGCCTTGGTTGGTATTGAATTTTTGAATTGAGCTACCTGATAATACTACTACGCACTCACCTCTATTTTCGTTGATTTTACTTTTAAGAAATATATACCAGGGTACACTTATACAAGGTGGCGGTGACAGCTCAGCTGACAATTTTTTTGTGTTCTGGAGCATGTCAAACTGCATATTAGAAAAATGATTTCAACTCCGGAAATTGACAAACTTTATACATAAAAAAAGAGAGCCGAAAATCGCTCTTCTTTACGCTATCACCTTATGTAATTACACCATGATATATACCATTTATTTAAATTTTTTTCGTATATAGGTACATACAGTCACACAGATAATAATACGTACCCCCCATTATATGCTGTTTATGAGGTACTTAGCGCTTCTAGTTTATTTTTAAAAATCAATTTGCAGGTATATTAACTTATTTACTTAAACAAATACAAAAAAAAAATTCATTTACTACGTGTTTTAAGCGTCTAAACGCTTAAAACGTAAAAACGTACGATGTTTTTTGACATTGCAAACTAACGGCTTATTTCTTTGAAATTAAAAAAATTGTTAGAAGAAATGCTTCAGGTTTAATTTGTGCGTTGATTGGCGAAATATGCATTCATTTGAAAAGGTAAAAAAGTAGATAATTAGTAAAAATGAGCCGAAAATCCAAAGACGTGCGGGAACTAATTGTTAACCTATAAAAATATAAATAAAATCTACATACCTATATAAAATAAAAAAAATACAAATTTTTTTTTGCCTCAGCTGGGATTCGATGCAACTCTAACCAGGGGGCAAATTACGGCATTCGAACGTGATCGAAATTAAAAAATTCTTATTAGAATTTCTATACCTAAATCACAGGGAACTCGATCGTTCGAGTAAAATTTCGATCGCGATCGAAGGTCGTAATTTGGCCCCTGTATACACGTTTGTATGTATGTATTTTGTTGTTTTTGTAAAAAAAAAATCGAGGTGGTCGTGGGTTATTGCTCATATCTCAGTTGTTTATGTACCGATGTTTCTGATTTTCAATATCGATCTACTCCCGAATATTTCTGATATTTTAATACCTCACCCGGGTCCAGGCGATATCGGGGGGCTTCAAAAAGTTGATTTCAACATACACACGGACAGACTGACAGACCTTAATCGACTCCACTATTCATAAGCTTTCAGAAAATATATACTTTATGGGGTCGGATATGAAAATTGTAGAAATTTCACACGGAATGACAAACCTATATATACCGCCGAATATAGCGCTCTTACTTGTTTTTTTTTTATTTTTTATTTTTTTAAATACATACGTAAATTTATAATTTTACAATGGGATGTTTTTAACTTTTATTTCACAAATGAATAAATCAAACATGTGAGATATTTGATTATAAAAATTTAATTTATTTTTCAATATTTAAAATTTTTGTTTCTCCTGTAAAATAGTAAAAATGTTAGTTACGTGGTTTTGCATTTCAGCTGACGATATACAAAAATAATTTGTATGCGAAGTTTAACAGTTAAAAGAAGAATTAGGTCTTCCATCCCGGTTATGTGAGGAATTTTTTATCGGATGGTTTTAAAACTCCAGGAGGCAAATAATTTAATAAATCCTTTGGAGCAGCCCTTAAAATACGAATACGTTCTTGTGCAATCAGTAAGTCCCTATAATATAAAATTTAATATGTTACAAATTTATCTAGTTAGAAACATTTTTGTATAACCTCTCTTTTTGTCCACTCAATGTATTTTCAAAGTCTGCAATCCTCATCACTATTTCATTTGCTTTTTCACATCTTCTTCTTTCAATGAATTCTTTTAGAGCCTTACTATGTTCCATCTTCTTACGACGCCGTTTTTCATCGGACAACTGATCCAATTTATCGCGTTCAGCTAAATAACGCAAATGTTCTTTACGAAACTTTTCTTCTTCCTCTTTAAACTGTATTTCCCTCTGAATTTTAATTTCTTGATAATTTTCAAATTCAGTGCGTAATTTTTCACGTTCTTTAACTTGTTTGAGCAAAGACTTCCGATAGCGCTGATCTTCTTTGGCTTTTTGTTCTTCCACCAAAAGCGATAGCAACAAATTTTCACGCTTTTCTTTTTCTTTGTTAAGTGAAGATAAATGTTGACCTATGCGTTCACTTAATGCTTCCTTTTCTTTTTGAATACGTCTTTTTTCCTCTGCCATTTTTATTTTCATGTCGTCACATTCTTTTTGGTATGCCAAATTACGTTCAATATCATATGCTTTGTGGTCCTTTTCCAGTTTCTTTTCAAGTTCTCTATTGCATTGGGACTCTTTTATTTCTTTTTTTAAATTTTCGCAAGTCAGTAAAGCTTTTCTACGTTCAGCCAATTTATCTGTTTCAAAGCGTTTTAATAATATATTCATTTCATTTCTATCTTTAATGACATTTTCAAATTCTATTCGACGTTTTTGTTGCAAGTCTTCGATCTGGCTTTTTATTGTTCTACGGAAAACTTCCTTTTTACGTTTATCCTCCTGTTCATCATGTAATATTGTTTTTCGCACATTTTCACATTCATCGGCGAACTTTGCATTTTCTTCGCGTTTCTTGCGAATATCCTCCTTCTTTTGTTTAGCTAAAGTTATTTGTTGCTCCCTTAACTGTTGGGACATAAAGGCAGTCTGGAGTTGTCTTTCTAATTGATGAAGTTCATGACTGTTGATACGCAACTGTTGTCGTCTCTTTTGTTCTTTTATTTTATCAAGCTTCATATCTTGCAGTTCCTTGCAAATGACAAAACTTTTTTCCGGAAACTCTTCTTCTAATTGGTCAATACCTTTATTTTCATCATATAATTTAGAAAAAAACATTTTACTCTTTTCTACGTTTTCTGGAGCACATTTCTAAATATCACTGTACCGATTTTTAATCATTTTAAATTCAATTTGTTAAACTACAAATAAATATAAAAAGCGAATAAATCTACTTTTAGTTTTATAAATTACGTTACCTTGACAATAAATTTATAAAATTAACCAAATAATTGGTTTGTGCTAACCAACTGATCGATTATGTTTTTAATGTAAGAATCAGTGTTGTCAGTTCTTAGTGACCAAAAAAGGCTAAATTACATATAAAAAGTTTAAAAAAGGCTTCAAATTTTGAATGAGATTTTATTAAAAACAATAAGTTTTCAGTAAGTAACTGTAGTTAATTCAAAAAGTATTCCTTAAGATTATTTGAAAATTAAAAATCAGTCAAAAAATACAAAGGAAAGTTTAGTCAAATTTAAAATTATCAGTAATTCAGTTAATTTTTTGGCGTAGAATACGTCTTACCTTACGGCACAGAATATGATAATAGTCTGTGCTTACGGTCTAGGGAGTCATGTCAGATTGTTATTGTTGTAATCTTTATTTCATTGATTATGAGGAAACGGCGAAATAAATTTAAAAAAAAAATTTTTTTTAGGTAAATGAAGATGTTATCTTTCGTTTGATATACATTTCATATTGGTTGATATCTCCCTCAATACACTCAAACATATGTGTGGTGTTTGGTTGAGTTTGTAGCGTGAACACAAACTATGCTGCTGTTTCAGTGTGGACACAAACCTTCGGCTGTTGTTTTTATTGATGAAATATTGAAATTTCCTGTATTTACTTATGTATTTAAGTAAACAAAATGTTAAATGTGAATATGAATTTAACATGGATATATAATTATAAAAATTATATGATAAAATTAATTCATACATTTTTATGTTAAATGAAAGTGCTGCCAAGTAAGCAAAATAACAATGCTGCTTGATGCTGTGTGACAGCAGTAACCATCAAATAAATACATTTATTTGGTTATATTATTTATCAGTTGTCGGACAACTGTCTGCTGTTTTTTTTTGTATGAGTTTAATAGGAAATGTATTCTTTGCAAACGTATTCTCAAAGTGCGGAAATTTGGAAATAAAAAACGTCATTATAATTCTATAAATAATAATAAAGTTAGTTTATCTGTAAATAAACACATGAAAATCTTAAAATGTTTTTGGAAAAAAATACATTCTTATACTGTGTTGGTTTTATGACAGATTAACCGTTTAGAATAATTAAAAAAAAGTTTACGCCCTTACACCCCGTCCACAACAGACATGAAATGCTTAACATTAATATGATGGTAGTGTTAAGTGTGGACACGGTTGTTAAAACATTTGTTTCAAGGCGAATGTTGAATTCGCCTTGATTTGTTTCAACAACGCTTTTATACCAAGGCGAATTTATACAGGTGAAATTATCAGCCCAGCTGATAGGGAACACTACTGTCAAATTCCATGTATAAAAAGTTATTGCTTGTTCTTTATAAGTGGTATTTGACAGAGAACATCACAGCGAATTCGCCGTTGCATATACCTGTATGAATATGCCTTGCTTTTATACCATGGAATCAAGGCATATCCATAAGGTATATGCAACGGCGAATTGATACAACAAAGCAACTTTTCATGGAATGCAAGGCATATCCATAAGGTATATGCAACGGCGAATTGATACAACAAAGCAACTTTTCATGGAATGCAAGGCATATCCATAAGGTATATGCAACGGCGAATTGATACAACAAAGCAACTTTTCATGGGATGTTTTATGTCAAGGCCAATTCGTATATCAGGGGTGGAAAAGTTGTTTTTACATACTAATTATAATAAAATTTGATTAAAAAAAGAATATAATTGTTTAAAATACATTATTAATGACGCAAAAGCAACAAATATACATAAATTTAGCACATTTATTATCAAAAAAGTACACGTAAGTTAATTGTTTAAAACAGAATTTAAAATCACATTTCCCATCTCTGCATTAATAAGGCAAATTCAACCAATTTTGACATTAAGTCTCCCCATCAGCTGGGCTGATAATTTCACCTGTATGAATTCGCCTTGATGGAATGTTTTATGTCAAGGCCAATTCGTATATCAGGGATGGAAAAGTTGTTTTTACATATTAAATATAATAAAATTTGATTAAAAACAGAATATAAATTTTTTAAACACATTAATGACGCAAAAGCAAAAAATATACATAAATTAAGCACATTTATTGTCAAAAAAGTACTCAAGTTAATTGTTTAATACCGAAACCAAAATCACATTTCCTATCCCTGCATTAATAAATGAAATCAAAGCGAATTCAACCAATTTTGACAAAATGTTTCACAATCAGCTGGGCTGATAATTTCAACTGTTTGAATTCGCCTTGCATGGAATGACGTTTAAGCTTGACAGAAGTATTTATTTTTGCATTTTTTATTTTCTTTTTCTTCGGCAGAGTTTAAAGAGTAAAAAAGTTTGTGAAAAAAGGAAAAATTTGCATTAAATTAAAAACAAATAATAAATTAAAGAGAAATTAAATTAAAAAGTAATTAAATTAAAACGAAATAAAGTGTAACAAGTAACAGTGCTATATTCGGCTGTGCCGAATCTTATATACCCTTCACAACGTGTAGTCATGCAATAACAATTGTTTGTATCACCATTCATCTCATATAAAATACGTACATATGCATATACTGGTTAGAATAAATGTGGCATAGAATCCCAGCTGAGCCAAAAAAATTTTATATTATTTACTATATTATTTATGTTTTTTTTTTTATGGGGCGATTGTGCTGAATTTCAATAGCGATTCATTCCTGGATATTTGCAAGAGATTGATACCATATACAGATCTGAGGAACATATATAGTTGCTTCTAAAAGTTGATTTCAACCAACACACGGGCAGACGGTCAGAGCTTAATCGACTCCTCTATTCATAAGCTTTCAGAAAATAATACTTTATGGGGTCGGAAATGAAAATTGTAGAAATTACAAACGGAATGACAAAGCTATATATACCCATGGTACAATCATCAGGTAGCCTCAGTTCGGCAACAACAAAATTCTAAATGTATTTTGTTGTTGGAAAACGACGACTTAAATGTCAAAAAGCAAATGTGTGTAAGTGTTTTTTTGGCGGTAGCAAGGCGAATTTATGAATATGCCTTGGGCGGTAGAATATATACGTACACAATATATACACATACATAAACAAAATTTGACATATTAGTTAAACTTTAAGGTAGAGAAAAAAAATCAGCTGTTTTAGTGAGGCTACCCTATAATTGTACCATGTATATACCCTTGTGCACCACTGGTGAAGGGTATAAAAACGATGGAAGAAAATGAAATTGCATTCGCAAGCCGTACTATGGTTTTCATTTCATTTATTTGGTAATTGCAATACAACAAGAACATGTAAAGCCTAAGATAAAAGTTGTAAATGCAACAAATATTTTTAAAATTAGCACATTTGTTATCAAAAAATACACTTAATTTAATTGTTCAATACCGAAACAAATATGTTTTTTTCAATCCCTGTATTAATAAATGAAATCGCGATGAATTCACAAATTTTGACATTTTGCTTTCAGAACAGATGTTACGACGAGATTACCTGAGTGAATGTGCATTGATGTACCCTGTTTATTATCATAAAATATTATTGTTTTTGTAGAATAAAAACATAAAGGAAAGATTAGCTAAACTGATACCAAAATAAAATGCAATTATCAGTTCCAATTTTTTTGTTCGTATAAATTTTTTAACAATAAAAAATTGAAAGAAATATTATTAATATGAATATTGAAGAGAATAATAGTAATACCATTTGTAAAACGTCAAAAATTGTAAATGAAAACACTACAAAAAAAGAATCACCTTTAGATAAAAGCTGCTCTGGTTCAGCGGTTGAATCAGGATCTATGACCAAAGAATTTCCATCTTCAAAATGGATTAAATTGAATATCGGTGGTAAGGTTTTTCTTACCACAGTGTGGACATTGGTAAGTAAAGAACCAGAGAGTATGTTAGCACGTATGTTTTCACAGGATGGAGCTATGCAACCTAGCGACCAAGATGAACAAGGTGCATATTTAATTGATCGTAGTCCTCATTATTTTGAACCTATTATAAATTACTTAAGACATGGGCAGTTAATAGTTGATCAAAATGTCAGCTTGGAGGGAGTTTTGGAAGAGGCAAAATTTTTTGGTCTGGAGACTTTAGTAAGCCAGTTAGAACCTCAAATTATTCAGCAAAACCAATCAATGGATAATGTTCCGTTGACGCGAAGAGATGTCATTAAGGCTTTAATACAAACTTCACATATAACAGAAATAAGATTCCAGGGCGTAAACTTAGCAGGTGCAGATTTGAGAAAGTTGGATTTTCGTAATATAAATTTTAAGGTTTCTCTAGTTAAAAATGTGTACCTTTAAAATTTTTACATTTTATTTAATTTTTCTAGTACGCTTGCATGCAAAGATGCAATTTGTCACATGCAAATCTAACATATTGCTGCTTAGAACGTACAGATTTAGCGTTTGCAAATTTAGAATGTGCGCAACTGGCATCGGTTAAAGGCTTGTGTGCTAACATGGAAGGTGCTAACTTAAGAGGATGCAATTTTGAAGACCCTTCAGGTTTACGTACCAACCTAGAAGGCGTTAATCTGAAGGGTGCCTGCTTAGAAAGTTCAAATATGGCTGGCGTCAATCTCAGAGTAGCTAATCTCAAAAATGCAAACATGAAAAATTGCAATCTACGTGCTGCAGTTTTGGCGGGAGCCGATTTAGAACGCTGCAATTTATCTGGAAGCGATTTACAAGAGGCAAATTTGCGAGGAGCAAATCTTAAAGATGCCGAATTAACTCTTATGGTTACACCACTGCATATGGCTCAAGCCATACGTTAAGTTACGACACCGGCCATTATTTTAAATATATGTTTGATGGTTGATAGATTATTTCTGTGATGTCTGTTTTTTATGTTATTTGTACAAGAAAAATTTATTTTATTGTCCATTTTATTTAGTTCAACAAATGTAACTTTCTATAGAATCTACATATATGAATCTATAATTGTTCTTCGTATTATATAAGTTTATGTGAATAACGTATATGTATGTATGTATAGCGCTTTATATAATTTTAATTATTTAATAATTTAAATAAAACAGCAAAAACATAAAGTTTTATTACCAAGTCTGTTATGTTAATTAAATTTATTTTGTAAGAAGACGTAATTTCTTAGAAAGGTGTTAAGTTGGAAAGCGTAGAAAACATCAATCAATAACTTTAATTTGACCCTAAATTATATTTTAATACAAAAAGCAAATGTATTACTTAATTTCACAACCAACTACCATTAAACTTTAAAGGCCGTATTTTCATAAAATCTTGCAAGAGTTCGTCGGTAACTAATTTACGAGCAGCTTGATGTTGTTCTACAATCGGTGTTACAGTCTAAAAAATAAAAAAATATAATTTTTTTTATTTTAATTCTTCAAGAAACTTACCTCAATTGCTAGTTTTTTAATTTCACCAGTTAACATGTCACCCTTAATGTAGGCTAAACGAACAGTTTCCAACTCGTTATCATCTTCCAAAAAAAACTTTAATAATTGATAGGCCACATCAATATCGGGGTTACCACCTAAAGCTCTATGCTCCTCAACTGTTGTGCGACCTCCGGAAAATGCATATTTGTTAATTTTATTTTTAATTTGTTTCGCCGAATCCGTTAAAAATACTGCCGAATTTTGTTCACTTGCAGACATTTTTGATTTTGCGCCCTGTAAAGCTGGAAAAAATGTTGAATGTATAAGAGCACATTTTGGATAACTTAAACGTGGGGCTACATCGCGACACATCCGGAAATAGGGATCTTGATCGATAGCACAGGGTACTAGACAATGTATCTTTCGATTACCAAAAATAAAAGGAAATGTACTTGAAAGAGCAGGAGCAGCCTGAACAGCAGGAAATCCAATTTTGCCAATAAAATCTGAATCTCCAAAACCAAAAATTCCTTTTACTTGATTAAAAGTAACACATTTTTGAATGCGTATAACATTTTGATACATTGCTGGACATTGGCTATAAAAAATATACAAACAATTTAAAATAGTTTTTAATGCGTCTACATTACGGGTGGAGACAGACGAGCATAATCTCCAATAAATTAAATTACACCTTAGATGAAAGACAAACAAAACATATTCTCTCTTTAAACCATACTACATGTATCCAGTATAATTATGAGTTTCGTACAGAAATCCGATTCTATCATTCTACATTTTCGTAAATTTTACACAGCAAAAAACCAAAAAAAAAAGAATGGCTTAAATTTTAAAATAAGCATTTCCATATGGATTATGGTATACATGTAAAAATCATTAAACAAAAAGGCAAATACTTCCAACAGAATCTCAGTTGGCTTGTTTAAAACATTTGATCAGGTAAGTAATTCTTACTTAAAAGTTGTAAAATTTTTTCCAAATCAGCTTGTCTGTCTATGTTATCCTACTTTGTGTCTATTAGTGATATAGTTTCCAATAAGTTGATTATGGATAGCAACCGAACTTCAGTTGCGTTACCAGCTGGCAACTACAATTTCTCGGTAGCTAAATTTTCATATAAAATTGACAGCTGGTAGTTGCCAGTTGCAATCTGTAATGCCTTTTTTGGCAACTGGCAACATAACTGAGGTTCAGGTACTATCCATAATCAACCCATAAGTTTCTAGTAGATTGTTAAATTTAATTAAGGTTATATATTTATATTTTATTCGAACTTTTTTCTATATATTAAATTTTAATGTGAACCATTTTTTATTTTGGCTTAAGTTCATTTGTTTCTTTATTTAATTTTATAATTCAAATTAAATTAAATTGTAACCATTTCAGGAATATTTTTTCTAAAAATTATTTCCGATATTAGCCGAGTGGAATGCATTTTCGAAATCAGCTACGATTTCATCATCAGCACTCTTTATCGGTATACTACTATGTAACTTAAAATTCCTATTTATGTTACAATTGAATGAAATTTGAATTAGTGAATCTTAGTATTAATTTTCATATTTTGTTGAATATTTTATTTCACCTATCAAATGACAATTCATAATTCAACATGTTCATATTCTTCTATATTCGTAATACATTTTCGTTATGCTTTCAATATCCATCCTTTGGCTGGAATTATTGAAAACAAGGTTGTATTTACATTTTCATTTATATAAGTCCATCTAGGTGATAGACACTGAACAATGAATTCTTTAGAATTCTTTAGAATTCATTGTTCAGTGTCTATCACCTAGATGGACTTATATAAATGAAAATGTAAATACAACCTTGTTTTCAATAATTCCAGCCAAAGGATGGATATTGAAAGCATAACGAAAATGTATTACGAATATAGAAGAATATGAACATGTTGAATTATGAATTGTCATTTGATAGGTGAAATAAAATATTCAACAAAATATGAAAATTAATACTAAGATTCACTAATTCAAATTTCATTCAATTGTAACATAAATAGGAATTTTAAGTTACATAGTAGTATACCGATAAAGAGTGCTGATGATGAAATCGTAGCTGATTTCGAAAATGCATTCCACTCGGCTAATATCGGAAATAATTTTTAGAAAAAATATTCCTAAAATGGTTACAATTTAATTTAATTTGAATTATAAAATTAAATAAAGAAACAAATGAACTTAAGCCAAAATAAAAAATGGTTCACATTAAAATTTAATTAAGGTTCTGAAATTTTTATATTTATATTATTTTCAGATTTATTTGATTATCTTGGATACTGATTTTTTTTTTACTTTTTTCCTTTGTATATTAATGTTCTGTAGATATGCCTTGGTTCTGTATTCAGAGTGATTCGGATTTTCCACTGCAGTATTATTGTGTTTAATATCAATTCTATGCTGATTTCGAAAAATTTAATTTCACTCGGAACACAGAACATTTTCAATATTTACTATGATTTGTCTCATAAGCCATAATTAATAAGGATTTGTATAACTTGATGGGTAAAAGGTAAACAACTCTCAAACTAATCTGAATAAAATCAAGCTCTAGTTTTAAGATCAAACATAGAAGGGATTCTGAATCTAATGTTGAAATTGTCAGAAACTTCCGATGCCTAGAAGTTTGTACTAAGGTCTGTTTGACTTTGCGTATATTGTATTACCTGAATCTATATATTTTTACCTTTATACTATGTTAAGTTGTCTTTCTGATTATTTATACTTAACGCTTACACTTGCATTTAACTAAAGCGTATTGCATGATACATATTTATTTATTCAATTCTACAAAGTAATATAAGCCAAATAAAAATGTTACATAGTAATAAAAACCTAAGTATCATCATATGTAGATGTTACATACATGTAACACAGTAGATAAAATTTACTTACCCCAAGAATGTTAGATTATTAAATACAAATGTCTTATTTATATCAAAGCCCATGGCAATAATGTCCTTGGCATTTTCATGAGCTAATTTAATGGCATCTTCCACTTTCAAATCCTTCCACAAAGTCTTTTCGTCATCAGACATTTGAATAACCAGGGGTACATCAAATGTTTCTTGAAGGTATCTGCAATTAATAATAATATTCTTAACACCTCATTAGGAATAAAAATACCTTACTTTGTCATAATGAAAGGTATCAAGTGGCCCAAATGCAAAGATTCCGAACTGGGACCACGACCGGTATACAAATAAAATGGCTTGCCTTGTTCCTTTAATGTAAGAATAGTATTTAGCTCACGATGGGAAAAGAAAATACCACGTCGTATCAAATGGTGGGCTGGCTTGCCACTAATTTTTTCAATTCGTGTTATCATTTCATCATCAATTCTAGAGGAACCAAAACGTTCTGAAAAAATCAATGCATATTTTTAGATCTACCAAATACATATTATAGACTTACTTATTAATTTGTCATAATCTATTCCAGTAGCATTGCTACTGGTCACATTCCATGGATCAACAATATCGTTCTGTTCATCGTCAACAGTTACTTCCACACCAGTTACAGTTTCTTCGATTTCACTGTGATTAAGCGTCAAAGCTTCCACACCTTCAGCCACTGCAACTTGATTGTCGCTCATGTTTCTTCTGAACTTCTTTAAAAAAAAGCAAAACTGTGTCAAATCTCGCCTTTTTATTAAAATTAAAAAGATTTTCTTATAGCCACTTTTATAGCGTCATCATACCTCTGACTGTTCTTACAAATTATAGTTTGTGTTACAAATACCACAGAATATACAATACGTTAGGCTGTCACAGAACAAGAATTTGCCCCTGTACCACGTTTCTGTAAACTTTTGTTGTAACAGGCTTGCCACTTTAACACTTTTTGTGATAAAATAAGCTCACCTTAATAAGTAACAAGAATCTTAAAATAGTTCTTCTTAGCACTTTTAAAAAATTATTTGGTATTAAGTTTAAGCTATAACCAATTCTTTATATACAATAAATATTTTTCAGGAAATTATGCGTTGAATTAGACGTGTTTGTGTCATATATAATTTTTATTTACTAACATTTTGCTACTTTTTGTATCAGCTGTTTAAGTGTTTGTTTTGACATTTAGGAAGTTTTTTGTTAGAACAAAATACACGGTGCGTCTACATGGAGTTAATAGGAAAACTATCTTTATTTTTATTATTAATTAGATGTTGCCACAAGTTTACCTGTATGAATTCGCCTTACTTTGTAGTTTGACATTGATAGGACACAGCAAAATCACTCAAATTTACCTATATATGTACCTTGTTAAAGCGCACCCTTTGAAATGCAACAAAATAAAAGTTATTTTTGTTAAAAAATAAAGAATTTTGATTTTTAGTTATTATATATAAATCAAAATAGAAAACACAGAATAGTCTGTGCTAGAAAATGCCAATCATGTATAATACCGGTGATTGGTTCGTCCTTCGGCCAACCACTTACAGGTAATTATTAACTATTCCTTAAAATACAAAGCTTTTTTCTAACTGAGACACCCATTAAAAATATAATTTTATAGAAAACTAGATTTACTTACACCAGATTGGCCATTAGATTTGGATTTAGAATATATGAAAGTTGTATGTGCTCCCTATAGCGGACCTATAGCCGTGACAAGAGATCCTAATCAAATTGTTCCAATAAAAGGCACAGCTAAGCCTGTTATACGAATCTTTGACACTGCTGGTCAAGAACTGGGAAAAGTATGGGTAAGGAAAAGTTAAATAATTTAGAAATATAAAAAAGGCAATACAAACGACAGATATTTTTAGTGGAATCATGGCAAGTTAATTAGTATGGGTTGGTCTGATATGGAAGAGCTGATTTGTGTGCAGGATGATGCCTTAGTTTTTGTTTATGACATGTTTGGCAATGAAAAGGAATCTTATAGTATGGGTCAAGAAGCAAGTTTAACAAAAATAGTTGATGCAAAAATATTTCAATCATCAACTGGAACTGGTGTTGCCGTCATGACTACAAATGGTCGAATATTCCTGAAGCTGAATAACACTAAAGATTTTCGCTCAAGACTTTTGCCAGAAATACCAAGTAAGCACAAATATAATTAGAGTTCTATATATGGATTCACTAAACTTTTAAATAAAAACAAGTAAAAGCGCTATATTCGGCCGTGCCGAATCTTATATACCCTTCACAACGTGTGGTCATGCAATAACAGTAGTTTGTATCACCATCCCATATGAAATACGTACATACATATAAAACACATACAAATATAAAAACATCCCATTGTAAAATTATAAATTTACGTATGTATGTTAAAAAAAAAAATTTAAAAAAATTTTTTTTTTAAATAATTAAATCTATATATATAAAAGTGAAACTCTGTGTGTGTGTGTGTGTGTGTGTGTGTGTATGTGTTAGCTATAGACTCCGAAACTGTAAAACCGATCGGACTCAAACTTTGGAAAGTTGTTGTACACATACCAGGTAGTGTTTATGAGTGGAAAAAAGTGGGCGGGGCCACGCCCATAAAAATTAGTTATCAGTTTTAGCTACTTGCACTTGACCGATTTTTCTGAAACTTTGCACACATATCGAGCTGTCATGACTAAATAATTTTGTGATAAGAAAAGTGGGCGGGGCCATGCCCCTAAAAAAGTTTTAATTTTGAGGTACTTGCACTGGACCGATTTTTCTGAAACTTTGCACACATACTAAGCTGTCATAACCATATAATTTTGTGATTAGAAAAGTGGGCAGGGCCACGCCCATAAAAAAATGTTATAATTTTGAGGTACTTGCACCAGACCGATTTTTCTGAAACTTTGCACACATATCGAGCTGTCATTACCTTATAATTTCGTCGTTAGAAAAGTGGGCAGTGCCACGCCCATAAAAACAATTATAATTTTGAGGTACTTGCACTGGACCGATTATTCTGAAACTTTGCACACATATTGAGCTGTTATGACTTTACAATTTCGTGATTAGAAAAATGGGCAGGGCCACGCCCATAAAAACAATTATAATTTTGAGGTACTTGCACTGGTCCCATTCTTCTGAAACTTTGCACACATATTGAGCTGTTATGACTTTACAATTTCGTGATTAGAAAAGTGGGCAAAGCCACGCCCATAAAAAATTATAATTTTTAGGTTTTTGCACTTGGTATTCAATAAAAATTCAGAATGCATTTTGATTTATTAAGGGGCGTAGCAACGCGCGCCGGGTTTGGCTAGTATATAATAAATATAAAACAAAAAAAATGTTTAAAAAAAAAAATAAAAAAAAATAATAAAAAAAAATAATAAAAATATAAATAATATATTAAATAAAAAATAAAAAAAAAATAACAAAAAAATTAAAAAAAAAAATATAAAAAAAATAAAAAAAATTTTTTTTTGCCTCAGCTGGGATTCGATGCCACGTTTTCTCTAACCAGTATACACGTTTGTATGTATGTATGTTGTTGTTGTAATGTTGTTTTTGTGAAAAAAAAAATCGAGGTGGTCGTGGGTTTTTGCTCATATCTAAGTTATTTATGTACCGATGTTTCTGATTTTCAATACCGATCTACTCCCGAATATTTCTGATATTTTAATACCTCACCCGAGTCCAAGCGATGTCGGGGGTCTTCAAAAAGTTGATTTCAACATACACACGGACAGACTGACAGGGCTTAATCGACTCCCCTATTCATAAGCTTTCAGAAAATATATACTTTATGGGGTCGGAAATCAAAATTGTAGAAATTTCACACGGAATGACAAACCTATATATACCCTTTTTATACCCTTCACCTGTGGTGTACAAGGGTATATATAGCTTTGTCATTCCGTTTGTAATTTCTACAATTTTCATTTCCGACCCCATAAAGTATATATTTTCTGAAAGCTTATGAATAGAGGAGTCGATTAAGCCCTGACCGTCTGTCCGTCTATCCGTCTGTCCGTCTGCCCGTCTGTCCGTGTGTTGGTTGAAATCAACTTTTAGAAGCAACTATATGTTCCTCAGATCTGTATATGGTATCAATCTCTTGGAAATATCCAGAAATGAATCGCTATTGAAATTCAGCACAATCGCCCCATAACTTTCTGAGATATGAGCAAAAAACCACGACCACCTCGTTTTTTTCACAATTACAACAACAACATACATACATAGATACATGTAAAAAACATACCAAACAAAAAAAATTAAAAAAAAAAAAAATATTAAAAATAAGAAAAAAATAATAAAAAAAAATACAAAAAAAAAATTTTAAAAAAATTTAAAAAAAAATTTAAAAAAATTTTTTAAAAATTTTTCTAAAAAAATTTTTTGAAAAAATTTAAAAAAAATATAAAAAAAAATAATAAAATATAAATAATATATTAAATAAAATAAAATAAAATTTTTTTGGCTCAGCTGGGATTCGATGCCACATTTATTCTAACGTGTACGTATGCACGTATTTTATATGGGATGAATGGTGATACAAACAATTGTTATTGTATGACTACACGTTGTGAAGGGTATATAAGATTCGGCACGGCCGAATATAGCACTGTTACTTGTTATACCCTTCACACAGTGAAAAAGGGTATATATAGGTTTGTCATTCCGTGTGAAATTTCTACAATTTTGATTTCCGACCCCATAAAGTATATATTTTCTGAAAGCTTATGAATAGGGGAGTCGATTAAGCGCTGTCAGTCTGTCAGTCTGTCCGTCTGACCGTCTGTCCGTGTGTATGTTGAAATCAACTTTTTGAAGCCCCCCGACATCGCTTGGACTCGGGTGAGGTATTAAAATATCAGAAATATTCGGGAGTAGATCGCTATTGAAAATCAGAAACATCGGTACATAAACATCTGAGATATGAGCAAAAACCCACGACCACCTCGATTTTTTTTTCACAAAAGCAACATTACAACAACAACATACATACATACAAACGTGTATACTGGTTAGAGAAAACGTGGCATCGAATCCCAGCTGAGCCAAAAAAATTTTTTTTTAAATTTTTTTTTTTATATTTTTTTTTTATTTTTTTTTTTATTTTTTATTTAATATATTATTTATATTATTATTATTATTTTTTTTTTAATTTTTTTTTTTTAATTTTTTTTTTTTATTTTTTTTTTGTTTTGTATATATTATATACATAATAATTTTTTTAAAAATTTTTTTTTTTTTTAATTTTTTTTTTAAATTTTTTTTAAAATTTTTTTTTTGTTTTTTTTTAACATTCATACGTGAATTTATAATTTTACAATGGGACGTTTTTATATATGTATGTTTTTATATGTATGTACGTATTTCATATGGGATGAATGGTGACACAAACCACTGTTATTGCATGAATTCACGTTGTGAAGGGTATATAAGATTCGGCACGGCCGAATATAGCGCTCATACTTGTTCACTGTGTGAAGGGTATAAAAATGTATAGCCCGAGGTGAATCTTGGTAAATCCTATATATCAAAAAATGTATTTAAATAGTTTTTAAGCAATTTTTTTATAACGCGGTGCACTTCGCTAAACCCACCAGGAAATTTTTATTATTTTATATATATTTCACATGTTAGAAGTTTTGAATTTCTAAAAACCATGATCGAAATACCAACTTTAAGAGATATTTTATTAGATGGCACGAAAATCTATATAAGGGCATTTCCATGTCATCGTACGTGACATTTTTACTCCTACAAAGTGAAGTAATTTTTGCTAAAGTAAGAGTAACTGAAACAAAATTAAATCTTAATGTTCCATTCTAAGGGTACTTTATTTAAAAAAAATGTATTATATTCGAATCATTTAGACAACAATGATTCGAATATAATAAATATCCAGAAAAGAATATATCTTACGTGACATAAAACAGATGTGATTTTGAGGTATATATGGAAATATGAAAAAATCTGCGAATCTTGGGAGGTATTTTTTCTTTTTTTAATTTCTTACACTAAATCAAATATTTTTTTATTTAAAATCCATCATACTTAATTAAAAACAATCTTTAAACAATTTTATAATAAATTCAAGTTAATATCGTACGTGACAGATTTTTCTCTAATAGTATTCTTAGGTAAAAAAATTATATATTTTGAATATATCGTCTAAATTTCTTGATCTTTTTTATTGATTATATATGATTTTTCCAAGCTTGAGATCAACTTTTTTAGTTTTTTTATAAAAAATTATTTATTATTTATATATATATATATATATTTATTATATATATATATATTTATTTATTATTAACAATTTCAAATTGAAAAAATATTTTGTAAAAAGGCGGGAAAATATTTTTTTTTTCAATATGAAAAAATTTTGAAAAAATATTTTCCCGCCTTTTTACAAAATATTTTTTCAATTTGAAATTGTTTTGAATTTGTTTTTTGTTTTTATAAAATTTGTATACATATTACCCTGAAGAAGCTACCCATCATTTGGCCGATCTTTTGTTAAATACATAATTGAACCACACAAATATTATAATTACAAAAAGAAATAATAATAATTTCTTAAATAATTTGTGTTTTATTTAAAATCAACATCAATCAGCCCTTAAAATTTAACCACCCTTAATAATTTCGATATAATAGTAAAATGTTTTCGTAAATTTTGTCTTTCAATGAAAGTGGGCATTAAAGTAGGCGTGTCAATAAAGTTTATCCTAATAAATACAACTTAGATATTTCAATATAGTCCTTTATTTTCCCAAAAACTTTGTCAATAGAATGAATTTAAGACAAACCGTTATTTGGGAGGTAGGCGTTAAAGTGGGCGTGTCACCTAAACTTTTTGGCACAACAATTACATTGATTAGAAGGATATATGTAGCAAATTTCATCATCATACCTCTAATTTTGTCGTTTTTAAGAGCTTTTAAATTTCATTAAAGGTAGATAACGTGAAAAGTGGGCGTTATAGTAGGCGTGTTAAAATTGTTTTTGCTAATGAGTACAACTTAGATGTTTCAATATAGTCCTTTATTATTCCAAAATCTTTATTAATAGAGAAATTATATGAATTTTAGTTAAAACGTTATATGGGAGGTGAGCGTAAAAGTAGGCGTGGCACCTTAATTTTTTGGCACAGTAATGATATTGCCTAGTGGGATATACGTAGCAAATTTTATCATCATACCTCTAATTTTGGCGGTTTTATGAGCTTTTAAATTTCATTAACGGTAGATAACTTGAAAAGTGGGCGTAATAGTAGGCGTGTCAAAGTTGTTTTTGCTAATGAGTACAACTTAGATATTTCAATATAGCCCTTTATTATTCCAAAATCTTTATTAATAGAGAAATTATATGAATTTAAGATAAAACGTTATATGGGAGGTGGGCGTGGCACATTTATTTTCCGTTACAGAAAAGCCTTTCACCAAAGAGCAAAGTGTGCAAAATTTCAGAATCGTACATCTAATTTTGTCCGTTTTATTAGGGTTTAAATTTAAAATATACTGAAAAATACACTGCGCAGTATAAATTTTCATACATTTTTATCTATGACTCCTTTCCTAATGCATAGATGTAAGCAATTTTTGGGGAGAGATATTGTTTTGACTCGAGAAATATATATTCGAAGTTTCATGAGTCTACGTTAATGCGTTTGGACACAATTCCATTTTATTCGATGTTCGAAGGACACGGTTTTTTCGACCTACTCTTGCTTTACGAGCTATAACTCTCTTCCTAATATTCCGATTTAGCCCATTTTCAATACCAAACAAACCTTGTCTATAGGAAAGATTCTGGCAAAATTTCGGTGCGACCTCTATCGTGCTTTAAACAGACGGACGGACACAGCTAGATCGTCATCAAATCAAACCCTGATTCAGAATATATATACTTTATGGGGTCTAAAATGGATATTTCGATGTGTTACAAACGGAATGACAAAATGAATATACCCCCACCATTTTTTTGGTGGCGGGTAAAAAAATAAACAAAGTGGTACGAAAACTAAAAGTGTGTGCAGATAAACATACATAGGTAGGTAGTACACACTTCCGGTAAACTGAAACATTATCAAAAAAAGGCTTTTAAATGTGTTCAGAAATAACAGCGTATGTGGTTGTGTGTTTTTATAAAAAATGAAATAATTTGCCTTTATGCACACGTAAGTCAACATACTGCGTTAGTGCTGACCACTTTTTGAATACATATAGAAGTTACGTTGTTATGCAATTAAAAAAATCGGAATGCATCTTATTTCAGAAATTTTTAGAACCAAGTAAAGGGCGTTTCAAACCAAACAATATGGCATTATTAACTCAAAATCATAAAAAATTAACATACGCAGTTGCCCATGAAAACCACAGATATTACCTTTTAGGATTTTATGATATAATCTATTTGGATTTATTATAAAAAATTTGATTACAGTTTTTTTCCATTTGGAGATTTTTTTTTAAGAAATTTAGTTAAATACTTGTAGCAACTTGTTTTTTAATTTTTTGGGACATACCTAAATGCATACACAATTTTATTACGAATATTTGGTGCCGGCAGAAACAATGTTTCATATGTAGGTTTTGTTTTTGTATTTCTTGCATTCATAAACGGATTACTTTTTTATTGTGTGTTGGTTTTTTAAACTGCTAAGCGGTACACAAACATCATACTTACAAACATTACACGTATACAGTCGGATTCGGGTAAGGGAACTTGATAATTGAAGGATTTATTTTTTTGGCTTATGCAAGATTTTCATTAATAAAAAACTTTGGATAAATTGAAACCATTTTGGTTAAATAGATTGTCTACTTTTTATATTGTTTTAAAACAAAATAATAGAAAACGTTGCACTACAGTGCAACAAATTAGCTATAGCATTGTATTTTGTCGTATATTAATGAGAAATTTTTTCTACTAAGCAATGTTTGCTTTATTGAAATTTGTAGCTTTAAAAACAAAAAAGCTGTAAAACTGATTTTCCCTTAAGCGAACTCATTTTCTTTAAAATAATAGTAAAAATATTTAATTTTAGTTAAGTGGCTTCTTCAATTAAACGGCGGCAGCTTAACCGAATCCAACTGTATTACATATTTTTTTATACAGACATTTTTTTTATGTGGCGCCAAAAAAAATTTTGTGTTGTATTCCTTTTTACCTATAGGCGCTTGACATATGCTTATATATCTTTGGCTTGGAGCTAAAAGGACCAATGTCAAAATATTTACTTTTGAGAAAATTGGAATTGTACTTTAACTTTTATATATGCTTTCATAGTGACATTGGCCAGCATTTTATTTATGAAGCTGTTCTGGGTTAAGTATGACTTCAGCTGTTTTACCATAATGAAAAAGAGCAAAAAAATAAATCTAATGCACTGATTTACTCAAAAGAGCGAAAAAGTGATATTGGCCCTTTTAACTCCAAGCCACAGATATAAAGTAGCTTTTATACCGAGTTTCAATTTAAGACAAACACGAATTTTTTCTTTACTGAGTAAAAAAAATAAGAATATAATGAATTTTCTGTTTACATTTTATATATGTATATATGTATGTTTATATGTATATGTATTTAACTAATACGCATATTCTTTTAAGACTTTACCTTTTTATATACCTAAATGCCTAATTATTTTATTAGACCTATAAAGTTGTTTTTCTTGCCCGCATCTTTAAATCAATTATAATTAAATTTGTGAGCATAAAAATATTATATAAGTACATATATATAAAATATAATATTTATATACGATACAGCTACTTATATACATACAGTAGACTCGCGGTAACAAAAACACTGCCTTACGTGAACACCGGATAAGATGAACATAAGAATAATTGAACACAGTGAGAAAGCCTTATAACGTGAACAAATTTTTCGTTATGCAAATCGTTTTCATAAAAAGGGGTATCCCCGTAAATGATTGCACAGGTTTAGTTTAGTTCGTACTTCTTGTGATTGGAAAGGCAAAAAATCTCCGCTGTTTTAGAAATTTTGAATCTCCTGTGGACTACAATTGCTCCAAATCGTAATGGATTACAGCTACAATTTTTGAAAATTGTTTTAACTAATAATGGACGCTATTGGCTATTTACATTCAACTTGGCAACTTCTTGAAAAGAAAACAATAGTAAAATGCTGCCTGAACATTTTTAGTTCTTTACTTTACGTCTAGACAAGTCATCGATTTGTCCAGACTAGAACAAAACGTCGGCAGAGCAATTGTCAAAAAATTATTCATGTTCTTTGATATGGTTAAAACGTAAAAAGTGTATTTTGTCGCAATTTTTATGTGTCGTCTATTTCTTTCATATTCAAAATGCCTTTTTATATCAGACATATCAACGTTGTTCGAACAAATGTTCTAACAACGCTGTTTGAACAAGAACAAAAAAAGGTAACACATTTTTTTAATTAATTTTAAAAAAGTTTTTTTCCTTACATACCATATGTACATAACAATCCAAAATACAAAAAAATATATGAATTTGAGTTAAATCACATGTCTAATTTATTTGGAAATTTTTAATAGTTACACCTTCGTTAACATGAACAACTTCGCAAACGTGAACAGGCTCGGTTTTTAATAGTTCACGTTACCGCGAGTCTACTGTATAAGCAAAATCCAATCTGTTAAGAACGCATTGTGTGTTGTTTAAATTATTATAACTGCTACTGTACATTATTTAATTTTAAGATTTTTTTCATACTACAAACAACAACAAATAAAAAGAAAAATTTTTTAAAAAGAAATATTCGTTTTTGATTCTATTTTGCTTAGAATGAAATATATTTAATTTGTGAGAGGAATGAAAAATGGCGAATTTAAAAAAAAAAATTGTATTGCAAACAAATTAAATTAAAAAAAAATTTATTTTATTTACGAAAAGAATGAAAAAACAAAAAAAATTTAAATAGAATTTGTCTCGCAACTTTTATCTTTTTTAATTAAGAGCATAATTCAAAAAACAAGAGAAAAAAATGAAATTTCATTCGCAAACATAATTTTTTGCGTACTATGCTTCTAATATAATAATATTAATAAAAACCATCCCCTGTAACATATGTATATTCTATTCTCATATTCTTAAAAAATTTAATAAAACAAAACTCAAGCAAACTATTCCACCCCATTTGGTTGAAGACGGGCTGGATAAAAACTTCACGTAAGAAGCCCCATCTAAGTAGGATTAAAAAAAAAAACGTCGGGTAGTAATTTATATTGCGTTTTGAATGGCCCAATCTGTGGAAATGTGTTTTAAAACGATGAAGCAAAGATAAATTGATTTGGTTCTGATTGGCGAAGATATGTCTATTAATCAAAAATTTAATTCTCGCTATTTGACAGGAATAGTAGTAACATTAACTTACTTAATTATTAAATCTACTAATGTGCCGCCCTGAAATTTCTTAAATTCAAATTATTTTTTTTTAATATTTTTTAATACATACCAGTAATCCGGAATGAAACATTTAGTTACAGATTTTGAATTTTTACAGAATCATCGTCAGAATGCAGTTGCTGGGAAATTATAACAGAAGAACGAAATAGCTATTGTCTCTTAGGAAGAGATCGTGAAATCATTAAATTGTTTCTTGGAGAATCCGTGGGTTCGATAACACGCAATTTAATTGATAAACCTTTTGAACGTATAATTTTAATGTCGATCTCCTACAATCATCAAAATCTAGCGTTATATACCAATAATGGAATTTTATGGTTGGGTAGCGTTGATATGAAACAGAAATATTGTGAATTTGATTCAGGACGAAAAGACATACCAAAACAAATCGAATGGATTATGAACGTAGACAACTCACAATCCGATGCTGTCGTTATAGCATATAATTCATTTCTTTTAGTTGTTAATCGTAATGGTGACAAAAATCTTTTTAGTTATGATCCAGCCATTTTTTTGGTTGCAGAAATGGATGGTGTTCGCATTTTAACTAATAATACTCATGAAATGATACAAAAATTACCCAAATGCATACAGAATATTTTTGCCATTAACAGTCAAGAACCATCAAGTTTTTTATTTGAAGCTCAAAAAAAGTTTCAAGAAAAATCACATCAGTCCGACGAATACTTAAGTCTATTTCGTGATCATATGAACGAAGCTGTAGAAGAGTGCATAGAAGCTGCTGGCTATGAGTTTTGTACAGAAACACAAAAGAGTCTAATGAGGGTAAGATCGCTTTGCTTAAGTATAAAAACATTGCTTAAAGATAAACATAAAATTGTTTTAGACCGCTTACTTTGGAAAGGGTTTTATAAATTCACATAATCCCGATGAATATATCAAAATGCTAAGAATTTTAAGAGTGTTGAATGGTTTGAGACATCCTAAAATAGCTATGCCTTTAACCATTAAACAGTAAGTATGTTTTTTTCAATTTTATCAGTTTCCGTGTGTTTCTTTATTCGACATCGACTAAAACGTTCTTAATATTCAAGAACTTCAGGTCGTAACAAAGTTGGTTGGATAACGGTTTTAATATACTATTTAATCGGTTTGAATTTCATTTTAAACATAAATATAACATAAAATACTGATATTTTAATTTTGTTTTGAAAAGTACGCACTAATATATGTATTTAAACTATTGTATTTGCTAATTGTTGTATATAATTTTAATTCATTTACAGATTTCTGCATTTAAAACCTGATGTTGTTTTAGGACGTTTAGTATTTCGTAAACATTACGCTATTGCTATACAAGTTGCCAAACATTTAAAATTACCAGAATCTTGGATTTTAGAACACTGGGCCTATCATAAAGTTGTTAACGACAAAAGTATGTTAAATTGTATTTTTAATGAAATAAACTTAAAATGTTCTTGAATTCTTTAGACGATCATGAAGTCGCCCGTAAGATAACAGAAAAATTTAAAAATCCGTCAATTGAGGGAATATCATTTTGCAATATAGCTGAAAAAGCACATGCAGCTGGACGCGATGAATTAGCTATAAAAGTTAGAAGTTTAACTTCTATGGTGTTTTTTTTTATTAATAATTACCTATTTTTAGTTATTAGAGTTGGAACCTAGGGCATCTTTGCAAGTGCCTCTTTTATTAAAACTGGGTAAATATGATCGAGCTGTGCATAGTGCTACACAGTCAGGTGACACAGAGATAGTAGCTTCTGTACTGTTGGAAATTAAAAAGAAAATGATGCTAACAAATTTCCATGTAAGTCAAATTTACATTTTACAGCTGTTAAACTGTAATTAATTTAATAATTTTCGTAACAATAGATGATTATACGCGAATATCCAATGGCTTTAAATATTTATAAAAAAATGATGAATGAGTGGAGTCGTAGCGCTTTATACGATATTTATAACACCGAAGATGATCATAAATCAATTGCTGAATATCATTTTCGTAATGCCCTTGAAAGTGAAACTTTAGAATCAAATCTATCAATTATTGCCAACAGTTATACTCAAGGACGTCGAAATGTAGAAGCTGAGCTCTGTTCAGACACCAGTAAATTAATGAAACTACAAAAATCTTTGACAACCAAGTTAGTAATTTTGAAATGTTATATTTCCTAACAAAAAAAAACTTACACATGTATTTTAATGATTTAGATATAGTAAAATTTTTGGAGAAATAATATTCCATGGTTTATCTATACATGATACAATTGAAAAACTTTTAGATTTAGGAGAACTTAAAGAAGCTGAAAAAATTAAAAATGATTTCAAAGTTCCGGAGAGAAGGTACTTTTTAAATATAATTGAAAATATCATGTCATTGCATTAACAACAAATTTTTAATGTTTCAGATTTTGGTGGTTACGCATACTCAGTTTTTCCAATAAACAAAACTGGATTGAGTTGGAAAAATTTGCCAGAAGTAAAAAGAGTCCGATTGGATACGAACCTTTTGTTGAAGTTTGTCTTAAACATAACAATTTAACAGAAGCACGTAAATTTATACTTAAATGTCGTGATGATCGTAAATCTTACTGGTATATTAGAGCAGAGTAAGTTGAGCAATAAAACTATTTGCTATTTATAAATGGTCTGTATACCTTATATTTAGACTTTACGAAGAAGCAATTAATACGGCGTTTGAGCAACGTGATCTAAACACATTATATGTGCTAAAGCAAAAAACCAGCATGCTGGGCAATCGTCAACAGTTAGATAAGATTAATGTTTGTATAACTATGTTGGCTACAAAAAAATAAAATATAACTAAACAAGGACAACTAGAAAAAAAACATAACTTAGCCTTAAGCTAGTCCAGACGGTATGTTAAATCAGCATAAGTATATAAATATGAATGCCTAAAACTCATTTCCTTTAAAATAACTACAAATGTCTCTGTAAGCATATTTATATGTTGGTCGTCTTCACCAAATTCATTGTAAATTCGCCAATTGATTTTGTTTTTCTTGTTTGTACATATACATATACATTCACACAAACACAAATGACAATGAAAGCACCCGATTTAAAATTATTTCCGTGTATGAGCACCAGAGAAAGCTTAAAAGAGAATTCAAGAATATTTTTCAAAATAAAATTTAAACGTTTACGAGCTGTGTTTGCTCTTGATCTTGTTTGTGAAACTGGTAGAGAGAATATAGGTGGAGTACAAACAATGTTGTACCTACTCGCAAATTCCTTTTGTTTTTTGATTCGCCTATCTATGTTTATTCACACATGATAGTATACATACCCTGTAGGAAATGTCACTAGTGTCACTAGTACTGATTCACTATTGACACTGTCACCAGTACTACTGACTTATTATACCCCCGACAATGCTTTTTTACTATAGACATTTAACATGTGCGTGTCATTGGAAATCTACTACTGACACTGGTACTACTGAGTAGGTAGTTCTTTTAGGACCATATGTAGGCATTGTCACCAGAGATTCAATAGTGCATTTAAGTAAATCTAGTCTACACTTTTGATACTTTTCTGAAATAGACGTCGTTATTGAAACTTTTGTTAAAATATGATGTTTTATTTAAAAAAAAAATAAGGAATTCATTAAATATCAAATATTAAAAGTAAATTAACCACATTTCATTTAATTAGAGCTCTTATTTATTGTGTATACATTTTTTTTCTCATCAAAAGAAATGAAAAAAAGTGCGCACACAATTACGACCCTTTATAAAGCTACATGTATTGCTGTACAATATGCCTGCCAACCATGTCACGATTTGATTCTTAAACATTCAAAAATAAACAATCACTTTTATAAACCCTGTAAACCTTTTATTGTTTTTGTAAATAAGGCAGTAAATTCTCTCATGACTTCTTTTGGCAGCCTGAAATTCATGCAAAACTGCATACTGGCCCTAAGCATTAAAATATAACTTCCTCAGTATTTGTACTTAAATTTACTTCAAGACAACTGACTAGGGCTTGACTAGTAGAATACAGTACATCGTGAAAAAATTTTCAAATCCAAAATGCTGTCCGAAACAAAATAATTTATCTTAGGGTATAGACAGGATGCTAAAAGGGACTGATTTTGTGAATCTCGGGATTCGGAATTTTAAATCCTTGGATTTTTTGGGGGTAAAATCGGTAACCTTATATCTGCTAAACTATACAATGATACAAATCAAATTGAAAAGGTATTTTTAATCTACCAAGGCGAATTTAATTATCAGGTGGTGGTAATTCTACAACATTAAAAAACAACATGGTTTTTTATTGTTGCTTTCGTCTGCCGATGTGTCAAAAACTACATGGTAAAAGTAATCTATGTAAACATAAATAATATTTGACAACTCAACCATCATTTATGCAAATAAAAAAGTAGATCAGCTGCGTTGTTAACACCACCTGGTAATGAATTCGCCTTGGTAATCTACCTAAAAATTAAGCTGATAGATTAATTAATAATTATTATCACCTTATTATATATCTACAATTATTAAGGTGACATTCTTGAAAACTTTTAGGAGGACAAAAAAGGTACTAAAAAATGTTAAAATACGGTTAAATTTGTATAACTCCTAACCTAATTTCAGCACCAACTCACATTAAATTTGTAATAGGGTTTTCACCAGACATAAAAAATTTTTCAATTCAGTACAAATTTTAACACATTCATAACAGGGTAGAAAGGAGAAAATTCGAGAAAATTGCTTGGTACTTTTTAAAACATATACATTTTCATGCAAAGAAAAGTAGATTTATTCTCTTTAAATCATGTCTATTAAAATATTTTATTGTTAAATAGATATTTAGACATTTTAATCTTGGAATTCGTACATTTATATGGAAAACTCAACAAGGCACTTTTTCACTTTTTTATGGTACTTTTTGTACTTTCAACGTTTATAAAGCTAGCACTCCGAAATTAGTGACTATTGATACGAGGTGATACTGAAAATATTATGGGCAACCAAAACGTTACTTTTTCATATTTTTTTTTTTTTTTGTTTTGTACTTTTTATACTTTCAAAGTTTGTGAAGCTAGAACTTCGAAATTAGTAATTATTAATTCGAGGTGAGATTAAAAATATTATGGTTTGCATTATTAAGGTACTTTTTGTACTTTCAACGTTTCTGAAGCTAGATTTTTGAAATTAGTGACTATTAATACGAGGTGACACTGGAAATATTATGGGCGATCAAAAATTTACTATTTCGAATTTTAGCTTAGCATTATTACAACTTCCATTTTTTATTGTAATTATTGTTAACAATAATAATATTTAATAGTTAAAAAAAATAATAAACAAGTAACAGTGCTATATTCGGCCGTGCCGAATCTTATATACCCTTCACAACGTGTAGTCATGCAATAACAACTGTTTGTATCACCATTCATCCCATATAAAATACGTGCATACGTACACGTTAGAATAAATGTGGCATCGAATCCCAGCTGAGCCAAAAAAATTTTATTTTATTTTATTTAATATGTTATTTATATTTTATTATTTTTTTTTATATTTTTTTTAAATTTTTTTAAAAAATTTTTTTAAATTTTTTTAAATTTTTTTTTTATAGTTTTTTTTTATTATTTTTTTCTTATTTTTAATATTTTTTTTTTTAATTTTTTTTTGTTTGGTATGTTTTTTACATGTATGTATGTATGTATGTTGTTGTTGTAATTGTGAAAAAAAACGAGGTGGTCGTGGTTTTTTGCTCATATCTCAGAAAGTTATGGGGCGATTGTGCTGAATTTCAATAGCGATTCATTCCTGGATATTTCCAAGAGATTGATACCATATACAGATCTGAGGAACATATAGTTGCTTCTAAAAGTTGATTTCAACCAACACACGGACAGACGGGCAGACGGACAGACGGTCAGGGCTTAATCGACTTCTCTATTCATAAGCTTTCAGAAAATATATACTTTATGGGGTCGGAAATGAAAATTGTAGAAATTACAAACGGAATGACAAAGCTATATATACCCTTGTGCACCACAGGTGAAGGGTATAATGAGGTCTATATAATGAAGCCATTTATCGGTCCGATAGAATCCTGCATTTAACTAACGGTTAGTTATAATAATGGCCCTAAATGTTATAACGATGACGACCAACATTTACTTTTTTCCTTATTTGTTTGTATTTTGTTTTTGTATACATTGAGTTCTGAAAGTAGATATGTACTAACAATCCAAGTTTATTTTGAAGATTATAGTGAATGACAAAATTATACTTTTATTATTTTTTTTAATCATTCTTGCATTTTTTGAGTTTATGTATTTAAAATTTTGAAACTCAGTAGCATTGATCTTGGCTGAAGTAGAAAATATATACCCGATATATCTTAACTGCACCTTTTTATTTTCTGGATAAATTGAATCATAAAAACAATTTTTCATAAATTTAACAAAAAAAAAATTAGTATTAAAAAAACTTGAATATTCAATATACGCAAAAACAAACTTCATGTGTTTGTTGTCGAGATGCATATATGAATGTACCTTATGAATATGCCTTGGAAAAAAGTAGAAATTATAATTAAATATGACTTTCATAATATGGAGCATTTGCGTTTTTTCATCTTAATATGCTAATGCAACATACCGTCTAGACTAAGATTTATATATTTCAAAAATTTAGATATTTAACATTAATTATGACTACATACCAGGCAACATATATATATAGTATATATTCCTTAATCACGAACTTGAGATAAAATATTTTTTATAAAAATTATTTTATTAATTCAAACCAATATTTTTGGCTACCAAATTGGGTAGAAACTACCCCAACAACAGCAACACAGCAATAACAACATGATTTAAATCTGAATACAGAACAGGTACAGAAACTTTACTACTTTAAATAAATATATCAAAGAGAAATATATATTTAGTTTTTTTTTAGAATTTATTTATTCGTTGATATATATAGCATGTATATTTAATTTTTTTTTAAATAGGTAGGTATATACTTATGTATTTTTATTACGTTTATGCAGAGTAGATCACAATAAAGCAATGAAAAAAACTATACTTTATTATTATTTTTTATATAATTAAATATGTATGAATGTAGCTTATTTAAATAAATAAAATGTTGGCAAAATGGTTCCTTTTTTTACAGATGTAAAATAATTATTCCTGATGTAAAATACACAACTTTATCAAAAATAAACATTTAATAATTTGAACCATGATAAAAATATAAAAGGAAAATGTTATATTTTTTTCTTGTCTTTCACCATCTGAAAAATATAAGGATTTTAAAAATTCCGCTAAAATCGAGCAAGCAGTTTATTAAATATACCCCATGTTTTTCTACTTTTTTTCAGCATTTCATATGTACATACAGTGTTTTAAAAACCGCAGTCAAAATAGCAAAAGTCGTAAGGATTGTGCTATTTCTTCGACTTATCAGTTTTTCATTGGCAAAACACGAAATGTTGCTTTTACTTCTGCTTCTTCAAATGCAAACAGTTGCAGTCAAAGCACAAACAAAAAACGAAGAATTATGCAACACAATAAACTTCTGCTGTCGACATGTTCGAAAAGTTTTTGGCAGCATTAAAAAACTTCTCATTTTTGTGATTGCTTTTGCTTCTGATATTTTAAATGCAAACAGTCGCTGTCAAAGTGGGATTTTTAAAATTTATCATATTCTGAAATGTCTGCAACAACCATATTAATAACTAATTTTTATATCCTTCACCTGTGGTTAGAGTTTTTTTCCGCAATTTTTTGTTTCCCGTGAATGCGAGATTTACTGCCTGTTCAACGATGTCGGAAGAAAACACAAGCGAACTTTCATTCGTACAAATACGTTGAAAACAAAAACAAATTTTTAGTTGTTGTTGTTGTTTTCAATATATTTGTACGAATGAAAGTTCGCTTGTGTTTTCTTTCGACATCGTTGAACAGGCAGTTATTTTTTAATGTCCCGGGATCCCGCCGCAAAACAAATATAAAGTAAATTTGTTTTAAATTAATAAAAAAGCATAAAATAGTTTATAATGTAAAAGAAACACTTTAAAACTATAAAAATTAATAAAGAAACTTGAATTTAAAATATAAATTGAGTTAAAATATTTCTAATTGAAAAAATTTTATTCTCTAGATACGAGATCAAATATGAGCACAAAAAACAAAAATACAGGAACTTCAGATATGAGATCAAAAATAAAATCATAAGAATTCAATTTCAAAAACATGTAAATACAATGTATAATTAAAAAAATATAACGTAACAACTTTAAACGACTTCGAAAATAAACATTTAATACTCTCAAAACGTTTATTGTCTGGTTAGAAAGTCTATTTCTGATTTTATTAACCAATTGCCCTGTTACAGAAAACACTCGTTTACTTTTTACCAATGTTGGACGAATATTTACAAGTGCATTTAACAAATACATACATATGTATATATATATATATATATATATATATATAGTTAGTATATATTTTAAGTTTCTTGACCACTTCCCTCAAAAAATTTTAACTCTTTCTTTATGGAAATTTTGAAGTATTGGTAACGTGGGCTGAGTTTTTTTTTAATTTTTGACGGCAGTTCTTTCTGATTTTTCATATCAGCTAACTTTTTCTTCCAGATTGCTTCCATACTATTGAAATTTCCATCTAAAACAGTTTCGTTTCTTTTGATATTAAAAAAAGTTTATAAAATTAACACATTAACTCAAAATGTATATTAAATTATTTGTAAAAATATTTTTAAACATAAAGTTAAAAAAAAAACCTTGAAGAAAATATTTTTATGAAAAAGAAATGTCCCAATATAAACATATGATTCGAGTCGTACCCACTTTTTTCATTTCTTGGGATCCCGAAAAATAATCCCTGGAAAACGTGAAGATTAAATAACTCAAAAAACCCTTCCATGTGGTGCAAAGGGTATACAGTGAGGTGCACAAATGAGTACAAGTTTGTACTTTGAGCACTTTTTATGTAATAGAAATAAAAGTAATAAAGCAAATTCAAAAAATTTTTTTGTAGTTTATTTAGTATTAGATACTTAACAAAACATTGTAAAATTCAAAACATAAAGCATCAATTTCTAAGAAAAAAATAAAGAAAACGAAAACAACTCCAATGTACTGAATTTTGCACCGTTGAAAAATCTTTCGAAATACGAATATTTTGAATATTTAGTCCAAAGTCCTTTATTTTGTAAGACATCATTTATGCGATTTGGCATACTCTCCAACAATTTCAGTATAATTTCTTTTGGAATATTCTTCCATTCATTTTGGATCCGCTGCCAAAGCTCGTCCAAATTCGTAGGGGCTGATTGGTACTGTCCCAACCGTCTCTTTACGATTGACCACAAATTCTCAATCGGATTGAGGTCGGGAATTTGTGCTGGCCATTGCAATAATTGAAAATTTTGGTCGCCAAGCTATTCTTTCACGATTTTGGACGTGTGTTTTTATCACCATCCTGCTGAGAAATTACTTCTTCTGCAGGATAGGCGCTCTTATCTAAAAAATCGGAAAGATAAGTCTGTAAAATTCTCAAATAGTCTTCTTTCTTCATTATGTTATCAATTTTTTGCAGTGGTCCAAGGTCCCACCACGTAAAGCAACCCCATACCACGACGTTTTCTCCCCCGTGCTTCAAAGTTTTCTACACATGGCGCCTTTGAATTTCTTCTCCAGGGCGGCGCCAGCAATATTGTTTACCGTCGAATTGGAAACGGTTAAATTTGGATTCGTCTGGCCAGATCACACGTTTCCAGTCGTCCACTGTCCTAGTCTTGAGCTCTTTGGCAAATTTTAACCATACCTTTACATTTTTTTCCGACAATACAGGTTTTTGTTTTTTTTACTGCTGCAATATAACCAATATCGCAAAGGGCTCTACATGCTGTCCACCGACTAACGGGTTTTCCGATTTCTAACGAAGCATCTTTTGGTGCTAAAAACTTATCTATTTTCATTTCTCTTATCATTAGACGGGCGTCCGCATTAGTAAGAAGTTTTTTCCGACCTATAACTTGAGGCTTGGGAACAACGGAACACCGTTTTTGTACCCTTATGACTTATGATTGGCTCACTTTAAGTTCTTTTGCAATTTCCCGGATAGAACAGCCTCTTTTAGTCATGGCCCGAATGCTCTCCTCGGTGGTTTTTGAAAGTTTCTTCATTATTTATTATTGTTAGGAATTTATTTGATTTCAAATAATATGGTTTTTGTTCAAAAATTTGCACAATGTTTTTACCACACGCCATTTAAATAATGTCGAGCTTATGCAAATAGATTGAAAAATAACGGTACTTTTTCATTTATTTTCTTCAAATTCTGCATAAAATGCAAAAGTGCAAAATTGAGTACATAAAAGTTAATCTGGTTTTTTTCGTTTTTTTCTTGGCGCTTGATGCATTTTGTCACAGATCTTATATATTCTTATTAAGTACCTAATACTAAATAAACTACAAAAAAAAATTTTGAATTTGCTTTATTACTTTTATTTCTATGACATAAAAAGTGGTCAAATTACAAACATGTACTCATTTGTGCACCTCACTGTATATAGCTTTTTCATTCCATTAGTAATTTCTAGAAAATTTTCAGCCCTTTCATAATTTATATGCACGATTGTTACTACTTGTATATATTATATTCTTCTAGACCTATTAAATAACTTTTAAAATATTATTTTTTTTTTTTAAATATATCGATGTATTCAATCTCCTGCTTAATTTTTGGACACACAAAAGATGTAAAAGTCAAGCCCTAGTCTCGAAAAGTATTGCTATTATTAAGATATTAGCACATAAAATACAAATGCTTACAAACGAAAATAACTTTTTTCAGCTTCTGGACAATAGAAGAGCGATATGGGTATTACAAGAAAAGCCTTGACTAGCAAAATATAACACACTATAAACAAATTTAAAATCCATGATGGCGACCACCACAAAATGGCGTACAATAAACATATATGTGGGTCAAATCTAGTATTTAAAAATGTACCCACTTCAAAATAGAACCTAACCTAAACCTAAAAAAAATCAAAATCAAAAATGAGGTCGGAATTAATAAAGCAAAATGGCGTATAACATTAAATTAAAAATCTGGACTAAGCTGTGGGAACTATGCCTGTATACATAATGATGAAAGGTATTATCAGTTTCAGTTAGTTTATTTTCTTTTAATTAACCGGGATTCTTTTTTATTGCAAACGATTATAAGGACTCTTAGAATTTACGTTATAAGAGTTTATTTATTAAAACAAATATTACAACAGTTTATTCACTTTTTCAGTAGTAACTATATTTACAGAAACTTTCAGATGTTCCAGGGAACATAGGGGATAAAGTAAATGCGAGTAACAAAATAAAAGACAGGATTAAGTATTTTCCGTGCATAAATTTATTTTAAATATTTTGAAGGAAAAGCGGAATTGTGAGTATAATCCTATAAAATATACTTCGAAGCAAATATTCAAATTCAAAAATTCTCCTTTAACAGCTGTAGACAAAGGACGAACTTTTTCTATATGTTCATAAAAACGTTTTGGCTCGATATAGACATAGTTTTCATTCCGAAATTTTTTTAATTTTGTTACTATAACGATGTCTTTGGCAAATAAAATGCCATACCCATATCGGTTGTCTAGAAGCTAAAAAAAACATTGATTTTCCTTTGTAAGTTTTTTTGTTGTATTTTGGTGCTTATATCTCAGTTAGTTTTGAACCGATTTCTAAGTTATTCTCTAGAAGAATTTCCGAGACTTTGAGTCTAAACGCGTCAAAATTAAATTACAGAAACGAAAACTTAAACATTAAAAATTACATTTCAGTTATCATCAAATAAAGCCTAACATATTTATAAGTATAGCTAATGCTTCATCAAAGACAAGCTAATCAAGATTATGGTTAGTGAAAATTTTAATAATAATAAGACAAGTCTAAACCTTCGTTTCTTTATGTTGGCTTGGTAACCGTTACCCCAATTTAATTAATAAGAAAATACAAAATTCCACTACAATTCTTTTTAAGTTATGCTTACATTATTCTTCAAGTGTTGCAGAGATTTCGTACATAAAGTATATTTCCGACCCCATAAAGTATATATTTTCTTATGAATAGAGGAGTCGATTAAGCCCTGACCGTCTGTCCGTGTGTTGGTTGAAATCAACTTTTAGAAGCAACTATATGTTCTTCTGATCTGTATATGGTATCAATCTTTTGGAAATATCCAGGAACCAATCGTTATTGAAATTCAGCACAATCAGACCATTAATTTCTGAGATATAAGCAAAAAACCACGACCACCTTGTTTTTTTCACAATTACAACAACAACATATATACATATATAGTGGTTAGAGTAAACGTGGCATCAAATCCCAGCTGAGCCAAAAAAAAAATTTTTATTTTATATATTATTTATATTTTTATATATATTTTTTTAACTTTTTTTTTTTAATTTTTTTTTAATTTTCTTTTTGTAATTTTTTTATTTTTTTGGAAACACATACGTGAACTCAATTTATAATTTTACAATTTGATGTTTTTATATACATGTGTAGGTATGTATGTATGTATGTATGTTTTTTATATGTATGTACGTATTTCATATGAGATGAATGGTGATACAAACAATTGTTATTGCATGACTACACGTTGTGAAGGGTACATAAGATTCGGCACGGCCGAATATAGCACTCTTACTTGTTTTTTTCTCTTTGCATTGTTTGTATCAATATGTATTACTATTTTGTTTTTTGTTTTGTTACACACAATATGGTTTTTGAATGGGTTAGTAGCAACATTAATTGCTTATAACTCCTAAAATACTGAATACTGTGTGCGTTAACTGCGTAACAAAAAATCAATATGCCTATTAATAAAAAAGATGTAAATTACAAAATCTCCTTACATAAATCAAGTTTTATTTTAAATTTAAATTTCACCTTTTTACGAGCCTCAAAGAACAAAACAAAAACATTATCGAAATTGGCTTTTTTTATTTAGCATATATTATCTTTTAAAATAATTTTAATTTTAATAATTTTTTATAATAATTAATTAAATTATAAGCTGTAGATTCAAATGATAATAAAAGTGTGTGCCACTTAAATGGCAACTTAGCCGAAGTTAACTTTTTAACTGATTATTCGCAAATATTGGCTGCAGATATTAACATTCGCGAATACTTAAAAATGTAAATATATACGTTACTTGTAGGTATTTTAATTGTAAACAGAACTGTAGTCTTTTTATAAGATAAAATATTTCTCTTAATTTGTTTATTATGTATAATATAATATGTATTTCTACATACATACATTTAATGAAAAAAAAAATGTTACATGAATTTTTTGTTAAATCATGGAAAAAACGTAAAACATTTTAAGTAAAAATTTTTAAATATACAATTATTAACTGACTGTTTTTAAACAATTTAAATTAGTTTCGTTTCATCAATTTTACTGGAAAGCAACAAAAAGTTTTTTAGTTTGTATATGAACTTCTTAAATAAAATTAGTTTATGTTAAAATTGTTTAAAACTTATACAATTTTACGGATTGAGTTCTATTTATAATACAGTTTTGAATGAAACTGTGTAGTGGCTCACATATTAAAATGAAATTAATTTGAAATTGGTTAAATATTCCTACTTAAGATTAGAATAAATATTTATATTTTTCTTAAAATCAGGTTATAAATACATATATGCAATAACATTTACATCATTTTTATATCGAACACATTTAAGCAACAGTTAACCAAATAAAAACATTTACATATGTATGTACATATAAGGAGTACATGCATAAAATTTTTTTTAATAATAATTTAAATAATTTTATTTGGTACTTCCAATAGACCTTTGAGTGTGCTGCCAGCAAATGAAAAGACAAACGTTTGAAATAAAAAATGTTTAACATAAACACGATATGATAACAAATGTGATGTTTCCTTGCTCAAAAATTTCGAGTTTCAAAATAAAATTTAATTGCTATACTCAAATAATTCTGAAACCTAACAAATAAGAGTGCTATATTTGGCTTTGCCGACTCTGATAATAACCTTCATTATCATGTACATAAGTATAAAGACCACATTGTAGTTTAGCTTAGATTATACGCCACTTTTCTTTATTATTTCCTACGCAATCATTGATTTTAAATTTTTACATATATGTCTTCCACTAGTCAAGCCTTTTTATTTGATACCCATATTTATGGGGTTAAAAAACAATTTCAGCCATTTTATTTAGGATGCCATCTTGAATTTTTATTTTTTATCAATATTAAGGCTGTTGAAGGAGTTATATTTTGAAATAACAAATTTGAATCATATATAAATTTATTGTCAACCATTTTGTTGTGGCGGTCATCATGGAATTTAATTTTTTATGGTGTCTAATATTGCGCTTCTCAAGCCCTTTGATTTATACCCATATTGATACTTTCGATTATCTAGAAGCTGAAAAAATTGATTTTCGTTTGTAAATTTTGGGATATATGTATATAAATTTTTTTAAATAAAATTTACCTATAATTTTTCAGATTTGTGACCGATTTGTCAAAAATTTTTTACGAATATCTCTAGAGGTATATCATATCTACAAATAGTAACAAAGGTGTCTATAAATTATTCTAGGACTGAAAAATATTAATTTTTGCGGTAAAAATATTGGGAAAAACAGAGGAAGTCGTGTTCATTTGCTCATATCTCAGAAAGTCATAGGGCGACTGAGCTGGATTTTTGGATATTTCCAAAAGATTGATACCAAATACAGGTTTGTGCGACATGTAGTTGCTTCTAAAAGTGATTTATACCAGCACATCGGCCCCATTACTTTCTGAGATATACACGACTACCTTTTATTTTTATTCCATTTCTTATATATACAATATAAATCAAAATTTTTCAGGCTTAAAAAAATTAATTTATTGGCATGTTTGGTACTATTTACAAATATCAATGCCTCTCGAGATAATCATTATGGACAAATCGGTCACTTATCGGCAGAGTTATAGGCAAAAATATTTTTGGAAAATATATATATACATTTACATATGTTTCTCAAGCTCCTAAATAATTTTTAGACACGATAAATACACCAAATTACAAGTCGTAATCTCCAAAATTATCCCTGAGAAAAACTTATAAATGGATTTGATACTAAGTGAGATATAAATATTAAAATACAACTGCTTCGGTGTTTTTTATAAAACTTTCAAACGAAAATCTATTTTTTTAGCTTCTAGAAAACCGACAGAGTTAATACGGATATAAAATGAAAGAGCTTGTCTAGAGGAATATATTCCACTATAAAGAAAAACTAAAATCCATAATAGCTGCCACTACAACATGGCCTACATTGAATTTATATATGGTTCAAATCTAGTATATTAAAATTAACCCCATTTAATCCCCACAATATTGATATCAAATGAAAGGGCTTTACCAATACAATAAAGTAAACTATGAAAAAATGTAAGCCAAGATGACGCCCTAATCAAAATGGCGGATATATTTTTCTTAACCTCATAAATATTAAATGAAACGGTTTGACTTGTATTTATATAGAATATAGCGTCGGAAATAATAAAGCAAAATAGCGTTATATCTGTAATCTAGGTTATACGACTATGAGGTCGTTACACCTGTGTACTTGATGGTGATGATTATTAGCCGAATATAGCATTCTTACTTGTTAACTTAACACAAGCACTTTTTGTGTTATTTTTTTAATCACAGCATTGTCAATAATGGATCAATACGTTTTATTGGTGCAGTGCATATAAAAACTTTAACCACGTTTACATTACTACCAAGTTTTACGAGAATACTTTCATACTAACACTGCAAATTTTAAATTGAGTTATCACATTTGATAAAATATTATTTATATTGCTTTAAAAAACATATATCTTTTTAACTATTCTTAAAAAATTTAGTTTATGTAAATACCATGTAAATATTTTATTAATTAATAAAATTGTGAATTTTTTTGGTAAGTATTAGAATGGAGTATTTGTGGTCAATGGATTTTGGAGCAAAAATTTGTATTCTCGGTAATAAACATCGACATATAATACTTTAAGATCCGACTGCAAATGCTGAAGATATAATGGAAAATTAAAATACAAAATAAATTACATATTATCAATAAAAAAATACAATTTAGTTCAACAAATAAGAGTACTATATTCGAATTTTATTTACCCTTTGTCAGCAAGTAGGTATGTGAAAAACTTAAAAATGTATTTGATGTTGATCAGATTTGAATAATATGTGATAAGACAATTTGTTTCGGACGCTATTTTGCATTTAGAGTGTCTTCAACGTGAATGTATTCTGCTACCCAGCAAAAAAAATTGGAAGTAGTGCAAAGCGAATTACATTTACAAGACTTCTAAATCAATTGTGTAAAAGCATTAATTCTAAATGACTTCTTAACTGCAAAATAATTTGTCATAAATGATGTGCTTAAAAATGAATGCAACATCATGCAAAATATCTTAAAGAATTCATGTAAACAAACAAATTTAACACATGAAATATCCGATACTTGTCACCAAATATGCATGAGTTCCATGCACTTATTAGAATGGAGTGCAGTTCATTAAAATATTCATGTAAACACATGATCGCCAATGACACGCTAATGTTAAAATCACTAGTGTTTTCACCTAAATTAAAGTACTTTATCATCAGTTGAACCCCTGAAAAATCACTTCTTTGTCATAGATTTTTTTGCTGGGTAGTTAAGCTGTTTCATTGGTTACAAGTTTTTCATTGTGCACTGTTTTTTATACCCTTCACACAGTGAAAAAGGGTATATATAGGTTTGTCATTCCGTGTGAAATTTCTACAATTTTCATTTCCGACCCCATAAAGTATATATTTTCTGAAAGCTTATGAATAGAGGAGTCGATTAAGCCCTGACCGTCTGTCCGTCTGACCGTCTGTCCGTGTGTATGTTGAAATCAACTTTTTGAAACCCCCCGACATAGGTTGGACCCGGGTAAGGTATTAAAATATCAGAAATATTCAGGAGTAGATCGGTATTGAAAATCAGAAACATCGGTACATAAACAACTGAGATATGAGCAAAAACCCACGACCACCTCGATTTTCTTTTCATAAAAACAACATTACAACAACAACATACATACATACAAACGTGTATACTGGTTAGAGAAAACGTGGCATCGAATCCCAGCTGAGGCAAAAAAATTTTTTTTTTAATTTTTTTAAAATTTTTTTTTTTAATTTTTTTTTTATTTTTTTTTATTTTTTATTTAATATATTATATATATTTTTATTATTTTTTTTTATTTTTTTTTTTTTATTTTTTTTTTATTTTTTTTTTGTTTTATATATATTATATATGTATATAATAATTTTTTTTTTTTAATTTTTTTTTTAAATTTTTTTTTTTAAATTTTTTTTTTATTTTTTATTTTTTTTTTTGTTTTTTTTAACATACATACGTGAATTTACTGTTATTGCATGACTACACGTTGTGAAGGGTATATAAGATTCGGCACGGCCGAATATAGCGCTTTTACTTGTTATACCCTTCACACAGTGAAAAAGGGTATATATAGGTTTGTCATTCCGTGTGAAATTTCTACAATTTTCATTTCCGACCCCATAAAGTATATATTTTCTGAAAGCTTATGAATAGAGGAGTCGATTAAGCCCTGACCGTCTGTCCGTCTGACCGTCTGTCCGTGTGTATGTTGAAATCAACTTTTTGAAGCCCCTCGACATAGGTTGGACCCGGGTAAGGTATTAAAATATCAGAAATATTCGGGAGTAGATCGGTATTGAAAATCAGAAACATCGGTACATAAACAACTGAGATATGAGCAAAAACCCACGACCACCTCGATTTTCTTTTCATAAAAACAACATTACAACAACAACATACATACATACAAACGTGTATACTGGCTAGAGAAAACGTGGCATCGAATCCCAGCTGAGGCAAAAAAATTTTTTTTTAAATTTTTTTAAAATTTTTTTTTTTAATTTTTTTTTTATTTTTTTTTTATTTTTTATTTAATATATTATATATATTTTTATTATTATTTTTTTTTATTTTTTTTTTTTAATTTTTTTTTTTATTTTTTTTTTGTTTTATATATATTATATATGTATATAATAATTTTTTTTTTTTAATTTTTTTTTTAAATTTTTTTTTTATTTTTTATTTTTTTTTTTGTTTTTTTTAACATACATACGTGAATTTACTGTTATTGCATGACTACACGTTGTGAAGGGTATATAAGATTCGGCACGGCCGAATATAGCGCTTTTACTTGTTTTTTATTTTTTTTTTTTTAATTTTTTTTTTTTTTTTTTTTTTTGTTTTATATATATTATATATGTATATAATAATTTTTTTTTTTTTAATTTTTTTTTTAAATTTTTTTTTTTTAAATTTTTTTTTTATTTTTTATTTTTTTTTTGTTTTTTTTAACATACATACGTGAATTTACTGTTATTGCATGACTACACGTTGTGAAGGGTATATAAGATTCGGCACGGCCGAATATAGCGCTTTTACTTGTTACTTGTCAAGCCCTTTAATTTGATTTTAAAATTAAAGTTGAAAAATAATAAATTTTTCGTTTGTAAATTATTAGAACATTATTATTATTATTTTGTTAAAATTGCTTCAATTCTCAACAATTGCCTTTAAAAAAGCAAAGCGTTTAATCGGATACTCTCAAACAGATTTTATTTTCAACAGAGCCGTTTTTGAAAAATTTAGTTTGCATTTAGATAAACAGGCAGTTAAAAAAAATTATAAAAATATAAAAAAAAATATATCGTCGGCTTAATATCCAAACTTGCTTAATCCACTTTTTAAGTAAGTTGAGGTTTTGATGCCGTGTGGTTAGAGAAAGATACGCCTCGTCGACCAGCATGAAGTTTTTCTTTAATAGAAGTCTTAAAGTGTGTAAAAAGGTTGGATAAGAAAAACTGCTAAATCCTCTCACAGAAAAATTTGTCTAAGAAAATCTGCTAAATCCAGTACATTATTAGTTCAGTGTTTATTACTAACTCCAATTTGCTGTTTTTTTTTGTAGGATGTAGTCATACATGAAGAATACCATAAAATAAACCAACAATATTTTTGATTTTCCTCTCAAGCTACAAATATAAAATATATAAGAAGTTTCTTGTCTCTCCTGTAATATTTGCTGAAAGGGATTTAGCAGGTTTGCATATTAAGCCGACGAATATCATAAAATTATTTAAACACTGGGCCAATTCAAAGTAGACTCTCATATTGTACTATGTCATATAATTCATATTAATATGACTAGTGACTTTGAACACCTTTTGTTAACAAATTATGTATTTAATACAAGAAAGAAGACAAAGAGATGACCCTGTTAAAAATTGTATGTATACAGGAAAGAAGAAAATAGAAAATATTCTCTCTGAGAGGTGAGAAGCGAAGAAATTCTCTCTGAGAGACAGTATGGTTAAAAGTATAACATAAACAATTTCTTATACATAGGAAACAAATGTGTAAAGTCATATTTTTTTTTTTGTATGAAAATTACTAACAAAAATTTTATGCATGCATAAAATAATATGAAATAGCACAAATATGACTGATATGCAACCACTTTGAATTGGCCCACTGTAATGAATATAAATACAGCGTGCTTTTTAAAGCATGAACATTACTTTGTAAAACTATTAAAGTGTCAATGCCAAATCTTTCCAGAATTTTTTTAAGCTTCCACTAGCACTAAAATCGTTTCATTCTGTGGTAGTGGAAATTCACTACCACTGAATACAAGGGGCGATAATGCTCTATTTTACTAAAAGTATTGGAAAATTAAACCCTATGAAATAAGCCTAATTCTGTTCAAAAGTAGTTACTTCAAAAGTTAATCTTGCAGTTTCTGGGCAGTTACTTTGTAGTTCGATTCGAATTGTAATTCGAAAGTGTTTTCTTTCGAATCGAATTACGGAATAACCAACCCCCCAGCATATAATACTGGACTACTATGTAATGCAGTCATGGACCATATCATTTTCAAACAAAAGTTTGTAGTTAAACGGCAAGTGTTCGTGTTTTAACGATTACGAATAGTCGTGTAGGGCTCAAGAGTAGTTTTGAGACTACTCCGATTTGTTATATGGTCCAGCCCTAGGGCATCGTAATGTTAAATCGCCAATGTTTTATCCATACATTTGGATGAACTTCGGATTTTCGAGTCCATTACGGAGTATACTTCACATGCGTGTATGGACTAGTCGCGTTATCCGCAGGGATCAAACAGTTAGGTATTTCTAATGTCAATATGTGATAAATATTGGTATAATTAAATGAATATACATATGCATATGTAAGTATAGTTATTATCTAACACGGCCACCGATTTCGCTAATTTTTGCTTTTTAAACGTTTGTCGTAACTCAACTTAAGTCTTTACAGAAAGAAAATTTACTTTTTTAATTTGTCTAAAATCGGATAACGGCTCGACAAATTTGTCTAATTTGTTTAAATAATCTAATAAGCTCAAGAATGATTGTTACGGAAATTTTCTCTAAAAATTTTAAGTAGGTGTGGTACCCACCTCCAATTCAAAATTAACAGTTGTTTCCGCATATCCAGACTACTGTAATACCTAGCCTTCAAAATTCGTGACGGGAATTATATAAAAAATATCTAGAATAATCTTAAAACTTTGTGTGTTCGTTTATTTAATTTTTCTTAAACCAACCGAAAATCGATACGATCGGAGCGGGGCAAGTTAATATTTTGAATTCTGGTATTAAACGTTTTTTTTTATTCCAATAATAAGATGAGGGGGCGTGGTACCTAATATACAAAAAAAATATGTATATTTAATGGCATATCTGCAGAACTATAATTGTCATACGCTTTTAATTCGGTGTTACCCACCGCCCAAAAAATAAATTTAAAGTCATAAAAAAACGTAGTCTCTTTTTGGTTTAAATTTAGTACGAGTAATGGTAAGGAGCGAAGAAAGCTACCTTAATACAAATAAAATATTTAGGAAAACTAGTGCATACCTAAAAAATGGAGGCAGATATCAAAATCTATTTTTTAATGAATGCAACGTAAAACCTTTATTGTTGCCAGCAAAGCGGTCAGGGTTCTGCTAGTAGTTATATTTATTTATTTCTATTTTTTCAATTGTCCATCGCTAAATGAGATCCAATATTTGCGCAAAACAGACAAAATCTGTTTGTCATTAAACTAAATAATAAATATTTTAAGCGTTTGAATGTTAGCATTCTTTAATTTTGTTTTTAAATTTATATTTTCTGGTAAAGAATCACTTCTTAAATTGCTTAGAAACATGAATGCTTTCATTGCCCAGTTGGAAAATGTTATCCTTGTCAGGATTTTCATTTTTTAATCAGAAAAAATTCCAGAAAGCTAAAATATATTTATGAATTTAGTCGTTAAGCTCTAACAAATTCAGTTATGTGTTTTTACTAAGTTTTCAGGAGAGCAACAAAAAATATTTCATATATTAAATTTTAAATTTAGGCTTATATTTTCTATTGTTACTTCATAGTATTAAACTTACACATATCGACTATTGTTTATTTTTGAACCAATCAAGATATCCTTAAAGGGCTGTGTTAGAAACAAAAAAAAATCAAAAATTGTCACATAACAGACCACGTCAGAACAGCGACTATTTGTACGATTGCAAAGCATATCGTCGCTGTTCTGACAAAATCGGTTATGTGACAATTTGAATAAAAACAAGTAAAAGCGCTATATTCGGCCGTGCCGAATCTTATATACCCTTCACAAAGTGTAGTTATGCAATAAAAGTAGTTTGTATCACCATTCATCCCATATGAAATACGTACATACATATATAAAACCATCCCATTGTAAAATTATAAATTTACGTATGTACATATGTTAAAAAAATAAAAAAATAATTAAAATATATATAATAAATATAAAACAAAAAAAATAAAAAAAAAAATTAAAAAAAAAATATAAAAAATTTTTTTTTTGGCTCAGCTGGGATTCGATGCCACGTTTTCTCTAACCAGTATACACGTTTGTATGTATGTATGTTGTTGTTGTAATGTTGTTTTTGTGAAAAAAAAATCGAGGTGGTCGTGGGTTTTTGCTCATATCTCAGTTGTTTATGTACCGATGTTTCTGGTTTTCAATACCGATCTACTCCCGAATATTTCTGATATTTTAATACATTACCCGGGTCCAACCTATGTCGGGGGGGCTTCAAAAAGTTGATTTCAACATACACACGGACAGACTGACAGAGCTTAATCGACTCCCCTATTAATAAGCTTTCAGAAAATATATACTTTATGGGGTCGGAAATGAAAATTGTAGAAATTTCACACGGAATGACAAACCCATATATACCCTGTTTCACTGTGTGAAGGGTATAATAATAGTCAGTATGCGTTAGTTTAATACTGTAAAGTAAGAAAATAAAATGCTTTTTTTGCTCTCCTGAAAAGTCAGTAAAACACACATAACTAAATTTGTTAGAGCAATGACGATATAAAAGACTTAAAACCGAAACGATTTTTTTAACCATACAAAATAAGTTACGTTTTTTCAGTATAGTGATTATTTAATGACAAAATTTTAAAGTAAGTACTAGGTAGCCAAAATTTTTGGTATTTAACTTTTTCTGTTAAGATGTTTAATTTTTTGTTGGTACATATAATGAAAATGTTTAAACAAAAAAAAATAATTCTAAAATTTGTTCATTAAAGTATGAAAGCAATAAATTCATTTAATCAGTCGTTTACGGTAAAATAAATAAATATAGAATTGCGAATTAAAGATTCTATGTAGAAAATTTTCCAAAACAAAACCTTGAAAAAAAAACTGGTTAAAATTAGGACATTTTTGTAAATATCTACATGCAGTTTCAGAGACTTTCTTCTTACGATACCAAATTTCATAGAATACCAAAAATGTAGAACCAATTTTAAGTTTCAACCAATCTTTTAAAAATAATAATAAAAATTTTCAGAGTTTAATTTGTTTCTTTTAAATTTAATGCATAGATTTTAAATATTTTCCTTTTTTATTTCCATATTTACGTGTATATTATTATGTATATAATTACAAAAAATTAATTTAACTACATATGTATACGATAGTGACTAGGCGAAGAAAATAAATCTTCAAAAATGTTTATATAAATATTTTTTATTACATTATGCTAAAGAAATAGCATATAAATAATTTTAACTAGAGTTGTTCTTTTTTTTTAACATTTTAATGTTTTATAGGATTTTTTTTTTCGTTTTAATTTTTTTCAATATAAGGTTTACTTATAAATATAACTATATTTTGCTAAAAAAAAATCTTACAATGTAAAAACATTCAATGTGGACAATGATTTTTATATTTTTTTTAAGCGTTAGTAACTAATTTTGTTTAGGTTATTTTTTTAATTTGAAATAGGTTTAAGCCTAGTTGAATAAAATATTATTATAGAATTTAGTTTTTTTTGTTCTTTTCGCTAATTTAGGATAAACATGCTTTACGGCGAGTTTTATAATTTTCTGCTTGTTGTTTAATTTAAAAAAAAAAATAAATGATCTTAATAGGAGTTGGTTGTTTTATCTCATTACCAGAAATCGACTTGCCTATTAATATATAAGATATATAGGATTTTTTGTGTTTTATAGATCGTGTAAATATATGTGAATCATTATGAGTTAGGGTTAAGCTTTATCAAAAAAAAGTTTATCACAACCCAAACTATATTGTATTTTAATAAAATTTTTATTTCAATTTTTTTTTGTTTTTAAAGATATTTTCTTATTATTGTATGTGTAGGTTTGTGTTAATAAAAAACATGGATCGAATCAGAATATATTAAGTATATAAATTAAAACAAATTGATAAAATTAAAAATTTCTCTAAAAGTAACCATTGCTTAAAAATGTAGTTTCTTTAAATTTAAGCTCAAGAAAATTATTTTTTAATTATAAAATATCAACGGTTTAAATTACGCTAATAATTCAGAAAGAAAAAAAAAATTTTAATTTTTTTAGATTGACCCATTTAAAATATATACATACATATGTATATAAAGTAGAAAGTTATAAATTATTAAACAACATAAGATTGAGACAAAAAATTACTGAAATAAAATAACGAAAAATCATAAAACACAAAAAATTAAAATATTCTTGTCAAAATAAACTTGCATTTTCTTCATTAATTAAATTTTTAAAACAGCTTTTATAATCCTCTCTCTTTGCACTCGCATAGTAAAAAGTCATGTTTTCTTTTCCTCACTCTCCAGTCATTTTTATATGATTTAATTCGTTTCTCTCACTTGTTTCATATGTTATTAAAATTCTGAAGCCTTTATTCTCTAATATTAATATTATTAAATGTATTATTTTAATTTTTGTTTCTTTTGTTTTATTCCACACATCACAGCCATGTATTAGTTTAGGGAAAGGGGGCAGGGGGCATATGGGTTTCTTTGTTTGGGAGTATAGTTGGATATCTTGTTATTAAATGATTGTTTGTAAACAACAGAATAGAAGATTTTAATTTATGGATTCCTTATATAAATTACTATGCTGTTGTATCGTAGAACACAAATCCGCTTGCTGATTATTTATTACATTGTTATTATTACTGTTACCAACACTTTCACCACTAAAACGAACTTCTTTTTTCATTCCACCAACACCACTACCACCATCAACATTACTAGTAGCATTAAAGTTACCACAACCAAGTCCAACTTCTTTTGTGGCTTCATTGCTGCCATCATCACATTCTGATTTCGTAATACTGTTGCTGGTTTTTAAAGATTTTATTTTGTTCAAATTTTGTTGTCGCAAGTTTGCAAAGAATTTTTCTTTAAATGTATTAGCCGAATATTTATGTTCGATAAATGTCGGCGATATAGCGGCAGGTGGTAATGATGACAATGTAGCTGTAGCAGTGGCGTTTGCGTTGTATGGCAAGTTCGCTGTAGGTGTTGCAGGAGCTGTCGCTGCATAAAAGCAATTTGTATTGTTGTTAATAACACTGCCACCACCGACACTACCACCAAAACCACCACCACCACCATTAACGGTTAAAGGACTATGCTGTTGTACAGCTGTTGCTAACAATTGTCCATTGAAAGGAGAGGAGGAGGACTCTGCAATAATGAAAGAGAAAAAAGAGAACTATAAAAGCCAACAAAAATTATATAACATAAGCAAAATAATTAAAATATATAAATTAAAAGGAAGTTTTCGTAAAAAGAATACAGAACATATAAGAAATAAATATTAAAGTAATGAAACTAGATTTTTATAAGATAGAGTTCTTTTAATACATTTAAGAGATTATTTTTTTACAGAACTTATTGATTGTAGATATTATAATATGTATAAATAGTTATATAACTTATTTCAAATATTTAATTTTTTTTTTTCAGGATATAAATACAATACTATATATATTATATATGTTTTCATTAATTTAGCAAAGAAGTTAATAACAATTAATTAAGGGGAAAAGTAGCTAAACAAAATATTAAAATATTGCACTAAATTATTAACTATGTCCATTGGGTAAGAGGTCAATATAATGTAGAACAAAGGTAAAACAAAAAAAGTACATAGTTGGTACATTCACAAGATGTCCTAAGTGTCATATTATTAAGCCATTTCAAAATACATATTAAAAAGTTTAAAAATTTTGAAATAGACAATAAAATAATTTTAATTTAAAACTATTGAGAACTTTTGACAATACGACACTTAGGCTTATTGTATAAATATACCATGTATTCACATATACATACATATGCAGTATATAGTAAAATAAAAAATAACTTTTAAAGCATAAAAACGGGTTTCTAAAATTTTTCAAATTTAGGAAACAATATTAATTAAATCTACTTAATTTCAAGTATTTGATTAATCTCATTAAGTCTTAAAAAAATAATAACCATACCACTAACTCTCTAAGTAAATAATAAATTAATTAAATTTCAAATTAAAAGTGACTAAAATGAAAAAAAAAATAAAAAAAGATTTTGAACGACATAAATTTACATAGAGTTTCACTAAAACTAATAAATTCATTTATAACTTGTTTATACATTTTTTATAAGAACTAATAAATAATACTTGAGGATTGTTTAATATTTTTTTTTTTTGTTCGATATTTGAAAATTAGTAAGAATGTATAAAAATTTTGAAATCACTAGATTATTAGAAATATTTTTATATATATTTTAAAAATATATAGGAGATCAGAAATAATTTTCTTTTTTTAAATAGGCTGGAGCGCAGTTTTTATACAATTTTAAGTTTGATTTTTTATTTCTAACTTTACGAGGGGTTTTTTTTAATATGTGTAAAGAAAAATGTTTTAAACAACAGAAAAAGATTTTGAAATTTTTTATTCTAACTTATAAGCACAATTAGTCTTTACAATCATTCTTAGGTTTATAGAATTTTAAAATGTTGTGACTAAACATTATCTGTCAATAAATGTTGTTTCAGTTGTGGAAAAAATATAAACCTTATGCTTAAACATCCCTGCGAGAAACAAAAGTTTCATTCGCTTTTTTTATGTACAATTACATAGAAAATTTAAATTTTGTTCTAATCCGCGTACCAGTCTTAATGCATACATACATAAGTGTGTATTGTTATTAAAATTAAAAGGTATTACGAAAAAAAATAAAAAAAACAAAAAAATAAAATGTAAAACTAATAATAAATAATCTAAACTAACAGTCTACGGTAATATTCTTTACATATGATTGTAAGTGTATAGGGTAAATTTTTTCAACAAATTAGATTATTTAAGCTTGTTTACAAATCGTATACTAAAGCTCTTAAATGCAACTTCTATATTAATTTATTAATTTAAAATTTATATGAGACACGTTTGTTTTATCATTATGCTGTATGATATAAATTAAATAGACCACAGAATAGAATTTCTTACTACCACAATATAAAGGATATAGAGGGGAAATATAAATCAAAAGTAAACGTAAATTTTAATAAATTTTTCTTTAAATTGAAAATTTATCGGAAACACAAAAAACACGCCAAAAAACTCATGTTGGTAGTAACAAACAGTTCAGATTTTAAATGTGTTATTAAAGCAAGCCAACTTTTAAACATTTTATCTTATGTTTTTAAGAGGCAAATTCTATCCTATGCGCTATATTTTAGGAATATTGTTTAAACATATAAGTTATTGTAACGTTACATTTAACAAGAATGGGAAAAAATAAATTTAAAAAAATATTTAAAGATTTGCATATATATAACAGAATCTACTTAAATTTACGACGCATTAAAAGTTTCTTTAGTATAGGCTACGTTTCCTCGCTAATAGAACCAACACCAGCATCAGCAACAGCAACAGTTAAAGCAACAACATCTGACGACGGACTGTGGGATCCTGGTGAACAAACAATGCTATTACTACCGCTGATACCGACACCGCTACCACCACTACTATGGGAACTGCTCGGCGAGTTAAGAAAATTAGAGGGTGGTGGCGAGACGGAGTTGCCAGCTGTAGTTATATGTTGTATTGTTTGCTGTTTATTACTATTGCCATTACTATTGCTAGTAATTTGTGTTAAATGTATGCTACTAACAATTTGTTGTTGCTGATGATGTTGTTGCTGTTTGTTTTTGTGTTGTTGCAAAGTCGAATTTAAAATATTTGCTACAGCAACAGTATTAGTTTTTTGTTGTTGTTGTGTTTGTACACTTACACTATTTGGACTAATGGGAGTTAATGGAAGATGTTGTGATGATGATGATGATTGAGATTGTGTTTGCTGTTGTTGCTGTATATGATGGTGTTGTTCAACAAGCAATATATTATTTTTATTTGTAGTTGTTATATGACTGTTCTGAGTAGTATTAGAATTATTGGAATTTGTTTGTAACGCTTTTTGCTGCTGCACAATATGTGTTGCTGATGTTAAATTATTCAGAGCATTGGTAAGCGTATGTTGTTGCTGTTGGTGATGATGATGTTGCTGTTGCGTAAAAGTTAAAGATTGTGTTGTTTTTGTTGGTGATGTTGCCGGTGTTAAAATACCTAAATTTACCAAATTTGGTAATGTTATTTTAGTAGGCGCTGTTGTTGTCGCTGTACCAGATTGCTGTTTGTTTAGAAACTGCTGTTGTTGCTGCTGCTGTTGTTGATCCACCACCACCAATGATGTTGTTGCATTTGAATTTGCGTTGGTGGCGGCATTGTTTGCTGCAGCGGCAGCGGCAACATTAGTTGCTAATTTTAAAATTTTATTAGCTGCTGCATTGGCAGCCAATAAATTTGTGGCCGCTGCCGTTTTCGTAGTAGCCTGTAGTATAGTTGTTCCATTGTTACCGTTACTAACGTTATGATTTTGATTAAGGCTGCCACTGTTATGTGTTTTCAATGACACCAAACTAATGGTGTTGCGTAATAAATTGTTGTTGTTACCTGTTGCCGTTGTATTATGCTGTGTTACTGAGGCTGCTACCGCTGCTAAAGAGCCCGTCAATGCCGATTGAACAACTCCCGCAGTAACAACTTGTTGCTGATGATTATTGGCAGTTGTAGTATATTGTTGTTGTTGCTGCGATTGTAAATTAAGAGTTGTTCCATTAATAGCCTGGGCTAGACAAGTCGTTGTAGTTGAACCAACTGTGGAGCAGTTGCTATTTGCGAAATGACCGCCGCTACCATGACAACTACTTGCTCCACTAGACATGTTACTAATACTAGAGGGACTCAAAGAACCCAACGACTGTGATGGCGAGCTACTGCGCTGCGTGAGTACACCTCCTCCATTACTATTATTCAATACACTAACCAAATTTTGCGCAGCCAATACATTTTCCGGTGAGGAGTTGTGTGCCACTAAAGCATGACTTTTCAAACCTTGGGCAGTCTTATAGCTCTTGCCACAATGACATTTATATCCTTTACGTACTCTGGACAAGAAAATTTCAAATGCATTATATGACATAAGTATATGTAGTATAAATTAATTAGTATTGTCGCACATACTTGCCATCCTTTTTATGACCATTTTTCGAATGATATTTAATGCCATTTACATTTTTATAGCGTTTTTTACACCCCGGAACAGGACAGGCAAACGGTTTTTCATTGCCCGGTGTGCCATTGCCGCTGGATCCGGAATGCCTTCACATGCCCCAACAAACCAAGACACAAAAAAATTACATAAAAAATAATTACAAATAATTTTTTTTTAATAGGAAGCATTGAGCATTAAATAAAAGATGGCAGAGAGCCAATCCCACCTGCTGCCATAGCGCATTATAAATTCAGAACTAAATTCTTCGGTTGTCCAGGAATCATTGCTATCCTCTGATTCAGAAACAACCATTTCATCTTCATCCATTTCACTACCTAAAAATAAGTAAGAAAAAAAGTGAATACTATTAAAAAAATTTAAAAAAATATTTTTTTTTTTTTTTTTTTTTTTTTTTATTAATTCTTCATTTACATAACCGAGCCTATAAGGCCATATACGGTTAATAAAAGCTACTTATTATAAAAAAAAATATCTTAAAAAACTCCAAGTGCAGTAAAAAAAGGAAAATCGAAATTTGGTTTGGTTGCTTATATGTATGTATATGACCAAAAAATTATTAAAGAAAACTTAAACATCTTTACTCGTTCTACAACCTGTAAGCAAGTCTTATTGTTGTATATAAATATGTTTGTATCACTTTATTGTATTTGACATACATTTACATCTTACTAAAAAGCAATAAAGCAAAAATTATTGAAATAATAAACGATATTTTACATTCATATTGTTACGTTTATAAATTTTATAAACGTTGGTTTATTTCCTTATGTTAAACCGAGATTCGTTTTATTGCAAAACAAAACACCCTATTATTCATAAAACTAAAAATAGTTTGAAATGAGTTTTATTTCAATTTTTTTTTAAATAGATTAAAAACATGTCGTCGCAGAAGTCGCAGTTTGTAATAAGTCCATTACTACTTATTAAAAAAAAAAAAAACAAGTATATTCAGCTTGCCGAATTGGGGTTAAAATACTAAAATTGTCGGGGTTAAAGGGGACAAAATATCTATTTTCGTTTGTAAATTTTAGGAATTTGTACTTTGGTGCTAACATCTCAGTAAGCTAGCTTTTCTGATATTACAGCTTTTAATTTGGTATCTTAAGCGTCTTTAAAAATTATTTAGGAGCTTAAAAAATTTTGATATATTTAAAAATATATATATTTTTTCAAATAATTTTTGCCTATAACTTTGCCGATTAGTGACCAATTTGCTTAAAATTTTTCATGAGTTTCCCAAAGGCATAACAAATTTATAAAAAGTAACAACCGTGTCTACAAATTATCCTACGGGTGGAAAATTTTAATTTTTGCGGTAAAAATAAGCGATAAAACAGAGGCAAGTATAGATTGTTATGGGGCGATTATGCTGATTTCCAATACCAATCTGCTTCCGAATATTTCTGATATTTTGATACCTTACACGGGTTTTGGCAATGTTGGGGGACCTAAAAAGGTTATTTCAACATACACACGGCCAGACTGACAGAGCTTAATCGACTTCCCTATTTATAAGCTTTCAAAAAATATACACTTTTTGGGGTTGAAAATGAATATTGTAGAAATAAAAAGCAATAAATTAAGCGAAAATCATTGAAATATTATTAGTTTTAAATAAGCAACAAATATAAGTAATGAGTTTTCTCTTATGCCTTAAAATAAGGAGATTTAATTGCTAATGCAATAAAATCAGTAATAAAAAGCATGAAAAGAAAAGAAACTACTAATATCACGGTTAAAGAGAGGAATTGTTTATAAAAAAACTTCGTATTAACTTAATAGTTATTACAATTGAAAACAATCACTAATTTGGGATTTTTTAACAAAAGACCCTCAGTGTTTGTTCAGCAAATTTCTTATTATTTAAAATTTGGACGTTCTACACTTTTCATTAAATAACAGAGTCAGATCCCTTGTCAACAAATTAATCATCAAAGTTCCTATGTAGAAGATAAGTGAAATATCTAAATGTTAGATTGTGTATTATTTTCTAACTTTTATTTTTAATAATTTTTCTACGAGTTTAAGCAGCCGTATGAGACCACACCTGACAACCGTAAGTCATAATCGGATAAATACACATTTTGTAAATATAGAACATGTTTATTTTTTATAAAGTTTATTATTTTATTATATTAAGTTTCGGCGATTTAAGTGGTATAAGACATACTTAATTGCCTTATCATTTATGGTTATTGTTAATAAAAAAATAAACAAAAGTAACTAGTTGTGACTAAATATTTTAAGATCTAATTTAATTTGTTAAAATTTAAAAAAATACATAAAGTTTATAGAGGTATATAGTCAGGGCTGGGCAAAACACATACCTTGATGTATTTCAAATACAAATACTTTCAAGTTGTGTATTTCAAATACAAAATACAAATACTTTCAAGTTGTGTATTTCAAATACAAAATACAGCTACAAAATACAAATATTTTTTGAATTTCGGTCTCATAAAAATTTACATATATGCATACATAAATATTTTATTTAATAAAACTAAGTTTTACATATATGTGACAGCGCATAGAGAAAGGGACCTAAGGGTAAAAAAAAAACAATTTTAATTTTTTTTTTTTTTGATGTGGACAACATCTAAGCATCGAATGAGACCGATCCCATGCCCCAAAAGTGTTCCCTCCCAGAGGTATGCGCGTTTTATAAAAGTGAGGACGACGATTCTAAGCGCAAATAGAAAGGGACCTAACGATAAAATTTATTTATTTTTTCCCCTCCTAAATTAACAAAATAACTAAATTTTACGAAACTACAAAAAATTTATTTTCTTCCTTATGAACAATTTAAAAAAATAGAAAAATCATTTAATCTCTCCTGAAAAAAAACTGTTTTTACCCTTAGGCCCCTTTCTCTATGCGCTGTCACATATATATATATATTTATATATATGTATGTTGATTTTCTAAAAGAATTATGCAATTACTTAGTTGCCCACCCAATATTTTATTTACTTACTATATAAGTATGTACGTACATATGATACACAATCAATAAAATTGTTAGTGTAAAATTTTTATTAGTAAAAAGTAAATTTGCGTTTAATTTTCCAGCGTCAAGTTTTTACTGGGGAAGTAAGTGAAAAAAGCATATTTAGAATTTAATAGTTAGTAAATAAAAAATGTATTGAAAAAAACAGGTATTTCCTTTAATATAAACTAGATTTTTTAAAGAATCATCAGATAAGCAGCCTCTTGTTGGGGAATGTATAAAACCTGCTAAGAAAAATAATCTTTCTACAGGCCCTGAGGAACACAAGCTACTGTTAAATTCTCTTAATGCATTTTTAATATTTGGATAGCTTTCCAAAACGGAAATCTCCTTGCTCTTATCATTTAGGAAACTAATGAACTCTAATTCCAAATTTGATGTGCGAGGTTGATCAATATTCTTGTCGCCAAAAACAATAAAATCTTCATCTACTTCATCTGCTGCATCCAAGCATTGCTTCACGTTTTTTGTAATTTTTTTCTAATGTATCTATTGCCAAGTTTTTAATTCGTTGCCTCTCGTTTCCAGTGATGTTTTTTGGCAGCGTACGCATTTTAAAACTTGGGTGGGAACATGACGCCAATATGCCTCTATTTGCTTCAGGTGCCAGCATGAAAAACTTTACAAATCTTCTCTCAACGCTCTCCCTTAGTTTTGGTAAAATACAACTGAAATGTCTCAAATTTTTACATTGCAGCCGATCTAATCTGGTTCTTACAGATATTAAAGTAGGCAAAAGTTTTTCATAATAGCAATTATTTTCCTGTATGTAGTCCAAAGCCGTAGCTATTAGTTTCAATATTTCAATGAATTCCTCTAAGTACTCCAGTACTATAGCTGAGAACGTGTTAGCCTTATCAAACTTAACAAATAATCCATTTAATTTTGATTTTCTTTTCATTAGCTGTACTATGGAATCGAAAAGAGAGTTCCATCTTGTGGGACATGGATATACTAACTGATGTCCGACGCAATCTTTTATGACTTCAGCTTATTTGGGTCTTCTGGATTAATTCCATAATAAAGTACATTTAGCAATTGCCGAGTAGTGAATCCTACAGGCACGAGAATTTTGTATGAAAATATTCATATCTGTTGTGGCTAAAAGACTTAATGTGTGGCTGACACATCTCAGATGCCTCGGCAAATATAACTCTCTAGCTTTTCATTTGATATCACATGATTAGTGTAAATGAATTCGCCTCAGACGAAACAATTTAAAGCTGAATAGTATTTTTGTCAAATGTGAAATTTTAATGGTCATAGTTTGTAGCGATTTTCGCTTTTTTATGACACAACTTATTTTTAAATTTATTGTAAAAAATAAATGTATTTTGTATAAATGTGTCTTTGAGCCACATGTATTTGAAATACAAAATTCTTTAAGTTGTGTATTTGAAATACAAAATACTTTCAAACCATGTATTTCAAATACAGATACAAAATACGTATTTGTATCTTGTATCTGTATTTCAAATACAAGTATTTCAAATACTGCCCAGGCCTGTTTATAGGTCACTTTTGTTTTTATTAACATTCACTTTAAAGGTAAATTTTATGTTAATAATAGCTTACCAGTTGGCGTATTACTACGATTTGAAGAAGACATGCTATAGCTATGGTGTTTAATCGCCAGCTTACGTTTAAGTTCAACGCCCGCTGCATTAGCGGTAAGAAAGGGACCCTCTTTGCGTGCATCATCCGAAATAAAACGTAAAACATAGCTCAACGGCAGACAAGCCGGTTGGGCTTGTTCTTTTTGTTCCACCACTTTAGGATCATAATCTAAAATTAAAAAAATGTACGATTCAGAGTTTTATATAAAATAAAGAAAATAATAACATAAACTAGTTAAATTTAAAAAAGATAAAATTATTTTAATTCTTAAGCTAAAACCAAATCTTTATACGATGACTGTTCGTTTGTCCTTTATAAGCTCCTAAACCCCTGATCAGATTGCAATAAAACTAACAAGTAAGACCACTATATTTGGCTGTGCCAAATTTTTGATACCCACCAACAATTTTGTGTACTTTTATAGCTCAAAATTTATTATTATTTTATTAACAGTAATCGCTATAGAATAATCTCTTTATACTAAAATATGTATTACTTTCTTTGTGTAACTTCGATTTGCCATTAAAATATTTTTGTAAATTTAGTCTTGTAATGAAAGTTGGCGTTAACATAGGCGTGTCAATGTAGTTTCTGCTAAAAGATTCAACTTAGATATTTCAATATAGTACTTTATTCTTCCAAAAACTTTTTCCATAGAGAAATTATTTTCTGCTAATAAATTTTTATTTATTTATTTTTTTGAAAATATTTATTTATTTATTGCATCCATGCACATTGTAATTATAGTGAAAGGTTTAAAAAAAATAAAATTTTTGATATCATAATTTAAAACAAAAAATAATTTAGAATAATATAAATATAAATTACAGTTTTAAAAAATTCAACTTATATACATATTTCAATATAGAGTCCTTTATTCTTTTAAAATCTATCTTTGCAAAATTTCAGAATCATACATCTAATTTCGTCAGAGTTATTACGTTTTTAATTTTAAATATACCAAAAAGGAGACTGTGCAGTATAAATTTTCGTACATTTTGATCTATAACTTCTTTTGTAATGTTTAGATTTGAGCAATTTTCATGGAATGATATTTTTTTTTCTTAGAAAATACTTTCGAAGTTTCATCGCTCTACGTCAATGCGTTTAGTTAGCCACAATCGCATTTTATTCGAAGTTTGAAGGGCATTGTTTTTTTGACCTACTCTTGCATTACGAGCTATAAATCTCTTCCTAATATTCCGATTTAGCCCATTTTCAAAACCAAACAAACCTTGTGTATAAGAAATAAGAAAGATTATCTAAGTTGAATTCAAACATTAATTATATATATAGATTTTAAAATAGGTGCTAATATTATTTATATATGGTATCAAATTATACTCTTCAGTTTCCGTAAAATACGACATTGTAGTAAAAAAAGATTAAGTTGTATCATTTCTATTGCAGATATACTTAAGAAAATTTTAGAAAAAAACCGAAGCATTTTTGATTTTATATCTCGGTTAATTTAAAACTCATTTTTAACTTTTGCTTGGCAACAACTTTCGACACAATGGCTTGTATTCTGGTATCTTTAGCATGTTCAAAAATCAGTTAGGACCTGATATATTTATAAAATATATATATTTTTCAAAATTATTTTTGCCTATAAATTCGTTGGTTAGATTTATCCGGCTCGTACCTATAAATAGTTACACGTCTCTATAAATTAAACTAGGCGAAAAAATTGTATTTTTGTGGCAATTTTAAACGAGGCTTATATAAATAACCCTTACCATCAATATTGATAGGTATAGATTTATGATTAATGATTTGGGTCCCTATTTGGATAGGTAAAAAAACTGAAAATATGTTGTTCTAGCAGGACGGTACCTCTTTCCAGTTAACGCCTGAAATATTCAACTTATTAAAGTGAATATTTTGCGAATACATTCTCTCTTGAAGTTATATAGCCATCTAACCTGTTGAATTGGTATCGAAAATTTTTTTTGTCCAGACAAAATTTAAATGTATTTCCATTTAATATAACGTTTGCATAGTAAAATAGTAAAAATTTGTAATTTTTAAAACTTACAACACCTACTTTAAATGTGTTTCATATGGTGGCTTTCATTCCCCGAATTAATTAATCGTTTTGCCAAAACTTTTAGTGAAAAAATTTTGTTCAGAATTAATGGATGAATTAAACTTAAGACCATACATACGATTAAACGCATTTTAAATTTTTCCATTGCGATTAAGTGAAGTCTTTGGTTTGTGCTAACAAACTAACAATTTGGAACTTCCAAGAAGACAAAATTAAGTTAGAACGCTATATAAGACTTTAACAACTCTTATATACCCTTTACACAGCTTGTACCATAATGTAATGACCATAACTTAAAATTATATGGTTCAACTGTGACAAATACTATTTCGGAAATCAATAATGTTAATTGGCCCATTGAAATAAGATTTTCTGTAAATGTTGCCAAAGGCGCATATTTTATATATACCTAGCAAAATAATTAGAAGTAGTGCAAAGCGAATTACATTTTCAAGACTTCTAAATCAATTGTGTAAAAGCATTTATTTTAAATGGCCTCCTAAATGTGAAATAATTTGTCATAAATGATGTGCTGAAAAATGAATGCTACATATCATGCAAAATATCTTAAGCAATTCATGTAAACAAACAAATTCAACTCATGAAACATAAGATGTTTCATATAAAATATTCATGAGTTCTATGTACTTATTAGAATGGAGTGCAGTCATTCAAATATATTCATGTAAACACATGATCTCCAATGACACGCTAATGTTAAAATCATTAGTGTTTTCACCTAAATTAATTCACTTCGGTAATATACTCAGATAACTGACTTTTAATAGCAAATTTCCTGAAAGCATATTTAATAAATTGATACCAAATAATAGTCTGAAGGGGCTCCAAAAATTATTCAATTATTTTATCTATAATAATTCAGAATATATGTGCATATATACTTTATAAGGTCTAAAATTGATATTTTAGTAATTACAAACGTAATGACAAACTTATATATACCCTCTTACACTCTTGTGTGAAGGGTATAAAATGCTAGCCACAGTGCCCACATGAACGAAATCATTTTTAAACAAGACGGTATTGAAAATCAGCACAATCACCCTATAACTTTAAATATATACAATATAACTATAACTTTAATTATATGCAATATAGAAACTCTTTAAAATATGCAAATTTATAAGCATATTGTACAAAATTATTGAACATTGAAATCTTAATTTATTATTTCGTATTTATAAAATAATCGACTTTTTTCGGAAGTCCTTCCATAAAAGATTTTACAGTTGCTTCTGTTACCTTCTTTAAGGAGGTGGTTCATTTACACTTAAAATCGGACATGTTCTGCGGCACCTTTTCTTCAATTCCTTTTTTTTTAAATCTCAGTACCTTAGGAAGGTAGATTTTCTCGTGGTACGAAAATTAAATTTTTTTCAATAACAGGCTAATTTCCAAAACGTCAATTGCTTTGTGTTTGAACAAAACATCATATTTCATAACGCCCCAGTACAATAATTATACAATGTATACCATTTCAAAACGCCGCCGCCAAGTATTTTTAATGCAGAAAGAAAGCAAACAATGCATCGGTTTTATAGTTGATGCATTGTTTCGAAACTTTGCATATGTATGTGATTTAAATACAGTAGCAATACTGTATACAACTTTGTATACGAAAGTTTTGGAAGTCAGCCACACTCAAGTGCCTTTCTTAAGGAATTTTATTTGTTTTTTTTTTTTGTCCAGAACGCTTCCTGAACATTACCTATTTCTTCAGCAACCGGGAAGTTGAGAAAAGTCTGCCAGTATGTATATTTCGTCATCCATCACACAACAGGTGTATTTTTTATAAAATCTGCCTTCAACTTTTTCGCTCGTTTTTTTGCTTCTAAGTTCTTAACCGAATTGCGATATGGAACTTTCTGAACTTTATATGTCTTAAACCCAGCATAAGCTTTGGCCCTTGGGACAAAACTATTAGAGCATTTCACCGTACGCGCTGCTTTTCTGATAGAAGTTTTAGGTGCTCTTCGAAACAGTTGCTCGACTTCTTTTACCTTACCAATGTCCCTTGGACATTTTTTATTTTCTGATCTAGGTTTTCTTTCAATGCTCAGGCCTTCCTGATACCGTTTAATGGCATTTGAAACAGTTCGAGGGTAAATTTTTTCTATATATATTTTTTTCTATATTTTTAAAAGTCAATGACGGATTTTTTTGCAAAGTTTAAATTATATTTTCAAGTACTTTTTTTTCGCAGTCCATTTTGATCGTAATAACAATTTAAAATTAATGAATTTTAAAATAATAGTATCTGACATATATGTACATCTATATATATAAAAGTGAAACTCTGTGTGTGTGTGTGTGTGTTTGTGTGTGTGTGTGTGTGTGTGTGTTAGCTATAGACTCCGAAACTGTAAAACCGATCACACTCAAACTTTGGCAAGTTGTTGTACACATACCAGGGAGTGTTTATGGATGGAAAAAAGTGGGCGGGCCACGCCCATAAAAATTAGTTATCAGTTTTAGCTACTTGCACTTGACCGATTTTTCTGAAATTTTGCACACATATCGAGCTGTCATGACTAAATAATTTTGTAATAAGAAAAGTGGGCGGGGCCACGCCCCTAAAAAAGTTTTAATTTTGAGGTACTTGCACTGGACCGATTTTTCTGAAACTGTGCACACATACTAAGCTGTCATAACGATATAATTTTCTGATTAGAAAAGTGGGCGGGGCCATGCCCATAAAAATTAGTTATCAGTTTTAGCTACTTGCACTGGACCGAATTTTCTGAAACTTTGCAAACATACTGAGCTGTCATGACTTTACACTTTTGTCATTAGAAAAGTGGGCAGTGCCACGCCCATTAAAAAAAAGGTATCATTTTGAGGTACTTGCACTGGCCCGATTTTTCTGAAACTTTGCACACATATTGAGTTGTCATGACTATACAGTTTCGTATTTAGAAAAGTGGGCAGTACCACGCCCATAAAAAAAGGTATCATTTTGAGGTACTTACACTGGACCGATTTTTCTGAAACTTTGCACACTTATTGAGCTGTCATGACTATACAGTTTTGTAATTAGAAAAGTGGGCAGTGCCACGCTCATAAAGAAAAAGTTATAGTTTTTAGCCTTGCACTTGATATTCGATTAAAATTTAGAATGCGATTAAAATTCATGAAGGGGCGTAGCAACGCGCGCCGGGATTGGCTAGTATGTATATAAAAGCTAACGTGATAAAAAGAAAAATTATTTATTGCACGATTTGAGTTTTATTTAACTTTATGCAACTACAAATTTTTTTCGATACACTCCTTATATATACATATATATTTTAGATATCAAATTTTCAAGCTCCTAAATAATTTTTGAACACGTTAAAGACACTAAAAATAAATATGGCAGTATTTATTAAATTTTTACTTCCTATTTTGCGGAAAGTCAATTACCATTAATCTTAATTTGTATTTAATTTAATTGTTTATTTACATATTTTGTATTATATTTATTTTATTTTTTTATGGTTCTACTCAGGCTTTATTATCTTAATATTATTTTAGACCTATATATATAAAATATGGACCAAAATACGACTGTTTCGGTGTTTTTCCTAAAATTTACAAATGAAAGTCGATTTAAATATGGGCATCAATAAAAAGGACTTGATTAGTGCAATATAAAACATTATAAATAAAATCCATGATGGCCGCTACTACAAAATGGCAGTTAATAAATTAATATATGGCTCACATCTGGTTTTTCAAAATGTTCAATATTGTTCAATAATGAAGACACGTTGTTCTATCCTGTAACGCTCCATTTTTACTTACCTAAACCTGTCAGCTGAAGAATTTTTTTGTCAACACTTTACTGTACAACTTGCAACAAATTTACACCCTTTAAATTAAATAATAATAATAATGATAATAATAATAATAGTAATAATAATTATAATAATAATAATAATAATAATAATAATAATAATAAGTTACATAAAACTGCCTTTAATATGATTTTTATATTTTTTTTTAATTCTATTAGATATCCAGCAAAAAAAATATAAGTAGTGCTTCTAAATCACTTGTGCAGAAGTATATATAAACAATTGTTAATTTGTTCCCAGAAGAAGCTACCCAATGTGGTGGCGAAATATTGGAATGAAATAAAATTGAAATAAGAAAAATAAAAGAAAAACTACGTACTAACCACAGAGATTTTTGACCTTTTTTTATACGGAATTATATATATTGCATTGTTTCAAGATGTTAATAGTTTTATTAACACAAGCTTAATAAATAAAAAAACTATTAACAAAAATTAAAACAAAATTATTTCTCACACTAAAAAACACATCAAAATACATATTAATTTTGTCCGCAAAAAAAAGAATTACTGTCTTGTTTACATAAAAAAAAATAATAATAAATGATTTCTTATGAAAACTTGATTTATAGAAGTTTTATACGTTTAAGAACAAGAGTATAATCCAAAAAAATTAAAATAGCTTTATAAGAGGTTTTTAAATCAAATTTCCGTAAAAAATCAGTTTAAAAAGCCAATAAATATATTTACTAGGGATGTCAATCCCGAAATCCCGATCCCTATTTTTTTAACTATGAATTATTTATATTATACTAGCTAGGCCCGGTCCTTTTATTTTAAAATGCCCCTCGAAGAAATCAAAATCGGTTCAGTAGTTCTTGGGTTACGGTGCAAAAACACAAAAAAGTAAATATTGCGCCATCTGTCGGACGGTTTCTGAGTAGGACTTCAAACTACTCAGAAACACTACTCACGGCCCATAGAGCATGCATATAAAGTTTAGTAAAAATCGGTCCAGTAGCTTTTGAGTTTATCGATCACAAACATACACGTAATTTTTTTATTTGATTTATTATTCTGGCACTGATTTTCATTAAACTTTTAGAGAAGTTGAAATAGGTGGCTTCACAAGATAGGGAGTTAACAGTTAAAGTTCTTTACTGAAGTAGTAAAAAACTATATCAAGGCATATTTATTCATCAGGTAATCGCAGTTCGGAGAGAACTTTTTTGTTTATATTTTTTATATATGAAATTTGGCATTTGAAATAAATGAGATAGGAGAAAAAATTGTTTTTTGGATTGCAAATTAAGTGATGAATTGGGGAAACTCTACTTAAAAGAATACAGGAATAATAACACATTACTCGACAATTTTGAACTTTTTAAAGAATCCAAAATTAAAAAATATGATTTTTATAATATATATTTAGAATGTTAAAATCTCAATTTCAATGTAACAAAACTTTCAGCAGTTTCTGATTCGGATTTATTATTATTTGAAGATAAAGCTGTCGATTCAAATTTTTCTATAGTAAAAAAAATTTAAAATTAAGCGAACGACATGTGCAAAAGTCCTACAAAAGCTCATATTATGAGAAGTTATAATATGTATACAAAGGAAATATATCTTTTTTGTTCTTTTAATAGACGGACGTACATATGTACATAGCTAGATCGTCATAAAATGAAACCACGATTTAGAAAATATATACTTCATGGTGCCTAAAATGCATATTTCGATGTGTTACAAGCGGAATGACAAAATGAATATACCCCTACCATTTTTTGGTAGTGGGTATAAAAATATTAATTTACTTATCAATTAGTCGAATAAGTAAATGCGTATACCTAAAGTGTACTCTTGTTTATGCAAATTTATATAACTTTTTAAAATTTTTAAAAATTATCTCATTATGCCAATACGACATTAAGGAAACCTTGTTTATTCACCAAATATAAATACATATATCTTCAGTTGCATAGATACAAAAATTTATAATAGCAAAGAGAGGTATTGTTGATAATTAACTCAACAAAAATGAATTAAATTTAACAAAAGACACTGTTTCAATTTAGCCAAATTAAATAACTAAAACCATAGAAAAATTGTAATCAATAGAAAATTTAAAAAAAAAATTCGTGTTTGGGTATTTGAATCCAACTTTTTTTAAAACAATTTTCGGGCTTTGGCAACACTGCTGATTTAATCTCATAAACACACACAAAGCAAATAAACACAGATACAAATGGTTTAAAAAATATATTCTCTTCGCCCCAATACATACAAACAATATTAAAAAAGCTTACGTTGAACATTGTACGGGTTTGGTGGATGCCAGGCCAGGCATTACTGGATTTTTTTATTAGTTAAATTTTGGTAATCAATATTATAGATTAATCAATATGCCTTCATTTAAAACAAGATATACATATGTGTTTGCAAATACAAATGACATCAAGTCATGGATAAATATAACCAAACACATATGACATGTTGTTATACATAACAACTATATATGTAAACATATGTACTTTTATAAATACGCAACATATTTAATTAACAAATAATCACGCGACAGTGCTATACCACCTAAATAAACTTATAATTATACATATATCTATGTATGTTTAAGATTTTGTTTAATAACAACTTTGCTGTTGAGAAAATCAATTTCAGCAGAAACTTTTTTGAACACAAACACATTGATGCATATCGATAATACATATCTACAACTTACCAATATGTGTGTCCTCAATGTGTTGGATTAAATCACCCAAACTTGGAAATGTGATTCCGCAGCCATTAAATTTACAAATGTTGAGCAAAAAGACGGCCATGTCCCTTCTGAAGCAGACTGCGGAATCGCCGACAATTGCTGCGTTATTTGCTCTTCTACCGCCGTACAAAAACCAAAACTTATGTTAAACTTTGGGTCTATCAGTTTAATTTTCGGTCGTTCGATTGCTTTGCTGTTCCTCGTTCGTTAGTTCTATCGAGAGTAGATGTGGATTGTTAACTATAGTTGTTTCTTTTCTGTCTGCTCTACACGGTCTGGTTCTTTTCTAATTTTTATTGCTCTCACTCTGCCATGTGAGTTGTTTAAGAGGTGAATAAAGTTGTATAAATGTTTTTACTTTGTTGACGTTGTATTTACTATTGAAAATATTGTTGTCTCTTTTTAACGATAGACTTCTCTGCAAGATATCCAATTTTTATTTTCAAAATACTGTTGGTTACGTTGCTAATTCTAATTTGGCTTTTATACTTTTCTTTTATGCCTTGTTTTACATTTTATTGTGTCTATTGCTCGGCTTTCGGGAAATTATATTCTTGTAACAGACAGGCAATATGTATATGTACATTTCGATAAATTTTTTAATTGTAACTTAGTATGCACATCTAATTACACAATTGTCTACACTCTCTTTACATAAATACGCTTGTCACGCATTATTTTTCTCATCAAAATGCACCAGCTCTTTCATACTATGGTTATCTGCAATGTTAATTACACCTGAAATAACGAATAGTTGTAGCAATTGTGGTGAATTTTATAATACACGTCTTCTATGTTGTTTTTGTTATTGCTAAAGGTTTCATCGCCTGGTTGACTTCTTATTTCTGTTGCCGTTGTAGAGCTTAATAATGATATTGTTAATGATAATGTTGTTTAATGCTGAAGTTTCTTAAAATTTAGATTGGGCCATAATGGCTTTTTTCTTGTTTGTTTATAAAACTTACATTAGAATTGTTTATTTTTTGCTTTTGAAGTTGCAAATCCAATACCTATTTTGCTATTTTTGCAATTATTATTTTACCGGTGGATTTATATTTTTTCTATAAGTACCTACATACATACATACATATATACATATGTATGTACTTATGTATGTAAATAGATATTTATTTGTACATGTGTATGAACTTATATTGACTTCCGTTTTTTCCTCTCAAAATAACTAAAATAAAGGGTAAATTTAATTAGCATTCTTAAATAGGTATTTATAACACAAATTATACTACAATGAAATCTTACAAATTAGAATTGCTTAGAAATTAGAACCTGCGACTTATTATACCCTTCACACAGTGAACAAGTAAGAGCGCTATATTCGGCCGTGCCGAATCTTATATACCCTTCACAACGTGTAGTCATGCAATAACAGTAGTTTGTATCACCATTCATCTCATATGAAATACGTACATACATATAAAAAATATACATATATAAAAAACATCCCATTGTAAAATTATAAATTTACGTATGTATGTAAAAAAAAAAAAATTTAAAAAAAAATTAAAAAAAAAATTTAAAAAAAAATAATCAATATATAAATAATAAATATAAAACAAAAAAAATAAAAGAAAATTAAAAAAAAATTAAAAAAAATATAATAAAAATATAAATAATATATTAAATAAAAAAAAAACTAAAAAAAAAAATATAAAAAATTTTTTTTTTGGCTCAGCTGGGATTCGATGCCACGTTTTCTCTAACCAGTATACACGTTTGTATGTATGTATGTTGTTGTTGTAACGTTGTTTTTGTGAATAAAAAATCGAGGTGGTCGTGGGTTTCTGCTCATATCTCAGTTGTTTATATACCGATGTTTCTGATTTTTAATACCGTTCTACTCCCGAATATTTCTGATATTTTAATACCTCACCCGGGTGAGGAAGAAACTTGCTCATTTTTGAGTACACACTTGCCTGTACTCGGCAAGTACGAGCAAGTTTTTGTTGAGAAACCAAAAACAAAAGAGTAATAAAAACAAACAAGAGTGCTATATTCGGCCATGCCGAATCTTATATACCCTTCACAACGTGTTGTCATGCAACAACAATTGTTTATGTCACCATTTATCTCATATGAAATACGTACATACATATAAAAACATACATATATAAAAACATCCCATTGTAATATTATACATTAAGTTTACTTATGTGCTTAAAAAAAAATAAATTAAAAGAAAAATTAAAAATAAAACAATAAAAATTTTAATAAAATATAAAATAAAAAAAATTTTTTGGCTCACTCTAACCAGTATACCACGTTTGTATGTATGTGTAGATAATTGATAATTGTAGAAATTTCAAACGGAATGACAAACCTATATATACCCTTTTTCACTGTGTGAAGAGTATAATAAGTAAAAGAGAACGAAACTTGGGCAAGTCAGTTGCTGAGTCTGAACATGAAAGCAAGTTCAAAGAAAAATAAAAGAAAATAAAAAACTAACTCGAGCAAGTGACTTGCCCAATGCGAAAGGGGTAATAGTTTAGATCAAGGCGAATTCATACAGGTGAAATTATCAGCCCAGCTGATTGTGAAACATTTTGTCAAAATTGGTTGAATTTGCCTTATTAATGCAGGGAAGGGAAATGTGATTTTAAATTCTGTATTAAACAATTAACTTACATGTACATTTTTGATAAAAAATGTGCTAAATTTATGTATATTTTTAGCTTTTGCGTCATTAATAATGTGTTTCAAACAATTATATCCTTTTTTTAATCAAATTTTATTATATTTAATATGTAAAAACACCTTTTCCATCCCTGATATACGAATTGGCCTTGACATAAAACATCACATGAAAAGTTGCTTTGTTGTTTCAATTCGCCGTTGCATATACCTTATGGATATGCCTTGGTTTAGATGTATGTAGGTACAGTGGTGGTCATATAATAAAAACATTATTGCAATCAATTAAAAACTTTATATTTCTTTTTATTTAAACAAAACTTTACCATAGTCACTTTATTTTATTTTAATCTGAGACGCCTAATTCCTTAATTATTTTATATTAAGTGATCTTGTAAAATAATGCGTTATTATGGTACAATACGTTTCGCAGAGTGTCCACATTTCTAATTTGCTTTAATAAAACTATGCAACAAGTCAAAATTCCCAAAATAATTACTATTTTTTGATTCGTTATAGGTAGTCGCAAAAATCGTCATTATTTCAAATTCTATTTACATCTTGTCGTAATTTGGATTGTGTATGCAGCTTTAAGATCAAGTACTAAAACTTGTTATTATTTGTTGCTTTCTATTTTTTATACGTTTTTTTAATTAAAACATTTTGTTATTAAACCAAAAAAACATTTTTTTCGACTTGTTGCTCAATAAATTAAAAACCTACGGCTTAATAAAAAATTTATATTAAAAAGACTAAAAGCTAGCGTAATTTTAAATATTTTGACCCATTGCTTAACAAAAATCGAGTACGTCGGGCCAAAGTCACGACAAGATGTATGGAGCAGCCTCCTCAGAAATCTCAAATTTTGCAAAAAAAAATTTAAAAAAACTTGAAATAATGATGATTTTTACAGTTAGGTGACTATAACGGATAAAAAAATAGTGATTAGATAGGAAAAAACAACTTCCAATTTGTTGTCTTTAAATATTAACAAAATCTTAATGTTAAAAAAGTTTTGGCGTAGAATACGTCTTACCTTACGGTATAGGGAGTCATGTCAGATTGTTATTGTTGTAATCTTTATTTCATTGATTATGAGGAAACGGCGCGATATCTTTTTTTTAAATTTTTTTGTAGGTAAATAAAGATGTTATCTTTCGTTTGATATACATTTCATATTGGTTGATATCTTCCTAATATTTAAATTTCTCAAATGAAAATTGTTTAAACACATACACTCAAACATATGTGTGGTGTTTGGTTTGGTGTTTGAGTTTGTAGCGTGAACATAAACTATGCTGCTGTTTCAGTGTGGACACAAACCTTCCGCTCTTGTTTTGATTGATGAAATATTGAAAGTTCGTATATTTACTTATGTATTTAAGTGAAACAAAATGTTAAATGTGAATTTGAATTTAACATTTATGTATAACTAGCTAATACCCGGTGTGCTTCGCCACCCCAATCGTAATGAAATAAAAATTTTATAGTTCGAAAATATATTTATTTTGCAAGTGCCACGCCTACTATTACTAAATCAACCATTTCTTATTCAAATAATCATATAGACGTCAAAGTGTCTCTTGCAAAATTTGGGTACTCTTACTATTATTGCTTTCCAGATATACGAATTTTTGTATTTAATTCATATGACAGGTGCCACGCCCACTATTACTAAATCATCCATTTCTTATCAAAATAGTCATATAGATGTCAAAGCTTCTCGTGCAAAATTTGGGTACTCCAACTATTATCGCTTCCCAGATATACGAATTTTTGTATTTAATTCATATGATAGGTGCCACGCCCACTATTACTAAAGCATCGATTTCTTATCAAAATAGTCATATAGATGTCAAAGCTTCTCGTGCAAAATTTGGGTACTCTAACTATTATCACTTCCCAGATATACGAATTTTTGTATTTAATTCATATGACAGGTACCACACGCACTATTACTAAAGCATCAATTTCTTATCAAAATAGTAATATAGATGTCAAAGCTTCTCGTGCAAACTTTGGGTACTCTAACTGTTATCGCTTCCCGAGTATACGAATTTTAGTATTCAATTGCTATGAGAGCTGCCACGCCCACTATTTCTAATGTACCCATTTTTTCCAGAAATGTTTTTTTGGGTGTCAAAGTTGCTCTTGCAACATTTAAGTACTCTAATCGATATCGTTTTCCAAACATACGAAATTTAGTATTTAATTCATGTGGCCACGCCTACTATTGAAAGTCCGCCCATTTTTTACCCAAATGTTTGTGTGGATGTCAAAGTTTACCGTACTTAATTTGAAGACTTTAGCTGCATTAACTTTCGTGATATATAATATTTAATACTTATTCTTTAATAGGGCGTGGCACCCCGCCCACTTACAATTTCAAACCAAAGTATAGCCTATAGTTCCTTCCAGACATACAGAAAGATTCTGTGAACATTTCAAGGAAATCGGTCCAGCCGTTTAACCGTCTATAAAGCACAAACAAACATACAAACACACATTGATTTTTATATGTATAGATTATAAAAAATATATGAAAAAATTAATTCATACATTTTTATGTTAAATGAAAGTGCTGCCAAGTAAGCAAAATAACAATGCTGTTTTCTGTCTTATCGGATGGCATATTCTACGTTAAACTTAATGGCCGTGTCTGACACAGCCGCCTGCAGGGACAGTGCGTGGCCGAAGGCCTCGGACAACTGTCTGCTGATTTTTTTAATTGTAAGATATTTGTAAAGCTCCTAGTTAGAAGAAAAAAACTTATTCATAATCAATAAAGCTCTGGTGAGACCGTATTTTTAAAAATCTTATTCATAACCTAAAAAGCTCCGGTAAGACCGGTTGCTCCAGAGAAAAAGGATATAACGTGTTATTATTATGTATTGACCAACAAGTAAGAGTTCTATATTCGGCCGCGCCGAATCTTATATACCCTTCGCAACGTGTAGTCATGCAATAACAATTGTTTGTATCACCATTCTTCTCATTAATATGAAATACGTATGTACATACATATAAAAAACATACATATATAAAAATATCCAATCGTAAAATTATAAATTAAGTTTTTTATTCATGTATGTTTAAAAAATAAAAAATATATGTATATATAAGAAAATAAAAAAATTGAAAATTTACATTTACATGTTTCAAGTAAAAAGTTTCTCGTAACGAGAGTTACAGAACGTGGACACAGGACTCAGAAAATATATACTTTATGTGATCTAAAAGGGACATTTCGATGCGTTACAAACGAAATAATAAAATGAACATACCTATACGCTATGACATACATTCATTTGACAGTGACATCAAGTACATAATACTTTCAAAACGTGTTTTGTTAGTCTTAACGATTTTTTTAAATATCGGAGTACCTAGTCTCTCAATCTTTTTTGTACCTTTGTTGTTTTATTAGGAATTAAGCATTTTTAAAACCGTATTTTTTGATTTCTTATCAAATAATTGGGGGATTCACAGTAGTGTCATAAAGTCATATGTCCTATAAAAATAGCATGAAAAATTCAGACTATTGTGAACAACCCCTCATAATTAAGTGTGCTATTTTGAATTTAAATCAGCTGATGTAAAACAATTATAAAAATAAATATTTTCTTTTATAATGCCAAAAACAAGTAAAAAAAAACAAAATAATACCCAGTTTGTGCAAAAAGTACATTTTAGATGTTGTAATGGCAAACTCAAGTAAATAAATTACAAATAAATTAAATTTTGTTTGATTAACAAAAACAGCAGAGTCCTTAGCCGATCTTATTTGACGCCACCAGTGATTTGTTATCAAAAATTAGCAACTGCGCTCAAATTTGGATGTCGGCCCGATAAAATTATACAATGAACGGCGACAGCTTACAAAAACTGTTGCGGCTTGGATTAGCCGTTTAGCACAGGGGCCGAATTACGGCATTCGAACGTGATCGAAATTGCAAAATTCTTATTAGAATCTCTATACCTAAAGCACAGTGAACTCGATCGTTCGAGTAAAATTTCGATCGTGATCGAATGCCGTAATTCGGCCCCAGGTCTCTACTTATTAAATACGACAGCACAATAAACATAGCGTACAAAGTTCTATTATTATAAGACACTTTTTGTTTGAAAAGCAACAACAACATTTTTAAACCATTGTAAAATTTTAGGACAATGGACAATATGACACCTTGTGAATCACCCAACAGCGTACAAAGTTTTATTATAATAAGACACTTTTTGTTTGGAAAGCAACAACAAAATTTTTAAACTATTGTAAAATTTTAGGACAATATGACATGATAAGACACCTTGTGAATCAACCAAATGTTTATGTTTATAGTTCTAAACATTTCCAATTAAATGCATTACAAAAAAACTAAATATAATTACAATTTTTTTTCCAGTTCACTTTTTTGTCGATTTTTTAATTGAAATTGACTATAAAAGCTTAGTGAAAAGTAAAATCACTGTAAGAAAGGCTGATAAACACCTATAAATACATGTTTTTTAAGAACGGGTATTTTTTTTAAATACTTGGAAAATAAACCTAAAACCACTAAAAACAAGTAAGAGCGCTATATTCGGCCGTGCCGAATCTTAAATACCCTTCACAACGTGTAGTCATGCAATAACAGTAGTTTCATCCCATATGAATACATATAAAAAACATACATATATAAAAACATCGCATTGTAAAATTATAAATTTACGTATGTATGTTAATAAAAAAAATAAAAAATAAATTTAAAAAAAAAAATAATTAAAATATATATATTAAATATAAAACAAACAAAAAATAAAAAAAAAATTAAAAAAAAAATTTAAAAAAAAATAAAAAATATAAATAATATATTAAATCAAAAATAAAAAAATAAAAAAAAAATTTTTTTAAAAAATATAAAATAATAAAAAAATTTTTTTTTAGGCTCAGCTGGGATTCGATGCCACGTTTTCTCTAGGCAGTATACACGTTTGTATGTATGTATGTTGTTGTTGTAATGTTGTTTTTGTGCAAAAAAAATCGAGGTGGTCGTGGGTTTTTGCTCATATCTTAGTTGCTTATGTACCGATGTTTCTGATTTTCAATACTGATCTACTCCCAAATATTTCTGATATTTTAATACCTCACCCGGGTCCAAGCTATTTCGAGGGGCTTCAAAAAGTTGATTTCAACATACACACGGTCAGAGGAACAGACTGACAGAGCTTAATAGACTCCCCTTTTCATAAGCTTTCAGAAAATATATACTTTATGGGGTCGGAAATGAAAATTGTATAAATTTTACACGGAATGACAAACCTATATATACCCTTTTTCACTGTGTGAAGGGTATAAAAATACCCAAAAGCACAAAAATGGCAACGATGTGTAGAAATTGTTCAGCATAGCATACTGTCACGGGATTTTTCTTAAATGTATAAGTAGTTATAAGAAAACAAATATATGATCATATAAACTAATCATTCAAAAATTATTCATTTATGTACCTAAGTATGTATACATAGCGAAAAAACGATTAACAAGTAACAGTGCTATATTCGGCCGTGCCGAATCTTATATACCCTTCACAACGTGTAGTCATGCAATAACAATTGTTTGTATCACCATTCATCCGATATAAAATACGTGCATACGTACACGTTAGAATAAATGTGGCATCGAATCCCAGCTGAGCCAAAAAAATTTTATTTTATTTTATTTAATATATTATTTATATTTTATTATTTTTTTTTTCTATTTTTTTTAAATATTTTTTAAATTTTTTTTTTTAATTTTTTTAAAATTTTTTTTTTGTAGTTTTTTTTATTATTTTTTTCTTATTTTTAATATTTTTTTTTTTTTTTGTAATTTTTTTTGTTTGGTATGTTTTTTACATGTATGTATATATGTATGTTGTTGTTGTAATTGTGAAAAAAAACGAGGTGGTCGTGGTTTTTTGCTCATATCTCAGAAAGTTATGGGACGATTGTGCTGAATTTCAATAGCGATTCATTCCTGGATATTTCCAAGAGTTTGATACCATATACAGATCTGAGGAACATATAGTTGCTTCTAAAAGTTGATTTCAACCAACACACGGACAGACGGGCAGACGGACAGACGGATAGACGGACAGACGGTCAGGGCTTAATCGACTCCTCTATTCATAAGCTTTCAGAAAATATACACTTTATGGGGTCGGAAATGAAAATTGTAGAAATTACAAACGGAATGACAAAGCTATATATACCCTTGTGCACCACAGGTGAAGGGTATAAAAAGATCAAGAGTTTCTGATAAAAGAAACAGCGTTGTCAACTCTGTGGTTTTAGCATTGTTTTTTTGGGCTTTTTGAAATTTTCAAATCAATGCTCGGTGCAGCGATGTCAGAATGAAGATTTTGCATTAATTTTAAAGATTTTTTAATCAAAATAATATTTAAATAACCTTTTTTTCAGACTTTTAATTTATTTGCTGTCACACGTCATTTTTAAGTTTGTAAAATAAATTTACCTATGCCAATTTGACTTTTTGTAGAGAATTAGCGTTTGTGTTAGATGAATTCACCCATTTTATTGTAAAAAATCTTTGACTGAGAAATTTCTGCAGCACGATACGTTCAAATAAAAAATATGTTTCGAAAAAGCTCAACCACTATTCTTGTTAAATAATTATTTATTTTTGAGATTTTTTTACACTAAATATCTACTAGCTGGTCTAATAAAACTTCTTTCTATTTTAATTGATAACACATTATACATGTTACAAATAAAAGAAAATTCAAGATTTTTTAACTAAAATTAAGATTTTTATTTAAAAAAATTAAGATCATAAGAATGCAGATCTGTTTCTGAGCTTGTCTGGCCAAATTCTGGCAAATTAAATTTCAAACTTCCTAAATTATAAAATTTATCAATTTAATGTTTTCATATTCACATTTAATCTGGTGGATATATCAGCTGATGATTAAAATAGATGGATTGCAAATAGCCCTTTACCCGAAAGACATATTCGATGAACAAAATTAAAGTTAAGAAGAGCTAGATGGAACTTAAATTCAAATGCCTAAAATAAAAGACAAAAACGGAAAGCAATTGATTGAGATTATATTAATAATAGATTATCTATAGACTTATAGGTCGATTATCGAAAGTAATAGAACTTCCAAGGGCAACTGACGTTTAAAAACTGTAAATTTTTCTGTAGAATATTTTGAAAAAACTGTTTAAAAATTTATTATTTAAAATACATTTTTTTTTAAATTAGTATTATATTATAATAGGAAGAATTCTTAAATTTATAATTTGATTAAATAATTAGAATCAAAGGTGAACATTTTTAAAATCAGTGATTTTGTTAAAGCGTTTTTTTCTCGGTTTAGTTGACAACGCTGAATAGAAAATATAAAATGGCTTACACAACGCACAATACATTAGATAAATTATTTAGTAAGATAAAAAACAAAATTCATAATTTTGAAAGATCTAATGTAGTTTATAAAAGTGCAAGGGTAATAGCAGTAAACATGTAATAAGGTATATGCAGGCACAACAAAGAATAAAGTTAAAAATCGAACTGCAGTACATATATATACATACATACATACATACATACATACATATGTATGTGTAGGTCGGACCAAAAATACCTAAATATTGTTCCATAAAAAACTACATTAACATCATATTGTGCTAATTTCAATCTTAAATCTGATTTAGAGAATAAAATTGTTTGTTTTGTTGTTTTCTCTCCTTTAAACAAAAAATATGTGGACTATAGAGATTTTAACGCGCTAAATTAAAATCGGCTTTTCGTTTTTTTTTTCTATCGGGCTCAGATTTTGTTGATGGACAATGCCTATAAGTAAGGCAGTTATGCTGATACATTTTATCATAACGATAAGTCCGACTTTGATCAAAATATCAGCGAATGGTTAACTATAAGTTAGTTTAAGTCATCTAAATAACTTTTTTTTACATTTTCAAGTGTTTAAGAGTTATTTAGAAATAAGTGGCGATAGTATTTTATTTTGATGCAAAATGAATCCTATTTTCTGTTTCTATTTAAAAATTATTAGGAAAAAAATTTTACATTTTTTTTAATTTTATTGCGAATAAAACAAGCTATAAATCATAAAAATCGGTTAACAATTGTTGAATTTATTCACGATTAAGTGAATACACATTTTTTACACAGGATCGAGTAAGGACACTATACTATTGACATTAACTTAATAGCTAAAACTGAAACCATTTTACAGTTTTTCTATATGCCACATGGTTTGGTGAAATCTTTTACCATATTCATATTAGACTAATTGGGGTAACAAGATCATTCAATGGGGGTTCAATTTTTTCTTTGTAGTGTTGATCTCTCATGAAATAACAAGAAAACTTTGTATATTCTGCATGGATTAGAATAGCTAAAAATTTAAAGTCTAATGTTTCATGAATACTATGGATATAATTTTATATTTAATTTTATCGAGTAATATTTTGATATTTTCTTAGCTTTCTTTTATGTTTGATGCATGTGCCACTGAAACCGATGGATATAATGAAGTAAAACGGCTTTTCAGCTTGTCTTGGATGTATCATTGAAGATTCGCCCTTCTTCAGACTTTTTAGTAAAACACCGTTCTCGTAAAAATACCTCGACATCATTACAAAAGAATAATTCGCTGTCTTTTCTAAAATTGTAAAGAAAATATTCTTGCCTATTTCAATAAATGAGACCTTTGTGTTATTTTCCCACAAATTCTATTGCCTTGGTCTTGATGCAAGAAGTTGGGGCTTTAAATTTAAGAGTCCTAATTCTCTAACAAAATCATCAAAATTAGTTATAAACAAAATATATATATGTATGTATGTATGTACATACATACCCATATAGTATGTTTAATTTCTTACCAATATAACGTTTCTGTGTAATAAATGTGTCTTTACTTAATCGGAAAAAACTCAACATTTGTAATTTTTTTTTTAATTTTTATTCTTTCGAAATATTTGAAGCTTTCTGAAAAATATAAAATGCAAAAATTTTAAGCTAATAATCTTTTAATGACGTTTTGGAAACAAACAAGTTAGAGTGCTATAATTGGCCATGCCGAATCTTAAATTCCCTTCACAATCTTGTACATAGGTATGTGACCACAGCGTAACTTAGGCTAGATTTAATGTTATATGTCATTTGGCTTTATTATTTTCAATACCATATCTAGTTTTGAAATTTTTTCCTTATATGCCAGTTGTTTACGAACTTATCGTTAAATTATGAAATCAGGCTATGTACAAGGCATGGTACAATTATCAGGTAGCCTCACTAAAACAGCTGATTTTTTTTTCTCTACCTTAAGGTTTAACTAAAATGTCAAATTTTGTTTATGTATGCGTATATATTGTGTACGTATATATTCTACCGCCAAAAAAACACGCACACACATTTGTTTTTTGACATTTAAGTCGTCGTTTTCCAACAACAAAATACATGTAGAATTTTGTTGTTGCAGAACTGGGGCTACCTGATGATTGTACTATGGTACAAGGCATATACATATATATAAATGTTTGAAACACATTATTAATGACGCCAAAGCAACAAATATACATAAATTTAGCACATTTATTATCAAAAAAGTACACTCAAGTTAATTGTTTAATACCGAAACCAAAATCACATTAATAAATGAAATAAAGACGAATTCAACCAATTTTGACAAAAAGTTTCCCAATCAGCTGGGCTGATAATTTCACCTGTATGAATTCGCCTTGGTCCCAACTGTGCGCCGAGCATAACTGTCTAATTTCATGTGAAATTTTAGGCATGCCATTAAAAAATTCTGAGCTTAAGTCGATATGGGTATCAACTGAAAGATCGTGACTAGCAAAATAAAAGACACTTAAAAATTATTTATTTCTTTTATGGCGGTCATGATTTAAATTTACCCCCTTCAACCTTGAAATGAATAGTCTTGACAAGTAGAATATAGTTAACTATTAAAAAGTTGAATTTTAGATGGTGTCTGTAAATAAAATAGCGGATATATAAATCAAGTACAGTAATCACGGATTATTCCCCCACAATATTAGTATCAAATAAAAAAGACAAAGAAGTCCGGAACAAAGTGACGGATAATTTTTTTTAACCCCATCATTACGGCTTGAATACTAGAATACAGTTAACTATGCAAAAATTAAAATCAAAAATGGAGTCGACAATAACAAAGCAAACTGGCGAATGACATTAAATCTGTAATCTACGCTACGATACGTTGTGGTAATAATGCCTATGTACATATTGCTGAAGAATATTATCAGATCTGCACGACTATCTGTTTATAATGTAAAAAATTATTATTAGTTTATAATATTTTGAATATGTCTGATTATGTACATATATTTATAAACAAAATATTGTAATTGTTTTTTTATAAGTTAATGAATTCGTATTTTTCTTATAAAGCTAAAAGAGTAGCAAAATACTGATAATAAAATAAAGTGTTCATAAAGAATATTGTAATCTTTAGTATTTTTTAATAATTTTATGAATTTGTGTTTCCTAATAATGCTACACAAGAAGTAGCGTATTATCGAAAATAAAATAAAATTGAATTTTGTACCTAAAACTCAAAATAATAAATATTATGAAATAATTTAGTCATTTCCACAATCAGACAAAAAAAAGTACATAAATAATTTAAATTTGTGACATTGGTGTATTGGTCTGAAAGTTCCTTCAGTAACATCGTCTGTGTACGTTAGTTATAAAAACTGAATTCCGAATAGTTAGAAAACCCGGATTTTTATATTTTCCGGTTTATATAACCTTTGCACGACAGTATATCTGTGGCTTGGAGCTAAAAGGGTCAATGTCTCTTTTTTGCTCTTTTGAGTTAATCATTGCATTAGGTTTGTTTTCTTGCTCTACATATTTCATTATGGTAAAACAGCTAAAGTCATACTTAACCCAGAACAGCTTCATAAATAAAATGCTGGCCAATGTCACTATGAAAGCATATATAAAAGTTAAAGTTCAATTCAAATTTTCTCAAAAGTAAATATTTTGACATTGGCCCTTTTAGCTCCAAGCTACAGATATATAGCTTTGTCATTCCGTTTGTAATTTCTACAATTTTTATTTTCGGCCCCATAAAGTACATATTTTAAAGCTTATGAATAGAGGAGTCGATTAAGCCATATCCGTCCGTATGTCCGTGTGTTGGTTGAAATTAAATTTTAGAAGCAACCACGTTCCTCAGACCTGTGTTTTGTTATTAATCTTTTGAAAATATCCGCCCATAACTTTCTGAAATATGAGCAAATAAACATATTTTTACCACCAAATTTAAAATTTTTCAGTCATAGAATAATTTATTTATTTATTTATTTATTAATTTCTTTGTAATAAATTCCTTTGTAATATTCCTTTGTTGTACATTTGTTACTATTTGTAGATACATATAATATGCCTCTATAGATATTCGTGAAAAATTTTGGTTAAATCGGGCTCTAATTGGTAAAGTTATAGGTAAAATTTTTTTGGAAAAATATATGTATACTCCAAAAATTTACAAACGAAACCCAATTTTTTTTCAGCTTATAGACAACCAAGGCAGTCAATATCGGTATCATCTAAAAGGACTTGACTAGGGCAATATATGGCACTATAAAAAAAATATAAGTTTACATATGGGTCAGATCTGGTATTTTAAAATGTAACTCCTTGAATCCCTTAATATGGGTATCAAATGAAAGGGCTTGACTAGAAGAATACAGTTAACTATGTCAAAATTAAAAATCAAGGATGGCGTCGGAAATAATAAAGAAAAATGGCGTATAACATGAAATCTAGGTTAAACTACGATGTGGGATTATACCTAGGTACATGATGGTGAAGGTTATTATCATATTCGGCACGGCGTACATAGCACTCTTATTTGTTTTAAATAGTTTGTCGGTTTTAGAATTTTTCGTGAAACCGGTTTTTATGTCTCAAAATAGCCGAAAATATTAAAAAGTTGGTTTTTTTTAATACATACATATGTTCTAGTTTATATCAACATTTTTTGTATTACAATTTTTGAACTCTCTTTAGAAATTACTTTTACAACCAACACTCAAGAATTACGCAACTTTTTCTTTATAGTGTATTTTATTTCTATATCCTATAAAGTATATATTTTCTAAAAGCTTAAGAATAAGAAAGACGATTTAACAGTGCGTCTGGCATTTATAAGCATAGTTTATGTGTTTTATTATTCAGATATTAGCCAAATAATAACATTAGTAAAATTTAGACATCTTTTACTTAACAGTAAGCAAATGTACAAGAATTTTATGTCAAACATTTTGACTGTATAGGTAGGTTCTAAGTAAAGTAAATTATTTTCATCCCAAGTCCTATCCCATATCCCATATCCTCACATTACCTATATTACACACTTACGAAAATAAAAGAATTCTTATAAGAAATAATATAAAAGCACAAAAAACTCGGACCTTTCAAAAAAATTTGGATTGCTTTCATACACAAGAATTTCACATACAGAAATAAGTATGTACATATGTAAATACATATAGATAGGTATATACTATGCAAGATTTCTTAAATTTGTATCTTAATTACCTACTTATATATACAGCTTTTTATATGTACATATATAAGTATGTACATACATACATACATACATTAAAGCCTAACTACCTTTAATTTTATTGATTTTGCAAGTTTGAAGTAAATCTGTTCAGTAGTTAAAAAATTATGTATGTATGTACATATGTATCTAGGTACCTGCCTACCTGCTATGACTTTATTTTACGATTACCACCATTGTTTACATAGTTCAATTAGGTACCTACGATCAAAATTAAAATTTTATTTTATTTCTGTTTGGAACCTAGGTAGGAACTTATTTTTTGTATATGAATGAATATTTAATTATTGTAACTAACTAAATAGTGATAGATAATTAAAAAATGTAAGAAAAGTTAATTCAATTTAATTTTGATACGTGATGCTAAGCTCTTTTGACTCATTTTTAATACATATAGGTAATAAATACATACATACATACCTACATACGTATTTTTTAATAAACAATACACTGCACGAACTTTTTTATTCCTAAATCAAAACAAATATTGACACACACTTAATCTAATTTAAATATGTACATACCTACCTACTAACTACTTATACCAATCTGGTATCTGTATATATTCATCTAAATATATATATATGCATATATGTATATATATAATAATTACATAGAGAAGTAAACTTCTTCAACTGGACGGATTTATATTTTATTTACTATTGCACGTATGTGTTAATGTATGTGGTAGAATAAGTTTAGCAGAAATAATTTGCTACATTCAAATATGTACTAGTAACTTAATAAGTTAATTAAGTTTCTAAGCTGGTGTGTTTAAAACCATTGGATTGTAAGTGGTGAATTCGTTTCGTTTATAAACACATGTACATACTCTCACACACCCTTCTGCACTTAGAAAATTTGTTTTTATTCGTTCATGCCACACTAAACGAAACAAAATTCCTCTCTTACTTTCTGGTTATTTTTATACCCGCCACCAAAAAAATGGTGGGGGTATATTCATTTTGTCATTCCGTTTGTAACACATCGAAATATCCATTTTAGACCCCATAAAGTATATATATTCTGAATCAGGGTTTGATTTGATGACGATCTAGCTATGTCCGTCCGTCTGTCCGTCTGTCCGTCTGTCCGTCTGTCCGTCTGTCCGTCTGTCCGTCTGTCCGTCTGTTGAAAGCACGATAGAGGTCGCACCGAAAAAGCTAGGGGGCTCAAATTTTGCCAGAATCTTTCTTATAGACAAGGTTTGTTTGGTATTGAAAATGGGCTATATCGGAATATTAGGAAGAGAGTTATAGCTCGGAAAGCAAGAGTAGGTCGAAAAAACGGTGTCCTTCGCACATCGAATAAAATGGAATTGTGTCCAGACGCATTAACGTAGAGTCATGAAACTTCGAATATATATTTATCGAGTCAAAAGAATATTTTTCCCTGAAAATCGCTTAAATCTATAAATTAGGAAAAGAGTTATCGATCAAAATGTACGAAAATTTATACCGCACAGTGTATTTTTCGGTATATTTAAAAACAAAAACGTCATAAAAGCAACAAAATTGAATGTACGACTCTGAAATTTTGCACACTTTGCTTTTTGGTGAGGCGCTTTTTTGTGACGGAAAATCAATGTGCCACGCCCACTTTTACGCCCACCTCCCATATAACGTTTTACCTAAAATTCATATAATTTCTCTATAAATAAACATTTTGGAATAATAAAGGGCTATATTGAAACACCTAAGTTGTACTCATTCGTAAAAATAACTTTGACACGCCTACTATAACGCCCACTTTTCACGTTATCTACCGTTAATGAAATTTAAAAGCTCATAAAACCACCAAAATTAGATGTATGACGATCAAATTTGCTACCTCCATCCCTCTAGGCAATATCATTACTGTGCCAGAAAATTAAGGTGCCACGCCCACTTTTACGCCCACCTCCCATATAACGTTTTAAATAAAATTCATATAATTTCTCCACTAATAAAGATTTTGGAATAATGAAGGGCTATATTGAAACACCTAAGTTAAACTAATTCGCAAAAATAACTTTGACACGCCTACTATAACGCCAACTTTTCACGTTATCTACCGTTAATGAAATTTAAAAGCTCATAAAACCACCAAAATTAGATGTATGACGATCAAATTTGCTACGTATATCCCCCTAGGCAATGTCATTACTGTGCCAGAAAATTAAGGTGCCACGCCTACTTTTACGCCCACCTCCCATATAACGTTTTACCTCAAATTCATATAATTTCTCTAGTAATAAAGATTTTGGAATAATAAATGGCTATATTGAAACACCTAAGTTGTACGCATTCGCAAAAATAACTTTCACACGCCTACTATAACGCCCACTTTTCACGTTATCTACCGTTAATGAAATTTAAAAGCTCATAAAATCGCCAAAATCAGAGGTATGATGACAAAATTTGCTACCTACATCCCCCTAGGCAATATCATTACTGTGCCAGAAAATCAAGGTGCCACTCGCACTTTTACGCCCACCTCCCATATATCGTTTTAACTAAAATTCATATAATTTCTCCATTAATAAAGATTTTGGGCTTTATTGAAACACCTAAGTTGTACTCATTCGCAAAAATAACTTTGACATGCCTACTATAACGCCAACTTTTCACGTTATATACAGTTAATGAAATTTAAAAGCTCATAAAACCGCCAAAATTAGAGGTATGATGATCAAATTTGCTACGTATATCCTTCTAATCAATGTTATTGTTGTGCCAGAAAGTTTAGGTGACATGCTCACTTTAACGCCTACCTCCTATATAACGGTTTATCTTAAATCCATGTAATCTATTGACAAAGTTTTTGGGAAAATAAAGGACTATATTGAAATATCTAAGTTGTATTTATTAGCACAAACTTTATTGACACGCCTACTTTAACGCCCACTTTCATTGAAAGACTACATTTACAAAAGCATTTTAGTAGCATATCGAAGTTATAAAGGGTGGTTAAATTTTAAGGACCGATGTTGAATTTAAATAAAACACAAATTATTTAGGATATTATTATTACTTCTTTTTATAATGATAATATTTGTACGGTTCAATTATGTATTTAACCAAATATCGGCCAAATGGCCCCCCCATCCTTGGCGCCACTCCTCTATCTGATGGTCCAAATTTTCAATGACAATGTTGATGCTCAATTGTTGGGCATAATGATGAGTCGAGGTTGACTGCTCTTTCGCCACACTATCGCAAAAACCAGCAGTAGTTCCCATTCAACAAACTAAGAAATTTAAATATTTTTTACAATTCTCCCAATTGTAGACGAATTTGAACGATTATTTTGATCAAAAGAATTACGAAGTGCACAAAATACATTTTGATTTGAACGCCCATTTTTATAAAAAACCTGAATAACTTTAAAGCGTTGCTCATTTGCGTATCTTTCCGCGGATCAAATTGAATAAATTTGAGATTAAGAAAAGTCAAGTGAAATGCAGAAAACAAATCTTAAGACCAGGTGTAGTTCACCTTCAACATCGGCCCTTAAAATTTAACCACCCTCTACAAAGAAAGTGATACATATTTTATTATAAAGAGATTATTCCATAGCAATTAACAAAATAATAAATATTGTGCTTTAAATGTACACAAAATTGGTGGTGGGTATAAAAGATTCGGCACAGCCGAATATAGTGCTCTTACTTGTTATTTGTGCTTTTTTATCACAAACTCACATCACAAAAAGTTGTACGTATATACTTATTTATATACAGACATTGTTATGCAATTTTTTGTATTTGGGGAGCTGTGTCATATTTGTGCTCCAGTCAAGCATAACACATACATACATACGTATTTCGGATTTATTTTTACTTTTCTCAGCTTTATTTCTTAAAAGTTTTGCACAAATTCTGTATATTTAAATATTGGTTAGTTTTTTAAAAGTATTTATATCTTTACAAGATATTTCACAGTAACTATTTTTTAGAGAAAAAATTAGGGCGTTTTTAATTTTTAAATTAAACCATATTCGAATCGTGCGTTGCTAAGACGAAGACACCTCGCGACGCGACCTCTTTTGCTTACGCTGCGATTCGAATGCGCATCGAAAACAAAACAAAGATACCATTACTAAAGGGATGTTAATATTTGATACAAAAATGTCAAATGTAGTTTTAATCAGCTGACAAAATAATATAAGAGAGAAACATATGAACATTCATATATATATGCAATTTGATGTGTTAAGAAGTTATTGGTTAAACATTTATTTAAATATATAAAATTTCACAATTATTTTATACTTTATATATTTCTACACCTACTTTTAATAATTAACCAATCTCGTTTATCGGTTGTCAATACCAGTGATGGGATCTTTTTTTTTTAATTAGTGATGTAAGAGTATTGAGTACTGAATACCGTGTATTTTTCCCGGTACTCAATACCTAAAAATCGGTACTCAATACTTTCATATATGTGACAGCGCATAGAAAAAGGGACCTAAGGGTAAAAAAAAACAATTTTTTACTTTTTTTTTTATGTGGACAACATCTGAGCATCGAATGAGACCGATCCCATACCCCAAAAGTGTTCCCTCTCAGAGATATCCGCGTTTTATAAAAGTAAAGTCGTCTTTTCTAAGCGCAAATAGAAAGGGACCTAACGGTAATATATATATATATATATTATTATAAATGAATTTATATATACCTTTTTTCTACATAAATTATATTGCATAAATGTACTACCAGAACCCGGACCGTTCTGCCGGCCCCAACAAATTTTTTAGTATTCATAACAAATGAGCGTAACTCTCCCCTTCTCCCCCTTTCAAGTTCCAATTAGCAAAACCGATTGTCATTACGATACATATGAAAAATTGAGGGCATTTTGTTAATATATTTGTGGGGATATATTGAAAAATTAAAATGGGATATCTCCGGAATCACTGTGCCAAATAAGTGCAAACTTCACATAAGCAATCCCTAACGTACCCTGGGTATCAATTCTCGTTCTATGAAACTATGAAATGAAAAGTTTTTGTGCGTAATATCATATGGTGCCAACATACCCTTTGCTATACAAAAACTTTTTCATTTCACAGAACGAGAATTGAGCCCCTGGTTGAAATCGGTCAACCCATTTCCGTAGTTGTTTAAAATTTTAGACATAAACCGTTAAATTGATTTAAAAATTACACAGTCTCCTTTTGCACTTAACAAATTGAATAAAAACGTGATGGATTTTGGTGGCAAGAAAATCATGAGGTAAAGTGTTAAGTACACGACAACCTTTAATCTAAAAGCTTTTCGAAATTATTTCTTAGGCTTCACATAATTTTTGTCATTTTTTAAATGTGGATTAAAAAAATATGTCTTTAAATGTTTTAGGTGTGATTGGCTTAAAAAAAATAAATAATAATAAAAAAAATATTATAGTGCGCGGGAAAGAGTAATCTATGTAAACATAATATCGTTGAAATCTCAGTGGAAAGTAAACAAAATGTGAGTTTGCTAGTCAAGTGTGAAAATTTTACTTGCCTCAAAATTTTATTGCAAGCTAAGTCCCAGGTAGCAAAAGTGTAGCTGAGTTAGTAAAAAAACTGTCGTTGACTTTTTTTACTTGCATGGATAAACGTAGGGTTAGCGGAATGCATGGAAGATGTTGAATATTGAAAAAAAATTTTTTACACTTGTAACATCTTCAACGTTTCATCTCTCATAATAGTTTTTTGTTTATACATACATAAAACAAATATGTATATAGAACTGCGATTGATGAATAAATATGCCTTGAATTCTGTGGCTTGGAGCTAAAAGGGCCAATGTCAAAATATTTACTATTGAGAAAATTGGAATTGAACTTTAATTTTTATATATGCTTTCAAAGTGACATTGGCCAGCATTTGATTTATGAAGCTGTTCTGGGTTAAGTATGACTTTAGCTGTTTTACCATAATGAAATATATCAAGAAAAAAAATCTAATGCAATGATTAATTCAAAAGAGCACAAAAGTGACATCGGCCCTTTAAGCTCTAAGCCACAGAATTATACCCATGGTGTAATTATGTAAGGTGATAGCACACAAGTCAGAATTTTGTTGGCTCTTTTTTTATATAGGAGCTTAACAACTCTTTGAACTTAAATATTTTATTTTTTTGTTATGAAGTTTGACATATGTTTGTACAAAAACATGGTTACTGGGTTGTCACTACTACCTGTATATGCATTTCCCGATTTATATATTGGTAAAGTGTTGTGAAACACTGATTTCGTAAAATTTTCAGATTTTGTGCAGAAATGGTTAATACACTATTTTAGGTTCTAAAAATCGTAAAATGGTGAAAAAAAAACGTTAGGTCTGGCAACTATGCACATACCGGAAAGTGACTGTCAAAATTCCAATTCACCACGATTTGAATATTCCATATTCCAATAAAGCAGGCTATATTCGATGGCCGGACGTAATATAGTCATTTCAATTCGGCCACTGTTGTCAGGGTTCGTTCGAAGTGAGTACATGTAGAAATTCATTTAACTCGTTGAATTTATAAATTTGTTTTGTTAAATAATCATTAGAAAGAAAAAAACGTGAAAATATTAAATATTTTTTAATATTTTATGAGAATTATTCAAAACTAATGGAATATGAAAAAAAAATTTAAAGAAATTAATTTTAGTAAAATTCGTTGATGTAAATTTTTGCAGTGTTGTGAAGGAAATTTTCAGGGTTGCCAGATTAAACATAGCTTGCATCGAAATTTGTCAAATATATTTGTGGCTATTTTCGAAGTTAGGCTTGAATATTGAAGTTAATACTGTTCACTTCAGGTTCAGTTTACACGGTCGTAGTGCTTCACATTGGAATTATATTGTTTTTCGATATTAATGTGAGTTAATATTGCACTTGATCTGGCAGCCTTTAATTAAGGTGAATTCGGCCATTTTGTTCGGAGATGGTAAATTTGCTGAAAAGAGATGGTTATATTTTTTTAATAACTAGACGTATACTACTACAAAAGTATATGGACACCACATTTAGTAGTTGTCAGTTGGAATCAGCGGCTTTCAGCAGCTCTTAGTAATTGGGATAGAAAAAATGTTAGAATTTTAAAAAATATATTTTTTTGAATTAAAAAGTGTTAATTTTTTTTTCCAATAACATAACGAATTATTATTTGAAATAAAAAAAAAATTTGACAATTTAAAATTGAAAGAAAAATCTTATTTAAGTGTGGTTACGTAATTGTGCAAGAAAATTTTGTGAATAAAAATCTATTAAATTTAAAATATGAGAGATGAAGGAAGTATATAATTTATTTATTTGTTTTTTGTCTTTACAGAGCATACGTGCGCCAGCTTCAATAATTTGTTGATCTTTATAGCATCTTAAAAAAATTCAGAATGTTCGTATCAACAGTCTCCCGTATTGCCCCCGTTGCTAGATCTGCTGTAAGTATTGGTTTTATTAATTTTTGTTGCGTTACATAAGTTAACAAAAATCGATTTTTTTCATTTTTTAGTAGTGGTTTGTTATTTTCAATTCATTTGTTATCTTGGTTCTTTTAGTCGTAACTCTATCTTTATATGACTTTTCCTTAATTGGTGAATTTCCAATGACCACACTCTTAAGTAGGTGAATTTGTCAAAAATAAGAAGAATGTTACATAAGTTAAATTTGAGGTTAGGTAATTCTTGCCAATGTATGAATAAAGGAAACAACCCTAGAATTTAAAATTTGTTAATACAAATTTAATAAAATTATTGTTTACATTTATATATTCAAGAAAATGTTTTGGGGTAAAATATATTTGTTAAATAAATAATCTATTTACATGATTTTTTCTTTTGCCGGTTTTTATAATTTCTTTTTATATTGCGTACATATTGTGTAACATTTTTTTAAGTTGTGTCTTCATTCCTCCTTTTTATATCAAATCTATCCAAATTAAATTTGTAGTCTAAGGGCCGTATTCATAAAAAATATTTTAGGTTTATTAAAGGCCTATTTGACAGATTTTGTAGAGAAATTTATATTAATGTTTATGTTGTGTAAAAAATTCTCATCAAAAACAAAACGTTACCGTAGATTACATTTGTTGTCAATTTCTTTTGCTTAACATTTAATATTTTTAAATGCATTAAAAAATTTACTTAATACATATTTAAAAAAGTTTATGAGAGATCTAAATATCTTTTAACTTTGTAAACAATTCCATGTTACTTGGCTATAAATGTACCTATGTATATTGCATAACTTTTTTCTTTTGCTTTTTGAAATTTTCGACTACTATTCTTGAGCATGTTGTTTTGTATACATGTATAGGTATATGCCTATCATTATTATCAAATAATTTTCATCTAATGATTAAATAACCAACTATATTGTTATCAGAAATTATTCAAATGTAAGGATTTCTGTTTTACCAAAATTTCATAGAAAAAATTAAACTTTATAGAGAAAATGAGTACAAACATACCTACCTCCTAATAAAAAAAACATGTTGTTTTCATTAATTTTTTGGAATAAAGTTTAGACCCGACTCTGTTTCACACGGGCAATAATAAATGTAGGCATACAGTTTTCGAAATATTCTTTTAAATGTAAATGTCATATAAGAAATTAAATAATGTTATAGGTAACTAATTCTCAAATAAATATAAATATTTTCTTTGTATTTGGTATACCGAGCCATATTTTTTTTTTTATTAATTTAATTTTAATTAAAAAGCTGTTCTCAGGCTTTGCTATACTAAATTACTTTCATTAAAAACGGTGTCCCAATTTGAAGTATTTTGTTTTGTTTTTGAAATCGCAGTAGATGGTCCAAAATGATGATATGATTTAGACGTAGAGAACATGTGGTTTCAACATGAAGGTGCCACATTCAAGCACAAGTAAACTAGTCACAAAGATTGTACGATTTATTATCTAAGGCTAATTTTTGTAGTTATTAAACCGACCACCAAAAAAATGGTGTGCGGGTGTATTAATTTTGTCATTCCGATTGTAACACATTCAAAAATCCATTTTAGACCCTATAAAGTACATATTTCCTGTGTCCTGGTTTTATTTTAGGAAGGTCTAGCTATGTCCGTATGTCCGAAACAAAAAAAAGCTAGTTGAATCAAATTTTGCCAGGAAATAAAAATGGACTAAATCGGTGTAGGTATTAGGAGAGTTAGAGATCGAAATGCAAGAGTAGGTAAAAAAGAATATCCTTCCAACATGGAAAACAATGCGATTGTGTCTAAACGCATTTACGTAGAGCGATGAAAGTATATTTTCTGAGTAAAAAATATCTTTCAATAAAAGTTGTTTAAATCTATACATTTCGAAAGAAGTTAAGGGTCAAAAAGTACGAAAATAGTTGAAACGCCTACTTAAATGCCCACCTCATTGAAAGACTAAATGTACGAAAATATTTCACTAGGATATCGAAGTTATACAAAGAAAGTGATACATATTTTAGTATAAAGAGATTATTCATAGCGATTACTGTTTATAACAAATAAATAAATTTTGTGCTATGAAATTACACAAAATTGGTGGTGGATATCAAAAATTTGGAACATCCGAAGATGTGCTATGGTTTTTAAATCAAAATTGTGCAGGAATAATTCCACAACATTTCAAGAATTAAGTTCAGGTTGATTGAAAAAGTGATTGAAATTTTTATCAGTCACATGACCGACATAATTTTTAACCGGAACCTATTTGCGATATAAAAAAAAATGTTTTTAATATCTAAAAATATATCTATACCTAATATTTTGGACACTTTATTAGAGAAACTCCTCCCATTTAAAAAATAATAATTTCAGCACAATCCATCGAGCCTTTCTATAGTGATGCTTTTTACAAATATGCGGCCACACCCATATTTCTAATTTTTTCACATACAAAACTTGTCTGGATAATTACGAGTACAAGAGAAAAATAATGAGCGAAGTCGTGTTAATGCAAAAAAAATCTCTGCAACGCAAGGTTGCACTTAAGACATGTTTAGCATTGCATACGAATTTTTTTAAATTATGAATTGCAACTTGCGTTTAGAAAGTCGGCCATGCTCTTACATATATGCGGTAATTGTATTTTTTATATAGGTACAGAGATTTTGTTTGAAAATATATATCGTTGGTCACAAAAATATTTATTTCAAATATATATCGTTGCTTGTAAAACTTATTTTTGATACTATTGCATTCGATTTTTGTATCGAGGTGTATTTGTGTAAAATGTATTGGAATCACCTTAAAACTAAATTTCGTAAAAAATACGAGTAAGGGTTTTTCTACTTGTGGTCATCGATATGTGCTAATGATAAAATGAACTGTAGTAAATTTAAAGCATGTATGTATGTCTACCTCCATAGTAATACAATTTTTGTTTCGGATTATAAGTTTTATTAAAGTCAAGGAATTGAATTGCCTACTAATAATACATAAGATATAAAATTAAAGTAGAATATCCTTATTTTCGTATATATGCTTGTACCTATAAACAAATGTGAAAGTTATGCATTATTGTTTTTTTATTTCAGCTTATTAACGGTTCTAAGCAGTATTTGCGGCCATTGAGCAGCGCAGTCATAAGCCAAAGCCAAACTTTGGCCGTTCAGAACACAACTCCAGTTGCTTTACTGCCACAAATCAGGTCATTCCAGACCTCCCCTGTTACTCGCGACATTGATTCAGCTGCCAAATTCATTGGTGCTGGTGCTGCAACAGTCGGCGTAGCTGGTTCCGGTTAGTATTGGAAGAATTAAACAAATTTTCGTTTTTTTTTTTTTTTTTAATAAAGAAGCAAGGCAATTCTTACTTATATTTATAACATAAAACATATTTTTGGAGGAAGGTTTTATTTAAGTCAGTTGCAATCTAGCATCTGGGGCTTACAGACGGGTATTTGATTACTCCATTTATTGCCTCGGGAAGGTCTGAGAATTGGTCAAAGTTCAACAAAAACATGTTGTTACACATGTGAACTTAAACTAATAAATTTTCTAGCAGGAAACTTGTATGATTAAAAGGCAAAGGGACAAGAAATTCTGGATTTTCATCTTTTTTGTTCTTGGCAAAAAAGGAAACTCCATTGAAATCTTTTGTGACCAGCAATTTCAGTGCGATGTGCTTGCTGTTTGAAAATAAGTTTTAAAGCTTGTGTTAAACAGAACTCAATTCAGACTAATCTGTAACTGACTTAATAAGTAACTCTTTTTTTTTCATTATAAAGTGTCATTGGTTTCTTTTTTAAAAAGGTAAAAATTTCTTTGCTTCTTTCTTTTTATTACTAATTGAGAATTTTTTGTTAATATAACTTTACTTTTAAACTTCCAATACAACAGGTGCCGGTATCGGAACCGTGTTCGGTTCCCTTATCATCGGTTATGCCAGAAACCCATCATTGAAACAACAGTTGTTCTCCTACGCTATCTTGGGTTTCGCTCTTTCTGAAGCTATGGGTCTCTTCTGTCTTATGATGGCTTTCTTGCTTCTCTTCGCTTTTTAAAGTGTGTATTTATGTTATTAAGAAGACATAAAAACCTTTCAATTGTAACATTAGTTGATAATATCTGTACTACAACAACCGCAGCTCCATTATCTTTATTGTTTTTAAAAAACATCCAAGAGTAATAAAAAAGCAACACTTCTTATTTAAGTTTAAAACAGAAATAAAACAAAATCTATTAAAAAAAAATTAGAAAAAAAAAAAATATTTTGGAACCATTTAACCTATGCAAACAAAATTTGTTGCAATCTACTACGAAAATTATAAGAAACAAAATAAGGTTCAACTAGAAGTGAAAATAAGGAAGAAAAAAGAAGTACTATGTACTTTTATAATAAATACTGTATGTCGACTTCCATGGCATGGAAGATTCTTATTTTGTGAGACTAAGAGGATTCTTTTGATTCTCTTTTTTTCTCTCGCACGAGAGTATGAATCTTGAAAATAAGACTGCATAATTAGAAGTCGACTAAATACAGCCTTAACCACTGAAATAAATGACACATTTTAAAGGATTATTTAAAATTTATTTTAAAAATCTATATTTTGCGTAAGTTTAGAAATAAAAGTTAACAGCCAAATTTAAATCACGTTCGTAGTTTTGGTTCTGTGGCGTATGCAGAAGGTGAAAAACAAAAGCGTAAAAAAGTCAATAAGTGGCTTTCAAATGTTATTTAGTCGTAAACGCAGAGGAGTCAAAGCACTTTCTTTGATAAAAACAAAATCATCATAAGCCGTGATGTAAATTTTAGAATTTGAGGGTAATGTTGGTGCAAATGAATCATCTGACAGCGTTGTGGTTATTCATATGAAGTTATTGGTGATGGTGGTGTTGGCGATTACCGTAATGGTGATGGATTTGAGATACATTTTTTGCAACCAACCGTATACAAGCTCAACACTAATTTGTGCGTCTGAGAGCTGTATTTTGGGTGTAGGACTTAGAATGGACATTCGCATACTATATGTGCTGCTGTCTTGGCATCATCCAGGAACGTTTTTCATATACATATCGTCATCGATCTGCGTCATCAGATATTATTTGTTTCCATGTCTTGTAACCAACGCTGTTATGCAGGTAGAGTATCTTAATTAATTTTAAACATAACAGTGCTTTGGCATAACATATTTTAATAAATTTAAAATTATGATTTAGCCTTAATTCTGCTTCAATTTCTTTGAAAAAAACTGACTTTCGTCATAGTGTTTCCAAAAGATCGGTTAAGTTTGCCTCAATTCACGCATTCAGCAAAGTGTGGTCTGAGGGACATCGAAGGTTTCTGAGGCTAATGTAATACCCAATTAATTTTTTGTATATTCCACGGAATACCATTTTGGCTAACAAAATAAAACAAAAGGTTTCTTATTAATGTAGCTCCACTAAGAAGGGATTTTTGGAAATTCGTACTTTAAAACGGTAAAATCGGTAATCTTATATAACTAAAAATGATACAAATTAACTTGAAAAGGTATTGAAATTTACATAAAAATAAGATGATTGGTGTTGGCCTTTTTTTTAATTTTCATCCCTTAAGGGGTAAAAACTATAATTTGGTAGGTACCCTATGCAACTTCTAAACACAAAAAGCTAGGAAAAAATTTTAATTGTATAAGTAATCCGCAAAAAACTATTAGATTTTGGCACTTTTTTCAGATTTGCATGTGTAAAGGGTAAAAGTTTCCATTTTTTTTTTACTTATTTTTAAATTTTCTAACATTATTCAGTAAGACATAATTTTATAATTATTATCGAATAGAAGAATATTGACAATTATTGAGGCGAAATTTTTTGAAACTTTTTGCGGGAGAAAAGTACCAAAAAGGGAAAATATGTATAATTCCTTATTACAGGGCAAATTTGCATAAAATTTGTAGGTAACAGGGATTTCACTAGGCATGAAAGATTATGTAATTTAGTAAAATTTAATCACATTCATAAAAGGGTAGAGAGGGGAAAATTCGGCAAAACAACTGTACTTTTTAGAACATTTGTATGGAAAAAAGGAGATTTATTTACTTTAAATCGAGTATATTAAAATATGTTATTGTTAAACAGACTTAAACCCAAAAGGTACTTTTTCTACTTTTATAAAGCTAGAATTGTGAAATAAGGGACTTGATTCCGAGGAAGACTGAAAATGTTATGGTACTTTCAAGGTTTATGAAACTAGAATTGTGAAATAAGGGACTATTAATTCCAGCTCATGCTTAAAATGTTAAGGGCATTTTCATTGTACTTTTTTTTTGTATTTTCTACTTTAATGAAGAATTTCAAGGTGAGACTGAAAATTTTGTAGATGACCAAAAAGATACTTTTTGTATTTTATAGGTTTACGAAGCTAAAATTTCAAAATTAGTGACTGTTGATACGAGGTGATGCTGAAAATGTTAAAGGCAACAGAAAAAGGTATTTTTTCGATTTTTTATGGTACTTTTTGTATTTTTCAAATTTCATTGAATTGTGACATAAATAGGAATTTTCAGTTACATAGTAGTATACCGATAAAGAGTGCTGATGATGAAATCGTAGCTGATTTCGAAAATGCATTCCAGTCGGCTAATATCGGAAATAATTTTAGAAAGAATATTCCTAAAAATGGTTACAATTTAATTTAATTTGAATTATAAATTTAAATAAAAGAATAAATGAACTTAAGCCAAAATAAAAATGATTCACATTAAAATTTAATATATTTATACCCCTATTATGGTTCTCCACTCAACTCAGTTTGGTTGTGTGAGAGTCAACCCAACTTATGCACAACCAAACTCATTTTAGGTATTGTGATACTCAACTGTTTTTAGTTGAGTTTCACAACGTTTTTGTCGACCAAATTTTTTAAAAGTTGAAAACGGTAATGCCACGAAAAAATAGATACACAACTGAATAGTCAACTGTAAGTTGAGTTGAGAATGGCAATGTCAATTTGCCAAAGACAACCAAACTGTTACAAAAGTGGAGAACCGCAATAGGGGCATTAGTTTTACTAAAATATATCCTCGATCAATACTCTTCTTATATAAAATAGTGGTATGCTAAGTTTTTGTAATCGTAAAGATATGACTGCACAATATGATTAACGCAAAACCTACTTATTTTGTTAAAACACTTATTTTCCATTTTTTGTTTTAATAATTTCTTAAACCAGCTCCAATCTACCGCCGGTAATTTTTGCACTTAGACGCCACCACGCCGTTTTTCTGCCAACAGCTTGGACTTCTGCTTTTGCTAAAAAAATTGTTCAACAAATTTTTAGTTTTTAACTTTATTGTTTGTTAAAGTATGTCCAAACAAACACAGAGTGAAATGCGTATGTTTTATTAGTTACTAGCCAAACCCGGCGCGCGTTGCTACGCCCCTTAATGAATCGAAATGCATTCTGAATTTTAATTGAATATCAAGTGCAAAAACCTAAAAAATTATAATTTTTTTATGGGGGTGGCATTTCCCACTTTTCTAGTCACGAAATTGTAAAGTCATAACAGCTCACTATGTGTGCAAAGTTTCAGAAGAATCGGACCAGTGCAAGTATCCCAAAATTAAAATTTTTTTTATGGGCGTGGCCTTGCCCACTTTTCTAATCACGAAATTGTAGTCATAATAGCTCAATATGTGTGCAAAGTTTCAGAATAATCGGTCCAGTGCAAGTACCTCAAAATGATACCTTTTTTTTATGGGCGTGGCACTGCCCACTTTTCTAATCTTGAAATTATTTAGTCATGACAGCTCAATATGTGTGCAAAGTTTCAGAAAAATCCGTCTGATGCAAGTACCTCAAAATTATAGCCTTTTTTTATGGGCGTGGCCCCGCCCACTTTTTTAATCACGAAGTTATAAAGTCACAACAGCTTAATATGTGTGCAAAGTTTCAGAAAAATCGGTCCAGTGCAAGTACCTCAAAGTTAAAACTATTTTAGGGGCGTGGCCCCGCCCACTTTTCTTATTACGAAATTATTTAGTCATGACAGCTCGATATGTGTGCAAAGTTTCAGAAAAATCGGTCAAGTGCAAGTAGCTAAAACTGATAACTAATTTTTTATGAGCGTGGCCCCGCCCACTTTTTTTCATCCATAAACACTCCCCGGTATGTGTACAACAACTTACCAAAGTTTGAGCCCGATCGGTTTTACAGTTTCAGAGTCTATAGCTAACACACACACACAGAGTTTCACTTTTATATATATAGATTAAAATTATTCAAATTACAAAAACTCTATTTATATTCTCAGACAAAGTATATTCCATTGTTTACAAAAATTAAAAAATCTTTTCAACCTTTTATATTTTTACTTTTTTTTTTTTTACTTTGAAATTAATTGGCAGAGGTACGTAACCAAATGGCCAGGGTATTCCACGTTGGTTCCGGCTCCGTAAATCGACCTATACCTCTGTATAGGAAGTCGGAGACACTTGAACAATAATTAAATCTTGAGTTTTATGATTCTCCTCCAGTTAAAAAACACGTTAGTTCAGTCACCGCAAGTCGACCTATACCATTGTATAGGAAGTCGGAGACATCTGAACAAATAATTATACTGAGTTTTATGGAACTCCTCCAGTTAGCGTTGAGTTTAATTGGTACTCCTCCAGTTACGAAAATGAGTTTGGTTGGTACTCCTCTAGTAAATTTTGAGTTTAGTTGGTACTCCTCCAGTTAATCCAATTAAAATTAATGCACGTGGTTAATTGTAGAATAGTCTGGAAACTGTATCCAAAGCACAGTTACGCGACGCCACACAATTAACTACGCGAGAGTGAGACGTAAAACTCTCGAAGACGGATGAAAAGGACGGCCTGATTGCCCTTAAGAGATAATGGCAATGACGCGCGAGCTCTTGACCCGACCAGAGCTGTAATACGACTCGTTTTATATTTTTACAAATTAAAAACAGCTGATTTAGTGATCTGACAGTTTTCCCATTTTACACGCAAAAAGAGTACGGGTAAAGTCTGGTAAAAAGAGAAACACAAATTACTCTCTCATGAACGTTCTCATTTACCCGATTTTCAACACAAGAAACGCTTTTCGGTAAAATTGGGAGCCCGCGGGTTCCCGCGGTAACGTACGTCGAACAAACCTATTATAAATAGATATTAATATACTTTTAATACGTGGAACGAAATAACCGTTTGAATATGCGCACAAAAAAGTCATATTCATAAATTTTCACTTATAAACAAACTGAGGGCTAACAGTAAACCCAAATTAATTACTAAAGGATAGCTCCTTTAGCATTTTAACTTGTTTTTTTTTTCCAAAAAAAAAAAAAAAAATTAATATTTCAATAACTAATTTGATTGTTGTATTATTATTTATTTAAAAAAACCCGCTAACTGTTTAAAAAATATTAAAAATTCTTAACCGATTACCTTTTTTAATTTTAGAGAAAATTTTTTAATCTATTGTATATTTTAAAATACTTTATTGAAAAGTCAAAATTGGGTAAAAAATTTCATAAATAATGAATTTATGTTTGTACATAAATAGTTACAATTGATAAAATACATTTTTCTCCCTATTTTAAGGGCTCTTAAAAAATTTACTGTAATAAGTGAGTACATACAATTGTAAAAATAAGCATTTATTTTTTATAACCCCTAAACAATAAATTTATATTTCTTTCTTAAGGAGCTAGCTAATACACGGCATGTTTTTTATATCTGACTTGTCAAATTCTCCACTGCTAATACAAACATGTCGTGTGTTAACTTTAAAACATTACTTCTGTAAAAAACCATGTGTTGAGACATCTGACAAAATTTTAATTAGAGTGCGCTCTATTTTCTTTTGTCAAAACATGTGACATCAGTCGTTGGCAGAAATCTCTGCTGCTGCAAAGCAGTCAGCGTAAAAGTACAATTTCGACAGACATGTAGATTTACATATGTCTCACAAATTTTAAAGTCAGATGTAAAAAACATGCCGTGTGTTATAGCCTTTAAGGCTATAATATAATGTTAATGTCTATATGTAAACTATGTTACGAAGAGAGAGCTTCTAAATAAAATTTAGTTTTTAAAATAAACTACATTACTCGCCGTCTATTCCACAATACCCAAAGTTATAGCGCTTTGATTTCTCTAAGTTGAATTAAATAGCATAAACTACTTTAACAAGCCTACTTTAACGCCCACATCTCATCTAATCTACTGTCAATGAAATTTAAGAACTCATAAAACAGACAGAACTATATGTATGCTCATGAAATTTCTCATAGCTTTTAGATCAATGAATTATAATCAGCTTCATTGTCAGTGACGTTGACGCATTTTTTGGTACCGTTTAATATTTACGACAATGTAAAATAAATGAGATCTTGTCATTTCTGTAGCTTTCGACACAAATACAACACGACAACGCCATAAAGCGGAATGCCAGAAAATAAAGGTGACACGCCCACCTTCCATTTAACGAGTTGCCAAGGCAGATTGTGGAATAAAAGAGTAATTTTTATAAAAAAAATATCTTCGTATATTTGCCAACATTTTATATATTTTATAACTGATGAAATTTTTCGACACGCCTAATTTAACACCCGCTTCCCACATATATCAATGAAATTCGAAAAATGCTATCACTGAACAGCAGTAAAACAACCCAAGCAAAATTTTTGGAGGCGGTAGGCCCCTTTCGCATTAGGCAACTTTAATTGCGCAAGTATAATTTTAATTTTTATTTATTTTCTTTTGAACTTGCTTTTATGTTACATTGAGCAACATGGTTGATCAAGTTTAATTTGCTTATGCTCGAATTTTGCAATTTCTCATCATTTTTAAATATTTGTTTCACTTATAAACAAATAAAAAAATGTTCTGACAACGCTGTTTAAACAAGAATAAAACATCGACAACAGAAGTCCACCCCAGGGAAATTCGTGTACGCACAAAAAATTTTTCGTTGTTCGAACAAATCTATAGCTTGTGTGGATTGTACCATGGTACAATTATGATTGTACCGAGTCGAGCTTATGAATAGAGGAGTTGATTAAGCCCTGACCGTCTGTCCGTGTGTTGGTTGAAATCAACTTTTAGAAGCAACTATATGTTCTTCAGATCTGTATATGGTATCAATCTTTTGGAAATATCCAGGAATGAATCGTTATTGAAATTCAGCACAATCGCCCCATAACTTTCTGAGATATGAGCAAAAAACCACGACCACCTCGTTTTTTTACACAATTACAACAACAACATACATAAATACATGTAAAAAGCATAATAAAATAAATTTTTTTGGCTCAGCTGGGATTCGATGCCACATTTATTCTAACCAGTATATACATATGTACGTATTTTATATGAGATGAATGGTGACACAAACAATTGTTATTGCATGACTACACGTTGTGAAGGGTATATAAGATTCGGCACAGCCGAATATAGCACTGTTACTTGTTTTAATTTTGATTTATTTTTTTTTGTTTTATATTTATTATATTTATTTATTAGTCAAAATTTTAATATTTTTAAAAAATTTTTTTTTTTTAATTTTTTTTTTTTTTTTAACATACATACGTAAATTTATAATTTTACAAAGGGATATTTTTATATATGTATTTTTTTTATATATGTACGTATTTCATATGAGATGAATGGTGATACAAACTACTGTTATTGCATGACTACACGTTGTGAAGGGTATTTAAGATTCGGCACGGCCGAATATAGCGCTTTTGTTATATTTAATATGTAAAAACAACTTTTCCATCCCTGATATACGAATTGGTCTTGACATAAAACATACATCGAAAAGTTTCTTTGTGGAACAATTCGCCTTTGCATATACCTTACCTACGGTCTACACCAGCCATCGATTTGTTTGAACAACGAACAATTTTTTGTGCGCACATGATTTTGCCTGGTGTGGACCGCTGTTTTGTTCTTGTTCAAACAGCGTTGTCAGAACATTTGTTCGAACAACGATGTATGATATTAAAAGGCATTTTGAATATGAAAGAAATAGACGACACATAAAAATACCAACAAAATACTCTTTATACGTTTTCTCCATATCAAGGCATATCTATAACTCTACGTCTTGACGAGCCATCGATTTGTTTAGACTATAACAAAACGTCGGCAGAGCAACTGTCAAAAAATTGTTCATGTTCTTTGATATGGAGAAAACGTATAAAGAGTATTTTGTTGGTATTTTTATATGTCGTCTCTTTCTTTCATATTCAAAATGCCTTTTAATGTCAGACATCGTTGTTCGAACAAATGTTCTGACAACGCTGTTTGAACAAGAACAAAACATCGACAACAGCGGTCCACACCAGGCAAATTCATGTGCGCACAAAAAATTGTTCGTTGTTCAAACAAATCGATGGCTGGTGTAGACCGTAGGTAAGGTACTCGTATCCAATCAGCTGACTGTTTTTTTTTATATACATTTTATAAGGCATATTCATACAGGTATATGCAACGGCGAATTGATACAACAAAGCAAATTTTTAGGGGATTTTTTCTTTCAAGGCCAGTTTGTATAACAAGTATGGAAAAGTTGTTTTTATATGTTTAATTCAATAAATTTTATTAAAAAAAGGATATGTGTTTGTGAAGCACATTATAAATGGTACAAGAACAACAAATATACATAAATTTGGTAAATTTATTATCATAAAAAGCACAATTAAGTTCAATGCTTAATTCGGAATCCAAAATCTAATTTTCCATTCCTTCATTAATAAATAGAATAAAGGAGAATTCAACAAATTTAGACATTGTGTTTCCCCATCATCATGTGCTGATAATTTTACCTGTATGAATTCGCTTTGAGCGTTGCCAACTTTTTTTAAAAGTCATGCCTGCAGTTGTCAAACTTATCGATGTGAACAAAACATACTTTTTTTTTCATACTTTTACCATAGTTGTAAAAAATAGTACTCTGTACGTACTTTTCAAAATACGTTTTTAAAAGTATTTTTCTGTAAAAAAGTATGATTTTTTTTATTTTCCTAACGTTCCTAAGCCAATTTTAAAATTACACTTAAAAAAATTTATATAGTTAAAAAATTAGTTAATTACGTATTAAAGAGAAATTGGTGTAAAAACGTATATATAATTCCAATGTTATGTAAAAGTGTATTAAGGTCATTTTTAACGTTACATGAAAAACAGAATCTAAATATATTAAGGTTTATTTTGATATTACATAGAAAATAGCAATATAATTAAATTATATCATATTTGAATAGCTTAATCTTGTATTATTAAAAATGTTATGAGTTCATAAAATTACATCGCAAAAGAGTTAAATACAATAAAATTAAAAATTTATACTAATAAATGAAATAAAATCTTCTTATATCAATTTATTGAACTAAAAATAATAAAACATATTTACTTATTTGATATTTTAAAATCGTTCACATTAATTATTAATAATGTACTTAAATTTGAAGCAAAAATAATGAAAAATAAAACTTTTTTAATACCTTCCTTAAAGATATCGTCAACATTTTTGTTATAGTTTACTGTTACTCAAAGAAATTTTTTGCTAAAAAAATATGTAAAAAATTGGATTTTGTAAAATTATTGCGGTTAAATTTATTAGAAAATAAAATGGCAAAGTATTTTTTATAGAGGTATAGATTTTTAAGTTAGCAATACTTTTTTAACTGGCGACTATTTGGTCAGCTGTCAAATATATGTTTAGCTTGGTTTGACATTTCAACATAAATAGACTGACGCCTGAATATCAAGGCGTATATTCGGTAAATAGGCTCAAAACAAGATTGATATTATATAAAATACAACTTACTTTACATATATTACAAATAAATTTAATAATATGTAATAGTTATAATAATATATATAGTTATATATGATGTTATTTTCAATTTTGTTAATCAAACTATAAATTTATTTAAAAATAACAAATATCAAGACACTAATCCAACAAAACACAAATATATAATAAAAAGCTCGTATCCTGATGATGCTACATAAAGAAGTAGCGAAATATTGATCAAATAATATTAAATAAAACAAAAAGATTTTTTATTATTGAAAGGACTTTAAGCTTATATATTATTATAAAAGGTCAAATAAACTAATAATTATTAATAAATTTAATAAACGAAATCAAATATTTGGAAAATGTATTACATCTATTGCATAAATAAACATTTGAGATAATTAAAAAATAATAAATAAATAAATAATAATTAAAATTAGACCATCAAATCAAATCAAATAAATTAATAATTTATTGCCATTATAAACTCGCTCATAGATATATGGATAATATGTTTAAAGAAACTATTACCACATTCAAGCTGTACAAAATTTACACTAATTTTGTTGAGTGCATTAACAGTGTGGCATTTTACAATAAAAGAGAAAAGTCTGGCAACAAAAGGTAACACTTGGAACATTGAAAATGAAACAACTGTAAACACTATATTCAAATGCAGTGTTGTCAGCATTGAAATTTCAAAAAGCACCAATACCAAGAAAACGGAGTATTTAAAAAAAAAATCATTGTTATAAAAATTGTTTACTTTTGATTCTATTTGTTTTATAATATTATAAATTTCCATAAAAAAACATAATAAGCAACCATCGCTAATATTAAAAGCATAAGGAGCAAATAAATTTAAGAGTAATTTTATTTTTAATAATAAATTGTCTTTGTTTTGCAACTGGCAACAAAACAGTATTTGTATTCCTAACGATATTTGACCTATAAGTCTAAAGATATTTTACTATTAATATCATCTGGTGCTCAATCCTCATTCATTCTGTGAAATGAAAAGTTTTTGTACATCATGAGGTATAGTGGCACCATATGATGTAACACGCAAAAACTATTCATTTCACAGATTCACAGAACGTTAATTGAACCCCTGCCCAAATATCATGGTGCTATAAATATAAAAATTTCTATCAAGGTAATAATAGGGTGTCAATTGTTGCTCTGTAAAATTTTAAACAGAAAAGTTTTAGAATATCAATTTCTTTTTTATGCATCTCCATACAAAGTGAAAAGTTTTTTAATATTCAAATGTAATTTTTTATTTATTTAATAAGTTATATCGATTTGAAACATTACTTACATAATAAGTTCTCGTGAACATATAATTTTATAAAAAGTTGGTGCTTTATGCCTCATAAACCATACAAGATATCAAAAAACGAGTATCGAAATTTAATTACAATAAATAATGTAACATATATAATATACTCAAAACAATTTTTTTTTTAAATGGTTGCTAGTTTAAAACAATAACAAAAATATTCTGTACCATCCATCCTTATAATTTTTCTAAATAATAGTATAAATAAATTTTCTATACTTTAAATTTAACTAGAAAGAGTAAATATTTTTTTATTTTGTATTAATATACCCTTACAAAAAATTTTTTCTACTAAAAAAATTAATTTGAAATTTTGTATTTGGTATCACCATAGAAAAAAGAAACCCCCAAAAATATAAAAAAAATCTGACTTAAAAATATTTTGCGTCAATAATTTTAAAAAGCACTAAAATAGTGCTCAATTGTTCAAAGGTGGTATTTATAAGGTTGTATTACTATAGTAGTTGATTAATAATTGGGTGGCTTAAATTGTCAACCGCAATATCAAACAAGTAAGAGCACTATATTCGGCTGTGCCGAATCTTTTATACCCACCACCATTTTTGTGTACTTTTATATTTATTGTTTTTTTCCCGCAATTTTTTGTTTCCCGGGAATGCAGATTTATTTTTTAATTTCTCGGGATCCCGCAGCAAAACAAATAAGAAGTAATTTTTTTTTTAATTAATAAGAAGCTTTTTATTAAAAAGCATAAAATAGTTTATAATGTAAAAGAAACACTTCAAAACTATAAAACTTAATAAAGAAACTTGAATTGAAAATATAAATTGAGTAAAAATATTTTTTATTGAAAAAAATATTATTCTCTAGATACGAGATCAAATATGAGCACAAAAATAAAAAATACAGGTACTTCAGCTATGAGATCAAAAATAAAATCAGTTTCAATATAAACATTTGCTTTCGAATCGTAGCTACCTTTTTTATTTCCTGGGATCCCGAAAAATAATCCCGGGAAATCGGGATGATTAAATAACTCAAATTTCCGGGAAATAACCCAATTTATAGCACAAAATATATTTGTTTGTTATTAACAGTAATCGCTATGCAATAATCTCTTTATACTAAAATATTTATCACTTTCTTTGTATAACTTCGATATGATAGTAAAATGTTTTCGTAAATTTAGTCTTTCAATGGAAGTGGGCGTTATAGTAGGCGTGTCGAAGTTGTTTCTGTTAATGAGTACAACTTAGATATTTCAATATAGTGCTTTATTATTCCAAAATCTTTATTCATAGAGAAATTATATGAATTTGAGATAAAACGTTATATGGGAGGTGGGCGTAAAAGTGGGCGTGTCACATTTATTTTCTATTACAACAAAGCGTTTGAGAAAAAAGCAATTCCTGCAAAATTTCAGATCATACATCTAATTTTGTCAGCTTTATTAGGTTTTAAATTTTAAATATACCGAAAAATACACTGTGCGGTATATATTTTCGTATATTTTGATCTATAACTCATTTCCAAATGTATAGATTTAAGCAATTTTTGGGGAAGAATATTGTTTTTACTCAGGAAATATATGTACATTTGAAATTTCATGGCTCTACATTATTGCGTTTGGACACAATTGCATTTTATTCGATGTTGGAAGGACATGGTTTTGTTGACCTACTCTTGCATTATGAGCTATAACTTTTTTTCTAATATTCCGATTTAGCCCTTTTCTGGCAAAATTTTAGCCCCCTAGCTTTTTCCGTCGACCTCTATCGTGCTTTAAATAGACGGACAGACATATGGACATAGCTAGATCGTCATAAAATGAAACCACGATTCAGAATATATATACTTTTTGGGGTCAAAAATGTATATTTTGATGTGTTACAAACCGAATGACAAAATAAATATACCCCTACCATTTTTTTTGGTGGCGGTTATAAAAATTAAAGTGAAATGTAAAATATAAAAGGTAATATAGTGTTTCTGTAGTATTGGCTTCAGATAATTTTTTCAATTATACACTTAATCACAATTGAGTTTAATAAAAAGCAAACTCACTCTTGATATAATATAAAAATATATTTAGTTTACCAACACACCTCCAATTACAAAAAAATTTGGATAAAGTAATAGAAAATTTAAAAATAGGATAAAAATTTAAGTTGTAATTAAATAAATCTAGATTCATAAACGTAAAAAACAAAAAAGTAATATAAAAAAGTGAAAAAGAACTTTTCCTTTCGTGCAATATTTTTTCAATCTCAATTTGGATCAATAGTTAATAATTAATAATATTAATAAACATGATTAAAATTGGATTTAGTATTTACATCCAGTCTTTTTTGCATAAAAACTAGTTTTAAATATGTTCTAAATTTATCGAATTTTTTCTTGAATTTTTCTTTTGTACCAAGATATGGATGATGAATCGCCGATCACTAAAATTTTAAAATAAAATAGCAACTTTTTACTAGAGATTTTGAAGCCACATTTAGCGGGTTTTTTTAAAAAAGTACCCATTACTGAATGAAACAAAATATTTTCGTAGTTGCCAGATCGAACCGATTTTCCTTGATAAAATTTTTTAAATGTAGTTTTGAATTTTTTCGGTGTATCGTGTCATATTATTTATTCTTAATATGCAAAAATTCGTTTAACTGATATGTTTGACATCATTTATAAAAATTATTTAATTACATTTATAAAATTTTTATAAATTTGTAAATATATTAATTAAAATATATTATATACAAAAGTTTATAACTGAGAGAGTATTATTTCAACTATTATCACCCAAATTCTTAATAAATTTTATAAATTAAAAAAATTTTGTTATTTATATTAAGAATATTTTCATGCAAAATGTCTTTAAAAACTGGTTATGACTATTGCGGTATATTTCGTACAATAAATACCGTTTTAAAAAAACACTTACTAAAAAAACAAGTGTTGTTTTGTTAGTAAGTTTGTTTGTTTTAAAATTAATATTTTGATTAAAATATAAAATATAAGTCGTAAAAGAAAGTAAATTTAAGATATATATGAAATTATATTTTAAATTATTTAAAGTTTAAATAAGACATTTTTGTAAATAAATATATAAAGTAAATTAAATATTACATACAAAATTAAAAAAAAACTTTTTTCGGATATACCCTGTAAACGGCTAATTTCTCGAAAGTGACAACCCTATAGTGCGATTTAGATGGTGTTTTACTATCGAAATACATTTTCCTTTTTTTGGCACAACGAAAGTTATCGATTTTATCGAGCGACATACTTTGTAAACATAGTTTCACCTATATAACACTTTTTCCGATATACCCTATAAACGGCTAATTTCTCGAAAGTGACAACCCTATAGCGCGATTAAGATGGTGTTTTACTATCGAAATACATTTTCCTTTTTTTGGCACAACGAAAGTTATCGATTTTATCGAGCGACATACTTTGTAAACATAGTTTCACCTATATAACACTTTTTCCGATATACCCTGTAAACGGCTAATTTCTCGAAAGTGACAACCCTATAGTGCGATTTAGATGGTGTTTTACTATCGAAATACATTTTCCTTTTTTTGGCACAACGAAAGTTATCGATTTTATCGAGCGACATACTTTGTAAACATAGTTTCACCTATATAACACTTTTTCCGATATACCCTATAAAGGGCTAATTTCTCGAAAGTGACAACCCTATAGTGCGATTTAGATGGTGTTTTACTATCGAAATACATTTTCCTTTTTTTGGCACAACGAAAGTTATCGATTTTATCGAGCGACATACTTTGTAAACATAGTTTCACCTATATAACACTTTTTCCGATATACCCTGTAAACGGCTAATTTCTCGAAAGTGACAACCCTATAGTGCGATTTAGATGGTGTTTTACTATCGAAATACATTTTCCTTTTTTTGGCACAACGAAAGTTATCGATTTTATCGAGCGACATACTTTGTAAACATAGTTTCACCTATATAACACTTTTTCCGATATACCCTATAAACGGCTAATTTCTCGAAAGTGACAACCCTATAGTGCGATTTAGATGGTGTTTTACTATCGAAATACATTTTCCTTTTTTTGGCACAACGAAAGTTATCGATTTTATCGAGCGACATACTTTGTAAACATAGTTTCACCTATATAAAACTTTTTCCGATATACCCTATAAACGGCTAATTTCTCGAAAGTGACAACCCTATAGCGCGATTTAGATGGTGTTTAACTATCGAAATACATTTTCCTTTTTTTGGCACAACGAAAGTTATCGATTTTATCGAGCGACATACTTTGTAAAGATAGTTTCACCTATATAACACTTTTTCCGATATACCCTATAAACGGCTAATTTCTCGAAAGTGACAACCCTATAGTGCGATTTAGATGGTGTTTTACTATCGAAATACATTTTCCTTTTTTTGGCACAACGAAAGTTATCGATTTTATCGAGCGACATACTTTGTAAACATAGTTTCACCTATATAACACTTTTTCCGATATACCCTATAAACGGCTAATTTCTCGAAAGTGACAACCCTATAGCGCGATTTAGATGGTGTTTTACTATCGAAGTACATTTTCCTTTTTTTGGCACAACGAAAGTTATCGATTTTATCGAGCGACATACTTTGTAAACATAGTTTCACCTATATAACACTTTTTCCGATATACCCTATAAACGGCTAATTTCTCGAAAGTGACAACCCTATAGTGCGATTTAGATGGTGTTTTACTATTGAAATACATTTTCCTTTTTTTGGCACAACGAAAGTTATCGATTTTATCGAGCGACATACTTTGTAAACATAGTTTCACCTATATAACACTTTTTCCGATATACCCTATAAACGGCTAATTTCTCGAAAGTGACAACCCTATAGCGCGATTTAGATGGTGTTTTACTATCGAAATACATTTTCCTTTTTTTGGCACAACGAAAGTTATCGATTTTATCGAGCGACATACTTTGTAAACATAGTTTCACCTATATAACACTTTTTCCGATATACCCTGTAAACGGCTAATTTCTCGAAAGTGACAACCCTATAGTGCGATTTAGATGGTGTTTTACTATCGAAATACATTTTCCTTTTTTTGGCACAACGAAAGTTATCGATTTTATCGAACGACATACTTTGTAAACATAGTTTCACCTATATAACACTTTTTCCGATATACCCTATAAAGGGCTAATTTCTCGAAAGTGACAACCCTATAGTGCGATTTAGATGGTATTTTACTATCGAAATACATTTTCCTTTTTTTGGCACAACGAAAGTTATCGATTTTATCGAGCGACATACTTTGTAAACATAGTTTCACCTATATAACACTTTTTCCGATATACCCTGTAAACGGCTAATTTCTCGAAAGTGACAACCCTATAGTGCGATTTAGATGGTGTTTTACTATCGAAATACATTTTCCTTTTTTTGGCACAACGAAAGTTATCGATTTTATCGAGCGACATACTTTGTAAACATAGTTTCACCTATATAACACTTTTTCCGATATACCCTATAAACGGCTAATTTCTCGAAAGTGACAACCCTATAGTGCGATTTAGATGGTGTTTTACTATCGAAATACATTTTCCTTTTTTTGGCACAACGAAAGTTATCGATTTTATCGAGCGACATACTTTGTAAACATAGTTTCACCTATATAACACTTTTTCCGATATACCCTATAAACGGCTAATTTCTCGAAAGTGACAACCCTATAGCGCGATTTAGATGGTGTTTAACTATCGAAATACATTTTCCTTTTTTTGGCACAACGAAAGTTATCGATTTTATCGAGCGACATACTTTGTAAAGATAGTTTCACCTATATAACACTTTTTCCGATATACCCTATAAACGGCTAATTTCTCGAAAGTGACAACCCTATAGTGCGATTTAGATGGTGTTTTACTATCGAAATACATTTTCCTTTTTTTGGCACAACGAAAGTTATCGATTTTATCGAGCGACATACTTTGTAAACATAGTTTCACCTATATAACACTTTTTCCGATATACCCTATAAACGGCTAATTTCTCGAAAGTGACAACCCTATAGCGCGATTTAGATGGTGTTTAACTATCGAAATACATTTTCCTTTTTTTTGGCACAACGAAAGTTATCGATTTTATCGAGCGACATACTTTGTAAACATAGTTTCACCTATATAACACTTTTTCCGATATACCCTATAAACGGCTAATTTCTCGAAAGTGACAACCCTATAGCGCAATTTAGATGGTGTTTTACTATCGAAATACATTTTCCTTTTTTTGGCACAACGAAAGTTATCGATTTTATCGAGCGACATACTTTGTAAACATAGTTTCACCTATATAACACTTTTTCCGATATACCCTGTAAACGGCTAATTTCTCGAAAGTGACAACCCTATAGTGCGATTTAGATGGTGTTTAACTATCGAAATACATTTTCCTTTTTTTGGCACAACGAAAGTTATCGATTTTATCGAGCGACATACTTTGTAAACATAGTTTCACCTATATAACACTTTTTCCGATATACCCTATAAACGGCTAATTTCTCGAAAGTGACAACCCTATAGCGCGATTTAGATGGTGTTTTACTATCGAAATACATTTCCTTTTTTTTGGCGCAACGAAAGTTATCGATTTTATAGATAAAAAAACTATATTTATATACTAATTTCTTATTAAAGTATGTTAGGAACGAAATGAAAGTCAAATAACATACTTTACAAACTACAAAAAATGTGTTGTAATGGTTGCAAAAATATGTACTTTGGTACTTTTTTCCACTTGTACGGTACTTTTTTTCACACGTACGGTTTTTTACAACTGTTCAAAAAAGTATGTTAAAAACAGTGTTTTCCCGGTATGTTTTGTTCACGCACGCGTCAAACTTAATTTTTTTAATTTAATTATACAACAAATAATTCGCAATTTCAGTTGGTTTAAAACATTTTAAAAAATACAAAATCGTGAATAAAAAGTTTTCGCTTTAATGTTTTTTAAAAATTAATCAAATTTAAGAAGAAAATAAAAAAAATTGTTTGACATATGCCGGCATATATACAAAAACAAAATACATGTGTTTTTTATTGTTGTGTTTGTTGCCGCGATGCATATACCTTATGGATATGCCTTGCTCCATATCAAAGAACATGAAAAATTTTTTGACAGTTGCTCTGCCGACGTTTTGTTCTAGTCTAAACAAATCGATGGCTCGTCAAGACGTAGAGTTATGGATATGCCTTGCTGAAGCTGATAAAAAAGGCGGATTTCTTGATCCGTTTTAAGCCGACAAAAACGGCGGCGGCATAGACATTAAAAAACCGGCGGTGCGCGCATCGACTTTGAGCAGATCGACTTGTTTCACTGCTGAACAGTCCCTACAGCCATATGTTTTGATTTTTCAATTTAGTTTAATATTTTTTCTTATTTAGAGTTAATTTAAATGGATTTTGCCCGTAAAATTTTATCAAACTATGGATGGAAAGAAGGTGATGGTTTGGGAAAGAATAAAGATGGCATTTCTAAGCCATTAAAGGCCACGTTAAAGTTCGATAATGCTGGTTTTGGTTCGGATCAAGCTGCTGCCGATTTTAATAACCACTGGTGGGAGAGGGTATTTAATGAAGCGGCATCTAATGTAAATATTCAAAAGGAAGGTGATCAGATAAAAATGGTTTTAAAAGATGACGAAGATTGTGTTGACATTTCCACTACAGGTTATTCGATGAAAAAGTTAGAGAAATTAAAAAAGATTCGTGAAGAGGACAGTGGAAAAAAAAGTTTGTACGAAAATTTCTTGCAAGCAGCGACTCTAACTAACAGGGGTGATGAAGTCGAAAATCCAGATAAAATTAATGCTAATGACATTGAAGTTTTTAAAGTTAAAATGTTATCGGATGAGGAATTATTTAAGGCATGTGGCGGTAGAACCGCACACAAAGGAGCTCGTCACGGTTTAAAATTAAGCGGAAAATTATTAAGAATAGAACAACAAGAGAAAGAATTGCTGGGAAAATTACTGGCAAAAAGAAATTTGTGTCAAGAAAATAAATTGGAATTAAAAATATCGAAAACTGAAGATACCAAAGAATATGTATGTATAGAGAAAACTAAAATAGAAAATGGTAACTTGGAAGCGTGTGAATTCTTCGCCGTTAAAAAATGTAAAAAACACAAAAAGAAAAAGAGGCGTACATATAGCTCAGCAGAAAGTGCTGAAGAAATTGCTATTAAAAATGAGGAAATATTAAACGTAAAGTATACAAAAAGGAAAAAGGAAAAGTATTTTTGTGAAGAAACTAAAAAAATTTCGCAAGAATCTGTACAAAATATAAATGAGAAACTTAATCTGAAGAGTAACTATGATGAAATAAAGTCACAAGCAAAAAAGAAACATAAAAATAAAACTGAAGATGGAATTGCAAAAAAAAAAAAAGAATTATTAAATAATATGTAGTTTTTAAGACCTTTTTTGTTTCCATATAGATACTTTATATGCAAATTATTTAATAAGCAATAAATGTGTTTAAGGTAACTACATGTTATGTAAATCAAAACTAATGCAGGTTTTTTCTGGGAAAATTTTTTTGTAGGACTAAAAGAGATACATTTTTGGTAGATATTTTCTTTTATTCCTATACTGTCAAAAACACAGAAGATTGTCGCACAACGCTCTTGTTTAGGTACGGCTGTAAAAATGTTTGTACTAGATATTGATTAATAATTTAATTAATTAATTTATTACCTATTTTCAAATGTAGATAACAAGCAAATTATCAAAGCTCTTAAAAAATTATAAAAAATAAAGTGTTTTAAAAAGTAGATAGTGACTATTATAAAACATTAAACAATATATACCAACTGAATAAAGAAAAATATTAAAGAATTATTAAAAAACAACATGAATATGGCTGAATGCAGTAAATGCAGATCAGCAATAAGAGGTGACAGTGGTATTCGTTGCAATGGCGTGTGTGACAAAGTTTATCATTTTACGAAAAAATGTGCCGGTATTGTTCAATATTCGGCAAAAATAATTGATGAAAATAATTTCGATCGTTTTATATGCGACAATTGCAAAATTTGATAAAAATTTTCTTTTAATACGAGCTATTTCAGAAAGCGTATTATATTTTATAAGTCAAGTATATACAAAAGAATAGCGTGGGTGTTTTAAAAAGGGATTTTTGAAATTTAAATGTTAAGGGGTTAAAAACGTTACATATCTGCTAAACAAAAAATATCATATCAAGGCATATCCATATCAACTTTAAAAATTATTTTTAAAATAAGCAGACAGGTGATTGGCCTAGTCTTTTTTGGTGCTTTTTGTAACTTTTAAACATAGGAAATAATTTTTATTGAATTAGTTACTCCGCCAAAAATAATAGTATTTGGAACTTTTTTCAAATTCACTTTTATAAGGTAAAAAATTTTGGTACTTTTTTTAAATTGAAATTTTTCTATTATTATTCTATAGGATTATTTTATTTTTATCCAAAGTGATATAAAAACTATATTACACAAAATTCGCTTGAATAAAACTTAACTAAAAATACAACATTAACTACAAATACATACCTATAAGTAATAAAAATTATCATGTTAATTATAAAATATTAGAATTATTATAGAAAATGATAATTGTTAAAACAAAATGTATGTAAACTGATAGGATGACGAAACAAGATTTAACAAGTTCAGTAGGGAGTATATTGCTATTATAGTATGTATTTCATAATGCTAAAAACACTGCGTAGTTAATTTTTTTCACGAAACACTACAACTTTAATGGGGTTCGCTTAAAAAGGAAACTAAGGCTGGATGGAAAAAATGAACTAAAGTAACCGGTCGGTCTACTTTCTTTTTAGTATTTTGAGTGAAATTAAATTATTAAAAATTGTCATAGCATTATTGTTATAATCAATATTTTGTTTTAAAAATATACAATTTTGAAGTATTTTAACACCAAAACAAGTTAAATGGTTAAATAAAACAAATTTTTTATTACCAGTTAAACTAAAGTTTATTTCTTAGATTTCATTTTTAACCTTCTAGATTTACCTACACGTTTATTACCAGGAGCAGCTTTGGAACCCACTCTACTTCTAAGCAGCTTCGTTTTTTCAAGGCCAGCTGACGATGATTTAGTGTTACGTTTTGAGCCACTCTTTTTTCCACCAAAACCAAATTTTTTGTTGCGATCTTTTCTCTTTGAGGCGGATTTTTTTGTATTTGCTTCTACGGATTTTGCATCTTCTAAGAAATCTAAATTCTTTAATTTCCCCTTTCGATATTTTTTCAATTTATCTAACAAATCTTTCTTTTCCATCTCCCGTTGAACCTTTGTTTGTTTGGCCAATATTTTGCCCATTTTACGTTGTTCTCTGATTTGTCGAATACGCTCCGACTTTGCTTGTCCTTCTTGCTTGGCCATCAAATTGGAGCGGACTTTTTGCATGTGTTCGTCAGTTTTAGCCATTTCGGCAAAGTAGTCATCAGGGCGTTTTGTTTTAATACCCAACTCGTGTAAGCGCGTTATTCCTACAAGAACAGCAGCTTGAGCTTGGCGATGAAATACCATTTCACGTTTAAAATCATTAAGTACTGGATCTTCTTCAGGTCGTATGTATGGAATTTTCACATTGCCCTTAAACATATTTGCCCTTTTTTGTTCATGCTTTTCTAAGGCAATAGCCAGTTCTGGTGCCAACGGTGCCAAGTCATTAATCAAGTCCAAACGTTCCACCCATGGCAAATCCTTCTTAATTTCATCCACTTTAATTAAAATTTTAGGCTTAAAAAGAGATTAATAATTTAATTCCTCTTTAAGTATACACAAACCAAAACACTTACGATATCGTTCACTTCATCCTTTCGTTTTTGATATTCAATATTAAGTCCAGGCTTTAATTCTCCACGAGCAAAAGCGTCTTGCAACTGTTATGTGAGAAATTTTTGCATCAATTAATGCATTCCATAATTTAAACTTTAAAAATTACCTCTGTATCAGATTCATTTTCAGAATAACTTTCTGAATCACTTTCTTGCATATCAAAATTAGTCATAATCTCTGAAAATTATTTCCAAAACAAAACACACGTGCGAATGAAAACTAAAACGACAAAAAAAAATATTCCAGTGTTACCAAGTAGTTTTTGTCTTTATAATAGAAATTAAAACAGCCAACATTTAAAATTTTTTAAATTGATCTATAACTTGGATAAACTTCATGTCCTGCAACTTTTTATACCCTTCACACAGTGAAAAAGGGTATATATAGGTTTGTCAATCCGTGTGAAAGTTCCACAATTTTCGTTTCCGACCCCATAAAGTATATATTTTCTGAAATCTTATGAATAGGGAAGTCGATAAAGCTCTGTCAGTCTGCCCGTGTGTATGTTGAAATCAACTTTTTGAGGCCCCCCGACATTGCTTGGACCCGGGTGAGGTATTAAAATATCAGAAATATTCGGGAGTAGATCGGTTTTGAAAATCAGAAATATCGGTACATAAACAACTGAGATATGAGCAGAAACCCACGACCACCTGGATTTTTTTCACAAAAACAACATTACAACAACAACATGCACACATACAAACGTGTATTTTGGCTAGAGTAGACGTGGCATCGAATCCCAGCTGAGGCAAAAAATTTTTTTTTCTTATTTTTTTTTTATATTTTATTTAATTTATTATATATATTTTTATTATTATTTTTTGTTTGTTTTATATTTATTTAGTTTTCAATTATTTTTTTTTTTTATTTTTTTTTTTATATAAGATTCGGCACGGCCGAATATAGCACTCTTACTTGTTTTATAACAAGTTAATCATTTTTAATATATTTTGGAGCCAAGTTTCTTCACAAATATCGAAATGATCATAAGTAGAGTTATACAAATGTATAAATTATCATATCAAAATAATTAAAAATTTCAGATTTTCGAGTCAAATTGTTGATCATATCATTTAATAAATTCTTTATACTAGAAAAGTTTTAATTTCATTCTATTTCATAGCCTCTTTTTTTATAGTACTATATGAATTAACATATAAATATATATATAAATTTGTAAAAATATTGTCAAGTATTTCATAAATAATTGTTTCACCTGACTACCAAATAGAAAAACTCACTAAATATCTACTAAATGCAAATTGTTACGACCTAAATTTTCTCATAAAAACTTAAATCCTCTAATATTCCAACAATTAAAAAAATACCTTCTATCTAGGGTTAAACTGGCAGCACTGTTTAACAAACAAGAAAACATAACGCCCGACCACATGGGCATGAAGTTTAGTTATTATTGCCACAGCAATTGTCAAATTCTATTGCCAACACAAGATATTAACGTGTGGACTGCATGAATATGTATTAGAACACATATTTAGCAATAAATGTTGTAATACATTGCTGAGCAATAATTTTTTAACACAAACTGTCAAATTCAATTACAAACAAATACAAGTAAGAGCACTATATTCGGCTGTGCCAAATCTTTTATACCCACCACCAATTTTTTGTACATTTAAAGTACATTATTTATTATTTTGTTAATCACTATTGAATAATCTCTTTAAAATAAAATATGTAGTACTTTCTTTATAGAGGGTGGTTAATTTTTAGGGGCCCCTATTGAAGGTGAACCACACATAAGCAACAAGTTTTTTTTGCATTTCAATTGACATTTCTCAATCTCAGACTAACTTAATTTGAACAGTGGAAAAATACCTAAATGAGCAACGCGTTAAAGTTATTCAGGTTTAATTATTTATTTTATTTGATCTCTTTTTTTAAATTTTCATATTTAAATATCCAATTTTTGTATTTAAATTCTCAATATTTCGCTACTCCTTCGTGTAGCATCTTCAGGAAAATTCATTATTATTAATTATTAATTAATTAATTAATTAAATATTATTAATTAATTATTTGTAAATTAATTTTCAGGTTTAATATTCAGGTTTTTTTATGAAAATGGGCGTTCAAAACAAAATGCATTTTATTCACTTCGTAATTCTTTTGATCAACATAATCCTGCCTTCTTAGTTCGTTGAATGGGAACCACTGCTGGTTTTTGCGATAGTGTGGCAAAAGAGCAGTCAACATCGCCTCATCATCATGCCCAGCAATTGAGCATCAACATTGTCATTGAAAATTTGGACCATCAGATACTTCGATATGCTACTAAAATGCTTTTGTAAATGTAGTCTTTCAATGAAAGTGGGCGTTAAAGTAGGCGTGTCAATAAAGAGTCTGCTAATAAATACAACTTAGATATTTCAATATAGCCCTTTATTATTCCAAAATTTTTATTAATAGAGAAATTATATGAATTTTAGGTAAAGCGTTATATGGGAGGTGGGCGTAAAAGTGGGCGTGGCACCTTAATTTTCTGGCACAGTAATGACATTGCCTAGGGGGCTATACGTAGCAAATTTGATCATCACACCTCTAATTTTGGTGGTTTTATGAACTTTTAAATTTCATTAACGGTAGATAACGTGAAAAGTGGGCGTTATAGTAGGCGTGTCAAAGTTGTTTTTGCGAATGAGTACAGCTTAGGTGTTTCAATATAGCCCTTTATTATTCCAAAATTTTTATTAATAGAGAAATTATATGAATTTTAGGTAAAGCATTATATGGGAGGTGGGCGTAAAAGTGGGCGTGGCACCTTAATTTTCTGGCACAGTAATGACATTGCCTAGGGGGATATACCTAGCAAATTTGATCATCATACCTCTAATATTGGTGGTTTTATGAGCTTTTAAATTTCATTAACGGTGGATAACGTCAAAAGTGGGCGTTATAGTAGGCGTGTCAAAGTTATTTTTGCGAATGAGTACAACTTAGGTGTTTCAATATAGCCCTTTATTATTCCAAAATCTTTATTAATAGAGAAATTATATGAATTTTAGCTAAAACGTTATATGGGAGGTGGGCGTAAAAGTGGGCGTGGCATATTGATTTTCCGTTACAAAAAAGCCCCTCACCAAAAAGCAAAGTGTGCAAAATTTCAGAGTCGTGCATCCAATTTTGTTGCTTTTATGACGTTTTTGTTTTTAAATATACCGAAAAATACACTGTGCGGTATAAATTTTCGTACATTTTGATCGATAACTCCTCTCCTAATGCATAGATTTCGATAATTTTCGGGGAAAAATATTGTTTTTACTCAGGAAGTATATATTCGAAGTTTCATGAGTCTACGTTAATGCGTTTGGACACAATTCCATTTTATTCGATGTTCGTAGGACACGGTTTTTTCGACCTACTCTTGCTTTTCGAGCTATAACTCTCTTCCTAATATTCCGATTTAGCCCATTTTCAATACCCAACAAACCTTGTCTATAAGAAACATTCTTTCAAAATTTTAGCCCCCTAGCTATTTCGGTGCGACCTCTATCGTGCTTTCAACAGACGGACAGACGGACGGACATAGCTAGATCGTCATCAAATCAAACCCTGATTCAGAATATATATACTTTATGGGGTCTAAAATGGATAGTTCGATGTGTTACAAACGGAATGAAAAAATGAATATACCCCCACCATTTTTTTGGTGGCGGGTATAAAAATGTAGGAACAAAACTAATGTATAAGAGAACGTCACAGGAAAAGAGAAAACAAAATATTAAAATTAACATTATTTTTAACAAATTTAAGTTTTTTAATTATATTTAAATATATAATGGCAAAAAAATCGTTTTAATGAAGTGCCTTTGTGAAAGTTTTTCGTATATTCTTTGTAAAATTTTTAATTATAGATCAATCTCCGGGAAAATTTTTAGTTTTATTCTTAAAGATATTTAGATGTTCACCACCTAGAGATATAAATAAGCTTGAACATTGGCAATTTGATGCCGTTATTCTGCTGGCGTTATTGTCTATATAAAGACATAATCAATCGCTCGTGTCATGGTACAGTCATCAGGTAGCCTCAGTTCTGCAACAACAAAGTTATATATGTATTTTGTTGTTGGAAAACGACGACTTAAATGTCAAAAAGCAAATGTGTGTGCGTGTTTTTTTGATGGTAGAATATATACGTACACAATATATACACATACATAAACAGAATTTGAAATTTTAGTTAAACCTTAAGCTAGAGAAAAAAAAAATCAGCTGTCTTAGTAAGGCTACCTAATAATTGTACCATAGCTCGTGTGGTCGGGGGTAATGAAAACAGCGTAAAACGAGCCTTCATTCAAGCGTTATATATAAGTATTATCGAAACTAAGCGTATTTAGTTCAACACTTTGCTTAATCCCAAGCCTTTATAGACGAATTTAAATTCGTTTTTTTTATAGAGTTTGTCATTTTTACATGAAACCAATAACTATCAGCTGTGCAGTTACGTTTACCTTGTAAAGTGTACCGTAATAGTTTATTATGCCCAGTAAATTCTACAATATTTATTTCTGACAAACAGGTGAGTAGATTGAGCAACGTCCGTCTGTCTGTGCATTGGTTGAAGTCAAACTTTATTGAAGAAACAACCTTATGTTGCACAGACCTATATGTATGTGTTATTTATCTTATGGAAACATCCGAGAATGAATCGCTATTAAAATTTAGTACAATAAATCGATAACTTTTTGAGATATGAGCATATAAGCACGACTGCCTCTATTATTTTCCCATATTTTACCGCAAAAATTAACATATTTCAGCCCTAGAATAATTCATAGACACCTTTTTTATATATGTAGATATGATATTTTGGATATATTGTTTACTACCAAGGCATATGCATACAGGTATATGCAACGGCGAATTCGCTGTGATGTTCTCTGTCAAATACCACTTATAAAAAACATACAATAATTTTTTATACATGGAGTTTGACAGCAGTGTTCCCTATCAGCTGGGCTGATAATTTCACCTGTGTAAATTCGCCTTGTTTACTACTCAGTAAAGTTATAGGCAAGGCGAATTTATACAGGTGAAATTATCAGCCCAGCTGATGGGAAACTTTTTGTCAAAATTGGTTTAATTCGCCTTGATTTCATTTATTAATGCAGGGATAGGAAATGTGATTTTGGTTTCTGTATTAAACAATTAACTTGAGTGTACTTTTTCGATAATAAATGTGCTAAATTTATGTATATTTGTTGCTTTTCCGTCATTAATGTGCTTAAAAAATGTATATGCTTTCATTAATCAAATTTTATTATATACAATATGTAAAAACAACTTTTCCCTGATATACGAATTGGCCTTGACATAAGACATCCCATGAAAAGTTGCTTTGTTGTATCAATTCGCCGTTGCATATACCTTATGGATATGCCTTGGTTATAGGAAACATATATTTGGGAAAAAATATATTCCCAAAATTTAAAAGCAAAAATCGATTTTTTTCAGTTGCCAGACAATAGAGTATATAGGTATCAAATTTTAAGGGCTTGACTAGCACAATATAATATTCTTTAAAAAAAATCCATGATGACAATAAATTTATAAATCTGTCTAATAGCCTTTTTACACTTGCTCACATCTTTCATCTTTCATCAAATCAACAAGATGTTAACATCTTCCCATATGAATTGTACGTGTTTGTGTGTCAACATATCTCAACATCTTTTAAAGATGTTCCTAAATCATTTTGTTCCACTCAACATCTTTCGATTATTTTAGTGTCTTCACTAGAAAAAACAAATATTGTTGCAAAAATTTACATGGCATCACTAGAAAAAAATTATAAATGCCAAAAACAAAAAAAAATACATACGAGTGGACTTGAAATATGTCGTATAAAATAAAATATCTTAATATCTTCATTCTCTAACAAAATCTGCATATTGTAATAATAATTGCTGTCCAAGGGCAATAATTAATACAAGTAATACAGAATTTCTAAATTAATTTTCTAAATTTTTATTTGCGCAAACATTTACAATAAATATTATGACAGATGAAAGATGAAGGATGAAAGATGTTGCAAATGTAAACAAGTTTTTTTCATTTTCAACATCTTCCACGCATTCCGCTAAGATGTGAGTAAGTGTAAAAAGGCTATAACCTGTAGTGCGATTCACTAACTTATTTTTACGATAATCGTATCGTTAAAAATCGACAAGAAGTGGAACTTTATACCCGACTCAAAAACAGTGAATCAAGCCGATTGGCTCGAAATCGGCGGCTAGCCGCCGCCGGCTGATTTTTTTTAGCCACGCCGCCGCCGAAATGTTTTGGCTTAAAAGCTCAGCCGGCTTAACAATAGTCGCCGATTGTTTCAGCTGCGCCGAAAATTTATGTGGCAATTTTTTTTTACAAGTGCCGTTATTTTCTCATAAAATTTTTCAAAACGTGATTAAAGGTAAAAAAAGAAAAATATGCAGAAAAGTGTAAAAAGTTATTTTAGAAAAAATCAATGTGAGGTACTCAATGATTTATCCGATTCGGAAGATTCTGTTGTTGAGAAAAAAAGTGTGAAGCACTATCAACAACTACTTTAAAAAAACAAAAAAGTTAAAGAAGTGACAACAATTAAAACCTCTTCAGGATATGACGTGCATTTATATAAAATATAATACATTTAGTTTGCGTTAACAATGAACAAGTTTTCTTTCAGAAAATTTTTATATTTCTAATTGTATGCGAAAGATTCATAAAGAAATAAAAATCAATTTTACTTGCATGTACACGAAGTGAAATTTGCTTTATTTTGTCATTCATAATTTTAAATTTGAAGTAACTTCATGTATAAAAAATTAGAAATGGTGTAATAAAAATTTTTGTGTGTTTAAAAGTTTAAAGAAAAAAAAAGGACAATTTCTGCAAGAAAACTTTTTTAGTCTAAACGCAGACTTAGTAACAAAAAACAATAAATTTGTAAAATAGTTTCAAGCCGATATATAAGCCGCCGCCGAATCCTTATTGTAAACGCCGCCGCCGCCGAACAATATTTCCCACGCCGCCGCCGCCGACCAAATAGCATCGGCTTGGTTCACTGCTCAAAAACCACTTAAGTCTCGGCTATGGCGTGACTACCCGTATGAGGGATGTTAGTGGTGAATTTATTTAGACACTTTTTATGACAAAGATGCCACTTTAATGTTACAGTTTTCGAGTATCGTTAAACAGTATTAAACAGTACTGAATCGCAAATTCGATAGTGCAAACAATAACAAGTGTCGACAAATTTAACGATAATCGGATCGTTAAAAGTTAGTGAATCGCACCACTGATATTTTAAATTGTAATGTCTTGAGGCTTTTGAATATTGGTATCACATTAAATGACTTGACGGGTAAAATACTGTTAACTATTGTTAGTGCACTTATTTTATTAAATATAGTTTTTTTTCTATTTAATTAAGTTTTATTTGTTACCTTTTCAATAATTTCTTTGTTTAAGCTTCCCATTTTCAATTACATTCTGGCACGAAAGAATACATTTTACTTTATTTAAGTTGGTAAAATGACTGCAAGAAGTTAGAAAAACTACAAATATTGTACCTGTTCAATGCATTATCTTTAATTTCTTTGTTTAATTGTTATGCTCTATATTTGTTCATTATAGTCCTTTTTTACAATGCCAAAATTGAAATGCAGGTATTTTCTCATTCTTTTAACTTGCCTAAACCAAGACTTATTCATGGGACTTGGCCTAAACCTTATACAATCAAGAAATTAGAAGGAAGACAGAACATTACATATCTTTTATTTTTTTTATTTTCGCTATCGCATCGTGTTTAACTCGCATCACAAACTACTAAACAGACGCTGAGATTAGAAAAATTACAAGAGCAAAAATAGAAAAAATGTTAAAGAAAAGCAAACAAATAATGTACAGTGCAGATTGTTATGTACTACACAATTTAACCCTTCAACCCTTTGCAAAAAACTTCATCAACAATGGACATTTTTTGCATTATTAAGTTATATTTAACTTTAATTTGTGCGTGTGAGAGCTGTTTTAGCGTTATCGTCTATAGCTGATTTTTGCCGCCGTTCTTCTTATTCAAGGCCTTGTTCTTATTATAATTAGTTCTCGCAGTCGCTAAACCGACAATTTAATTGTACCGTCTTTGTTCTTTATGCCATTTTAAACCTTTCTAATTGCCCGCCGCTTTTTGTAAATATTTTCAAAATATTTTTGTTATTTAATTACAAATTTAAAAAATGTCCTCGAACTTAGCAAATGTTTATGCCAATTTATTACGCAAATATGGTGAAAATTATATGATAACTTATGCAACAGCGCCGACATATTTAAATAACATTGTGGGTGCTGAAGAGAATAATGAAAAAATAGTGTTGTTTTATTTGGAGGTATTTGAAGGTTTCTTAAGATTTAAAAATGGCTTTAGAGAAACATATCAATAACGTATTATATACTTTTAGGATCGTTCAAGGGGAAAAGCCCTAACTTTCGTATCACCTTCTAAATTAAACATAGAACAGACAAACGTTGATTTGGATTTAACCGGAAGCCCTTTGAAAGACGAGTGCGAAGTAGAAGCTATTGGAGATATGCTTTTGGATCTCAAATTGATCTCTAATAATCATTGGAAACTAGAAGAGGAGTATCACACGGGCATATCTGTTGAAAAGGCTAGAGCTATTATAACATTAGAAGATTTTCAAAGTGGCTCAGCAGCAATAGAGGCGATTGGTTCAGTGTGGTTCTTATGTACTGGCACGGATTCTGCTAAAACTCTTTTGCTGCAATACGAATTTATGCGACAGCAAAGTTCAAGAGGCATTATTACATATATGGGAGTAGTGGCCTCAAATGCTGTAACCAGTCAGTTTCTTCTGCGTCAGCACTTTGCTCTAGTTGGTAAAGGTACCCGTGTTGAAACCCAAATCGAAAATATCTACCATATTAAATCAAATATTTTTATAAAATGCTTTTGGGCAACAACTTCAGCAATTCCTTCACTAATAGACTTGACATGTGATGTTGTACTAAAACAAAAATTTCGATTTAGTGATATCACTTCATCCACAGAAAATTTCGTTCATCAATTGCGTATTCTGATGGCGATACGTGATGAAATCATTTCTTATAAACTGTCTGAAAATTCAGAAATGGCAAAGGAACCTCTTTATTCATGTGGCATGTAAGTACAAAATGCAATAAATGACCTTATAATTCTAAACTAATTTTAGTAGGATTTTTATTGTGAACATCAGCAGGAAAATTTCGTTCTAGTGGTATATTCTTTATTAAAATCTGTTGTTTAATTTGAGCGTAAACTGCGTAACAATTAATTAACTTACCTATTAATATATAGGACCTTTAACAACTCTCTTAGTATTAATCCATCTAAGACTAAAGTGATTTTGTTTGGTCCATCTGTTGGTATTTTTCCCAGTGTAAGCTTTTATTTTGAATATTAGAGATTTGAATATTTTTAACGTCAAAAGGCTTGAGTATTGTGCTTGATAGTAATCTGTCGTTAGTAAAGCACTTTGATCTGGTATCTGGTAAAGTCTAAGGAACATTGAGAAAATTTTATATCACTATTATGTTTTTGACTTTTTATTTTACATGTATTGGCTCATGCTCTTATGCCTGTGCTATACTGTCTTGAAGTTGTTTCTGCGTGATCTGTAATTGTGTTTCTTCTCCTTTATACGATACTAGCCAATCCCGGCGCGCGTTGCTACGCCCCTTCATGAATTTTAATCGCATTCTAAATTTTAATCGAATATCAAGTGCAAGGCTAAAAACTATAACTTTTTCTTTATGAGGGTGGCACTGCCCACTTTTCTAATTAAGAAACTGTATAGTCATGACAGCTCAATAAGTGTGCAAAGTTTCAGAAAAATCGGTCCAGTGTAAGAACCTCAAAATGATACCTTTTTTTAATGGGCGTGGCACTGCCCCCTTTTCTAAATACGAAACTGTATAGTCATGACAACTCAATATGTGTGCAAAGTTTCAAAAAAATCGGTCCAGTGAAAGTACCTTAAAATGATACCTTTTTTTTAATGGGCATGACACTGCCCACTTTTCTAATGACGAAAGTGTAAAGTCATGACATCTCAGTATGTTTGCAAAGTTTCAGAAAATTCGGTCCAGTGCAAGTAGCTAAATCTGAGAACTAATTTTTTATGGGCGTGGCCCCGCCCACTTTTTCAATCACGAAATTATAAAGTCATGACAGCTCAATATGTGTGCAAAGTTTCAGAAAAATCGGTCGAGTGCAAATACCTCAAAATGATAACTTTTTTTTATGGGCGTGGCACTGCCCACTTTTCTAATCACGAAATTATAAAGTCATGACAGCTTAGTGTGTGTGCAAAGTTTTAGAAAAATCGGTCCAGTGCAAGTACCTCAAACTTATAACTTTTTTTTTATGGGCGTGGCCCTGCCCACTTTTCTAATCACGAAATTATGAAGTCATGACAGCCCAATATGTGTGCAAAGTTTCAGTAAAATCCGTCCATTGCAAGTACCTCAAAATTAAAAATTTTTTATGGGCGTGGCCCCGCCCACTTTTTTTATCACGAAATTATTTAGTCATCAGAGCTCGATATGTGTGCAAAGTTTCAGAAAAATCGGTCAAGTGCAAGTAGCTAAAACTGATAAGTAATTTTTTATGGGCGTGGCCCCGCCCACTTTTTTTCATCCATAAACACTCCCCGGTATGTGTACAACAACTTACCAAAGTTTGAGCCCGATCGGTTTTACAGTTTCAGAGTCTATAGCTAACACACACACACACACACACACACACACACACACACACACACACACACAGAGTTTCACTTTTATATATATAGATTCTCCAAATACAGGTTTACATTCTTAGGATTTTTATATTGATTCTTGTTAGAATTTTTTTGGTATAAATCCGTTATTTTCAAACATTGATTATTAAATTTGTTAGCAGTGATGTGTTACATGTAGACTACAAAAAAACGTTAAACACGTGTTTTTGTTAAAAATCGAGATAGCCCTTTTTATATTAAGCCAATCTGTAATCTTTCTTTATGGCAGGGAGCTTATTTAGTGTTATTGCGATTTGTATTTTGAATTTATGGGCCAACCAAAATGCACCATATTAATTGTAAATCAAATCGTAATGTCAAGTTTTTTGCCCAACTTGATTTGACAAATTCAATCATGGAAAGATATATAATTGAGCAGCACGTTAATACTGTTTAAGCCTTTTATGCAAATCGGCGTTTAACACAAAACGCATTTCGTGCGCTAATTTTAGCAAAGCGGGTCTGTTGGAAATGTAAAAACATCTGTGCATGCTCGTACGTTCTTGATTCGTCATCGGGCCATACTTATATCGCGAGATGATCACGGACTTCTTGTGATCAGAAATTGAGGAATGGACCTGGTCGTTATGTGGTTCCAACAGGATGGTGCCACTTAGCACACAGCCAAGAAAACAATGGCTCCTTAGTGCGAGAAATTCAATGGCCGTGTTATCTCAAGTCGTGGCGAAGTTAATTGGCTGCCACGATGATGTGCTTTGATAAAATTGAAATTCTTTGGGGATATTTAAAAGAATAAGTGTACGTCAATTAACCAAGAACAATTTAAGAGCATGTCTCAGTGTCATCGAAAATATGGACCATCCGATAGAAGTACGCCACCAAAGCCTTGAGGAGCATTTGCCCGATTTTTTGTTTCACACATAATTGTCAAAGATTCTTTTATCATAATAAAAATTATTAAAATAACTCATTAAAAACTTTTTGTTTTATTTGCAATTAACATAAGTACGTATTGGTTTTACCACCATGTACATACATATAAGATCAATAACTCTGTTTTTTATTACTTTGTAATAAATATTTATAATTTGGCTTTGAAGGTTATGTATTGCTGTTTTGAATAAGTAATAGGAAACGAGAAGGTAGTATTAATTTTTGTTTGTTTATTATATGGGCTAATCCTGCGTTACGGACGTTACATTCGCACGCAAATTTGCTTGTTAAGATTGACACGGCTGGCGTTCACGTTGGATTATTTTCATGGAATTTTTTGCAAAATGCAGTTCTTTGGGAGTACTTTAAAACTTGTTTTAAACTTAAAGGTTAACTGTTTTTGAAAAAAACGTTATGCTAGATTAAAGTTCCGTTACGGACGTTACAAAAAATGGAAGTCGATTTTGAGGCTTGCATTCACACATCTTTTAGCTAATTTTGCATAATAAACAAAAAAATTCCGTATACAAAAAATTAATTGGAATATTTGACGATATCAATCCTGCTTAGAAAAGAAGTCTAAGTAGTCCCGTTAAACAAAAATCTTAATTTTTGTCTGTTACGGACGTTACACTTTTTCCATTAAACCAAATTGTGTATATAAAAAACATTCATGTATGTAAAAATCTTTTTAACCTTGTAATTATTAATTAATTAGTTACAAAAAAATTATAGAATATTTCACTTCTCTTATATTAGCTTATATTCATTTATTTATTTGTTTATTTAAATGTTTAACATTGTATCTTATGCTTAATAGACCCAGCTGTTCGAGCTACTTTTATAGTACATATTGTCATTGGAAAAGCCCGAAAAATAATGATGTGGTTTAAGATTTACATTTATCCATGTTTTCGATATTTCGTCAGATATAGTTTTGACATAAGTTTTACCAACGTAAATTAAGAAAACGCCATTTATATTTTTACTAGCCAAACCCGGCGCGCGTTGCTACGCCCCTTAATGAATCGAAATGCATTCTGAATTTTAATTGAATATCAAGTGCAAAAACCTAAATATTATAATTTTTTTAATGGGCGTGGCTTTGCCCAATTTTCTAATCACGAAATTGTAAAGTCATAACAGCTCAATATGTGTGCAAAGTTTCAGAATAATCTGTCCAGTGCAAGTACCTCAAAATGATATCTATTTTTTATGGGCGTGCCACTGCCCACTTTTCTAACCACGAAATTATTTAGTCATGACAGCTCGATATGTGTGCAAAGTTTCAAAAAAATCGGTCCAGTGCAAGTACCTCAAAATTATAACCTTTTTTTATGGGCGTGGCCCTGCCCACTTTTCTTATCACGAAATTATATGGTTATGACAGCTTAGTATGTGTGCAAAGTTTCAGAAAAATCGGTCTAGTGCAAGTACCTTAAAATTAAAACTTTTTTAGGGGCGTGGCCCCGCCCACTTTTCTTATCACGAAATTATTTAGTCATGACAGCTCGATATGTGTGCAAAGTTTCAGAAAAATCGGTCAAGTGCAAGTAGCTAAAACTGATAACTAACCAAAGTTTGAGTCCGATCGGTTTTACAGTTTCGGAGTCTATAGCTCACACACACACACACACACAGAGTTTCACTTTTATATATATAGAAGAATACCCGCCACCAAAAAAATGGTGGTAGTATATTCATTTTGTCATTCCGTTTGTAACACATCGAAATATCCATTTTAGACCCCATAAAGTATATATCTTCTGAATCAGCGTCCGTCTGCCCGTCTGCCCGTCTGTCCGTCTGTTGAAAGCAAGATAGAGGTCGCACCGAAAAAGCTAGGGTGCTCAAATTTTGCCAGAATCTTTCTTATAGACAAGGTTTGTTTGGTATTGAAAATGGGCTAAATCGGAATATTAGGAAGAGAGTTATAGCTCGAAAAGCAAGAGTAGGTCGAAAAAACCGTGTCCTTCGAACATCGAATAAAATGGCATTGTGTCCAAACGCATTACCGCATTATATATTCCCTGAGTAAAAACAATATTTTTCCCCGAAAATTATCTAAATCTATGCATTAGGAAAGGAGTTATCGATCAAAATGTACGAAAATTTATACCGCACAGTGTATTTTTCGGTATATTTAAAAATAAAAACGTCATAAAAGCAACAAAATTGGATGTACGACTCTGAAATTTTGCACACTTTGTTTTTTGGTGAGGGGCTTTTTTGTAACGGAAAATTAATGTGGCACGCCCACCTCCCATATAACGTTTTACCTAAAATTCATATAATATCTCTATTAATAAAGATTTTGGAATAATAAAGGGCTATATTGAAATATATAAGTTGTACTCATTAGCAAAAACAAATTTGACACGCCTACTATAACGCCCACTTTTCACGTTATCTACCGTTAATAAAATGTAAAAGCTCATAAAACCGAAAAAATTAGAGGTATGATGATGAAATTTGCTACATATATCCTTCTAATCAATATAATTGTTGTGCCAAAAAGTTTATGTGGCACGCCCACTTTAACGCCTATCTCCCATATAACGGTTTATCTTAAATTCATGTAATTTCTCTATTGACAAAGTTTTTGGGAAAATTAAGAACTATATTGAAATATCTAAGTTGTATTTTTTAGCAGAAACTTTATTGACACGCCTACTTTAACGCCCACTTTCATTGAAAGACTAATTTTACGAAAACATTTTGCTAGCATATCGATGTTATAATGGGTGGTTTAATTTTAAGGGACTATGTTGATTTTGAATAAAACACAAATTATTTAGGAAATTATTATCATTTATTTTTATAATTGATAATATTTGTATGCTTCAATTATGTATGAAACAAAATATCGGCCAAATGGCCCCCAAACCTCGGCGGCACACCTCGATCCGATAGTCCAAATTTTCAATGACACTGTTAAAGCTCAATTGTTGGGCACAATGATGAGTCGAGGTTGCTTGCTCTTTTGCCACGTTATCGTGAAAAACAGCAATGTTTCCCATTCAACGAACTAAGATGGCATTCACAGATGTTTTCACATTTCATACAGACCTGATTTGCAGACATTTAAATATTTTTTACAATTCTCCCGATTGTGGACGAATGTGAACGATTATGTTGATCAAAAGAATTACGAAGTGAACGAAATGCATTTTGATTTGAACGTCCATTTTAATAAAAAACCTGAATAACTTTAAAGCGTTGCTCATTTGCGTATCTTTCCACAGATCAAATTGAGTAAGTTTGAGATTGAGAAATGTCAAATGAAATGCAGAAAACAAATTTAAAGACTTGGTGTAGTTCACCTTCAACATGGGCCCTTAAAATTTAACTACCCTCTACAAAGAAAGTGATACATATTTTATTATAAAGAGATTATTTCATAGCGATTAACAAAATAATAAATATTGTGCTCTAAATGTACACAAAATTGGTGGTGGGTATAAAAGATTCGGCACAGCCGAATATAGTGCTCTTGTTTTTTGCTAATTTGGTAAAATCTCAAGCGTTTTTTGAAATGAGATTTTGGGCTTTTACTAGTTGCCAAACTTTTTGCTTAACAACAGCGCCAACACCGTCCACCACTCCTTTTCCATGTGAAGTAGCAAAAAAATTCCTAATTTCTAATGGAAAATCCAGTACGTAAACATTGCATGCATGGGCGTACCGCCAAATATTTGAAGGGGGACATGGGGGTTGCGGTTTACAACATGGTTATTGATAACTAATTATTTATTTTTAGGAATTATTTTAGGTTTCAGAAGAATTTGAAATTCATCTCAATTTAAGTTGCAGATTGGGGGATTGCATGTTATTTAAACACACTTTTTGTTACTTTGAGGTGAAGTTTTTCGGATTCTCGGCAACCTAGGGCAATTTTAAGCCCAGATTCAGATTCAGCAGATGAAAATCCATTATAAACACTTACTTCAACCTCATAATATTAAAATAAGATTTTGGGTATTTTCATGCCGTTACGGACGTTACACACTTTGTCATTTATATTTAAAAAAAAAAGTGTAATAAAGGTATTTCTTTTTTTTCATCAGATTAAAGTACATAAAAAACTCTGTTTATAAAGCTAGTTTGGAAAACAAAATTATTAAAATTTATTCTGTTAAACTTAAAAAACCCTATTTTCCGTTACGGACGTTACACACCGTGTACCCATTTTTAGTTCAAATTGTTTATATATATTAGATAAATTACAAATATGATTTGTATCGCAAATAAAAGAAAATTAAGCAAATTAAAGTTTTGCTAAACGCTAAATACTGAAACGACTGTTTTGCTCACTTTTTTGACCATTAAAAATACCCTTTTTTTTACAAAAATAAATGAAAGCAAGAGGTACGTTAAGGTTAGCCTCTGACAAGGCCAAACAAACCACTGTAAAACCGTATTGCTTATATATTGTATCCTATTATTCCATTAACAAACATTTGGATTTTGGGCAACTTTAAATTTCTGTCTTCTCGGTTTAAAAATTTTCGGATTAGCCCATATCCTTCAGCTCTAGTGCCAAGGGTATATATGTATAGCTTTATTATTCTATTTGTAAGTTCTACAATATTCATCTCCGACCCCAAAAAAAAAAATAAATTTTTTGAAAGCTTATGACTAGGGGAGACATGTCCGCTTGTCCGCTTGTCCGTCTATCCGCGTGTTGATTGAAGTCAACTTTTAGAAGCCTCCACATATTCAGATCTGTATGTGGTATCAATATTTTGAAAATATGCGGAAATGAATCTCATTTTCAATCCAGCACAATCGACCCATAAATTTCTAAGACATGAGCAAATAAATACGACTGCTTATGTTTTTCCATATTTTTACCACGAAAGTCCACATTTTTTAGCCCTAGGTTAATTTATAGGGACGTTTGCTACTATTTATATGTACGATATGCCTGTAGGGATATTCTTAAAAAATTTTTGATAGCATCGGCTACTTACATACAAAGTTATAGACACAAATAATTTTGAAAATTGTGTATTTCATATATTAATGTATTTAGGCTTCTAATGAATTTTTGGACATACTAAACACACCAGAATACAACCCTTAGTCTCGAAAATTACTGCTGAGAAAAACTGACAGATTGGTTTAAAACTTATTAAGATAGAAGCACAAAAATACAAATGATTCGATGTTTTTCCTAATTTTTAAAATAAATCGGGATTGCCATCACTATTTCAGACTGACCATTGTCCTTCTTAGAGTGATTACGACAATTATCTGTTGCTTGACCCAATTTTTCTTATATTTTGTGTCAATTAAACTACAAAAAATTTGCATAAAGCGACAAATATAAAGCAGAAATTAACGTTCGGACAATGCTTTATTAGATAAAATCATGTGATAATAGTTTTGGCTGTAATTTTTAAAAAGTAATACATATTATTTTTATTTTCAGAGGTATTGAAATGCTTGAGATACGTGAAAGCATTAATAAAGTAATGACTGAAATATCGGAAATTGATGATAGTAGTGGCGCAGAACGTGACATAGAGGACGTTATCCAAAATGCTAAAATCAGGCATCTTAATGACTTGACAGATAAATTGTGGAACATTTTAAAACGTAAGCTTCATATATCTTTTATTTGACAGTTTTTATTTAATTTAAACAAATTAAAAAAAAAATATTTCATACATAATGGGTGGTATTATTGGTTCAGCACAGAAGAGAAAATTCAACGAAATGAAAATTACAATTATTCATTCCTGTTGTATAAGCTGTCCTCAAAGTAGATTCAAAATCCTTGTTCTTAATTAAATGTTGTTATTATGTCAGTTGTTGGGGACTAAAACTTTTGGAAGAATTTCAATATTTTTAAAATTTAAAACATTTTTTCATTAGAACAAAATATATACAACGGAATGAAATCCGCAATAACGGAATGAAATCCGCAATAACGGAATGAATAATTTCAAATTCTGCTTTCGCACTGAAAAAGCTTTCACGGAACAATACAATAATAATACTTAAAGTGTTATTGTACATTGTAATAAAACCTGAGATTTTAAAATAATTATAGGATATCAGCATTTAGAAAAAAATAAATAATATACGTATTGTAACTATAATATTTAAATAACTATTTATTTATGTCTTAATATTTTAGAATGCTCATCTTATAAAGATTTAAAAATGGCTTTTAATATACTGTTTCAATGTGCTGCCCGTTGTAATATTGTGGTAAGTAATTATTAAATTCATATTTATTATATCTTCAAGGTTTGTTATAATGTCTTATTCTCATTAAAAATATTTAATGCGTTTCCGTACTGAACATTGGGATTTCGACAAATTACAGTTTAACTGAATTGTGTCCATACTTAACGACTGCATAAATGAGAGTGATTTGGAAAAAGAAATATTTATCTTGCACGAAACACTGCATTTTTCTTGTGTAGATTGGGTAAATTATTAAAAAACGGCAAACAAAAAAAAAATTAAAAAAATTAAATTAAAATTTTTTCATATATCGTCTAAATTTCTTGATCTTTTTTAATTGATAATAATATTTGATTTTTATTTAAGCTTGAACTCAACTTTTTTGTTTTTTTTTTATAAAAAATTATTTATTAGTAATAGGGCCCATACACAACACCATAAAATTGTGCAATCAAGTGTTTGTGCAATTAAGCTTTAAGCACACACTACACCAGCATGGTGGTAAAAAATTCATGTTTTACCCAAAAATTGTGTGGAAAAGTTTGTAATGAATAACGAAAAAATTTGTGCTGCACTTATTGCTATTATCCTAAAACGAAAACGAATAAGGAGCAAAAAAAAAAAAACGTGTTTGGATGAAGAAATGGCTATGAATTGGCATTCATATTTAAAATGTTGAATTTTTTTGATGTTTGTTAAACAAAAAACAAATTCAAAACAATTACAAATTGAAAAAAAAACTATGTAAAAAACAATTAGTAATTGTTTTGAAAAAACATGAAAAAACAGCAGAAGCCATATTACGTGATCGAAATTTTAAAATTCCTATTAAAATCTTTATACCAAAAGCACAGCACAAAAACTGCAGAATAGTTTCGAAACTGACTAAGATATAATAATCAAAATGCAACTGCTCTGAAATTGAAATTCAGCACAATCGCCCCATAACTTTCTGAGATATGAGCAAAAAACCACGACCATCTCGTTTTTTTTCACAATTACACAACAACATATATACATATATACTAGTTAGAGTAAACGTGCATCGAATCCCAGCTGAGCCAAAAAAAAATTTTTATTTTATTGTTTTATTTTTTATATTTTTATTTTTTTTTTGTTTTAATACATTTTTTTTATTTTTTTTAATACTTTTTTTATTTTTTTGGAAACACATACGTAAACTCAATTAATAATTCTGAAATGGGATGTTTTGTATATGTATGTACGTATTTCATATGAGATGAATGGTGATACAAACAATTGTTATTGCATGACTACAAGCTGTGAAGGGTATATAAGATTCGGCACGGCCGAATATGGCATTTTTAACTGTAATAAAAAAATAAAAATATAAATTTTTTTTTTTGGCTCAGCTAGGATTCGATGCCACGTTTTTATGTATGTGTTGTATGTTGTTGTGAAAAAACGAGGGGGTCGTTGTACCGATTTTTCTGATTTTTGATACCGATTTGCTCCCGAATATTTCTGATATTTTAATACCTCACGCGGGTCCAGGCGATATCAGGGGGATTCTAAAAGTTGATTTCAACACACACAAACAGATGGACAGACGGATATGGCTCAATAAACTCCTCTTTTCATAAGCTTTTAGAAAATATATACTTTATGGGGTCGGAAATGAAAATTGTAGAAATTTCACACGGAATGACAAACTTATATATACCCTTTTTCACTTTTGTGTGAAGGGTATAAAAACAATGTCCTTCGAACATCGGAATAAATGAGATTGTGTCTAAACGCATTGACGTAGAGTGATAAGTATATTTCTTGAGTAAAAAAAAGATATTACTCTGAAAATAGCTTAAATCTATACATTACAAAAGGAGTTATAGATCAAAATGTACAAAAATTTTTACCGCACAGTGTCTCCTTCGGTATATCTAAAATTTTAAACGTAATAAAACTGACAAAATTGGAATTACCATATGAAATTTTCCAAACGTTGCTGTTTAATCAAGACTTCTAACAGCGAAAAATTAAGATGACACGCCCACTTGAACGCCCACCTTCCATATAACGTAAAACTGATATAATTTCTCTATGGACAAAGATTTTGGAAGAGTAACGGACTCTATATTGAAATATCTAAGTTGAATTTATCAGACGCCTACTTTAACAGCCACTTCTCACATATTTTACTGTTAATGAGATTTAAAAGCTCATAAAATCGACAGAATTATGAGTTGTTGAAATTTCGCATATATAGCCTTCTGGTAAATTTAATCATGCCAATATAAGTATAATTCTAAAAAATTAAGGCAACACGCCCATCTTCCATATAACGCTTTATCTTAAATTCATATTATATCTATATGGGCAAAAATTAAAAAAACAAGTAAGAGTGCCATATTCGACCGTTCCGATAACAATAACAATTGTTTGTATCACCATTCATCTCATATGAAATACGTACATACATGTAAAAAACATACACATATATAAAGACATCCCATTGTAAAATAATAAATTGAGTTTTCGTATGCATGTTTTGAATTTGTTTTTTGTTTATACTTATAATTTGTATATTTACCCTGAAGAAGCTACCCATTGTTTGGAAGCGAAATATTGGTTATTAATAATAAAAATATTTTATAAAAAAATGATCTTAAGCTTAAATAAAAATCATAAATTATAAACAGAAAGATCAAGAAATTAGAAATTTCATAGCGATTACTGTTAACAACAAAATAATATATTTTGTGCTATAAAAGAAAACAAAATTGGTGGTGGGATATTCAATTAGTGCTCTAAGTTGTTCTCAATATTTTTTTTTATTTTACCGAACTTAAAACAAAAAGTAAGAAACACCCCTATTGCTGTTGCTTAAAAAAATTAATGTTCCGTTTATGATTTAACCTTAAGATTTAAAAACAATTGTAAAATTTTAGACAATTGTAATAACATGACATAATATCAAAATGTATAAATTCACTTGTAAAAAAATTACAGTTATTAATTAATATACATTTTTTTATTTATATGTATATTGTTAATATAAAAAATATAATTGTTAATTTTAAGGAAAAAAAATATTTTAAAATTACTTTATTTCAATCCAATTGGGTGTTATTTCATTTTGTATTAGGGGGTTATTTCATTTTTAAAGCTGTCGGTTCTTGGGGGTGTATTTTCTTGTAAATAAATTATATAAAAATAGGCCTTTTACAAGAAAACTTTTAGCCTGTGAATATATTACAATATCTTTTCAAATACATAAATGATAACGTTCTGGATTTGGATGGTGCGACCTTCGTGACAGACTACGAAATTAGTCTACGGACGGCAATAATGATTGTTTTCCCTAAATCAAAAGTAATCGGTTGTTGGTTCCACTTCTGCCAAGCAGTGTGGAGGTACATAATAACAAAGTGTAACCAACTGGCAGCATTTATACGGACAACGTATGTTTTCTCCATCTTGAATTCATGAGCAACCATTTTTTTTTTACCATTTCTTACGTATGATGTAATAAGTTTATTATTTATGTATGAACATGAAAATAATTTTTTGGTAGTTGGGTTTCAAAAATAAATATATTGGAAATATTAAACAATTCTTTGTCCATACTTCCTTACATCTCCATTACAGAAAATTACTGCCTTCTTGACAACATTGTTACTATAATAACGTCTCCAATGAGTTGGATTTTCAAGTTATTCGAAAGCTTTAAGATAGCTCGTTGGTGGCTGATCTGAAATTGCTTCCATCGTATAAGGGAAAATAACTGCACTGGACTTAGTCCATTTACAAAACCAAAAGTAGTCACTATTAAACGAGCTTTGTATGTTCCTTCACCAAAAAAAAATTGATTATGAATGCTGGAACACTTTCGAAGTTGCATATATCCTTATTATGAAGAAGACGCCTGCTGGCCTCCACACGATTCATTTCAGTAATTTTGCGATTTTGCTGTTGGTCCATATTGACTTCATGAAATCCTTAGTGAAACTAACTCTTTTATGAATTTTGGGCATAATTTCATTTTTGTTCCTGATGGGGTTTATTTCATTGGGGATTATTTCATTTTCATCATTGGGAGTTATTTCATATGAAATAACTCCCAAATATTGGGGGTTCTTTCGTTTTCGCTTTTGGGTTTATTTCATTGGGGGTTGTTTCCTGGGAGCCTTAAAAATTATATTATTTTTATTTATGTATTATACTTATATTAAAATTGTGGGTCTTCGTCAGTAATATAGGAATTACATATCGATGTCTTACTTCCTCAACCTCGTAAGTTAAAAAATACGGTTTCGACTTTTTCATATCAAGCGATTGTTTTATGCTTTAACTAAAAAAGATTAGTATAATATTGCTACTAATATACATAAATACAATCAATTCCTTAATAATTGCATTTAAACTGTTAACCAAACACCGAAGTATAAAAAGATGAACCGTTTTTTATCTCTCCTGAAAAATTTTATTTTTTAAGATACGAGGTTGAGGAAGTAAGGCATCGATATGTGCCTCGGCAATATTTTTTAATTAAATTTTATTGACCGATTTTTTTATTTTTTATTAATTTTGACTTGAAGAAATTTATCTTGATTTGTAACAAAAACATAAATTATTCCTTCTTCTATGGGTTTTAATCAATTTATTTTACGTATATTCTTCAAATTTATATAGAATACACCAACAAATAAAAATTGTTTAGCCGAAATCATAACCGAAGTTGCAAATCGTCGCTTAGCCATACCTTGTCTTTCGGGCTCTGAGCCATTAGAATTATTACTTGAAATCGGCTTGGAAAAGCTTTACAAGGATTACGAATACATATTTGTTGAGAGTAAAGTCTGCAGTGCGAATGATTTAAAAAAAAAATGGTAAAATTCGAAAAAGTTTAAAAATTTACATACGTATAGATGAAATTTATTTTTAAATCAAATGTTTTTTTTTATCACCCTTTTCAGCATCGCCAATGAATACAAAGAAAATGATGCCGTTGTACCGAATGTTCGTAAATCTCTGCGAAATGCTGTTATACAAGATAATGCAGCAATGGGTAAAAACTTTTTGCATAATGATATCAAAAGTACTGGAAATGAAATAAAAAACGATACAATTTGTTTTAAAAACAGCTATTTTAATGAACGCGAAAGTGCTAGGACACTGGCGAAACTGTTGCAAATTCATTGCACTTTGGAGCATTTACTTATGATTCATATTAACTTAAATTTAAGTAGTGTCTTTTATGAAGTCTTCGATCAGTTGATGCGAAAAAAGCCACGTTTTGTTGATGTGATTTGTGATTCCTTGGTCGACGAAATAGAAATACAAATATCAGATTGCTTTGTTCGAGAGCTTTTAGAAGGTAAAGATCCGCACTCACGTCGCATTATAATGAAATCGAAAAATAAATTACGTGAAGTGCAGTCGACGTTCTACTTTAATATGGACAATATATGCCCACCAAATATATCGGAATGTTTTAATGCCGAAGAAAGAGAATACAGTAAAGAAAATGCCTATCATAGTTGGTTATATCGTAAAATTACAACTGTTCAAAGGCACTGAATACTATTAAGCACTGTTAAGTGGTATTAGTAAGTAGGCTTGTAATCTGCTCAATTACACATACATACAATATATTTCTTACGTTTTACCACTACATACAATTATAAATCTAATTGTTAAAAAATATATTTACATTTTTACATTTTAAATAACAACGAAGACCTACAACATATTAAGCTTCTTTAATTTTATTAAAAAATATAATATTTGTTTCAATTAAGTTAATTAAGCAATTAATTTGATATACTTTTTCCAGATTAAGAATTAATATTGTTTAAATTTTTTGTAGTATTAAAATGTATTTATTTATTCCAAAAGCTTAATTTTGCATATGTTTATAATTAAAAAAAATTAAAACAAATTTCATCAAAATTCAACAGCATTTAGTTGGCAAAGGCCTTACTATAATATGCATGACTTACTTAACCTACTGTCAAAACTTAGCTATTGGTTAAGGTGTTTATGTATGTTCAATTTCGCTCTTTGCTTACTTCTTAAAAATTTGTTTATACTTACTTGCTTTGGTTATTTTTTGTAAATATTGCGTTTTAGTTTTAACATGTATCTAATATTTGGTATTTGTAGTTTTCTTACAATCGTTAATTACAAATGAAGAATTACAATTACAAAAGAAAAAATACCAATAAATAATTATTAATTTCATTCCAATATAAAAAATAATTCTGTAATGATGTTTTCTTTTCTCAAAAAAAAAAAAAAAATTTCCTTTTGTATGTATTTAAAATAAAAGGTGGTTAAATTTTAAGGGCCGATGTTGAACGAGAACCACACCTAAACATCAAGTTTTTCTTCTGCATTTCATTTGATATTTCTCAATTTCAGATTAACTCAATTTGAACCATGGAAAGATACACAATCGAGTACACTGTTTATTACATGTTAAAGGTATTCACTTTACCAGTTTAACTCTTACGAAAATGAGAAATTGCGTAAGTTTATGTAATGTGAGCACCCAAAAGTTGTTGAACATTAAGAGAACGAAATCGACAGGCTGATTGTCGTGGTTGTCGACTTTTTCTGATTACTTATTCGCCAACAAGTCGAGCACTTACCTTCGCTAAAAAATTGCTGTTGTAGTGATGAATTTACCAAATCACACAATATAAATCCGGTAAGTGTTAAAGAAATCACTACCAAAAGGTCAACCGCCGATGACACGTTATACTTAATTGAGTTTGACCGCCAGCCTTGTACTGGAGAAGTCCACTTAAGGGCAGCAAAGGCCCTACTCAATGCACCAAATGCTCTATGTATGGTCACGGTGCTAGAAACTGTAACAAAGTAGTAGTGTAAGCAGACTGTGCGGTTAATCATGAATTTGCAGATTAGTGAGAACATTATCTATAAATCTTACAATTTCGCTAGGAAGAATTTCAAAAACGTAAAGCACAGAGCTGACGACCCGAAATGCCCGTGTCGTTAGGAATATTTCGATAGGATAGGACTAAAATGCTGAACTTCATCGGCGTTGATAAGGACCATTAAAGTTATGCACGTGACTCTGGTGCTAAAAATAATATACTGTACTCTGATGTAACAATAAGTAGAAAATTTGTTAACAGAAATGAAGCTGATATTTCCATCGAGAAATTGATAGAAATATTTTTTGATGCTGTCGATGCACTTCAAAGGTGTCAAAATAAGTAAGGCAAGCTACGAGTGCTGGAAATGATGCTTTAACATGCCATATAAATCAACAGTTAGTCACCATCTTCATGTAATGTACTGGAAAGCTTTAGGCATAACAATTGATTCAGCAGCTTTACAGCTGGAAAAATTCGTATACGACAAGGAAGTTAATATTCTGAATTTCTGAAACCTCACCAAACATTTAAACTTGGAGGCTACAAAATTTATAGAATGGGTCGACCAATAAAATATAATGTTGAACATGAATTATTACCAACAACAAATACGCGTGTGACTGAAAATATTTCGGTACGAGTAATAATAAATAGACGCCGTGTGGTTTTTACATCTGCATACAGTCCGGCTCACACTATAAATTTTAAAAATGATATGGATTAGAGCTGTGTAGCTCATGAACAAACGGGTTAAAGTGAACCTTGACAATGCGATCAAAATATATACAAAAATCCAATATGTATACAAATGTTGAGTTTTTTATTTCATCTACATAAAAAGTTTTCAATAATTCTTAAATAATATAAATTTTACATAAATAAATAGTTGCTTAATCTAAACATTTTCTTCTTTTAAACAATCAACAACAACAACATTCTATGAACCACTCAAGTCACCATTTTGTAGTATTCTGCTTTCAAATATTTTTATCCAGATTTACTTAAACGTTTTTTAATCAGTCACATGGAACTTAATCACATTGTCATTACCATTAGCTTCTATAAGTTTATTTTGATGAGACTATTCTAAACAGAAGTAGACATAAGATGGACATGCGCATGGTAGTGACAAATCTAAAACATGCGCTCTGTAGGGGTTAGTCAACTTTGGCGGCAAATCCGAAACGGAAGTGAGAAAATAATAATAAAGTACAAATGCATTTTTGTCTTCCTCAAGTCTTTCTACGAACTATAATCTAGTTTTGAACACCTAGTTCATTGAAAAATAGTACAATCCAATTAGTTGTTAATAACATTTCTTGGTTTATTTGAGTTCAAATTTGTGGCAATTCAATTCAGATATACATTACATGTGCTAAGGTTCGGACGTGTCTTAGCACAATTGCGCAATAAATAAACATAATAAAAAATAAATTAATTTAAAATGATCAAAATATTAAAGACATTTTAAATTTATTTTGAAAGGACTTAAAAATAGAAAAAATAATTTGAAAGTAAATTTAACAACTAGAACAAATGTTTAAATATCTGGATTGATTTACTAAATCCAATTAACTAATATTAAAAAAATGGTGTGTATATTTAAATGTTTAAATTATAAATAGTAAAAAAATTTTTAAAAAAAGTAAATAGAATTTCGTTAAAATTTAAGAATCCTTTGAAACTTGTTGTGATTTTTTTAATTACATAAAATTTTAAACAAAAATAAATATCTTGGAAACCATAGAGGTGCAAACATTATTAGACCGTAAATATTTTGTGCAAGTTACATTAACTATACATAAATCCATTGAAAATATAATCAGGGATAATGAGTAAACACGTATTTTTATGGTTTCTTAATGGTTTCATTTTCAAACCGTCTTAAAAAAAATAAAAATGGAATCAAAAGGATAAAATAATTAGCAGTCAGAGGACTTGTGTCGTAAAAATATAAAAGTTTTATGTTACATAAAACTAAAAGTCGAATACAGCAAAAAAGGATATTTAAGGATACAAAAAGGATTTAAAATTAATTATTTTAAGTTTTTTAAGGAGTTAATTAAAAGTTACTTGAACAGAAAAAATATGGAAATAAAAATATTTAATTCACTAACGTCCTTTTTATGACATTCACATCATGTCTAATCACATGCAAGTTATAACCACCTCTGCAGTTTACACTTTTTCATACATACATATATTTTTAATAAAAAATATTTGGAAATGGAATTTAATTCGCATTTGGTTTTTTTGTTTGCCATGTATACCAAAAATGTTTGCCAGTGGAAATTGATAAAGACTTTTTACTTAAATGTATAAAATGTTCATGCTTTGGAAAGCCGCAAAAATATTTACTTTATAAAATTTGCTAGTTAAAAAAAATTAAAAAAAGGTAAAAAATGACCCAACAGAAAAATACTAAATTTAGCAAAATGCGATCTGATTATGAATCACACCATATTATGCGTTAGTTGTATGTTCAAAAAAAGTTTAAATTGTCTATTCAAAGCTCAGTTGAAGCAAAATATGTATATCAGCTCACCTTAGAAAATGGTTAATTTTTTGCTATAGTAAATGTATGTAAATTTTTTTAGTGTATAAAAGATACGTAACACGAGCCAATGCCAAAAATGCTCAATAAGGTTTGCAATTTCAGCAAAAAAATCTAACAAATAAACATTGCTTGCAAATAATTGCATTTTATTATCAAAGTTCATGCTGTCAAATTTGGTGTTCAGAGCTGCCAATGCACACTGATGCACTGTTTAGTGCGGTTTATGGACCGGTGGTATCATTGGAATGTAGTTCTTCCAGAACGATAAGAATCGCAACATTATACTTAGTCAATGGAGCAAGTCATGTAATTTTAACAATACCGTTACAAGTGCCACACGCAATGCCATAAACCTATTAAGAGGTGAGTTTGGCGAGCAATTATTCTCACATTTTAGAGCAGTCCATTGGCAGATTTTATACGAGGGGGTACGTGAAGTCTCTCGCTCTGGATAACAACATTACAGCTGCCATTAGAAAGATACCTGCTAAAAGGCTGCAAATGTAGGTCAATAAGGTTTGGCTTTTCAGCAAAAAAAGTCTAACAAATAAACATTGCTTGCAAATAATTGAATTTTATTATCAAAGTTCGTGCTGTCAAATTTGGTGTGAAGAGCAGTCAGAGGCTGTTTAAGAGCTGCCAATGCACACTGAAAGATGCATAGTTTAATGGGGTTTACAGGCCGGTGGTATACTTATGTATTTGGAATGTAGTTCTTCCAGAATGATAAGAATCGCAACATTATAGTCAATGGAGCAAGTTATGTAATATCAAAAATACCGTGACAAGTGCCACACGCAACACCATAAACCTATTGAGAGGTGAGTTGCAATTATTCTCACTTTTTGGAGCAGTCCATTGGCCGATTTTATACGAGAGGATACGTGAAGTCTCTCGCTATGGATGACAACATTACAGCTGCTATTAGAAAGATACCGGCCAAAAGGCTAGAAATGCAGGTCATAATTAAAGTTCAAATTGAAGTTGGACTACCTACAGCGTTGCCATAGGCAAGATTTGCATGATATTATTTTTAAAAAGTAAATGGCTGGCATTTTTAAAAAGTAATCGCCTTAAATAAATATTTCTTTCACTTGGCAAATTGTATGCGCTTTTTTTTAAATTTTTAAATCATAAAAAATTACACTATACTTGCGATTTAAAATAGCCATTTAGATTTTAAACGGTAAAACTGTGTAGATTGATAAAAAAAAAATAAGTAAGAGCGCAATATTCGGCCGTGCCGAATCTGATTATACCTTTCACCGTCATGTACATAGGTATAACGACCATTCCGACGCCATCTTTGATTTTGAATTTTTACGTAATTACCCGTATTCTACTAGTCAAGCCCTTTTATTTGATTTGTTTTGCCATTTTTTTTCAGATGCCATCCAGGATTTTACACTTTTTTATTGTTTACTAGATTGTTCTGGTCGAGCGCTTTTATTTAATACTTATATTGTGGGGGTTAACTACTATGATAATATATACATCATGAATGATTAGGCAGTCATGATGAATGTATATAGCATAAGGAATAATTAGTCAGTCCTGACGATATTCTGATCAGAATTAATTAGTCAGCACACTTCATTTCTGATTAAAAACAAAACACTGTAGAAAGAGCAGTTCAGATATACGTATGTTTAAATAGTGCTCGAAGTTCACCAGCTGAACAAAATCACTCGTACAGGAATGTTTACATCAGTTTTTTCACATTGTCCTTAATAAAACAGCTGGTTTGGTATTTCCGTTTTGTATTTATATTGGGTTCGTTAAAATTTTTTTTCAAGTTATCACTGAATTGCGTTCGTTTACACAATGTATAGTAAATGAGCAGTCAAATTGAGAGAGTAAAGTGAAAGTTATTTTATTTTGATGCATTCAATAATGTGTAGGGCTCTTACTGGGTTAATTTTCAAAAATGCACATATGAAAAAGCTACTAAATTTAATAAAATATAATTTTTATATTCAGTAAGCTTTACAAGTTAAAAATGTTCAGCATAAATTTTAAAATACTGTAAAATTTGTTTTTAATTAATATTTTTTTTAATAAAATGTTCATTAATGCAATTTGAATAAAAGAAATCATAATTTTTTGCAATGTATGTAGACTTTATTGGACTACTGTACATGAATATAAATGGTTAAATATTTATTAGTTCCCTATCTATCTGTCCTTTACCGTTAGTGACAAGGGTATTAATAGCGTTGTCATTCTGTTTGTAATTTTTACAATATTTAAAGTACGAATGTTTTTTTTTGTTTTTTAATTAACTTTTATGATTAAGCGGAGTTTATCTGTTTGTTTAAATCAATTTTTAAAAGCGTTAATATTCTGCACATACCCTTGTTTCAAAATCGTGAATCATAGAGTTAAGACAGTAAATACTTGGATATATAGGTATTCAATTAAACCCAGTCTTTGTAAACTTGAGTTCATGATTCAATAATAATTTCCCCAACCAAGTTAAGATTTCACATCGTAGCAAGGATATTGTAGCATTAGTGTGTCTAAAAATTTAATTTATTTAAAATAAATAACGTTATTAATTTGAATGATTTTTTTCCTTAAAAACAACCAAGTAAGTAACAGTTATCATTCCCCTTTTCTTATAAGTATTAGGGGGTTTCCGACAGAGGATTCTAAGATTTAATTGTTGAAGCTACATCTGTCTTAATGGCTGTTATTTGTTCGGTTTGTTTTACCAAATCATCGCAAAATGTTAAAATTGTTTATCCGAACTTTTTATTTTTATCTTCTGCATTTAGGCCCACTTCTACACGTATTGGTACAACTTTAAAATATGGTACGATACAAATCCAACGACATGTGGTTAAATACGGACGACGCAATTTAGAACTCAGCATATGCCAAATCTCATGTAGATAAAATGCTAACTAATTACTGGAACTATTCGATTCGAATCCGTTAGACTGTTTCATATGGGGTTTTCTTAAGTCGCAGGTCTATGAGAATGAGTCACAAGCCAAAGCGTCCCTAAAAGAAACATAATGCAAATCAGATAATGATAATCGGTAAAATGAAGTCTGGTCTATGTACCAGAGTCATGGAAATTAGACGTTTAGGATGATCGCTATCCAGCGAGGTCGCGACGAACATTTTCACAATACTAAAGCCCATACATAATGGCATCGGTAGGCTTTTAAAACGAATAAAAAATTTAGATAATACCTCGTACACCATTTGTTTTATTAAAATTTAAAGATTAAAAGACTCGTTAAAACAAAATAATGGGAAGAGTCTAGTTTTTGTTATATACTGTAAACCAATAATATTTATTTTTATACGCTTTGGATGCTTATTATCAATATGTTAATTCCATTGTCATTATCGTGTGACATCACATAATCAGGCTACGCTATGCCCCATGATTTTAATTTTGTCTAAAAAATGCCTCCAAGTAATAATATATTTTTTGAAATTTTCAAATACCTACATTTTTGTGAAGGGTATACAAGATTTAGAAAAGGTCGAATAGACAACTTACAAACAAGATACAAATATGTATCATTTAAAAGGTATTTGCTTCAAATACATACGAAAAATATTAACGTGTTATAATTAAATGAAGCGCCCTACATATCGAGCCCTAACAGCAAAAATAACATAACTGACAATTTTTTAAAATTAACTTTTTGATTCAGAATTGTTTTTCAGCCTCCAACACATAATAATAGTAATAATAGTTACAGAAAAAAAGCCATTACATTTTAACCTTAACGACACTTACATTTTTATGTGACTGCAAATATAACATAACTGACATTAAAAAATTTTAGATTTATCGAATAATCAACGAAATAAACAAATTAATTAATTATAAAGAGCAACAAATATTTACGTATGAAACTGTTATATGTTAGGGGCCGTATTCATAAAAAATATTTTAGGTTTATTAAAGGCTTATTTGACAAATTTCTCTACATCTGTCAAATAAGTCTTTAATAAACCTAAAACATTTTTTATGAATACGGCCCTAGTTGTTTAATCTAGAGACGGAACCGTAAGTAACTTTTCACTTACAATCACGCATTTAATAACAAAAATATTACTAAGACATGCCATTATTTTTTACTCTCGCGTAAATATGATGAAAAATTAACTGCGATAAAATACTCATAGTCTTGACAAACTCACGGAAAAGACCAAATTAAATTTTATGCAAAATTACTGATAATATAACTCTTCTTATATTTTTATTTTTTTAGTAATTTTCTAATTATGAATAAAAAATTAAAATATACCAACGCTAGGTTTATCATCCCAGCAAAGAATAAAAAAATTAAAGTAGTGCAAAATGAATTACATTTTCAAGACTTCTAAATTAATAGTGTAAAAGCATTAATTTTAAATGACTCCGTATATGCAAGATAATTTGTTATAAATGATGTGCTTAATGAATATCTTAAACGATTCATGTAAACAAACAAAATCAACTCATGAAACATCGGATTCTCTTCACCAAATATGCATGAGTTCTGTGCGCTTATTAGAACGGAGTGCATTCCACTAATATATTCATATAAACACATGACCTCTAATGATCATTAGTTTTTTTCCCCCTAAATTTAATCACTTTCGGCCTTATTCATAACAATAAGTTAGCGACAGTTTGTACACTACGTACAACAAGCTGCTAACTAGAATGCCGATTACGCTTGCCAGCTCGTTGGCACAGAGTTTATTCATAACAAACTTTTATCCGTCTGCAACTTTTCATAAATCAACTCTGAAATTGCATGATACTTCTTTAAAAAAGTAACCATTTTTGGTATATACATCTTCCCTGATTTAGACATTTTATTGTTTTTCCATCCATACTAACAATTTTTAAAATTAAAAAATAAATTAAAGGAATAAACGAACAATATAATTAATTGGCAAAAAAATATTGGTAATGTAAAACAACAACAGAGATTAGGTGTTTTTCATAAGTTGGCAAACGTATTGCAGCTCGTTGACAAGAGTTTAGCAAATCGTTAGCCAGAGTTTGGCATGTGTGTTTTAAATAAACTTTATGCCAACTTTTTGTTATGAATAAGGCCGTTTGTCTCCAGTTGAACCCCCCAAAAATAATTTTTTTGTCATATAGTTTTTTTTGCTGGGATGTAAATTGGAGTTTGACTGCAGTGAATCTGAAAAATTTAACTTTTAATTTTATTTAGTGTGTTACGTTTTATTCGCGGTCACAAATTAGTCTAACCTCGACACAAAAATTTAACGTAATATTAATACAAATAACAGTTTTGCAAGCAACTTTACAAAAGAAATAACATTGTGATAATACAGTTTCTGCAACGTTTTTACCTTCTACGGTAAAATTACAATTCTTTAAATTAGGGCCTTTCTACTTGTGACCACAGATATGTAGAATTAAGTTAAAATTTATCTATAAGTTACATAAGATTATTAGCAGGTTACATTTCAATTTTCATAAACAAATTCTGAACAAATTCGAACAAAACTAAAAAAGCGTTCTCCTGTAAAATTTGGTTTTTGTGTGTTACGTAATTTAAGCGGTAAAGGCTCGATATAAGTATTTGTTTAAAAAAATAGAAGCTTAAAATAAATATTTCCCTAATCAATCGTCCTTTTACGTTTATTTTAAGGGTCTGGAATTTTTTTTCAAATTCGGTTATGCTTTTCTTATCATAACACTGCTTATAATGATATGGATGTCCTTGGCGCGAGCATCACTGTACAATAATCGAGAATTAGAGGAAATGAGATATCCGCCATGCGCATACAATTCATTATGTACATGCTCAAAATCGTCACCAGATCTAGGAATAGTTTATTGTAAAAATGTACCATTTCCAGCTTTGCCAAGAATGGTTAACCAATCAAAGGTATGTCAAAATATTTGTAATTTGTCGAGATTATTGAAATTCTAAGATGGTTGAACATTTAAAAAAAGGTTTTCATGCTGCACATGGAAAACACTGGATTACGAGAAATAGAACCGTACTTTTTACAAGCAACAGGTTAGAATATGAAAAACCCGAATATTTATTTTTTTAAACAATGCATTTAAAAATGTTATAAATGTGTAAGTTTAAATAAACTATTTTTAAAGGAATGTACCGCCTGAAATTATCGGGGAACCATTTAACCGAAATACCAGATGATGCTTTTACCGGTCTTGAACGTTCCTTATGGGAACTAATACTGCCACAAAATGATTTAGTCGAAATACCATCAAAATCATTTAGACATTTACAAAAACTAAGACACTTAGATCTGGGTCATAATCACATAACACACATACAGCATGATTCTTTTCGAGGTCTCGAAGACTCATTACAGACACTCATTTTGCGCGATAATTGCATTTCAAACTTACAGCCCCACAGCTTTTCAGGCCTTCTGATATTGGAAACATTGGATTTGAGTGGCAACAATTTATTTGAAATTGATCCTAATGTCTTTGTGGATGGTATGCCGAGACTAATGAAACTTTTATTAACCGACAATATACTTTCGGAAATACCATTTGATGCTCTGGGACCATTGAAAAGTTTACGTACACTGGATATATCGCACAATGTTATATGGTCCCTTAGTGGCAACGAAACATATGATATACAATCGACCACAAAGTTAAATTTGGACAATTTACATTTGGAATATAACAATATTAGTATGTTGCCACCAAATTCATTTAAATATTTTGATATTGTTAACCGAACATTTTTGGACGGAAATCCGATACATACAATGAAGGTAAGTAACCACATACATACATATGTAAGTATTTTTAAGATATCGCAACAAATTAACTTCCAAATATTACACAGTTTATGCAATCTGTTTAAATTATCGATGTTTCGAAAATATATGTATTTTGATACAACAACTAAGTATATTTTAAAACTTTTTTAAAGGATGATGCTTTTAAGTCAGCTAAAATACGTGAAATTTATATGCGTTACTGTGGTCTAACACATATATCGCCGATGGCATTTGATAGCTTAGTAAATAGTCTACAAATATTGGATCTATCTGGAAATAATTTAACGCATTTACATCATAAACTATTTAATAAATTTGATGTTTTAAGGTATGTATGTTGTGTGTATAATTATAATATGTAAATTAATATTCATATTGAACTTTCAAATATTAACTATTGATCCTCTATACAAATATCAGAGTTGTTATTTACTGCATTAGGAAATCACTTCTATATATTAATGTTTTTAGGGATATACAGTGAGAGACAAATATGTGTAAGTGTTTTCCAGCATTACATCGGGATCAGTGAGTGTATCGTTTGGTTTTCTATATTTTTAATAATTTTAAATTTATCTGTCCTACATGATTTTAATCATCAAAAAATAAAATTGGGATATAAAATCATATAACAAACACTTACACATATTTGTCTCGCACTGTAATAGCATATATGCATACCTTTGCAAATATTTTGAGTTCAGTTTGAATGTTTTACAATGCTCTCGTACAAGATTAAGTCTTTGTAATATTTTTTACATTTTCATAAGTATTTATACTTTTTTAATAGACGCCTTATTATTGAGCAACAAAATTACAATACTATGGTATAGATTTAACAATTGATATGTACTACATAAATACATATACATACTTATGTGTATATCGTCACCTAAAATACAAAAAAACATATTGAAATAACGTAAAAATATTTATTGCAAGTTTATTTTTTAAGATTAAATATATGAGGCTAACGACATTTGATATAAATGTGGAATTACCCAGCAAAAAAAATCTATGACAAACAAGTGAATTTGCAGAGGTTCAACTGGTGACGAAGTGGTTAAATTTAGGTGAAAACACTAATGGTTTTAACATTAGCATGTCATTGAAGATCATGTCTTAACATGAATATATTAATGAAAAGATCTCCTGCATATTTGCTGAAAAGCATGAAGCTTTTACATAAATTATTTAGAAGTCTTGAAAATGTAATTTGCTTTGCACTACTTCCATTTTTTTTGCTGGGTAAGTAAATATCTCAAGTATTTTTCATTTTACAACATCTTTCAAATTGTGATATTTACGTTACGTTGTGTGGTATATTAGGAAGCGATACATAAGTAAGTAAAATTTAATAAATATATGTACATATGTTTACCTACATATGTACATTTATTTTTTTATTTTTAAGCCGATTGTTGTCATCAACTGTTCGCGAGACATGTTAATATTTGTAGAAAACAAACGTGTTTTACTCAAAAACATTGTTAAGGAAACATCCACCATATTCTTCTTTTATGGCAATTCAATTTATTCCGTTTTCCAATATTATTTGGTATGGCTTCCTATAAGTAGGTCTAGAAGTGCATGACCTTATTTCTTGCACATTTGTGTGAATGTGAGCTGTATTTTACTGATTTTTTTTCGTTTTTTTTTAATAAAACAAAATCATACTTTGAATAATAATGTGCCAAAATGAAAAATAAGTCTAAAATTAAAAACCGGCCAATTATGATTTATAATATCCCGGGTTGCTTTTAGTATCTACAAAATTATAATTGATTGTATTTTATTAAGGACATTTTAACAAAAAAGTTCTCTACAGCAAATGTTCAAAAAGTTTTATTCTGTACAAAAGAAAATGGAGAATACATTTAAGAATTTCTCATAGAAAGTATATTTTTATATTTAAGTACAAAATTAAAGAAATTAAAAACATTTTACTACCAGATAATTTATGGAGAATATGATAGGAAATTTATAAAAAAACGAAATTTATAAAAAAGTAATGGTGTTTTCTTTTCTAACAAACAATGTTACCCTTTTATAGTTAAACACTTTTCAAAGGTCGCCTGCACCCTAACAAAATGCTACATTTACAATCAGCAGAATAGAACAGAAATGTTCACCCTTTTTACATGATAGCTGTATTTTTATGTAAAACTGCATTTCTTGCTTCCATTTTAATAATTTGGGACCATACATTTTTTTTAAATTACTACAAAAACTTAATTCTCCTTTTTCATATCAACTGTTAAAAAGGTCAATATTCTAACCCTTTGATTTAATTCAGGGTAAAACATGTAACATTTTTTGTTATTTTTTGGCAACATTATTACAAAAGAACTTGTCATCCGTTTATAATATTGCATATTTTTAAGAAAAGAACACAAAAGAAAGCATAGGGCAGAATTAATGCAACATTAACGTCAGAAAAGAAAACACCATAAGAGTATTATATTCGGTCGTGTCGCCATGTACATAGCTTTTAGGTTTCATATATATGCACTTTTTTATTATTACTGACGGACGCCATCTTTGATTTAAAATTCTTACAAAATTAACAGTATTCTACTAGTCAAGTCCTTTCACTTGATATCCATATGGATGGGGTTAAAATGGGGACAAGCCGTAACTAAAGTGTGACTTTTTAAGTGTAGTTTTATTATAAATCTAAAAAAACACTAAAATTAGCACCATATATTCAAAATTTTTATTGGATTCGATAAATAGGTCTTTGCCATTAACTTTTTCAAAATAACCTCATGTAAATGTTGCCCGCGGCTCCGCTTCAAATGGTCCATTCGTAAGGTCCAATTTTGCACCACTTTTTCGAGCATTTCGGCCTGTATTTCATGAATAACACGTGTTATGTTATACTCTAAGGCTTCAATCGTGTTTGGCTTGTCCACATAGTCCAACAACTTTACGTAACCCCACAAGAAATATTCAAGAGGCGTCAAATCACATGATCTTGGTGGCCAACTCACCAAATTTATCCTTCAATATGTCCATTGTTTCACGAGCTGTGTAGCATGTGTCACATGTGGGGCAAAAAAAGTCGCGTATCATGGCTCTATATCGTTCGCCGTTGACGGTAACGTTTCTTCCACGGTCGTCTTTGAAGAAAAATGGACCGATGATGCCACCAGCCCATAAACCACACAAAACTTTCGTTTTTTCGGGATGCATTGGTAATTCTTGTACGGCATGTGGCTGTTTTTCACCCCAGATGCGACAGTTTTGCTTGTTTACGTATCCATTTAGCCGAAATGAGCCTCATCGCTGAATACCATAAAAAGTTCTAAGTACGATGAACATTTCTCACAGAGTACGAATTTTGATAATAAATTTCAACGATTTGCAGTCCTTGCTCGTTTGTAAGTTTCTCCATGATGAAATGGCAGAGTATACTGACCACTATTCATTTTCACAGATGTAGTTTGGACACAATTACCAACCAGTGCTGCCAGCCCGAAAAACTTAATTTAAAAATAAATCACCCTTTACTATATTTGACTCATATATTCGACATTTAATCTAAGTCGTCATCTTGGATCTTTTACGTTTTCATAGTTAACTGTATGAATTTTACTGGTCAAACCTTTCATTTGATACCAATGTTGGCTCTCGGTGGTATAGAAACTATAGATTTTAGGAATCATTGACTATTGACTTCTAAAAAGCATACTAAAAGATAAAATATAAACAATGTAATAAAATATGAAACGAAATTTATGAAAATCGAACGTAAAAACAATTTTTTGATTGAAAAAACGACTAGAGCAAACATATCACACCTATTATCGTTTTGAAATAGGTTTTATGTCTAAAACGTTTTGTATTACAAACATACATACATATATGTTATTACTTAGTTGGGCTGAATTAAACAGAAATTTTAGTTTTTTTTTTTCAAAGGTTGAACAAATGAGCGATCGCACCGCTAATCATCAAAAGTTATGTACGAATAAGTAACAGACTCACTCGTTGAGTTTGTCATTATTGTATGTGCTTTTATTAGAGCTCCTATACCTCCAAAATATTGTTAGAATATGCAGTTTGTTCTAAGAGTAACCCACATCAAACTTACTGTGCCTCACTATTGTATTTCTGCAGATATAGGAAGCATAATAATAACTTTGTATGGGGGGTGGGTACCCGCACTCCCTTACTATACTTCGAAGATTTAAATTCAACATGAAGGTTATTTTAGGAGTTACCCACATCAAGTGTGTCCCACTATTGTAGTTCTTAATATATAGTAAAAATAATTACTTTAAATGGGAGTTACACATATATGAATATCTTATTAAAAATACATGCATAGCGCTAAAAAGCATAAATGTAATGGTTGAAAATAAGTCCGATCAATATTTTTCATTATCTTATAGAGTTATAAGTATGCGCGATAATAAAATTAAAATTGAACAGCCAACAGAAACATTCAATGCTATGCAATATACCCTGCTTAAACTGGATCTAAGTGGTGATCAAAACGATCCAACCAATTTGCAAACACTGCGCAAGTAAGTAAAATATTTGCCATTCTTGAAATCAAAAAAAGTATTTTTATTCATTTGCAAAAAGTATGACCAGAATGAGGAATATGCGTTCATTATCCATGTCACGTATGAGTTCAACATCTATAGGACCGGATGATTTTAAGGATTTTGGTGTAGAGTTGGAGGATTTGCAAATAACTCGAGCCCAATTATCGAATATACAATCGCATGCATTTAAGCATGTGAGAGGATTGAAACGTTTGGATTTTAGTGAGAACTCAATATCGAGTATTGAAAATGATGCATTTGATGAGGTAAGTACTAGGTAGATTATTTTAAAAATTAACATAAATACATACATATGTATGTATGTATATAATAAAATGTGTTTATACCTATTTTAGATAGGCCATTCATTGATTTCACTAAAAATTGCACATGGATTTTCGGGTACCGCCTTGCCTTCGGAACCTTTGCGTCATTTGACTTCCCTGCAAGAGTTGGATATGAGCAATAATAAAATTCAGAGCATGAGTGACACTAGTTTTCATTTCTTAAAGAACTTAAGATTATTGGAGCTGCACGACAATCGTATCGAACAAGTTATGAAAGGAACATTTCAGGTAGTTGAGCATTATTGTAAAAGTACTTAGTAACAAACTTAGTTTGAGGTGTTTACAAAGAAAATCAAAATTTATTAAAAACAATAAATACTTATGTAAGTAAGTATTTATATACCGCCTTATTCATAAAAATTATTGAAGGTTTATAAAGAGGTTAAGCTGAAAGTCTTCTTCACGCTTTTTCGCAACGTATGCCTCACAAAAAAGTTGAATCAATGTAGTTAAAAGTTGTAAGTTAGAGAGCACATTGGTTATCGATGCCATTTACTTAATGAGTGCCATCACTCAACTTGTTTGGACCCCTTTCAGATTAGGATAGCCTCTTGCACAAGAGACTTGCGCATATCTTGTGTTTATGGATAAATGGGGTAAGTTCGGGTTAAGAAGAAGAAAATTCCTCATATTTGGGTACACACTTGTCTGTACTCGGCAAGTGTATTTTTTCATATAAGAAATGTCAAAAAATTAAAAAAAAAATTAGCAAAAGAAAACAAAACTTGGGTAAGTTAATTGCTGTGTCTTAACGTAAAAGCAAGTTCAAAAGAAAATAAAAAAACTAACTTGCGCAATTAGAAAGGAGACTTATTTGATGCGCAAAAAGCGTGACATGTAACTTGAAACGCAGAAAGCGTATGAGGTATAAAATGCGCAGACGCGAGAAAGCATGTTATGGATTTTCAGCTTATAAAAATTATTTTCTAATTTTTGATTAATAAACCGGTTTTAAGTTTAATGAATTATTCCGATAGTTAATAAATGTAATATATTAGGACCTGTAATACCTCATTACGATTTTTCATAATTTTTTGTAAAATTCTTTCTTCTTTTTAACAGGGTGATATACATTCCAAACTCGAAGAGATCTCTTTGCGTTTTAATCATTTAGCACAAGTTTCCCAGCATACATTTTTTGATCTAGAGGTAAGTTGTGCTCTAAAGATTAGGGATTTTTAAATTAAATAATTTTGATATTTTTTCCTTTTTACAGGCTTTAAGAAAACTTTATTTGGAAGATAATAAAATTGAGCGCATTGAACGTCGTGCATTTATGAATTTAGACGAACTAGAGCATTTGAGTCTACGTGGCAACAAACTTAATAATTTAGCTGAAGAATCATTTCAGGTAAGATTTGAAAAATGTAATTATGAACTAATATTTTTAAAAGCCGAATTTAAAATGCTTATTTTGTAAGAAAAAAATGTCTCTGATTTTGGTAAATATGGAATTCCTTACCATTATTTTTTAAGGAATGAATGGATAGTTTCAGTTTGCATATCGATCGATATTTCACTCCGTTAAATATCTTTTCGGTGCGGAATCAATAATACGACTAATCTAATAAGGTTATTTTTAAGAATTGAAATCAATTTAAAATTTTATTTCATAATGAATTATATATAAATAATGTACTTATGTAAGTATGTAACTCTAGATAAAACTATGATTAATACTAAATGCATTCCTAAATAATACTGTTTGTATGTTTAGGAAAATCTGAAGCTGTAAATATAAAATTGCATTAAAATTAAGAAGTAAGACCACTATATTCGGCTGTGCCGAATTTTTGATACCCACCACCAATTTTAGGCAGTACTTTTTTACCACAAAATTTTGTATTTTGTTAATAAAGAGAGAGTCAGAAAAGAATAACAGTCACTTACATATATATTTATTTAAATAACTTACATATGTACATATATATTCCAGCCAATACTTATCTTATTATATTTTTAAAAATTTTAATCACTTTTAAAAATATGTCAGATATTTGATTTTAAATAAAATAATTAAAACTAAAAAAAGCAAAAGATCTGAAGGTTCATCGTTACACTGTTTCAAAAGTCATTAATTAAACAATATAAGGAAGACTTGTTCAACATTGAAATAAAAAAGTCTAACAGATATTGTTAAGGCAAACAAGTAAGAGTGCTATATTCGGCCGTGCCGAATCTTATATTGTCTTAATAACGTGTAGTCATGCAATAACAATAGTTTGTATCACCATTCATCCCATTGCAAAATTATAAATTAAGTTTACGTATGTATGTTTCCAAAAAAAAAAAAAAAAAAAAATAAAAAAAAAAATAAAAAAATTAAAAACAAAAACAACAATAAAAAAATTAAAAAAAAAAATTAAAAAATATAAAAAAAATTAAAATAAAACTGTAAGAGTATTATATTCGGCCGTGCCGAATCTGAAAATACCCTTCACCATCATGTACATAGGTATAATCTCAAATCGTAGCTTAACCTATATTTCATGTTATACCCCTTTTTTCTTTATTATTTCCGACGCCAAGCTCTATTTTGAATTTTTACGTAGTTAAGTGTATTCAACTAGTCAAGCCCTTTAATTTGATACCCATATTGATGGTTTTAAAAAAATTGTATCCGCCATTTTGTTTTCGACGCCATCTTGGATTTCACATTTTAGAATAATTTACTGTATTCTACTGGTCAAGCCAGTAGAGGGGGTTCAAGAAGTTACATTTTAAAATACCAGATTTGGCTAATATATAAATTTATTGTCCGCCATTTTGTAGTGGCGGCCAACATAAATTTAAAGTTTTGTATAGTGCTTTTATTGTGCTAGTCAAGTCCTTTCAGATGATACCAATATTGACTCTCTCGGTTGTCTAGAAGCTGAAAAATTTGATTTTCGTTTGTAAATTTTTAGAATATATATTAAAAACAATTTTTTTGCCTATAACTTTACCGATAAGAGCCCGATTTATCCAAAATTTTACACGAATATCTCTAGAGGCATGGTATATCTATAAATAGTAGCAAAGGTACCTATAAATTATTCTATGGCTGAACAATTTTAATTTTGGTGGTAAAAATATGGGAAAAAACAGAGGCAGTCGTGTTTATTTGCTCATATCTCAGAAAGTTATCGGGCGATTGTGCTGAATTTCAATAGCGATTAATTCCCGGATATTTGATACCATACACAGATCTGAGGAACATATGGTTGCTTCTAAAATTTGATTTCAACCAACACACGGGTAGACGGTCAGGGCTTAATCGACTCCTCTATTCATAAGCTTTCAGAAAATATATACTTTATGGGGTTGGAAATGAAAATTGTGGAAATTACAAACGGAATGACAAACCTATATACATATACCCTTGTGCACCACAGGTGAAGGATATAAAAAAAAATTTTTGCTCAGCTGGGATTCGATGCTAGGTTTACTTTAACCAGTATATATGTATGTATGTTGTTGTTGTAATTGTGAAAAAAACGAGGTGATCGTGGTTTTTTGCTCATATCTCAGAAAGTTATGGGGCGATTGTGCTGAATTTCAATAGCGATTCATTCCCGGATATTTCCAAGAGATTGATACCATACACAGATCTGAGGAACATATAGTTGCTTCTAAAAGTTGATTTCAACCAACATACGGACAGACGGTCAGGGCTTATTCGACGTTTCTATTCATAAGCTTTCAGAAAATATATACTTTATGGGGTCGGAAATGAAAATTGTAGAAATTACAAACGGAATGACAAACCTATATACATATACCCTTGTGCACCACAGGTGAAGGGTATAAAAAACTCTTTCGAAGAGCACCGAATACTTCTATCAGAAGAGCAGCTTGTAAAGTATAAATTATTTTTAAGTTCAATGTGAGTGATACCACCCACTTTTTTACGAAAACTGAAGACTATTGCTCTATACACATAGACGACAGCAGACAGCAAGCAGCAATATTTACAAAAATGAGCATTGAAATAAAAAAATTTCATTTCGTGCACTCCGCTTTTTTTTTGGTCTGCATAAAATCGACCAAATGTGTCCACAATCTGGAGAATTGTACGAAACTTTTAGTAATCCGGGTATGTAGGAAATGTGAAAACACGTGCACATTCCCAGTTAATTCTGCGAAAAATATTGCTATTGTTCGCGATAGTGTGGAAGAAGAGTCGTTAACGTGCCAAACAAGTAAACAATGCACGAACATCATGCGAATTTTGAACTAAGATTTTAATTTGCAAACCTATAAGGTTCAGTTGACTCAAGAGCTGAAGCCTACTGACCATTTAAAACAACGTCAATACGTCGAATGAAGTGAATAGTGACTGCAAAAAAATCATTTTTGGAATAATGCTCGCTATCGTGAGATGATAACGATCTTATTGTGGCCAGAAATTGAGGACATGAAACTGGACAATATATATCAATTCTTTTCCGAGAGAAATTTAATGTCCGTGTTATCTTATGTCGCGGCGATGTTAATTGGCCCCCTCGATCATGTGATTTGACGCCGTTTAGACTTCTTTTTTTTTATATTTATTTATTAAAATTTAGACTTCCTTCTTTAGGGATATTTAAAAGAAAATTGTACGTTAATAAACCAAGAACAATTCCAGAGCTGAAGATAATTCGACACATATACGACATTGAACCTCAACTGTCTCAATGTGATTAAAAATATGGACAATAGGATAGAAGTACGCCACCGATGTTATGTTTCACACATAATTGTCATAGATTCTTCTATGATAATAAATAATAATAATAATAATATGAAAACTTTTTCTTTTATTTACAATAAGCATCGTACGTTTTGGTTGGACCACCCTGTAGAAATTATATGAACTTAAGATAAAGCGTTATATTGGAGGTTGGCGTTAAAGTGCGCGTGCCACCTTAATTTTCGGGTATTATAATAAAATTGACGAGAAAGCTAAATAAGGGAAATTTCATCATCATACATCTAATTCTGTCGGTTTTATGAGCTGTTAAATTTTATCAATAACACCTAGATTATGTGGAAAGTGGGCGGTATAGTAGGAGTGGCAAAATAATTGTGCTTCTAAATTTAACATATAAATTGCAGTATAGAGTCCTTTATTTTTAATCTTTTAAGTCATCTGAATTTAGAAAAAAGGTTTTATATGAGAAATGGACGTGTAACTTACATTTTCTGGCATTATAATAACATTGACCAGTCGCATGTTCGAAATTTCAACATATGTAGTTCATCATTTGCTGTCGGTTTTATGAACTTTTAAATTTTATTAATATGTATAAAAATATTCCATATGTAAGAGGTGGTTGTTAAAGTAGTCGCATAAATCTACGCATAATCTACTCTACCTTGAGTTAAAAAATCCATCTTTGTCCATATAGAAATTATATGAATAAGGAATAATCGTTATATGGGTGGTGGCATGTTACTTTAATTTTCCAAGTTTTACGATCTGACATCTAATTGTGACGATTTTATAATGTTTTAAATATAAAATAGACTAAAAAAGACTATGGGCCAATTCAAAGTGGTTGCATATCAGTCATATTTGTACTATTTCATAATATTTTATGCATGCATAAAATTTTTGTTAGTAATTTCCATACAAAAAAAATAATATGACTTTACGCTTTTGTTTCCTATGTATAAGAAATTGTTTATGTCATATTTCTAACCATACTGTCTCTCAGAGAGAATTTCTTCACTTCTCACCTCTCAGAGAGAATATTTTCTATTTTCTTCTTTCATGTATACATACAATTTTTAACAGCGTCATCTCTTTCTTCTTTCTTGTATTTAATACATAATTTGTAAACAAAAGGTGTTCAAAGTCACTAGTCATATTAATATGAATTATATGACATAGTACAATATGAGAGTCTACTTTGAATTGGCCCACTGTGATCTATAACATACTTCATAATGTACGGTGGCGGCTATTTTCGCGGAAATATATTTTTACTCAGAAAATATATTTGTGGAATTTCATTACTCCACGGCATTGCGTTTAGACGCTATCGCATTTTTTTCGATGTCAAAAAGACATTTTTTATGACCTCTTGCATTACAAGCAAAAACTCTCTTTTTAAGATCGATTTAAACCTTTTTTAATTCTAAACATTTCTAATGTATTAAAAATATTATGGCAAAATTTCATTCCCCTAGCTCTTTCTGTTCGAACTCTATCGTGCTTTCAATAGACGGACGGACATAGCTAGATCGTCCTAAAATGAAACCAGGATTTTAAAATATATACTTTATGGGGTCTTAAATTAATATTTCGATGTGCTACAACGGAATGACAAAATGAATATAACCCCACACCAATTTTTTGGTGGTGGGTATAAAAATGAAAATTACGTTTACACTAAAATTGCAAACAATGTGAGTGAATCTTAAATTAATTTATATTGTGCACGAACATGGTATGTAGTTCATAGTCTCGATTACTGGAAAAAGGCTCATTGCAAATAAAACATATTAGAGCTTCTTCCGTCTTTGCATATTCAGAATTATCCATTGGTTCCGATTTAATTCCTGGTACCAAGGGGGAGTTAGAATATTGTGGCATAGACTCGGATTTTATTGCAGGCATCAATAATTCGGGAACAATCATGTTTTCATTATCATCATTTGTTTCGGAGGAAGTGGATGCCATGGACTTTCCATTTGAATGACTTACGCTGTTTGGGTAGTTTATTAGAAAATCTTGACGCTTTTGGACAATTTTCGTTTTAATGCCTCGTAATGGACCATTTTTCATAATTACACGATAAGCTGGTCTAGGTGGTTTCGTATGCAAGAAATTTGTAGATGTTGCAGAAGGATTGCTGTTGTCAAAACGAATATGACTGGTGGAGGGCAGTGTCATATAATCATCTTGTGTGTTATAATTATCAACTACATGTGCTGATGGAATACTCATTCGAATTCTAGGTTTATGCATACGCATGTGCGAATTGCTGGATCTAAAGTTGTCAAATACTTTATAACAAATTTTGCAAGTTATAGTACCATCATCATTTTTGTTACAGGACTGTTCATTAAAATACATTATTTAATTTGTATGATTTTTTTAATATTACTGATTTACTTACTTTCGGTGGAGGTTTCTTATAGACTTTTTTAACTAAGCCGTCTTTTAATTTGCTCGACATTGGATAGATGTTTGCTGATTTCAATGTGGTTGCTGAAATTTCTATTGGCTTTGCATGCGCTGCATGTCTAGACATGAACTCACGACTCATACAGCGATAGTTTATTCCATGAGCATCTGTAACATGTTCCCTTAACATTTTTGGTGATTGTGGAAAATCTTTTCCGCAAATACAACAATAAAATTCACAATCACGTCCTGACCAGTGCTGCAGAATGGCTTTGTTGTCTGCAAATATACGCCAACAATTGAGGCAACGAATACACTTGTTATCGTTGATGGTTATTAAACGTCCACGTCTTAATGGTTTAGGTAATAATTGCCTTTCGAAAACTTTATTCGAGTTAAGCCGTAAGTGTATCAGTTGATGTTGGGCCAATATCTTAAGATTGGAAAACGTCTGCTTACAATATTTACAAGTAACAATATCATCATCATCATCATTTGTATCTGATATTTCATCAGACAAGCTTATTGAATCTGTTAAGATGTTTGAATCATGATTGTTATCGGTTGATGTCGAAACTTTTATGCGTTTAATAGTAAAACCATTTGATTCCAATTTAGTTTGTATATTCTTTACAACATTTTCGTTAATGTTTACATTATTGCTGTTATTAGTTGTGCTGGTATTGTGATTTTTAATTTCTGAAGTTGCTAGTAATTTCTTTAGTGGGATATTATTTATATCGATATTATATGATGATTTAATGGATTCTTTTGTGGCCTTAGTAGAATTCTAAAAAAAATAAAATGTTACTGATTTAGAACGATCAGTGATATTTTTAAATTTTTATTGGGTTATAAATATGTACATACATAATTATAAAATTCTTTGTTCATATTTACTTTTAATTTCGAAAATTTTCGAAACTTTCTGTTTATAGAATCTCTGTCGTAATAGCTTATCTTATTTTACTCATAAATATTTTAATATTTCATTAACAGCAAATATTTGAAATTTATTGAAAATTTTAAATACATTTTCTATTAAAAAAAAAAATTTATTTGTGTTATTTTAATTTTAGATAATTTTTGTTAAATATTTGTGTTGTATTAATTTTAGATAATTTTTGTTACATTCTAAATACCTTAAAAATAGGTAAATTCATTTTAATTGTAAAACAAATTTATTAAAAAAGTTTTTATTTTGCTGTTTTTACTTCTAAAGAAAATTTAATTTCATTCAAATTATTTTTAGTAGGTTAACATTCCAGTTAAATCGATTTTTTATTGTTGTTTAAAAACTAGTGTTGATACATACATATGTATATGAGAATCAAATAAAAAATATTAAAAATGCGAAAATAATAATTACCGAATTCAATTAACTAAAAACCTGAGATTTTTTAAATCGATGATATTTACATACGATAAAAAAGTGCTGACAATGAACCTAAAGCTAGTTTGAAAAATGCATTCCACTCGGCTAGTGTCAGCAAATATACTTTGTAAAATTATCACAATTAAATTGCTTTATAAAAAAATTAACTCAAGCCAGAAAAAATTATAATATTAGTTTATTTTAATAAATATATTATATTAGGAATTATTTTGTTACAGATTATATGAAGAAATTATTTTAGAGATATTTTGACAAATGCACATACATACATATGTGAATGTAAATTTTTACAATTTATAAAAAACAATAGCGCTTTATATTCGGTTATGATGATTCTTATATAGCCTTGACACAGTTTGTACCATCATATACATATGTACATACATATATACATATGTTAGTACATATAAGTGACAGCTAGCGTTTCTTGTTGTTTTAGCTACACGAATATCTGAACTTTTATATACGTGAAATCTTCAAAAATTTGATTTCAACGTACCTACACACGGACTTAGTTAAATCAATTCCTCTATCTTAAAGGATTCAGAATATACATATGTATATTCTTAATTTTTTTAATTAGCTTGAGCCCCGCGTCAAAATTTTAAGGTGATTGAACAAATGAGAAACTATAATGATCGTAGTAACATTTTAAATTACAAGTTTTAAGATATCTGATTTTTAAAATATTACGAATACCATTGGATATGCCTTGACGAATACTTACATAAATACGTATATTTTAGGTTTTTTTTTTCGATGTACTATTTTTTTTTGTTTCAAATGTACGTACATAAATTCTGGTGCAATTATTCACTTTTCTATAGCATATATTTACATGAACTAATTCTACTTACATGCATATACTACAATATTTTTATATGTATGTATGTACATAGCATACATACCTCTACCGCATTAAGTATACGAAAATATTTATGTTCTGGTTGTACGGCTTTTGTTAGGCTCATCCATTTACTTTGTTGCTTCAGCACTTGTTGTATATCTTGGTACGTTGTGCTGACGTTGCCAATGCATTTTGGACAAATATGTTGCGGCAGCGGATCATCTTTGTACAACTTTTACAAAGAATTATGAACGTATTTTAAAATAAATTATTCTAAATATACTAGTGCAAATACAAACGACTTACCACCAATGGGTAGACGGTTATAATTTTCGTTAATAAATCTTCACTTCTTGAAGAAATAGGTTTGCTGGCGAAAATATCAATATTTTCTTTATTATTACTACCACAAAGACGACATATTTTTATCTCTTGAAAATCCTCAACATACGAATTCATAATTTCCATTTTAATTTGTGTTAAAAACTTTTTTTTAATTTATTATACACCTATGTATATTTTTTCCTATGCGGTATTTCTTTCTTCTCTTCTTGTTTATGTTGCAAAAAATTTAGTTGTCGGTGTACAACAGCAAAACAGCTGTCTGTTCGTTTATTTCAGTTGGCGGTAACGGCGTTAATAAAATAAAGTAGTGGACATGGAAGTTTGAAGTCCGTTATTTTAAACTGGGCGGAAGTAAAGAGAAAATCAAGAACTAAAAACAATTATTTCGGATTTTTCAAAAAAAAGCAGTCAGATGAAAATATTGGACAACTAGGTTAGACACACCATTTTGACGGTAATTTTATTTTTTGAGAAAAAAATTTTATTTATTTTTAAAGGCAGGATTAATAATTATCAAGGTGTATTGTATTAAATACTCTTTTTGATATTTTTATATCTGTGGTGCCAAGGATATACAGTAAAAACTCTACTAATAGACATTTATATTATAATTTTCTAGTCCCTTTTTTAATAATTTTTAGAACAAATTATCCTCTGCAATTCCATTCACATAGCCGGACGCGGAAACCGTTTTTATATAAAATAACATAACATTTGAACAAAAGTGAATTTGAAACCAGAAAAATACGAAAAACATTTCTTTGTTCTTTATTAGGCCACATCAATACTATACATAACGAGTAAGAATGCTACCTTCGGAAAATACCCTTTACCATCATGTAAATAGGTTAGAATGTAAGATAAAGCGTTTTATGAGAGGTAGGCGTTAAAGTCATAATGATAGTGACTAGAAAGCTATGTGTACGAAATTTCATCATTCACTTATTTTAAGCTTCAGCTGTCAAGTCCATAGATAAAAAAGAATTTTTGTCTCTTCTCTTATTTATTTAAAATGCAAAACTTCGAAAATAAAAAATATATACAAAAAATTCTCTTTGAATTACGATTATGATGAATAAATATGGGCGTAAATGATGGTAGTCGATAAGTAACATATTTATGTATAATGAATTTTCTTTTCATATTAAAGCAAATAAAAAAGGCAATTTGTTTAGTGTAGAAAAAAGATTATGGAAAATTTTAATTATTTCAATTTTACTCTATCACTCCTTGCAGAATTTACCTAAACTTGAAGTTTTGGATATGGCATTTAACAATTTACCAAATTTTAATTTTGACTATTTTGATCAGGTACTTGTATACATATTTAGGTTAACTAATTAAAAAAACTTTTATAAATTTGCCCTAAAAATTTAGGTGGGTACTCTCTCGAATTTGAACGTTAACGTTAGCCATAACCAAATCAAAATGCTGATGCATAATTCATCGTGGAATGTAAGAGGAGATCATGGTAAATTTTTATATGAATTATTGTAAAATCTTTCTAAAGTACATTTCCAACTCAGACTATAATTTTTCAGGTTCCATGTATCATTCGAATATTAAGATTTTGGATTTATCACACAATAACATTTCAATTATACATCCGGGCTACTTTAGACCAGCGGAAAGTTCATTAACTCATCTACATTTAGGCTATAATTCGTTAATGGTGGGTCAAGAAATATAAACTTTTTGTGGTAATTTTTCTATTTTTTTATTGCTGATTTTAGAATGCTACTCGAGATGTCTTTGGTAACATGAATCATTTGCAATGGCTGGATATTTCACATAATCTTATACATGAATTGGATTTTGATGCATTTAAGAACACCAGAGATTTACAGGTTGTTTTAGTTTACAGTTTTTTTTTTTTTTTTTTTTAATTTAAATATATTTTTACTAACTTTACTTATTTCCATTTGCACTGAAATTAAAGCTTATTTATTTATGCCACAATTATTTGACCGACATGCCGCAAGAAGTTTTCAAGAGTGTAAAGGCTTTAAGAGTTGCTGATTTTTCTCATAATCATTTAAGAGGTCTACCCGATAATTTGTTTTATAATGGTGGCATGGAAAAGTAAGTGCGGAGTGGAATGCGAGTGTATATGTATGCGTATAAAATAACTAATTGCTTAAAATGTCTTTTGTTGCAATTGTAAAGATTGGATGTCTCACATAACATGTTACTTAAGATACCATCATCATCTCTGTCCAGTTTGGCGGCCTTGACATTGTGCGAATTACACTTATCTAATAATTTTATTTCAACTATACACAGCATGGATTTATCTAATAAGTTTAGAGTAAGTTCCATTGACTGATCTTTTCGATATGTTGGAAAAACTAATATTCAGTATGCCATAAACAAAACAATTTTTATCTTTGCACAAAATATTGTGAAAGATTTACTGCCTTATTAAAAAAAAAAAAACAAAATCATAACCATAAAATGTTTATGAATTTCCATAGAAAGTCAGTTTAATAATGTACTTTAATTAACAAAGAAAAATTGTCCTCAAATTGTTGTCTTGTAATTTGTCAAAGTATGTATTAGAAAGTAAGCTTTTTATACAAATTATTTTACTACTTTGATAAATTACTTAAATTCTTGTCGGCTTACATATGTATATACTTAAGAACATTTTAAATTTCTTTCGCTTCATTGCATACTGAATATTAAGGAGTTCTATATAAAAATTAAAACCTTAAAACTGTCTTTAAATTTCTACTTATTCGTTGTCTTTTAATTTCCTCTCTCCTATTTAAAACTATTTATCTAACTCTGCTATGCCAACCTTTCCATAAACAAAAATGTACTACTTAAAATTACTTTCCACCTACCAATAAGCCACATAAATATCGGGTGAACTTTTTCTTCTGCTTACAACTCACTATCATGTTCAATTTTTATAAGCATTTTTTTTCTCACACCTAATTTTCTATACAGTCGTTACGTTATTTGGACATTTCGTACAATTATTTGCTGCGCATTGATGATGCTGTCTTCGCTACAATGCCCAAATTGGCTGTTTTGGATTTATCACACAATCGGGACTTAAAAGTTATGGATAAATCATTTATGGGTCTGGAGACTAGTCTGATAAAATTGGGACTGGAAAATGTATCGCTGAGTACGGTGCCCGAGATACGTTTAAAATATTTGCGAGAATTTCGTTTGGGCTATAATGAATTGCCGTCAATACCGCAGGAGTTGGCGCATAACATGTCAAATTTAAGAATGCTAGATTTATCAAATAATGACTTGACGAATGTACCATTAATGACGCAGTCATTGCCGCATTTAAGGTGAGCGAGCTTAAGCTTAAGAAATATGGGTTGAGTTGGTTGAGAACTTTTTAGGTGAATAGAAATATATAGCTTTTAAAAATTTGGATCAGTTAATACTGTGAACGGAGTTTCTACACCATTCGTTGCCGCCTGTTTCTGTTTTTTAAAATTTCTCACAATATTAATTTAATATCAAGGCGAATTCATTATCAGGTGGTGTTGACAAAGCAGCTGATCTACTTTTTTATTTGCAAAAATGATGATTGGATTGTCAAATATTATTTATGTTTACATAGATTACTCCTTCCCGCGCAAAAAAACACAAACAAAAACCATGTATTTTTTGACACATCGACAGTCGAAAGCAACAATAAAAAACCATGTTGTTTTTAAATGTTGTATTTGTTGTAGAATTACCACCACCTGATAAATAAATTCGCCTTGTTTAATATTAAACTTCCTAAAACATTTTTAAATTAAATTCATTTTTATCAAATGATAGATCGTATAAAATGAAAAATAAAATTCAACTACGCTTTCAATACTGCCAGCCGAACTTAATCGGTTTGATTTTTTTATAAAATTTTTAATGATAGAATTTTCGAAAAAAAATTGATAAATTTAAAAGTACCGAGTAATTTTGTCAGTTTTTCTGGCACTCTCCTTAACTGTTAAACAGTTAATAAAGGTTATAAAATTTTACACTCCTTTTCATTAATTCAACATTTTGGCGAATACGACACTAGGGATTTTTCGCTTTTATTTCATTTTCTCCTGATTTATTTAGGTTTTTATTTGTTCATTCTTTTGTTTGCAGAAAACTAATGTTATCGGGTAATCCCATAACCTCCCTTAACAACAACAGTTTTGATGGTGTCAATGAAGATCTTGAAATGTTAGACATTTCCAATTTTCGTTTGCATTACTTTGAATATGGCTGCCTAGATGCTTTGCCACATATACGTTCGCTCAAATTAACAGCCTACTCACATCTCGAACACTTTAATATACCCCATCTGCTGCGTCATCATCATAACGTACGTGAGTTATGGATTGAAGCACCGCAACCGTTTACGCGCATTTTGAAAAAGGGCTCGGGACCAACACAAGAAATGCAGACCGTACAAATGGGTATGCCAACTGATTTAGGACGAGAAATGGAGGGTCATTTACCGCAAAAACTAACAAACATAACATTCAGTGGACCGCAATTTTCAAGTTTAAATGAAAACATTTTAAAAGTTTGTTATCGCTGTTACAGCAGCATAATAAGATTTAAAATAATAACAATATTTTTATTTTATAATATTTCATTTTTAGGGCATGCAATCACCGTACTTGTATATACAATTGTTTAACACATCAATATCGGAAATTCCCAAGAACTTTTTTAAAAATATGGGACGTGTTCGTAATATATCATTAGATATACGTTATAAAAATCGTATGTTAAAGAAGATACCCAATCCGAATACGGGCACAGTGCCTTATTTACCTAACAGTGTTTTTCTAACGGAACTGAAGATGTCAAATTCAGATTTAAATTGCGATTGCGATTTAGGGTGAGTAGGAACTATTAATTCTGTTTAAACATTTTTAAAATTAAGGGTATCTCAAAATTAACGCAATATTTGAATTTTTCACCAATGCGCAGCAAAAAAAACAACAATTGGACAACTGACAGTTTAGGGTTAGTAAAAATTACTCGATAAAACAGCTCATCTTTACTATTGAGCAAAATTTCAAAAATAACAAGAAAATAATAATATTCCTGTTAAGACCTTGTTAAAATTTGCAATTCTTGCCCACTACTCCAAATTGATGTTCTTGGATTGTCACCGACACTCTCACGCACTGTTTCAAATTTGACATTTGAATGCTTCGTTTTTGGACGACCAGTGTGTTTGGCGTTACCAACGGATCCAGTCTCCCTGAATTTCAAATTTATCTCTTCGTACTTAACGAAGTTAAAACACTATTCCAACTGTATTTTGTATAAAATGCAATAAAAATTTTTTGTATCACCATTCATCTTATATAAAATACGTACATACATATACAAAACATCCCATTGCAGAATTATAAATTGAGTTAACGTATGCACATTTCCAAAAAAAATAAAAAAAACGTATTAAAAACATTAAAACAAATTACAAAAAAAAAAAATTTAAAAAAAAAATTAAAAAAAAATTTAAAAAAAATAAAAAAAAAATTTAAAAAAAATTAAAAAAAAATTTTTTTTTCAGACGGTCAAGGCTTAATCGACTCCTCTGTTCATAAGCTTTCAGAAAATATATACTTTATGGGGTCGGAAATAAAAATTGTAGAAATTACAAACGGAATGACAAAGCTATATATACCCTTGTGCACCACAGGTGAAGGGTATAAAAATATTATTTACTTTACTTACACTTTAGTGCACAAATGGTGACAAATTCAAATCTTGCGTTAATTTTGGGACACACTTTATTAGAACTAACATTTATTATAAAATATAAAGTTTGTCAAGAATGTGCTGTAACATTTTTTGATACGTTTCATTAATATATTCTTTTATGTGTTTTCATACCCTCACAGATGGGTAGAATTTTGGCAACGCAAACGGCGACAATATATTTGTTCCTCGCAAACGTGGACTGACACAGTGTTTCGTACATTTATGAATTCACCCTGCCAAGTGTATGGACGTTATATGTGTGACGATCATGATGACGATTTACGTGAAACACGTTGTGAAAACAAAGGAGGACAGCAATTAATGGAGGTAATATATCCCTCATTTTTTTAAATATCTTTTATCCTTTAGTTAATAGTTTAATATTTAATATTTACTCTTTGCAGTCTTTAAAAACCGATTTAGAATGTGGTTGGGATAATGCAACCTGTCGTGAGACATTCATAGTTCTTGTCTTTTCTCTCGTCGCTCTGGTGTTTTGGATGTGACTGTTATATTACATTTTTCGAACATCGTCTGAATTTTATAATATTTTAGAGAAGGTCTATGGCGATCAAATACTTTAAGATTTTAATATTATAGTTAAGAAAGATTTTTATTAAAATGCAAGCAGTAGTACTAATAGTAAGCAGAAATGTTAACAATTTACGACTAGACAAAAAAAAAAAAAAAAAAACAAAAAGATGAAATTAAAAATGCGTTGTAAGTTTTACAAAAGTATGCATAAATGCATGTTACAGTAGGATCTTTATATTTTCTATGATGTTTGAAAACATTTTCTTTGGCCGATAATGAAAATCTCCATCTATTTAGCTGTCTCTATGCTATAAAAAGTAAGATAAAATTAAATGTATGTACATCTAATAATTATCTAACTCGATATATTTCTGGTCTGATTTTGTGTATATTAAATATACGTATTCACTTTAATATCACTGTCATGTAGACTTTTTTTAGATATATTTTTATGATTAAATTAAGGTCGTAATAGTTCTTAAGCCATTTTTAAATATCTCACTAACTATCAATATTTAAGTATAAAAATGTTTATTTATCTTTTACACTCACTTATAAAATAGAACCAACGCATTAGTTTCTATGTATAAGTTTCTAAGTATTTCTATATATTACATGTGTTTAATTGGCTTTAAATACAAACATACATATTTGCAACGCTATAAATTTGTTTAACAATGTGTTTTATTAATTTTTAGACCGTTATGAAAAAGAAACATTTTAACTATTCCAGTAAGCTTAGTTTGTTGTAAATGACTAACTTTTATTACAAACTAGAAAAGCCCGGCGCGCGTTGCTACGCCCCTTAATGAATAAAAATCCATTCTAAATTAAAATTCAATATCAAGTGCAAAAAGCTAAAAATTATAACTTTTTTTAATCGGCGTGGCACTGCCCACTTTTCTAATCAAGAAAATATAAAGTCATGATAACTCAAAATGTGTGCAAAGTTTCACAAAAATCGGTCAAGAGCAAGTAGCTAAAAATGATAACTTATTTCTTATGGACGTGGCAGTGCCCACTTTTCTAATCACGAAATTATATAGCCATGACAGCTCAATATGTGTGCAAAGTTACAGAAAAATCTGTCCAGTGCAAGTACCTCGAAATTATAACTTTTTTTATGGGCATGGCACTGCCCACTTTTTTAATCACGAAATTATACAGTGTGCAAAGTTTCAGAAAAATCGGTCAAGTGCAAGTAGCTAAAAATGACTACTAATTTTTATGGGCGTGGCCCCGCCCACTTTTTACCACTCATAAACACCCCCCGGAATGTGTACAACAACTTGCCAAAGTTTAAGTCCGAACGGTTTCACAGTTTCGGAGTCTATAGCTAACACACAGACAGAGTTTCAATTTTATATATATAGAAGATAGATAGATAGATACTAGTTTAAAGCCTATTTTTAATTGAAAAAAATTATTTTTAAAAACTGAGTAGTGGTTTTGGAGAAAAATAATAATTTTCAAAAAAATACTTTTCTCAGTTTAAACCAAGGCGAATTCATATTAGGTGAGGTTATGAAGCCAGGTGATGGTCTTTTGCTTGTTTTATTTTAAATGGCACAATGTCAAAGTTTGTTTACAATTTTTATGTGCGGCCATTTGGCCAATATTTTGTTCCATACATAATTGAACCATGCCAATATTATCGTAATAACAAGTAAGGGTGCTATATTCGGCCGTGACGAATCTTATATACCCTTCACAACCTGTCGTGCAATAACAATTGTTTGTATCACCATTCATCTCATATGAAATACGTACATACATACCTACATATAAAAAACAAACATATATGTATAAAAACATCCTATTGTAAAATTATAAATTGTGTTTACGTATGTATGTTTGATATGTGATCGGCGATGTTTGATATGTGACTTTGTGAATTTGTTCAAAATTAACATAACTGTTGTTTTATTCACTTTAAAAAAAAAATCTCAAGGGGTTTTTGAATGTGAGGACAGTCGCGATTTTCAAAATGATATACATCACGATAAAATATGAAATCTTTACTATTAGACTAAAAAAATGTTGCGCGTTTTTATGTCATTTTTTTTAATGATTTTTTGATTTTTTTATACCCTTCACACAGTGTAAAAGGGTATATATAGGTTTGTCATTCCGTGTGAAATTTCTACAATTTTCATTTCCGACCCCATAAAGTATATATTTTCTGAAAGCTTATGAATAGGGGAGTCGATTAAGCTCTGTCAGTCTGTCCGTCTGTCCGTCTGACCGTCTGACCGTCTGTCCGTGTGTATGTTGAAATCAACTTTTTGAAGCCCCCCGACATAGGTTGGACCCGGGTAAGGTATTAAAATATCAGAAATATTCGGGAGTAGATCGGTATTGAAAATCAGAAACATCGGTATATAAACAACTGAGATATGAGCAAAAACCCACGACCACCTCGATTTTTTTTCACAAAAACAACATTACAACAACAACATACATACATACAAACGTGTATACTGGTTAGAGAAAACGTGGCATCGAATCCCAGCTGAGCCAAAAAAATTTTTTTTTTAATTTTTTTAAAATTTTTTTTTTAATTTTTTTTTAAATTTTTTTTTTTATTTTTTTTTTATTTAATATATTATTTATACTTAGGGTATAAGTAATAATTATTTTGACCACAGCGGCAAAGCATTTCATTAACATAGTGATGTCTTATAGATTTTCACTGAATTTTAAATTTCGAATTAACGTATCGCAGAATAATCCAACCGAATTTTCGTCCTTAGAAGAACCGAACGACTTCTGTAAGTCCCTAATAGTAATGAGTTATTTAGGTTATTAAAATCAAGTACTTATAAGTATAAAAACTTATTTAATTCCCGATTTATAAGCGATCGTAATAAGTACCTTTACGAGTCCCCATTTTTAAGCGAGAGTGGTAAGTTTTTATTCAAGTCCCTATTTGTAATCGAGCGTGGTAAGTACTTAAAATAATGGGTTTAGATGCTAAATTGTAAGTAGTGAAGAACTGTTTTCTAGTACTTTCAACTCATGATTTTGTAATGTGTTATTTTGCTGGGATGTATTATTAATATTTTTATCGTGAGCTGAATGAAAAGCTTTTTACGGTTCCATCTCTAGATTAATAGGTAACAGTTTCAAATGTAAGTAAATATTAGTTGCTCTTTACAATTAATACATTTGTTTATTTTGTTATTTATTCGGTCGGTATTTTATTGCAGTCACACAAAAAGGTTGGTGTCGTTTACATTAAAATTAAATGGCTTGCATCCTGTAACAATTATTACTTTCGATTTAATAATTTACCAGACGTGGTGTAACGGCTAGATTTAAATAATCAAACCGTAACTGAGTTTAAAATACCTAATTTTTAAAAATTTAAATAAAATATTACAACAACAAAAAAAACAAACATTTTTACTATCTTCTTATTAACAAAAATTTTATTTATTAAGCTTAAAATTAAATAACGCTTAAATAAATTTGTATTTATGTAGTGTTGTTGCACAAAAAGTAACGAAAAACAAACAAATAAATAAAATGTTTAAATAGTATCTATTTTACAGGGGACAATAAAAAATAAAGCAGAAAAAAAATTAAAAAAAATATATTTTTATTTTTATTACAAAGCCACCAGAACAACATTCTTTAACTACTGATTTTTTATATTTTGGTCCAGTGTCAGAGTTATATCCAGTTATATGGTAATGGCTGTATGTGTTTTGCATTTCCATACATACACATAAATGCAGAGTATTATTTATTAAATTTCCTTTAAACAACAGCACGAAAAGAAAGTAAGTGTGGCTAAAAATAGTACGTTACAAAACAAACATGTGTATTTGACTTTACATACATACTGGGCCAATTCAAAGTGGTTGCACATCATATTCATATTTGTACTATTTCATATTATTTTATGCATGCATAAAATTTTTGTTAGTAATTTCCATACATGTCATATTTTTAATCATACTGTCTCTCAGAGAGAATTTCTTCGCTTCTCACCTCTCAGAGAGAATATTTTCTACTTTCCTGTATACATAAAATTTTTAACAGCGTCATCTCTTTGTCTTTTTTCTTGTATTAAATACATAATTTGTAAACAAAAGGTGTTCAAAGTCACTAGTCATATTAATATGAATTATATGACATAGTACAATATGAGAGTCTACTTTGAATTGGCCCACTATGTATGTCCATATATAAATACCCTGCAGGAAGCCCGTGGTCAGTGTCTACAAGTCACTACTTTTATCTACTATCTTGGTGAATTTTTGGTGATACATATTTTAAAATTTAAAATAATAAATAGAAAAATGCAAAAATTTGACAGTATAAGTAAATATTTTAGATAATAAACTGTAGTTCACTTTTACATTTCAAAATAATATTTTAATACCTGGTTCCAATGTCGCCATATGGACCCATAGGAACTACCTGGCAAATAGTTCTAACTTCCAACGACAAGCACATATTAAAGGTCTATTGCACATAACACTACATGGGGTATTATTGATCAATAATAGACAGTCAAAAGTGCATCAGTACTGTTTCCTAAAAGATACTCTATTTTGTGTAAGTATGTATTTCTAAGTAAAGAATTTAAATTTATTGTCTGTTCATTAAAAAATCTCATAGGATGTTTGTGGTTCTCTATTCTGGATAGTTGTTGGCTCTGTGAATTGTTTTCTTTTGGTCTTTTGGATATTTAACTGTTGTTTTCGCTTTTATGCTAAACTTTAAAAGCTCTCTGTATGATTTCTAAAACTTCACGTTTATGCACTTTTCCTATGCCTGTTGCAGATGTTGGCGCCTCAACGCGTCCACAATACTCAAGCTGAAAAAAAAAAACATATTAAGAGTATGATTAAAATACAAAACTAGGAGTAAATCAGTGAAACTGTAAAATGAAAAGTCTTTGCACGGTAATAAATACGAGGGTACCATACGCATTTTACAGTTTCACAAAATATGAGTTGATGCCCAGGCGCAAATATGTACGTGGGTTGTGTCTAATATATTTTGGGTTGCAATCTGGAAACTACAGTAAAGTGTGACATTTTTGAAAACATACGTACTTAGAACGTTTTGACGTACGAATCGCCAATCGTGCTGTTTACAGTAACTTAAAAATTGAACTTAAGACAAAATAAAAATGGTTCACATTAAAATTTAATTAAAAAATTCATGTTGGCTGAAAAATTAAATTAAATCGTGAAAATATTCATGCGTTAATTTTTTACAAATTCCAAAGTGGATCAAATCATCAACAATGCATCGATTAACTGAATTCTGAATTTTTAACGATGAAGCTCAATCAAGGACCAGGGGCCGAATTACGGCATTCGTGATCGATTGAGCTTTCGTATCGAATAAAATTTCGTCACGTATCGAAAGGTATGATTACAGCATTCGATTAGTTACGTATCGAAATTAATATAAAAATGTAAAAGATTTTTTCTGTTGTAATAGAATAAAAATATGTACATATGTATATGTTTCTGTTCAGAATAAGAACAAGCAAAGAAAATATAAAAACTTAGCGGTAACAATAATTTTTTAAACAATACATAATTTATTTCAATATAAAAAATGAGTGCTTTGTTGCTTTTGTGTTTATCCTCTTCCGATTCCGAAGTGGAAGATAATACCATTCATATAAGGAAAAACATTCGGGACAAAAGTGATCCTTTGTCTTTGCCAACTACAGCGTAAGTTTAAAGCATTCATGTAGTTACAATACAGCTTATCCAATTTTTTTTAGGTTTATAAAGCGTTTTAGACTTAATAAAGAGGCATTTAACTATATTTTGTCAGAGATAAAATTTGAGGGACATATGTCAACAGCGATGCCTCCAAAGTTGCAATTGGCAGCCACTTTGTCGCTTCTAGCCAGTGGAGGATTTCAACATACAGTAGGAAATGATTACTTGGTGGGAATGTGTCAAAGCGCTGTAAGCAAAACCATTAATAAGGTTGTTAATGAAATGGAAACTAAGCTATGTCCAAAATTTATAAACTTTTTACCCGATCAGTCATCTGAATGCATGGAGTTCTTCGTAGAAAAATATAAACTTCCAGGCGGTAATTATTTTTAACTAGTGCTTTACCTTTTGACATGTCTGTGATTTTCAGTTGTAGGATGTATTGACGGCACACATTTTGGACTGCAAAAGCCAAAATCAGATGAAAATATGTTTTATAACAGAAAAGGATTTCATAGCCTTAACTCTATGATAGTAAGTTTACCGTAAAAAGCAAAAAAAATATTTACATACATATACATATGTAAAATTTTGTGCCATATTTATTTTAAGATTTGTGATCATAAATATAGAATTTTAGCAATAAATTCTCAATATGGTGGAGCATCTCACGACTCTTTCGTTTGGAAGCATTCCGAAGAAAGAAAGTTATTTGAGGACTTGTACAATAACAATAAGTTAAAGAATGCTTGGCTTTTAGGTAATTTTCTAAAATTCAATACATACATCCATGACTTTTTTAAACAATCCTAAAATTTCAGGTGACTCGGGTTACCCTCTTGAGCCATGGTGTTTAACACCATATAGAAACCCTGAAGAGGACTCTTTAGAATCTAATTTTAATGATGTCCATTCCAAAGGCCGTTGCATTGTTGAGAGAACCATTGGAATTCTTAAAGGTCGGTGGAAAATTCTTAGCAATGACAAAAGAAGTCGGTATAGTCCAGAAAAAGTGGCGAATTTTGGGAACGCATTGCACAATTTGTGCATTTATTTTAAAGTTCCATTGTATACACAACGCTGCGCTCCTAACACCATTTCTATAAACGTAGATATTGGAAGTGAAACTCACCTAACAAGAATTGGCCAAAAAATAAGAGACCAAATAAAACTTTCACTAGGAGGAAGAAATTAAAAATTTTTCTTTTAGTTGTTTTTAATATGAAAAATATTTTTATTATGAAATTATAATAAAACAAAAATCAATGAATGCAATTAATAACAAAAAAAAACTTCAAACATAAAAAATATGTGTTTTTCTTAAATATTCTAATCAATAGGTATGTAGGTAATTCATTAAAAAAAATATCAAGTGTTTATGTACATAACATTAAAAATAGACTATTTATACATTATTTTTAAGCATTTCCAATTCCAGTGTTTTTATTTGCAGGTCTACTTTTTTTATAGCCATGTTAGCGGTATGTTCCTCTTCTTTTATTTTCAGAGATCTTTCCTTCAAGCTTACCATACGTTCTTTTAGTTGTAGAGACCTTTCCTTTAGACTTAATATATGGTCATGTTTGGTAATTTGGTCGCGTTGATACACTTCGGTAGTCTGAATATGAGACTTTATAATTGTTGTCTTAGAATCAACTTTTTTGTTATATTGTCTAGGCATCTCCTTCTCTGTAATTTCATTTATGTCATCATCACTACTTTTTTCATTTTCTAAAATTGACTGCAAACTTCTATCAATATCGTCTACTTCATTTATTTTCGTAGTTTTTGGTTTTCCAAAACTAGTTACCGACGAAAGACCTTCTACAGCAACATCTATTCCACTAGCCTGAACAATTTGTTCTTCTACAGAGGTTAGAATCATTTCCTCAAAAGGTCCACCACCGGTTTTTCTTTTAGAGGTCTTATTAAAAGACAATTTTTTTTTGGCGTTAAATTTTTGATCAGCAAACACCTTAAAATATTAAAATTAGTAAAGAAACTTAAAAAAGAACATCTCCATACTTTTCGCCATGACTTTAAGTCCTTAATTGGTGGTCCACAAGAATTTAGCGTTACCGTTAACTCCTCCCATAGTCTTTTTGACGTAGCCTTTCCTTGGCCACAATTGGGAATTATATTTTTGGCCAAATTCGAATGCTCGAGCATAAATTCAGCCATATATTCTTTTTGCTTCATATTTATTTTATTAAGATTTGTCCTAAACATATAAATACATTTAAATTAAGTCTTTTCTAAAAAGTTAAAAAAACTTAAATTTTTATGTCTTTTTACACAGGAAACGTATGAACAATTGGTTTTTCGATCGTTATTTAACTAACGATGAACTTTTCGAACGATTGCACTCGATAGGGTACTCGTTATCGTATGCTATCATCTCAAATTTCGATAGCTATTACTCAATATCGTAAGCTGTAATCTAAAAAACAAAAGTAACGAGCAATTTTACTCGATCACGTATGCCGTAATTCGGCCCCAGTGTTTATTGATGGTAAACTTAATTCAATCTAGGTCATAGTTCGCTCAACCACAAATTTTGTGAAGGTCGTCAAAAATTAGTTGTTAATCTGAAAAAAATTGATGATGAGCGTGAAATGATAGTACAATAAGTGGGACCAGCATACATTCAATATTGCATGATTTGCCTACAAAAAAGATTTTTTTCACATTGGAACCCACATAACTTGACAATCACTTAATAAAAGGCTCGTGTTAATCGATCGCAAGAAATGCCAAGACATGTGTATGACATCGTGTCAGAGGACTAATCGTGGATCTACGCATATGAACAGCAGTTTTTCTAGACAAGTAAAACCCTTTAAATGTCATTCAAAATGCTTTCAAAATGCATGTTTTGGAGTGAAAATGGAAAAAAAAGTAAAAAATTAGATCACACGTTTATTTTTGATGATTTTTTTATGATTTGTATAAAATGAAACCCTTGTATATAGGAACCGTTGGGCTTTTTTTTAAAGACTATGAGTCTTAAATATTATTAATTATTAATAAAATATTTAGATTAATTTGGCTAATCCAATTTTAATTTATTATTTAATTTCTGGCATTTAAGTAAACTGTTATCAAATACATCGTATTTAAAATTTTTGTCAATGGAGATACAGTTATACGATACAGTGTAGCCTATATTTAATATTATTAATTATTATTTATTAATATTATTAATTATTAATCGACTAATATTTTGGAGGTAACTACTACAATAAATGATGGTTTTATAAATAATATGCAAACTGATGCTATCTACACAGATTTTAGTAAAGCTTTTGATAAGGTAAACCATGATCTCTTGCTTAACAAATTGTCATTAATGGGATTTACGGATATGACAATAAAATGGTTAAGATCATACTTGTCTTTAAGAACTCAACAAGTTAAGTATTGAAGTGCTACGTCTAATGCTATCAAAGTTCCTTCTGGTGTTCCGCAAGGTAGCCACCTTGGTCCTATTTTATTTACCTTATTCATAAACGATCTACCTTCAGTTATTCAGCACTCTAAAGTTTTGATGTATGCCGATGATGTCAAAATTTTTCGTTCTTCTAATAATCCCGAAGATCAACTTTTCCTTCAATCAGATATTGGCAAATTGGTAAATTGGTGTGAAATCAACTTAATGGAGCTGAATATAAAAAAATGTAAGCATATGTCCTTGTTCAGAATTAAGAAATTGGATTTATTTTATTGCATAAATGAGTGTAAACTTGATAAAGTTCTGAATTTTCTTGATCTTGGTATTTTGCTTAATCACCAATTAAATTTTCGTGACCATATTTCTTTAATTGTTAACAAAGCAAATGGTGTACTTGGATTTATGAAGAGGTGGTGCAAGGAATTTCTAGATCCTTATATTACGAAACAATTATGTTCATCGTTAGTTCGACCTACTCTTGAATATGGATCGATTATTTGGGATCCTTGCTATAATATTCATATTGATAGTATCGAGTCTGTACAAAAGAAGTTTTTAATATTTTGTCTTCGTGGCCTTGGATGGAATTCGTTTTTACTACCTTCATACGAAAGCAGACTCTGTCTTATAAAATTACCAACTTTTAAAAGTCGTCGTTCAATGCAGAGTTTTTCTTTTGTGCTGGGCCTAATTCAAGGCGATATCGACTCAGAATTCCTGCTAAGTAAAATATCTTTTAATGTTCCAACCAGACCAACTCGAAATTTCCGTTTTATTAACTTAAAATACTATAGAACCAACTATGCTAATAATGATCCTCTTCGTCGTATATGTGAAAACTTTAATAATTATTATCACCTTATTGGCCTCAATGAAAGTAAAGAAATTGTTAAAAGAACTATCATTTTATATTTAAATCGTTGAATTATTATAGAATATTATTTTATATATAACCTTAATTTTGTTTTGTTATTTTACATACTTTAGTCTGTAAGGATTATTATCCATAGACAATAAATTAAATAAATAAATAAATTATTATTAATTAATTTACATATTGTTATACAGTCGAGAGTTTGGAAATTTTTCTTTTTTTAAACCATAAGATGAGTCATAATATTTGTAAAATTTCATAACACATTTATCATAGTTTTATCCTTACAGGTTTAGGAACAAACTATCAAACAAACTCATAGACGCGTAAATATAGGGAAAAACACGTTTGAAGAAGAAACATATTGCTCAGCTCTCTTCATATTTCGCAGCTTTCGATAAAGTCGATTTAAATCAAGGTAAATTTAGATGTAAATATTTAAAAGATCTTACCAGACTTTTTAATTGGGTAGTAGATCAAGTCTAGGGAGGAAAATTTGTTGATTTGTTGAAATGATCCCTATAGACTATTGAAACTGGGGGCTCACAAAGTGTACATTTAAACCTAATTTAGGTTGAGTATTAACATTTGAAAACGATATGGCCGATTTAAGTGTTCACAAAAACTTTCAAAAAGCGTCATATTTTTTAGTTAGTAAAATGGCTAAGGATATGAATCATTGCATCTTTGTGTAAAGACAATAATAATAATAAAAAAATAATAAAAATCTTAACGACTTTTGGCATATTTTCACATACATTAAGGCCATTCAGTATTACTTGCAATATTGCAAATTAAAAATATTTACATATGTATGTAAGCCTGTGGGCAAATTACAGTATTTGAACGTGATCGAAATTTGAAAATTTTTATTACATTATCTATACCTAAAGCACAGCGAACTCAATCGTTCGAGTAAAATTTCGATCGTGATCGAATGCCATAATTTGGCCCCTGATGTTAACAATTGTATATTATTTTAGTTAATTTATAAACAAAAACTATGCTTTATGGTTGATACTGTACCTGTTTTCCAATCAGATTTTCAAATCTTGGCTTTATGAAGTTCCAGGCACCCATGTTGCGATGCTCCTCTTGAGCCCAAACGAACTCTTTAAAATATTCAAATAATATTTTCTAATTAATAAGCGCATCAATACAAAAGCATTCCTAATACCTACTTGTTGCATTTTCATATTTAGCAATCTCCTGTTGTAGTTCATAAGCGGGAAATGGACATAAAGATTCTACACGAATTATGGCAGTATCCTGAGCATTTTGTAAATGTCTTTCGTCTACTAAGCTATAGTAATGTTTTCCCGAACACAAGAGGACACGTTTAACTGAGTTCTGATTTACGGTGTTGTCACCTAAAATGTTTAAGAAAAAAGTCCCTGGAGCGAAATCTGTATGTACTGAAGTGGCAGCCGACAGACGTAAAAGTACTTTGGGAGCAACCACAATCAAAGGTTTACGGAAATTACGAATTTGCTGGCGACGCAAGGCATGAAAATATTGAGCAGGGGTTGTAGGATTAACAATTTGTACATTAATATTATCACTATCGGCAGCACATTCCTTGGAATCACACAACTGTAAGAAGCGCTCAATGCGACAAGAACTATGCTCCGAGGCAGCACCATCATAACCGTGTGGCAATAATAATACTAAACCATTTAAATCCATCCATTTTGCTAAAAAAAAATAAAAAATATGAAAGAAAACCAATATTGCACTGAAAAATATTTTGGTCATACACAAACAACTCACTTTCTCCCGAAATAATAAAATTGTCTATTATAATCTGTGCTCCATTAGCAAAATCACCAAACTGAGCTTCCCATATTATCAAATTGTTGGGGTTATCTATGGCCATGCCATATTCATAAGCCAGTACAGCCTCTTCGGATAATATGCTATGAGCTACTTCCAGTTTTCCATCATGACCACCTTTCAGTTCATTCAAGGGTATAAACATTTCATTTGTATCCTGATCAACCAACATGACGTGACGATGGGAGAACGTGCCACGTCCTACATCTTCACCACTTATGCGTACATTGTAGCCCTGATACATAAGACTGCCTACTGCTAAAGCTTCTGCCGTTGACCAATCAATTTTTTCGCCAGCATTCAGTTTTTTAATTCTAGCCTCAATATGGGTCTTCTTCAAATGTGGATGAACTTTCTGTTCAAGCATATGAAAAATAAATAAAAAGAAAGAATAACTGCCTGTTCAACGATGTCGAAAGAAAACCCAAGCGAAATTTCATTCGTACAAATACGTTGAAAACAAAAACAAATTTTTAGTTATTGTTGTTGTTTTCAATACATTTGTACGAATGAAATTTCGCTTGGGTTTTCTTTCGACATCGTTGAACAGGCAGTAAATGTAGTGTTTTTCATCAGCATTTACCAATACTTTATTTTGATTGTCTCTTATAAACTTAATTTTCTTATGGTTTTATTACATTGTTGTTTTAAAGATTTTTTGTATTTATTATTTTTACTTACGAAGCCTTCAGGATATTTTACACTCTGCTGTCCAATGTAATTGAGTAAACCATAATCAAGACCAGTATCCCAGTAGGTTATATTTTCCGATGCCGTCGAAATGTGTTGCCATTGTTTTTTAAAGTATGATGAATCAGGTTTATATTGAGGAGCCAATAAAAGTTCTTTACTTAGATATTCCATATAGTCGTTGTGAATTTTTTGCGTCTCTTCGGAGGAGAGCACTAATTGCGAGTTAAGTTTTTCAGCGTATAAATCGGGAACGGTTCTAGAATAGTTAACACAAATGAATTGTAAATTTTAATTTCTTTTACAGGAATGAAAAATCAAGATTTCGTTTAACATTGTCGAATCCTAATTGAATTAGCATAGGCCTTGACGAAAAAATGGCAAAACCATTTTTTGTATGTACATGATTTTGCTTTTGCATATGTTTTGCTCTTGTTCAAGCAGTGTATTCAAAACTAATCATAGTCGAATTTTTAATAATAATTTTGGTTAACTTTTAAGGAAGTTATAAAGTTATTTTTAAAAATCAAGGCACATTCATATTCATTATTCCTCCTTAAACTTTGTCCATAGAGAAATTATATTAATTTCAGATAACAATAATAATAGAACAAAGCCTTTGTCAGTTATTTACGTTTTAAATTTCGAATTTATTGAAAAGTTCACTGCGCGGTATAAATTTTCGTACGTTTTAATCTATCACTCCTTTCCTAATTCATAGATTTTGGCAATTTTCTGGGAAAAATATTTTTTACTCAGGAAATATATATTCAAAGTCTCATGACTCTACATTAATGTATTTGGGCACAATTCCATTTGTTGAATTTGTTGAATTTCTATTTCACCTATCAAATGACAATTCATAATTCAACATGTTCATATTCTTCTATATTCGTAATAAAATTGTTACAATTTAATTAAATTTGAATTATAAAATTAAATGAAAGAATAAATGAACTTAAGCCAAAATAAAAAATTGTTCACATTGAAAATTTAATTATTTTGTTATAACATAAGATATTTCAACTTTATCCATATAGAAATTGTATGAACTTAAGGTAAAGCGTTATATGGGAGGTAGGCGGTAAAGTGGGCGTGTCACCTAAATTTTCTGCCATAACAATGACATTGATCAGAAGGATATCTTTAGCAAATTTCATCAACATACCTCTAATTGTGTCGGTTTTATGAGCATTAAAATTTCATTAACAGTAGATTACGTGAAAAGTGGGCGTTAAAGTAGGCGTGTCAATATAGTTTTTACTAATAAATTCAACTTAGATATTTCAGTCCTTTATTTTTCCTTAAACTTTGTCCATAGAGAAATCATATTAATTTAAGATAAACCGTTATATGGAGGTGGTCGTAAAGGTGGGCGTATCACATTTATTTTCCGTTAGAACAAAGCGTTTGACCAAAAGCAATGGTTGTAAAATCATACATCTAATTTTGTCAGTTATTTAGGTTTTAAATTTCGAATTTACTGAAAAGTTCACAGCGCGGTATAAATTTTCGTACGTTTTGATCCTTTCCTAATTCATAGTTTTTGGCAATTTTCTTGGAAAAATATTTTTTGCTCAGGAAATATATATTCAAAGTCTCATTACTCTGCATTAATGTGTTTGAACACAATTCCATTTTATTTGATGTTGGAAGGACACGGTTTTTTGACCTGCTACATAATAAAAAAATAAATGTGACAGACCCACCTCCCATATAACGCTTTATCTCAAATTCATATAATTTTTCTATTAATAAAGATTTTGGAATAATAAAGGACTATATTGAAATATCTGAGTTGTATTTATTAGCAGAAACTTTATTGACACGCCTACTTTAAAACAAAAAAGTTTTTTTAAGAAGTTTTTTATAGTTTTTTGTTATATTTGAGTTCTCATTTTGTTAATGAGAATTTAAAAATAAAACTTATAACATTTTACATTTTTTCAAGAATTTGGGTAAAAAGGTCTACTGACGATCTGGTAAAGCACCAGTGAAATGCGTATAGACCAGCTTAAACCTAACAACCATATAAAAAAAAATATTTTATAAATAAGTAAAAGAAAACATTTCCAATGCAAGATCAAACTGTAATTTAAATGAATAAAACACTAATAAAGAAATGACATTTAAAGATTTAGGTCTTCAAGTTTAAAACTTGCTTTAAATGATGTGATATACTCGGCCAGTGAATGATGGATTTAATTTGTAATCTATTCTTCCGTTAATATACATACATAAATGAGAAATATTGTTAAGAATTATGCAATATTACTTACTTGCGATTATTTATAATGGCATACACAAGAGGATTCGTAAAATTGGGATCATCCAACTCATTGTGACCCCAACGACGAAAGCAATTCATATCAATGAAAATGTCCTTACGGAATTGACGCTGATATTCAAAGGCTAATTTTGTGATCAACGCAACCATTTCAGGATCATCACCATTAACATGAAACACAGGGGCCTGAATACTTTTAGCTAAGTCCGAGGTATAATCCGTGGAACGACCTCTGTCACCGGGAGTAGTAAAACCAACTTGATTATTGACAATCAAATGAACACTGCCACCGATTTCAAAATGCGGTACATAGGCCATATTCAAACATTCCTGATTGATACCTTGACCAGCAAAAGCAGCATCACCATGAAGTATAACATTCAAAACAGAGGAGGCAAAAGGTTTTTCAGCTGCATCACTAAAAGCACCATCTTTTAAAGTTTGCTGTTTTGAGCGAGTTTTGCCCATGGCAACGGGGTTAGCAGCCTAATAAAAATGTATGTATACATGAATAATTGTTATGTAAACTATACCTTTCTTTAACTTACCTCTAAATGTGAGGGGTTTCTCACCATACTCAAATGTATTGTTTTATCCATCACATTTAAGTCCTCCGAAATATCTATACATTTTTAAACAATTGCAATATTTCATAACTATTCATTTACTTTAAGTAGCAAACTATAACATAAATCATAGTTAATTTATAACATTTAAATACTTACGAAAATGACTAACTACATCTGACATGGCTTGGCAATCCTCTGGAAACTCAGATTCTCCACTCAGTTTGTGAAAAACTTTTGCTGGTCTCATATTAAATAGTATAGTTTGTAATTCAGTACGTCCACGATGTGGCATGGCCACAACAATTTGTTTGAGATCATCTAAAAAAATCAAGAAAAAAATAAACAAAAACTAATACGAGTACATATTATACTGATGCATGCATCCTTTTACATTGTGAAGGAAGCAGCAATAAAGGAAGAGAAAGTTTTATTAGAAAATTTGAAACAAATGAACGGACGAGTACTTGTATGAATAGTAATTTCATTTCGTTTGTTACTCCTAGTTAAGCTATAGATATATGAGAGTAGTTTTTGACAACTGATTAATGGTTGATGCCATAACCTTGATTTTTGGTTTTAAATAACAAAATTTAATTATGAATGCACACGCTTATATTCATATTTATTTATGTAGGTTGGTGAAGAATGGTTACCTATGTAGTGACAAGAGCTAATGCTATTTTATTGTACGTACACCGATATAACACTTTTTGATGATACTTCAAATAATACATAACAAAAAATGGCATTACAAACTTTTTTATTTATTATAATTTAAATACTATTACTTAAATCTGGAATTATAAAAGTTCTTGTTATACGACAAGTTTTAGTAATTATGGAATATAAATTAGAGATAACTATTTTATGCAATATAAAAACAGTTTTTGTTACAAAGTGTGTTAATATATATTTTCAAAAGATTTACGTTTTTTTCTATTTAGTTGAGAGATCGATGGTTCAACTTTTTCAAAAACCGGGTTTCGGATAATCTGAATATATTGTTATTAAAAAAACGGTTTTCGGTCAAGCATTTAAAAAATAACCTGTTAACCGGTTTTATTCGAATAAACAATAACACAAAAATCAAATTATTTATTGAAATAAAGAATTTATTTAAATAAAATCAAAACAACTCACAAAGTTAAAGAACGAACAAAATATACTGCAGTCATGACAGAAATTTTTAAGAATTTGTACTTAAAAATATTATAGGAACATATTTCTACAAAGATATGCATATAAACATATGAACTTTTATTAAAAAATATATGTATATGTAGTTAACAACTTAACACATGTGTTACCACATTATTCAATAAAATAATTTTTAAGAAAAAAAAAAAAATGCAGTTCAAATGGTTTGAAGTATGTTAACCTATTTTTATCTTTTGTATTTATAAAACTTCACATTGAAAATGACCTTTCACTTAGCATACATGCATATAAAGTACAAAGCCACCTTTTAACATTTGAATTTTTACATAGTTAGCCATTATACTTGTCCAGCCCTTTCCACCCATATTAATGATATTAAGGAAAAAAAAATTATCCACCATTTTGTTTCGGACGCCATCTCTGATTTTACACTTTTTCAGAGTTTACTGAATTCTACTGGTGAAGCGCTTTCACTTTATAGCAACATTAAGGGGCTTGAAGGCTTTTATTTTTAAATACTTTAATTGACCTACACATTAATATATTATCTGCCTTTTTGTAGTGGCGGCGATCGTGGATTTTAAATATTTTATTAGTGTATTATATTTTGTTATGCAAGATATTTCATCTGCTACTCATATTGAGTTTTTTATGCCCACTACCAAAAAAAATGGTGGGCTATAATCATTTTATTATTCCGTTTGTAACACATCGAAATATTCATATTAGACCTCATAAAGTATATATATTCTGAATCGGAGTTTCATTTTATGACGATCTAGCTATGTCCGTCCGTCTGTTGAAAGCACGATAGAGGTCGGACCGAAAAAGCTAGGGGGCTCAAATTTTGCCAGAATATTTTTTACACACAAGGTTTGTTTGGTATTAGGAATATTAGGAAGAGAGTTATAGCTCGTAATGCAAGAGTAGGTCAAAAAACCCATGTCCTTCTAACATCGAATAAAATGCGATTTTGAAATTTTGCAAAAATTGCTTTTTGGTCAAAGGCATCGTTCTAACGGAAAATAAGTGTGACACGCCCACCTCCCATATAACGTTTTATCTCCAATTCATATAATTTCTCTATAAATAAAGATTTTGGATTAATAAAGGACTATATTGAAATATATGTATTGTATTCATTAGCAGAAACCACTTTGACACGCCTACTATTACGCCCACTTTTAACGTTATCTACTGTTAATGAAATATAAATGCTTATAAAACCAAAAATTAGAAGTATGATGACGAAATTTCATACATGTGGCTTTCTAGTCAAAGTCATTATTTTGACAGAAAATGAATGTGACACGCCCACTTTAACGCCTACGTCCCTATAACGCTTTTTCTTAAATTCATATAATTTCTCAATGGATAAAGTTTTTGGCAGAATAAAGAACCAAAGTATTATTTATTAGCAGAAACTATATGGACACGCCTACTTTAACGCCCATTTTCATTGAAAGACTAAATTTTCGAAAACATTTTACTAGCATATCGAAGTTATACAAAGAAAGTGATACATATTTTAGTATGAAGATATTATTCCATACCAATTACAGTTAATAACAAAATAACAAATTTTGTGCTATAGTTAAAAGTATACAAAATTGGTGGTGGGTATAAAAGATTCGACACAGCTGAATATAGTTTTCTTTCTTGTTACTTATGTACTTGTAGAAATTTCGTTCTTCTCTTTTGTGTTTATTCCAAAAAAAGTATTTTTTTATAATTTATCTTTAATTAATTATGTTACAACTACTACTTAAGAGCATAAAAATATATGAAAATTACAAAAATTGTTTAACTCTGAAGTTATTTATTAATACATATAATAATAAAGATACTTAATATCTTTAAAACGATAAAAAAGTAGGAAAAAAAAGAAACAATTTACCAAAATAATTCGAGATATGCTCCCATAATTTTTCAACGAAAACTTTACCTTGTACACTATTGCGCAGTAGTTGCCAAAAGAAGGCCAATATACTTTCGGCACCTTCACCACCGTAGCGCTTGACAGTGGGAAATTTTGTTGCCATAAAATTATCCCAAGCTTGTGACTTAATTAGTAGTTCAACAATCTCTTTACGATCACAATCACTGAGATATTGCTGTGACTGGGCATTCAGTTGTTCAAAACGCAATGCCAACCACTCCCGTTCCTCGAGGTTCTACAAATGAAAAGGTATGAAAAGAAAGTAATAAACTAAAAGATAATATATTAATTTATTCAATTAGCTTTCAATATGTGTATGTAAATATTTTTAAAAGTATAAGTTTTTTCAGTTAAACTTACCTCAACATATCCAAATTCAGCACTTACTAGTTTGCCACAATAAATTTCTTTTAATATTGTTTCCAATTCGCCTACTGTTGTTGTAGTTTTAGCGGCAACACCTGGATCATTAAGCAGACCCCGTGGCTGGACGTTGTCTTGCTTTTGAAGTCCATAAAATAAAGGATTTAATTCATCTAAGGAACTGTAAATAAATATTAACACAACTTGCAAACAGTTTTATTTATTTTTTCCTTTTATTAAGCATATGTATAACCCTGCTGTACTAGGTTTTTAATATTGATAAAAAATGTAGAGAAAAGTATGTATGTCTTTTACACAGAAACAATTATTGCTTAAAATTTTAAAATTAATTGCATAATTGATTTATTTCAAAATTTAAATCTTATTAATGATATTAATTTTTTTCAAAAAACCTAGAAATATTTGTCAGTTGAAAAAATTTATTTTTTGGATTTTCAAGGAAAAGTTGAATAAAATTTTGGTTAAGGAGGTGAATATTAAAAAAAGTAGCGGATGTTCAGCAGATCAAAGTTTTATTAAGAATATACAGTCGTCGGCAAAATTATTTGACAAGAAAAAACTTTTAAACCTTAAAAATGCTTTATTGAAATTTAATCTTCTTTTTCGATGAATGAGCTTTCATCAGTTCAAAGAACTTTTTTCCATAACTCTATTGACTTTTTGACATGTGTATTATATTGCAAAATCTAAACGCTTGAGTCTGTTTTGTTTTGATTAGTTAACTCAGCCGTTTTCCTCATATTTTTATACCCTTCACACAGTGAAAAAGGGTATATATAGGTTTGTCATTCCGTGTGAAATTTCTACAATTTTCATTTCCGACCCCATAAAGTATATATTTTCTGAAAGGGAGTCGATTAAGCTCTGTCAGTCTGTCCGTCTGACCGTCTGTCCGTGTGTATGTTGAAATCAACTTTTTGAAGCCCCCCGACATCGCTTGGACCCGGGTGAGGTATTAAAATATCAGAAATATTCGGGAGTAGATCGGTATTGAAAATCAGAAACATCGGTTCATAAACAACTGAGATATGAGCAAAAACGACCACCTCGATTTTTTTTTCACAAAAACAACATTACAACAACAACATACATACATACAAACGTGTATACTGGTTAGAGAAAACGTGGCATCGAATCCCAGCTGAGCCCAAAAAATTTTTTTTTTCAATTTTTAAAAAAATTTTTTTTTAATTTTTTTTTTTATTTTTTATTTAATATATTATTTATATTTTTATTATTTTTATACCCTTCACACAGTGAAAAAGGGTATATATAGGTTTGTCATTCCGTGTGAAATTTCTACAATTTTCATTTCCGACCCCATAAAGTATATATTTTCTGAAAGCTTATGAATAGAGGAGTCGATTAAGCCCTGACCGTCTGTCCGTCTGTCCGTCTGACCGTCTGTCCGTGTGTATGTTGAAATCAACTTTTTGAAGCCCCCCGACATAGGTTGGACCCGGGTAAGGTATTAAAATATCAGAAATATTCGGGAGTAGATCGGTATTGAAAATCAGAAACATAGGTACATAAACAACTGAGATATGAGCAAAAACCCACGACCACCTCGATTTTCTTTTCATAAAAACAACATTACAACAACAACATACATACATACAAACGTGTATACTGGTTAGAGAAAACGTGGCATCGAATCCCAGCTGAGGCAACAAAATTTTTTTTAAATTTTTTTAAAATTTTTTTTTAATTTTTTTTTTATTTTTTTTTTATTTTTTATTTAATATATTATATATATTTTTATTATTATTTTTTTTTATTTTTTTTTTTAAATTTTTTTTTTATTTTTTTTTTGTTTTATATATATTATATATGTATATAATAATTTTTTTGTTTTAATTTTTTTTTTAAATTTTTTTTTTTTAAATTTTTTTTTTATTTTTTATTTTTTTTTTGTTTTTTTTAACATACATACGTGAATTTACTGTTATTGCATGACTACACGTTGTGAAGGGTATATAAGATTCGGCACGGCCGAATATAGCGCTTTTACTTGTTTTTTTAATTTTTTTGTTTTAATTTTGTTTTATTTTTTTTTTGTTTTATATATATTATATATATAATAATTTTTTTTTTAATTTTTTTTTTAAATTTTTTTTTAAATTTTTTTTTTAATTTTTTTCTTAATTTTTTTTTTGTATTTTTTGTTTGTTTTTTTTAACATACATACGTGAACTTATAATTTTACAATGGGATGTTTTTATATATGTATGTTTTTATATGTATGTACGTATTTCATATGGGATGAATGGTGACACAAACTACTGTTATTGCATGACTACACGTTGTGAAGGGTATATAAGATTCGGCACGGCCGAATATAGCGCTCTTACTTGTTTTATTTTTTTTTTTAAATTTTTTTTTAATTTTTTTTTATTTTTTTTTTAAATTTTTTTAAATTTTTTTTTATTTTTTTTTTATTTTTTATTTAATATATAATTTATATTTATATTATTTTTTTTTTTAATTTTTTTTTTATTTTTGCTTGTTTTATATTTATTATATATGTATATAAATATTATTTTTTTTTAATTTTTTAAAAAAATTTTTTTTTAAATTTTTTTTTTATTTTTTTTTAACATACGTAAATTTATAATTTTACAATGGGATGTTTTTATATATGTATGTATGTTTTTTATATGTATGTACGTTTTTCATATGGGATGAATGGTGACACAAACTACTGTTATTGCATGACTACACGTTGTGAAGGGTATATAAGATTCGGCACGGCCGAATATAGCGCTCTTACTTGTTAAATCACTGATGAATCAAAATTATAAGTAAAGACAGAAAAATTAATAATAATTAGTTGACCTTCAATTGCAAGTTCACGCAAGAAAACTGATATGAAGTGCATGTCAAAATACTTATGCCGAAGCGAAAGTCTTTGTCTATTAAGATTCTTATCAGCAGTTTGAGAGTGCACAAAACAATGGATAAAATGTTATACATAAATATTGTTGTTGATGTGCACTTTGTTTTGAGCAAAGCTGAGGTAACGGTATCTTGAACGAAAAAAATACCAATAGACAAGAGAATAATTTGTCAAAGTAATTGTTCCGACGTCTGTATATAGCTTTGTTCCTAATTTATATATATAAAAGTGAAACTCTGTCTGTCGGTGTGTGTGTTAGCTATAGACTCCGAAACCATAAAGCCGATTGGACTCAAACTTTGGCAAGTTGTTGTACACATTCCAGGAAGTGTTTATGGGTGGTAAAAGTAGGCGGGGTTACGTCCATAAAAAATAAGTTATAATTTTTAGCTACTTGCACTTGACTTATTTTTCTGAAACTTTGCACACATATTTAACTCTCATGATTATACAATTTCGTGATTAGAAAAGTAGCCAGCGACACGCCCACACAAAATAAGTTATCATTTTTAGCTACTTGCACTGGACCGATTTTTCTGCAACTTTGCACACATATTGAGCTGTCATGACTACAATTTCGTGATTAGAAAAAATATCAGTGTCACGCCCAAAAAATTTTTATCATTTTCTGCTACTTGAACTTCACTGATTTTTCTGAAACTTTGCACACATATTGAGCGCTCATGACTATAAAGTGGGCAGTGCCACGCCCATAAAAAAGTTATAATTTTTAGCTTCTTGTACTTGATCGATTTTTCTGAAACTGCACACATTTTGAGCTGTCATGACTATTTAATTTCGTAATTAAAAAGTGGGCAGTGCCACCCCTATTAAAAATAAGTTATTATTTATAGCTATTTCGATGCATTCCAATGGTTTCCACCGATTTGCCTTTCAACTTCAAGCTACTACAGTTTGTTCATTTTTACATCAAACGGAAAAACAAAAAATATTGTATACCCACTTGCATTACATTATAAATTAATAAAATATTTTATTTTTAATATATTCAATTAAAATTCAGAATGCATTTTTATAAATAAAGGGGCTAGTACAATGTATAACTTGAACTTAACTGCAGATGTGACTAAAGTATTTTTCCGTATAGTCCGATGCATTGTGTTGGATTCTCACCTTAGTTGGTAAGTAATTATTTAACGGTCAAATTTATTTTTATCTCGGTCGATAATGTACCCCCTCTACTTTTGAAAATTTGACGTTTGGTTATGTTGCTTAATATTTTATATTGTATATAATCCTATGCTCTCTTTTTATACCCTTCACCTGTGGTGCACAACGGTAGCTTTGTCATTCCGTTTGTAATTTCTACAATTTTCATTTTCGACCCCATAAAGTATATATTTTCTGAAAGCTTATGAATAGAGGAGTCGATTAAGCCCTGACCGTCTGTCCGTCTGCCCGTGTGTTAGTTGAAATCAACTTTTAGAAGCAACTATATGTTCCTCAGATCTGTATATGGTATCAATATATTGGAAATATCCAGGAATGATCCGCTATTGAAATTCAGCACAATCGCCCCATAACTTTCTGAGATATGAGCAAAAAACCACGACCACCTCGTTTTTTTACACAATTACAACAACAACATACATACATACATGTAAAAAACATACCAAAAAAAAAAAAATTACAAAAAAAAATATATCAAAAATAAAAAAAATAATAAAAAAAATTACAAAAAATAAATTTAAAAAAAAAATTGAAAAAAAATTTTAAAAAAATATAAAAAAAAATAATAAAATATAAATAATATAATCAATAAAATAAAAAAAAAAAATTTTTTGGCTCAGCTGGGATTCGATGCCACATTTATTCTAACCAGTATATACATATGAACGTATTTTATATGAGATGAATGGTGATACAAACAATTGTTATTGCATGACTACACGTTGTGAAGGGTATATAAGATTCGGCACGGCCGAATATAGCACTGTTACTTGTTATACTTATAATGAGCAAAATGCAAATAAAAATCTGTACAATTTTTTTATAAATAATTAAAAAAATCGGGTACTTTTACTTAAAACAGGTTCAATAATTTATATCACTGATACAATAAATACTTTATTACCATTTCCGTTAAAAAAAATCCTGAACAAATTGGAACAAAAGTTAAATAACTTTCTCTTGTAAAATTTGGTTATTGTGAGTTTCGTTATTTAAGCAGTTAAGACTCGATATGATCTGTTTATTACATCAGTGTATGTATGTATTCATATATGCATGTATGTATATGTATTAAACATATTCATAAGATATATCCAGACATCATTGGCAGGTAAATTAAGTCTAAAAGACCTATAAGCGACTATAACTAAAAACATGCTGTGAACACATATTCCTCGTAAACAAATCTTATTTTCTTAACCCAACCCCTACGTAACTTTTTCTACGTTTTGTTTTTATCGAAGATTTTAACACAAACATATTTTGTTTATTTCCCATATAATTTAAGCATTCCTTCATGTGTTGCTAGAGGTTACATATGTACATATATAAGATTCCTTTAAAGAGCTATAATTGTTTGCATATTAAATGTTTCTTTTTCTTTCACATTTAAAGATCTTTCTTTTATTCATGTTCTGGTTATGCATTAATTCGTCTTAAAGTTTTCTTTATTATAATGTTTTTTTATTTATTCATTTACTTTTTTGTATTGTTTATTACCTTTGTTGACTTTTGATGCTTATGGGATTTACGGCTGCCAATTTGTGGCCATATTTGCGATAAGCTTCTACCCAGCGATACACATTACCTTGGGCATTTCTCGACTGCAGCACATCTTCAGGTACTATTCGTTGTTGGACCAATAAAAAATTGCATGTAAAATTTATGTGTGTAGTTGTGTAGTCGTTGTGGGCAACGAAAAAGAGAAGAAAGGTATAAATATAAGAATGAAAAATGTATCTAGCGTTAAAATTGTATCGTAAATATTTATTCATGGTGATGTATGCAGACTGGTGTTGGCATGCAACATGGTAAATAAAGTTATTATTTTTTATGTATGTATGTATATATTTCATTTTTATGTTACAAAAAATTCACTTCGCGAAAAATTAATTTAAATAAACATATGTTTAACATACATAAGTGGAAAGGCATGAAGCATATTTAACTAATATCTACATTCGAAATAATCTTAAATACTTTTTCAAGCCCAAAAAAGAAGTATAAAAAGATGTTCTCTTATAAAGTATGTATAAAGTTATTTCATTAATGTGTCTTTTTTGCCAATAACAGAATATTAATGTGACATATCCTCCTTCAAGACCACCTTCCATTTAAAGGTTTTTCTTAGTGAGTAACGTGACTGACTGACTGATTTATCATCGCTCAGCCCAAACGCAAAGAGCTAGAGACATGAAATTTGGACAATCGGTTGCTCTTTTGATATATAGCTGATTTTTTGAAATTCGTACTTTAAGGGGGTAAAAATGGGTAAAATCGGTAACCTTATATCTGCATAATTAAAAATGATACAAAACAAAACTTGAAAATGTACTGTTTTTTTACACAAACAATAAGCTAGCAAGTGTTTGGTCTCCTTTTGAATTTTCAATATCTAAGGGACAAAAACAGATAAAAACTATAATTTGGTATTTTTTTTGTTACCTTATGTAACTTCTAAACTCAAAAAGCTAGGAAAAAAATTTTAAATTGTTTTACAGTAGAAACTGAATTCTTGCACGTAATGAAAACCGGGCTTGGTGGAAATTTCGAGATTGTCGCAAGTACCGAGTATTAATTTCCCATACAAAATGAAAGGCACATACATCTGTTTAAAATCTAAGTTTAATATTTATTTCAATTCAAAACGCTTAGGTTCAACGCATTCGTATAACAGTAGATACATATTTTATGTGGAATTAAAGAAATTTAAAATTTTTGTTTGTTTTGTACAAAGTCGCTTGTTCAGTACTACACTGCTTCTTAGTCTCTTTCCATTTTTGGAAAATCCGAGGGTTTTCTTCCCGGGCCGGATTCAGAATGCACCAAAAATTTCTTTATGATGTTTTCATTTCTCTTAACAAGAGTTGTTAAGTTGTTGATCTATGCACATGAAAACTTTTGGCTAAGGAATTGATGGAAAATCCAACCTTAATTTCTTTAAAATCTCAGCTTTGTCTTTAATTGTCAGCAAGGTAAATTTTTTCTTTGCCATTATGACACCGCACTATTTCATAGTCAGCTTAAAACTGATTCAAATTATGTACAACATTTCATCAGTAGCATAAAACGACGGGGATTTCCCGAAATGTATTCAGTCTAAGAAAACGTATACAAAGCAGCACGCAAGAATAATACAAAGTTGCAAGTATCAAAATTTATGAATGTCGCAAGTACTGAGTGCGTAATGAAAAATATTTCTATGGTGCAAGAATCGAGGTGTGCAAGTATCAAGTATGTGCAAGAATCGAGTTACTACTGCAGTTAATACGCAATTTTAGAACGCAATTTTTAAATTTTAAATAAAATACAGATATTTAAAAAAAAATCGTGAAACTTTATTATATCGTAAAGTAGAAAGAATGAGGTTATGTATGAAACAATATATCGTGCAGATGGCCGCCGCGGCTTTGCTGGCACACACGCGATCTTTTAATGAAATTTTCAATGACCTTTTTGCATAAATGCTGCGGTATTTCATTAATGCAGCGTCCAATTTCCTCTTTTAAGGCTTAAGTCGTCGTCGGCTTATTCGCGTAAACCATCGACTTCAAAAAAACCAAAAGAAAAAAATCTAAAGGTGTTAAATCACACGATCTAGGCGGCCAATTCTGGTCTCCAAAACGCGAAATAACACGACCGGGAAATGACTGATGCAGCAATTGAATTGTTTCTCTGGCTGTATGACATGTGGCGCCATCTTATTGAAACCACATGCCCTCCACATTCATTTCTTCAATTCCAGGCAAGAAAAAACTGGTTATCATTTCACGATACCGAACACCATTGACTGTTTGCGCTTGCCTCATTTTCATAAAAAAAAGGTCCAATGATTCCTCCAGCCCAAAAACCACACCACATAGTGGCACGTTGAGGATGCATTTGCTTCTCGTGAATCACTCGAGGATTTTCCTCACCCCAAATGCGACAATTCTGCCTATTGACGAAGCCATTAAGATGGAAATTGGATAATCGCAAAGTCCGAACTGTAGCCGCAACACTTTCACCATTTTGGTAAAACAATTTCACAATGAGAATGCGTTGTTCATTCGTGTAGCGCTCCATTTTTACTAACCTCGTACCTTCTACTAGCAAACAATAACAATTGTTCAAATGTCAAACAATGACACTTCGAATGGCGCCAAATTTAAAAATTGCGTTCTAGTTGGGACACCCGATATAAGGGGTAAAAGTTTTTCCTATATTTGATACTTACAAAAAATGTTCTTATGTTATTCAATAGGACTTAATTTAATAAATATTATCGCCTAATAGAATATGGACAATTATTTATGTAAAATTTTTGGAATCTTTTAGGAGGACAAAAACAGTACCAAAAAGGGAAAAACACCGGAAAATACGTATAACTCCAAATTACAGCTCCAGTTCGCATAAAATTTGTAATAGAGATTTCACCAGACATAAAAAATTATTTAATTAAGTAAAAATTTAAAAATTTTGGTTTCTTTGACCTTTTATAATAATATATGTTTAACAGTTTTTTAAGCTTAAGATCCTTTTAATAATAAAAAATCTTTTTGTTTTGTTTTATATTTTGTTTTACAAAAACAAAAAACTAATATATATTAAAAAACGTGTATCCTGATGATGCTACACAAAGAAGTAGCGAAATATTGATCAAATAATATAAAACAAAATATAAAACAAAACAAAAAGATTTTTTATTATTAAAAGGACCTTAAGCTTAAAAAACTATTAAACGTATAAATTTAAACATATTCATAATAGGATAGAAAGGGGAAAATTTGGAAAAACACTTTGGTACTTTTTAGAACATAAAAATAATGCAAAATAGAGTAGATATTCTCTTTAAATCATGTCTACAACAATTTTTTTTGTTGCATAGATATTTAGACATTTTAAACTTAGAATTTATTAATTAATATGGAAACCCCCAATAGATTTTTATGGTTAAATTTTTAAAATTTTTTAATAGGCACTGTTGATTCCGGGGAGATAGAAAATTTTATGGGCGACTTACAAGGTACTATTTGTATTTTCAACGTCTATAAAGCTAAAATTTCAAAATTAGCGACTTTTGATACGAGGTGAGACTAAACATGTTATGGGTGACCAAAAAGGTACTTTTTTTAATTTTTATGGTATTAGCGACTTTTGTTACGAGGTGAGACTGAAAATGTTATGGGCGACCACAAAGTACTTTTTTAAATCTAAATGGTCCTTTTTGTACTTTCTGCGTTTGTGAAGCTAGAATTGTAAAATAAGGGACTATTGGTTCCAGTTGAGACTGAAAATATTATGGGCGACTAAAAAGGTACTTTATTTTTCTAAGTAAAATGAATCAGAAAAACAAGTTTTCATAAATTTAACGAAAAAATTTAGTAATTAAAAAAAGAACTTGAGTATTTTATAAATAGTAAGAACTGTGCTATCGAAGTAGCATCTAATATGCTAGATTACATACATATAAAGGAGCTAATACACGGCATGTTTTTTACATCTGACTTGTCAAATTCTCCACTGCTAATACAAACATGTCGTGTGTTACCTTTAAAACATTACATATGTCTCACAAATTTTAAAGTCAGATGTAAAAAACATGCCGTGTATTATAGCATTAAGCAAAGATGTTGAACTCTATGTTTCAATATAACAATTTTATTCATCAAAAGAAACGATTTTAATACACGTATTTTAACGCATTTTTATATTTCTTAAGTTAAAATAATAACAGTCTCCGTGTTTCTATATTTAACTGAAATTAAATGGACGGAAGATAAAGACTACAAGCTCACTCTTAAATAGTTTTTAAGAATAGATAATATGTTTTTTAAAGTATAACAAAAAAACTAATATCAATTTTTGTAAGCTTCATATTCCTTATTGCCAAATTCAATGCCTGTAAGCTTTGACTTTAATTTGTAACACAGGAGTAATTTGCTGGAAAAAATCAAAAGTTTGTCTAAGTAAAGATAAAGGTTTACAAACGTTTTTTTTTGTTTATTAAATAGTAACAAATTGGTAAATTGCTTTAAGGATTAACAAAAAAGGTGTTTTTCTATGTTTAATTAATTCTGAAAGTAAATGCACAGTCATAGTTTAATGTCTTTACACAAAGTAAAATATTAAGCATGCCCTAAAAAAGAAGAAAAATTGTCGATTCTTGGATAAATTTGCAATAAAATATCTTATCTATTAGAAGCCTTAATGTGTGTAGATTACGTTAGTTATAATCTTTTATTACGCCACACATATTTTGTTTTTCAAAAGTAAGAAAACATCAAATCGTCCTTTATGATATTCCCGTACATTAACATGGTTAAAGAACGCAAGAATCATTTATACAAAAAGTTTATGAAGAGAAAAACCCTTATTTATTAAAGCTATTATTTAATAGCTCAGAGCCATTACAACATAAAATGTTATGCATCGTATATTAACAAAATGAAATTTTACTTTAAAAAGAATCCTTAAATGTTTTACAATTTTGTTAATTCCAAGCTGTACAATAAGAAAGTGTGCTGAGGTTTTTGGATAATCCTATCACTCATATATTTGATAGTTCTCTGAAGTTTGATATATTTCCTTACTGCTGGAAGGATTCATTTATCATCCCACTTCATAAGTCTGCCAGCCGTTGTGTTGTTACTAATTATAGAGCAATAGCTTAACTTAACTCCATTCCTAAACTGTCTGAGAAAATAATAACGGACATCCTAACAACAATATCAACAATTTCTTCTCCACCTGAACATGGCTTTTACAAAGATAGATCTTCATCCTCAAATTCATTTTCAATACAGGATTTTGTAAAGGTAACCAAACCGATGTTGTCCATACTGACTTTAGTAAAGTTTTCGAAAAGGTAAACCATGATTTATTGTTAGAAAAGGATTTCCGATCAACATTTTAAAATGGATGGTTTTATATATCAAAGACTTAAGTTTCAAAAGCAAAGTGCTAACGATGAGGTTTCACAACAGAGTTGATAGAACACTTCCTTGTAGTGTACCCCTATTTACCACCCTACAGAACATAGGAGGTTCCATAGATGAGATTATTACTCTGTTAGTAAGTTGTCCCTTTATGGAGCGGGTAGTTCTGCTTTAAAGAGCAATTATGGAAGGTTTAATTCTAAGTGCAATGTGGCAATTTGTAGGTTTCTATTTTGCATTTACTAAACGATTATTTTATCCCTAGCAAGTTTTGCTCTTATGCTCTACTGATAAAGGTAGCAGCAAGTAAGGGAAAAATGTGAAAAATAATTAAAAAAAAATTTTTTTGTTTGTTTTTTACTGCTTTAATAATAAGCAGTACATAAGAAATATTTTGTTGTTCTTTCGAATGCGAACAGTTTAACCATACATGGAGTATGCAATAAGGTAAACGAATAAAGTCTGCACTGCTTACAAAATTCAATAAATATTTTAGTGGTATATTTGTTATACCACAACACTTGAATTGGCAATACTTTGCTTTTCATTTCTCTATATCTAAAGATACTCAAAGGTATAAAGGAAGCTTAGATGATGCTATGTACGATAAAACTTAATTTACATATTACAAAATTATTAATTTATTAATGCCTATTACAATAATGGATGGATATTAAAAATATTTTCCTATGTTTTATTTGAATTTAAAGTTTTCCGCCTCTAAAAAACCAACCCTTACCATAAACTTTGTAATTATCTATTTAAAAATATTTGTTCTATGGAACTGCGAAAAACAATTGGGTATTCATGCTACATATGTATTTCGATATGCTTTTCAATACTGAAGATTTGCAATATAATTTCCTCTTTTTTTTTTTGATCCTCAACACGTTAACAGAGTATAGTTGTTTCAGTTATTCTGACTGTTGTTGTTGTGCATAATATTGTGTATAGTAGCTGAGCTACAAATACTGTTTTGACTGTTGCAATGTGTTAGTTGAGATATCTTTTGTTAAATATTGAAAAATTCTTGGGAATAGTTGTTTGTTTATATTACATATTTGTTTGTGAGCATTACTTTTTTAAAATTGTTTAAACGCATTCAGCTGTACCGAATCTCTAATACCTTCCATTATTTTTTTTCGAAATTGCAGTAATCATTGCATTAATTAAAAAGAGCATATAACAATTAAGCAAAATACTTGATAACAAATTTCATAAAAATTTTAAATATTTAAAAAACTTATATGATTAGAATATGTTATCGATAACTGTTTATTTATCGAAATTTTTAAATAATTAATTTTTTGTGCTTAAAAACAAGAATTAAAGCAAATTGTTTATATGGAAAATGTCGAAATAATGAATTTCTTACAGTTTTTAGGAATAAACTTTTTCATAAACAAAAAAGGAATAAATTATATATTTTAATGAAACTTGAAACACATTCATAACAAGGTAGAAAAGAGAAAATTCCGGAGAACAGTTTGATACTCTCAGAACATATTTGTTTTTATGCAAATGAGGATAGATTTATTCACCTAAAATAATTTCAATTAAGTAACTTATAAATAAATAAGATTATTTTTCAACTCGATATAAAATTATATCAAAAATATTTTTAAATTTCCCTGATGATGATCTACGAAATAGTTCGAAATATTGGAATACAATAAATAAAGAAATTTAAAATCTTTTTTAAAAAAAAACAACAAAATTGAATTTGTATGACCTAAAGCCAAACAAAAATCTGCAACATTTCAATTAAAATTTAAATTTGTACATTGATATAGAAAACCCAATAGGTACTTTTTAAATTTGTATTGTACTTTTTGTATTTTCTAGGTTTATGAATCTATAAGTTGGGGGCTAATGATGCAAGATAAAATTTGAAATGATAGAGAAGACAAAAGGGTACTTTTTTACGTTTTTTATTTTTCTGACATTATTAATTTGTAAAATGGTAAATAATTTACTCAAAAGGACTCCATTATTGCTCGCTAAGTCTTTACAGCAATATATGAAAATAAGTATTCATAAATTTGACAAGAGATTATTTTATGTTTAAAAAAAAGATCTTGAATACTGAATTAATAGTTAGAATTGCGCTAAAAAAGTAGCAGGTTCATTTCTAGTTAATATTTTAATACAAGGAATAATCGACTCCTTAAGTCACATGGTCGACAAAAAACATTTATTTCCACTGGTAATGGTGAAGGGTATTATGCACAGTTAATAATTTTAAAAGATTAATGCTATTACTTTTTAATTAAATTATGTATTTTTTAAAAATACTAAAACAAACATAAAAAAGAAAATAAACAAATTCACACATATTTTAAATGCTACTAATTGCCATACGTAAAAAGATTTGTATTTTGAAATTCGCTTAAGCGAATCAATAAAGGCCAACAAGACACATATCATCCATCATATGACATTCTTCGACATATTTAACAAACAGCTAACAACGAATTCAGCGGTGATTTCAAAACGTGGGTTTTTTAATTCTCAAAATATCTTTTAATTTTTACGATTATTTTTTTCTACATTTTTGTGTGTTTTTTTTTTAATTGTAATCGGTTAATCTTCTTTACTTGCTCGCTCGTACTTAGGAAAAAAATTGTTTGATTACAAAAAAATTTCAAAAACGGAAAACGTATTTTTTCTACTACTCTTTCTTCTCTGCCTTTCTCTTCCAAAAAAAAAAAAAATGCCTTGACTTTTTAAATCATCGTGTAAATCGAGTGTATTAGGACTTTTACATTCTATTCATCATGTTTGCCCACCACTACTGTTTTTAGTTTGTCTTTGAGCGGGCGAGGGTTGAAAGCGGGGAAATAAAAAAGCCAAGTTTTGTGATTTTTTCAGTTTCCTTTTACACTCATTTGGCTCATGATATAGCTGTTGCATTCAAAAAGTCGTCGTTTGAACGTAAAACAAAAAACTCCTGAAAAATTGTCTAAGATAACAAAACATTTTCATAGGAGTAATTTAAAATTATCGTTATTTTAAATTAAGCCAACAACAACACAGATTATCCCTTCACTTTCCATAGATGTTGGTCAGATGTTAAGGTACACATAGTATCTATAACAAGTTAAACCAACCATTCGATACTTAGCTTTACAATATATAAAATTTTAATAACGACTAAAACTCTTTTTATATCGGTCAATGTATGCTTTAAATTATTTGTAGAGTAAAAAGTATAACACAGTTGTATTTTATTTGTATTACTAATAATAATTTAATAATTTTTGTATACCATTCACACATGCGAAAAGGCTAAATATCACTTAGAACGACTTCTGCAGAAGTTGCGATAACGAGTAAGAGGAGGAGACAACTGAACATCTTCTCTGTAATTGTCCTACATTCGGGGACAGGACAGGATGGCTGAGGAACGACGCCCAGAGGACGTAGACAAACGGGAATTTGGTGCTTACGGTATCACAACGGGACCCTCGGAGGACCCAAGTGAGCTATGCCTTCGGGCGGCTGCCGAATCTAACCTGACCTAACCTATACCCTTTAAAGAGAGTGTAAGGGTATATCTGTGGCTTGGAGCTAAAAGGGCCAATGTCAAAATATTTACTTTTGGGAAAATTGGAATTGAACTTTAACTTTTATAGATCAGCATTTTATTTATGAAGCTGTTCTAGGTTAAGTATGACTTTAGCTCCAAGCCACAGATATAGGTTTGTCATTTTGTGTATAATTATTAAAATATACATTGCCGACCCCATAAAGTATATATTTTTCTGAAAGAAAGACATCGCCTTGACCCCTGTGTAATATTAAAAATCAGTGTTATCGCCATAGTTTTCTGAGATATGAGCAAATAAACACAACTACCTCAATTCTTTTCCATATTTTTATTAAAAAATTCTTAATTTTTCATCCGTATGATTATTTAAAGACATTTTTTGTGTCTATTTACAGATATGATAAACCTCTAGAGAATATCAATATGGGCATCAAATAAAAGTGCTTGACTAGTAAAATACAGTTAACTATATAATAAAGAAAATGGCATATAACATGAAATCTAAAATCTAGGATAAGCTAAAATGTAGCCATTATACCTATGTACATGATGTTGAAGGGTATATCAGCTTCGGCACGGCCGAATAAAGCACTCGTTTTTGTTTAAACTGCAGTTACAATGCATATTAGCACTAGAACATTTTTAGCATTTTCAACGTTTCCACAGTTTTTATTTGCCTCCAAAATAAAATTATTGTTTACTATTTAAAAAGTTTGTACAGTTTAAAAGTTTATCTGCTCTAGTTTTATTTTTCTGTTTACTTTTTTCAGTTTGCCATATTCCCCTATTTTTTTAATTCTAGTTTTGTGGGTTTTGAGTTTAATCTTGGCCTTTTATCTGTTGTTTTGTTGTTCGTTTTCAAGTTGCTGTAAAAACCAATAGGTTCTTAAATGGTTTTTATATGGATTTATAAAAAAAGTGGCGGTATATTATGTTTATTATTCTGTTTGCAGTGGAATACTTAAAAACCGAAAACTAAAAACCAATAAACCGGTTTTTTTTTATTGTATAAAGACGATAGTGCCTGAGATTGAATTATCGGATAAATGAACATTATTTTTTTATTCGTAGGTTAAGTAGTTTTATAAATAAAAAATATTTGTTAAAAAGAAATAGTTATTTCTTAATTTTTGTTACTTAAAAAATTATATTTTGAAACTTATTAAAAATTTTTAATATTGTTATGCTACCTTTCCTTAAGTGTAAAATTTTCACATTTTGTATTGCTAAATAAAAGCTTTATTTTAACAGTTGTCCAAAAATTAAATCAACGTGATTAAAAATTTGATTTTGAGTGATGAAGCTCATTTTCATTAGAATGGCTTTGTTTATAAGCAGAACTGTAGGTCCACGAGCCATTCATAAATGCCAAATATACCCCATTTGGCGTACAGTAGGGTGTGGTTTACGTTTGAAAATATCATTGGGTCGTACTTCGTCGAAAATAAATATGAAAGTTCTGTAACCTTAAATGGAGAACGGTGTCGCTTTATGAGAGTACATGTCTTAAAAACAGACTTATGATGTGGTTTGCCACATCTTCTGTCCCGAGAGACAATAGAAATTAAAAGTTAAATTTTTGAAGAGCGAATAATTTTTAGAATTTTGGAAATAAACTGGCTAGCGCATTTGGCAGATTTGTCAGCACCTGACTATTTTGTTTGGGGTTATTTGAAGGAGCGAGAAAATTCCTGTACTCAAGACCAACATTGTTGCAGAAATTCGAGCGCTACAGTCACAAATTTTTATACCCATCACCAACAAAGAATGGTGAACATTGAAATATTCATTTTAGGCCTCCTAAAGTATATATTTTCTGAGTCCTGGTTAAATTTTAGGATAATCTAGCTATACCCGTCTTTTAAAAGCACGATAGAGTTCGAACAGAAAAAGCTAGGAAGATCAAATTTGTTAAGAATATTTATAGCACATCAGAAATGTTTGTTATTGAAAATGGGTAAAATCGATGAAAACGGAAAGAGTTATAACTTTTAATGCAAAAGTAGGTCATAAAAAATGTCTTTCGGACATCGAATAAAATGTGATTGCGACTAAGGTGCAATGACTGTATGAAAATTTCACGTGTGATGTTTTGAGGAAAAAAAAACAATGTTTTAACGAAAATTGTTTAAATCCGTATATTATCAATGAAGTTATAGATGAAATGTATAACTTTATCGCCCTCCCCACTCGCAAGGCTTTTGCTTAGATTCAAGTGTCATACCCACACAAAATCAATAAAAATTTTTTAACTACCTCTAGCTAACGAGTCGTAGACTTAAGTTTCCGTAAAAATATAACACTGTGGTGAAAAAAGAATAGTATCATTCCTATTGCAGAAATACTTTTGGTTCCAATTTGAGACTAATTAAAAGAATTTATGACAAAGCGAACTTAAACCAAGAAATTAATGAATATTTAAGAAAAAAAAAGAAGACAATAAATTTTGTTGTACAAAAGTACTAAATTGATGGTGAGTATCCCTGATTCGGCACAGCCGAATATAGTGCTCTTACTTGTTTGTATTGATTTTCAAATTTGTGAATTTTATTCTGTTATTGGTAGTTTTGGTATTTTTCAATTTGCCTTTTGTATTTAAATTGCATGCATTGTTAGAAGTCACTTGAATGGTTTTGGATAAAACCTCAAACAGATTATTTATATTTGCAATTGCTATACATTGAAGTTTTTATCTTCTTAAAATTTCTTCTTAAAATTTAAGTAATGAATAAAGTTTTACTTTTAATTTATTATGCATATTTAATTTAAGTTATGTATTTTAATACTATTTTTGATTACATTTAAAACAAGCAAGTAGAGCACTTTATTTTGCTGTGCCGAGTTTTTGATACCCACCAACAATTTTATACACTTTCATTGCAATTTTCATGGAAATATATTTTTTTACTTAGGAAGGACAGGATTTTTTTGATCTACTCTTGCATTAAGAGCTATATCTTTCTTCATAATATTCCGATTTAGACCATTTTCGATACTAATCAAACCGTATGTATAAGAAATATTCTGGCAAAATTTGGAACCCGAACTTTTTCGTTTCGAGCCACAAATTACACTATTGTACTACATTTTTCATCACTGATACACGTAGTTTATTTACAATTATTATTATTTTATTGTTGCTTGTTATATCTTATTGTGGACAAACACCATCATCAGTAGGAATATACTAATTCAAGATTATTTCTTTGCAAAAAAAAAAAAAGACACACACAAACAAATTGGAGAACAAAAGATTAAAAAACAAAAACACGAACATGTTATCAGTAACATACAAAGGCGATAGAAGTTTGTTATCAGATTAAATTTTACTTGTGACACCGATTAGTTTAAATTCTTGTGATAATTTAACATTTTATTTAATTTTTCTTAATAATAATTCCTTTTAAAACATATTTTTTCATGATACCTTTATATTGTCGTTGTTTTCTAGGAGTGTAGCCGAATATTTCTTTTTCACTGTGATAACAGCAACGTTGTTGCAATTGTTGTTGAAATTGCAGAGATTTATTTAAATGCTGGTTAAATATGTGACGTAACATATTGATAAATTAATTGAAATTCATACAAAAACACCGTCTATTAAACAAAGGTATTGCTTTATTGGTGACACTCGAATTTTTTCGCAACCCACTCCACGCACGATACGCACCACTTGCCTTAAAATTTATCGCAATACTGATTGTATTTACTGACTTTGTTCGTTAACAAACTAAAGTTGAATTATAGAAACTGATAAGCGGTTGTGAAGAAAAGAGAGTTTTGTAAAACATATGTTAAATGTAAGAGTAGAGTGATCAAAAATTTTTCTCTTAAAAACATAAAAATATGTGTTGCCATAATGTTAATATTTTATTGCATAGAGTATTCTTTTAAGGTTAGCAACCGAACCGTTGGTTATATCGGGTGTCCCAACTAGAACGCAATTTTTAAATTTGGCACCATTCGAAGTGTCATTGTTTGACATTTGAACAATTATTATTGTTTGCTAGTAGAAGGTACGAGGTTAGTAAAAATGGAGCGCTACACGAACGAACAACGCATTCTCATTAGGTTTGTTCGACGTACGTTACCGCGGGAACCCGCGGGCTCCCAATTTTACCGAAAAGCGTTTCTTGTGTTGAAAATTGGGTAAATGAGAACGTTCATGAGAGAGTAATTTGTGTTTCTCTTTTTACCAGACTTTACCCGTACTTTTTTTGCGTGTAAAATGGGAAAACTGTCAGATTACCAAATCAGCTGTTTTCAAATTGTAAAAATATAAAAGGTTGAAAAGATTTTTTATTTTTGTAAACAATGGAATATACTTTGTCTGAGAATATAAATAGAGTTTTTGTAATTTGAATAATTTTAATAACTAATAAAACATATGCATTTCACTCTAATGTTTGTTTGGACATACTTTAACAAACATTAAACTTAAAAACTGAACAATTTTTTTTTAGCAATAGCAGAGGTCCAGGCTGTTGGTAGAAAAACGTGGCGTGGTGGCGGCTAAGTGCAAAAATTACCGGCGGTAGATTGGAGCTGGTTTAAAAAATTATTAAAATAAATAAAACCGAAAATAAGTGTTTTAACGAAATAAGTAGGTTTTGCGTTAATCATATTGTGCAGTCATATCTTTACGATTACAAAAACTTATCATTCCACTATTTTTTATAACAAGAGTATTGATCCAGGGTATCAATTCTCGTTCTATGAAACTATGAAATGAAAAGTTTTTGTGTGTATTTAATATCATATGGTACCACCATACCCTTTGCTATACAAAAACTTTTTCATTTCACATTTTCACAGAACGAGAATTGAGCCCCAGGATATATATTAGTAAAACTCAATATATTAAATTTTAATGTGAATCATTTTTATTTTGGCTTAAGTTTATTTATTCTTTTATTTAATTTTATAATTTATTTTATTTATTTTATTTATTTATTTTATTGTTTCCTTGCACAACAAGACTTAGTCTTATAATTATAGTACAGGAATTTAAATTTGTACAAAAAAATTTTGCCATAACAAATAATACTTAAATACATGATAAAAATAAATTCTATTTTAAAACATTTTCAAAATAAAAAACAAAAATAAAAATAAAAACTTAATTATAAAGCAACAAAGTAATAATAAGACATTTTATCAATATAAAAAAATAAAATAATAACATTATACAAAAACTAAAAATTTAAAAGGTTTAATCAAAATAATTAAATAGAAATTTTTTAAAATTAATTGCGTTGCTATTTGTTTGTTGATTGTGTGGAAGAGCATTCCAAAGACGAATAGCATTTATGAAAAACTGCCACTCAGAAACGAGATAACGAAATCTTGGAATTATAATTTTTCTGCCTCTAGATGACCTAGCAAAACGAATCTTTTGAAATAAGTATTTTGGCTCTTCAGTATAAATAATTTTCCAAAGGAAAATTAGCATTCTTATATTTAAAAAGTTTTCAAATGATACTCCATATAGGTTTTTTGAAAAAGATGACACATGATCAAATTAAATTAAATTGTAACCATTTTTAGGAATATATAAAGAATATGAACATGCTGAATAAAGAATTGTCATTTGATAGGTGAAATAAAAAGTTCAACAAAATTTTGAAAAATAATACTTAGATTCACTAATTCAAATTTCATTGAATTGTAACATAAATAGAAATTTTCAATAACATAGTAGTATACCGATAAAGAGTGTAATGATGAAATCGTAGCTGATTTCGAAAATGCATTCCACTCGCCTAATATCGGAACTAATTTTAGAAAGAATATTTCTAAAAATGGTTACAATTTAATTCAATTTGGATTATAAAATTAAATAAAAGAATAAATAAACTCAAGCCAAAATAAAAATGATTCACATTAAAATTTAATATATAGTAAAAAGTTCGAATAAAATATAAACATAAAACTCAATATAATTTCCTATATCAAACCTAATAATGATTAAACTTTTTTAACGTTATCATACAGAAACTGCTGTTTTTTATAATAGAAAATTAAATTGATTTCGTATTACCATATATGCACGAATGAAAGCGAGTTGAAAAAACAACGATATATGTTAATATGTTTTTCTTGTAATTTTTAGTGCAGCCGTAATATATATACTCTATTGTTTGATTGCGGACATAACAGAGTTATTTTAAATCTTTTTCATTAAAACTTAGTGCTAAGTCCCCTTTTACAATAGAGAAACTGAAAAGCAGACAGTTGAAATTTGGTAGCAACGGGTGGAAGTGCATAGTACACATTTATTTCTCTTTAATTTTTTATATATTTTTTCATATAAATATCATATTATTTTTTTATCTCATCATCTCTTTAGCAGTTCGTTATACGATCGAAACACCATATGACAGCGAAAAAAAATTAGAAAAATAAATTTCTTAATTGTAAAAATTTTAGGAAGTTTTAAAAGAAAATGAGAAAAATATATGCCTCTCATTTCTAGATTGTAAAAAGCATTTAACGCCATTAGTCGAGATAGCCTGATGCGGTTCATCCGAACAAAATAATTCGGCGACGGCGGTAAGCCGGCTGGGGGTATATCAACCTGGATCTCTAAACAACAGCCGTACAATTTTGACGTTTTTTTTCGGGCTTGAAATGTGGTTTTTTGCGTTCCAGCAAATTTTGGTAAATTTATCGTTTTCTGAGAGAATTTTTTGTTTACTCTCATTTTACCGGACTTTACCCGGATTTACGTCGAACAAACCTATTGTGAAATTGTTTTATCAAAATGGTGAAAGTTTTGCGGCTACAGCTTGCAATTTGCGATCATCCCATTTCCATCTTGATGGCTTCGTCAATAGGCAAAATAGTCGCATTTGGGGTGAGGAAAATCCTCGAGTGATTCACGAGAAGCAAATGCATCCTCAACGTGCCACTGTGTGGTGTGGTTTTTAGGCTGGAGGAATCATTGGACCTTTTTTTATGAAAATGAGGCAGGTCAAGCGCAAACAGTTAATGGTGTTCGGTATCGTGAAATGATAACCATTTTTTTCTTGCCTAGAATTGAAGAAATGAATGTGGAGGGCGTGTGGTTTCAACAAGATGGCGCCACATGTCATACAGCCAGAGAAACAATTCAATTGCTGCATCAGTCATTTCCCGGTCGTGTTATTTCGCGTTTTGGAGACCAGAATTGGCCGCCTAGATCGTGTGATTTAACACCTTTAGATTTTTTTCTTTGGGGTTTTTTGAAGTCGATGGTTTACGCGAATAAGCCGACGACGACTCAAGCCTTAAAAGAGGAAATTGGACGCTGCATTAATGAAATGGTCATTGAAAATTTCATTAAAAAATCGGGTGTGTGCCAGCAAAGCCGCGGCGGCCATCTGCACGATATATTGTTCAATACATAACCTGTTTCTGTCTACTTTACGATATAATAAAGTTTCACGATTTTTTTTTAAATATCTGTGTTTTATTTAAAATTTAAAAATTGCGTTCTAGTTGGGACACCCAATATAAATAACTAAAAAGTTTCGACTATAATTTACTTACGGTTAATTTTGTAAATTTTTAACCTGATGTTACGAATCAGCTGTCACATTAAACACAAGGTAACAAATATTATGGATAGAAATTAAGATTTGTCTAAACTAAATAATTGTTGAAGACTTATGAATATAAAATAGCGTAAAAAGAATAATATTTCCACAGGCAAAACGAAAATCTTAACAGTTCGATTAGGGTTAAGAATTTTTAAAAATTTTTCATTAAAAAAAATAATTTTACTTAATAAAGAATAAACCCAAAATAACTGTTTTATTACAAAGGTACCAAACTTTTCAATTATGCTTTTTTTATTTCAGTTTTTGTATTAGAGATTTGGATTCATCTTTCCAGTTAAATTAACAAATTACATTATATAAAATATGAATAAAATAACTATTTTTTTTTAAATGCAATAAAAAAAGTATAGCTTCGGCTGTGTGCCACAGAGCGCCGTTCTGTTGAAACCAAATGTTGCCAATATCCTCCTCTTCAATTTTTGTGAACAAAAATTCGCTCAACATGGCCCGATAACGATCGCCATTGACTGTAACGGCCACTCCTTGCTCATTTTCGAAGAAAAATGGCCCAATTATGCCTCTGGACCAAAATCCGCACCAAACACCGTTTTGGGGGTATCGGCTTTTCAATGTATTCGTTCAGGTTTTCTGTGCCCCAAATGCAACAATTTTGCTTGTTTACATACCCGCCAAGATCAAAATAAGCTTCATCTGAAAAGATGATTTTTTTTGCAAAATAGGCCAAAATAATGTCGCAATATTTCCCAGCGTTGTTCAAGCGTATACAAAACCATATTTGCTTAGCGGTAGGATAAAACTAATTATCTGTCAAATCAGACATGAGCTAAGTGTTACCATTCACGAAATAAGCACTAGTTGAAAAAGTTAGATGGCGGACCCTTTATAATAAAACAAAATTCACTTCATTCTAATAAATGCATAGAATGCATGCATAGTAGATGAAAAGAAACCCATGCTTCATGAGTTAATCATGTTTGTTTACAAGAATTGTTTACGATTTTTCGCATGCATCTACATGTATTTTGAAGTACATCATTAAAGGCTAACTATTTTGGATTCGGAGAAGGTATGTATGTTTTATGCCTTCTCTTGCACTTAACTCATAAAAGTGCGATGTATATTGATTATTATAATTATTCACTTTGACAACATTTTTAAAATTAACTTTCATTTTTCTTTGTAAACGAACAATAAATTTTCATGAAAGTAGTCAGTATTATTAAATTTTTATTTTTAATATGTATACAGGAATTTCAAGGAAGTACTTTCATGTGCAACTGTAGGTTTTTACATTTATTTTCTGCAGTTATCTTATTTCAAGATTCATAACAAAAAATACATATTTATTAATAATAACAATAAAAAATCTTTAATGGCAATCGAAATTAATTTGTAGCAGATATCATGCTATAAAATTTTAACTTGCATTTTAGTCAACTGAACTAATAATTTTTACAATGTATAACTATGAATCATATTTACACGTTTCCTATGTTTTATGGCTAAAATTCACTTCCGTTAAATTAAAGATTTAAAAAAATATCACAAATAATAGTGGGAAATATTTTAAAAGTACTAGTATTATTTTTAATACTTATGTATGTAGTACATAGATAAGTAATGATAAGATAAGAATACGTTTTGTGAAATAACAAGTGGAAATAAAGCTCATAACAAACCGATAACCACAATCCGATTTTAGTCTGAATCTAACGGTGGAGCTGTTTTAACGTGTTTTCCAATTAACGGTATTGTAAAGTGTAAAAAAAACATATAATGATAATAAGAAATTTATCTGGCTGATAAAAAATAATTTAGTGGCACAAACTGATAAGACCAAAAACGAAAAAAGAAAAATATATTTTCAAAATTTATCAACGAAAATTTACACAATTCTCAATTCAAAGTTAAATATTAATAGTGAATTCTAAAGAGATGATGTCATAGTATTTTCTTTCAACAAAATCAATTTAATAGTTTAGTTATTATATTTATAAATATATACCTTTTTTAAATTCTAGTGAAAAACTTAATAACAGCTTTGAAAATTGTTTTAACAATTCTACTTTTCGAATAAAAACGAATAAAAAATTACGATTAAATATAAAATAATACCTCGAACGAAATTATGCGTTTTAAGCTATTTTTAGCCAGTTTACTGGCTTGTGGATTTATTGTCTACGTTGTGGCCAACGAAAATATCCCCGCCGAAACAGAAAGTATTGTAACATCTGCTAAAGATAAGAATATTGTGCAAGATGTTAGTATAAATACAGTGTTGGACAAAAGTGAAGCAGTGGAAATGTTAGAGGTTCTAGAAAAACCTAAACCCAAAAAGAAACCGATTTTAGTTAAAAATACCTCAGACACTAACGATAAGTTACTGGCTAATATTTCATCTATGCCACGTTCTGGAGCATTGCAGATGTTTGATGACTATTTGGGTGAATTGGGTTATGAAGTTACGGATAATGGTTACGATTGGAGTAAGTAAATAATATTTTAATATTTAAGGGTCTTTTTTTAGAGGTATAAAACTTTGAAATGAAATAAAACAAAGAAAATTTTTTTAAGCATTACAATTTAAATATGACTTTTTACGGCTTTTCGGAAGTAGTTTACCCTGGAAGTTCAATTTTCGATGACTTTTTCCAACATTATTTTCAAAATACATTTGTACAATTTGGAAGCGTTGTATAGGCATCAGTCTATTCATGCTGGAATGCGAAACCAAATTTGACATAAATAACTTGACAGCTGTCAAAATGCCCGCTAATTAAAAAAGTCTTGCCAATTTAAAGTTCTATACCACCATTAAAAAAAATCCTTTATATCAGTTTTATAAGATATTAAAGTTAAATTAATAATTCTTTATCTCACATCCAATCAATCAATAAACTTTGTTCTTAATTAATAACATAAATTAATTCAATATACAAAATTCAAAAGTTAAAAGTGCTAATTACATTGAAGTGAGTATAATTCACGTGGAAGCAATTCTTTTTTTTTTTGCGTCACATCAGTATTTATTTTTGTTATACTTTTTGCAGTTTGGGTAAAAACGTCTTCTGCTATACACAGGTGCAATAACGACTGTAAGAAAAAAATTTAATTTTAATATTAAGGCTATGGCGAATACAAGATAAATTGGAAATTTAATTCATTTAAGCTCGAATATAGTATCGGTTGTGATTATCGAAACTACCGGAATAAGAAATTATGTTTGATCCTTTATATTGCCAATAAATTCCGTTACTTGAATATCTGATTTCACTTCATTAACTAATAACTAGGCAAATCCTATTAGTTTAAAAATCAGCTGGATATTTGCTTGCTTCGTTTCGTTTATTGCACAAACTATAAATTTAAAGGAATGCAAAGGCCTAACGATTTGATTTGACATTTTCGCTTTTTACCGCTGGAATTGCTCGTTCATTCAACCGATTGTAATTTTCGTACACCGAAAAAAAAGATTGATCTAAAATTGATCTAATTATAGTTAGCAATGATGTTTGAGAACACTTTGTTGACTAGCTTGCTTCAATTTAAAAAAAATCGAATTTGTTTTGTCAACTGGAATATGACCACTACCGATAACCAGCAAGTACCTGTTGCCGAATTCGTTCTTCTTTCTCGATCGTAAATAAGAGACTTCTTTTTAATAGCGAATACTAAATATAGAGATATTTCACGTTCGATTAAGTCGTCGATCAATATTGAATGCGGTAATTCAGACCTTGAATTAATCTTTGTCGTATGAATTGCTTAGCAACGTAACTTGCATGTTTGTTAACTTAAGCTACCTTATATAGTGCTAAAGATAATTTGAGGCAAGCATTTACTTCATCAGAAAATGTCGATCTTGGAATGATTGGCAGTCATCGCAAAGCAGTCGAATTATTGCGCCTTCAAAGCATTTGCTACAAAAACTTTTGTCATTAATGATTACTTCGTTTTTCAGTCGATCGGTATCTCTGTCATACACTATAAGCAATTCTGGAACTTATTTTATAAAAATTGTTTAAACAATTTTTTTGTGGTATTTTTAAATCTTTTGTACCATAAAATTGTAGTTTTTATGAATATGTACTTTGTATAGCTTGAGACTAACCTTTTTTTTTTATACCCGCCACCAAAAAAATGGTGGGGGTATATTCATTTTGTCATTCCGTTTGTAACACATCGAAATATCCATTTTAGATCCCATAAAGTATATATATTCTGAATCAGGGTTTGATTTGATGACGATCTAGCTATGTCCGTCCGTCTGTCCGTCTGTCCGTCTGTCCGTCTGTTGAAAGCACGATAGAGGTCGCACCGAGAAAGCTAGGGGGCTCAAATTTTGCCAGAATCTTTCTTATAGACAAGGTTTGTTTGGTATTGAAAATGGGCTAAATCGGAATATTAAGAAGAGAGTTATAGCTCGAAAAGCAAGAGTAGGTCGAAAAAACCGTGTCCTTCGAACATCGAATAAAATGGAATTGTGTCGAAACGCATTAACGTGGACTCATGAAACTTCGAATATATATTTCCTGAGGAAAAACAATATCTTTCCCCGAAAATTGTCTAAATCTATGCATTAGGAGCGGAATTATCGATCAAAATGTACGAAAATTTATACCGCACAGTGTATTTTTCGGTATATTTAAAAACAAAAACGTCATAAAAGCAACAAAATTGGATGTACGACCCTGAAATTTTGCACACACTGCTTTTTGGTGAGTGGCTTTTTTTTAACGGAAAATCAATGTGCCACGCCTACTTTTACGCCCACCTCCCATATAACGTTTTAACTAAAATTCATATAATTTCTCTATTAATAAAGATTTTGGAATAATAAAGGGCTATATTGAAACACCTAAGTTGTACTCATTCGCAAAAATAACTTTGACACGCCTACTATAACGCCCACTTTTCACGTTATCTACTGTTAATGAAATTTAAAAGCTCATAAAACCGCCAAAATTAGAGGTATGATGATCAAATTTGCTACGTATATCCCTCAAGGCAATATCATTACTGTGCCAGAAAATTAAGGTGCCACGCCCACTTTTACGCCCACCTCCCATATAACGTTTTAACTAAAATTCATATAATTTCTCTATTAATAAAGATTTTGGAATAATAAAGGGCTATATTGAAACACCTACGTTGTACTCATTCGCAAAAATAACTTTGACACGCCTACTAAAACGCCCACTTTTCACGTTATCTACCGTTAATGAAATTTAAAAGCTCATAAAACCGCCAAAATTAGAGGTATGATGATCAAATTTGCTAGGTATATCCCCCTAGACAATGTCATTACTGTGCCAAAAAACTTAGGTGCCATGCCCACTTTTACGCCCACCTCCCATATAACGTTTTACCTAAAATTCATATAATTTCTCTATTAATAAAGATTTTGGAATAATAAAGGGCTATATTGAAACACCTAAGTTTTACTCATTCGCAAAAATAACTTTGACACGCCTACTCTAACGCCCACTTTTCACGTTATCTACCGTTAATGAAATTTAAAAGCTCATAAAACCGCCAAAAGTAGAGGTATGATGATAAAATTTGCTACGTATATCCCCCTGGGCAGTGTCATTACAGTGCCAGAAAATTAAGGTGCCACGCCCACTTTTACGCCCACCTCGCATATAACGCTTTACTTAAAATTCATATAATTTCTCTATTAATAAAGATTTTGGAATAATAAAAGGCTAAATTGAAACATCTAAGTTGTACTCATTCGCAAAAACAACTTTGACACGCCTACTATAACGCCCACTTTTCACGTTATCTACCGTTAATGAAATTTAAAAGCTCATAAATCCGCCAAAATTAGAGGTATGATGATCAAATTTGCTGCATATAGCCTTCTAATCAATGTAATTGTTGTGCCAAAAAGTTTAGGTGACACGCCCACTTTAACACCTACCTCCCATATAACGGTTTATCTTAAATTCATGTAATTTCTCTATTGACAAAGTTTTTGGGAAAATAAAGGACTATATTTAAATATCTAAGTTGTATTTATTAGCAGAAACTTTATTGACACTCCTACTTTAACGCCCACTTTTACTAAAAGACTACATTTACAAAAGCATTTTAGTAGCATATCGAAGTTATAAAGGGTGGTTAAATCTTAAGGACCGATGATGAATTTAAATAAAACACAAATTATTTAGGATATTATTATTATTTCTTTTTGTAATTATAATATTTGTATGGTTCAATTATGTATTTAACTAAATATCGGCCAAATTCAAAATCCTTGGCACCACTCCTCTATCTGATGGTCCAAATTTTCAATGACAATGTTGATGCTCAATGATGCTCTATCGCAAAAACCATCAGTGGTTCCCATTCAACGCACTAAGAAGGCATTCACAGATTTTCTAACATTTTTTACAGACCTGTTTTACAGAAATTTAAATATTTGTTACAATTCTCCCGATTGTGGACGAATTTGAATGATTATGTTGATCAACAGAATTACGAAGTTCACAAAATGCATTTTGATTTGAACTCCCATTTTTATAAAAAACCTGAATAACTTTAAAGCGTTGCTCATTTGCGTATCTTTCCACGGATCAAATTAAGTAAGTTTGAGATTGAGAAATGTCAAGTGAAATGCAGAAAACAAATTTAAAGACTAGGTGTAGTTCACCTTCAACATGGGCCCCTAAAATTTAACCACCCTATACAAAGAAAGTGATACATATTTTATTATAAAGAGATTATTCCATAGCGATTAACAAAATAATAAATATTGTGATTTAAATGTACACAAAATTGGTGGTGGGTATAAAAGATTCGGCACAGCCGAATATAGTGCTCTTACTTGTTAGGTATTAAATTGTATTGTCAAGGGACCATATTTGTGTAAAAAGCATCATAAAATTCGTTGCAATAGAGGTACATAGTTGAAAATAAAAATTTTGTTTGTATGGCCATGACACTGCTCCATTTTTTAATTAATATGCATTATTTTTTACGAAAACTTAAAAAGTGTGCAAAGTTTCATATAAATCGCTATTGTAGAATTAGTTCAACAATAATGTATATCACTTACTTTTCTAACCATAAAATTGTATTGTGATGAAAACTTTATGTTTGTGCACTCAGTTTGTTTGAATTTTTAATGGGTGTGGTATTGCTCACTTTTCTAAGTTATTTTGCTATTCAGGGCAATTAAAAATCCAACAAATTATGAACCATATAAATTGATACAGCCGTTAAAGATTTGCCAAAATTAGTAGCTTCGCTTATTTGTAAAAATATTTAGTAAATGTGAATGCAGCTTAAGTTCTGCAGTTAATTACTAGATTTGATCTATACATAAGCTTATTTTACTTCATTTTGTAATGGCAGCCTTCATTGATTTTACAATTTTTATAGTGTATTAAAATTTTTTGTTGTCTTTTAATTTGATATTAATATCGACTATTCAGTTGACCGGGATCTAAAGGAAATAATTTTTGTCTTAAAATTTTAGGAAAAGATTCGAAGCAGTTGTATTTTGGTGCTTTTATCTCAGTTAGTTTTGAAAGAATTAGTCAGTTTTTTTTCAGCAAAAATTTTTGAGACTACTCTATAAGAAAATACGCTTTTCTAATTTATTTTTGCCTATAACTTTGCCGACTTGTCACCGATACAGGTGAAATAATCAACCCAGCTGGCGGAAAAGCATTATTTCCAAATTTTCTAAATTCGTCTTAATTTCATTTATTAATGCAGGTATGGAAATTGATAATTTGGTTTCTGTACTAAACAATTAAATTCAGTGTACTTTTTTGAAATTAAATGTACCAAATTTATGTATATTTGTTGTTTTTGGATAATTTGTAAAGTGTTTTACAAATATATATCCTTTTTTTAATCAAATTTTTTTAATCTAAACATATCATAACAACTTTTACAACCCTGATAATCGAATTTGCCTTGTTGTATCAATTCGCCATTTCATATAATTGTATGAGTGTGCCCAAGGCGAATTCATACAGGTGAAATTATCAGCCCAGCTGATGGGGAGACTTTATGTCAAAATTGGTTGAATTTGCCTTATTAATGCAGGGAAGGGAAATGTGATTTTAAATTCTGTATTAAACAATTAACTTACGTGTACTTTTTTGATAATAAATGTGCTAAATTTATGTATATTTGTTGCTTTTGCGTCATTAATAATGAGTTTCAAACAATTATATCCTTTTTTTCATCAAATTTTATTATATTTAATATGCATAAACAACTTTTCCATCCCTGATATACGAATTGGCCTTGACATTAAATATCTCAAAAAAGTTGCTTTGTTGTATCAATTCGCCGTTGCATATACCTTATGGATATGCCTTGAGTGTGCCTTGGGCCTATTATAATTATAGATATGTAACAAACGTATCTATAAGTTATCCTTAATTTTTGTTATAAAAATATTGAAATGAAAAGAGGCAGTTGTGTTTATTTGCTTATATCTCAGAAACTTATAGGTGGACTTTACTTGATTTCAATATCGATTCAATCCCAAAAAATTTCAAAAGATCAATACCAAAAACAAAACTGTGCAACACTTATAGGTGGACTTTACTGGATTTCAATATCGATTCAATCCCAAAAAATTTTAAAAGATCAATACCAAAAACAAATCTGTGCAACACGTGGTTGCCTCTAAAAGTTGATTTCAACCAACAAATGTTAAAACGGTTAATTCTTAGGGCGACTCCGCTGTTCATAAGCTTTCAGAATATATACACTGGGGTGGGAAATAAATATTGCAGAAATAACAAATGTAATGATAATGCTGTATACACCCTTTGTACCACAGGTAAAAGAGAAAAAAACTTTTTAATTTTTTAATAGAATAATTCACAACATATGCTGCTAACCCATCTGTCCAGCATATTCCTAAAATTTCTCTTAATAGCCATTTTAGTATAACAAATATTAAATGCCATAAACTTTTTAATTATTTTCCCTTTTTTATACATGCTTAACTTTTGCAATGCAATGGATAAAGTTAATTTGTTCATTTTACTTGAAAGATGATACCAAATCTCTAAAGTTTCGTACCTTTGTAAAAAACCTGTTTGGGGTTTATTATTTATTTAGTAAAATTCTAAGTTATAAATAACATAATATTTTTTTTAACGAAAAACTTTTAAAAATGCGAAACTCTAATCGAAGTGCGGTAGTTTTAGCATTAGTTGTGGAAATATAATTTAACTTTCGCTATTACAGATTCGAGAGTCTTTAACAATGATATATTTTGGACAAATTCCGCTTTCTATCCATAAAATTTGTTACATAAAAAATATTTTTAAAAAAGCTTATGTAATAAATTTCACATAAAAAATTTATAAATCAAAACGTTAAAAAGAAAACTTTTTTTAAACGGTTTTTTGTGTAAAAGATTTTAAGTTTGTTACAATTGTTTCTCATTTTTGTTAACATGACTATGACCTAAATCGTACTTATAAACAGCACACAAAAATAAACACAAACAGTAATTTTTAACAAACAAGAAAGAATACTGTATTCGGCAGTTATGTATGCTAAATACCCTGCACTATTCGTTTGTAGGTTTCGTTTCCTTATTGTATTACATCCATGGAAATTCTTAGATTGTTTGCATAAGAAAGTACAGCAAAGTATTTCTTCTGTACTGCTTGTTATTTCAGCATTTGAAAAAGAAGACTAATTTATTTCAATTGTATTTTTTTACATTTCTTCCTTACTGACTGCTACCTTTTTCAGTAGTTTGTAAGGGGAAGAGATGGTACCGCGGTAGACTAGTCAGTAGTGTGCTGGTCTGCTAGTTTGGGGGGTGGGGTTGCGGGTTCGAATCCCGCCCGAGACTCTGGAATGGTCTGTTTCTCTTTCTATTCTAAATATTCTATTCATGCACAACATGCCAATTGGGCATAAGTGTATACGTGTCGTGGGCTTGGGCTTTTATTAGTGCCCCACCTTTTCAACCTAACCTAATCTAAGAGAGAAGAGATAAATATGCTATTCTTAATAAAATTACCCCTTTTTATCTTAAAAAAAAGACCTACGAAGTCTAGCATCTCATATCATGCCTTGTAGAAGCGCTCTTAGAAGCATGTGTGAGCAAGTACAGATTCATGAAGCGTTTTTTGGTAGTAATATATACAAATTTAAACACATATTGTTCATTATTGTTTGATGTTATATGAACATTTTTTGGTGTTACACACGTAATAATAAATTTTCACCATTCATAGTAGTATAGGGTAAGATATGAAAAATATTTGTACGTACATGTGTACATTTGTACAGCAATATTTGGAATTGTTAAATTGGTTTTATCTTATCAGTTGCTTCAACCTGTTGATATAAATTTATGTGTATTGTAGGAATGTGTCACAATGTTTAGTAGACTATTGGGTTGGTATACAAATAATTTCACTTTAAATTCATTGCAAAATTTTGATAAAGTTTGAAAAGACAAAAATTCTAAGATTTTATTGTTTTTATTTTTAAAGATTTAAAAAAGGGAGTTTAATAACTGTACACATTAAAGAAATTTTGTTGCGCAATTCTAAGTTTGTAAAACGAAAAAAATTATTTTATTTACATAAAAAAAATATTTAATAATTAATGCTTATTAGAGATAATAAAATAGTTGTTGGTTTATTCAAAACAAGAGTTATAAGATATTTTAGCCTACATCATTAAAATCTTAATCAGAATCGTCAAAAGACAACAAAACTGTATTTGCTTATTTCAAATAATGAAAAAATAGTAAAAATAGTGTTTAAATATTTGTTTAAACCATTTTAATTTTTATTCAGTAAATTCATTGAATGCTTAAATATAGAAATATTTGTGATGTTTATAATTAATTGATTTCTGAAATAAAAATTAAAATGCAATATGCTATTGTAGTCATTTCATTTGTGATGTATTTCACACGAAATGTTGTTCGTGACATGGCAAAGGATTATGAAAATAGATCAAGGCTAAGCTAAATCTATAAAATTATTAATATTTTTTAAGAATTTCAAGGCTTTTAGGTTTTTTTATGGCGATGTTTTAATTTTGTTTTTTTTTTATAAAGAATTCATGAAGAGCAATGACTTTTACTTATTACCGTTAAGCTTTTAGCACCATATAAATGTATACATACATTCAGAAATAAACTATCACTTATAGGACTTTTTAATTTTATTGTTGTATTTGTAATTCTATTTGCATTTTCATATAATTGCTACAACCTTTTGAGGAAAAAATGTGTAATTGATAAACTAACGTAGGTGTTGCATGTTATAAGTATCAAAACATAAAGGGTCCACCAAATAACTTTATTTTTTTTTTTGAAAATGCTATAAAAAAATAAAGTGTAGCTTCGGCTGTGTGGCACGTAGCACCGTCCTGTTGAAACCAAATGTTGCCAATATCCTCTTCTTCAATTTTTGTGAACAGAAATTCGTTCAACATGGCCCGATAATGATCGCCATTGACTACGGCCACTAATTGCTCATTTTTGCAGAAAAATGGCCCAATTGTGCCACTGAACCAAAATCCGCACCAAACAGTGACTCGTTTTGGGTGTATCGGCTTTTCAATGCAATGTATGCGTGCGGACTTTCTGTGCCCCAAATGCGACAATTTTGCTTGTTTACATACCCGCCAAGATCAAAATCGGCTTCATCTGAAAAGATGATTTTTTTGGCAAAATCGGCGTCTTCTGTAAGTCGATCGCAGGCCCACTTTGCGAAGCGAAAATACAACTATATTCGTTCAGCGGAAGGATAAAACTAATTATCTGTCAAACCAGACATGAGTTAGGTGTTACTATTCACGAAATAAGCACTAGTTGAAAAAAAAAACGTTAGATGGCGGACCCTTTATAAAAAGGACGCTGGTATTACTCGTCCATCTCTGATGAATATGTGGCGTTTTATATATAAAGACAAACTTTTTGTAAATATGTAAGTATGTACAAAATATTAATAACAACAAAATTTGTACAACAATCTACAATCTGACAATATACAACATCGACGATAGGTTGTGAAATAGACTAGTGTCTTCTGCTGTCTCACATTTTCATTTAAGCTTGATTACATGACAATAGCATTATCATGTTCGTAATATATTAGTAACGATATCATGTATAAATATTGAAATGTAATTCAGGAGAAAAACATTATTCCATTAAATATATTCCACATTAAATTTGAATCAGCAAGAGCCATAATCGCCTTATCTGACCGCTTTGCACGCAAAGAAAAAACATGGTTGTGGTAACCTTAATCGAAGAGCATCATAATATGATTAAATTGTATGATTGAAGTTAAAACATATAATAGTTGCCAATTATAAAAATTATATTTATCCAAAGCATTATGCTCTTATCATATACATATATGACTACATTTGAAATCCACAATCTTTGCTTTTTTCTACGGCCAATTATTGTATTTTGCTGTTAGTTACGTATGTTGATTGTACCTACCATTTTAATTGCAATTTTTGTACCAAAGTTTTTTTTACATTTTCTCGTTTAATTTTAAATTTCTTTAATTTTTTCAAGATTTTTGTGCATTTTTTGACACCTCAAACTTGTAAAATAATAAAAATTAATTCAGCAAGAAGAACAACAGTTAAAATCAAAATATTGTTATAAAAAATCATTGCTTGATTACTTTGTAATCATACTGTTGTCTCACCTATTATTTAGTGATTATTTGTAATTTTAAATGCTTTTGAACATAATGTTATTTTTGTCGAATTTATTTTTTTAAATCATACTATTTTTTAACGACGACCATATTGAAATTTAAATGAAAAGTAAACATTAAATTATAAAACTCAAACGTTTGATTATCGAGAAAAAATATATGATGAAATATAATAAATTTAACTATTAGACACGCATACTTGTCTTAAGACATGTACGATGGCATACCAAATCTCACAGTGTAATAGCATGTATGTCGAGTATTTTAGACATGTATGTTGGTTTTCAAAAATTTGTGAAAACCTAAGTCTGTCGCATACCAACATACTCGTCTAATAGCGTGTCTGTCATACTTCATACAAAAATTCATTCAAATTTTTGCCGCTGCTGTGTGCATATCGCAAATTTAAAAAAATGTCTCTCTAATATTATTTTCTGGAAAGAGTTTATTGAGAAATATAAAAGCTTCCCACAATTGTGGCAAATAAAATCAAATCTGTACCGCAACAAACAATTGAAAATTAATGCATACACTGCATTAAAAGAAAAATTAAGTGAAATAGAAAAAATTGCAACTATTGACAACATTTTCGCTTCATTGCCATGCTTTCGCTTCAAAAATTTCTGTGTAATGAAGTATGCCGTCGGCGTTCGACAGTGTAATAGCTAAACCCAAAGTATGCCATACACATGTCTTAAGACAAGTATACGTGTCTAATAGGCCTTTTACTTATTTTCGGTAACCAAATATTGTTATAGCGAATATAATATGACCATCGTGATCATGTCGTAACCATGGTTTTTCTTTGCGTGTGTGTGTGGACATGAATAAAATTTAAAAATATAAATAAAAAATGTAAAAACAAAATGTGTGACTTAAAGTGTTTTGGGTCGTGTTTTTCGTTATAAAATTCCAATCAAACTAAATATGTTTTATTGTTTAACTTTTTAAAATTTAGATTAAGATTTTGCAAATATTGTTATTTCAATAGTTAGTCTATTATATATCAGTTGTTTTTTTTTTAAGTTACATTCAACGAAAATAAGTATTATTTTTTAATATATCGCTATTATCTTATCAACATATCAAATGATTAATTTTTATTTAACGAATTTACCAAAAACATAAAGTATTTTTTATTTGCACAATATTACAAATAAAGGGAATTTTATAAAAATAAAATTGTTTAGTAAGTACTTAGTTGCTTTATACATACATACATACATACATTTGTATATAGTTGTTGATGAGTAATATTTTGAGTCATTATTTATTTTTGTATATGAAAGGAAGCAATTTCCAGAAAATGTATTTATATTAGTTATAAAAACCATTACAAAAAAAAAAATCTGGAAGAAAATTTGTTGGCAAATGTTTACTCAAGTGAGCATAGCAACTATTTTTTGATTGCAATTGGTTTCAATCTATAAAATTTGTAATTCGTTAAACATTTATTTATTAAAGCATAAAATAAATACATTTTAGTGGTTACGTATATTTTGTCAAACATATGCATAATGTGAACATAGCTTAAGTTGTTTAGAAACAAACATACCCAGCAAAAACTGACATGCAAAAGAAGTTGTGATTGCAAGAGTTCAACTCATGTGAAAGTGGTTCAATTAAGGTAAAACATGCACGATTTTTACATTAACGTGTCATCGGAGAGCTTGTGTTTGTATGAATATATTAACAAAATTAATTTCATTCTAATAAGTGCATAGAACGTATGCATAGTAGATGAAAAGAAACACATATTTCATGAGTTTATAATGTTTGTTTACATAAATTATTAAAGATTTTTCGCATGCATTTGCATGTATTTTGAAGCACATCATTCAAGAATAACTATTTTGAATTTAGAAAGGGCATTTTTCTTGCCCCTCTTGAACTTATGAATTCGAAGTCATGAAAAATTAAATTCACATTGAACTAGTGCAAATTTGTATTGATGGGTAATAAATATCTTTTTTATAAAAAATGTTCGCTAAATGATTTACTATTTTCTTTTATTAACATATAAAAAAAAATATTACTAATGGAATGTTATTGAAAAATTCATTATCTTTAGATTATTTTCGTTAAATAACAATTCGTAAAAGGTATTCATTTAAGTCAAGTTAGGCTGTTATTTCTGTTTTAACTATAAGTATGTATGTATAAAGAGAACTTTGTGAACTGTTGCTTAAAGGGAAGCTAGCGCTAATTGTGGATTAATCATCATAAATATCGAATCTGATAATACCTTTGACCATTTTGTATTGTACATAGGTACAGAAACCACATCATAACGTAGCGTTGATCTTAGATTTAATGTTATATTCCATTTTTCTATAATATTTCCGTCGCTATCTTTGATTTCGAATTTGTACATAGTTTACTGTATTCTATTAGTCAAGCCCTTTAATTTGGTACCCATATTGTTGGGGTTAAACAAATTTTCTCCGCCATTTTGTTTCAGGCGCCATCTTGGATTTTAAAATTTTTCAAAGTTTATTCCAGTGATCAAACGCTTTCATAAAATACTAATATTAAGGTCTTGAAAGGGTACATTTTTAAATACGTAATACGTACGTAATTTTTGTAGTAGCGGCCATCATGGCCGAATATAACACTCTTACTTGTTAATATTTTCCTAGTCAAGACCTTTAATTTCATATCCATATTGACTCTCTTTGTTATTCAGAAGCTGAAAATTAATTTTCGTCTGTAAATTTTAAGAAAAACACCAAAGCAGTTATATTCTGGTGCTTATATCTTATTTAGTTTTAAACCGATTTTTTACTTTTTCTCAGAAATAATTTTTGAGACAACGGCTTGTTATATAATACCTTTAGCGTGTTTAAAATTTATTTAGATGCTTGATATATTTTTCCAAATAATATTTGCCTCTAACTTTGCCAATTAGAGACATATCACATCTATAGGTAGTAATAAACGTGTTTATAAATTGTCCTTGGGCTGATAATTTTTAAAATGTGTGGTAAAAATATTTTTGGAAACAGTGGCGGCCACTTGCGAACAATATTGTCAGATTAATGGCAATTGTCTGAAAACCTTTAGTTGTTATTGTCAGACCATTGACACATATTGTCAGATAATTTTAAATTGGCAGATGCACAAGTTTTGTGCATTTGACAATGGCGTCATTGTCATACAAGTCATTGATGTCAGATGTATAAAATTTTGCTCTTAGTATTGTTGAATAGAATTTCGCTTCTAAGATTTTCTTATAGTATAAATAAAAACAATTAAGAGCGTTATATTCGACTGTGCCGAATCTAATATACACTTCCGCAAAAATGACTTAATCTTAAGAAAAACAAAGAAAAACGAATCACAAAAATATACATACATTTGTATACTATAATCATAGACATCTATACTTACATATACTATTTAATCGTGAACTTCTATACAGACATACATACTTGCATATATGAATTAGTATATTCTAACTATGCCTTTTATTTTGTTACCAATATTGAGAAGGGGTGAAATTTTAGTTAATAGGATTGGCTTATACCGTTGTATGTCATTTTGTAGTGGCGCTGAGTGGAGGGGGGTGGAAAAATATGTTATTCGCCATTTTGTTTTGTACGCCATCTTATATCAAGAATTTTCAAGCCCTTTTGTTGGATAACACTATTGAGGGTGGTTTTAATTACAAAAATTTTCTCATATATACAAATTTGCCCGCTATTTTGTCGGCGACCATCTTGAATTTATTTATTTTTCATACATATATACAAATTTTTCCACTATTTTGTCGGCGACCATCTTGAATTTATAGGTTATACATAATGTACTGTAATATACTTGTCAGTTTCTTTCATTTGTGTACTAGGACAAATTTGGGAGAATTTTTTAGAAACGTAGGAATTTTAGTATGTTTGTTCATATGGCATCACTTCAAAACGTTATTTTAATGCAAAAGCTGTTTTGTAAAATAAAATTATTAATTTTCTTGTTTTTTTTCAGTTTTGTGCCAATAATTGGAGAATAAAATAGAAGTTAATAAAATTTATGAGAATTTAAAAAGGGCGGTACAGAGTATTCCATTTTTAAATCAATGGAAGATTTCAGATTCCCAGACGCCATAGAAATCTAAAATTGTAAAAAACAACAAGACCAAAGCAATTCTGACAACTCGTCTGATAATTTTTTTTATATCGTCATCTGACAACCGTCTAAACTTAAAATTTTTTGTTGGACAACATCGTTAGATAAACAATATCTGCCAATGAAATTTTCAGCTTTTTTGATAAAAGTCTAACAACTGTCAAAACTGACAATTCACCTTATGGAAGCAATTCTTCATTGTCATTCCATTGTTAGCATATGGTTAGGTATAGCAATTATGTCAGATCTAACAACCGTCTGTACAGAGCTTAACATATACTCATTTGGGTGCCCCGGTAGACTAGTCAGTAGTGTGCTGCTCAGCTAATCTGGGGGTTGCAGTTTCAATTTTCGCCAGAGACTCTGGACTAGTCAGGTTCCCTTTTTTTTATTTTCTATTTTAATCTATTTAGGTATCACAGAGGTATATGATGGACCTAAGTGAGCTGCACAATAGCCGCTTGTTCTACCTTCCCTCATAAGCCCGTGGCACGACAAGTGCAGCTTTGTTTGTTATTACTGTGTGCAGTTTTTAAAGTATTTTTTCTAAGATTTTCTGACTAACAGTTTTTTACAAAATAACTAACTTTAAGGTAGTATGTCTCATTACTGCGGCCGTCGAGAATATTACCCTTAATAACGAGAGATATAGATTTGTAATTTCTTGTTATTTGGGGTCCTAATTTTTTAGGAAGTTTACAATAAGCATCAATTAATCGAGTTATTAAAGGAATAATATTACGAATATGTTATTTCTTTAAATGGCGTAGTCAATTGACAATTACAATCGTTCGATTTAACGCTTTTATATAATATATTGGCTTATTTGAAAAAAAAACAAACACTTTTTTAAAACACGGCCCTAAAAGCATGATCAAAAATATAAGTCCTGAATGTGATTTTTGCCCGAAGTATTTTTCAAATATTAATGCAATAAATATTTGATATATTTTTCTGTTCTGCGTTTAAAGTTTTAAAGTTTAGCGCTCCTCAAACAACATCCATTATACATATACCTATATTCTATTGCTAATTATTAGCAAATACCGTTTTTCAATATTTGAGTGCCTCACCAGAGGGTACCATTAAGAAAGGCCTTTTGTATAAAAAAAAACCCAAAAATTTGGGTTTTTATGACACATACTTAAGATTGTGCAGGTACATAACATGCCAAATAGCACATACACACACCCACTCACGCATACGCGTTAACAGATTTATTACATGTATTTGCATAAGGGTCTTTTGCTTTCATACACTTGAGATTTGTTACCTGACGAATGTGCCAAAAAAGGATTAGTATTTAAATGTAAGCTAATCCTCTTTTTCTCTTTTTTTTTGTTTATTCGTGTTATGCATTTCAATGGAAAACGTTTTTTGAACCATAAAATGATTAGCGAAAATTTACTATTAAAAGCACTGAAAGGAGACAAAAACAAGGGCAAGGAAAAACCCTAAAGAACGAGTAGCAGCTGCAATTTAAAATTCACAATATTAATAATAAAAAAAAACATACAGAGAATATAAGTAATAAAATATGTTATATGGATATATTTTCCGTTTTTTTTGGCTTTTAAATGAAATATTTCAACGGAAATAATTTTTCCAAAAATTTGTTAATGTTAATGAGGTGGTTACTATGAAAAATTTATTTTCGGTAAAAACGATTTATTTTGAAAGTGAATGTATATTATGTATAGTACTTAGGAAAACATATTTTCTTTTTAACATTTATTATACCCTTCAGACAACAGTGTAAAAAGGTATATAAATTATTCATTCCTTGTGAAATTTCTACAATTTTCATTATCCGTCTGTCTGTCCGTCTGTTCGTGTGTATGTTGAAATCAGCTTATTGAAGCCCGCCGACATCGCCAAGATTCGTGTAAGGTATCAAAATATCAGAAATATTTGGGAGCAGATTGCTATTTGAAATCAGCATAATAACTTAAAAATATCTGAGATATGGGCAAATAAGCACGACTGTCTCTGTTTTTTCGCTTATTTTTACTACAAAAATTAAAATTTGTCGGCCTTAGGACAATTTATAGACACGGTTGTTACTATTTGAAAATTTGATATGCCGGCGTCGGAAATAATAAAAATACGATGTGGTCATTATATCTACACATCTACATGACGGTGAAGGATATTATCAGATTCGAATATAGCGCTCTTACTTGATTTAAATTTTTCTTAATTGTTGAAAGGCAAACGATGAGTGAAGTATGAATTTATACAGCGAATTTTCAGTTTTGTCATACGATTCTATTTATAAAAACTACTTATTATTGAAAATGATTTATAATTAAAGACTTTATAGAGATTTTTATTGTAAATAAATAATGTTTTTTATAATCTAAAAATGTACATAGGATGTATTCTAAATAATAACAGCGTTATTCATAACAAAAAACACTTTGTGCTGATTAACATGTTGCTTTCTTTCTCTTGTTTTAATTTACACATACAAAGTTAGCAGCTCGTTTATTATCACATACTTTTTTCTTATAAATAAGGCCGTAAGCATGTAGTAAATTACAGTCCATTTAAAAATATTTTTCACAATTTTTCTTTACAACGAACGAATGAATTCTTTTTAAGGACTTAAATCCTTTAATTTGATAGTTTTTCTTAGTATTTTATTATTAGTTAATTGTAGTTACTGTTTTACATATATATTTATATTATAGTAAGTTTTAAACTATAGGGTGTATTATTTAAAGGTACATACATAACAACGACAAATTACCTAATTTCAGAACTAAAAATGGATTTAGTTCTAACATTATGTTATTAATGTTGTTTAAATTTGATATCGGCTAAGAGAGAGCTAAGAGAGCTACGTGGGTCATATATTGACAATAGTCTATATACTTAATGTTACCCGCTAAGTCATAAATGTTGCTTTTTTGTTTCCATAAACAAATTAATGAATTTAACCCCAGAGACAGTAATTCAAAGGTGTTAATGGCTAATTGATTAGACTATTTTAAGAAATAATGCGTTTGAAAAAAACGTGCTTTTAACAAATATCTTAATTAATTGCGGCAGCTGACAGTAACGTTCTCGTCAGCCGTAATTTTAAAAAAGTAATGCATTGAACACATAGACGTCATCATAATCAACTGATACTAAAACTATTTGTTAGGTGCCCCGGTAGACTAGTCAGTAGTGTGCTGGTCTGCTAGTTTGGGGGTTGCGGGTTCGATTCTCGCCAAAGACCCTGGACTTGTCTGCTTCTCTTCTCTATTTTCTATTCTATTCTTACTCTTCTATTCAGGTATCACAAGTGGACCCAAGTGAGCTGCACAACAGCTGCCTGTTCTACCTAACCTAACCTAAAACTATTTGTTGGAAAAATCTAAACATATTTTAGAGTTACCTCTTTTGAATATTTCTCTTTATAAAAGAAAATTTCTCATTTAAATTATTCTAGTAACGTACTTATATAAAAATAAAAAAAATGAAAATATAAAAAAGGAATTTGTTTAACACTTTTTTTTTTTTTTTTTAATAAATACATATTTTATTCATATAAATTTTATTGATACAATAATTTGTGCCTCAGCGTCGCTTGGACATTATTGAGGCGAGTTGAGGTTGTAAATGAATTTAAAATATTTTAACTTTGTGATAAAAAAAAATTTAAGCTCAAATTTCTTTTTTTATAACTTTTAATATGTTGGCAGCATTGGAAAAAAGAATGCAATGTAGCTATGGTGACGTTAAAAAATTATCTTTATATACACACCACCCCATTAAGTAAATATTTTTTGAAGACTTGTGAAAAGGGAAATCGATTGAGCGATGTCCACAAGTCCGCGTGTTGGTTGAAAATATGTTAAGAAGCTCCCACAAATTGCACAGGCTTTATAAATATTTAAAAATAATTTTTAAAACTAACACAATCGCTCCATAACGTGCTGAGATATAAGGAAATTAATTTGACTGGCCCTGTTTTTCAGCCCTGGGATAATTTTTATATAAGATTGTTCGTTTGTATAAATATAATATGATTCTAGAGCTATTAGTAAAAAAATAGTGGACAAATAATAATTATACTGATTTATATGATGGTGCAGGTGTGTTCGAATTTTTAAATTAATCACTTCATCTACATATATTTTATACATATTAATACTAAACAAAACAATAATGATGGTGGGAATAAAAAAACTCGATACAGGCGAATATGACAATGCAAGTCTTTTAAATCCTTATTTGTATTTTAAAATATTATATAATTTCTTCGATTATTTTAATTCAAATGTTATCCTAGTATTTAAGTTTGAGATCATTTTTTTATAAAAAAAATGTTTTATTTCAATTCAATATTCCGCCACTACATTGGGTAGCTTTTTTAAGGAAAAAATTTTTATAAATAAAAGAATTAAAAAAAAAATATTATCCAACACACTTTTTAAAAAAGCGGAGGATATTGTATAGAACAATTTTTTATATTGTAAATTTTATAATTTATAAAAATTTTTTTTTCGTAAAGAAGCTACCAAATGTGGTAGCGAAATATTGGGTTGAAATATTTTATATTAAAAATTTATCTTTACCTTAAATATTAGGATTAGTCTTATAGATATTTTTTAACAATGAAATATTTTAATAGCATTTTTTTTTAAATTAATTCATAAGTAAACTTTTTGAGAAAATTATTTAACTCATTAGGAAATTTCACAAATAAATTTACTTTGAAATTTTTAAAAACCATAGCAAGTAAATAGCTTGAATGAGCTCTCGTTAATCGCATTACAAATGTACTTGTAACATTCAATAGCAAATAATAAGGAAAATAAAATATTTGATCTTTGATTTGAAGCGTTCTAAGCGTTTGTACTTTTAAAGAATTATTACCAAAATAAAAATGTTGCTAAAAAAACCAACGGTCTATTAAAACATACAATTCTTTCTTGAAACTAAACAAAGATATACATACATGTATGTATGTATAGGGGAACGTCAATAAAAAAAAACAAGGTAACATTGTTACAGGTAGCAGAGGGTAAGCCGCTCAATTGCAGGTATAGGTCAATGTACATGCATTGAGATGTACTTGTTTGTATGTGTGTGTCTTGTTACGCTATAAATACGCACATCCTGCTACAAAAATTTTTTAAACAGATTTCAACTGTGACAGCGACCATAGCAAGTCAATTGTGCGGTAAAGAAAACTGCAGCAAAAAACAAAATTTAATTGTTTTTCTATACAACTAGTAACGAAAATCAGAGACAATTTAAGTAGTAAAATAAAAATGAGCTTATCTACATACAACTTTCAATTTTACTCATACAACATGCCAACACAAAACACTGCATGCGATGCAATGGATGTCGATGACATTGACATGTCGATACCACCTCCAAAACCACCAAGAACTTATGCTACCCCTCCTCTAGCATGGATGAGTTCAGCGGCAAAAAGAATTGCTAACGAAAGTCGAATAATGGCAACACCAGTTGTGACATCGACCGTAACATCAGCTGTAAACTATTCAACTTTGGCCAAGGAAACCCCAAAATCAAATTATTCCTGTGGCATGTTAAAGGATGCCAATGCCGCCATCGCCACTGAACAACCATCTTACACAGCTGAATTGCAATTGCGACCAAAACTAAATGCAACCGAAAAGAGATGGTCGTTTGAGTTTAGAAAAAATGCATTAGAAATGTCAAAGCGCTGTTCAGGCGGTGCGGATATAGAAAATCTACAAAACGCCAATCATCTGCCAATGCAGAAGTTTGAAGAGCAGCTGCAATTAAAATCACAACATCATGCAGAACACAAACGTGGGCCTAGTGATAAAGAGCAAAATTTATTTGACACTGAAAAACGTAATTCTAAATCATTTAAGTCTTCGTCCGGGTCAGTACCCAATATACTGCAATATTTTGGTGTAAATCAAACTGGCAGCAAAGCAAATCAACGAAATTCTTGGAGTTTTCAGACAACACCCACTGCGTTTAGTCAAACACCTTTAGTGAATGCCGAGGCTTATAAAAAAATAAAATCATCTACTGAAGGAATACAATTTGAAGTGCCACAATCAAATAGATCAACTGGAGCCTTCGCTAAGACTCCTGAACCAGTGAATGTAAATTTTGATAGCGAGAGTGATACAAAAAACCAAGAGCAAACGCTATCAGTTAAGGATCGTATTGGGTTTTTCAACAAACTTACAACTCGTCAGTCAAACTCTTTTATTGATCTTTTGAAAAACAGTAAAACTAGTAATATAGCCTCTGTTCAACCATCTTCCAGTGCGCAAATTACCCCCCTTTTTACTCCACCAAAGCCCAAAAGATGGCCAACACACTTAAATTTGTATCAAGCCGATGATGTCTGTCAAACGTTGCCACAAATGCAAAATAGTCAACTTTCTACAAAAATAACTGCAACAGCATCTGATTTCCAAAAATTAATACCATCGACTTTCTCACCAGTAACGTCATCTTTAACGGCGCCATCTTTTACATCCCCTGCTGCCTATAACACCTACTCAACCACCTCTGCTCAACAGCGCAAGAGTACGTTACGCCGAAAAATATCCGTTGAAAAATCACGACGACCCATTTCTCGTCAAAATTCAGCTACTGGTTCGAATGCCACAAAACCACAAATGCACGCAGTTATGGAAGATTTAAGTTTAGTAATGCCGGTAAAATTACGTATAGCCGAATATGAACGCCGTATTACGATGCAGTAATAATTACACATTAAAAGTTGATAAACAATAATTCTCTATCTCAGTGCTCAGTTCCTTTCTTTCAATAGATTTTTTCAATTTGGATTTTTTTATTATTATTTTTTTAAAATTAATTTATTAAAAATACATACATACATAGTATATGTGATAAGTTTTAAGTTGTTTACGTGTATACTGAACAACAGACTAAATATAAGAGTTCATATATTGAATTTAATTTAATTATTTTATTTTTTATTTAATATACCCGCAAAAGTAAAACGTGAATTAAATTGAATTGTTTGATTATGATGAAAACATAAAATGGTTGAAAGTTATTTTATTTAATTAAAATGTCATGCAATAATCATATTATGATTACAAATAAAATGGTAAAACTTTGCTTTTTTTTAAATTTTGTTGTTTTTTTTTGTATTAGATTTATTGATTGTGCTCACTAATATTTTTATCTTTTATTTCTAGCCTTTTTTTAATTTTTGATTATTGTTTTTACATGTCGAAGTTTTAAATAATAAAAATTTATTATTAAAAATTCATAGCTTGATTGCTTTGTAATCATACTGTTGTTTCACCTAATATTTAATACTTTTTTATACCCGCCACCAAAAAAATGGTGGGGGTATATTCATTTTGTCATTCCGTTTGTAACACATCGAAATATCCATTTTAGACCCCATAAAGTATATACATTCTGAATCAGGGTTTGATTTGATTACGATCTAGCTATGTCCGTCCGTCTGTCCGTCTGTTGAAAGCACGATAGAGGTCGCACCGAAAAAGCTAGGAGGCTCAAATTTTGCCAGAATCTTTCATATAAATAAGGTTTGTTTGGTATTGAAAATGGGCTAAATCGGAATATTAGAAAGAGAGTTATAGCTCGAAAAGCAAGAGTAGGTCGAAAAAACCGTGTCCTTCAAACATCGAATAAAATGGAATTGTGTCCAAACGCATTAACGTAGACTCATGAAACTTCGAATATATATTTCCTGAGTAAAAACAAATTTTTCCCCGAAAATTATCTAAATCTATGCATTAGCAGAGGAGTTATCGATCAAAATGTACGAAAATTTATACCGCACAGTGTATTTTTCGGTATATTTAAAAACAAAAACGTCATAAAAGCAACAAAATTAGATGTACGACTCTGAAATTTTGCACACCTTGCTTTTCGGTGAGACGCTTTTTTGTAGCGGAAAATTCGTATAATTTCTCTATTAATAAAGATTTTGGAATTATAAAGGGCTATATTGAAACACCTAAGTTGTACTCATTCGCAAAAATAATTTTGACACGCCTACTATAACGCCCACTTTTCACGTTATATACCGTTAATGAAATTTAAAAGCTTATAAAACCGCCAAAATTAGAGGTATGATGATAAAATTTGCTAAGTATATCCCCCTTGGCATTGTCATTACTGTGCCAGAAAATTAAGGTGCCACGCCCACTTTTACGCCCACCTCCCATATAACGTTTTACCTAAAATTCATATAATTTCTCTATTAATAAAGATTTTGGAATAATAAGAGGCTATATTGAAACACCAAAGTTGTACTCATTCGCAAAAAATCACTTTGACACGCCTACTATAACGCCCACTTTTCACCCTATATACCGTTAATGAAATTTTAAAACTCATAAAACCGCCAAAATTAGAGGTATGATGATAGAATTTGCTAAGAATATCCCCCTGGGCAATGTCATTACTGTGCCAGAAAATTAAGTTGCCACGCCCACTTTTACGCCTACCTCGCATATAACGTTTTACCTAAAATTCATATAATTTCTCTACTAATAATGATTTTGGAATAATAAAGGGCTATATTGAAACACCTAAGTTGTATTCATTCGCAAAAACAACTTTGACACCCTACTATAACGCCCACTTTTCACGTAATCTACCGTTAATTAAATTTAAAAGCTCATAAAACCGCCAAAATTAGAGGTATGATGATCAACGTATATCCTTCTAATCTAATGTTATTGTTGTGCCAAAAAGTTTAGGTGACACGCCCTCCCATCCACCATATAACGGTTTGTCTTAAATTCATGTAATTTCTCTATTGACAAAGTTTTTGGGAAAATAAAGGACTATATTGAAACATCTAACTTTTATTTGTTAGCAGAAACTTTATTGACACGCCTACTTTAACGCCCACTTTCATTGAAAGACTACATTTACAAAAACATTTTAGTAGCATATCGAAGTTATAAATTGGTGGTTAAATTTTAAAGGCCGACGTTGTTTTTAAATAAAACACAAATTATTTAAAAAATTATTATCATTTCTTTTTATAATGATACTATTTGTATGGTTTAATTATGTATATAACAAAATATCGGCCAAATGCAACCTACCCCCATCCTTGGCGACACTCCTCTATCTGATAATCCAAATTTTCAATGACAATGTTGATGCTCAATTGTTGGGCATGATGATGAGGCGAGGTTGACTGCTCTTTTGCCACACTATCGCAAAAACCAGCAGTGATTCCCTTTTAACGAACTAAGAAGGCATTCACAGATTTTCTAACATTTTATACAGACCTGTTTTGCAGAAATTTAAATATTTTTTACAATTCTCCCGATTGTGGACGAATTTGAACGATTATGTTGATCAAAAGAATTACGAAGTGCACAAAATGCATTTTGATTTGAACGCCCATTTTTATAAAAAACCTGAATAACTTTAAAGCGTTGCTCATTTGCGTATCTTTCCACGGATCCAATTGAGTAAGTTTGAAATTGAGAAATGTCAAGTGAAATGCAGAAAACAAATTTGACGTCTAGGTGTAGTTCACCTTCAACATGGGCCCTTAAAATTTAACCATCCTCTACAAAGAAAGTGATACATATTTTATTATAAAGAGATTATTCCATAGCGATTAACAAAATAATAAATATTGTGCTTTAAATGTACACAAAATTGGTGGTGGGTATAAAAGATTCGGCACAGCCGAATATAGTGCTCTTACTTGTTGAAATTGTAAATGTTTCTTTTAATATGTTATTTATGCGAATGCCTCATTATATTTTTGTTATAATTATTTTTTTAAAGGGCTTGGTTATCGTAACAAAATAAATGGAAAAACAAATTAAAAGCAACTATTACATGTTTTCGATACCCAAAGATTGTTTATAGAGTAAGATAAAAAATTGCTTAACATACATACATACATACATACATACATACATACATACATACATACATACATACATATATAAAATTAAATAATTTGAAAACGAAAGTTTTGTTACTCATAAACTCGTGGAAGTTTTTTTTGATAACCCTTTCAATAGAGATTTGAAAGTTGTTTAAGAAAATTTTTTGGAACAGATTGACCATTTCCTTTTAAAATTGTTCATATTGTTTGACAATTATTCTGTGCTCTTCAATTCTCTTTTCATAAGAGCCCAATATATCTCGATTGGTCTTAGTTCCGAAGAATATGGAGGATTGACCTTTTTTGGTACAAAAATTACGTTATTGTTTTGGAACCACTCCAGAGCTTTCTTATCATAATGACATGATGCATAATCGGCCTATAAATATGTGGACATATTTTGCTCGCTTATGAAAGGAAAAAAAGTTCTTTGATGTCTCTTTCGGCATTTAAGCTCACTGTAACAAATGATTTGCTTCTTTTGCCGCTACTGCTTAAGCTTGCCATTTTTTGAAAGTTGGAAATTTTGTCTTCTTTTGGATTCTAAAATTATCTTCAACATATCTTCGAGCATTAGGGTGCGAAGATAGTGGTCGCTTGTTGCCGAGACGAGCCGACTGACGCTTATTGCGAGAACTAAATTTTCTAAACACATTATTAATAACGCAAAAGCATACATAAATTAAGCACATTTATTATCAAAAAAGTACACTCAAGTTAATTGTTTAATACTGAAACCAAAATCACATTTCCTATCCCTGCATTAATAAATGAAATCAAGGCGAATTAAACCAATTTTAAGGGTGCCCCGATGGACTAGTCAGCAGTGTGCTGTTCTGCTAGTTTGGGGGGTGCGGGTTCGATTCCCGCCCGGAGACTCTGGACTTGTCTGCTTCCTTTCTATTCTATTCTTACTTTTCTATTCAGGTATCACAATGGGATCAATATAATGGACCCAAGTGAGCTGCACAGCAGCTGCCTGTTCTACCTAACCTAAACCAATTTTAACACAAAGTTTCCCCATCAGCTGGCCTGATAATTTCACCTGTATGAATTCGCCTTGGTTGTCATGATTTAAATTTGTTTAGAAAACATTTAAAAAAATTAAAAAACAAATATTAAAAATAAATTAAAGAAAATAAAAATTAAAAAATTAAATAAAAAAATAAAAATTTTAATAAATAATACACATTATATTTTAGTATAATTATATTATAATAAATTATTATAAATATCAAAAAAACTTAAAAACAAAATTTAAAAAAAAAGTAATAAAAATTTAAAGAATAATTGAAGAAATGCGTTTATAAGAAAAATTTTAAAACTCAATGTCAAACCTAAATGCATACAAACATACATAAAACACAAATCTATATATATAAAAGTGAAACTCTGTCTGTGTGTTAGCTATAGACTCCGAAACTGTAAAACCGATCAGACTCAAACTTAGGCAAGTTGCTGTACACATTTCAGGGAGTGTTTATGGGTGGCAAAAAGTGGGCGGGGCCACGCCCATAAAAAATAAGTTATAATTTTGAAGTACTTGCACTTGACTTATTTTTCTGAAACTTTGCACACATATTTAACTCTCATGATTATTCAATTTCGTGATTAGAAAAGTGGGCGGGGCCACGCCCATACAAAAGTTATAAATTTAAAGTACTTGCACTGGACCGATTTTTTTTAAACTTTGCACACATATTGAGCTGTCAAGACTATATAATTTCGTGATTATAAAAGTGGGCAGGGCCACGCCCATAAAAAGGAGTTATAATTTTAAGGTACTTACACTAGACCGATGTTTTTGAAAATTTGCACACATATTGAGCTGTCATGACTATATAATTTCGTGATTAGAAAGTGGGCAGTGCCACGCCCATAAGAAATAAGTAATAATTTTTAGCTACTTGCACTAGATCGATTTTTCTGAAACTTTGCACACACATATTGTGCCGTCATGACTATATAATTTTGTGATTAGAAAAGTGGGCAGGGCCACGCCCATAAAAAAAGTTATAGCTCTGAGGTACTTGCTCTGGACCGATTTTTGTGAAACTTTGCACACATTTTGAGCTGTCGTGACTATACATTTTTGCGATTAGAAAAGTGGGCAGTACCACACCTATTAAAAAAACTTATAATTTTTAGCTTTTGTACTTGATATTCAATTTAAATTAAGAATGCATTTTTATTCATTAAAAGACGTAGCAACGCGCGCCACGCTTTTCTAGTAATAGATAAAATGTCAGCGCTGATTCTTGCATCCACTATGCACACTCAAACTTGTTTCTCGCATTAAGAAGTTCTCCCAATAAGCGTCAGTCGGCTTGGCAACAAGCGGCCACTCTGTTCGCACACTTAGCAACACACAAATATTGACTCGAAAGCTACGAAAAATATATGTACATATGTATACGTACCCGACGTTTTGTTGTGCATTATACAACATAAGTATTTTTGTATGAAATTTGATTTAAATTTTCGGGCATTCCTATCTTCAACTTTTTGGATTTTGTACGTTTTCAAGCCTACTTCTCGCAGAGCTAACTGTTCTGCTCTTTCACTAGATGTGTTTGGAGCTTTTTTTTAATATACCTAAAATTTTCTTGGCTTTCTATTAATGTTCATATTCTTCTGATACTGTTTGTAAACGGTTTGATGGCAAACTTTTAATTCTTTGGTCAATTTTTTGTAGGTCCGATTTGGATTTTTTTTTAAATTTTCGATAATTTTGCCACAAAGTTTTCGTTTTGTCAGTTATTTTAATCGAACTAACAAGAAGTCAACATGGTTATCATTAAAAATAATAACTGACATATTTTTCAAAGATAACTAGATAAAAAAATTTTAAAAAAGTAAAGAGGCAAAACATATGTTACGATTTTTTCAATCTCATTCCTTACCTACGGTCTACACCAGCCATCGATTTGTTTGAACAACGAACAATTTTTTTGCGCGCACATGAATTTGCCTGGTGTGGACCGCTGTTGTCGATGTTTTGTTTTTGTTCAAACAGCGTTGTCAGAACATTTGTTCGAACAACGATGTCTGATATTAAAAGGCATTTTGAATATGAAAGAAAGAGATGACACATAAAAATACCAACAAAATACTCTTTATACGTTTTCTCCATATCAAAGAACATGAACAATTTTTTGACAGTTGCTCTGCCGACGTTTTGTTCTAGTCTAAACAAATCGATGGCTCGTCAAGACGTAGAGTTATGACCGTTGTGGTCATGTCGTAACCCAAGTCACATTTATTCATCAGGTATTCGTGTTTCGTCAGCTGATTATTTTTTTTTCTTCACTTATTTTTAATTTCAGCTATCAAAGTCTATAGATAAAAAACAATTTTCTCTCCTCTCTCATTTATTTACAAAAAATATAAACAAAAAAATTCTCTCCGAACTGCAATTACCTGATGAATTAATATGCCTTGGTCGTAACCATGGCTTTTGTTTTTATAATTAAAGATAAAAAAGAGTAAAAATTGTTAATACTTTTTTTTTTTAATAGGAAATTTATTTAATATTAAATCGTAAAAGTATTCAATTATTCCATATTCGAGAAGCGTAATATGAAAATTTCTTTAATTCGCCTTGATATCATTTATTAATGCAGTGATTTAAAATAAAATGTTCCTGTAGGTATTAATCAATTAACTTAAGTGTACTTTTTTGATTATAAATTTATTTAATTTATCTATATTTATTGTTTTTATACAACAAATACATATCCTTTTTTTAATCAAATTGCATTCACACTCCCTGATATACAAATAAGGCTTAATAGAAAACACTTATTAAAGAGGTAAAAATAATTTATATTTATTTAAACAATATATTTAAAATTTGGCAAATGTTGAATAGATAATGTTTTTACAAGTTTTATGTAGAAGATTTCATCAATTTTTATTATTTCAATTTAGAATATTTGTATTGATTTTTTATTGATATTTTTATGTACGTTAAATTAAGTGAAACCAAAAAAATAAAAAATTTGAATTTTACATTCAGTCATTACAAATTTTAAATACCAATAAGTAATAGATAAATAAAAATTCCAAACATGTTCTGATCATTATGAAGCATTGATCAGACTAAAGCGAAATCATGCAGCGTACCCAGACTGTGATCAAAACAGTGTGTAATCTAACATTTTGTTTCAAAAGCCATCTTACGAGATTCTACGCATTCTACGAGTCAACCGTTCTCACTCTTTATATATATGGACAATTTTGTGGGGTTCATCTTGGATTAGAATTTTTTCAAGGTGTAATTTTTGGTTCTGGTAAAGGTATTAAGTTTGATATCTTTATTGAAAGGCTTGCAGAAAATATGCGAACAACGTTTGTTGGATACCAACGTTTTCAATAACGATTTATTCAAGAATAATTTTAAAAGATTGATAACAAATACATGTCTGTGCAACATATTGGTATTAAAAATGTGATTTTCATTGGGCACATGGATAGACGGATAATTCACTTCATACTCGCAAAGTTTCGGAAAAAATAATTATAAAATAATTCCAACATACATCGGTGTAACTGGGCCGACAATTCATGGCAATGCCGCCTAGAATTGTTTTTGAAATATTTAAAGAAATTAATTTAAATTTACATATAAAATCAGCTTTTTTTAAAGTTTTGCTCCCCTCCAAAAAAAAAAATTTTTTTATGCTTTTGCCATCAAGTCAACATATTCATAGTGATAAAATTGTTACCATTTTGATTTGCGTGACTTTAAATCGTTTTCCATTAAGCAAATCTCTACATAACTTTAAAACCCATTGAGAATTTTTCCATCCCTGCATTATTAAATGAATTCCAAAAATTTTGATAGCTTGGCTGATATATTCACCTGTATAAATTCGCCCAAGAAAATTGCCCCGTGTTGACAAACTATTTTTCTCGCAATGCTTTTGATCAAGGCATATTCATACAGGTATATGCAACGGCGAATTGATACAACAAAGCAACTTTTAGGGGATATTTTCTGTCATAGCCAATTCGTATAACAGGGATGGTAAACTTATTGTAATATATTTAGTTTAATAAAATTTTACTAAAAAAATTATATATATTTGTGAAACACATTATAAATGGTGCAAAACAACAAATATACATAAATTTGATACATTTAAGTTAATTTCTTATTATTAAAACCAAAATTTCATTTTACTTCTCTGCTTTAATAAATGAAATCAAGCAAATTCAACAAATCCTGATGAAATGCCTCCCCATCAGGTGGGCTAAAAATTTCACCTGTATGAATTCGCCTTGCTTTTGATTTTACTTTGCCACAAATTTGCCTTGAAGTTACCTACATATATCAATTCGCCTTATGAAAACAAAATAGGTAAAAAAATTATTGAACAAATGATTAAGGGCCGTATTCATAAAAAATATTTTAGGTTTATTGAAGGCTTATTTGACAAATTTCTCTACAACATCTGTCAAATAAGCCTTTAATAAACCTAAAATATTTTTTATGAATACGGCTCTAATTGATTTCATATAGACACCTTTTTTAACCGCTTTGCTATTAGTTTTACCAAACAAACATTTTATTTGAGAGAGTTCAACCAGGGTACACTTATACAAGGTGGCGGTGCCAGCCCAGCTGAGAATTTTTTTGTGTTCTGAAGTATGTCAAACTACATATTAAAACAAGTAACAGTGCTATATTCGGCCGTGCCGAATCTTATATACCCTTCACAACGTGTAGTCATGCAATAACAATTGTTTGTATCAGCATTCATCCCATATAAAATACGTGCATACGGCATCGAATCCCAGCTGAGCCAAAAAAATTTTATTTTATTTTATTTAATATATTATTTATATTTTATTATTTTTTTTTATATTTTTTTTTTTAAATTTTTTTAAAAAATTTTTTTAGAAAAATTTTTAAAAAATTTTTTTAAATTTTTTTTTAAATTTTTTTAAAATTTTTTTTTGTAGTTTTTTTTATTATTTTTTTCTTATTTTTAATATTTTTTTTTTTTTAATTTTTTTTGTTTGGTATGTTTTTTACATGTATCTATGTATGTATGTTGTTGTTGTAATTGTGAAAAAAAACGAGGTGGTCGTGGTTTTTTGCTCATATCTCAGAAAGTTATGGGGCGATTGTGCTGAATTTCAAGACCGATTCATTCCTGGATATTTCCAAGAGATTGATGCCATATACAGATCTGAGGAACATATAGTTGCTTCTAAAAGTTGATTTCAACCAACACACGGACAGACGGGCAGACGGACAGACGGATAGACGGACAGACGGACAGACGGTCAGGGCTTAGTCGACTCCTCTATTCATAAGCTTTCAGAAAATATATACTTTATGGGGTCGGAAATGAAAATTGTAGAAATTACAAACGGAATGACAAAGCTATATATACCCTTGTGCACCACAGGTGAAGGGTATAAAAATGATTTCCACTCCGGAAATTGTCAAACTTCATACATAAAAAAAGAGAGCCGAAAATCACTCTCCTTTACACTATCACCTTATCAAGGCGAATTCAATAAGGTGAACTTATTAGATCAGCTGTTGACTACTTCTAGGGACCACTTGTCAAATTTTTGTGTATTTTTGACATATCGTTTTGTTTTACACACACAAAATACACTTTTGTATTTTTTCACTTTGTAGCGACGAGTTCACCTTATTGAATTCGCCTTGCACCTTATGTAATTACACGATGAGTTCAACTTAATTTTTATGAGAACACGGGGACATATGAAGTTTAAAAATATTAATATTTTGAATAAACTGCACAAAATTCAATATCAGAAGTATAGTTTTCCAAACAACATTGAAGTGTATTAAAAAAAATTATTTAAAACCACCGAATATGTAACATTTTTTCTTTGTAAGTGAAAGAAAACTTAAAAGTTAAAAGAAAACAGTCCAAAAGAAAAAAAGAACAAATAATTATGTACTAATTTATATTTTCCTTGTATTCACCAAAGTTTATATAAACGAAATTGAAGATTTTTTTTTATTTTTTAATAATATTTTAATATTTGTCTTCGTTTAGATCCTAATAATCCAATTGCACCGCCCAGTTTATCCTCCCACTCTCTGACGAACGGTTACGTTATAACACCACAACGTCTGGCGGAAATCCGTTCATATTTCATGTATTGGTATTTCGATAAGGATTTGTATGGTGGTCGTGGTGATTATCAATTCGATATACACGCCTCAACAACACAAATTCACAAGAATTTAAACTTTCAATTGCCCTTCTTTGGTTTTCGTTTTAATTATACAAGGGTGAGTAAGAATAAAATTAAAAATGATTAAAACATAAAATAAAAATTTATTTTATGTACAATTTGAAGATTTCCCTTAATGGCTATTTGGAATTCTCTGATCCACCCGAATACTATACATATCCATTGGTATTTCCTATAAAAGATTGGCCTAAGAAAAATGATCCCTCCTTTATTGGCATTTTCTTCTCCAAGTGTCGTGTTGGTCGTATTTATGCTACCGATGTTGATCAACGAACACCTGGTGTTTATTTTCGGTAAGTTTTGTTATACCTTAAATTTTTCTTTTTCTTAAAAAAAACGAAAATAATTTAATTTAATGTTTTACACTAACAAAATACACGTTTGTATTTTTATACTCGCCACCAAAAAAATGGTGGGGGTATATTCATTTTGTCATTCCGTTTGTAACACATCGAAATATCCATTTTAGACCCCATAAAGTACATATATTCTGAATCGGGGTTTGATTTTTTGACGATCTAGCTATGTCCGTCCGTCTGTCCATCTGTCTGTCCGTCTGTTGAAAGCACGATAGAGGTCGCACCGAAAAAGCTAGGGGGCTCAAATTGCCAGTATCTTTCTTATAGACAAGGTTTGTTTGGTATTGAAAATGGGCTAAATCGGAATATTAGGAAGAGAGTTATAGCTCGAAAAGCAAGAGTAGGTCGAAAAAACCGTGTCCTTCGAACATAGAATAAAATAGAATTGTGTCCAAATGCCTTAACGTAGACTCATGAAACTTCGAATATATATTTCCTGGGTAAAGACAATATCTTTCCCTGAAAATTGTCTAAGTCTATGCATTAGGAGAGGAGTTATCGATCAAAATGTACGAAAATTTATACTGCACAGTGTATTTTTCGGTATATTTAAAAACAAAAACGTCATAAATGCAACAAAATTGGATGTACGACTCTGAAATTTTGCACACCTTGCTTTTTGGTGACACGCTTTTTTGTAACGGCAAATCAATGTGCCACGCCTACTTTTACGCCCACCTCCTATATAACGTTTTACTCAAAATTCGTATAATTTCTCTATTAATAAAGATTTTGGAATTATAAAGGGCTATATTGAAACACCTAAGTTGTACTCATTCGCAAAAATAATTTTGACACGCCTACTATAACGCCCACTTTTCACGTTATATACCGTTAATGAAATTTAAAAGCTTATAAAACCGCCAAAATTAGAGGTATGATGATAAAATTTGCTAAGTATATCCCCCTTGGCATTGTCATTACTGTAACGGCAAATCAATGTGCCACGCCCACTTTTACGCCCACCTCCCATATAACGTTCTAACTAAAATTCATATAATTTTTCCATTAATAAAGATTTTGGAATAATAAAGGCCTATATTGAAACACCTCAGTTGTACTCATTCGCAAAAATAACTTTGACACGCCTACTATAACGCCCACTTTTCACGTTATCTACCGTTAATGAAATTTAAAAGCTCATAAAACCGCCAAAATTAGAGGTATGATGATAAATTTTGCTACGTCTATCCCCCTAGGCAATTTCATTACTATGCCAAAAAATTAAGGTTCCACGCCCACTTTTACGCCCACCTCCCATATAACGTTTTACCTAAAATTCATATAATTTATCTATTAATAAAGATTTTGGAATAATAAAGGACTATATTGAAACACCTAAGTTGTACTCATTAGCAAAAACAACTTTGACACGCCTACTATAACGCCCACTTTCACTTTTGAACTGTGTCCAGACGCATAAACGTAGAGTCATGAAACTTCGAATATATATTTATCGAGTCAAAAGAATATTTTTTCCTGAAAATCGCTTAAATCTATGAATAAGGAAAAGAGTTATAGATAAAAATGTACGAAAATTTATACCGCACAGTGTATATTTCAAATTTAAAACGTAATAAAACTGACAAAACTATATGTACGATTCTGAAATTTTGCAAACATGGCTTTTTGGTCAAAGTCTTCGTTATAACGGAAAATAGATGTGCCACGCACACTTTTTTCCTTAAATTTTTATAAAAATGTATTAGTCATATATATTAGCATTTATTCATCCTACACTGTGCCATTTATTGTACTGTAGCTAAATATAAGATAAAGATAATAAGATAGATGACTCTACTAGCAACTACTAGATGGCATGCTAACAACTTATGCTTATGTTCTCCTGATGTTATGCTCTATTAAAAATGGGAATTTAGGAAAATTTTGACCTAAGTCAAAATAAATTATCTCTAAACATTATAAACAATTTATTTTCATGTACTAATGGCTAACAAATTTTAAAATTATACAAAACTTATTTTGTTTGAAAATCTTTTAAAAGCAAAATGTTATAGAAGTTAAAAAATCAAAATCTTACTAATAAATTTCCCGTTTTAGAAAAATGCAGAGAATGTATATCTTAAATCACCCTGTGGCCCTTAAAATTTAACCTTAAATTCACTTTCTTCCTCTTAAATTCATGTAAATTCTCTATGAATAAAGATTTTGGAATACTAAAGGACTATATTGAAATATCTAAGTTATGTTTATTAGCAGAATCTTTATTGACACGCGTATTTTAACGGCCACTTTCATTGAAAGACTAAATTTACGAAAACATTTTACTAGCATACCGAAGTTATAATGGGTGGTTTAATTTTAAGGGACTATGTTGATTTTGAATAAAAATATTATGAAATTATTATCATTTATTTTTATAATGATAATATTTGTATGGTTCAATTATGTATGGAACAAAATATCGTCCAAATGGCCCCCCCATCCTTGGCGCTACTCCTCTATCTGATGGTCCAAATTTTCAATGAAAATGTTAATGCTCAATTGTTGGGCATGATGATGAGTCGAGGTTGTCTTCTCTTTTGCCACACTATCGAAAAAAACAGCAATGGTTCCCATTCAACGTACTAAGAAGGCATTTACAGATTTTCTAACATTTTATACAGACCTGTTTTGCAGAAATTTTTTACAATTCTCCCGATTGTGGACGAATTTGAACGATTATGTTGATCAAAACAATTACGAAGTGCACAAAATGCATTTTGATTTGAAAGCCTATTTTCATAAAAAACCTGAATAACTTTAAAGCGTTGCTCATTTGCGTGTCTTTCACGGATCAAATTGAGTAAGTTTGAGATTGAGAAATGTCAAATGAAATGCAGAAAACAAATTTAGAGTCTAGATGTAGTTCACTTTCAACATGGGCCTTAAAATTTAACCACCCTCTAGAAAGAAAGTGATACACATTTTATTATAAAGAGATTATTCCATAATGATTAACAAAATAATAAATATTGTGCTTTAAATGTACACAAAATTGGTGGTGGGTATTAAAGATTCGGCACAGCCGAATATAGTGCTCTTACTTGTTAATACTTATGGTAGTTACGTGGCGTTTTTCTACAAATTTAAATTTGATACTTAAAATCCATAATAAATCTCAACAAATTATCAATTAAATGAAAATTATAATAAATACTAGGAAATACTGAAACAATAAATATATAAGTAAATAGTTCAATTTAAAATAATTGTTTAGTAAATAAATAAAACATTAGAATAATGAGTTGTCTAAAATACGAAAACATGCGATAAATATATGAAAATATAAATGAGAGATTTATTTTTGTAAAATATATTTCTTAAATTTCTTTTAATAATTAAAATTAAACTAATATAACAAGCAAGTGCATTAAGTACACGCAAAGAAAATCACGATTGTGGTAGTCATGATCTGAGAGCAACGTACTATGATTGAATTGTATAATTTTTGTTAAAACATATAATGGTTGCCAGTATGATTACTATGTTTAATTAAAACATGTTGCAATAATCATATATATGACTACAGTTGAAATCGAAAATCTTTGCTTTTTTCTACGACAAATTATTGTCTTTTGCTATTAGTTACATACATATATTGATTGTACTTTCTTTTTAATTGCAATTTTTATACCCGCCACCAAAAAAATGGTGTGGGTATATTCATTTTGTCATTCCGTTTGTAACACATCGAAATATCCATTTTGGACCCCATAAAGTATATATATCCTGAATCAGGGTTTGATTTGATGACAATCTATTTAGCTATGTCCGTCCGTCTGTCCGTCTGTTGAAAGCACGATAGAAGTCGCACCGAAAAAGCTAGTAGGCTCAAATTTTGCCAGAATCTTTCTTATAGACAAGGTTTGTTTGGTATTGAAAATGGGCTAAATCGTAGTATTAGGAAGAGAGTTATAGCTCGTAATGCAAAAGTAAGTCGAAAAAACCGTGTCCTTCGAACATCGACTAAAATGGAATTGTGTCCAAACGCATTAACATACAGTCATGAAACTTCGAATATATATTTCTCGAGTCAAAACAATATCTCTCCCCAAAAATTGCCTACATTTATGCATTAGGAAAGGAGTTATAGATAAAAATTTACGAAAATTTATACCGCGCAGTTTATTTTTCAGTATAATTTAAATTTAAAACCTAATAAAACGGACAAAATTACGATTCTGAAATTTTGCACACTTTGTTTTTTGGTGAGAGGCTTTTCTGAAACGGAAAATCAATGTGCCACGCCAATTTTTACGCCCACCTCCCATATAACGTTTTAACTAAAATTCATATAATATCTCTATTAATAAAGATTTTGGAATAATAAAGGACTATATTGAAATATCTGAGTTGTACTTATTAGCAAAAACAACTTTGACACGCCTACTATAACGCCCACTTTTCACGTTATCTACCGTTAATGAAATTTAAAAGCTCATAAAACAGACAAAATTAGAGGTATGATGATGAAATTTTATGAAATTTCCTTCTAATCAATATAATTGTTATGCCAAAAAGTTTATGTGGCACGCCCACTTTAACGCCTATCTCCCATATAACGTTTTATCTTAAATTCATGTAATTTCTCAATTGACAAATTTTTTGGGAAAATAAAGGACTATATTGAAATATTGAAGTTGTATTTATTAGCAGAAACTTTATTGAAATGCCTACTTTAACGCCCACTTTCACTAAAAGACTAAATTTACGAAAACATTTTACTTTCATATCGAAGTTATTAATGGTGGTTAAATTTTAAGGTTTGATGTTGATTTTAAATAAAACACAAATTAATAAAGAAATTATTATTATTCCTTTTTGTTATTATAATATTTGTATGGTTCAATTATGTATTTAACAAAATATCGTCCAAATGGCCCCCCCATCCTTGGCGCTACTCCTCTATCTGATGGTCCAAATTTTCAATGACAATGTTGATGCTCAATTGTTGGGCACGATGATAAGTTGAGGTTGGCTACTCTTTTGCCACGCTATCGCAAAAAACAGCTATGGTTCCCATTCAACGAACTGAGAAGGCATTCACAGATTTTCTAACATTTTATACAGACCTGTTTTGCAGAAATTTAAATATTTTTTACAATTCTCCGGATTGTGGACGAATTTGAACGATTATGTTGACCAAAAGAATTACGTAGTTCACAAAATGCATTTTGATTTGAACGCCCATTTTCATAAAAAACCTGAATAACTTTAAAGCGTTGCTCATTTGCGTATCTTTCTGCGGATCAAATTGAGTAAGTTTGAGATTGAGAAATGTCAAATGAAATGCAGAAAACAAATCTAAAGTCTAGGTGCAGTTCACCTTCAACATGGGCCCTTAAAATTTAACCACCCTCTACAAAGAAAGTGATACATATTTTATTATAAAGAGATTATTCCATAGCGATTAACAAAATAATAAATATTGTGCTTTAAATGTACACAAAATTGGTGGTGGGTATAAAAGATTCGGCACAGCCGAATATAGTCCTCTTACTTGTTAGGTTTCTTTAACTTTTTAAAAATATTATTTTAACATCTTAAATTTTTAAAACATTAAAAATTTATTCAGCAAGAAGAAGAAAAGATGAAATAAAATTATTATTTAAAAAAACATAGATTGATTGCTTTGTAATTATACTGTTGCCTCACCTATATTTTAGTGATGATTTGTAATGCTTTTGAATATTATATATTTTTGTTATAATAATTTTTTTTAAATCATACTATTTTTAAACGACAACCATATAAAAGTTTCTATGAAAAGTAAACTTTAAATGATACAATTTAAATAAATGCTTGATTATCGTGACTAAATTTATGACGAAATAAAATTAAAATAACTATTACTAGTTTTCGATAATCAAATATTATTATAGAGAATATAATATGACCGTCGTGATCAGGTCGTAACCATTGTTTTACTTTGCGTGTACTAAACATATTCTAATATTTCAATTAAAACTTACTAAATTTCAACAAATATGATTACGTGTTTTTTTTCAATTTCACAGCAATGCTTAACTTTTATGATATACAAATAAATTTCCTACAGTTTTCTGCTAAACAATTTACAATTTATACAATTTATTGGCAAAATATATTTTTGTTTTTGCTACAAAATATAGCAAAAATTTTAATTTAAAGTGCGCATTTTTTCACCAGTATATACTAAGTATATATGTTTAAATATTTAATTCATTATAACTAAACATTATTAAAGTGGTGATCAACGTTTGTAAGCGAAAAAAATATATGGAATAATACAATGGCTTTGGTTTACAATTGTTTCTAGATTAACATTTTAGTGATATGATAAATATACTTATTTCTTAACTTTTAAACACTTCAAATGTTGAAGTCGCTCCGCATCTTTTAATATTGTTTAATCATACTATATGTAGGCAATAAATAATGTTAGTAATACTAACATTTTTATAATTCAATGCTGTTGTCTTATTTTTGTTTTAATAATATAATCATAAATTACCTAAATAATTGCATGAAATGTTCTTAAGGTTATATGCTTTTTAATTAAGTTTAGTAAACATAGTTTACTGTAAATATAAATAACAAACAAATTACTCTAACTAACAGTGGTGCTAGAAATTTTTGTAGACCAGTCATAATTTGTCAAAATGAAAATTGTAATTTTAAAACGAAAATCTTATTTTCTTTAATTCGTAATATGTTTAATGCAAAATAAATTCATGTTAATTCTTATACAAAAATTTAACCAATTTTTGTTACTATAAATTTCACATATCGAGATCAGAAATGTATGCTCCTGGTTTAAAACTAACACACAGAAAACTATGTCAGGATTTATTTTATAAAGTAGTTAAAATTCTATAATTCATACATTTTCCATTAAAATACTGTGAAGGATTTATTTTTTTTAAATGTTAGTATCAATATCAATATAATAGTTCGGACATTGTTAAGCAGATGAACTACGTAAACATATAAACAAAAAAAGTGGTCACGCTTTTATGACAAAAATTAACATCAGGCTTTTATATTTAAAATACTAGCCAAGCCCGGCGCGTGTTGCCACGCCTCTTAATGAATAAAAATGCATTCTGAATTTATATTTTATATCAAGTGCAAGAAGCTAAAAATTATAACTTTTTTTTATGGGCATGGCACTGCCCACTTTTCTTATCACGAAACTGTATAGTCATTCATGACAGTTTAATATGTGTGCAAAGTTTCAGAAAAATCGGTCAAGTTCAAGTAGCTAAAAATGATTACTTTTTTATGGGCGTGAGACTGCCCACTTTTTTAATCACGAAATTGTATAGTGCGAAAAGTTGTAGAAAAATCGGTCCAGTCTTGCACTGGGCGCGGCACTGCCCACTTTTCTAATCACGAAATTGTATAGTCATGACAGCTCAATATGTGTGCAAAGTCTCATAAAAATCGGTCAAGTGCAAGTAGCTAAAAATGATAACTTATTTTTTATGGGCGTGGCACTGCCCACTTTTTTAACCACGAAATTATGTAATCATTAGAGTTCAATAGTGTGCGAAATTTCAGAGAAAACGGTAAAGTGCAAGTAGCTAAAAATGATAACTTAGTTTTTATGGGCGTAGCCCCGCTCACTTTTTACCACCTATAAACACTTCCTGGAGTGTGTAAAACAACTTGCCAAAGTTTGAGTCCGATCGGATTTACGGTTTCGAAGTCTATAGCTAAGACACACACACAGACAGAGTTTCACTTTTATATATATAGATCAACCTAAAAACAATAAAACGAAAGTTTTTAGATTTTTAAAGTTGGGAATAATAAATAAACTGTGCTACAGTGTTTTTTTTTGCGACTGACACATTTTAACATTTGCATTCCAATCATTTTTTAAACGATTTTGAATTTTGAAATGGCATTTTATGGCGAGTTACTTGGTCTTTCAAAAACATATTTTCTTAACTTTAAATAGAAGGAAAAAAAATAAATAAATTTTTAAAATTTTTTCAATAATATTTAAAATTTTTTAAATTCATATGTAAAAATTAATCTTTATTTTTTTTTTGGAATACAGTCTTCTATGTATAATTGTATACTTAATTAATTAAGTTTTCTTTAATATTTATAAATGCAGTCACGGCAACGAAGATTATAAAAATATAGAGAAAATACTTTCTTGAACACGCTTTAATAGATCACAAGTACAAAACAAACATATTTAAATATTTTTTTTAACATGTGTAAGACTTACACTGTACTTAAGCTTAATATATCAATAACTGCATAAGCAATACAAATGTACGTATATATTTGCATTTATGTATATTTATATTTGGTTTTATTTAATAGAGGAATAGGCTTTCATAGAATGATACATGTAGATAAAATACCAAGCCAATATTCAGTATAAAGTATTTACAACCATCAACAAATAATCAAATGCAATAATAATATAGAATTACGATTATTTTCTGCTCTAAACAGCAGGGCACATACTCACAGTTTTTGAATGCTCACAACACACACATGTACTCGTTTATCTATAAATAAACAATCTATTTATAAATATCAATCATTTAAAGTACAGTGTTGATTAGAGTTGTAGGAAAATAGTTTTAAAAACAGTCTCGGAGGAATTCATTGAAAATAGAGCAATGATTTTTTTATTAGATTTATTATTTTAATTCTTGAATTGAACCTGATGAGCTGATGACCTTGTTAACATCGTCTTTGAAGAAGAAGTTCAATGTATCGCCGTCTGCAAAAGTCTGTTTCGATAGTAACACTTGGTAACCGTTTGTCCACCTCGTTCATGTGATTTCATACCTTTGGACTATTTACGGTCTATGCTAATAAACTAGCAACATTGGATCATTTAGAAGCTAACATTTAACAAAATAAGAGCAGATATGCTTCCAAAAATGATGAAAATTTAGACTACCGAAACGGCATTCATAAGACGTAGTCAGGAAGGCCATATGCCAAAAATTATTTTTGAAACTCTAAAATGTTTTTCATTTCACCTATTTTTTGCAGGTGTGTGTCAAATGTGTGGTCTATGCTAATATAACAGCAACATTGGATCAATTAAAATCTAACATTTAATGAAACAAGACCAGATATGTTCAAAAAAATAGTGAAAAATTAGATCGTTAGAACGGCGTTTATAAGGCCCAGTCAGGGAGACCATACGTCAGAAATTGTTTTAAAATTCCAAAAATGTTGATCATTCAATTGAATTTGTTGTATTCGATATCTAAAAAAGTACAATAAGTCCATAAAAATACTCTATATATGTTTTGACTAAATTTGCCTTGAATTTGTTCAACAATTGTAGTTGAAAGTTGACTTTGAAGGGCCACCGTTTTCACCTAAGATAACATGTTTAAAACTGTATTAATTCCACAAAACTTTAAAATACACTCCGATTGCAGAATTTTAAAATAAAAATGGAAGCTGGACATCTTGATATATAAAAAATCATGCCAATAGTGGTTTCTCAACTAAAGAACTTTTTTATAATTATTTATTTATTTATTTATAAAGTCCAAAATAGTGCTATTTTTTTTGGTTCACCTGAATAAAGGCACTTTAACTAATTTTAATAATGGTTTTAATTAATTTTACTTTATTTTTGCCTTATTTACTTACGATTAGTAATGGGTACAACCTCCTTTGTTTTTAATAACTTTAATTATACGAGTTTTCATTGACAGATAAAGAGACTTTATGTAATCCAACGAAATTTGACTCCAAGCATTCTTAATGGCCTAAATTAGTGAATGCTTGTCATCAAATTGTCTACCACCTTTATAGACCTTACGAGTTAACTAACATTTTCGATAATGTTTAGATCTGACGAATAGGGTGGCCAGTCAAGAACATCAACATTTTGGTTTGCAATGAACTCCTTTACTACTCTGGCGTTGTGTATAGAGGCATTAACCTGTTGCAATATCCAAGATATGGGACCAAATAGTTCATTGAACTTTGAAAAAGCTGGTACGTAATAGCACCTCATATCATTATGCCTCCCTCTCGGCTGTGATGTCTGTGTTTGGCTTGCAATGAACTCCTTTACTACTCTGGCGTTGTGTATAGGGGCATTATCCTGTTGTAATATCCAAGATATGGGACCAAATAGTTCATTGAACATTGTCGACAACTGCTGGCCTTCGTTCAACTATTTTAGATTTGCGTGGTTAGAATATCCTTTAGAACGGGAAACATCGATATCAGTTTTTTCCGATAGATTTAAAATTTTTTGTTTTGCCGTTTTGACTCGTAATATGATTAAGATGTAATAATTTTGTTATAAACAATCACTTTGTACAAAAAAAATTATCGCTTACTTTAAAAATAGTAACAAAATTATAAAGTGCCTTTATTTATTTTAACCAAAGAAATATCACATTTTTGGACTTTTGTTTTATTTAATTGCTCAGAAAAAGTTTTTTAGTTAAGAAACAACTGTTATTATAATTTTTTATATTTCAAGATGTCTAGCTTCTTCCATTTATATTTTGGAATTCAGCAATTGGTTAAAAAGTACAAAAGATACAGGCTTCTAAATATGGAATTTTTAGTGCCTTTAAATCAGTGAACCGGAGTGTATATATTTTCATATAATTTAGTTTAAAGTATGAATCTTAAATTCCGAATAAAATTATAAAAATTATAATCTTATTGAGATGGTTTGTACAAAGTACAATTCACTATGTGAAAGGGGGTTTTCCTAGTTGCTGGCTAAAATGAAACTGATATTATTGTTACAATAATTGTAGCCTCTACTGTAAATAAAATCAACTTGTTCTGTTTTTGTGCTAAATTTATGTGTTTTAGTGTTTATGTACATACGTGTGTCATCATTACGAATTGATTTGCACAAAAGCACGAAAATGCTAGAAGAGTGTTCCTTAATAATTTATTCATATTTCTTACTCGTTTATAAATGTGAGTATTTGTACAGACATACATTTAAGAGTGTGTTTTGCAAGAGGGTATGCTAGTGTTTATGTATATAAATAAATGCATTCATATGAAATCTTTGTATAGTTAATATAGGTTTAAGTGTGTAGTATATACTATGCATGTTTGTATAAGTACTTATTTACGATGTACAATTGTTAGACAACATTGTAGAGACGGATAAATGCAATTTTTATGTTTTGCATGAATAATTTTAGTATGTTTGCATTCATGTGTGTTTGTGTGAATGTTGGTGGTCCGTATAATTCAGTTTGTAGCTGAATGAATATTTTACATTATGTTATTGTTGCTTTTTAATGGTTATAAACAATTCTCTCGCAATCACACTCAGTCATACATTAATGTGTTGAATACAATCGAAAAGTGTGAGCAGTTGAAAATAAATTTTATTCGTATAGTATTTTATTGTTAATTTTTTGTTGCTGTGTGTTCTTTACTATTTTAATTTCTATGGGATTTATGCTGAAGAGTAATATTAGCTAAATTATTATACTTTGCATGGAATAATAACACTATTGTAAGAAATTGGAATGTTATAAAAAATAAAAAAAAAATACCCATAATAATAAATCTTTTTATATGCATCGCTTGTGTTCAATGTTATTATACCCGCCAACAAAAAATTGGTGGGGGCATATTCATTTCGTCATTCTATTTTAGGCCCCATAAAGTATATATATTCTGAATCGGGGTTTCATTTGATGACGATCTAGCTATGTCCGTTAATCTGTCCGTATGTTGAAAGCACGATAAAGGTCGGACTGAGAAAACTAGGGGGCTCAAACTTTGCCAAAACAAAGTTTGCTTGGTACTGAAAATGGGCTAAATCGGAATATATGGAGAAAAGTTGTAGCTCGTAATGCAAGACTAGGACAAAAAAAACCGTGTCCTTTCAATATAGAATAAAATGGAATTGTGTCCAAACGCATTAACGTAGGGCCATGAAACTTTAAATATATATTTTCTGGGTAAAAGAAATATTTTTCCCTGAAAATTGCTTAAATATATGCATTGGGAAAGCAGTAATAGATCAAAATGTACGAAAATTTATACCGCACAGTGTATTTTTCGGTTTATATAAAGTTTAAAACCTAATAAAACTGACAAAATTACTTCGACACTCCCACTATAACGCCCACTTTTCACGTTATGTATTGTTAATGAAATTTAAAAGCTCATAAAACTGACTAAATTAAAGGTATGATGATAAAATTTCTTACAGATATCCTTCTAAACAATGTCATTGTTATGCCAGAAAACTTAGGTGATACGCTCTCTTTAATGCCTACTTCTCATACAACGGTTTATCTTAAATTCATATAATTTCTTTAAGGACAAAGTTTTTGGAATAACAAAGGACTATATTGAAATATTTGTTTTGTTTATTAGCAGAAGCTATCTTGACACGCCTTCTTTAATGCCCACTTTCATTGAAAGACTAAATTTACGACAAAATTTTATTAGGATATTGAAATTATACAAAGAAAGTGATACATATTAAAGTATAAAGAGATTATTCCATAGCGATTACAGTTAATAAAGAAATAATAAATTTTGTGCTATAAAAGTATACAAAATTGGTGGTGGGTATAAAAGATTCGGCACAGCCGAATATAGTGCTCTTACTTGTTTAAACTGTTATATATGTAGTATGTATATACATACTAGGGTCATTGATTATTTGATCTTTTTTAAGAACCGGTTTTAAAATAATTGGAAATTTAATTCGAAGCAAACCGTTTTATTTTTTTTGGAATGTAAGGAAAAACCGGTTAACCGGTTTTATAAAAAAGATCTAATAATTATGACATCTTAATACATATAACTTATTAATAGTTTATATATGTATGTCTGCTTAATTTGAAAAAACACAGTTACAGACGCGAAAATAATTGACCTATTTGGTGTTTAATTAGTTGAATTTAAGGACAAAAGGTTCTTGTTGCAAGTTTTATAGATAAATATCTGTGAATTTAAGGGTATGATTGTTTTACGATAATATATATCAATGCATTTAAAAAAAGGCGCATCTAAGTGATTCAAAATAAATGCAAAATCATGCAAAGCATATTATTAGTGTGAGCGAACATTAATTCATGAAACGTCGGTATCTTTTCATCTCATTTGCATGAGTTCTATGTTCTAATTATTGCAGTCCATTAATCTATTTATTCAAACACATTATCTCCAATGATACGCTATCGTTAAAATAATTAGTATTTTCACCTCACCTCACGTTGTTTTCGTCATTAGTTGAACCACTGCAAAATTACTGCTTTGTGATGTATCCAACAAAATTATTTTTTTAAGTATTTAATATATTATGGTACTATTAGTTGTTAAGGATAACAAAATTCTGGGCATAAGTGAGCAAAAAAAAAGCCGGCTTATTCGACATTCGAAAATTTGTAAAAAATCAATACCTGAAAGAGTTTTAAAACTGGGTGTTCCAGGAGTTGTAAAACCGAGCCGATAACCCTAATACATACGTACATATATACATACACATATGTATTTGCAGAAAAACTACAATATTCAAAGTAATACTAAGTTTGAAAACTTAAAATCAAATTTATTAAATTACCCAAAAATTTGCATGCAATTGTGTGCTGGAAGTAAGAGAAACTTCCAACACCCACACTCGGAGATCATTGATATCTACTAACCACGCAAACTCTATGATGAATCCATTGATAGTATCAAGGTTGCATATCGAGACATCACTCAATTTATCTTAGAATCACTTACCTAACTTTATGGTTCTGTAGTTTCGGGCAGTGACAGACAACATGCTTCACCATTACTATGTTGTCATTGTCACAAATCCTATAGGAATTAAGAGTGCGGCGGTCCCATCTACTGACCCTAACACTTAGTGGAAAATGTCCTCAACAAATTCATTCCAGATCTGCTTATATCATCTGTTGTATTTGTTAATTTTTTCTGCTGTTTGCACCATGTGCAACTCATGTCATGTCGTCATTTTATCTTTCTGATTTTTTGTTCGGTCCGTAAATTTTAAAGATTCACCATTGGCATCTTCTTTTGAAGACCTGTAATAAAAAGATATCGTAGCGGCCGGTATTTAAATTTTTACAGTCAATTTTATGTAGAGTTTAGAAAGGTATTGATCATTAAAAACAGCGATTAATTGACCAAAGGCCTGTTTTGTCTTTTTAATTTGATTTGCCACATCCTCCTTTAGGGAATTTTTTTTTTGCGATGATGCAGCTACAAGTGTGTTATATTGTAGATAAATATTTTAAAAATTTTAAATGTTTATTCTCCTAAATTTTTTCTTTGAGGTATTTATGTTTTGATGAAGGTTTGCTGATTTATTTTGTTTTGATTGTATACCATCGAATCTGTGGGATAATAATTGGATGTCATCGGCGTAGTCTAGTCCTTTGAATTTGCTATTTATGCACCATTTTGTGTTTCTCTGTGCACCTAATAGATAAGATGATATTGGGAATACTTGTCGAATACCCACAGTGAGACTGACCAGAGTGCTTATGATGGCTTCGCATCTTAAGCAGCAGCTGATATTATTGTATGAAGCTTTTGTAATGCAAATTAGTTTGTTGGGGATCCATTTTAATAAAAGTGCTGCCAAGTGTGCTAAAGCCTTCTTAAAAACTATAAATACCGGGTGTTTTTTTCAGTGGTATAGAACTTCGAATTGAAATAAAACACAAGAAAATCGTTTTAATGACCATCAATTTGGCTTTATTGGAAGGATAATTTTATGCCATTAATGTTTAAATATGATTTCAGGCATGTGGCCGCCGCGGCTGGTTCGAATAAAACCAATTCTACAGGTCCAATTTTTAACCACTTTTTCGAGCATATGGGGCCGTATGTCGGCAATAACGCCACGAATGTTGGCATCCAATTCCCCTAACGTTTCTGGTTTGTTGGCGTAAACGAGCGACTTCACATATCCCCAAAGAAAATAATCCAATGGTGTCAAATCACACGATCTTGGTGGCCAATTGACAGGTCCATTCCGCGAAATTATGCGCTCATCGAATGTTTCCTTCAATAAATCGATTGTGGCGTGCGCTGTGTGGCATGTAGCGCCGTCTTGTTGGAACCACAACTCATCCACATTCATGCCATCCAATTCGGGAACAAAATAGTCGGTTATCATGGCTCTATACCGGTCTCATTCATTCGGGTCCTCTTCAACACTTTGCTCTACAGCGACAATTGTTTCTTCGGTGCGCACTGTTCGACGTCTCTGCGGATGCGTATTATCACATAGAGTAAACGTAGTGCGAAAACGATCCATGGTTAACCGAATTAATTGCTCTGATGGACGATTATGTCGACCATAAAATGGACGGAGCTTGCGGTAAACTTCGCGAACTGAACCGTTATTTTCGAAATAAATTTGCACGATTTGCAAGCGTTGTTCTTTTGTCAACCTGTTCATGATGAAATGGCAAACCAAACTGAACATAAATGACATTAGAGTTGCCAGATTTGACCACAAAATGCCAGTTTTATCTCTATTCGAAAAACAAACCTGTAAAAAAAACACCCGGTATTATACAGAAGGGGATCACCATGATACCGGTTGTTCGATAATGATGCGAAGGCTGTTGATAAGATCTATGAAAGGCTTTATATGCCGTAAAGCTGGCTACTCATTCCATATATCGTGGAGAAAAGCGACAGATTTGGAAATTTTGATTATCATCTTCTTTCAGTTTGTTAGTTAGTGAACCAGCGTGTCAGAAATCGGCAATTACTTAGCTGAAAGATAAGTTAAGTACCAATTTTACCAATTTCTCTATTTTAGAGAGATTTGGATATGCAAAAGCTTGGGAGCTGCTAAACAAGGCTTTACTGTGTGGAAAATAATTAGATTACAATAATTTTGTATTGCCACTTTTAATTTGTAAGTGGATTATGCGGCTTAAATATAAAAAGTTTCCCACAAATCGTTAATGCATTGGGCGAGGTAGTTTTTTTTTTGCCATATATGACTTGTCCAGTTATGCTTAACATTTATAAAATAAATTCTATCTATTAGAGGTGCAGGGACCACTTTCATTATATGTTTAATATACATGGCAGCAGTTGTAGAAAGTTATATCTAAACAGGATTACCTTTTCATATTTTATGAACGGAAAATGTATTAAATATCATTTTATGATTGATAAATATGTGCCTGATCTTTATTTGAAATTTTGCAAATATCTGCTAACAAATTACCATTTCTATTGTTAGTACTTGTAGTTGAAATATTATGTTTATTTTTGCAGTCCTACTGCAGCAGTAACAATAATAGCAACCACTGTTATGCTACATGTTGGCTGACATTCCTTTCACTACAATTAATATAAGCGGGTTTTTTTTAGTTTTTCTTTTATATCTTGTTGTTGCTTTTTTGCTGAAAACTTTGTGGGTGAATATGTATTAAGCGTCGACAAGTGATAAAAGGCATTGTTTGGCCTTTTTGGCCTTGTTTTTTTTTTTTTTTTTGACTAGAACTCAGTTTTATTGTGGTTTATTTTTTTAAAATTATTTTCAGTCATTTTATGGCAATGTTGCCACTAAAATAGTTTAGAATAATACAAAGAGTATACTGGTTCAGACAATGCCAGTATACATACATATGCACATACATACATATATTTGTGTATTGGTAAGTCAGTGCTGTAAGCGAATGCATAAAGCTTGTTTTTTTATTCACCATAAGTTAAAAAACTTTTAATGCATTAATTTGGTATAAGATAAGCAATTATTCAAAATATTGTCACGGATTAAGTTTGATTTACATTTTTATGCATTTAGTATTTTCCTTGGTTTGATTTCCAGCCTGCAAAATAGTTCGACAATGTCTGAATCAGACAAGTCTGACAAATATCTGACAGATGTCGGATAATATTGCAGACTGAATTGATAGTAAGTTGTTAAGTAAAACACAGTCGAAATTGTATACATTGTGTTGCATACTTTATGGAGTAGTGCTTTTTTACACAAGATATTAAAATCCATTTAAATCTTAACACTTGCTTTAAATGTAACAGCCTCTGGTAGTTACCGGAATATACCCAGAAAAAAAGACTTGCAAAAGAAGTTGTGAATGCATTCGTTCAACCTATGATGAAGTGGTTCAATTTAGGTAAAACATGCATGATCTAACCATTAACTTGTCATCGGAGAGCATGTGTTTTTATGAATATATTCAAAAATTTACCTCATATAATACGTGCATACAACGCATGATAAAAACCCATGTTTTCAGATTTAATATTGTCGTTTTACATGATTTATTTAAGATTTTTTTCATTGATTTGCATGTGTTTTGAAGCACATCACTAAAGAGTAACTATTTTGTATTTGCAGAAGGTATTCTTCATGACTCTTTTTTCATTCATGTATTAATTAAAAGTCACCTGTGGTGCATAAGGGTATATATAGCTTTGTCATTTCGTTTGCAATTTCTACAGATTTCCTTTCCCGCCCTAATAAAGTACATATTTTCTAAAAGCTTATGAATAGAGAAGTTGATTAAGCTATGTCCGTCTGTCCGTTTGTTGGTTGAAATCAACTTTTAGAAGCAACCACATGTTCCTCAGACCTGTGTAAAGTATCAATCTTTTAAAAATATCCGTGAATGAACCGCTATTGAAATTCAGACAAACCGCCCCATAAAATTCTGGGATATGAGCAAATAAACGCGATTGCCTTGGTTTTTTCCCATATTTTTACCACCAAAATAAAATTTTTTTAGCCTATTTGTAGATATAATATGCATGTAGAGATACTCGTGAAAAATTCTGGATAAAGCGGGCTTTAATCGGTAATTTATAGGCAAAAATTTTTTTTTTAATATATTCCAAAAATTTACAAACTAAAATCAATTTTTGCAGCTTCTAGGCAATTGAGAGAGTCAATATTGGTATCATCTGAAAGGACTTGACTAGCGCAATATAAGCTCTTTAACAAAAATTAAAATTCATGTTGGCTACCACTACAAAATGGCGGACATAAATTTATATATTAGCCAAATCTGTTATTTTAAGAAGTAACCAACAATATTGGTATAAAAAAAAGGGCTTCACTAGTAGAATATAGTAAATTATTAAAAAATTTAAAATCCAAGATGGCGTTTAAAAAAAATGGCGGAACAAATTTTTTTACCCTCTTCAATATGGGTATCAAATATAAGGGCTTGATTAGTAAAAAAATATATATTACAAGATGGCGGAACATTTTTTAACCCCATCAATATGGGTATCAAATATAAGGGCTTGACTAGTAGAATACAGATTACTACGTAAATATTCAAAATCAGGGATGGCGTTGGAAATAATAAAGAAAAATGGCGTATAACATGAAATATAGGTTAAGCTACGATGTGGAATGTACTTGATGCTGAAGGGTATTATCAGATTCGACATGGCCGAATATAGCACTCTTACTTGTTCGTATTGAACTGGTGCAAAATTTGTTGCTAGATACTAGTGAGCATGTGCGCGATCTTTGAAGAAGGTTACAAATTAACACTATTGCTGGCACTGCCTCTATAAATAATCGAATAGTACAGCCGGTAGCAAAAGTATTACAGTAGAGTTCATTGCGTTAATATCAAATTGAATTTAATTATAAAGGTGTATAACAATAAATGAAATAATTCATAATTATTATTTAACGAGTTAAAACCAAATAAAATATTCTTAATTTTATAAAGTAAATTTTAAATATTATTATTTACAATAAAAAAGAATCCCAGTTTGTTTAAGGGAAAGAGACAAACGTTAATTCATAGTAAATAAAAAGGGAAAATAGTATTCTATCTAGAAGTACTAAATTAAAATCTAAATTATTTCATCATTATTTTATAAGTCTGACGAGTGTTAACTTAAAGCAAAGGCTGTATATCTGTATCAGTGTGAAACAGTTAAGGTTTTGCAACTATTGCTTAGTGGATGAACTGTATTTTTTGTTAAATATATTTTTTTTTTGATGCATGCTAGTTTTTGTTTGGTGTAACCCAAATTACTTTTTGTTGTTTAAAAACTTATATTATAAAATTTGCAACAACAATGTATTAAAAGTACACAGTGACATGAGTTTGTATGTTGATGTAATTTATTTGGCTATATGAATGTGTTTGTGTGTGTGTAATAGTGTAAGCGAATGTAAAGAAACAAGAACAAGATGTTTTGCATTTTCTGCTTAATAAGTTACTGCCACACAAAATAAGGTTAAAGTGAAGGAAAGCAGCAACCTAATATTGAGGTTAAAAAACTAATAAGTTTAAAATAGTGAATTCGTTTTACGTTGTGCTTGTATATTAAAAGTTTTCGTTGTTAAAGTACTTGAGGCGTTTGAGTTTAAGGAAAATTTTCTGAAATATATATAAATATTCTGTTTATTTAATAGACTTAATATAAAGTAACATTAGAAAAACATATTATTGAGTATTTTCCTTTACTTGCAAAATGTTTTAATTAATAAAGATACGCTTTCTGTTTGCTAAGTTCTTTGTGGCAAACACAAAATCAGTAGGTAATCTTTATAAATAATCAGCTTAAATACAATTTGTATGTGTCTTTTGCATAGGCTGTTGGCGGAGTCTGTAGCGAAAACTTATACAGGGGTGTGTAGTATTACATATTGTGAAAAATTAACTGTGAGCTTAGAACAAAAAAAGAAATATCATTTTTAATAAAAATTAAATAATTTACGAAAAACCAGATATATTTTAAATATTTGACAATTTTTTAGACTTTCCCGAATTTTTCCGTTATAACGTTAAATTTTTTTTGCGTTGAAAGATAAAATAATATAAATTTATGTGCAAATATTTATAGGATTTTCCGAAAAGGAAATAAAAATTTATGTTAATATTCTAAAAATTTTGAATCTGATAAAATTTTTCTGTTAACCTATTTTTAGCGATGCAGAGTTCACATAAAATAAATAACAATATCAAATTTTTCTATCTATTGATGACGTTTTTCAGAGCAAATATTAGTTTACATACGTAATGGTAAACTAAGCTTATCAAATCAGTTAATACAGAGCTTTTTGGGATTCCTGACTTAACATATTTTTCACCAATTTTAAAATCTATCTACTGCTATTGAAAAATCCAAACTCATATATTTTTTCAAAAGTTGTCCACTCCTGCAACGCAATAAAGTTATTTGGCTGATGGCAAACAAAAGAAAATTAAACAAATCAATTCTTAAATTGTTGCTGACGATTTATTTGGCTTATTTTCTTAATGCTTCATTTCTTAAACTTCATCTTTATTTGTTATCGAATTAATACAAAGCAGTTGGTTTACTGTCGCCAGTAAGTTTCAACAGTCTAACTAGAGTTGAACTGGTGTAGACAGAAAAACTTTAATGTATGACAGCATAAGTTATGGCTGCTGAATATTATAAAAAATAGAGAATAAAGCAAAATAATTCAAATACAATTGAGCCTAAAAAAGATCTACTTATGTAGTTGACAAAACACCCGAAAGTGTATTTTATGAGTTGAGATGCGTAAACAAATTGCAAGTTTTAAAAGAAATGAAAATGAGAAAAAATCCCTTTAAGTGTTTAAGTTTTTACAACATAAAATTATAAAACTTTAGCCTTTATTTCTATTTATGTTTAAAAAAGTTTTCTCCTTAAAATATTGTTGAGTCTTTTATTTTTATAAATTTTAAAACCCCTTATTTATTTAAATTCGATAGTATCGTCTAATTTCTTCTATTTTTATATTAATATTTTCTTCTTATATTTTTTTTTTGATAACAAATATTTTTTGATATTGCTTTAGGCTAAATATAAAAATCATGTAATTTCTACCCCGAACAACACAATTTTGTTATTTTTTTTAGGAATTTGTATATAAATGTATTTATCTAATGTTATTTACATTATGAACTTTTTTTTTGGGCATCGGTATTCGCATAAATTTTTCTAATGTGAAAACGAGTATTGCCTACATTGCTAATACATACCTACGTTTGTACATACATACAAAGAAGCAATTTTTATTTTAAGTAGAAACAGTTTTTATGAGTTTCTTCAGAATCTAATTAATATTAATTTAACACTTTACTTTTGAACATCGTACGTATGAGTGATATTTCGAGGGTCATTATGGGAAACCACATTGCTCATACGTCCTGTATATTTTAACAATACCCAGCAAAAAAATATAAAAAATAGAAGTAGTACAAAGCGAATTAAATTTTCAAGACTTCTAAATCAATTGTGTAAAAAAATTCATTCTAAATGACTTCCTAAATGTGAAATAATTTGTCATAAATGATGTGCTTAAAAAATAATGCAACATCATGAAATATATGTTAAACAATTTATGAAAGCAAAGAAATTCAAGTCATGAAACATCAGATGCTTTTCATCAAATATGCATGAGTTCTATGTACTCATTGCAATGGGGTACAGTTCATTAAAATAATCAAGTAAACACATGATCTCCAATGACGCGCTAATGTTAAAATTATTAGTGTTTTCACCTAAATTCAATCACTTTGTCACCAGTTGAACCCCTGCAAATTAAATTTTTTGTCATAGATTTTTTTGTTGGGTATATTAAATGTATGATTCCGGAATTCTGCAAATATTGCTTTTTATTCAAAGGCTTTGTATTTACGGGAAATAAATATGACGCGCCCACTTTAACGCCCACCTCCCATAAAACACTTTATTTCAAATTCATATAATTTCTCTATAATAATATATCTTTTTTAATTGCTCAATCAACACTAAATATAAACAATTAAAAATATCTATCTGAACAGGGTATTACTTATACAATCGCAATATATCATGTCGCTTTACTTATATGAGAATTTTCAAGGCAGTGTTTTTGGGAATTTATTAAAAGTAAAATATCCAAAATAACGACAGAGTTGCCCAATTATAAACAATTTTATTTTCCTTAATATTAGTTTAAATTATTAAATGGAGTTAATAACATGCCAAATGAGAAAACATGTATACCTGTCAAGAATATAAGATTATAGAGGGTGTGCCAGTAAGAACTTACTTTTTTAATTAAGTATAATTGTGCAAGTGGAAATGAAATTTGAAATCTGTCAGATATGTTTTTTAAACTATTTAAAGTGGAGTTTTTAATGAAAGATCAATGCCTTATAATTAAGATAACTTATTACAAAAATTTTAAAAGTTATGCTGAAAGCGTTTGCAAATTTCGAAGCATTTTAAGTCAATCATTTGAAGAGTAGTCAAAAAATTTTAGGAAATTGGTTTGGTAATGGACAGTAAGACTCCTGTAGTATCAGTGTATAGATCGGTCTCTTAAAAGTATTGCTGTTGTAAAGGAGATTTTTATAAAAAACCCGAAAGTCTCAATTCAGAATCGTTCACAATAACTTCAAAGACCTCCAACTCCAACTTCATGCATACAAAATTAAGTTTACTTGGGAGCTTTAATCAGCAGACCATAATAGGTAGGTAGGTAGTGGACAACAATTTTTTGAAAAAAGTCGCCATCTCACATTAAGCCTATTTTCATCTGCTTGGCATCGTAAATATACAACATTTTCGAATTTTGGGGTCATAAAATTCTTATGTGATCCTTGGAAAATAAATGCACCCACCACAGGGAGCATCTATTTGGTGCAGATTTTTTTCAGATGCCGTGATTAAGAGTTAATTTTTTTATTAATGAGTCTAAAACTGCAGTGACTCTGAATGATATTCGCTACAGAAATATAATAACGGAGTTCTTGTGGCCCTAACTGGACTGCACGGATAGGGACAACATGTGGTTTTAGCAAGATGGCGCCATACATAAAACACTGCGCATGAAATAATTTATTTATTGCAGCAAGAATTTCCTTAACACAGTATCTTAACAAACTGTAATGTCAATTGGTCAAAAAGATTATGCATTTAACATCGTTTGATTTTTTTCCTTGGAGTTTTGTGAAATGCAAATAAACCAATAAAACAAACCATCCAACAAAAAAATGACAACTGGCTTAAAAATACGTGTTTTTATTTTAAAATAAAAAAATGCATTCTTACTGATCCTTTATTATGATCATATTATTCTATCTAATTTATTTAAATTAATTAAAACAATTTAGAGTGCAAATATTTAAAGGCACAAATACGTAAGTTTATGCAAGCACATACTGAAATCCATTAACAATATAAATCTCATTTGTTTAAATTTTATTTACACCCTGTTAACCATTTTGAGTTTTATTAAATTAATTTAGATTTATTGAATTTCTTACTTTATCTTCATGCAACTATTCTTCGAAATTTTCCTATAACCGAAAATTTACAAAATTACTGAATATATCGAATTTTTTTGTTGGTGTTGTTATCGATTTTGTTTTTGTGTTTTTTGTATTTTTTTTATAGTTTTTGCGAATGTATTTGTTCTAACGTGTTTACTCATATGTACAATTTTCGTAATGTTTTTCTGTCTCAATAACTCATAATCATTTATTTTTATTTTTAACAATACTGTCAGAAAGTTTTTTTCCACTCTCCATATAGTAACGGGTATAAATGGATGTATTTTAGTTTCAATCTACATTGCTTTAATGTTGTGCAATACAATATTTAAGTAAAATTCTTTTGGCAAACGAGTCGACGTTTGTTTTAATACGAGGGTAGTGTTTGAAGTTTTTTTTGTTATAAAAATACTCATTATCAAGAAAATAGATAAAGTAAAGTTATTTTATAGATTGGTGGTTATTGAAGTACCAAGTTTGAATAATCACTATGTATGATGGGTGTTTTATTTGAAAAATATTAATAATTTTCATTTATATAAAATAATTTCATATTTATTTCAATTTTTAACATTAGTAGATTAAATATTTTCTCTCCTCTAGTTCCTCCTCATATTTGCGTATAAATCTATATGAATACATTTGTAAACTTATATTTACTGAAACTTGGTTATAAATGAAACAGTGTATAACAAAATTACAACTTATAAGGTATTTTAAAACAGAATTTTTTGTTATTTTAAAATTATTTTAAAAAAGGAATTTTAAATAACAATAAGTTATTAATTGTTTGGTTTAAGCTGGTAAATAACGATGGTCATAAGCATTGTTGCCATTTCTTCGTGACCAACAAAAGTTAAATTCCATATAAAAACGAAATAAAAAATGGCTTAAAAAAGGCTCGCAATTTAAAAGAAGATTTCATTAAAAACCAAAAGTTTTTCTTGAAAAGCTCGTGTAGCTTTTTACACAGACTAAGAAAATTATGACAACAAGGGACTGTAGCTTATTAAAAACACATTCCTTAAATTTATTTTTAAATGAAAAATTTGGTAAAATATGAAGGACAGCTGTTAAAAGTATAACTTCAATTAAATACTGACTTTTAGTCAAAGTATATAATGCGGTTAGGTAGGTAAGCGAGTTACCCAGTAAGCAAAAAGACAAGAACTGTAAATATGATTATAAATTTTATTTATTTAGCATTGAGCAATTGAACTATGTACTCATGGGCGTAACTAGACCATTCTTGAAATCCCCCATATGAAAAAAGTAATTATTTATATTTAGTATTCATATAAAATAAACTCAATTTATTATTTTGGCCCCCGGAAAAACTTTTGTAATCTTTTGCAAAATTCGTAACTACATCAATATATGTTTTGCTAGAAACATACACAATATTGACTTCTGTTGCTAAGTTTTCATATTAATCGGTTTAAAAATCAATGGATTTGTGTTAGCATTGCTTCCAATTGCGTTAAAATGTTTTTTGTTTTTGTGTAAGCATTCAACATAAGATAAAGTTTAGCATTTATCTCTTTATTTACTTTATTTTCGAAATGCTCAGATTCTAGATTTTTTGATTCGCTTATCCATTTTATAAATTTTGGATACTTGTTTACTTTTGGAAAAATTTTTTATTTGTCAAGTTTTATTGCTTAAAGTTTTAATTAAATGTCACTTTATGATTGAAATCTGGTAAATCCAAGTCTTATATATAGCGTGATTTTTTAAGAGCTATAGAAAAGTTAAAAAAAACACATAAAATTCAGAAAAATGCATGAAATCTTTATGTGAATTGATAGTACGGTTCATATAATTTAATGTTTGAAGATTATTTTATGCAAATGTTGACCGTAACTGCGCCTCAAATGGTCCATCCGCTTAGTCCAATTTTGGCATAGTCTTTCCAACATTTCGGCCGGTATCTCATGAATAAATGTTTCAATGTTGTCTTTCAATACGTCAATTGAAGCAAGCATGTGTGTATAGACATGAGCTTTAACATAGCCCCGCAAAAAATAGTCTTAAGGCGTTAAATCGCACGATCTAGGCGGCCAATTGACCGGTCCCGAACGTGAAATAAAATGTTCACCGAACTCGCCTCTCAATAAGTCCATTATTAAGCGTGCTGTGTGGCATGTGGCACCATCTTGTTGAAACTACATGTCATTCAAGTCAAGCTCTTGTATTTTGGGCAAAAAAAGTTGGATATCATCTCACGGTGGCGCTCACCATACACAGTTACGTTATTATTCGCATCATCTTTGAAGAAGTACGGTCTAATGATACCACCAACCCATAAACCGTACCAAACTGTGACTTTTTCTGGATGCATTGGAAGCTCTTGCAATGCTTCTGGTTAATCTTCACTCCAAAGTCGACAATTCTGCTTATTAACGTACCCATTGAGCCAAAAATGAGCTTCGTCGCTGAACACAATTTTTCGATAAGAAGCGCGCGATTAACTTTCTTAACAGAGCACGCATTTTGATAATAAAATTCAATAATTTGCAAGCGTTGTTCGTTTGTAAGATGATTTATGGTTAAATTATAGACCAAACTGAAGATGTTTGACAGTGAAACAAAACACAAAACGTGCGTCAGCTGTTCAAACCAGTGTTGCCAAAAAGATAAAAAATCTAAAAAATCACTCTTTACATGGTTAACACAAACAACTATTATTTAAACACGTAGCGGAATCGAACTAAAAATTTCCAAAATTACAACAAAAAATTTCGCTGTAGCTACTTTTAAATGTTTATAAATGTAATTTAGTAGCAAAAATAACATTGTTTATCTATTTTTTTTACTAATAGAACTCTTATATTTGCAGCGGTTTTTTGCATAGGTATAAATGAGGAACGTAATTTAAATATTAAAAAAAAACATTTTTAAATATCTATGAACCGGCTAAAAAGGTAAAAAGCTAAATAAAATTTTATCCGGCTAAAAAATAATATAAAGGGCTAAATTGAGTCTGAATAGGGCTAAATTGGCAACGCTGGTCACAAGTAGAAAAGCTTTAAATTATACTTTTTACGAAATTAAGTTTTTCAGTGGTTCCAATACATTTCAAACAAATACAACTTCACACAAAAAGATCAACTAAACAGTGCCCCAAATAATAGTTTTACAAGTTAATGTTATTACAGATTCTAAGTATTACGTTATTATCTTACCCTATAAAATTACATTTATTTGAGTTAGAACCTTTCTACATGTGACTATCGATATGCATATTGATGGTGCTTATGTCACATCATCAGCATGACAGTGAAATGCGTAAATACTAGATCAAACTCAACAACAAAATTTGGGTAGTAAATTGAATTATTTAAAGTAAAGTAAATTTTTAATATTTAAAGAAAAAAAATTTTTGTTTTTATAATTGAAAAATTAAAGTTTTATAAATTGATATTATTTAATGAGCAACTACATGGATACACTCTGATGATTGTCTTCTCACATTTTTACTCCAGGAATTGAACAATATATTGCGGATATTGTCTCAAAAATGTTGTAGGAATAAATATACGAATTTTCAAAAAAATTTTTGTATTTAATCAATATTTATTCCAACACAATCGATAAGATGAATATATTTACTTTAGTTTTTTATATTTCCTTCCAAATATCAATAAATTTAAAATTTTTCTCTGAAAAGGATGGTGAAATATTTAAAAAAATCAATAAATTATTAACAATTACATAGAAAGGATTGCAATGATTAAGGACATCATATCAATAAACAAGAATAAAAGAAAAAATAATCTAAAAAGAATGCTTACAGTAGAAATCGCTTCCATCTCAAAAGAAAAAAAGAACTCAGAGTCCTCCTCTTTTAAGTAATCTTTAAGCTTTCAGGGGCACCAATAAGTTACAATTGTACTAATACCAAAGGAATTTACAAAACTTTTCTAAAGTTTGACTGGATCAAAAGGATTTTAAAGAACACTAAAAGCTTTGAAAATAAATTTAAATTACTTTGAAAAGCAACACAAGGTATTCCATTGGTTAAATTTATAATTAAAAATTGAAAAAAAATACTTTTGTGCCTCATAGTACGCTCAAATACTATTATAAATTTTAGTTTGTTTTACATTTATTTTCGCTTTCGTTTAACATATTTATATTTCATGTTTATATACATACATACTTGCATACATTCATATACTTATACACACATATACATACATACATAAATTGTAACAAAAGTTGAATTTATTTATGTGTTTTTAACTACAAACAAATTTTTCCGTATTATTTCACATTTTTTTCAGCATGGAACGTGATCTGATGACACGCACTGACAGATTCGGTGTTGAAGTACGTGAACGTACCATGTGGGACATACGTGATGGTGTCGTTGGTGCTGAAACTTTTATACCCAAACATGTTGTTATCACAACATGGAAAAATGTATCATTTGCTGGCGGTATTGATAATTCCTTATTTACGGTAAGTGACAGGCCTACAGTTCTTAAATGAAAGTTTTTACGAACACTCTTAGGACTCGTTAAGAAATCAAAAAATATGCTTAAGTTTAAATAAATGTAAATAAGTGCTGAATATTATTAAATTCTTTATTGTATTGGGACTAGTTGAGCACAGACCACTTGACTTAATTTGATATTGTATTCTTTTAAACATTAATTTAATATTTTGAAGAATTTTGTTGTATGAATATTATTAAGATTTGTACTTGGAATACCGTGAAAACATATTTTTGTGTGAGTAGATGTACGATTCTGAAAAACAAAACAAATTTAAGGATACACACATTTTTGTAACCATTTGTATTACCTTTTTATCTATACTGACCACAAACTAAAAATTTTGACAAGAAATTTTGTTTAGTATAAATGTACGCCTTTTTTTTCAAGCACATGCAGAGAAAAACCATGGTAAATACATGATCACGATGACAATATTTGTTGGAATAATTTGTTTCAATCGTAATAGTTTTTGTGTTATTAGTTTTTCATTGTTAAAAATTATAAAATTAATTCTGTTGAAATTTTTGAAACGAATAAACGTTTTGTAAACTTTGTTTTTATTTTAAATATAATCTGTCTCGTCATTTGTGTGTATTACAAGAGGTTATGGGCGATAACAAAGATATACACGGAATTCCTCAATTTAAAGGTGAAGGATTTGACGATTGGCAGTACCGCGTGAAAACGCATCTAGATTCGCTAAACCTAGTGGATGTTCTAACCGGCAGTCCTCCAACTGAAGCAGTTGCATTAGCGGAATATTTACGTAAAGACAAAAAAGCAAAAGACAGAATCGTAAGTTTTGTACATTCGGATTGTTTAAGCTTTATTAGAGATAAAGAAACTGCTTTTGAGATGTGGAGCAGTTTGCAGGCTGTATTTGCCAAACAATCCATTGTCAACCAGCTGCTACTGAGAAAGAAATTGGCAAAATTGAGAATGAATGAAGGAGACTCAATCGTGACTCACTTCTTGGAATTTGAAAATTTGGTTCGAAAATTAAAATTGGCAGGGGAAAACATGGAAGATTCCGATGTATTAGCTCAACTATTTTTAACATTACCAGAGAAGTACGACCCCTTGGTAACAGCTCTCCAGAACGTGGATGACGGTAAATTGAATATGAATCTGGTAAAAGAACGCTTAATGTCAGAGGAAGCAAAACTTTGTGACCGTAATAGTGCAGTACTCGAAGATAAAGCAGCCTTTTCAAGTAAAAAGTTCCAAAATAAAAAGAAATTTAAAGGAAAATGTTACAAGTGCAATAAATTTGGACATCAAGCAAAAAATTGTTGGAGGGGTGAAGCAAAAGAGGCTAGTACTAAAGCGGTAGCTTTTATGATTAAAAGAAGAGATGTTTTGAAAAGGTATGATTGTGATGAAATTAGTTTTAAACTTGACTCCGGTGCTAGTGATCACTTAGCAAAGGAAAAATCATATTTTTCCTCAATTCAAGAATTGAAAACCCCTGTCGAAATAAATGTTGCTAAAAATAATCAATCAATTTTTGCAACTCATATAGGAGAAATAAATGGAATCAGTGACAAAGGTGTTGAACTTAATATAAAAAATGTTTTATATACGCCAGATTTAAGAGATAATTTATTATCTGTACGAAAACTCACAAAGTTCGGTTTATCAATACATTTTTTTAATAATAAAGCTATTATATCAAAAGGTGAAGATGAAATAGCAACAGCTCTCCTTTGTGGAAATTTATATGAACTAAAAGTAAATCGTGGAAAAAGATCTGTGTTATCATGCGTTAAAAATGAAGCTGAATTGTGGCATAAGCGCTTAGGACATATTGGTATTTCTGCGTTTGATCAACTTAAAAAAATTGGATTATTAAAACATGATTTGAACACAAGTAAACTTAAATTCTGTGATGTATGTATGGAATCCAAAATTTGTCGCAGTCCTTTTATTGGTAATAGACCTAGAGCTACTAGGGTTTTACAAAGAATTCATTCCGATGTATGTGGTCCAATCACCCCTACGGCTTGGAATGGTTCAAATTACATCGTAAGTTTTATTGATGATTTTACGCATTTTTCAATTATCTTTTGCATCAAAAAGAAGTCTGAAGTTTTTGAAAAGATTAAAGAATACGAAGCTTTGGTAAGTGCACAATTTCCAGAATCAAAATTTTCAGTTCTTACTATTGACCAGGGAAGAGAATATATGTCATCAGAACAGATAAATTGGTACAAATATAAAGGTATTCAAGTAGAGACAACGGTTGCTTATACACCTCAACAAAATGGGGTGTCTGAAAGATTCAACCGTACGGTTTTCGATAAAATTAGATCAATGCTGTCAGAATCTGGTGTGCAAAAATATTTGTGGAACGAAGCTGCCTTAACTGCTGTTTACATTATAAATAGATGTCCTACAAGAGCAATTGTAGAAAATGTAACTCCTGCTGAATTATGGTATCGAAATAAAATAAATCTTAATAAAATTAAAACGTTCGGATGTAAAGCTTATTCGTGGGTACCTGATGCTAAACGAAAGAAACTTGACCCAAAAGGAAAACAAATGGTAATGATAGGTTATGCACCGAATGGTTTTCGTTTATGGGATATGGAAACTAGAAAAGTAATATTAGCACGGGATGTAAAATTTGAAGAATCATCTTATCCTTTTAAATCAATATTAAACTCTAAGGAAACGCCTGTTAACATTATAAGAACGAGCCACGAGCAAGAGGGGGATGATGATAATGATAGTATTGCTGTGCCTAATTTAAATAATAATGTTCCCACGTTTATACAATCTGTTTCAGTGACTGGCGTAACAATAGATGAAAATGAATTAGCTACTGAAAATGAAAATATATCATCTAATAATGAAGTTGCAGATATCACTACCGATGAAGATATACCTGCAGGAACGTCCTCTCCGGCAAATAAAACACGAAGCAGTGAAAGAATAAGTCGTTTACCCGGCAAACTCTACGATTACATTACTGGGTTAAACGCTGCAGTTGTTCAAAATAATTTACCTCAAACGTACACTGATATTTTTGAAAGGAAAGATACGGAAAAATGGAAGAATGCAATTGAAGATGAATTAAGCTCTATGAAATTAAATCATGCTTGGGAGATAGTCAAATATCCACCAAATGTTAAACCACTTAGATCAAAATGGATTTTTAAAATTAAAGAAGATCTTAATGGAAATCCTACAAAATATAAAGCAAGGCTGGTTGTTAAAGGGTTTCTTCAAAAGTATGGCAAAGACTACTGGGATACATATGCTCCGGTTGCAAAATTAAGTACCATAAGAATTGTGCTGGCCGTTGGTCTCCATCATGGTTACAAATTTCATCAACTGGATGTGAAAACTGCATTTTTACACGGAGACTTAAAAGAAAATATTTACATGGCCTTACCAGAAGGTGTACAAGAAAATTCGAAAATGTGTTGCAAATTAGTAAAATCAATTTATGGATTAAAGCAAGCTCGAAAATGTTAGAATGACAAATTTAACAAATTCATGGAATCCCAAAACTTCACAAGATCCAAACATGACTATTGTTTATATGTTAAAATTGACAAAAAGGAAAATGATGTGTTATGCCTTATTTTATATGTAGATGACTTGCTTATTGTTGGTAGTAAAATGGCAAGCATAAACCAACTGAAATCTAGCCTGGCAAGTAATTTTAAAATGACAGATTGTGGTCCTTTGAAATATTTCTTAGGAATGAACATAACATTTAATGATGGAATATTAAAAATATCCCAAGAATCGAGCATTAATAAAGTTTTAAACAAATTTGGAATGTTCGAATGCAATTCTGTCAAGGTTCCAATGGAGAAAGGGTTGCAGTTAGAGAGTAGCAGAAGTGAAGAAATAACAGATCAACCATACCGCGAACTACTAGGTAGCCTGATGTATATTATATTATGTTCAAGACCAGACATATGCTATCAAGTTGGATATCTTGGAAAATTTCAACAAAATCCAAATAATTTACATTGGCAACATTTAAAAAGAGTGGTAAGGTATATTAAAGGAACTTCTTCAGTAAAACTAAATTTTAGTAACAACAATAATGAGCCAGTTATTGGATATGCAGATGCAGATTGGGCATCAGACGTGTCAGATAGAAAGTCCGTTAGTGGTTACATTTTTAAAGTCTATGGGAATACAATTTCTTGGTGCAGTAAGAAGCAACAAACTGTGGCTACATCTTCGTCAGAAGCTGAATATGTAGCCCTTAGCTTAGCAACTACTGAAGCAATTTGGTTAAGAGGAATAATGCAGGATCTCAAAGAAATAGATGAAAATTATAAAGTTAAAATTTATGAAGACAACAGAGGTTGTATAGGAATAGCAACAAATATAGAAACTAAACATGTAAAGCATATTGACATTAAACATCATTTTATTCGAGACAATATTGCAAGGGGAATAATTAGAATCGAACCAATTTCTTTTGAAATGCAATTGGCGGATATTTTTACAAAGTCAACAGATTCCAGTCGTTTTCTTAAATTGCGTAATCAACTTGGACTTAACGATTGAGAGGGGGTGTTGGAATAATTTGTTTCAATCGTAATAGTTTTTGTGTTATTAGTTTTTCATTGTTAAAAATTATAAAATTAATTCTGTTGAAATTTTTGAAACGAATAAACGTTTTGTAAACTTTGTTTTTATTTTAAATATAATCTGTCTCGTCATTTGTGTGTATTACAAGAATATTATATTCATTATAAAAATATTTAGTTATCGCAAAAACGATTGAGTAATTTAGCTTTTAATTTGAAATTGGGTTTTAATTTGAATTTTGATTTAAATTTTTTATTTACACAGAAAGAAAAATGAAGTTAGAAATTCAAGAACTAAATTCTCAATTTAAGCCGAAATCGTGGTTAAAAATTCAAGTTCGATTTATTTTTAGTTTTCTTAAAACATTTACAAAATGGAATTGTTTTACAACATCAAGTGCAAGATTATTAAAATAAGAATTTACTTATTAAATTAACTGCCTGTTCAACGATGTCGAAAGAAAACCCAAGCGAAATTTCATTCGTACAAATGTATTGAAAACAACAACAAAAACTAAAAATTTGTTTTTGTTTTTAACGTATTTGTACGAATGAAATTTCGCTTGGGTTTTCTTTCGACATCGTTGAACAGGCAGTAAGTCTTATATCTCTCAAATTATATACAAACTTAAATTTTTGAGACATTTTCTTAGATTTCAAGTATGTTTTTATAATTCTCGTTTTGTTTATCATAGTTTAGCTATAAGCAATAACGTTTACGAGAATAAAGCGGTAGCAGTTTGCTAGTCTTTATAAAACGTATCGCTAAAAAAAATGTCAAAGTAGTTAAGATGCTGTACTTTGCAACGATCAAACCAAGCTACGAATTCTTGAAACAAGCGAATCTTTTGATTAATTCAATCTCATTTATAATTGAATAAATATTTTTTTTAAGCTTACAATTTCTAAAATTAAGAAATTCATACTTAACACATTCGTTCCTAAATCAAGTACTTTGTACTTGGTTTAAGAAAATCAGTACTTGCCGTACTTCTGACACCGGTACGAATTGATGCAAGTACAGATTATATAATTTGTTTTGTTGAGTGTAATGTTTTTCTTTATATTGATTTAAAAAAATAGATTTAATAAAATATAGGGTAATGTCTTGGGGCCAAATTACGGCATTCGATATCGATCGCAATTTTACTCGAACGATCGAGTAACGATTCTAGTAAATAAGAATTTTCAATTTTCGATCAGCGAAGCATTTGTATTTTTGGGCTTACATCATAGTTTGTTTTGAATCGGTTTTAAGCCATAATTTTCCAATTTTTTTAACCAATTTGCATAATTTTCGAGGTTATGGCTGTTATTTTGGTGTCTTTAAAGTGACCAAACTTGATGTATTTAAAACAAATATATATTAAAATAAATATTTTTTTCCATAATATTGCTGATTAGTTGCCGGTTTTTATGAATAGCCTTAGAGGCGTATCATATCTGAAAATAGTAGCAAATGTATCTGTAGATTCTCCTAGGCTGAAAATTTTGATTTTTTTGGTAAAAATATGGGAAAAAACAGAGGTAGCTGTGTTTACTTGCTCATATCTCCTAAAGTTTTTGAACAATTGTGCTATATTTCAATACCGATTCATTCACGGATATTTTTAAAACATTGATACCACTTAAATATCTGTGCAACATATGGGGGCTTCAAAAAGTTGATTTAAACCAAACAGACAGACAGACAGAAGGACATACATAAAGACGGACAGTTAGTCTTCTCCTCTAGCCATAAGCTTGCAGAAGATGTTTATTAGGTCGGTAATAAATAATGTGGATATTACAAGCGGAATGACAAAACTATGTATGTAAAGAAAGCTAATTTAACCCTTTTATTTATGTGAATTACAATCATGTTGAGACTTCCCAAGGGGTTGTGTGATGTAAGGGGATTTGGCTATCCCTGCTGGTTACAATCAAATGCTTTTTGCAGTTTCATTAGCATATTTTTGAATTTTTCCATATTTTTTAGTATAAATGATTTATGTTTATAATATGCTAAATGAATAGCGTATATTATAATTCATATTGAAAGCCTAACAATAATTACTAAATAAAAGAAATTTTATGTTTTAAAAATATTATTTCAGATTAATGGAATACTGATAACAGAAAAAATATTTTATTGATTAACTGCATTAATTTACTAGCTTCAATGCACACTTATGTATTAACTAAAATAAAATAAAAAGGAAATTCAAAACAAACCACATGAAAGAATTTAATTAATTGCAGAAATTATTGAATAAAATATAATGGTAATAAGCTTAATAATATGCTTAACTGCAAATAGATGATATTCAGTTCGTCAATGAATTTGAATTCTTATATATTAATAGGCCATGCGATTTGTTGTAAAATTGTTTACGCTTATAGTTTACATATACGAGGGTTGCCGTTTATATTTTACGATTTAGCAACCACATTGCTGCAATCTTGCAACAGACGTTCCTATAGACATATTTGTACTCAGATCATTTTGACATGCGAAAGCTTTTTTAATTGCTAACAGCAACTCGAACAATTAATGTCGGCAAAAAATAAAATTAAATTGTGAATATTTTCGTGAGATTAGTTTTTACAATTGTTGGCGATGATTAAATAAGCAACAGTGTATTGATGAACCCAATTCGATTTTTAGCGATAAAGCATAATCAAGGAGCCATAGTTCGCTAAACGACGAGTTTCGTGAAGGTCGTCGCAAATCGGTTGTTGTTCCGAAAAACACTGATGTTGTGCATTAAATGATACTGCAAGATCGTCGTGTAACTTATCCTGAGATTGAGGCAGCCTTAAATATTAGTGGGTCAACTTAGATTCAATATTACATGAACATTTGGCTGTAAGAAAAAATTGTTCGCGTAAAAGCCCACATAATTTGAAAATTGGTAAAAAACACGCTTGTGTCAATTGGTCGCAAGAAATGATAAAAAAAAACGTTGGCGGAACCCCAAAACATGTGTACGTCATCATAATAGGTGACGAATTGTAAATCTACTCATATGGGCTCAAAAGTAAACTACAGTTGAATGTATAGGTCTTACAAGAAGAGTAAAGATCTTCTTTCGGGCTCGAAGGACTTCAAAGCAAGTCGTTGCCTATTTTTTTTCGAAAAAATAGGACCTGTCTCAATCGCACTATGGGTGAAAAGTATAATGGTGATTTCTGATTAGTACACAATCATTTGTTTTTCAGAAGTCTTTAGAAAAAAAAAACCAACTGCCATGGAGGGATCATTCTCCATTATGACAATTCGAGCTCACACACATTGGCTCAGTCAAGCCACTTCTTTTTGTTCCTGAACATAAATAATAAATAAATGGCGAGGTTAATATTTTTACTCCTGATGAAACGGTTGATACATTTATAATGCATGTTTTGAAGGTACCCTAATCGGAGTGAAAAAAGTGCTTCAAAAATTGGTTAACTCGCATGTAAAAGTGTATTGATCTTAATGGAGAATATTTTGAAAAATTCAAAGCAACCTTCGATGATAAATATGTACTTGTTGTCGCTAATTCCAAAAAATAAATAGCAACCTCGTATAAATACTAATAATTGACAGGGAAATTTTATTTATATTGAATACTTTTTTGCTAACATCTCTCAAAAATTTTTTTTTAAATCAGAAGGCTTTTTTAGACAGAAAAAGACATTTGTCAACTCGATGTGTTTTTTTTTCTACTTCAAGAATTTTGTCAATTTATCGGCATTAAAAATTTAGGGGAACAAATAAAATAATTACTTTATTTGGTAAATTTTGTTAAAACTTTTTCTAAATCTACTTTCTTAATAATTTACAGACGAATACATTTCAAATGATTTTGGCCACCGATGAAGTCTACACTTATGCCATTTTCAATTATGATGTCATTAACTGGTCTGCCCATACAGAAGCTGGTGGTGATACAACCCATGGTGAGGGTGGTGTTCCTGCATTTGTAAGTTGTTTTTGTTTCACATTTTTTTTCATTTAATCTCTTTGTGTTTTTGTTAAAGTTTTATGTTTGTAAAAGTACGTGTGTTTGTGTGCTTGTGTGGGACGTATTTACTTTATTTTTTGGGTTAGGAATTAAATTTAATCTTCTTAATAGTTTAGGGTACTCAATGCTGGCAGCATTTGGTTCTTTGCAACACGTTGGCAACATGAAGTTCTCGTGCAAGAATGTGTGTTTGGTAAAAAAAAACTAATTTAATTTTTCGTTATTCTAATCACGTTTTTTACTTAGTAACAGAGATATCATATGTTTACGCTAGTGCACTTAATTTTGTACTTCAACCAATTTTGCTTTAATTTCGGGTTGGAGTTTGAATTTCGTTTGAGCCAAAGTTAAAGTCTCAACATACAACTTTGTTGTCAGCATTATAACATTAATGCCAAAGAGATAAGTTTTAAAGAGTAACCAAATTTATTTATATTTTAAAAGAAAAGTAATAAAAATTATTGTTTCTTTTTAAATAGTAATATGTCCACTAAGGAAGTGCTAGTTTTACTTTATTATAAAAAAAATTTTTTGAAATACGAATTAAAATTTCTTTAGAATGTGTATACATAAAATCTGGGCTTCTTACTATTAATGTGTTAATGTGCACACAAATACATACTTGTATGCATATCCACTACACTCATATTTTACTTTATAATTACACACATACTTTTGCTAACCCACTTGTATATTTTTGCAATATTTTTGAAGTAAAATGAGAAACTCTTATATTCGTTATGTGTGCGTTTTCTTTTTTCTTTAATTAAATTGTGAATGTAAGAAACATATAACAAATCTTTAAAACTGTTCTACATTATAAATTATTAAAGTATTTGATTAATTTAACTTTAAACTGGAGGTATGTGTTTTGTGTTTAAAAAAAATATTTTTTAAGCAAAGCGAAACAATTAGTTGTTCCTTTATAAACGCTGGTAGTCACTTAAGAGTCATAATCTTATTATAATTTATTTTATTATATTTTCCATAATAGTTGTAAATATAAACATAAATATATTCCGGTCATTTTTGAGTTTCTGTAATTCACTTGTTCGGAATTTTTATGAACAACAATACTGCGACGATAATTGTAAATAATATGGCTCCACTCGATATAAAGATCAGGCATGAATGTTACGTTATAGATCTTGTTTATTTCTTTTTATACCCATCACAAAAAAATAGTAAGGGGGTACATACATTTTGTCCTTCCGTTTGTAACACATCAAATTATTCATTTTATTCCCCATAAAGTATATATTTTCTGAATCCTGTTTTATTTTAGTATAGGATGATAGAGCTTGAACAGAAAATGCAAGGGGGGATTTTTAATACATCAGAAATGTTTGAAATTGATATAATTTATCTATACAAAATGATTTTGGAAGAAAATACTTTGACATGCCTACTTTAACACTTACTTCTTACATAATCTAATATTAATTAAATTTAAAAGAACATAACAGCGACAGAATTAGATGTATTATTTCTTAAAATACTTCTACAGACAAAAAAAAAAAAACAAAATTAATTGCCAGTCGAATAGTTCAGATCTTGAAAACGAACTTTTCTTTTGTATTCTAAAAAGTTCTATTAAAAATTATCATAATGTCATAGTGCTGACTATATATTTCTATTCCAAAACGAATTTCTATAGATACAAGCATAAAATTCTACTATCATAACTAAACTATGCGATTGGCCACAATTGTTGAACTCACAACCGATACTGTTTTCTCTCGGTACGTTGAGATGTTTTTATATGTTCCTTCATAGATACACAGAGAAAACAGAATCGGTTGTGAGCACCATAATTGTTGCCAACCGCACAGTTTAATTGTGATTAAGAATTTTACGATTGTATCTACAGAATTTCATTTCGGAATATAAATAAAAAGTCAGCACGAAAATATTATAATTGTTGCAGTTGAAATTTTATATCCACATAAAATTTGATTACAAACACTGAATCATTCCATTGGCGATGAATTTGATTGTCTGTTTCTGAGTGTAGTATGTTTTAGGATTGTCATTTTGTATATAAAACGACTGAATACTAGTTTGGTTATTTATGTGCGTTGTTATGTAGACATTAGGATATATTAAGTTCTAATATATTTTATTAAATGTTGTTAGCTCTGGTGACTTTCTAGGCAAATTTTTCCATATGTCTGTGTGTTTGTGGGTAACATTTTTTAATGCTATTAAATTAGTAAATTTTTGTAAAATGTTATTTTCTTTTTAATTCAAATACAATAGTGTTTTTAAAGGAAAGCCGATATTACGACGATTTTATAGTATTTTGTGTAGACGTTGATTGAAAAAACATTTTTAGATCTATTTTTTAAATCAAAATTATTCTATGGAACAATTTTTTAAATTGTTTTCATGGAAAACTTACATAAAATATTAATAAATGAACTTAAATTTTAAAAATAAATGTATTTATATTTTTTAAATAAAATTTGTTTGAAAAACGTTTTTATTTGTTTAATAAATTTTTAGTTTGTTAAATTGTTATTATCGGTACATGCTACTGGAAATAAAAAAAGTTGTAAGCAATTTGTTCTTTTTTATTTTATTTTTATATCCTTCACAGAGAAAGAAAGGATATATATCTGTGGCTTGGAGCTAAAAGGGCCAATGTCAAAATATTTACTTTTGATAAAATTGGAATTGAAATTTAACTTTTATAGATGCTTTCATAGTGACATTGGCAAGCATTTTTTTTTTTGAAACTGTTCTGGGTTAAGTATGACTTTAGCCGTTTTACCATAATGGAAAAGAGCAAGAAAACAAATCTAATGCAATGATTAACTCAAAAGAGCAAAAAAGTGACATTGGCCCTTTTAGCTTCAAGCCACAGATATATGATTGGCATTTTATGTAAAATCGCAGCAATACTAATTTTCGGCCCATAAAATATATATTTTTTAAAAGCTTATAAATAAGGAAGTCGGTTGAGCACTGTTCGATTATCCGTGTGTATGTAAATCAGTTTTTGAAGCCTCCCGATATCATAAAATTTGCGTTCGGTATCAATATGTTATAAATATTAAGGAGCAGATTTTTATTGAATATCAGCATAATAGCCTCATAACTTTGTGATATATTTATGTGCAAATAAACACGACTGCCTCTATTGTTTTCCCTTATTTTTACAACAAATATCAAAACTACTTGATTTAAATTTAGATACATTTTCCGAGTCGAAGTTCACTAATCTGGATAATGTATTGAACGTATTACAACCCCTAAATATTAGTAATATGTTTTCAAGTGATACTGTATCATTATTAGAATCAGAAGCAATTTTAAAATTTGAGTTCAACACAATTGAAAAATTAAATATAGCAGTTTCGCATAAACTCTACTACATTGTTTACGTGAGAGAATTCCTCAAAGAAGAAATATGGTTGTTTTCCGAAATTTTGCGAACATATAAAATATTCGTCAAAGTTTAATACTTGAGACTTTGCTTTGCAGCTCCACAAGAAACTATTTTTTAGTGATAAAAATGATACAATTGAAAGTTAATAAGACTATGAAGATGTTGAACTTTTTTTGAACTTAACTTGACGTTAAAATATATTCAATACTTAAGTTATAAGTGCAATGTATTATTCTCAATAACCTTATATGTAGATGATTTTGAATATTTGAAAAAAATCAACAAGAGATCGTAAAAATTAAATATGCTTTATAATGCTCCTCGTACTATTAATCCGGCATCAATTGTCAGTGAAAGAGTCTTCTCTCGGTATTATCTCTAATAAAAACTAAATTGAAAAATAGAATGTCCCCAAAACATTTTGATTGTGTTTTATTTTTAAAATATTCATAAATTTCACGTTTGGTTTTATTTTGGTTTTTCCCCAGCAAAATCTTTACTTACCTAGTAAGTTAGCAAGTAATATTGGAGATACACACAAACTAGTTACTTTTTGACCGAATAACTACTTATTTTTGTTTGAGTTGTCCCAGAAATCATGACCCGCGCTTACAAATGAACTTACAAAAAGCAATAAAATAAGTAGTTACCAATAAATCTGAATTATAGCTGGATATTTTTATACTGTTGCAATACAAAAAAATATAAAAATTATAATATTATATATATTATGAATATTATAATATTTATGAAGTTAATTTAAAGTTCACTGTTTAAAAAAATATATAAAAAGTATTTACGAAGATCATAACCAATAGGCTATTACTCTGTACTTTAAAATATTGATGTTGGTAACGACCCCTCATTACTATGTAATATATGAAGTAATGACAACCTATTACACAATTTCAAAAAGATTTTGCTGGGTCGTATCACATTTTTTTTTTAAAGTTATTTTTGTCGTTCTTTAAATTAAAATGAATTCTTTTTTACGATTAACTAATTTTTGTATTTAATGGGGGGTTAACCGATTAATCGGTTTCTTCGAGTACGAGTAACCGAAAAACGAGTTTTAAAAAAGTCTTTTTTTTTAAAACACTGTATATGTTATATATATATATATATATATATATATATATATATATATATATATATATATATTTCTTTTTTTAATATAAAGAAAGTTTTTTAAAAAGCCAAGTATCAACCTTTAGTTATTAATTAAAATTAATTAAGTGCAATATGAAAAATATTATACAGTTTTGTGTATGAGCTAAAGTTTTCTGGTGACAACAAAAACAAAACTTTTAGTTAAAATATTTTAATTTTGTTCAATGTAAAATTTATAAGTTGTTATATGTGATATACGTATGTGCAAGTAATATGCTGTTATTGTATGTTTCATGCTTAAGAGTTGTTGTACGTAACTAACACTATTGTCTTTCAAAACTTCTTAATACCCCTTGTCTTAGTTTATCATAGATCACTTAAGAAATTCAACAACTTACTTAAGTTAATTAAAAGTTTTAAGTTTAAAATATTGTGTGGGTATGTAAGTTTAATATTACAGCAATATTTTGACCTTGATTGACAGTAAGTGGTTTTGATTTTGATATGTGTCATGATGTTTTGTATCGACTTAATTAAATTACAAAATTCCTCTTAAAGATTTTCTCGTTTAATTATTAACAAATTCATTATATGGTTTAAATATTAAACATTTATTGATTCAATAAATATTTATGTCATATTGTGTATAGACATACACACATTTTTATAACCACACATGAAACATCTGCTTTTAAATGCCTTCTATTCAACATGAAATATTTTAAATGTATGTGAATCTGTGTGCAGAAGTATGTGTTTAAATTTTCCCACTTGACCTGAGCTTTAAAACTACGTAAGACTCGTCAGTACAATGTTTTTTTTAAAGGAATATTTTTCAAAAAAATTTCAAAGTTCAAAAAAAGAGAACTTTAGCTTTACGATAAACATAGTTTTCAAACAGTAAATATTTGCAACTTCAAACATATTTCAATAAGCTTTTTATACAAGTTTTGGAATATTTTTTTTCTATAAACTTGATTGTATATATTTTTAAAAGCCAAAGAGAATAATGTAGAGTTCCTATCGTTATTACTTCTGTTTAGAAATTAAATAACTCCTGGGTGTTTAACTTAAAATTGTGGAAGTCACTTAAAATAACGAAGTTTTTGTCTTCAATAACTTATTTGTAATTTTTTTTAATCTCACTTTGCTTCCGAACATTATAGCTTAAAACGCAAAGTTTTTATTAGTTTCCAAAATGTCGAGTTTTTTGCTAAAATGGATAACCATCTTTAATTTAAAAAACGTGCTTCTAAAGCACACCAATTGCTTACTGAATTTTATGGTGAATGTGTTTCATCAGTTTTAATGTGCAAGAGATATTTTGTGTGGTTTAAAAGTGGAATACAACGAAGATCACCCAGGCCAGCCGTAAAACTTTGAAGACTTAGTTTTAGAAATATTATTCCATGAAAATTTATGTTAATCTCAACATAGGGTTGTAGATCCATTGGGAACTACTCAAGCGATAATTTTAAAACTGTTGCAATTGGAAATTTTAATTCTAAAGCGTCTATACAAGTAAAAGCCTAGACACCTTGAAAGACGATTTTGTATGTTTTATATGCTGCTGGAACGCCATGAAAAAATTATTTTTTGCACGAAAAAAAAATGGATCCATTACGATAGTTCAAAACGTTAGAGGTCGTTTGTAAAGCTCGGCCAACCAGCTGAGTTTACACCAAATTCGATTATCCATGGCGCTAAGCTAACTCCATGTATCTGGTGGGACCAAAAGGAGCACTACATGAGAGAAAAAATCTCAAAATATGCGACTGGATATAAAACTATTTTTTTCCATCATGACAGTGATCGGCCACTATTTAAAAATATATGCTAATATATATATAATTCAACATGTTCATATTCTTCTTTATTCGTAATACATTTTCGTTATGCTTTCAATATCCATCCTTTGGCTGGAATTATGAATTGTCATTTGATAGGTGAAATTAAATATTCAACAAAATATGAAAATTAATACTAAGATTCACTAATTCAAATTTCATTCAATTGTAACATAAATAGGAATTTTAAGTTACATAGTAGTATACCGATAAAGAGTGCTGATGATGAAATCGTAGCTGATTTCGAAAATGCATTCCACTCGGCTAATATCGGAAATGATTTTTAGAAAGAATATTCCTAAAATGGTTACAATTTAATTTAATTTGAATTATAAAATTAAATAAAAAGAACAAATGAACTTAAGCCAAAATAAAAAATGGTTCACATTAAAATTTAATATATAGAAAAAAGTTCGAATAAAATATAAATATATAGTTGATATTTTTTTTTAAGTTGTGGTCATATGGGTATAATTATCTTAAAAATATTAAATTAATTAAATCTTACTTTAAATCAATACTAAACCACAAAGTAGAATTTATGTATTTTTTTTTTAGTGAAATATTGAAATTTTTTAATTACCACCCAGCAAAAAAAATTAGAAGTAGTGCAAAGCAAATTACATTTTAAAGACTTCTAACTTAATTGTGTAAAAGCAATAATTCTAGATAACTCCCAAAATATAAAGCAATTGGTCATAATGAATGTTCTTAAAAATAAATGCAACATCATGCAAAATATCTTATAGAATTCATATAAACAAAACTAACGCATGTAACAGCGGATGCTTTTCACCATATATGCATGAGTTCTGTGCACTTGTTATAATAAAGTGCAGATCATTAAAATATTCATGTAAACACATGACACGTTTATGTTAAAATCATTAGTGTTTTTACCTAAATTTAATCACTTCGTCACCAGTTGAACCCCTGCAAATTCACTTTTTTGTAATAGATTTTTTTGAACAGAGAAAACAGTATCGTTTGTGAGTACCACAGTTATTGGCAATCACATAATTGAGATGTGATAGCAGAGTTTTACGGTTGTTTATATGAAATTTTGTTTCTGAATATAAATATGGAGACAGCATTAAGAAATTATGATTAAAAAAAATTCCATTGCAAGTACTGAATCATTCGATTTGCGATAAAGTTCCTGGGTGTATAAACATTTAGAAAATTGAATTTTTATTTTGTCGAACTTTTCTGTTTAAACTATTATTTAAATTTTTAATCAGGCTTGAGTTCATATTAATATTCTTTATTTTTACAAAGAATTTTTTTTTTTTTTTTTTTTTTTTTTTAATTGTGATAAATGAAAGAATAAATCTTGAAAAATTATATTTTTACCGACACTAGCCGAGTGGAATGCATTTTCGAAACCAGCTACGATTTCATCATCAGCACTCTCTGATCGGTGGTTACATGTTGGTTGTAAATATCATCTATTTAACTCACGGGACTTATGTTAATTGAATTCGGTAACTAATTTTTAGTTTTACCTATTTCATATATTTTTACCACAATGAGTTAGATTGAAATTTTAACCAAACAGCAACCCTTTTTACTTTTGTTTGTTATTATCTTTCATTTATCACTATTTTTGTCCTGCTCTAGCCACCAGTTAGGTAGCGATAAGAACAGATAAATTGTTTTTAACAATCAATGTTTATAATCATTTGTTATATTTTCTGTGAGGTCAGTATACAACGAAATGTTGACTGACTAACAGTGAATGAATGATTTTTTGCACCGTGCCCTGTGTTTATATAAATTGAATTTTTATTTTGTCGAACTTTTCTGTTTAAACTATTATTTAAATTTTTAATCAGGCTTGAGTTCATATTAATATTCTTTATTTTTACAAAGAATTTTTTTTTTTTTTTTTTTTTTAATTGTGATAAATGAAAGAATAAATCTTGAAAAATTATATTTTTACCGACACTAGCCGAGTGGAATGCATTTTCGAAACCAGCTACGATTTCATCATCAGCACTCTCTGATCGGTGGTTACATGTTGGTTGTAAATATCATCTATTTAACTCACGGGACTTATGTTAATTGAATTCGGTAACTAATTTTTAGTTTTTCCTATTTCATATATTTTTACCACAATGAGTTAGATTGAAATTTTAACCAAACAGCAACCCTTTTTACTTTTGTTTGTTATTATCTTTCATTTATCACTATTTTTGTCCTGCTCTAGCCACCAGTTAGGTAGCGATAAGAACAGATAAATTGTTTTTAACAATCAATGTTTATAATCATTTGTTATATTTTCTGTGAGGTCAGTATACAACGAAATGTTGACTGACTAACAGTGAATGAATGATTTTTTGCACCGTGCCCTGTGTTTATATAAATTGAATTTTTATTTTGTCGAACTTTTCTGTTTAAACTATTATTTAAATTTTTAATCAGGCTTGAGTTCATATTAATATTCTTTATTTTTACAAAGAATTTTTTTTTTTTTTTTTTTTTTTTTAATTGTGATAAATGAAAGAATAAATCTTGAAAAATTATATTTTTACCGACACTAGCCGAGTGGAATGCATTTTCGAAACCAGCTACGATTTCATCATCAGCACTCTCTGATCGGTGGTTACATGTTGGTTGTAAATATCATCTATTTAACTCACGGGACTTATGTTAATTGAATTCGGTAACTAATTTTTAGTTTTTCCTATTTCATATATTTTTACCACAATGAGTTAGATTGAAATTTTAACCAAACAGCAACCCTTTTTACTTTTGTTTGTTATTATCTTTCATTTATCACTATTTTTGTCCTGCTCTAGCCACCAGTTAGGTAGCGATAAGAACAGATAAATTGTTTTTAACAATCAATGTTTATAATCATTTGTTAGCCTGATTAAAAATTTAAATAATAGTTTAAACAGAAAAGTTCGACAAAATAAAAATTCAATTTATATAAACACAGGGCACGGTGCAAAAAATCATTCATTCACTGTTAGTCAGTCAACATTTCGTTGTATACTGACCTCACAGAAAATATAACAAATGATTATAAACATTGATTGTTAAAAACAATTTATCTGTTCTTATCGCTACCTAATTGGTGGCTAGAGCAGGACAAAAATAGTGATAAATGAAAGATAATAACAAACAAAAGTAAAAAGGGTTGCTGTTTGGTTAAAATTTCAATCTAACTCATTGTGGTAAAAATATATGAAATAGGAAAAACTAAAAATTAGTTACCGAATTCAATTAACATAAGTCCCGTGAGTTAAATAGATGATATTTACAACCAACATGTAACCACCGATCAGAGAGTGCTGATGATGAAATCGTAGCTGGTTTCGAAAATGCATTCCACTCGGCTAGTGTCGGTAAAAATATAATTTTTCAAGATTTATTCTTTCATTTATCACAATTAAAAAAAAAAAAAAAAAAAATTCTTTGTAAAAATAAAGAATATTAATATGAACTCAAGCCTGATTAAAAATTTAAATAATAGTTTAAACAGAAAAGTTCGACAAAATAAAAATTCAATTTATATAAACACAGGGCACGGTGCAAAAAATCATTCATTCACTGTTAGTCAGTCAACATTTCGTTGTATACTGACCTCACAGAAAATATAACAAATGATTATAAACATTGATTGTTAAAAACAATTTATCTGTTCTTATCGCTACCTAACTGGTGGCTAGAGCAGGACAAAAATAGTGATAAATGAAAGATAATAACAAACAAAAGTAAAAAGGGTTGCTGTTTGGTTAAAATTTCAATCTAACTCATTGTGGTAAAAATATATGAAATAGGAAAAACTAAAAATTAGTTACCGAATTCAATTAACATAAGTCCCGTGAGTTAAATAGATGATATTTACAACCAACATGTAACCACCGATCAGAGAGTGCTGATGATGAAATCGTAGCTGGTTTCGAAAATGCATTCCACTCGGCTAGTGTCGGTAAAAATATAATTTTTCAAGATTTATTCTTTCATTTATCACAATTAAAAAAAAAAAAAAAATTCTTTGTAAAAATAAAGAATATTAATATGAACTCAAGCCTGATTAAAAATTTAAATAATAGTTTAAACAGAAAAGTTCGACAAAATAAAAATTCAATTTATATAAACACAGGGCACGGTGCAAAAAATCATTCATTCACTGTTAGTCAGTCAACATTTCGTTGTATACTGACCTCACAGAAAATATAACAAATGATTATAAACATTGATTGTTAAAAACAATTTATCTGTTCTTATCGCTACCTAACTGGTGGCTAGAGCAGGACAAAAATAGTGATAAATGAAAGATAATAACAAACAAAAGTAAAAAGGGTTGCTGTTTGGTTAAAATTTCAATCTAACTCATTGTGGTAAAAATATATGAAATAGGAAAAACTAAAAATTAGTTACCGAATTCAATTAACATAAGTCCCGTGAGTTAAATAGATGATATTTACAACCAACATGTAACCACCGATCAGAGAGTGCTGATGATGAAATCGTAGCTGGTTTCGAAAATGCATTCCACTCGGCTAGTGTCGGTAAAAATATAATTTTTCAAGATTTATTCTTTCATTTATCACAATTAAAAAAAAAAAAAAAAAATTCTTTGTAAAAATAAAGAATATTAATATGAACTCAAGCCTGATTAAAAATTTAAATAATAGTTTAAACAGAAAAGTTCGACAAAATAAAAATTCAATTTATATAAACACAGGGCACGGTGCAAAAAATCATTCATTCACTGTTAGTCAGTCAACATTTCGTTGTATACTGACCTCACAGAAAATATAACAAATGATTATAAACATTGATTGTTAAAAACAATTTATCTGTTCTTATCGCTACCTAACTGGTGGCTAGAGCAGGACAAAAATAGTGATAAATGAAAGATAATAACAAACAAAAGTAAAAAGGGTTGCTGTTTGGTTAAAATTCCAATCTAACTCATTGTGGTAAAAATATATGAAATAGGAAAAACTAAAAATTAGTTACCGAATTCAATTAACATAAGTCCCGTGAGTTAAATAGATGATATTTACAACCAACATGTAACCACCGATCAGAGAGTGCTGATGATGAAATCGTAGCTGGTTTCGAAAATGCATTCCACTCGGCTAGTGTCGGTAAAAATATAATTTTTCAAGATTTATTCTTTCATTTATCACAATTAAAAAAAAAAAAAAAAAAAAATTCTTTGTAAAAATAAAGAATATTAATATGAACTCAAGCCTGATTAAAAATTTAAATAATAGATTAAGAAAATTGTTTAAGTTAAATTCTGTAAAGTTGTCTTAGTAAATCTTAAACTGTACACAGAAAAAATAAATGTGAATTTCAATTAAGAAATTAATGCTATTAATTAAATTTTTATTTGATTTTGCTCCAATACAGATAAATAAGATTTCGAAATTTTTTCCCCAATATGAGATCCGGTCCGGTGTTTTACATTTTATTGTTTGATTGTATTATTTCTTTACTCTTCTGAATTTTTCCAAAAATTTTCTATATTTTTATCATATGTCAAACTTTTTAAATAATAAAATTTTTTTATCTTTTACCCAAATTCTTAAAAAGTTTTAACCCTTTATCGGGCAACATGACATTTTAAGTGCATATAGTTATTTTTCGATTTCTATTACTAAAATAAAAACACATATTTAGTCAAAAATTTTTTTAAAAAATTTTTTACTTGTGAATTTAAAAAAAACTGGTTTGTTACAGAAATGTTACATTGCCTGAAAAGTATTTAATATTTTATGATAGATGAAATGCACGGAAGCAGTTATTATTTTTTTTTAGCACAATGCAACACCACAGTTTTCGCACAAGGTTTGTGACACGCCTTGGCAATTTGACATTTTGCACCGTATTCTCTTTTCGGCCCATACTGGCCAATGACCAACCTGGTCTTGACGCACAGCTGGTGGTGGAGCATGTTGAGCCTGTCCTTTGAATTTTTTTGCTTGTAAATCAGGTTCAATTGAATTTGAATTGTAGTTGTTGCTCGTTCAGGACTAGGTTTTTCTTTTTCCAAAGAATATTCTCATAACGCTTTTTTTGGTATTGCCTACTTTCTGCTGCTTGTTTTGGTAAAGCGACTGAAGTTGAAGATTCTGAATATGGAGTCACACATTCGAAAACGGAGTCTTGTACGTCTACTAAATAATCAGGATCATGAGCAACGTCTTCGAAAATTGAGTCTTCTACATCTACACAATATTCAGGATCAGCCACACTATCTTCGTCAAAATCTAGTCCATCCTCACTTTCCTCAAGAATTTCTAAAATGTTTGCATTCGTCAATGACATATTTGCATCTAGGCAACAAAAAAAAGGCATATTACTGGGCAATGTGACATAAATGTTACAAACAGAAATTAACCAAATACAAGTTGAATATGGTTTGCTTTCAGTTGTATTTTATAAAAATCACTTTATTATATACTTATGCACTTATTATTAACCAAGAAAATAATATGTATATCGCAAATCTGACTTTTGCACTAAAAACTTAAACGCTTGTTAAAGTTTGAAATTTTTTTCTGCAACAAAATTTTGGCACAGAAAAATATGTGATAATAATGTTGTCCCGTTATATTTTACTTGTTTTTTATTGTGCACGGTTTGCACTAGTTATGTCACAACGCCTAAAGTACTAAAATTTATAAAACACAGCAATATACAGCAAATTTTAGGGTATGTGACAAAACTGTTATATGGCCAGATAAAGGGTTAAAATGTTATAAGTTTTATTTTCAAATTCTTATTAACAAAATAAGAATTCAAAAATAAAACAAAAAACTATAAAAAACTTCCTTAAAAACCCAACCAACATTTTTTTCTTATTAAAGTATTTTATTTTTCTTATCCAATTCTTATTTTGTTAATAAGAATTTAAAAATAAAACTTATAACATTTTAAAACTTTTTCAAGAATTTGGGTAAAAAATCTACTGACGATCTGGTATAAGCACCAGTGAAATGCATATAGACTAGCTTAAACCCAACAACCAAATAAAATATTGTTTATTAGTAATTATAAATACTTTTGAATATAATGAAATGTTTACAAAGACATTTTTGTCGTCGAAATTTTGTAAATCATAAAATTTTCATAGGGCAAATATATCGAAGTTTTTATGAAATGTTAACATTAAATGATTTAGTTCAAACAGTGACTTGATTTTCGTGACAAAGTATATGATAAAAAAATTATTAAATTATATAATCTCCTATAACCGAATAGTGTTATACTATTTATTAAACTATAATTTGATCATCGTGATCATGTAGTTACTATGATTTTTCTTTGAGTGCGGATGAACGTACATTGCTAAGTTATCTCCCTTAGTCGAAAGCTTTATTGGATTGGAAATCGATATTGTAGAAATTACAAACGGACTGACAAAGTTGTATATACCTTTAGCAGCACTGGTGAAGTGTATAAAAAAGGTTTGCCGTTGTAGTCTCTGGTTCAAACATACAAATAAAAAAAAAATTATTATATGTTTATAGATTTTCCATTATTTTTCTAATTTTCTATAGATATTAGATATGTATGTCTCTATTAAAAATTTTTTTCTCTTTAATATTTTTCTATCTAGAAAAAGCATTTTCAATAATTCTTTATAAGGTTTTATTTTCTCTTCATTTCTAGTATGTATTAATAACTCTATTAACAGTTTGCTTAAAGGAAATTTTCCTTTTACAAACAATATTTAATAACATTAAATGTAAATTGGTTGTCAAATAAGGCATTATGTCTTTTTACCAATGACTCTTTATCACGAAAGTCGATAGCTCGCTCTTATGTTCATTAGTCGTTTGCTTAGGAAACATTTTTCGTTTCTTCTTTAATATATTTTTGCCACTTGAATTCTCTTAGACGTATGAAGAGCCACATGTCAGAAGCAGGTTTAAAGCTTTATTTTTGCGACAAATTAATTTTTGTTTTAATAAGATGTAAATATTTTGGACAGTTAAGCTTAATTTTTGGTTTGGATATTTTTTCCTGCTTATGGAGAATTCAAAACACAATCTTGTATTAAATTTATTAAAGTCTGCTCCTTATAGAAACAATGTTACAAATTCAAAACTAATTTTTATTAATTCTTCCATTTGTAAAAATATTTACGTTTAGTATTAGTCCAGTTTTTATTTACTCATTCAACGCTTTTTATAAAACAACAACAATTTATGCAAATTGGCGGTTTAATAAAAATATTTGGAAAGGTAAAATATAAAATATGTACTGCCATAAAATATATAATGGATAGAAGAAATGTGTTTTGGGAAAAAAAAGCAAAAAATGTGGAAAGCAAAAAATTCAAATGTTGCATGGATTTATAGACGTGTTGGAGATTTAAATATAAAAAAACCCAAATGATTTTGTCTGATTGTATATAATGTATGTATGTATATGTGTGTGAGTGATAAAAACATAATCTAACTAAGAAAACATATTTTTTTCCTTAAATTCCTTTTTTTTTACTTTTAACAACAGATTGGTTTTAATGCTGGCAATGGTACACAATCCTACGAATACAAACCCTACAGTCAAAATATGGTGCTGCGTGATTTGACCGGACGTGGTTGGGGTAACGGTTTTCCAGGACGTCACATTTTTCGCATTGATGAAAGAATTCTAATTGGGTCATGTAACAAAGATATCGGTAAGCAAATTAAGATTTTAAAAAACAACAAAAACAACAATAAAAAAATAATAAAGAAACCAAAAAAAAAAAAAATAAAGCAATAAAATGAGTGCGAAAGAAAGAGAGAGAAAGAATGTAATGCTAAATAATCTGTTTTGTTTTGTTGTTGCTTTCTTTAACATCATCTAGATGCTTCTCATTTACCTTTGACCTTTGCACCTGAGTCTGGCAATATGCTGGGTGGTACTGTGGTAAATATAACAGGACCCTGTTTTGATCGCAATATACGTGTTATGTGCCATTTCGATACGGAGGATGTTTTGGGCAAATATGTGGATAAGAATCGTGTTATTTGTGTGCAGCCATTCCTTAAGGCAGAAGGTTATATACGTTTTGAAATATCTGTGGGCAATGAACGTTTCAAATGGCGTGGCAAATATTTTGTAGGTAAGCGAAAATATTTAAAAAGAAAAAGACAAAAAAAAAACAATAATAAAAATTTTTTACAAAACAGAGTCCAGCTGGAGGAACAAAAAAAAAAAAAATAACTACATTTGTACTAAATAATCATATAATACAAATGTTATTCCTTTAAATAAAAGACGGAAAAAAACTAAAATTTTTTGTTCTTTTCTTTATTACTCCATACAGAAACACCAGAAGCTGCTACTGAGAAAATTTTCTTTGAAACCGACGATGTTCATAAAAAGGCACCCAAGGAAATACGCATCAATTGGAATGCTTACAATTTAACCTCAAACTTAAATGCCAACATAATGATATCTTTGTGGGGCTACCGTGAAACTACTATTTAGTAAGTAATATTATGTAAATACTTTGGTTTTACTATCTACACATACACAAACATACTTTATACTTGTTGGCAAGTGCTTGAGCGGTTAACATAGCACTTACATTTAAACAATGTATGTATGTTTATGTGTGTTAAATGTAAATTTTGCTTATGTGTATGTGAGAGTGCATTTATATGCATGTATGTATATTGCGGTTTGATAATTTAATTGCATAAAACTTTTACTTTTAGCCCTCAATTGGAGTATATTGATGTTATTGAAGCCGGTACCATAAATAATGGCCATTATATTATATCACCACAAAATTATATCAACCGCAATAATGTCAACAATGATCTACAGTTTGGTTTCTTGCAAATTAATTTGACTAATCCGCAGGAGTATAATGATTTACAAATCAGTCCGTAAGTATTGTTTTTAAATTTGTTTGTGAGAGAGCGACATAATTTTGTTCGAAGAAATCTAAAATTTTTTAATATTATTATATTTTGACTTCTTTAATTTTTAAATTACTTGATTCTAATTCTGACTTCTAAGTTTCAAATAAGCATTTAATAAACCTTAAATATTTGTATACCCCCACCAAAAAAATGGTGGGGGTATATTAATTTTATCATTCCGCTTGTAGCACATCGAAATATCCATTTAAGACCCCATAAAGAATATATATTCTGAATGATGATCTAGCTATGTCTGTCCGTCTGGCCGTCTGTTGAAAGTTTGAGGTTAGTTGGGGGCTCACATTTTAACAGAATATTTCTTATACACAAGGTTTGTTTGGTATTGAAAATGGGCCAAATCTGGATATTAGGAAGAGAGTTATATCTCGTAATGCAAGAGTAGATCAAAAAAACCATATTCCTCCAACATCAAATAAAATGCAATTGTGTCCAAACGCATTAACGTAGAGCCATGAGACTTCGAATATATAATTCCCTATTAACCTAGGTTGTTATTTATATGTTTGTCAAATTGAATTTAATTCCACTCAGCCATTTTTGCGTTATTGAGTTCAAGATTCGCTTAGAAATCATAAAATAAAATCCCGATTAGAAATATATATAACTCATGGGGTCTTAAATGGATATTGTGATGTTTTTTAAACAAAATGACAAAATTAATATACCCCAACCATTTTTTTTGGTGGCGGGTATAAAGACAAAAAGCAGTAACTTTCATATGAATGTTAAGAGAAAACCAATAACGAGTTTCTATATTTTCAATCAACTAAAACATATACTGCATACTTAGTTGCAATCATTGTGTTTATTTTACTTTTTCTCCCCAATAAAAAGAAGCAGAAATCCATACTTTTTACACACCATTTGTCTTGTATTAGTATCCTTGAAATTCTAATTCATCATAACGACAGTTGCTATATACACTATGTTAAACTCTGTTATGTTAAAATTTTTATTACCAAGACTTGGTTGAAGTATCTTTGAAATGTTAGCTATGATTAAAAGAAAACATTTAAGTTTACAACGCTTGCATACCCTACAATAGGAAGTAGAATAAATAATTGATTTTCTTTGGACCGCACTTAGGTAACAAACACATAATTGTTGCGGATCATTTGCTTGATACACCAAAATTATATTAATTCAATTCTCACGTTGAGTTTACAGTATTGTATGGTTGTTGTTGGTAACTTTAATTTCAAGATTTTATGTAACAACACAAATTTATTCCCACATGTGTTGTTATAATGTTGTATTGGATTCATACAGGGTTCGTAAATACAAATTTTCTATGGATCAAAAAAAAAATATATTGCAGCATTTTTTTCACCCCAAATAAAATATTAAATATACTTTTTGTAAATCTGCAGAAAAAAATTCGATTAAGATTTTGATTCCATTTCTAATTTCTTATTTGCCTGTCGTTTAATATTATTTGATGTTTACCAATACAAAATATAATCGATACAACAACACGATGCAATATACAATGGGGGCTTTCAATTTAATTTTTATTAAAATCAGGTTATGTAGAACAGGCTGCTTTATAGCGCACTGTGTTCTATTACACTGATCCTTTTGCGATGTCTGTAAGAGATTTAAAGAGATATAAAGTAGAAAATTAGAAAATGGGTAATTAGAACTAAAAAGAAGACGTTTTGAAGTAGTTGCCTTATTTCCCAACTCTGGACTTGTTCTTAAAGGTAGAAATGTCTTATAAAGGTAGCAATTTCTGCATGACTCCGAAAATTGAATATTAGTTATTTTTCTGCGTCAAGAAGTAATTTTTCGGGCATGATTACCGAATTTGCAGTGATCAGTCAGAATCAACCACTTCTTATCTTATCCCAGAAACCTCTTGGTGCACTGCGGATCCTTTCTAGGCCATATTGTTTTCGCTTTATTAAACACGAAATCCAGTGGCCAATTTCCCCATAAGTAAGTTAGCCGGTCCTCTTAGCAAGGCTATCGACTATGAAGTTGCCATCGTGTAACAGCACCCATAAAAGTGACGTTTGAATGTATTACCGTCCAATTTAAGAATGTCCGATATTCATGCTAGGCTGTTGATAAACATTGTAATAATCCTATGGAATATCTAGCTAGCGTGACGCCCGTTTTATGGCAGATATCTTAACCTGAGATGTAGTACAATCATGTGGAAGTTTAAAATACATTCGGACTCCCTTTTGCCTGTTATAGACAAAGCGACGTACTCCACTTTTCGACTTTGACCATTTTTAACATTTGACTGTAGTTTTTTGAGGCGACCACTGCCTGACTTTCTTTCCACACCTTATAACCCAAAAAATAAATGAATTGGTTACCATTATTTTAAACAGATTCGATCACAGAGTTTCTGTTTTTACGCTTTCAACTTTACATTCAATATGTCATTGTTTTTTTTAACAAAATAAGAAAAATATAACACCCATACAAACATATATTTGTATGTATCTCGAAATTGTCTTGCAAAATATTTTATATTCGAACAGATAAAACATTTACAGCAAATTTTTAGAGATTTTTGCGAGCTTTAATTTTCCGATATTAGGGTGATACATCTTGTTGTGCTGTGTTCGTGCGACGTCGTGTTGACAAATTTTGCACTTTTTCTAATATAAGTGCATCGGTGGACTAGTTAGGAGTGTGCTGGTCTGCTAGTTTGGGGGTTACGGGTTCGAATTCCGCCAGAGACTCTGGACTGGTTTGTTTATCTTTCTCTTCTATTCTCTTTCTATTCTATCTAATCTATTCATATGGACCGCACAACATGCCAATTGGGCATAAGTGAATACCTGTAGTGGGTTTGGGCTTTTAGTGCCCCTCCTTTTCAACCTAACCTAACCTATAGAAAGATCATATGAAAACTTTTTTAAAATGTTGCAATACTGTGAATTGATATAATAAAGATATTTTGCTTCATCTCAAAATCTTGTATAATTTAGTGATGTACATCTGATTCATATATATGGCACAGAAAATACTGGTGCATTGCAAATTCACTCTGAAAAGTTATAGCTTTTGATCTCGCTTTAGGAGATAAATAAAGAAGATCTTGTGATTATTTGTTCTTGCTAAAAACCTTCAATAAATACTATCATCAAACCAAGAAATAGACTTGAATATATTCCTTAAAATATAATTTTTTAATATTCTCCTCTAGACTTATATGCTTGGCGGTATCTTCTTACTGTCGTGTAATCTGTTAAAAGTTATTTATTTAAGAAAAACTTATTTAAAGTAAAGACAAATTTAGACATGTGTCAGAAGTTTCAAATGATTTTTTCCTAGTTGTCAAGGTTTCGTTAATTCACTCATTTAATTTAAAGTATTTCATCAACACATTTTGTAATTTCTGTCCTTAGATGATGCTCAATTATCCTTTTCTGTATGGGTATGCATCTCTTCATTCAATTTGTTGTCTTGTCTTGTCTTGTTTTTTTTTTTTTTGTATGCAGATGTAATGTGATGAAATGAAACGTTTTGTTATTTTTATCCGTATTTTGTTAGCAAAAGCACTTTATAGTAGTACTTTGTAGATCTCATCGAGAAATAATTCAATTTTAAATCAATTGTGTGTAAAAAGCAAATAGTTGAATACATATAAAATAAAGAAAAACCAATAAACAAAAAGCGTATGAAGTATTATAATCTAAGCTAAGCTAAACTAAAGAGAAAAATGTATGCGTCAATTCAATTGAAAGAAGCTGAAAATATTAAAAAAAATCTACTATTCCACGTATTTGTATAAAGGATGCAGTTAACGATTTTATTGTAAAGACGAAGTATAAGTTGTAGTATTAAATGTAAATCTATTGTAAAGTAAATTGTGGGATGAACACTAGGCAAATGTCAAGTATGTTCGAACATTATGGGTTTATATCTTTTGTTCATGAATAGTGTAAGTAAGTATATGTCGTTAGTTACAGGTAGAAAGGCCGTAAATAAAAAACGCGTAACTTTTTTTTCGCATTTTCATAATTTAATTTCATTTGGTAAAATTGCTTGTAAAACTGATATTTTTAATACCATTCAATTCTTTGAATTTTAGTGTCGAGGTGTATTTGTATAAAATGTATTGGAATCACAGAAAACACAAAAACGTAAAAAATACGAGATAAGGCCTTTTTATTTTTGACCATCGATATGTATGTATAAATAAATTACAAGTTTTTAGACAGATGACAAATAAGCGTCTTGCTGTATAGCAAAAAATAGTTTTAGAGAAATAGCTGTGTCCTTCTACTCTATTTGTTTATAGTTCACTTTAATTAAATGAAAAGAGAAGAAGAGAAAGCATAAGTTTCTAATACAATTAATTTGGTAAATCACAGAGTTCAACATTACAAATTTTTTATATAAGGACTAAGGTTTCATAGTCAACTTGTATACATTGGGTACTAAATATCAATGCCTTTAAATTACTTTTTTTGAATTGACTCTGTATCTCGAGATGTTCTCTTATATAAAGAGAAAAGACTCATTAAAATTTTAAACTAAAGAAAATTTAAAATCTTATTCTTAATCTTAAAATAAGCCAAATTTATTAAAATTATTTCATAAATTCTAAACTCACTCGCAATAGAGTGGCAGCACATATTTTTTAGACTTTCTTTATTATTTTTTTTATTTTAAACTGACTAATTGAAAAAAGAAAAGTCGTTAAGAAAATTATTTTTTAATGGATTTCATATAATATTTTAGTTCAGGGCAGGCAAGTTTAAGCAGAAGTCTGCCATCATATGGCGATCCCATTGTCTTGGGTACCTTTTAGGCTCCTCCATTACTGCATTCACTTCTTTAAATGACAATGAGTTTTGCTTGATACAATTGACATAATTCACACATCAAATAATGAAAGTAAATGAGGTAATGAAAAACATCACTCAATAATCTTGCATTCACTTAAATATGATTTTTTGTTTCTTCTGTGCACTATAAAGCATATCAATAAAAACAACAGTTTGTACGAAAATTTAAAAAAATGCATTCACTAAAAAATAATGTGCAGTTTGTTCTTCTTATGCTTTGCAATATAGAGCAAACAAATGTTTAAAGCGAGAGCAGTTTGCAAAAAAAGAAGTAAGCATTGAATGGAATGTTTTCAGGGATGCTTCTTTTGTGCGATAGATATTCTTTATTTTGTGCATAACTTGGAGCTTTATTGCACTGGTTTATTTTGTTTTTTGTTTTTAAAGAATATTTTTATTTCTTGTTGTAAAACACAAAGTTTGAAAAAGAAACAAAAACCCAAATATTAATTTTCTGATGATGCTTCACAATGGAGTGGCGAAGTATTGAGACAAATAATAAAATTAAAAACTGTATTTTTATTTATTATAAAAAAGACTTTAAGCTGAAATAATTATTGTTGATATTTGAAGAAAAAAGGTCAAAAAACTAAATAATTAAAAATTATTTTTTTATCTTAAAAATTCCTTTGATTCTCTGTAAAAAATTTCCAATCCTAAATACGTTAAAAATTTCGTAATCTAGTAACACTCTCCCTCTATTGAGGGAGTTGTGTGGTTAATCACAGTAAATGCATACCATGTAGTGTGAGTATTCATTGCTATTTAAGGTAACTGTGCTAATGACTCACTTTACAAACAACATGTCGTCCCCTGTGCGCGAAATTGTCATATGTTACGATTTTTTAGGAATCGACTATTTTATACAAATTAGTTCTACATCCATTAGTCCATCTGCTGATAAAATATTAAAACGACAACTGTTGCAGTTATGGAGATAACACTGTGTACATCTTATCGTATGTAGCAGTGTTATCTACGTTTTAATTTATTAAGAAGTAATAAAAACGCTCTCCTGTAAAATTTTGAATTTGTAACATACGATATTTTCGCGCACAGGTGTCGATATGACTGAATGCAAAGAATAATGAAGGAGAAGCATACATTGTATTTCAAAGAGAGCAACACACAGTACTCACATTCAATAGTACTTATGTGTAACATAGCAAGCTCGATTCTTTTTAGAAATTAATTGTAAATTTTTCGATTAAGTATCATTAATGCAGGACTATACTATCTTCTTTTTTCCTTGGCTATCTTGTTCCTTACTATAATCACCAATATTGCCAATGTGAAAATAACGCAATCTGATATTCCTGTCCTTGAAAAATTGCTATGTTTTTCGAGAAAATATTTTACAACTGATACAAAGCTTGTCCATGTTTAAAATTCCAATTGATTCAATAGCCTTGTAAATTTTTTGTTGTTATAATTTTACCAATTTCTGATCTATGGACAATGCCTCCTTTTTTACTATTCTATACTGAGAGCCAGCAAAAATTTCCAATATATATTTGAAGCAACTTCCGTTCGTATTTGAAGCTTTCGTAAGCATTTAATAAGTCTAAGTTTAATGTGTAGTAGTGAATGGATAATTTTTTTTTGACTTATCAGGGGCTCATAAATGATGTTGTTTCCTTTACGTACAGTCATATTGATTCTTAACTGCCAGTCATTTTATGTACGGCTATTCCACAGTAAATGAACGCTGGGATATTTAATGTGTCCATGTTATCGATACAGTAAAAAGTTCACTAATTTTTAATCTAGATACACTGACCACTGGTGTTGGTTGATTGAAATTTTGTCTGTTTTTATATTTTCATATCCTTCTTAAAGTTTAAGTAGCCAATTTATTTCCGATATCAAAAAAAAAACGAATTTTAAACATCTTTTGAAACTATTGCGGGACAGAAAAATCATTTAAAAAATTGTTCAATCTATAAAAAGTTAAAATATTGCAACTAAAGCGTTAATTTAATAATACACAGTACTAATTGTTGGCAAAATTTTCGCTAATAAGTAGAGTTGTTCTTATTATATAATGCCATTAAAAAAGTATTTAGTTATAAAACTAAGTATATATGTATACAAAGCTCCAGACTTTGTTTTAACATTTGAAACACAGTCTTGAATTAATAAAAATCTGTCTTATGCCTGCAATATTTCCGTCCCAGAAATTCCCAATAAAATTTCTGAGTTCAAAATAAATTCAGAACTTATAAAACGATTTTAATAAATTATAGCTCATATTTTTTGTAACATACGAAGTTATCACAACTGCTTATAAAATTTAAAGTTTTCTTCAGCTTGAAATTTTAATGAGTCTTTTAAATAAACTTGTCTAAATTTTTTTTAAATAAAACTCTTTGAATATCTCCTAAACGTAAAACTAGTAAAAACATAATAAGGACGTAATTTTAAGGTTATTTTGTAATTTATAAGCATTGGACCTCAGTATCACATTGTTAAAGATTTACATTTTAATAGTGTGATTTACATGTTAATTTTATTAGTTTAATTTATTGTACTTAAAAATACAGTAGTTTATGAATATTTAAGATTTCCTTTGGTTGGCTGGTTGTTAACTAATATACAACCGAAATGTGTCATTATGTGTAGCATACTTTAAGGCACAGTTATTTTTCATGCATATTACTTAACTTAAACATAACACGTCTTAATTTAAATGTTACGGCCTTCTAGTAATTTACCAGAATATACTAGTATATACACGCTGTAACTTTGTGGAATATTATAGACTACCACTATGTTACTATAAATGGGCAAAAAATACAGCTAACATAGTCAGTATAACAATGGAGCTTTTTAAGAGTGTATCAAATTGATTTTTATAATAAAGTTGTATAACAATAAGTGAAATAAATAAAGTGTTTTCTAAGTAAATTTGATTGTGTTATTATGTGCAATTTAAAAGAATTCCCGGTTAATTAAAAGAAAGTAAACCAAAAAGTATAAACGTAACAATATGTATCTAAATGTACTAAGAACACATGGGTCTTTGAAATCCTGTTGATCTGTCTATAGGATTTTTAGTTTTACTCACTAACTCGATAATTGTTCTAGATAAAATATATAAAATATAGGGTAAAAACTTAAATTCTGTAGGGCCACTAGATATGGTCTAGGAGATCTAAGCCATAATTTGGTGTATGTAATTATCTCAGTGTCCTATTATGATCCTATTTTTTTATGCTCAAATAAATTAACAGCTGTTAAAATGAATCGTAATAAAACGTAAAAAAATATAAATATTTAAAAATGTAATAACATTTATTGCAGTTGTACAGAGAGAAGAAGTATTGCATTCTCAGATCAAAATTAGATCTTTCTACGGATATGTGAATAAGAATAAGAAGCTATTATAAATTCAATATCTATAGGGTAGAGATATTGTAAATGTTTTATTAAATTTCGTTGTGATTCGATAATATTTGGTTCAATAATCTATAGTCTATTTAAAATTTATTAAAATTATTAATTATCGTAATAAATGCTTGCGAATTTAATTTTGTTTTAATTGTATGACGTCTTTTGTGTTTTTTGTTTGTTTTCTGTTTCGTTATTACAGATAAATAGTAATTTTAATTTTAAAATACAGCAAAAAGCTACTGCTTATTTTTTTTTCATAAAAATAAACGTTTTCAAAAGTAATAATTAATTAAAGTTTTTTTCTGTTCTTAATCATGAAGTCAACTGTTTGTGTATAAATTTCCCAGAAACCATTAATTCGTAGTTTATTAACTTTCACCTTTATTGGTGTTTAATTTTACAAATTTCTTACCCTTTGTTCAGTAATCAGTAAAATGCTGTTTTCTTTCAATCTTCAACTTTTTTCAATGTTGTTAGTTTATAATTTTACAGCTAGCTATTACCTTTGCATCTTAGTTAGCACTGTCATTTAGAGCTCTTATTTAAAATTTTTTAATTTTTTTTCTAAAAATATGTAAGTACTGTCATTCTTCTGGTTTTTCATTACTTTCTCTTGTTAGTCGGTGTTTCTGTCATTGAGCAGAACATTATAAAATGAAGTTGAATTTAGAAGAATTATTTACGATTGTATTGTGCGTGTAGGCGTTAATGTATGCGTTTGTTTTTTTCCCTATGAAACGTGTATTGTTTTTTGCGTCTCTATAGTATTACCTTTAGATATCAATGACAATATTTTGCTAAATATGGTCGTTATTCTCTTAATGTTTAACAGTCGCCTAATCATGAAAGTCGCCTAGTGCCATGAAAAGTAACAAATGATCTAGATATTAAATATGCTTAACTGGCTGTATACTTACATTTATTGGCTTTTCGTTGTTAATGATGTGACAAAGATTTTCATTTCATATTAAATGGGTATTTAATTTAAGGTTGTAAAATGTCGCGTTGGTAGCAGAATGCTGTTAAATATAGGAATAACTATTAAAGCGAAAATAAAAAAAAATAATAATATTTCACTGAAAATTACACTTCATTTATTAAGGTAAATATTCCTAGTACAGCTTGGCAAGGAAATTTAATTAAAATTTTAACAGTTTATTGTAATAGCGAAGAGAAGTGTATGAAAGCTCAACGGAATATAAATACTTGTGCGTATGAGCAATATTTAATTCGTAGAATAATTAAATATAACGTATACACACTAGTCTACATAGTCGGCAAATTTTGTAAGGGCAAGTTTTTGACTTAAAAATAAATATTAAATATTGGTTAAATCTTAAAATTAATATGCATACCTTAAATGTAAAGTCTTCTTATTTCGTTTTAAATGATTAAAAAAAATTAAAAAAATCGTTTTTTGTAATATTAATCATTCAATTGTACGTTGTGGAAAAAAATATTAAAAATTCAAATAAATAAATTATGTAATTACGGAATTGCTTATAAAATTAATAAATTAAGATACTATTAATCCAAGTATCAAAAAAGATTTTAAGCGTTTGACCCTAAAACAAATTAAAAAAATGTGTAACGATTTATATAATATAAAAATTATAGTTTAAGAGAAAATTTTATATTAATTCCGAATTTATTAGAAATGACTTGTTATTAATTTTTGTTTTTTTAATAATTAACACCTGAATTGAATTATTAAATAAGTAAGGGACAGAGCCGTTCACGAAATTCAGGTAAAACTTATATGTATAGAGGGGGTTAAAATTAATGAGTCTGGCAACTCTGTGAGTTTTGTGTAAGGAAACTTCTTTTTCAAAGTACTGTTACCTTTTTTCTTAATATTGAAACAAAACTAAAACGACGTGTGTGAACAGTATTTTCCCTGTTTAAAAAGAATATAAAATTCTTTGTTAATTTGTTTATATTTTCTTCGACCTTAAAATGGAAACTAAAATTTTGGATTTTTCTTTAGGCTCAAGGTCAATTTTTCTATTTAAATAAAACTCTTTATTCGTTTTATTAAATATTTTTATTTTTCAATATTTCGTGCACCTTCGGTGCACTTCTTCAGGATATAAAACTGAAATACACAATGAAAATTTTTTTAAAAAATACATTAATACACATTAATACAAAAATTTTTTTAAAAAATACATTAATACAAATTTACAACGTAAAAACTTTCTTTAAAAAAATAAAATATACAAATAAACAATAATACTAGCTTACATATTTGAGTAAAGCCGTCGTCTTTTCACACAGAGAATTCACTGCTTACTGATAATAGTTCTCAACTATACTTATCTACAATATGTCTGTACGTGTGCGCGCAATTTTCAGTGTCTGTTTTATAGTTCATTCTTATGTTCAAAGGAGTATTAATTATATGGAGCATCTCTATTGTAAATCTCTTTTTGTAATTGTTCTCTTGCTGGAGAATTTCGGGGAAAATTAACAAATACTAAACTTTCCGACGATGAAGTTTTAATATCGTTTGATATGGTATCCTTGTTTCCCAGCATCCCAGTTAACCTAGCCGTGGATATAATAAATAAAAAGTGGGAATTAATCTCAACTTTTACTAGAATACCAAAAGGTTTATTTTTTGACATTCTAAATTTTTGCATAAAAGATAACAAGTATTTTAAATATAATGAAAAAATATTTCAACAATTGAAAGGAATGCCTATGGGCTCACCAGCATCGCCAGTAATTGCCGACATAGTTATGGAGGAATTGTTAGACGTTGCAATTGACAATTTGGTTGTAAAACCGAGATTTATGAGTAAATACGTAGATGACTTATTCTGCATAATTAGAAAGGACAAAGTAGAAGAAACACTTGAAGTTCTCAACAGCTTCCACATACGTATACAGTTTACCAAAGAGTTGGAACACGAAGGAAAACTACCATATTTGGACGCTCTTATAATAAGGAAACACAACACAATAACAATAGACTGGTATCAAAAACCAACAGCCTCAGGCCGCATTATAAATTTTTATTCAAACCATCCGAAACACGCCAAGATTAACACAGCACAGAACTTTACAACTAGAGTATTAAAAATTAGCGATAAAATATACCATAGGGCAAATATTATCAAAATCAAAGAAATATTGCAGAAAATCAGCTTTTCTTTTACTTTGGCGACAAACTTGGTTAACAAAGCTATTAAAAACCTGAAAAAAAACACCTATGGAAAAACCAGAAAGAATTTTTAAGTCGATGACCCACGTCCCTGGGTTTTCTGAGCGAATAACACATTCGGATATTTTTGACAGAGACAAAGTTAATGTTGCACTTAAAACTGACAAAACGTTAAAGATGCTGTTTTCAAACACTAAGACAAAAGTTGATATATTGGACAAATCTAATGTATTATATCGAATACCGTGTAACGGAGACGGGTCCAGTGTGTGTAATAAAATATATATCGGAACGACAAAGTCAAAATTGCGGACGAGATTAGTTGCACATCACAGATCACAAAACTAAAAAAGGTATATCAGAGCATAAAACAGCGCTTGCAGCCCACTGTGCAATTAGTGGGCATTCCCCCAATATAAAAGGTACAACAATTCTCCAGCAAGAGAACAATTACAAAAAGAGATTTACAATAGAGATGCTCCATATAATTAATACTCCTTTGAACATAAGAATGAGCTATAAAACAGACACTGAAAATTGCGCGCACACGTACAGACATATTGTAGATAAGTATAGTTGAGAACTATTATCAGTAAGCAGTGAATTCTCTGTGTGAAAAGACGACGGCTTTACTTAAATATGTAAGCTAGTATTATTGTTTATTTGTATATTTTATTTTTTTAAAGAAAGTTTTTACGTTGTAAATGTGTATTAATGTATTTTTTAAAAAAAATTTTGTATTAATGTGTATTAATGTATTTTTTAAAAAAATTTTTGTATTAATGTGTATTAATGTATTTTTTAAAAAAATTTTCATTGTGTATTTCAGTTTTATATCCTGAAGAAGTGCACCGAAGGTGCACGAAATATTGAAAAATAAAAATATTTAATAAAACGAATAAAGAGTTTTATTTAAATAGAAAAATTGACCTTGAGCCTAAAGAAAAATCCAAAATTTTAGATTCTTTGTTAATATTAATAAATAAAAATTTTTGTTGTGGATTTTTCTTCAGAAGTGAGTACAGTTTTTGTGTAAAAGTGAATTAAAAAACAATTGCTAAATAATATGATTTTATGCAGTTTTTTGGAATGGCAAATGGTAAGATGGCTTTCTTGAAACGAAATGTGGTAAATGATTTGCTGGCAGGAGTTACATATCGCAAGATTGCTCAAAAGTATAGCATATCGTTAGGATTAATCAACAAAATAAAAAAACAGACCCATTTTGGAGCAATCAAGGATGTCGACCAAAAAAAACTTTCGCCTGCGGATGCTCGAGAAGCTAAGCGATTAATTTTGACTGGTACAGCTAATACTACATCTGAGGTTAAGCAAATTCTAAATGAAGAACATAATCTATCTGTAACTACCAAAACTGTACGTAAGAGCTTAAAAACTAGTGGATTAGTAGCGAGAACGAAACCCAAAAAACCGTTTTTGAGTCAGAGTAACCGCAAAAAACGACTCGAATTTGCCAAAAAGTACCAAAGCTTTACGATTGAAGGCTGGATGCGTGTAACATGGTCAGATGAGACCAGAATTAACCGAATCGGTTCAGATGGGCGTCAATGGACATGGGTTGACAAAAGTATTGGGCTAAAGGAACGAAACATATGCCAAACGATGAAATTTGGAGGTGGGTCTTTGATGGCTTGGGGATGTTTTCGTGGAAATCAGCTTGGGGTACTTCGACGTATAAGAGGCAAAATGTGTGCGAAAGACTACATTACTATTTTGGAAGAGTCCTATCTACCAAGTCTAGATATATTTGGTTTGGATCCGGGTCAAAATATGATATATTTATGCAAGATAACGACCCAAAACATACAGCAAAAATAACAAAGAGGTGGTTTGAAGAAAATGGCATTAAACTTTTAGATTGGTTGAGGTCTCCAGACCTTAACCCGATCGAAAATCTTTGGTCCATCCTGAAAAGGAAAATTTTTTCAACAAAAGAACCACCTAAAAGTGTGGACGATCTTTTGGACCGTTGTATTGAAGGCTGGGAGAGAATCGATCCGGAAACTCTTAATAACCTTATAAAAAGTATGCCAAAGAGAATCAAAGCAGTACAAATTGCACGCGGAGGGCACACAAAATATTAGATCCCGTAAAAAGTGAATTTTTTCTTCAGTGGACTTAATTGTTCACACTTAAATTTTCGTATAAATGTATCTTACTTCAACAAGTTTTGTTTACTCACTTAATGTTTTTTTTAATTTTGTATTAAGGACAAATAGTGTAGTGAATTTAATTAAAAAGTTTATCTGAACATGTATTAAAACAAAAAAAAAAAATGTGTTTTGTGAACAGTTTTGTCCCTTACTGTATATTCAAACCAAGCTAGTTTTTTGGAAAGAGTATATAACATTTATAATCAGCAGAATAGAATGAAATAGAATTTTTCAGCTTTTTTACACGTTAGCTATATATTTATTTAAAACCGAATTTCTTGCTTCCATTTTAATAATTTGGAAAAAAAAAATTAGTTTTTTACACCAGAAAAAATGTATTTTTCTATTTAAAATCAGCTGTTGAACAGGGAAGTATTCTATAGCTTTAATTTAATTCAGGGTACGACATATAACGTTTTTTATCATTTTGATAGCAACATTATTACAAAAGAACTTGTTAATTGATTATAATATTGCATGTTTTTAAGAAAAGAACACAAAAAAAGTATAGGGCCGATTGAATGCAACATTTATCTTAGAAAACACCATAAGTAGATGTATTTTGGTATTAATTTTATTAGTACTAATTAATTAATTATTAGTACTAATTTTATTAGTAAAATCTTTGGTTGGCAGAAAATTGAATATAACCACTAAACATTGGTTGTATGACTTAAAAATTTGCGGAGTTTTATTGCCATTGTTGGTTATAACATTTCGCAATCCTTTTGTAAACATATGAGTTTCGCACCAAAAGTACTGTTCCTCCTTTGAGGCCTAGAACGAATTAAGCCGATTTCATATACACTGTCTTAAAGTGAAGCGTACCCTAGATTTAGCGTTCCGTATTAATAGGAATAAGCAGTAGTTGAACTGGGAAATGTCTTGATTATACGGTGGGTGAAGAAAAATTTCCCAGTCACATTTTTCAATACGTATGAGAATATGTAGTTGATTGTTGACATGATGTAATATTACGGCTTTATATCTGGGCGCATATTCTGGTCCTTTTTAGCCAATGCTTACTCCAAGCAAACAATTTGTATTTAATACAGGTTTTGTGGTTAGATATCAGCAGTTCGTGGAAGAAATTTTTAGTTCCACCAAATACAGAGCACTGCCGTAGTGCCATAAATATTTTGCTTTGATGTCAATTCAGCTGATTAGTCGGGCATCACATAGAACCTTTTACACTTCGGGCTATCGTAATGGATAAATTTGTTCACTATAAGTAATTATTTGATTCAAAATTATTTTTTTAGCGTTTAGTAGCATTTGGTTATTCAAAATTGTTTTTAAGATGTCGTATATTCAATTCATATAGTACTCATCTTCGCTACTTTTGAAATAGTTCTGCTGATTTTATAACTTTGAAAGCTCTTGTTATCTTAAACAAAAACATTCATAGAGTAATGCCTACAATGCTTGGCTTTTGGCTGGACTTGAGCTCAAAATTACAACTTCTTTAGCACATTGAAACCAACAATTATTAGGCGAGCAATGTGCTTAAGAGACACTTTTGATTTTTTTTCAAATTACAGAAATAAAGTTAAAGTTTTCACAGTTTTGACATTAAAATAAACAATGTTTACATTATTAGAATTCAGAATCTTAGTACGAGTTAACAACAGATACTTATGTGGTCTTTTAAAAAATATAAAAAATTAATAAAAAAAATATATTTAAAAAAATTATTAAAGATTTGCAACATTTTCAAAAAGGGTTGACCATTTAGTGGTTTCAAAAACGTTGGTCTTAAAATTTACAACAAAAAGTGGTGGTTTAAACGTGGCTTCAATAAAAATACTTACCGATTAGACCTGCAGACAATAAATACACAAAAGAGTTACTTTTTCAGAATGAAGTGGAACAAGTGAGATAATTTGGCATACTGACGTAACCGCCAAGTGAGAAATAAGTTTTATTGCTAAAGAAAATTTTATTAGAAAAATCAGCACTAAAAGCTTGCAGCTTTAGCCGCCTTTACTTACCTATTTAGTAATTTTTAAACTAGTTTGGCTCTTTTTTTGTTTATTAAACGATTAATATTCGTAAATGACAAACCTTTCACTAAATAAATGATATTGCAGATAAACAAATATTAAATAGCTAAGAGCCTTGCTGGACCGAGAGTTTTAAAGACACTAAGAAGATAGCTTTTTAGTATAGGAAGTTTTTAATTATTATAAAAGTGCCTTATAGTGTTTTAACACTTAAGGTTTTAATAGTAAATACGGGTTTAACGTTAAGAAAATCATTAAAACCAGGGGCCAAACAACGGCATTCTATCACGATCAAAATTTTACTAAAATGATCGAGTTTGCTGTGCTTTAGTTTTAAAGATTCTAATAAGAATTTTAAAATTTCGATCACGTTCGAATGCCGTAAGTTGCCCCCAGGATTTACCATACAAAATAATTTTATTAAAACCATTCTAGAATCATTCTTGTTATGGTTTTGAGTAAATTTTATGAAATACAACCTTGTATTCGGTGTACTAAATTAAGTACTAAGACGTTAAAATGATAATGTTAGATGACGCTGATTAAAAAAAATGGTTTAACAAGTAAAATACAACAAACAAAACAATGCAATGGATGCAGCAACAACAGCATCAAACAAAAATATCTCCATTATTTTTTACCACTCTTCAGCTATTCATTTACAGAAAATAAAATAATTTCTATTTTGAAGCGCATTATAAATTTGTAAGTTTTTCATGACAGCTGATTTACAGTGTTTGAAAAAAATATTTTAACAAAAATATTAAAAAAAATACTACAAGAAATACACTTATTTCTACAAAAAAATAATTTATTGGACATACTGTGAGTTAAAACCAGATTTAACTAAACTTGTAGTGTGAACGCAAAATCAGTTGTTAATGGTTGTAATTTTAAAAGTGATAATACTGTTAACTGTATTGTTGACATGTTTTAGAACAAACAAAGTAGATAGTATCATCGTGTTTGATAACATCGACTAGATGATTACTCACCACCGAGTGTGTTCAATTTCATTGAAATGTTTGGAAGTATTTTACATAACCCGTCAGACAGTAGAATGGTTGAGAAAATTTTTTTTTAAGATGCGCGGTTTTGCCTACTTTATTGGTTATTATATTCGAAACGAACACAAATGCAATAGATCAAAGATTATTAAATTCAATTTAGCCTTTATTTATAAATGGTGTAAATAACTCAATTTTATTGTGTACAGATTGAAAAAGTTCTGATAAAACTTTTGTTTCATTAAACGTAATGAGAACTATGAACTTTAATGACATTTAACTACAGTCCTCTGTACTAAATACTACCAAATATTTCCAGCGATGTTTTGTTTCCTACAAAACTTTACAACTATATATATATGGTAGTATAGTTAACACCTTTATTGCTAAATAAAATAAATTTGTTATATTTAAAAAGTTTTTATTTAAAAAATTTCTTTACATTTTCCACGCTTTCTATTATATTTTTTAAACATTTATTTCTGTGCAAAACAATTCTCTTAATTATTTATAACATTTAAAATATTTACAGAATTTTATGGTCAAAACCCATACCACTTGGATGGTATTTCAAACCTCAATGGGAGCGTAAATTTGGTTATAAGTGGCCTCGGGCATTGTGCGATAATTGGATACGTACTGATAGATATCTCAGGTAAGTAAGCAGAAAAGTATTTTTGTTCTCTGCAAACTGTTGCATGCTGTAATTTCTGTTTAAAATTTCTTGGTTTTGGTTGGTTTTTTTTTGTTTTTGCCATTTTGGTTCGATAATGTTTACGGCAGTAAGACTAACAGAAACTTTAGAAAGAGAAGAAAAAAAAAAACCAAAAAATTCGGGCACACACACGTTGGTGTGCTTGTAAGAACGGTAACCACAAAATTTTATGGTAATACTTTTATACGTTTACTGTGTTTATTTATTGTGCTGCACTGTTTGGCACATAACAAAAATATAAAGGTAGATCAAACAGCAGATATAATAAATTGATATTTACAGCCATGGTTTGTAACAATAGTTTATAAAAAAATTAGTGTTTGGAAAAAAAATTATTGTTTTAATATACATATTTCGGGTTAAATGTATTTAAAAGACACTTAATTTTTCTGTAAACTTCTTGAAAATAAATATAATTATAATTCATCCCAGCAAAAAAAAAAAATAAAAAATTGGAAGTATTGCAAAGCGAATTACATTTTAAAACTTCTAACTTAATTGTGTAAAAGCAATAATTCTAAATGACTTCTTAAATGCGAAGCAATTTGTCATAATGAATGTGCTTAAAAATGAATGCAACATCATGCAGAATATCTTATAGAACTCATATAAACAAAATTACCTTATTTAACAGCGGATGCTTTTCACCATTTATGCATGAGTTCTGTGCACTTGCTAAAATATAGTGCAGATTTTTAAAATATTCATGTAAACACGTGAACTCCAATGACACGCTAATGTTAAAATCATTAGTATTTTCACTTAAATTTAATCACTTCTTCACCAGTTGAACCCCTGCAAATTCATTATTTTGTCATACATTTTTTTGCTGGGATATATTGAAAATTAACTGCCTGTTCAATGATGTCGAAAAAAAACCCAAGCGAAGTTTTCATTCGTACAAATATCTATATATTGAAAATTAACTGCCTGTTCAATGATGTCGAAAAAAAACCCAAGCGAAGTTTTCATTCGTACAAATATCTTGAAAACAACAACAAAAACTAATTTTTTTTATTGTTTTCAACGTATTTTTACGAATAAAATTTCGCTTGGGTTTTCTTTTGACATCATTGAACAGGCAGTAATATATTTTTTTAAATTAAACAACAATATGTAATATTCTCTTTTGTTTGTCTACATTTTAAATATTGAAAACAAAAGATCAATGCTAGTGTAGAAAAAAGTTTATTCTTTTTAATAAAGGGTGGTTAAATTTGAAGGGCCGCTGTTGAGTGTGAACCACAACTAAAGGTCAAGCCTTTTTTCTGCATTTCATTTGACATTTCTCAATTTTAGACTAACTCAATTTTAACCATAAAAAGATACACAATCGAGGAACGCGTTAAAGTTATTGAGGCTTATTATGAAAATGGGCGTTCAGATCAAAATGCATTTCTTACACTTCGTGATTGTTTTGGTCAATATAATCGTTTAAATTTGTTCACAATCGGAAGAAGTGTGAAAAATATTTTAGCTTCAACAAAACTGGTCTGTATGAAATGTGAAAACATCTATGAATGCCTTCTTAGTTCGTTGAATGGGAACCATTGCTGTTTTTTGCGATAGTGTGGCAACAGAGCAGTCAATCTCGACTCATCACCGTGCCCAACAATTGAGCATCAACATTGTCATTGAAAATTTGGACCATCAGATAAAGGAATGGCGCCAAGGATAGGGGGGGGGGGGCAAATATTATCTTTATAAAAAGAAATAACAATAATTTCCTAAACAATTTTTGTTTTATTTAAATTCAACATCGGCCCTTTTCTATATCTTATAAGTAACACATTCTCTGTTTTTAAAAACAAAAATACAGCAAAAGTTAATTATTTAATAAAAACTATAAACATTTATTTTTTATCTTCAAAATGCTCCAGGAAAAAAACTCTCAAAAAACTCTTTCCTTCTCTTATATCACAAATAAAATACTTACATGTACCTACACAAGTTACATACATAATTAAACGTGTTTGATGCATACATATGTACAGATTTGTACCCAAGTTTTCTAATTAAAATGTGTAACGATTTACTGCTCTGCTTTGTTTTGTTGTGTTTTTATTTTAATGCTGTTACTGTTATTGCTACAAATGTTACTGTCGCCATTTACCATTAAATTAGGAAAATTTTGTTGTCGTTGTTGTTATATTTTAGTATATTTTATGTTATTCCCCGTCTGTGGTGCTGATAATTGTCAATTATTAGTTTAAAAGTGGAAAATACTTAAACGCACAGATGTGCGTACACATGTATAAATACCGTTTAATTTACGATTTCGACAACACACATTGGTCACAAATCCATTTTTTTCTAAACAAAATTTTTGTATTTTATTTTTTTATTTTGCATTTTCTATTAGTGTGTACAGCGACAAAATCAAAACACAAATTGCACAAAAAGTTTTTTAGAAATTAAGAAAAAAATAACATTTTTATACACAATCAAATTTAATGTTAATGTTTATAATATGTTTAATGAAATGAAAAAATAAAATAGATGAAAAACATTTATTTCAGATTTAATTTATGTAAGTCTTAAAAATATGTCCGCATTTGTCCGGCGCAAGACATAAGCTCGAAAAGGGTTTCCAGTTTATAAAAATATATGTTTCAAAAAATAAGTTAATTTTGGGTTGAGACTAGGGTGATTGATTCGGTTTTACAACCGGTAGAAACCCCGTTTTTTGAATACCCTTCACCTGTGGTACACAAGGGTATATATAGCTTTGTCATTCCGTTTGTAATTTCAACAATTTTCATTTCCGACCCCATAAAGTATATATTTTTTGAAAGCTTAGGAATAGAGGAGTCGAGTTAGCCCTGACCGTCTGTCCGTCTGCCCATCTGTCCGTGTGTTGGTTGAAATCAACTTTGAGAAGCAACTATGTGTTCCCCATATGTATGGTATCAATCTCTTGGAAATATCCAGGAATGAATCGCTTAAGAAATTCAGCACAATCGCTTTATAACTTTCTGAGATGTGAGCAAAAAACCACGACCACCTCGTTTTTTTTCACAATTACAACAACAACATACATATATACTGGTAAACGTGGCATCGAATCCCAGCTGAGCCAAAAAAAAATTTTTTTATTTTATTTTTTTATTTTATACTAGCTAATACCCGGTGTGCTTTGCCACCCCAAATTTTAGTATTTAATTCATATGGCAGGTGCCACGCCCACTATTGTTAATGCAACCATTTTTTCCATAAATGTTTATTTGAATATCAAAGTTTCTTTTGCAAAATTTTAGTACTCTAATCGATATCGTTTTCCAGATATACGAATTTTAGTATTTAATTCATATGGTAGGTGCCACGCCCACTATTGTTAATTCACCCATTTTTCCATAAATGTTTATTTGAATATCAAAGTTGCTTTTGCAAAATTTTACTACTCTAATCGATATCATTTTCCAAATATACGAATTTTAGTTTTTAATTCATATGGTGGGTGCCACGCCCACTATTTTTAATTCACCCATTTTTCCCATAAATGTTTATTTGAATATCAAAGTTGCTTTTGCAAAATTTTACTACTCTAATCGATATCGTTTTCCAAATATACGAATTTTAGTATTTTATTCATGTGGCCACGCCTACTATTGCAAGTCCGCCCATTTTTTACCCAAATGTTCGTGTGGATGTCAAAGTTTACCGTACTTAATTTGAAGACTCTAGCTGCATTAACTTTCGTGATATATAATATTTAATACTTATTCTTTAATAGGGCGTGGCACCACGCCCACTTACAATTTCAAATCAAGGTATAGCCTATAGTTCCTTCCAGACATACAGGACGATTCTGTGAAAATTTCAAGGAAATCGGTCCAGCCGTTTAACCGTCTATAAAGCACAAACAAACATACAAACATACAAACATATAAACATACAAACATACAAACACACATTGATTTTTATATATATAGATTCATATGTTGGTGCCACGCCCATTACTGATAATGCACCCATTTCTTGCCTAAATGTTCATTTGGGTGTCAAATTTGCTCTTGTAGAATTTTAGTACTCTAATCGATTTCGTTTTCCAGATATACAAATTTTAGTATTTAATTCATATGGCAGGTGCCACGCCCACTATTGCTAATGTACCCATTTTTTACAAAAATGTTTGTTTGTATGTCAAAGTTGCCCTTGCACAATTTTAGTACTCTAATCGATATCGTTTTCCAGATATACAAATTTTAGTATTTAATTCATATGTTGGTGCCACGCCCACTATTGGTAATATACCCATTTTTTCCAAAAATGTTTATTTGGATGTCAAAGTTGCCCTTGCAAAATTTTAGTACTCTAATCGATATCGTTTTCCAGATATACGAATTTTAGTATTTAATTCATATGGTGGGTGCCACGCCCACTACTGATAATGCACCCATTTTTTCCAAAAATGTTTATTTGGATGTCAAAATTGCTTTTGCAAAATTTGAGTACTCTAATCGATATCGTTTTGCAGATATAAAAATTTTAGTATTTAATTCATATGGCAGGTGCCACGCCCACTATATCTAATGTACCCTTTTTTTTCCAAAAATGTTCATTTGGGTGTCAAAGTTGCTCTTGTAGAATATTGGTACTCTAATCGATATCGTTTTCCAGATATACAAATTTTAGTATTTAATTCATATGGCAGGTGCCACGCCCACTATTGCTAATGTGCCCATTTTTTCCAGAAATGTTTATTTGGATGTCAAAGTTCCTCTTGCAAAATTTTAGTACTCTAATCGATATCGTTTTCCAGATATACAAATTTTAGTATTTAATTCATATGGCAGGTGCCACGCCCACTATTGCCAATGTACCCATTTTTTCCAGAAATGTTTATTTGGATGTCAAAGTTCCTCTTGCAAAATTTTAGTACTCTAATCGATATCGTTTTCCAGATATACGAATTTTAGTATTTAATTCATATGGTGGGTGCCACGCCCACTACTGATAATGCACCCATTTTTTCCAAAAATGTTTATTTGGATGTCAAAGTTCCTCTTGCAAAATTTTAGTACTCTAATCGATATTGTTTTCCAGATATACAAATTTTAGTATTTAATTCATATGGCAGGTGCCACGCCCACTATTGCCAATGTACCCATTTTTGCCAGAAATGTTTATTTGGATGTCAAAGTTGCTCTTGCGAAATTTTACTACTCTAATCGATTTCGTTTTCCAAATATACGAATTTTAGTATTCAATTCATGTGGCCACGCCTACTATTCCAAGTCCGCCCATTTTTTTCCCAAATGTTCGTGTGGATGTCAAAGCTTACCGTACTTAATTTGAAGACTCTACCTGCATTAACTTTCGTGATATATAATATTTAATACTTATTCTTTAATAGGGCGTGGCAACCCGCCCACTGACAATTTCAAACGAAAGTATAGCCTATAGTTCCTTCCAGACATATAGAAAGATTCTGTGAAAATTTCAAGGAAATCGGTCCAGCCGTTTAGCCGTCTATAAAGCACAAACAAACATACAAACATACAAACACACATTGATTTTTATATATATAGATATTATTTATATATTTATTATTTTTTTTTAAATTTTTTTTTTAATTTTTTTGTTTTTAATATATATTTTTTTTTATTTTTTTTGTAATTTTTTTTTAGAAACATACATACGTAAACTCAATTATAATTTTACAATGGTATGTTTTTTACATGTATGTACGTATTTTATATGAGATGAATGGTGATACAAACAATTGCTATTGCACGACTACACGTTGTGAAGGGTATAAAAGATTCGGCACGGTCGAATATAGCACTGTTACTTGTTACTCTTTCAGCTGGCGGTTTTTGGCGTAGAATACGTCTTACGTTACGGTATAGGGAGTCATGTCAGATTGTTATTGCTGTAATCTTTATTTCATTGATTATGAGGAAAGATAACATTTTTTAAAAATTTTTTTGTAGGTAAATGAAGATGTTATCTTTCGTTTGATATACATTTCATATTGGTTGATATCTTCCTAATATTTAAATTTCTCAAATGAAAATTGTTTAAACACATACACTCAAACATAAATATGTATGGTGTTTGGTTAAGTGTTTGAGTTTCTAGCGTGAACACAAATATGCTGCTGTTTCAGTGTGGACACAAACCTTCGGCTGTTGTTTTGATTGATGAAATATTGAAATTTCGTATATTTACTTATGTATTAAGTGAAACAAAATGTTAAATGTGAATTTGAATTTAACATGGATATATAATTATAAAAAATATATGAAAAAATTAATTTATACATTTTTATGTTAAATGAAAGTGCTGCCAAGTACGTAAAATAACAATGCTGCTTGATGCTGTTTGACAGCAGCTGACAGTTGACGCTTAGTAAATTAAAATAAAAACTATTAATCAAAATGGCACCTACACGAAATACAAGAAAGCAACGTACTTATCCTATTTTTCCTGTCATAAGCCCGTATTATCAAAAGTAACTTTCAAATAATCAAATTGATTTGCGTCTGCTATTTATCATTTATCTTTACTATTTTAATTTAAAAACATATTTATAATATTTTTCCTACCATAAGCTTATGAATATTATCAAAAGTAACTATCAAATAAATAAATTCGTTTGCTTATATGATTAATCATTTATTGTTATATATGTTTTCTGTCTTATCGGATGGCGTATTCTACGTTAAACTTAATGGCCGTGTCTCTGACACATCCTGCAAGGACAGTCCATGGCCCAAGGCCTCGGACAACTGTCTGCTGTTTTTTTTCCAAATGTTAATTTTTCGAATGTCGAATACACCTGTTTTTTTACTCACAGACGCCGGGTTTTTTCATTTTTAGTATTATGTTCATATATCTTTGTAACCAAACGTATACTATATTTATTATTCAAAAAATTTCCAAAAATCAGAAAATTTATTAAATACTTTTCCATAATATTGTAAAAAATTTATTTGTTGTTTCAAAAACAAATGTAAAATAAGAAAAATAATTAGGCTTAAATTTTATTTGTTTTAAATAATTTGCTGTTCAGTTAAGTTTTTTGACCAAAGTATTGTACTTTGCAATACTTTTTTATCTCATTTTCGAATTTCATAATATTTTGCTTCTACGAAATCTAGCGACTTGTTCTAAAGGCTTCCCATAGCTTAACTAATATCTCTGATAACATATGACTTGTATACTAAAATAGTTTGGCATACAAAGGGTCATTATTATAACTTGCCTAAAAAGTTAATGGTAACTTTGACTACCGTGAGCAGCGAAGTGACTTTTTAATATTTTTCAATATTACAACGTCCTTGTAAGAAAGTTTTTTTTTTAATATGGCAGTACCAGAGCAAATACCGATTACTTTTAACTAATAAATTTAGTTCTTAAAAAATGTAGAGGCAACAATGTAAATTTAGACATTTTATTTACAAAACGAAATAAAATTTTTAATAACTTATTTACTGTTTTGTGTCACTAATATTAGAAAATTAAAACTTGAAATAAAAAAAAAAAAAAAATTAAAAAGGTCGAAGTAGAGAAACAATGGAATTTGTAAATCCATAAACCTAACCTTAAAAGTTAAAGGTAATTGAAGCATAAACTTAACTTTTCGGTAACTTTAAGGTAAAAATTGTCAGTCCTTTTATAACAACGCCATTAAATGTGTGTCAACTTAAAATGCAATTAAACCATAGAACAAACTAGTTTATACCTATATATGTATGTATGTATCTCTGTCATGGGTATAAGAAAGAATTATAATTTTTTATTATACCGTTTAACCGGTTTTTTCTAAATATTAAAAAGAGCAACCGGTTTTTTTTTTTAATTCTAAATTTCAAACCGGTTTCTTAAAAATGTCGAATAATCGATCACCCTAGTTGTAACCTTAACATTTGTCAACATGGATTTCGTAAAGGATCATCAGCTATGTCTAACATTCACCAACTAAATAATTTTGTTAATGAAGGACTTACTATGGGTCCGTAAACTGATATCATTTATATTGATTTCAGCAAAGCCTTTGTTAAAGTTAGTCACAAACTTCTACTAAAAAAACTCGATACAAAGGGTTTTGAAAATATTGCTTTAAGCTGGCAAAAGTCATATTTTTTATGCAGAACACAGTACGTATAATTTAATTTCACAAAGCCTAGAAATATTTTGGAATAATCCGGTGTCCCTCAAGGAAGCGAACTCGGTCCCCTTTTATTTATACTTTTTAGCAACGATTTGCCTCAAAGAATCAATTTTTTTTAATAAACTGATGTTCGGAAATGTATTTGAATGTTTTTAAGTTTCACTCTCCAAATCATATCTAACTTTAAAAGGACTTTTTCGAGAAGGTGTGATGCTTCTAATCACATCTTTATCAATTGCTGTAAACTAGAGTTGGTAATTGTTATTACGAATCTTGGTATTTTGTTAGATGCAAAATTAAACTTCATACAACACACTTCGTTTGATTTAATTAAGACTCGTGGAATCTTGTTTTTTTTCAAAAGATGGACAACAAAATTTAAGGACACTTTTAACATCAAAATAACACTGTGCAAGAAATTGACACTTTTTTTCGTGACAAGCTGGGCACCTGGCTTTTTAACATAACTTGGGTACGCCAAATCTAGTGGTGCCCGCGGTTTTTTAAGACTGGCTCTGGTTTTCGAAATATACCGTTATTTCGAAAATGGAGGAGGTTGTGCAACATATGTACGCGTAACTCAAAAACGCTTTAGCTTATTGAAAAAACTTAAAAAACAGAAATTCCTCCCGTTAATTAAAACTATTTTCTGATGTTTTACCGGATGACTGGTTCTCGAGTTAGGATGAAATATGTCTCCGTACCTGACTAATTTAGGAGAAAAAATTTGCCACGCCCATAAAAAAAATACCAATCTGATGGAAAAAAACCGACTACGGATTTGAGTTCAGCGCATCAAAATCCATATAGTCCATAAAGTTTTAATTAACGGGAAGACAAAAAATGATTTTTTGTCGAGCAGTGTTATTTATGGCTTGTTTTGTTTGCAGCTTTTTTTTTTTATATATCTGCAAAAAATTAGAAGCCTAGCTGCATTTTTTAATTTTTTATGCATTTTGAAAAAACAAACATTTTGAAATTTTGATAAAAAAAATAATTTTTTTTTCAAAAAAAAAATTATGTTTCTAAACATAAAAAAATATTTTCTTAAAGAAAATTTTATTGCGGAATTTCGGTTTTTTAAATTTTTTCAATAAGCTAAAACGTTTTTGAGTTACGCGAACATATGTTGTGCAACCTTCTCTATTTTCGAAATAACGGTATATCTCGAAAACCAGAGCCAATCCTAAAAAACTGCGGGCACCACTGGATTCGGCGTACCCGAATTATGTTAAAACGTCAGGTGACCGGCATGTCTGTTTTTTCAACTAGCATAGTGTAATTATTACGTCACTTGTAAGACCGCTTTTTTAGTATGGCTCAATTTTGTGGAATTGCAACTAAAACGTTCATATTGATGTTATAGAATCTATCCAGAAATGGTTTTTACTTTTGTGTCTTACAGATGTATATTGGGGGTATTCTGCGCTTACATCATATTCATCATTTAATGCTTTGATTTGGCTGCCAGCACTAAAAATGTGGCGAATTATGCTTAACGTTACATTTCTCGCAAATCTTTTAAATGGAAATGTTTAATTTGATTTTCATTTGAGTTTAATTACTTAATTTTTTTAAACTTAAACATCTTGTTATCAGTATAATAATAATTGTTTAATATAATATTTGGTCTCTAAGGACCTTATCGATAGACTTAAATGAATGAAGAAATGCTCTGAATATAAATGATGATGATATCACAGAAGAAAAATTATTTGGATAATTTAACGATATTAAACGAGATGAACATTTACATCAGTTGATCATTGTTCATGAATTATTTATTAAAAATATATATTAAATATATCCGTATTTAAATCAAACTAATGTGTTTTAAACACACCTGAAATTACTTAAGCTTCAGTAGAGATTTTTACTATTGTTGTAATTCTTTTCCCCGTACAATGTTTATATTCGATAAATAATTGTTTTATTTTTTTAATTAGAGCCAATATAATAAAAAAAGAATAATTTGATATATTTTCTAAAAATAATTTTAGTCAGAAAAGTTAGATTTTTGACCAATGTGCAATGGTACAAAAAATATATTGGTATGACTGTGTGTGTTTAATTACACAAGTTGTTTGTAATTTACTACAAAAGAAAGCAATAGAAACAACAATAAAAATCTTAAGTAAAATTTTATTCTTATTTTAATTTGCTCATTATTGGCTTTAATAAACATATGTATTTTATTGTTTGTATGTATATGTTTAGTGTAGCAAATATTTTATTGTTTTTATTTTTTTAATATAGAAATTTTGCTGCTGACTTACCTCTGTGTCCGTGTACTATGGAGCAGGCTATTTATGACAAGGGTCGTTATAGACCAGATCGTGAATGTGATAAAGATTCAAATCCAACATGTTTGCGTCATAAGGGAGCCATACATTGTGTTGTTAGTGGTACACCAACGTAAGTACGGAAGATCTTAAATAAATAAACATTTAAATTTAACTACAACGGATAAATAAACGAAAATTTATTTAGGGAGTTTTAATTAATCTGATTTTATAATAATATTTTTAGTGCCCAAGGTGCCGAACAACAGTGTTGTTATGACCGTTATGGCTTTCTAATGCTTACCTATGATCAAATGTGGGGATCTCGTCCTCGTCGCATACATAACTTGGGTAAAATGCCTTGGAATGAAGCTAGTAAAGTGCCTACCCTCTCTACATGGTTCCACGATATGCGACCCTTTTACACTTGTTGTATGTGGCAACAAGAACAGGCTGTGGGCTGTGAAACCTATCGCTTTGAACGGCGTCCTTCACAAGATTGTGTAGCCTATCAGGCTCCTGGTGTTGCTGGTGTTTTTGGCGATCCACATTTTATAACATTTGACGGCACTCAATATACTTTTAATGGCTTGGGAGAATTTGTTTTGGCGCGCAGTGTAGATGCCAATCAACGTTTTGAGGTTCAAGGACGTTTTGAACAAATGCCCAATAATATGTACGGAGCTGTACCAGCTACTCAGTTGACAGCAATGGCTATGCGTGGAAATACTACCACTAGAATTGAAGTTCGCATAAGACCACAGCATGCGCGTTGGCGTTATAAAATGGATGTATTGGCTGATGGTCGTCGCGTGTATTTTGATCGTGAAAGTTTGAAATTCCAGCATTTTGATGGTGTCACTGTGTACACACCCACTTATTTGTTGAATCAGTCACAAGTGGTTGTCATGTTTGATTCGGGTATTGGCGTGGAAGTTATTGAAAATGAGGGCTATATGACGGGTCGTATTTATTTGCCTTGGATATTTATAGTAAGTTGTTGTAGAAAACCACATTTGTATATCTTGCTATAACTAAATTTTGTTTTATTAATTTAACAGAATAAAACTGCTGGCCTTTTTGGTAATTGGAGTTTTAATCCCATGGATGATTTCACTTTACCCAATGGGCAAATGTTAAATTTGAATCCGAATACCAAAGACTTTAAAACAATCCATGATCAATGGGCCATGAAATGGGCTTTGGCTGACCGTGATTTACCAGGTCTAGGTGCTGCTCTATTTACAAGAGAATTTGGTCGCACCGCTAGTTATTATTCCAATGCTTCCTTTGTGCCCAACTATCAACGAGAACCGCAAGATTTTCTACCCTCAAATCGATCGTATGATATAGAGAGAGCAGAGGAGCTGTGTGGTGAAAGTTATCAGTGTCGTTTTGATTATGGCATGACATTGAATCGCGATTTGGCCCATTTCACAAAAAATTACTATGACAGTTTGGTGAACATAAGAACGTTGAATTCAGAGTATGTCTTAAGTTGTATAAAAACAATGCTAAATTATCAAGTTTTTTTAGGTTTTTTTTTTTAAATAACTCAAGCATTTTTTGAAAAGAGAATCTGATTTCTGATCAAAAACTTTCTGTATATCAGGATTGCTGGAAAATATTTACTTTTTGTTAACAATTTGTTTGTTTGTTAATTAATTTTTTAACTAAGATATTTAAATATATTTTTTTACATTTTTTAGACGTGTGGTATCTTGTGGTGTGTTGGAAACTCCACGCTTTGGTCGTAAGTTATCTTTTAATTTTATGCCAGGCGCCAAAGTGTCATTCGAGTGCAATGAGGGCTTTGTTCTAATAGGTGATCAAAGACGTGAATGTTTATCGAATGGCTTATGGAATTTACCTGAATATGGTTATACTCAGTGTTTGCGTAAGTTGATTTTTGAGGATTTAAGAAAAAAAAAAAAAAAAAAAACACACACACAAACAGTTAATCAATTTCTCTTATATATTGTATGTGTAACATTCAATTTCTATTGGCTCTTCGTTTAGGTGATGTGTACTATACCAGACGTGTAGCTTTTATAGCAATTGGCATTATCATAGCTGTCATCTTACCGCTGATGTTGTGCATTATTTGTGGTGTATATCGTTTCCGCCAGAAGCAGTTGAAGGAGGATCCACAATGGCAGATGACCTTGCCACGTTCAAGAGCTTCGTCACGCAACAATTTGCGAGCGATAGGTACAGGATTGGATGATGACAGCGATACAGATCAGACGGGAACTATAAAGAAAAGTAGGTCATATGATAAAGTATATCGTACGAATGAACCACTACCGGGAAAACCCCGTATTGACTTTCCAGCTAAAAAATGGGATCTGGATGACGAGGATGTGACATCATCAGAAGGTAGTGAAAATAAAGATACAAAATTAGCTAAGGATATTGAATACATTAATAAAACAGGTGATAAGCCGAAACAAATGGGAAGACGTTCACTACGCGCTGGCTCAGGTACGGATCTGGATAAAATGGGGGCTGATGCAGCATTGGGCGATAATGAGCAGCACGATCCAGATCATGAGGATCACGATGGTGTTGGCAATGTACATCCCTCGGGGTACCATCAACCACCTTCACCAGAAAACGATGAACATGGCTTACCATTGGCCCAAACCCAGCCCCGTCAACAGTATAGTCCCACTTTTAGTGGTGCTGATAGTCGCAATAGTGGAGAAAGTTCAATGAGTTATCAACCTAATGCTGCCGCCCAAACTCGCTATAGAGGTGTACCTGTACTGCCCAATGCCAATAGTCAGTTTTTCAGTCGCCCTTCTTCAACCATACGTCCGGCCCCCTATATTGGTTCACCATCAATGCAGGATAATGGTTTGCCTTCACCACCTCATGCCGTCTCACCAACCCCATCAAATCAAAAATCCACCGAAGTATAAATCCCATACTAATTAACATTCAAAACATCTTAACAAAACTAATCAAAGCATCAATTAAAAAACACACATACTACAACACATTATGTTCCATAGAAAATTGCCTACCAGTTGGGTCATGGTTTCACGTCATGCAAAATTTCAAAAGAAACCAGTTCAAATTATAACTAATTGATTTTTAACGTCTCATACTAAAAAGTAAAAAAAAACCAACCAATAAGTTACAAAGTTCAAATTTTAACCAAAATCATAACAAACTTTTTATTTATAAGTCAACTAAAGTATTGGTTTTTAGATGATACGATTCATTACCAAACAATTTATATGTATTTAGTTGTAAGTGTTTTTCCCACAAAAAAAAGTATTTGTTTTATTTTTGTGTATTTAAGCATTTTATTGTACCCATTAAGCCATGACATCCACAATTAGCAACCAACAATCCGCCCAAATCAACTTTTACCATAACATTAACATTACGAGTATAAAAATATTTTTTTTTTACCTTTTCCACCTTTTTAACAGCAAACAAATACTGCATAGCGTTGGTCATAAGTGGAAGGGCACTAACTTAAAATATTGCAGCATTACAGCAGAAGATAAACACGTAATAGAAACGGTTTTATCATAATGTAACTTCTTTGCTTACAAAACTGTTATTTTTCATACTATTGCATTAAGTTTTAGTGTCGAGGTGTTTTATTTTTGTGAAATGAGTTGGAGTTACTTAAAAATTTAATTTCGTTAAATATACGAGTTAGGGACTTTCAACTTGTGACCAGCGAGATGTATGTCTACACTTGTTATTATATATTTTATTAAATATTTGTGCAAATAGAAACAATATTATTATTTAAATAAACTTAAATATTTTATGCATTGGCTGGGTAATAAAAACATTTTCATTTGTTTTTGTTTTTTAAGTAATTTAATAATTTTCTTGTCTGTCAATATAAAAAAAAATTATATTATTTTCTACAAAAAAGTGTAATTATTAAAAAAGTAATTTTTAATTTAAATAAAAATACAACATACTTTCGAGTTTATAGGCAGTACTAAATGTTTTTCTTTTCAAATATTTCTCATTAATTTTTTTTTACAGCCTTGATAATGCCAATTGTTACACAAAAGCGTGTCTTATAAACTGGTAATGAAATGAAATAAATGTTATTGTTTAATTTATTCCAGCCCCTAGAATTAAAAAGGTGAACCTAGAAATAACAAAATGTATATGATTTTGTGAAGTAATTTATTATAAACTTTGATGTAACTTATTGGCATTATTGAAATTAATTATTATATAGGCCTTCTAATAAATACAAATTATTATAGGGCCATTTGAAATTCAAATCAGCTATAAAAAGGACTAAATATTTTTTAATATTTCTAGTTTTATTGGAAATGTTAAACTTTGTCATTGAAGAATGGAACACAATATCATTCATATGACTACCACAACTGGCTGAGCATTAACCAAACCGATCAACACGATTTTATTTATGCAGAAATTTTCTCAAAGAAGTGCGAGCAATGTTTAGTTCCTAAGAAGTGATGACGACTTGATGTTGATGGATGTTATTGCACATTTTTAGCTACATTAGTAATGATTTCAATTGCTTTGTTCAATAACGATCCATTTTCATAAAGTCACTTGACAAATTGACGCATAAACTGAACTAAAGGCCCTGATATCTTACCGAAAATTAACCATGTATGTTTTTTACAGTTTCCATTGAAGACTGACTACTTTGGCAGTAAGTCGGCTTGAATATTGCCTAATTTTATTTGAGCCTATAGCGTCCAATTTTTTAAATATAAAGCATAAACATGAAAATCAAAAACAACATATTTTTATACGCACCACCAATTGTGTGTACTTTTTTAGCACAAAATTTATTATTTTGTTATTAACTGTAATTTTTATACTAAAATATGTATCAATTTCTTTGTATAACTTCGATATGCAAGTAAAATATTTTCGTAAGTTTAGTTTTTCAATGAAAATGGACGTTAAGGTTGGGCATGTCAATATAGTTTCTGCTAATAAATACAACTTACATATTTCAATATAGTCCTTTATTCTTCCACAAATTTGTAAATAGAGAAATTACTTGAACTTTAGATTTAAATGGGAGATAAGCGTTAAAGAGGGCGTTAAATGGGAGATAAGCGTTAAAGAGGGCGTGTCACCTTCAATTTCTTTGCATAACAGTGACATTGACTAGAAAGATATTATTGCGAAATTTCGTCATATCTCTAATTTTGTCGGTTTTATGAGCTTTTAAATTTCATTAACAGCAGATTACGTGTAAAGTTGGCGGTAAAGAAGGCGTATCAATGTAGTTTTTACTAATAAACTCAATTCAGATATTTCAATAAATAGTCCTTTATTTTTCCAAAATATTTATTCATAGAGAAATTATATGAATTTGAGATAATACGTTATAAATATGAGAGGTGGGAGTAATAGTAGGCGTGTCACATTTATTTTCTGTTAAAATAAAGCCTCTGACCAAAAAGCAATATTGCAAAATTCATAGAATCATACATCTAATTTTGTCAGTTTTATTATGCTTTAAATTTTGAATATACCGAAAAATACTCTGTGCGGTATAAATATTGATAAATATAACTTCTTTCCTAAATCATAGATTTAAGCAATTTTCTGGAAAAAATATTTTCTGTTATTCAAAATTATTCTGTTATTTACATATGAAATATCATAGCTTTACGTTAATAAGTTTGGACACAATTGCATTTTATTCGATGTTCGAAGAACACGGTTTTTTCGACCTATTCTTGCATAACGAGCTATACCTCTCTTCCCAATATTTCGACTTACCCCATTTTCAATAACAAGCAAACCTTGTGTATAAGAAATATTCTGGCAAAATTTGAGCCCCGTAGCTTTTTCGGCCACCTCTATCGTGCTTTCACAAGACGGACAGACGGAGAGACGAACGGACATAGCTAGATCGTCATAAAATTAAACCCCGAATCTGAAAATGTCTAAAATGGTTATTTCGATGTGTTATAAACGGAATGACAAAATGAATATACCCAGTGTTGCCGTTTTCACTGCGATCGCAGTTTTTCACTTCGATTTGCCCGTCGTCACTGCGTAACTGCGTTTTCTTTAATATCACTGCGTTTTTCAGTTTTTGGTAGTTTTCCTCTTTTTTTGATCAACAACGCCTTAACATGATTTACCTCAAAGACATGTTTTGGAAAAACAAGGCGAAAGAATTATCAATCCTAATTGTGAAAAAGAAGCAGATGATACAGCTTGTACTAGTACAGAGGGAATTGAAATTTTAGATGACAACGAGCCGTCATCATCCTCTTCTAATCAAGCCAATTCAAAGAAAACGCCATTTCGACAACTATTCCTACCATCTTGGAAAGAAAAATATAATTGGCTGGATTGCAAAGACAAAAAAGCTTTCTGTAAGTTATGCTGCAAATACTTGGACAATAAGTACACACATTTTGAACGTCATTCAAATACCGAGGGTCATACAAAGAGATATATGACTGCTAAATGAGTTACTTTTTTTTTTATTAAAATATATAATATTATATATGTAACTTTTAGTTATAAAATGAATTGTTTTTGTTCTGATAAATAAAATTGAAAAACTAAAGTTAAAACAATATATTGCACTGTTGTTGACAATCAAAAATAATATTTTTTTTCTATTTCAGTTGAGTAGTTGAGATAAAATTAACTAAAAAAATTTAAAAACAAGTAATTCTTAAAAAAGGGCAAAAAAGTGTTAAAACAGGAAAAAAATGTCCTTTTTTTTGTCCAAACGAAAACGACATTTTTTTATTTCTCGTCACTGCGCTCCACTGCGTTTTTTCTGTCAATTTCACTGCGAAAAAAAGTTGGTCAGCGGCAACACTGATAATACCCCCACCATTTTTTTGGAGGCGTGTATAAAAATATATTCTGAAAGTATACAAGACGTATGAGCAATATTGGTTGCAATAGTGACCGACCCCACAAAATATCACTCATACGTACGATGTTCAAAAGTAAAGTGTTAAATTAATATTAATTAGATTCTGTAGAAACTCATAAAAACTGTTTAAACTTAAAATTTAAACTGCTTCTTTGTATGTATGTACAAACGTAGGTATGTATTAGCAATGTAGGCAATACTCGTTTTTACATTAGCAAAATTTATGCAAATACCGATGCACAAAAAATTCATAATGTAAATATTAAATAAATACATTTATATATAAATTTCTAAAAAAATAAAATAATGGAGACAAAATTGCACTGTTCAGGGTAAAAATTACATAATTTTTATATTTACCCTAAAGCAATGTCGAAAAATATTTGTTATAAAAAAAAAAAACAAAAAATATCTCAAGTTCAGTAATAAAAAGAAAGTATTAATATTAAAATCTATTATGCTTTCAAAAGATGGACAGACGCACCGACATAGCAAGATCTTTCTAAAATGGAATTAGGACTCAGAAAATATATACTCTGCAGGGACTAAAATGGATTATTCGATGTATTACAATGTCATGTAACAGATTGTTAAATATTTAAATTGATTGATCAAGTTATGCTCGGAAATCTTTAAATGTGAACTTAAACTCGTAATCATTTGAATATATATGAGTTAGTTTGTAATATTTTTTATTTCTGAACACTAAACACTCCAACTTATTCGAAACACAAGTGCTGGTAGAAATAATCAAGGATATGCGAACATTATTAACCCAAAAAAAAAAACTTTTTATATATATTTTAATTATTTCTGCTGGGTTTATTTAAGCGTAGTCAAATCTATACACAAAACAAAATTAAACCTTTAAGTTCTGTCACTACATAAAAAAGCAATTACTTAACCTCTTTTTTGTTACCCGTTTAAAACCTTTGTGTAATGAAAGTGTAATTACTTACTATAGCCATTATTCACCTTAGCTGTTTGCTTTAATATTTCAGTATCCAACAACTTAAATTTCAATTAAAAGTTAATCACATTTTGTTTTGTATGACAGATGTTCATTACAGAATAAATACTCTTGCTTTCGAAAAGTGTGAGGGAAAACAACTCACTACCTCTGTTGCAGTCCCAAATATTTCCTTAACATCTGTCAGGCGAAAAATAATTAAAAAAACAATTGCTTTTAGCAGAAACTATGTTATTTTACGTACATATTCAGTTTCAAAGCAAACAATTTTAGGCTATTTGATGGTATTTAACCAAACTGTTTATAAGGAAGTATATGAGTTAATTGTTTAAAATTATTAATATGTATATCTTCGTCTGCGTTAAATTTCATATTTATGCTCCACAAATTAGCACAATCTTTAAATTTTACAAAAAAAAAAGAATAAAATACTGCAAAGTTTGACAGAAAAATTGTCGATAAATAATTTTTTTAATTCAGCAATTTTCTCATCCGCAGTTTTAAATTAAAAAACTTCCTTAACCCCCCAACCATACGAGCGATTGCTTATGTTTTAATATAAGCAATAACGCCGGCAGCATAACGGCATCAAATTGACTATGTTCAACCTTATATCTCTAGGTGGTGAACACGTAAATAACTTAAAACATAAAATTAAAAATTTTTCTGGAGATTGATCTATTATTTAAAATTTTCCAAAAAAATATACGAAAATAAATTTCACCAATAGCACTTGATTTAAACGATTCTTTTGCCATTATATACTTAAATATAAATAAAAACTTAAATTTTTTTATAATAACAATATTAATTTTAGTATTTTGTTTTCTTTTTTTCTGCTGCGTTCTTTTATACATACATTAGAGTTGTTGTTACATTTTATTTGTTTGCAATTGAATTTGACAGCTTGTGTTAAAAGATTATTGCTCAGCAATGTATTATAACATTTATTGCTAAGTATGTGTTCTAAAATACATATTCATGTAGTCCACACGTTAATATCTCGTGTTGGCAATAGAATTTGACAAATTTCTGTGGCAATAATTGCCAAACATATTGCTCGTGTGGTCGGGGGGTAAAGGTGTTGATTAGTATCACAGCTAAATATTGTTTACATATAAATATTCTTAAAAATTCTTTTTTTGTAATAATATTTAATGTGCAAGAGCTCCGTATTTACACTGTAGATAACTTTTAGTGTCAATATATAGCCTTTAATTATTTTACTATTGGAAACTAATATTGTATAGAAGTATGTTAAACTGGTGACATTTACAACAGATCTTTCTAAAGTAAAAGTAAATATTCACGTGTCTGTATCTCTTCAAATGTCAATATTTAGGAAATTAGTTTATTCTAATATAGACTTTGTGCAACCGTTCTTTTAATACTAAAACTAAAAAGTGTATTTAAAAAAATTTAAACACTTAAAATATTAAATACAGATTAATCGTCAAAACTATTTTATAAAAAATAAGTTCTAAAAAATTTTATAATATTTGTACTATTTTAATCTCTTATTTAAAAATATATTTTTTTTTTGCTAATTTAACCAATGAAGTTTGAAAGGGTGATTAAATTTATAGGGTCGATGTTGAATGTGAACCACATCTAAACGGCAAGTTTTTTTTGCATTTCATTTGACATTTCTTAATTTCTTACTAATTCAATTTAAACCATGGAAAGATACACAATCGAGCAACGCGTTAAAGTTATTCAGGCGTATTATAAAAATTATTATGTTCAAATTTGTCCACAATCGGCAGAATTATAAAAAATATTTAAATTTCAGCAAAACAGATCTGTATGAAGTGTTAAAACATTTGTGAATGCCATCTTAGTTCGTTGAATGGGAAACATTGTTGTTTTTTGCTAGTGTGTGGCAAAAGAGCAGTCAACCTCGACTCATCATCGTTCCCAACAATTGAACATCAACATTGTCATTGAAAATTGGAACAATGGGATGAAGGTGTGCCGCCAAAAGTATGGCGGCCATTTGGCCAATATTTTGTTCCATACATTATTGAACCATACCCATATTATCGTCATAAAAAGAAATAATTTCCTAAATAATTATGTTTTATTTTTTTTTTTTTAAATAATAGTTTTTGGTAGGTTTTTATCAGTTTTTAAAAAAGATTTGTAGAAAAAATTATATTCAATGTGGCATCCCTGATCACAGCTGTTACATGTTCAAAATTTAGTTTGGGAAGTTTTCATGATTTCTATTTAAGACTTTCGTTGGTGCTCAGACACAGACATTTTAACTTTTCAAATTTTATCTTGTGTGTATATATTTTCATTTGTGTTTGTGCTAATGTACATTTACAAGTAAGAATTTGCGAGGACAACTTTCTCTATACTCTGTCCATATTCTCTTTATATTTCTCTCAACATGAACTGGCTTTGCAAATCTTAATTTTAAAAGTGTTAGAGCTGTATATCGAGTACATCAATAAAAATTTATAGAATTTGTTAATCGACATAAGGACATGAAAGTATCTTTTGTTTATATATTTTATTATTTGGATTATATAAATAAAACCTGGAGAATAAATAATAAAGAGATTCACAACCGAACAAAAAAGCAAAATTATAGATTTTTATTATTTAAATCAGCGATCAATTACTTTAACGAAAAAATGAAATATTTTTGGGATTTGATTCGTTGTTTAGTTTATTGTCTGCACCAACATGGGACCTTAACTTTAACTGAAAGGCTGTTTTAAATTCAAACTGCGAAAAATATTTCACAAATAAAACATACTGTTAGGGAAATACCTAAACCATCTATAAGAAGGCATTCTGCTCTGCTGAAAATGACTCGTACGTCACCATGGCTCATTTAAAATATTAACTGTTATTTACAATTAAATAATTAGAACCTGCAGATCATCTACAACGTCTAAATTTTGCTACTAAATTTTAGTAGTTGGCAAAAAATGAAATCAACTCTCTTGAAAACTTGATATTGTGAGATGAAGCTCATTTTGTTTTGATTGGCTTTTTTAAATAGGTTCTGGAATTCTGAAAATCCAACAGCTTTTCATATACATAAGCCAATTGCTCGCCATTAGGTATACAGTATGTTTTGGCATTACATTTGAAATGATCGGTTTGCTTTACTTCTTTCAAAATGAAGATGGAAGTGCTTTAAACGTAAACGGAGAGTCGTATTGGTAAATGATGGAATATTTTGTATGTTTTGCACTTGATAACATATCTGGGAAGTGGTTTCTTGTGTCATGGCAACATTGTAGCTAATCATAGATTTAAGATTTAATGTTATACGTCATATTGCTTATTTATATTCTTTAATTTTGAATTTTTACTTTAAAAGTATTACTTATCAAACCATACCCTTAGTGATGGGGTTGCGAAAAAAATTATACGCCATTTTGTTTTAGGCGTTTTCTTGAAGCTAACTGTTTTTTAATAGACAAGCACTTCAGTTGGATACCAATATTCATGGGATTAAAATGGGTACATTTTAAATAACTATATTGTACATATAAATTTATTGTGTGCCATTTTGTTGTAGCGGCCATCGTGTATTTTAAGTTTGTTTAATATTCTCTCTGTTATCCAGAGACTGAATTAAATAAATTTTTCTTTTGAAATACACAAAAGCAGCTGTTTTGTGGTGCTTATATCTCAGTTGATTTTGAACCGATTTATCATTTTTTCTCGTCAAAAATTTTTAAGACTACGGCTTATATTTTGGTGTTTTAAGTGTGTCAAAAGATAATACTTGATACATTAAAAAAAGTGTATACACTTTTAAAATTATTTTTACCTATAACTTTGACGATTAGTGATCGATTTGACCAAAAGGTATGTAGTACCTATAACAAATGTATCTTTAATTTAACCTAGGGCTAACTTATGGAAAAAAAAACTTATGGAAAAAAAAACAGATAAAGTCCTTCTTATTTACCCATATCTCAAAATGTTATGATGCGCTGTAGCGGTCTGTTCGCGGATATTTATGAAAGATTGATTGGAAAACATGTGGGAGCTTCTTGAAGTTGATTTCAATCTACACACGTATAGACAAACGACTGTAATATCTATGGAATTTTGTCAAAATAACTTAAGTCAAGATGAGAAAATTGCAATATTGTTACTTTTAAAATTTTGTTTGAAATATGTTTTACTACCACAAGCACCCAACCGGGGATTCGCACTTGACTTTAAGGGATATTACATAAAAAAAAGGACCCAACTAATCTGATTGTTTTAACTTATTGTCGTCTTAATATTCAAACCTGATAAATCCACTTTTTGAGAAAATTGAGATTTTGATGCCGTATGGTAGAGAAAAATACGCCTCGTCGACCAGCAAGTAGTTATTTTTCCAATTTAAGTCTTAAAGTGTGTAAAAACGTTTGATAAGAAAAACTGCTTAATCCTCTCAGAGAAATTTTTTTTAAGAAAAACATTATTAGTAAATTATTAGTTTAGTGTTTATTACAAACTCCAACTTGTTTTATTTTTATTTTTGTAGATCGTAGTCATACATAAGAATACCATAAAATAAATCAACTATATTTTTGGGTTTCCTCCCAAGTTACAAATATAAAATTAAAGGAAGTTTTTTGTCTCTCCTGTAAAATTTGCTAACAGGGAGTTAACAGGTTTGCATATTATTATTATATTAGTTCTAAATTATTAACCCATGTATTTAGTGAATATGTTAAATTAAATATATTGGTATCAATAAGTATTCAAGTCATATTGTTAAATAATGTTTAAAAAATTTTCAAATTTAATTAACGTTTTACTTAATGATAACTCGCCTACTTTTTTGCCTTTACTACAAAAATTAACAACGAAGTTGATTAACTGTGTGTATGTGAGGTTAACTATGTACTATTTACTGTTTACTATCTTAAATTAAATATTATTTACTCATCTCGTTTTTATAACCGACAATTTCTTTGCGCAATCATTTAATATTAATCAAATGCGAATATAGGTAGAGAGGAACATCATGCTCGTGTTGCCAGTATTTCGTTGGGTTTGGTTTTGTTGGTTTTAATACCATCACTGTTGCTATTGGTATGTGCCGCACATTATTGGATTCTAGAGAAAATTGCACAGGAAGAAGATGCTGCAGCAACTCTACTGCCAATACTGAAAAGAAAGTTAAAATGAGAGACAAGTAAAGAAAATTCAACAGAAAAAAAAAAATTAAATTAAATAGACGAACAAAGAGAAACAAGTAAAACAAACCAAATTATTAAGGTCATTGCCATGAAATCTACTTTATTTCAATATTGTATGCAACAGACGTACATGCTTATGTATGTACATGTACTGTTTGTATAGATGTATCTGCGTACAATTTACTGCTGGTAACATAAAAATGTCGTAAACAGATTTTTTACAAGATAAACATTGAAAATAATGAAAAAATTTATTACTGAACTATTTAGCAGGAATTGTAACTGAATTAAATGCTAAAAAATGTTTTGGATTGTGATAAGATGAACAGAAAATAAAAAAATGGAACAATATCATGGAATCATACTTAAAAATTTAATCAAGTTTTTTCTTTTTTTTTTCATTGCATTTCCCTTTGCACATTTAATTTTTTTTTGTGATATCATTTTTATTTTTAAAAAGTTTTGTGCATATTCAGTTATAGATTTGGTAAGTATGCATTACTTTCTATTTTTATACCCATCACAGTGAGTGTAAGGATATTTATATGTTTGTCATTCCGTGTGAAATTTCTATATTATTCATTTTCGGCCCCATAAAGTAAATATTTTCTGAAAGCTTATGAATGGGGGAGGAGGGTCTATTAAACATGATCCGTCTTTCCGTCTTTTCTTGTGTATGTAAAAATCAAGTTTTTAAAGCCCTTCGACATTGCCAAGACTTCTTATACAGTGCCCGAATATCAGACCAGATTGATATTGGAAATCAACATAATCGCCTTATAACTTTCTGAGATATGAGCAAATAAACACGACTACCTCTGTGTTATCACTTACTTTACCATACAAATTAAAATTTTCCAGCCCTAGGATAATTTGTAGATAAAGCTGTTACTGGTAATAAGTATCCTATGCCTCTGGAGATTTTCATAAACAATTTTGAACAAATGGACCACTAATCGACAAAGTTATAGGCAAAAATTATATGAAACAAACAAGAGCATTATAATGGAAGGTGGGCATTAAAATTGGGCATGTCGCCTTTATTTTCCCTCAATACAAGTCTTTTGATAAAAAAGCAAAGTTTGCAAAACTTTCATGGTCGTTCATATAACTTTGTCAGTTTTATTACGTTTTAAATTTCCAATAAGCCAAAGAATTAACTGTGCTGTATAAATTTTCGTTCATTTTTATCTATAACTCCTTTCGTTATGTAAAGATTTCAGCAATTTTCTTGTAAAGGAATTTTTTATTTGGGAAATGTTCTCACGAAATTTTGTTGCTCTACGTCACTGCGTTTAAACACAATCGCATTATATTCGATACTAGATGGACATTGTTTTTTTTACTTACTCTTGCATTACAAGCTATAACTCGCTTCCTTATATAGGACATTAGGAACTTACAAAATAAAGCTTATGTATTAGCAATATTCTGGCAAAAGTTGATCCCCTAACATTTTCGGGTCAAGATGGATGGACAGACGTATGAACATAGCTAGATCGTCCTAAAATAAAGACAGTGCCCATGTTCTGTAATTCTCGCTGTTACTTAAACATGTAATTTGGTACAGAAATACAATAAATCGAGGCAAACAGTTGTTTTTTCTCACTGTACTGTTTCTGTAACTATTCATGTGAGAAATACCTGTCATGTAGGAAAAATACTCGTAAGCCATAAAAAAGTATTTCTGTAAAGGTTTTGGAGAAGAATTTTTCACTTTGTACCGTCAAAATAAGTCACAAATAAAAAGACCGCGAGATTGCAAAAACTTTAAGTCAAAAAATATAAAAAGTAAAATATGAGTGACAAAAACATGGAAAAGGTAAAGTTTACATAAATGTTTTTTTATTATTAATACATACTTATGTATGTATAAATATCTATATCATAAATTTGTTATCGTTTAGAAAAATATGCGGGTTTAAAAAAAAAAAGAAAAATAAGTTAACTATATGTTAAAAAATTTAGAATTTGCCAGAGGACAATTTGGAATAACATTTTTTAAACACTTTTATTTTCTAAATTTTATATGTATTATTATTTCCGCACTTTTTAAGTTTATTTTTTCTCTTCTTCTTCTTCTAATTAAGTATAATTTTTGATAGCTCTAACGTAACAACGGCATAAATGGTATTTTTCGTCATGAGTTACAGATACACCTTTTTCTCACACTTCCAGAAACGGTCGGATATTTTGTTTCATGACTTTTCGATGCGAGAATTTCTTACTAAAGTTACAGGACATGGGTACAGGACTCATAAAATATATACCGTATGTGGTAAAAAAAAATATTCTAATGTGTTACAAACGGAATGACAAAATGAATATGCCTCCACACCATTTTTTTGGTGTAAAAAGATTTAGGATAGTCTGTTTTAGAAAAAATTTATAATTGCGTATAGTTGCATATTTAAAGATGTGAAGGATATATAAAGTTTGGCACATATTCGCTTTGGCAAATTTTTTTTTTACTGTGGGAGACTTATGCCATATGATTAGTGGTAATACTGGAAGAAGTTGGCCTTTGACAATACTTCTACCTTGAAGTTATTTACAAATTTGGCTTTTCAAGTATCAAATATATAAATATCTAACGGTACAATCTTTCACACTAATTATATCTAATGTTACTACTAGAATTGTTTTGAATTTTGAAATTAAATTATTTAAAACATGTTTTTACTCAAACGAAAAACAATTAAAAAATTAAAATAAAAAGTTATTCTCTACGTTTTTGCGAGTAATATTTCATGCGAAGTGATGTAAAATTTCATATAAAAAAATTTGTAAGGAATACTTTTGGAATAATGTAACCTATTCAGTAGTCTGTTTATAACGTAAAAAACTTATCCCCTTACCCCTGTTCGCAAAGTTATCGTTTGTTACAAATTCAAAATTTTACAGGAGAGCGTTTTTATTACTTTAAAATAAATAAAAACGTAAATAACACTGCTACATATATACACAGTTTTACCTCTATAAGTAAAACAGTTGTCGCTTTAATATTTAATCAGTAGATGGATTAATGGATGTAGAACCAATTTGCATAAATAGTAAATTTCTAAAAAAACGTAGCATACGATAATTTCGCTCACAGGGGTCGATATGAAATGTTTCCGACAAAACTCAAGTAATATCGTCTATAAATTAAACCAGGATATTTCGATGTGTTAGCAACGCAATGACAAAATGAATATTTCGTTTCCATGAAGATGGCAGGCGGTAGAAATTAAAACACATTTGATATATTCCCAATAATTCCTTAGAGTTGTAATGTCATAATCTCCTAAAAATTTTAAAATTTGTAAAAAGTATTGCAATGCTTATTGTAAAATTTGTTAAGCCTTTGAAATGTTATAACATTATGACGATACGACACTTAGAATATTTTGTGAATGCACCGATTGAATATTTTTAGAATAATTTATGCATTAAAAGTTTTTATTTATCTTTTTACTAATTTATTCATATTTTTCATTCATTTGTATCTGTGTTAGTTTTATATATTGCGGTTTTATTACAACAATTTCATTTTTATTTTCTTTTTTTCATATAATTATACATGTTTTTATATTTTCACTGAATATATTCAATTATATACTTTTTTATTATTTATTTGTTTATTATATTAACTTATTTACTTTACAATATTTAATAAATATATATTTATATTTAACACAACTTAAGCTACTTGTTTTTACTTTTATTTATTTATTTTTTTATTTGTTTATGCTTTTTGAGAGATTTGTTAATGTAGTATAAATAGTTTGTCTAATACAAAAACATAATTGTATTTATCTAGATTGTTGAACGTTTACTTAAAAGTATGTAAAAATTTATAAATTGAATTGTTTTACATAAATAAATGTATAGACATTTAAAGAAGAGAAATTTTTGTATAAACGTTTTCGACTTGCTAAAAGATGTCTGTTTTTCAGTTAAAAATATTTTTACGATGTATTTTGAGGAAATGAAGAATTTTTGCGGCTATTGATATATTTGTGACCTTCATCGAGAAAAGGGACCTAGTGTGGGAAAATTCAGCCTTATTGTCATTGGCGTTGTCGTATTTTTTGGTACCGTGTAATATTTACGACAATGTAAAATGACACAAAAACAACACGACAACGCCAATGACATTAAGGCCGATTAAGTTTTGAGAAAAACGCATTTAAAGTTTCATAACGCATTATCACTGTGAACACAGCTTCAGCTTGGGAGATGCGATCTGGTATGGTTAGTTATGATTGGGAGCCGACTTTGGTGACGTTATGCCTATGTGACGTATTTTTTCACTTTTAGTATGACAATACCTTTGCTATTGTTGCTCCTCTGTTTGTTATGATCTTGATACTTGATTCTTAAGCCGGAACCAGTTACGCAACATCGTTTTTATGGGGTAAATAAATTCTTATCAGAAATCTAAATCATTTCATCTTATTCTATACCCTTTTAGGTACCAGAATCTACTCTTAAGTTCAAACCCGTTTATCAACACACTAGGTCCCTTTTCTCGGAGAAGGTTCCATATACCAAATGTAGTAAATTATATGTATATAAGAAAAATGTCCTTCAAGAGTTTTCATCGGTTGGAAAATTTCGACAAGTTGTAATAAGTACTTGAAATATGTTTTTCTGATGTATTTTTAACAAGTAATAATTTACAAATTCAAAAACTTATTAAGTTTAAAATTAATATGTTCATTTAAAAATCTTCATATGTTCAAATAACAACCTTTTTTAGGAGTCGTAGGTTGTAAAAAATTCACTTCAACAAGGTTCTTGACCTACCTTGCTGAAGTGAATTAGGTTTTAAAATTTCTTTTTTGTTTATAATTTTTTTGTATTTATTTTTTTTTGGATTACATAGATGGTACCTGGAGAATAAAAAATGGAGGGTCCCTCACCTAAAAAACAAATAAGCAGAATAATAGAATTGAATTTTTATTTTTCTAACTTCTCGGTTTAAACTAATATTTTAATTTTTAATTTAGGCTTGAGTTTATATTGACATTCTTATTGTAGCAAAGAATTTTTTATTGTCATAAACTAAAGAATAAGAATAAGCATTAAAAGGTTTACTGTTATTCCCACATAAAGTTAAATTGGTTCAAAAAAAGAGCATGCAGAGTAAGATATGGCAATTCATCCGAAGATATATTTGAGCCTGTCTTCTTCTTTAAAACACTTTTTAGAACAATTTTTTTTAGCAAGGATGAAAGAAATTACCAAAACTTACAATATTATTACTTATATATTTATAATTTTGGCAACAAAAAAATTATACAAAACTTATTTTTTTAATTCTGAACAAAATTTTATTTCCCATCCCTGTATGAATTCCATACAACACCTTTAAAAACATATGAAATGAAATTGTAATGTTATACAAAATGTTTCAATGGAAAATACGAACAACAAGCATACAATACTGATACCACTTAAAGTATTAGTAGCAATACTGTAATACAACTGGGGTTGTGAATGGGAATATTATATTTAATACAAATTGCTTCAAACACATAGACGACAGCAGGCTACAGGCCACAATCTTTAAAAAAAATAACTTCTTATAAAAATTTCATGAGCTACTGCATAACGGCCGATAACAATAGCTAAGTGCTAGCAATATAACAAGAAATAAGTAAATTTGTAGTTAGAAAACAACAGCAGAAAACTGTAGAATTATTAATACATCTATATGTATAAAAGTGAAACTCTGTCAGTGTGTGTGTATGTTAGCTATAGACTCCGAAACTGTTAAACCGATCGGACTCAAACTTGGGAAAGTTGTTGTATACATACCAGGGAGTGTTTATGAGTGGAAAAAAATTGGCGGGGCCACGCTTATAAAAAATTAGTTATCATTTTTAGCTACTTGCACTTGACTGATTTTTCTGAAACTTTGCACACATATTGAGCTGTCATGACTTTATAATTTCGTGATAAGAAAAGTGAGCGGGGCCACGCCCATAAAAAAGTTATAATTTTGAGGTACTTGCACTGGACTGATTATTCTGAAACTTTGCACACATATTGAGCTGTCATGACTTTATAATTTCGTGATTAGAAAAGAGGGCAGGGCCACGCCCATAAAATAGTTATAATTTTGAGGTACTTGCACTGGACCGATTTTTCTGAAACTTTGCACACATATTGAGCTGTCATGACTTTATAATTTCGTGATAAGAAAAGTGGGCAGGGCCACGCCCATATAAAAAGTTATAATTTTGAGGTACTTGCACTGGACCGATTTTTCTGAAACTGTGCACAGATATTGAGCTGTTATAATTATACAGTTCCGTAATTATAAAAGTGGGCAGTGCCACGCCCATAAGAAATAAGTTAAAATTTTTAACTTCTTGCACTTGACCGACTTTTCTGAAACTTTGCACACACATATTGAACTCTCATGATTATACAATGTCGTGATTAGAAAAGTGGGTAGGACCACGCCCATAAAAAAAATTATCATTTTCAGCTACCTGAGCTTCACCGATTTTTCTGAAACTTTGCACACATATTGAGCTGTCATGACTATACAGTTTCGTGACTAGAAAAGTGGGCAGTGCCACGCCAATAAAAAAAAGTTACAATTTTTAGCTTCTTGCACTTGATATGCAATTTAAATTCAGAATGCATGTTTATTCATTAAGGGGCGTAGCAACGCAATCCGGGCTTTTCTAGTGCATAAATAAAACTTAAAAAATTCTCTTGAAATACGATATTTGCAGCATTGGCCACTGAAAATAACACACTTTTACATTTTGACAAAAAAAAATTATAAAAAAATGGCAGAGCATAGAGTTGATTTAGGTTTACGGTGAGAATCACTTTAGCGTTTTTTTTTCCAATGCTTTTTACACCAAATTTTCAAGTCTACCGCCCACTTTACTTTTAAACTACTGTTTGACTTAATGCTAAAACCGAGAAAAACATTCTAGATTTGTACTTGGAAAAGAATTCCATCTTATAGCTTTTATGAAAAATTGCAAATGTAACTTAATTAACTGAGAAAAGTAGTGTAGCCTTAATGAAAAAATAGGTGTTGTAACGGCCATAACGTAATGCTATACCAACAAGCATTTTTAACAAAATCAACTATAACCCTAATGCTGATATTAGTTCTATATCAACTTTATTCAAAATGGATTTTTTATGAGTAACAATTGTTTGGTAATTTAATTGTTTAAATAAGGTTTGCATGCCTTTTTAAAATATTGCCCAAAAACACATACATACAAATACAAGTAAACATTTAGCAATAAATTTATCTCCTTCACCTTATATTAAAGTATTACTTATTTACTTTTGTAAATAAATATTTTCTTTAAAAATTATTTATTATTTTATATTTTTTTTTCTCAAAGTTCCGCTTTTAAAATATTTTAGTATTTAGTTATGATTTAATAAAGTTTTATATTTAGATCTTTAAATTATCTTCATAAAAGATAAAATTCTGTTTGAATGTATATATATTTTTCTTGTTTGGACTTAAAACACTATAAAGCTATTATTTAGTTTCAGTTACATATTTTAATAGATTTTCTCGTCTTTATAGTTTTGTTTTTTGTTCATTAGTTATTAATTTAAAAGTATTTAAGAGATTTTGTCTTAAACTGATACATTTGTTGTTGTTGAGAAATTCAGCAAAGATTTATTTATACATAAATTATTTTATATATATATATATATATATATATATATATATTTTGTTGTTTGTTATTGCTATAAATAAGTTAATAAATATTAAATTTTATACTCGTATTTAGTTCAGAGATTGTTCAATTGGTCTATATTGTTTAACATACATGATTAAGTATATAGTTTTATGTATATTTAGTATATATAAGTACTTATGTTATTAAATATTTATGGTTTTCTTTTTTAGTTATGTGTTTATGACTATGTATGAGTTGCACAGTGGGAGGAGAAATGTTAAATGTCCTAAGCTAAATTAGATCTAAGGTTGTTAAAAATTTAACGAATTTTTTAAATCGATACATATTAAAGAGTAATAGAAGAATTTTTTTTATAAATAAAAAATGTATAAATATGAATGTTAATATCTGCATTCACTCTGTGCTGTATAATTTTTTTTGTGCAAGTCTAAATTCTTTTGATTTTGGAATTTGTAGGAAGAGAATAAATAATAAGGTTAATTTTTATTATTTATTGTTTAATTTTAACTTCTTAATTAACTTAATTTTTAACTTCAAAATAGGTTATAATTTTATTATTTATTTATCTAGTAGTGGAGAAAAAATAACAAATTATAGTCTATTTAATAACAATTCCATGGCTCCAAGGCAGGGAAGAAAAACGGCTTTTATGATTTTGTACCAAGTATGAAAACAAAATGTACTTTTTAGGCCATGACGGTACCATTTTTTTAATGTTTATTATAAAAAACATACACTTAACAAAAATGTTTATAAAAATTCAGAAGTGTACAATAAAAAACCAGAAACTTAACAAAAATGTGATTAAAAATCCAGTATACAATAAAAAATATTAAATATTACATACATAGGTACATACGTAGATATCGGTTATTTAACAAATTTTATTTATTACATACTTTTATATAATAAATTTTGTGTTATTTCAAAATTTGGCCGTGGAATGTGGAATAGACAGAATAACTCTTACAATTCTTAAAATATCTGGGAACATGAACTCATTTAATTAATTTTTCATCTGTGATAGTTTAGATCAAAAATATAAAATATTTGAATCTTTGCGTGATCTAAGTTCAATCACATCGGCTAGTGCTCTGTACTGATTATTTATTGCTTCAATGTTTGTTTGTTCGTGTGGACACATTTTCACCAGAAGAGGTACTATTGAATTTGTTTCTCCCATAAGTTTTTCTGGAGTAAATTTATCGAACCATTTTAGTACTTCATTATTAAAGTCCACCTTACATGCTTACGAAGCATAAGTAAAATAAAATACATATAACAACAGCCAAGTAGAATTCATGTACCAGGTGGTGCCAAATAACCAGGTGTATTTTGTAAGAAGTTTGCAATAAAGTTCTAGGTAGATTTTGTTGTTGCAGACTTGACACCACCTGGTACATGAATTCGCTTTGATAACAGCATTGAAACCAAAACAGAGAAGCTGACAGAATAAAATTAAACACACACGAACGAAATTAAAGAGAAAATGGACAAATTTTTAAATTGTACCAAGTAGCTCGCGATAGTACCACGGTACCAAAAAGGTCAAAAATGTACCATAAAAAGTACAATTGTACCATGATTTCCATTCATGCTCCAAGGCTTTACAGCAGAGATAGGCATAACAAACATTTCGCGATTGTATATGTAAGTTGTATTATTTTACTCTCACAGCGTACTGAAAAAAATAATATTGATTTTACATGGCAATTTAAAAAGAAATTGTCAACACAACAGCTGATGCGAGACTAACTTAGTTATTTTAAGTCAATACGTGTGAGGTGGACATGTGAGCTTAAAAGAGAACAGTAGCTCGTGAGACATGATTTGCCTTTTTTTACAAAAAAATATTTTTTATTTTTATTTTAATAAAAATTTACAACAAGTTAAATAAAATGTTATCACATAAAAAAAGTACTTTATGTGGCATGTGTCGTAAAAGTATTAACATTTCATTTAAAAGATGTTAAAGCGAATATGTAACGCAACGCAATGTTTTATCTGACATGACTTTAAGCTTAAATTAAACGTGACGTAACCATAATGCCATAGGCCATAGAAGCCAAAATTCAATTGGTTTTCTATGGCGTTATGGCAGTCACCTATAATTAAAAACACTGTTGTTCATAAGTTTTGTTCAAACAGTTGTTTTGTATGGTTATGACACGTCTAATTTGAGCTTAAGGCCATATAAAATAAAAATTTTGCTTTGCGTTGCCTTACATATTCGCTTAAATATCAATGTACATACTTTTACGAAACATGTACTTTTTTTATGTGATAACAAAATTTTCTTCAATTTTTACTAAATTTTAATTGAAGTGAAAATAACAAATATTTTTTGTAAAAATTTCTTACAAACATTGTTTAAGTGTAGTAAAATTTTTTAAAGTGTCATAAACCTCTGGCTTTATGTTTTTTTGTTTAAGTAAGAAACTTTACGCAAGGCGAAGAAGTTTTATCTGACACGGCCTTTAGAGTCATGTTTACATTGAAATAGAATGATTTGAAGTAAAGTTCTTCAGCTCATTATTTTGTATGTATGTATATGCATTCAGAAAGCATACAAAAATCTACACAAAAATGCAAAAAAATAGGGAATGACTCGCAAAGATGTAAACAACTTTTGATGTCTTCACGAAAAAATACCACATTAAATAAAAAAGTCGGTTTTAAAGTAGCGAGGACCTGGTAAATAGCCGTTTTATAACAAAAATGCTTTTCATATAGTGAAATGACTGACTGTACTAAATTACAGTTATTTTAACATTTCTTAAGTACTTGCTTTTATTAGGCTTTCATAGGGGTTTGTCTGTAAATATTTGAAAATCTTGAAAAAAGTACTAAAAAAATTATCAAAGATTTACAATGTTTTATAACTTTGACTAAAATAAAGGTGAACTGAACTGGACGATATGCAGTGTACTAGAAAATATAAAACTTGTATCTACTTGTATATATGTACATGTAAATGTAGAAAAATGCTTCATCCCACTGTACTTGTTTACTTCTTTGTTTACGTACTAACATGTGCTTGTTTTAGAATCTAATTGCTTATATTTAATTTTTTATAAATATGCTTTTTGTTGAGTTATTATTTATTTTAATATTTTGTTTGTATATAGTTATCTTGGTGCCTTTAGTTGTAGTTGTTTTTTGGTTCACATTTACTAAACTACAAAACCTTTTGTTTTGGGAATAAGACATTTAGTTATGTTGGTGTAAAATCATATATTTTGGATTGTTGTTGTTTTTCTTTATATATTTAATTTTTTGTTACAACAATTGCATTTACTTGTTGTTAAAATATTTACATATAATGACGTAGAGACTGTAGAATTTTTAACATCATATTTTTGTAGACATATTGTGGGTATAAAATTGAAACCATTTGCAATAAAATATAAATAACAAAAAAAAAAAAAATAAAATAGAAAAATAGAAAAATGTTTCCGTGTACATAGATTCATGCTTACATGAAATGTGTATAACGACTAAAGATAAAAATACTTCGGCTTAAATAACTAATTGTAACAGTTTTTGGATTGTTGTGGGTGATTTATTTTACCCACTGTATATTTGCACTGTTGCCCTTTTTTAATTACTTTTTTTATAAAATATTTAATTTTTGTTATTTGTTGTATTATGTAAATCAAATTATTATTCTGGGTAATATTAAGTGTTTCAATATAATCCTTATGTAAAAATCATAGGCTGAAAAATTATACTTCCAAATGCAAATCAAAACTCGCCAGATTTTCAGCTAGAATTCTAACCTAATTTCTTTCTTCAATTAATACTAAAAAACATTAGAGCTAGCGGATAAATCTTCAAATAGTCAACAGTGAATACATGAAAATATTTAATTTATTTTCAATATTTTCTAGTTTTATCTCACTTTTATCTATTTACGCTTCCCTTCATATTTTAGTGTATTATGTGCATTATTATCCGGAAGTATTAAAAATAAGGGTTAAAAGGCAGTTTTATTATTTAAATTTTTTGTTTTTTTATACTTTAAGCTTAACCTCTACATACATTAAGTTTAATGAGAAGCCTCTTTAATACATCCGTTGCTGTAAAGAAAGAAGAAAAAGAAAAAAAGTATAGAATTCAGTAATTAAAATGAAATTTATATTAGTCATAAATATGTAAATGATTTGTTAATACTCATTGTGGTGGGGTAATTTACTATAGGTCTTGTTTAAATATAATTTTTAATTTGTTTAAATATAAGTTGCCTAAATTGAGAAATTTCATACATGTGTCTATATAATTAAATAATAAACTTTAAAATGTTACTTTACCCTTTAATTTATACAAAGAACAAATTTTTGATATGTAAATTGTATCTCCAGGCTCAAGGTAACAATTTTGTTTAATTTATGTACAGTGGTACACGTGCCAAAAATAATTACGAAGTTATTGTATTAATATTTAACATAAATATGCTGGGTATGTATTGTATCTAAAACTTTATTCAATTTATATTTAAATTTCTATTAACTTTTGTTTAATTGCCATAAATCTAATTAATAATTTATTTAAAATTTTAAGAAAACGTGTGTGTATCAGTTTAAATACACTCTTTCATTCTAAAATAGAAAAAAAGTATTTTTGTAGGGCAGTTGTTTCTTTTTTTGTTTAATTTTAAAGAAGATTAAGTATAGAATAAAATAACCGTCAAATAGTCCCCAAGGCTCTGATGACAGTCTGTTAATCTTTTTATTAATTAATAAATTTTTAACAGATTTCGCGTTGGATCTCCGTTTTAAGATCAGCAATAGTTTTTGGTGTATTCAAATGAGCCCAATGACATCGCAGGTTCTTAAGATAATTTGTTTTGTTAATTGTTGCTGCAATAAATGTATTTTTTCTTGCTAATACCACTTATCGTGCACATTCATACCATCTAGTTGAGGCTACAAGAATTCCGTTATCCTGTTACTGTAACGAATACCGTACAAATCCAATCACATCATCTGACTAAAATGCCTACTAGACTGTTGCTCTTTGTGGGTGCATTTATTTCTCATGGATTGCATGATGATTTTTTAAACGACAATTTTGTGTATTTACGAAACCATTCAGATGGAAATGCGCTTCATCTTTCTTTTTTTATAAAATATTTTAATTGACTTAACTTTGCTCCATTGCTCATTGAACGAATTGCCGGTACTTTCCATGGTCTGTTTCTTTAAGTAAGCTAAATTATTTATGTACGAATGAAAATTGAGGGTTGTCTTGTTTAAAAATTCGCTGAACTTGAACTTGTTTAGAACTAGGCCGAATTGATGTTTTCGTTTACCACAGTAACGTTTTTAAGAGACCCACCGGTGCGTTGATGCACAAGAGTCCTAGTGTCCATAACCGACCCAGTTTCGTCAACGTTTTAGAACACTCTTTAAATGGTTTACACTTAGGTGCACTTTTGAAATTCTTGTAATAAGTTTTTATATTATTTTTATATTATTAAAAATTTAAATAATCGAAATAAAATATATGTAACATCTGTCAAAATTCAGAGTTGCCACTTGCTTGCCACAAAAAAATACACTAAATTTAAAAGAAATCATTCTTACTGAGCCACCCTTGTAAAGATAATTGTGACATTTTTCTTTGATATTTTTTATTCTTTGTGTTTCTGTATTTTGAAGTTAGTATTACAAAGTTAAAGTTCAATCAAAAAAAGTTATTATATTTACGCAATTTAAAAAAGAAAAAAAAATTTGTTTATATGCACGGAGTGATTGCATTTTCACCTCGCCGAATCGGATTAGACTTGGGGAAAATCTATGTGTATGGTAAAATATGTATATAAAAATAGCCTTATTATTGCGGCTAACAAGCGAAATATGGTTAATTGAAAATTTGGAAATTTAGTAAAAGTATGCTACAATGAGCATTGAGAATTTTTAATAACTTTATAATTTTTCAATATATGTTTTTCGTTGAAGCCTTTAATTAAAGGCATCAACTTTTCTCGATAAATGGTATTTTTAAGATTCTTTAAAAAATAAGTAAACTTTCAGGCTACAATGCCTGAAATTTTCTTTTTCGGATACGAAGTAGTTTATTAGATATAAATAAAAATGCTACACCATAGCAATTTTTTCCAACTCACTTTTTATTGAAAATTTCGTTTAAAATTGCATTCGTGCATTTGTACATACCTTCATATATATACTTTTAGGTGAATGAAAAGGACAAAAGAGAATTGCATGTACATAAAAGATCCCTTCAGATAACTCTACTAGTAAGGCGAGTTCATTATCAGGTGATATTGACAACGCAGCTTTTATTTATTTTTTATTTATGTTAACATAGATTACTTTTTTCCGCGCAAAAAAACACAAACAAAAACCATGTAGTTTTTGATACATCGGCAAACGAAAGCAACAAATAAAAGCCATGTTGTTTTTTTAATGTTGTATTTACCCCCACCTGATAATTAAATTCGCCTTGGCTACTAGTATACTCAAATAATGGACTAGAACTAGTCGAAAAATTAGCCAAGCATGATTAACATTGCGATGTGTTATGACCATATAACCCAGCTTTGCATAAAATCCGAGGGCCACTACTCGATTAACGAAATAAACGATCGACAACACGAACAACACAACCGTAAAAATACGAAAACTTGTCGCTTAACTGCCAACTCTTGTTTGAAAATAACTTGGTTCATTACTGAATTACATTTCGGATAAAATAGATGAAGTAGTCCAATATCATCTGCAGGGATTATACCGTTCTCATTCGTTTTTTCCTCCTTCGTCAAGGAAAATAAAGGTTTTGCAACAAAAGTTTCATAATGGATATTGACCTAATGCTGAGTGGTTCTTTTTTTTTAACAGAATTCATAATATAGCACCTAGAAATGGGCTAGATGGGCTTAATTAAAAGAAAAGCTAGACGAACTATTTCGTAGCGCCCGTTTTACCGACATGTGACTGCTGTCGTACAATTTTTTGAATTGTAATTTTGCATTTTTAACAGAGGCAGATCACAAAAGATATGAAGAATTATTAAACATAAGGTTTCGAAAATTGAGGACAGTACATGAGGTTTAAAAAATGCACTGCTTTTCTCAGCTACTGAATTTATAATTAAACATTTTTTTGCAATAATAAACTTTAAAACTATAGTCATAAAGAAAAAAAAATGTATTTGAATTCTATTTAAAAAAAATTTTGTATGAAAAATTTAAAATAAAATACATATTAAACTCATTTTAAATCTTATGAATATGGAGGTATATAATCGTTACCACACGAACACTTGCCACGACTACATTATATAGGACCATAATGTTAGTAGTACTTTAGTAGCTTTAATAGAACAGTGTTATCTGCAGGGAACTTATGAACAGTAGTTCAGAAGTTTCGAAAACAAAAATAAATTTTTAAGTCCATAATGGCACATTTTTGTTAAATTTTCAGTTCTTTAAATTGTTGTATCTCGCAACTCAGTCACGATATGCCAAAATTTTGCATCAAGGCTTACTTTCTCACAGGCATGGTTAGTACAAAATTATACCAGAATCCGGGTGAGGTCTAAGTGGTCGTTTTATTTTGTATGTTTTAACCCTTTGATGGAATTTCAAGAGCCGGCTCTGTTAAGACTTTCGTACTACGAATATAGTTTTTATTATTCAAAAAAAATACTATTAAATATATAAATATATATTTAAGTATCTTTATATAGTTATAAAGTTTTTTTTATATTTAATTTGGTTTTTTTTTTCAAATGTATTCAAATTTGATACTGTACTTTATTATTTCTATTGATTGAATTGCTGTAAAAATAAAAAACTCTTCTAGAATTTAACAAGTAACAGTGCTATATTCGGCCGTGCCGAATCTTATATACCCTTCACAACGTGTAGTCATGCAATAACAATTGTTTGTATCAGCATTCATCTCATATAAAATACGTACATATGTCTATACTGGTTAGAATAAATGTGGCATCGAATCCCAGCTGAGCCAAACAAATTTTATCTTATTTTATTTAAGATATTATTTATATTTTATTATTTTTTTTTTATATATTTTTTTAAATTTTTTTAAAACATTTTTTTACAAAAATTTTTAAAAAATTTTTTTAAATTTTTTTTGTAATTTTTTTTTTGTAATTTTTTTTATTATTTTTTTTTATTTTTAATATATTTTTTTTTGTAATTTTTTTTTTGGCATGTTTTTTGCATGTATGTATGTATATAAGTATGTTGTTGTTGTAATTGTGTAAAAAAACGAGGTGGTCGTGGTTTTTTGCTCATATCTCAGAAAGTTATGGGGCGATTGTGCTGAATTTCAATAGCGATTCATTCCTGGATATTTCCAAGAGTTTGATACCATATACAGATCTGAGGAACATATAGTTGCTTCTAAAAGTTGATTTCAACCAACACACGGACAGACGGACAGACGGACAGACGGTCAGGGCTAAATCGACTCCTCTATTCATAAGCTTTCAGAAAATATGTACTTTATGCGGTCGGAAATGAAAATTGTAGAAATTACAAACGGAATGACAAACCTATATATACCCTTGTGCACCACAGGTGAAGGGTTTAAAAAAGCAATTAGGAGAACTTAAACCATATGCAAAGTTAGAATATGACAATATTTTATATTGTTTGTTTGTTCTTTCTCAGCATACAACATTATTGATTGACTTAATAAGTTAAAACATTTAAAATTTTACTTATTACAATTTAATGCTTTGTAAATGTACATAAATAATTGAATTTACGTATACATGATTTTTTAACCTTTGAAAATTTAATGACGTATTTTGTTATTATATTTATTATTAGCAAAAATGTTATATTTAAAACTCTTTTGTATCGTCACTTTTGTTTTATTTAGTAGGGAATAAAAATTCTGTAGTATTGTTTGGTCATCATTAAATAATGTTAAACAAATAAAGAAATGCAAATGAGAAACCAAAACTTGGAAATATGAATACTTTTTTAATGTTTTTAAATTACCAACATAAAGCATACAATATTGTAAGAAAATTCATAAATAGCATCATTACAATGGGTAGGTCAAAGATGTATTTGTGCACTAAAAAGCACTAAAAATTGGTTTTGTGAATGTTATACAATATATAAAGTTGTTTAAAGAAAAAATGTAAAATTAAACGCATGCAATTCTGTACGGATGCTATTGTAACTTGATTAGAAAAAACAAGTAAGAGTGCTATATTCGGCCGTGCCGAATATTATATACCCTGCACAAAGTTTCTCACATATGTTTCATTATCTTCATAATGCCTTTATCCGCTTAAAAACATCCCATTGCAAAGTTATAAATTGAGTTTATGTATGTAGGTATTAAAATAAATAAAGAATAAATAAAGAAAAAATGAAAAAAAAAATAAAATAAAAAAAATATGAAATAAAAATAAAAAAGAATAAAACAATATAAAAAATTTCTGTCTTAACTGGAATTCGAATATACGCTTATCCAGTTTGCACTGGTGTGAAAAGACGGGGTGGTCGAGGTTTTTTCATCATATCACAGTTGTTTATAAAAAATTTTTTTTGGTTTTCAAAATCGATCTGCTCCCAAATATTTCTCAAAATTTGGTATCTTACATTGGTCTTGAAAATGTCTAGGGGAATCAAAAAATGTCAACATACACACGTACGGACAGACAGACTAACAGACGGACAATGCTTAATTGACTTCCCTATTCGTTAGCTTTCAGAAAATGTGTACTTTATGGGGTCGAAAATGAAAATTGTACACAGTTCACACGGAATGACAAACCTATATATACCCTTACACTTACTGTTTGTGGTATACAAAATTAATTTCTATTGTTCTTATCTCTTTTTGAATGGGTTGTTGTTACACATTTATGTTGCAGACATTTTATTACTTTTTATGATAAAATAGTTCCGGACACACGCTGAGTAACTTTCAAGTTGTTGTTATACCCACCACCAAAAAATTTGTGTGGGGATACATTAGTGTTGTCATTCTGTTTGATACTCATTGTTATGTTAATTTAAAACCCCTGGCTTCATTTTAGAACGATCTAGCTATGTCCGCCCGTCTGTTGAATTCACGATACAGCTCGAGCAGAAAAATCTTTTATTGAATAGTTTCTATATATTAGAAATGTTTAGTATTGTATTAGTCTAAAGAAAGAGAGATGTACATAGCTTGTAATTTCTTTCTGACAATTTTATTTAAAGTTAGAAAAGTCATAAAACTGATAGAATTAATGCGATTTTTAAATTTTGCAAATAAAGGCTATTTGTTAATATTATTCGGATAACGGAAACACACCCACTATGGTCAAGGATTTTGGAACAATACAGGACTCTGTATGAAATGAAATGTCTACATTGAATTCATTAGCATAAATTAATTTGACAAGTCAACTTCTCTTATATTGTGGGAAAAAGAATATGGGTAAGTAAGAATATGGTAAAAAAGTAATACAAATTTTGCAGTGCCATTTGAAAGTGTTCATCTGTAACATTCCACAAAGTTCCCGCACATACATACTAGTTTATTCTGGTAACTACCAGAGGTTCTTACATTTAAATGAAGTGTTGAGATGTTAATGATAAGTATTATATACACGCAAAGAAAAACCATGGTTACGGCATGATCACGACAGTCATATTATAGTTTCTATAACAATATTTGGTTGTCGAAAACAAGTAATAGTTATTTTTGTTTAATTTCATCATATATTTTGTCACGATAATCAAGCATTTGTTTGAATTGTATCATTTAATGATTACTTTTCGTAAAAATTTCAAAATGGTTATCATTTAAAAATAGTATGATTTAAAAAAATTAATTTGACAAAAATAACATTATATTCAAAAACATTAAAAATTAAAAATAATCATTAAATAATAAGTGAGACAACGGTATGATTACAATTAAATCAAGCAATGATATTTTTTAATAATAATTTGATTTCAACTGTTCTTCTTCTTGCTGAATAAATTTTTATTATTTTAAAAGTTTGAGATGTCAAGAAAAGGAACAAAAATTTTGTAAATTTAAAGAAAATTTAAAAATAAACGTGAAACTGTAAAAAAATATTGGTTTAAAAATTGCAATTAAATTGGTGAGTACAAGCAATATGTGTATGTTACAGCAAAAGACAGTAATTTGACGTAAAACAGCAAAGATTGTCGATTTCAATTGTAGTCGTATATATTATTATTGAATGATGCTTAAATTAAACATAATAATGATAACTGGTAATACCATAATTATTTTAAACCATAATTATTTTATTAACCATAATTATTTTAAACATAATCATACAATTTAATCACAGTATGTTGCTCTTCGATTATGGTTACCACAACTATATTTTTTCTTTGGGTGTAGCGTGTTGTAAACTTTGAAATTTCAAAAAGCACTAATAAGTACTAAAATTGACTAAACAACCAAGGAAAATTTTTAATACATAAATATGTACATCAAACAAAAACTAATACAATGTATTACAACAGATAATAGCGAAAAAGCAACCAAGAAAATTATATATAAAAGGGTTTTCAATAAGAGTGATATGATTTCTTAAAAAATACATTAATTGTTAAGGAAATTCAAACGTTTTTTATTTAATGTGAAGTATAATGGTCTCTACTACTTCTTCTGCAGGAATGAATTTGATAAATTTGCGAACACTTTACTGAGAGGTGCAGTACAAAAACAAGACTGTCAATTTTGGTGCGAAAACAATCCACAAATTATTTATGAAAAACCATTAAGCTGGAGTTACATACCATCCGTTCATGCGTTGTTGCGTTTGATACTTTTTCACCATTTTATACGTTTCTAAATTCAAGTTACACACAATTCGTCTTATGCATGAACTTTTTTGTTTTGATCAGCTGTTGTGTTTATATTTTTATTAACGAAAAACGAAAATTTTGCCAAAATGGAAAGTGAAATTGTCATTTTAAGGCAATTTTTGGAATTCATTGAGTTTATCTATATGATGATTTGTGCTACAATGGCCTACAAAAAGCACGAAAATAACACAAGCACAAATAAGCATCTCCTACATTGCACTTGATTTCTTTTGATAATTAACAAATATAGCACTCAGTACATAATAGTTATCGATAAGTAAAATAAAAATTTTGGTAATGAAAAAATTGTGTTTAAAATTAGTTTTTATGTATGTCTTTCTTAAAAGTAATTGTAAACTTTATTTCGAATGCTTTTTCTTTTATTAAAAACATTTTTTAATACAAAAAAAATGGAAAAAAATAAATACACCACACAATCAAATTTATCGATAACATCGACAAAAAATTATTATTTGTCATCCATGGCTATCAACAACAGCTGACATTTTTTCACCTTTTCTGCGCCGGATACAAAAGTAGAAAGTAAACCTACTTTGGTGCGTTGATACGTTTATGCATTCTTTGCGTTTTGCCGTGTAACTTGTAACATACAATTACACTGATTCTACTTTTTGACAGATGCATAAAACGAAACAACGGATAGAACGCATGGTATGTAACTCCAGCTTTACATTCATATAAATTGACAGTTTGACAGAATTTGAAACCAATTGTCTATTTATGTTTAATTTAAATACAAAAATTAACTCAGTCTAAAATTTTGTTAAACCCACCAAAAAATATTTTTAAGCTTTTGCCACTCTCAGCAAAAATGTTTAGGTACTATGCCGGGTTTAAGCACTGCCTTTCTTTCGATTTTTAGTAAAGTGTATTCTTGAATAAGGCACACCCCACACCCAAACTAAAAATAATTTTAAAAATTCTAGTACCACCACTTACGTTATGTTGTTATTATTCTCAAGGATAACTTAAACAAAATGCTACCTTAATCATATAATTTAGTAAATAATAAAATAATCCATAAAAACAATTTTAATAATTTTAAAATAAAGAAATTATATACTTGGAACGCCTAATCATAAAGCAAAGCAGTAGTAATGACGTAAATATTTCTAAAGCACTGCCTTAAATTCCATCTCACACAAGGTCAGTTTACGGCCCACTCAGACTGTCAGTGTTTGTTTTTGTAAATTTTCATAAATATTCCCTTATGATGACATAGAATCTAAATCGAAACGTTCATTGGGTGGTAATGCGACATTACGTTGAAGTTAACGTTGCTAAAAGGTCAGAACAAAAACACGTTTCTATGCAATTAATTAAACTTTTGGTCATGAATTTACGAATCATAAAAATGAAATTTCAAAAACTGCTCAACAATTTTAAACATGTTGTATTTGATGGCGTTTTGTACGCAGCGACTATCAATTTATTTAAAATATTTTGCCTAGAATAATAATTAATGCGAAGTGCTATAAAATATCAAAACAGTATGTATGTAAAATTTGTAAAATAATTTTCAAATTCAGAACCCCCCCTCTGTATTTTGTATTGTCAATTGAAAAACAGTTTTGTGTATTTACACGTACATATGTTTTAAATATAAATTAATCTAAATCAGTTATAATAGATATATACATAATGGCAAATTCACAAGGTGTGCTAAGTGTCGTATCGCCAACACAAAACCTTAAAATCATTTTAAAAAATTTTTGAACTTACGACTTTATGACAATATGACAATTAGGACACCCTTGTGAATAACCAAATGTTTTCTATTTATGAACAAATATTCGTAATTTAGAGAAAACTTTCGATAGATTTTTTGTTTATCGAAAACTCCAAATATTTTCTGTTTCCATAGGGGCTTTTAAGGTGCTAAAGACATAATGTATATAAATTTTTTTTTTAATACTAAGACAATTCGACGATGTCTGTCCAACTGAAACTACGATAGAGTTTGAATGAAAATATTTGATAAGAAGTATAGCAAAAATATTTGGATGGTAAAATTGGTCCCTTTTTAAACGCTTTTTTTAGTGTAATTCAAAAAATGGTCATGTCAATAAATCCATTTGATATAGAGCAAAGTTTCGGTAAAGAAAATATATCCTGTACCTTTTATTATTAAAATTGAGTTTATAAATGGAAGTGAGTCTGACACAACTACTTTGACATTTTTTTCCAATAGGAGGTGTATTTCTTTATTTAAATGAAAATTCTTTTTATTTTAAATTATTTAAAAAAATATGTTTCTGTATTTCTATATCCGATTTATATTAAATAGATGTATGATAAATACCACATGGCTATTTCACATATTATGGAAATTCTGTTATTAAAACAAATTCTTGCTTCTCATTTTCACACAAAAAAAATTATTGTTTAAAAACATTAAACTATTTAAATATTTTAATGATATATTTTTTATTTCATACAATTTATTAATAGGTTGTACATTTTTTGTAAAAATTTAAGGCAAATTTCTTCGCCAGATAGTCTTGAATTGTCAGCTGATTATTTTTTTATTCACTTATTTTAAACTTCAGGTGCAAAAACAATTCTCTCTTTTTTTTCTCATTTATTTTAAATATCAAATTAATATATAAAAAATATTAACAAAAAAAAAAAAATTCTCTCTGATCTGCGATTACCTGATGAATAAAAAAAGAAACCAAAATTGAAAAATAAATGTAAAAACTAAGTAAAGGTGTTATCAAAAGAGAAAATTTCAAAAAAGATAAAATATTGAAAAATCTATCACGTTAGTCGCTGATAAGTACAAACTACAATTTCAAGTAACAGGATAAAGTAGCACGTACAAATACAAAAACTTTTTTATAAAGACGAATTTTATACTGTTGCTACCGTTATATGACCGACACAGTGGCCCTCTAAAGTTTTCTGTCGTATTTTTTATTTTTAAAAGGCACTTGGTATACCAGTACTGTAACTCATGGCGAAAAATACCATTTATGATTACGTTGTTACATTAGAGCTATCAAAAATTATACTTAATTATAAGAAGAAGAAGAAAAAAAAATAAACTTTAGAAGTGCGGAAATAATAATACATATAAAATTTAGAAAATAAAAGTGTTTAAAAAAATAAGTGCAGAAGAAAGAAATAAAATGTACAATGCAGCTTTAGTTAGAGCGGTTGGGGATGATGAAAGGAATATGTTGCGGATTCATCGCAAAAGGTTGTGCGATTCAACAGACTCTTTTGAAATGCCGGAGAATTGATTTAAGGAACTATATCGCTTAAGCAGATCATCAGCAATGGTTCTGCTTAAAGGCACCTTTTATGAGAAAAGGTGTAAGGAATACAAATTTGCCTTCACTTTCCAAGACATTGGTAACATTGTTTCCTTTTGATGATAAACATAATGATGATGGTGGTGTATTTAGGATTTTTGTTTAGGACACACGACATACAAATTAAACAATTTGGTTAAACAATAAACACTTTTTGTAAATATTTAAGGTCTAAATAAAAAAGGAATAAAAAAATTATAAAAATTATTTCAAAATTGAAATAAAACAAGTAAGAGCACTATATTCGGCTGTGCCGAATCTTTTATACCCACCACCAATTTTGTGTACATTTAAAGCACAATATTTATTATTTTGTTAATCATTATGGAATAATCTCTTTATAATAAAATATGTATCACTTTCTTTGTAGAGGGTGGTTAAATTTGAAGGGCCCATGTTGAAGGTGAACTACACCTAGTCTTTAAATTTGTTTTCTGCATTTCATTTGACATTTCTCACTCTCAAACTTATTCAATTTGATCCGTGGAAAGATACGCAAATGAGCAACGCTTTAAAGTTATTTAAGTTTTTTATAAAAATGGGCGTTCAAATCAAAATGCATTTTGTGCAATTTGTAATTCTTTTGATCAACATAATCGTTCAAATTCGTCCACAATCGGGAGAATTAAAAAAAAATATTTAAATTTCTGCAAAACAGGTCTGTATAAAATGTTAGAAAATCTGTGAATGCCTTCTTAGTTCGTTGAATGGGAACTATTGCTGTTTTTTGCGATAGTGTGGCAAAAGAGCAGTCAACCTCGACTCATCATCATGCCCAACAATTGAGCATCAATATTGTCATTGAAAATTTTGGACCATCAGATAGAGGAGTGGCGCCAAGGATGGGGGGGGGCCATTTGGCCAATATTTTGTTAAATACATAATTGAACCATACAAATATTATCATTATAAAAAGAAATAATAATATCCTAAATAATTTGTGTTTTATTTAAATACAACATCGGTCCTTAAAATTTAACCACCCTTTATAACTTCGATATGCTACTAAAATGCTTTTGTAAATGTAGTCTTTCAATGAAAGTGTGTTAAAGTAGCTGTGTCAATAAAGTTTCTGCTAATAAATACAACTTCGATATTTCAATATAGTCCTTTATTTTCCCAAAAACTTTGTCAATAGAGAAATTACATGAATTTAAGATAAACCGTTATATGGGAGGTAGTCGTTAAAGTGGGTGTGTCACCTAAACTTTTTGGCACAACAATAACATTGATTAGAAGGATATACGTAGCAAATTTGATCATCATACCTCTTATTTTGGCGGTTTTATGAGCTTTTAAATTACATTAATGGTCTATAACGTGAAAAGTGGGCGTTATAGTAGGCATGTCAAAGTTATTTTTGCGAATGCGTACAACTTAGGTGTTTCAATATAGCCCTTTATTATTCCAAAATCTATATAAATTGAGAAGTTATATGAATTTTGGGTAAAACGTTATATGGGAGGTGGGCGTAAAAGTGGGCGTGGCACTTCAGTTTTTTGGCACAGTAATGAAATTGCCTAGGGGAATATACGTAGCAAATTTCATCATCATACCTCTTATTTTGGCGGTTTTATGAGCTTTTAAATTACATTAACGGTATATAACGTGAAAAGTGGGCGTTATAGTAGGCGTGTAAAAGTTATTTTTGCGAATGAGTACAACTTAGGTGTTTCAAAATAGCCCTTTATAATTCCAAAATCTTTATAAATAGAGAATTTATATGAATTTTAAGTAAAACGTTATATGGGAGGTGGGCGTTAAAGTGGGCGTGGCGCCTTAATTTTCTGGCACAGTAATTACATTGCTTAGGAGGATATACGTAGCGAATTTGATCATCATACCTCTAATTTTGGCGGTTTTATAAGCTTTTAAATTTCATTAACGGTCTATAACGTGAAAAGTGGGCGTTATAGTAGGCGTGTCAAAGTTATTTTTGCGAATGAGTACAACTTAGGTGTTTTAATATAGCCCTTTAGAATGCCAAAATCTTTATTAATAGAGAAATTATATGAATTTTAAGTAAAACGTTATATGGGAGGTGGGCGTTAAAGTGGGCGTGGCACCTTAATTTTCTGGCACAGTAATGACATTGCCTAGGAGGATATACGTAGCGAATTTGATCATCATACCTCTAATTTTGGCGGTTTTATGAGCTTTTAAATTTCATTAACGGTATATAACGTGAAAAGTGGGCGTTATAGTGGGCGTGTCAAAGTTATATTTTCGAATGAGTACAATTGAGATGTTTCAATATAGCCTTTATTATTCCAAAATCTATATAAATTGAGAAATTATATGAATTTTGGGTAAAACGTTATATGGGAGGTGGGCGTAAAAGTGGGCGTGGCACATTGATTTTCCGTTACAAAAAAGCGTCTTACCAATAAGCAAAGTGTGCAAAATTTCAGAGTCGTACATCCAATTTTGTTGCTTTTATGACGTTTTTGTTTTTAAATATACCGAAAAATACACTGTGCGGTATAAATTTTCGTACATTTTGATCGATAACTCCTCTCCTAATGCATAGATTTAGATAATTTTCGGGAAAAAATATTGTTTTTACTCAGGAAATATATATTCGAAGTTTCATGAGTCTACGTTAATGCGTTTAGACACAATTCCATTTTATTCGATGTTTGAAGGACATGGTTTTTTCGACCTACTCTTGCTTTTCGAGCTATAACTCTCTTCCTAATATTCCGATTTAGCCCATTTTCAATACCAAACAAACCTTGTCTATAAGAAAGATTCTGGCAAAATTTGAGCCCCCTAGCTTTTTCGGTGCGACCTCTATCGTGCTTTCAACAGACGGACAGACGGACAGACGGACGGACATAGCTAGATCGTCATCAAATCAAACCCTGATTCAGAATATATATACTTTATGGGGTCTAAAATGGATATTTCGATGTGTTACAAACGGAATGACAAAATGAATATACCCCCACCATTTTTTTGGTGGCGGGTATAAAAAAATAAATGAAAAGAATTTAGCAATTTTATTTAGTTAGTTAGTTTTTTTAACTTTAAATGACTTTGATAATTGTAAAAATATAATCAATATAAAATAAAATCTATCTTTTTTAGAAATATAAAAACTTTTGTAAATTAAACAAAGATAGTTACCATAAATTATTTCCCGTAGTAAGAAAATTTATAACCTCAAATTTAAAGTAATTAATTTTTCATTTCCTAATTTCTTTCTTTTACATACAGAAACAAAAAAATAACATTATTTCAATTACAAAATATTTTATAGAAGGTTCGATAGTTTAAACTCGATATCTAATTTTCCTTTTTGTTGCTTTGAAACCCGCATAATTTTCTTAACGATAACAAATTTATAATATTAATACATACATACATATGTATGCATTAATAATAAAAAAAAAAACATTTAAACTAAACATTTAAACATACATATGTATGCATTAATAATAAAAAAAAACATTTAAACTTTACATTTTCCATGTTTTTGTCACTGATTTTTGACTTTTTATATTTTTGGCTCAAATTTTTTGCAATCTCGCGGTCTTTTTGTTTGTGACTTATTTTGACAGTTCAAAGTGAGAAGTTCTCGCCTTAAAACTTTACAGAAACACTTTTTTTATGGCTTACGAGTATTTTTCTTACGTGACAGGTATTTCTCGCATTAATAGTTACAGAAACAGTACAGTGAGAAAAAACAGCTGTTTGTTTCGATTTGTAGTATTTCTGTACCAATTTACATGTTTCAAGTGAAAAGTTTCTTGTAGCGAGAGTTACAGAACATGGGCACAGGTGACAATGAATTAACATAAAGATAACGGTTGTAATATTTTTTATAGCCTTTTACCGCCGAACTAACTTTATTTAAAACGCCCATTTTACGGTAAACTTAAAAATTTCGACGTGATTGTCTTTGTATCAAGGTCAAGCTATCTAGTATCAGATGATCGAGTAAAAAACGCCAAATTAAATATAAAATGGGTTATTAAAGGTATATAACAAAATAACATATGGGCATTTTCATGTCATCGTACGTGACATTTGTACTCCTTTAAAGTGGAGTAATTTTTGCAAAAGTAAGAGTAACTGAAACAAAATTAGATCTTTATGTTGCATTCAAAGGGTACTTTATTAAAAAAAAAAATTAATTATATTCGAATCATTGTTGTCTTAAATATGCAGAAAAATAAGAATATATCGTACGTGACATAAAACAGAAGTGATTTTGAGGTATATATGGAAAATAAAAAAGTCTGCAAAAAAAAATTTTTTTTTTTTAATTTATTACACTAAACAAAATATTTTTCATTAAAAATCCATCATACTTAATTGAAAACAATCTTTAAACGATTCTATAATATATTCAATTTAATATCGTACGTGACAGATTTTTCTCTAATAGTATTCTTAGGTAATAAAATTATATATTTTGTTAAGAAAAAAAGTTAAATTCTAAATAAGGTGCTCTTGCGACTGTTCAAATACGAATGACGGAGACAAATAATATTTTTTTTGGCACTACGTACGTGACACTAAAATAACATCCAAGGGAACTCAAAGAAAATACCGCTAATTGGACTCTATATTTTCTTTTTTCTTATGGGTCTTGTTTTTGTTACGTAATTTTTAAGGAATATTTACAATTACAATTTATTTTTACAATTCAGTCGCTAAAAAAAATAGTTGATTGCAATTCTTTAAAATAAGTCAAAGAGATAATCAGACTAAACTTTTATTATTGCTCTTAAAACAATTTAATAAGCTCTTAATACCTGCGCATAGTAAAATTTGAGTTTTGTTTTTAACAATAAACTTATGCTAAAAAACTTTCAAGAGTTTTTATTTTTACAATCGTGGTTGACATATTCATGGAAATGCCCGTATGTATGGATGTTTATAAATAAATAACTATTGTTCTATGTTTCGACCAAAATGTTATTACAGTGTCAAAATCGGACAATATGATTTCAATAGGAAATCCGAATAGCCACAGATATACATATACAATTTTACTGGAAGTAACTTTAATAAATAATATAATTGATGAAATAAGCAATTTCATTAATATAATATAAAAAAAAATAGAATTATTGACGTGTTTAAATTAATTATAAGATTTATGAAATTTACACAAATTTTAATTCATTTCTTTGTTGATATTTTTCGCAGTATTTTATTATTTATTTAGTAAATCGTATATCACATACAACAAGAAATTAATCGTTTTAATTACAGTATGTGATCTTATAGTGCTATTAAATACATTCTTGTTACAGCTATATTATAAATCACAAAATTATACAAAAAAAAAAAAAAAAAAACAAGTAACCGAATCTTATATACCCTTCACAACGTGTAGTCAGGCAATAACAATTGTTTGTATCACCATTCATCTCATATAAAATACGTACATATGTACATGTAAAAAACATTAAAAAAAAAAAATTTAAAAAAAATATATTAAAAATAAAAAAAAAATTACAAAAAAAATTAAAAAAATATAAAAAACAAACTAAAAAAACTTTTTAAAAAAAATAAAAAAGAAATAATAAAATATAAATAATATATTAAATAAAATAAAATAAAATTTTCTTGGCTTAGCTGGGATTCGATTCTACGTTTACTCTAACCAGTATATAAGTATGTATGTCGTTGTTGTAATTGTGAAAAAAATGAGGTGGTCGTGGTTTTTTGCTCATATCTCAGAAAGTTATGGGGCGATTGTGCGATTGTCAATAAAGATTAATTCCTGGATATTTCCAAGAGATTAATACCATATAGAGATCTGAGGAGCATATAGTTGCTTCTATAAATTGATTTCAACCAACACACGGACAGACGGACAGACGGTTAGGGCTTAATCGACTCCTATATTCATAAGCTTTCAGAAAATTTTCACTTAATGGGGTCGGAAATGAAAATTGTAGAAATTACAAACGGAATGACAAAGCTATATATACCCTTTTGCACCACAGGTGAAGGGTATAAAAAAATAATAAAAAAATTTTAAATTTTAAAAATTCAAGAATAATTTATTTTTTAATTGTTTAACGTTGCCTATAGTTTGCATTGTGTGTGGTAGTGTATTTTTTCAATTAAAGCTAATCATTTTCATATAATAAATAGTAGTTTTAGTTGCTTTTTGTTGAATATGTGTAACACTGATTTCAAGCCAAATACATATGTACAACACTTTTTATTTGATAGTTATACTTGTCAAAAAGAATAACTGTTACAAATCTTCTAAACTTTCATTCCTATAATATTCATTGTGAAGTGAAGGTCTAACCTTTAAGTTTTTAACAAATAATAAAACACATCTTTCTTGAATTACCACTCAAAGGAGTTTTATTGTTGAACTACCGTTATTAGTTTTAACCAAAAAACTAACACTTTTTTTTAACTTTTTAAAATTTTAAATGTTTTCTTTAGACCGTGTAATAATACAATCAATAAAACCATATAGACAATACTTAGTGAGTTTTAATTTTTATAACTATAAGAGGGTTTTTCTTGTGACCTACGCCACAACGTTCAATTCAAATACATTTTCTCAAGCCATCAACTTAAAAGCATTATCTTGTATGTTTAACTGTAATGTTAATGAAAGCCGTTAATAAATTATATATTTGAAAAGATTTACTAATTAACTCTGAAGAATTACATAAATAACTCTAATAAGACAAGTGACAAGTGAAACAAATAATTAGTATTTTTCGGACAAAAGAATAATAAAATAATTTAGATTTTCTTCTAATGATTTTATTGTGGCCTACATTACTACGATACTTTTACTTAAAACTGAGTTACCAGGTGATTTTGATAAAAAATCGGCATTATCGGGACTTTAATTTTCAGAAGACGTTAAAAAAAATATATTATCAAACCAGCACAACTTAGAATTAACTTAAGTAACGAACATATCAAATAACATAAAATTAAATAAAACTACATGTTTAACAAATAAATTGTAGTTAATTTAAACGAAATATATAAATATACTTGTAGTTTAGGGTACAAAAATACTTTTATGATTCTTTGTGCAATTAAAAATATATTTTTGTGGCAAAACGAAATAACTACTTAAGTAGACATAAGCTGAAATTTAAATAATAACATCATTGCTATCCGGCCATTCCAGACTTTACAGAAAGTTATAGAGTAAAATCTTATTGCCTAACTTTTTATTCAAGGAACAATGTTTTTTGGAATAACAGCTAATTTTAATTTAAATTTTAACTAAAAAAGCGTGAACCAATATGCTCTTAATTTTTAAAGCGCGGATTTCCTGTAATAGTTTTTGTTGCAATATAAATCATTTTTTTTTAAATTAACTCAAATATATAAAAGTGCTTTCCTGAAAACTATAAAAACCAAGATATGGGGCAACCACGTTTGTCTTAAAATAAATTTTTTCAGTAGACCCAAAAAACCATTTTATATACAACTACGGGTTGAACTTTTTAAAGTTTTTTTTACCATTCATATAAATTAAGATTTTACAATTTTTTTTTTTTAATTTCGGACAAATATCATTTGAAAATCATATCATAGCAAAGACCAAAATAAACAAAGTGGTACGAAGACTAAAAGTGTGTGCAGATAAAGTAGCATATGTCAACTTAGGTTGTACACAACTAATTATTCTACTTTGAGTAAACTGAAAAATAATCAGCAAAAAATTTTTTAAATGTGTTTACAAATGAAAACGTATGTGGTTGTGTGTAAAAAAAAATGAAATAATTTGCTGCATTAGTGCTGTACGTGTTTTGAATATATATTGAAGCTACGCTGTTATTTCATTAAAAAATTGGAATGGGTCTAGCTTATTTCGAAAATTTGTAAAACCAAGTAAAGGTCATTTAAAATCAATCAATATGGCATTAATAAGTCAAAATCGTTAAAAATGAACATTCGCGTTTGCCCATGAAAACCACAGATGTCAGAGTTTGATATTTGAAACAGTTTGAGTTACTAAATGTAAAATAGTCTTTGGAATAAAAATATTTTGTAAGTATTAATCTTCCATAGAACATCGAAATAATGTTTTTTTTAGGTTGATTTGATTAAAATTTTTTTACACGCATGCATATGAAACAATATGGAATGACTACAACATGCTCTACAAACTTTTACAGCATTAAAGATGCACCCCCGATTCCTCAAGTTCTAAATCTAAAATTTCTTTGCAAAAAAGTTTGCGAAATTTCTTCACTTTCTTTAAAAAATTAAAAAAAAAAAAAATAATTTACCAATTTTATCTTTCTTAATCCAGAGTCTAATATTTGTTTTCTTCACAAAGAATGCTGGGGCATTCTTTGAGATTCTAGATAAAAGAATCATTCGTTTTTATAATTTTGTTAGGGCAAATTGTATTTAAAGGTTTTTTGTTTAAAATCAAAACTTTTTATGAGTTCACCTGCATATGCAATATAGAAATTTAAACAACTACTAGTCTGTGCCCGCGACTTCATCTGCGTAGTTATCGGGACAAAAGGTAGACCTTTTAAGTAATTATACAGGTTGTTATATACATTTCTGTGTGGCAAATTTCATTTAAATCCATTTAGTAATTTTTGAGTATGATTGAGTAAAAATATTTAAACATTTCAACGTACAAGCATTCATATTTTTTATATTAGTGAAATAGAACTTAATTTAAAAAAGAAATACTTCTACAGACGACGTTGGATGATTAAGATTTTTTTTTTGCCAGTAAGTGTAAATTTTGGGCACTCGCAACCTTTAAGCAACCAAGTAAATCAAAATATTGTTTGCATAATTCCGACAATTCGCCTATTGTAATAAAAGGTAGCCTAGTGATATTGTGTTAATCTAGGTTGTTGTCTATCTGTGTGCCAAATTTTATTAAGTTCCGTTCAGCCGTTTTTGCGTGATTGAGTAACAGACATCCAAACATCTAAACATACATAAATTTTCGTTTTTGTTAAGCTTTGATTTTGATTTAACTCTTTCGCTGACAATACTTAATATACTTAATCAAATTTGAAAAAATTGGTTTGGTGTTATCTATATATATATATAAATCAATGCCACTTTTCGTTGTCATTTTATAACTCAAGAACGGGCTTACCTATCCATACCAAATGTTTAGGCTTTGTTCGGAATGATTAGTAGATGGTTTATATGAATTTTGCATAAAATCCGTCTAGCGGTTTACGGGTAAAAAAAGGTAAAATCGGTAACTCAGTATCTCCGGGCTTAATAAAGATATCACAAAAATTCAAAAAGGACCAAAGAGCATGCTAAAAAAAAAATTGAATAGGTTTCTGGTACTTTTTGGAAATTTTGAGTTTTAAGGGGATTAAATGGATAAAACCAGAATTTTGGTCCTTTTTTGAATAGCACCGTTTTTTAAGTGTTTATCAAAAAACACAAAAATCGCCAAATCATCACCTTGATAGTTTTAAGGCAAAAAATCGGCAAAATGCCGATATGTCGGCAAATATGACAGGGCTGTTTGAAAAATAACGTAGAGCCATAAAAGATAATTGATTATCTATATTTTCTGTTTTCTTTTTCTATTTAATATTTTTCCATATTTCCCCAAGTTTTATATATTTCAGCATTAAAAGGCATTTAGTTTATATTGTAGTAAACTAAATTTATCTAGTACATAAATCTAACTTCATTTCATTTTACCTCCTAAACACTTGGTTTAATTTATTACTTGAGGTTTAAGTACACACATTCATAAAAAACTTAATACATTATATTAAACACCTTAACCTTTTGCTCCTTCTTTAGTTTTTTTTTTTTTTCTTTAGCAGTACACACATATAAAATCCATTTTTATGAGTGGTTTTTCTACAAGTTCGTATTCTTTCTCTTTCCAAGTGCTTTATTAATAACAATAGACATTGAAATTGTTAGTTAAATTGTTTGTAAAATGTTTTAAACTGTTTGCACTTGTTGTTTTATATTCACTTCATTTACCCTTCTATCATCAAGTTGTATGTTTTATTAGAGTATTTGTACTTAATTGGAATAATGTTCTTTATTATAGAGCAATTTAATTATGTCTCTATAACTATTTATGTTTGTAAATACATATCGTTTATTCCAAAATTGTTTAAACATTCACACAAATTTGCGGTATCAGAACTTAATATTTCGTTCAGTTAAAGATAAAGCAGAAATATATTTTCAGTTATGAAAAAAGTGTTAAATTGCTTTAACAATGCTTTGTACCTTTAATGGCAACTAAATACGCATTTTAATCATGCTATGCATGTATCTTGTTGCTTTTGATGGGTTAAAGGTGTCAGTCAGTAGTTTTATAGTTCACTGCCTGTCAGTATTTACAGAATATACGAATTAATTAAGTGTTAAATGGTTTGTAGCAGTTCATATTTTAATTATTCATCAACAACTTTAACTATAAAGAATTTTTGGGGTAAACATTAGGGTGGAGCATCAGAATATCGCTAGAACCTTGCATTCGTTTTATCTCGCTTACATGAGAAAAATAATAATAAAAAAATATTTGACTGAAAGTATTAAAATCCAAGATGGTCGCCACTACAATCACAACAATATTGATATCAAATAATATTGCTCGACCGGTTAAATGTACGAAAGTATGAAAAAGTTTACATCCAAAATGGCGTCCTAAATAAATTGGCGTATGTATGAGTCAGATAGAGTAATTAAGGTTTTGTGCCCTTCAGCTGTTACAATATTGGTATCAGATAGAAGGGCTTGACCAGTGAAATATAGTAAACTATATATAAGTTGAAATCCAAGATGGCGTCCTAAATAAAATGGCAAATACATGCACAGAAAGAAAAATGATGTTCTAAATCTAAGAATTAAATTCTTGATTTAAGCCGGAATCGTGCTTAAAAATTCAAGTACGATTTATTTCATTGACCATTGATAACGTTTGGAATGGTCAAGAGGCTTTAGTTCTTGAGTCAATTGCACCTTGTAAGCGTGTAAATGCAAGTCTTTATGCATAATGTTCATCAACGACAACGAGTTGAGGTGGACGGCACTTCAGTCACACTATCGCGAACAGCAACAATATTTTCCGCATTCACTGGTATTTTCATATCTTCTACAGACCCGGTTTGCTCAAATTTTTGCATGATTTTTCCGATTGTACGCACATTTGAACATTTGAAAAAATCACGAAGAGCACGATATGCATTTTTATTTAAAGGCCCATTTTCATGGTTTAAATTGAGTGAGTCTGAATTTGAGAAATGTCAAATGAAATACAGATAAAAAACTTGACGTTTAGGTGTGGTTCACATTCAATATTGGCCCTTAAAATTTAGCCACCCTTTATTCAAACTAATTAAAAACAGTGTAAATGGTTAGACAACTGAATTTTTATTTGCTGATATTTCAAGGAGGAGAAACGTAAGCCAGTGGCTGGTTTCAAAAATCCATTCCATTCGACTAGTATCGGATAACTATTTTCTTTTAAGACAATTATCGCATTTAACTGGTAGTTAAGTTAAATATAATCAAAATAAGAAAAATTAAAAAAAAATTGCATTGAAAGTGAGAGATCAATTTATTTATTACTTTGTAGATTTAAGATTTTTTTGAAATTTTCTTTGCTTGACTTAAACACAATATAAAATTATATCTGATGCAAAAGAAATTGTATTCAACAACATACATGTAAATAAACAAAAACTGTTCTTCAATTGGCAATACAAAATACAGAGGGGCGTTCTAAATTTGCCAATTATTTCATGCGTACTATTTTGATATATGATAGCACTTTGCATGAATAATAGGCATCGTATGTTAAATAAATTGACTGTAGCTGCGTATAAGATGTCTTCAAATACAACTTCTTTAAGATTGTTTAGCAGTTTTTGAAATTTCATTTTAATGATTTGCGGATTCATGTCCTAAAGCTCAATTTATTTTATAAAAACGTGTCTTGGTTCTAACCTTTCACAAAGGTTAGCTTCAATGTAATAAAGCATTACCACCCAATGAACGTTTCGATTTAGATTTAATGTCATCATTAGGGAATATTTATGAAAATTTACAAAAGGCACTGATAGCCTGGGTGGGACGTAAACAATATTTCTAATGGATGGAGTTAAAGGCAGTGCTTTATAAGGAATAATTAGGTCATTACTGCTTTGTTTTGTGGTTAAAAGGCGTAAGTATATAATTTCTTTATTTTAAAGTAATTCAAAATTTATTATTATTATTGATTATATTATTAATAAAAATTTTGATTACTTTATCCTTGAGAATAATAACAACTTTACTTAGGTTAATATAATTAGTTGTTAAATATAACTTAATAGTTGGCAAAATAGTACTTTAAAGAAATATAAATATTATTTTTAACACCTTAATTAGTTGATTTTTTTAAGATATGTTTTAGTAAAAATTGTTTTTGTTTTTTTCAAAAATAAGATTATATGGACTCTCCCTTTACAAAATTTTTATTTGCTTGAAGTTTTAATGCTAGTATAAGGTACGAAGTTTTCAATTCACTATATTTCACGGAAATATGGTTGCGTAAAATAATATAGAAATATTCAAAAACTGTACGGATATGCAAAAAATGACAGAACGTTAATAATTCCATGACAAAGCAATTGTCAGATCAATGGTACAAAAAAGAAAACAAATACAGATTAACTCGTCCCTAAATTAAGAACAAAAATAAGAAAACAACCGGCAATTTGTTTTTGTATAAAACGCCAAACTGTGACCACATATTTAAATTTTTCCTCAACGTATGTCAGAGATGGAAATTTAATGTTTTTTGCGTTTAAATTTTTTTATGAGTATTTAATTAAATTGTAAAAAAAAAATTTTTTCTACTAAAATTTCTAAAAATTTATATATATTTATGTGCCAATTCTGGTTACTGCGTTACTTTTAAATATCATATAGTATTAATTCAAGTATAATTGAATTAACATTTCCATCTCTCTATTGTTTATATTTTTTCTTCGGTCGAATCATTCTATCGTAATCTTGTTGCAAACATGACTATACTGTCTATGATTTTTTTCATACCCTACACGAAAACACTCTTTGCAAAAACATGTTTTTAAATATTTTGTTTTGTTACACACATATGTTTTGCGCTTGTGTTAGTAGCAACTTTAAAATCCATATATATAAAAGTGAAACTCTGTCTGTATGTGTGAGTGTGTTAGCTATAGACTCCGAAACCCTAAAGCCGATCGGACTCAAACTGTGGCAAGTTGTTCTACACATTCCAGGGAGTGTTTGTGGGTGGTAAAAAGTGGGCGGGGCTATGCCCATAAAAAAGGTATAATTTTGAGGTACTTGCACAGGATCAATTTTTCTGAAACTTTGCACACATATTGAGCTGTCATGACTATACAGTTTCGTGATTAGAAAAGTGGGCAGTGCCACGCCCACAAAAAATTATAATTTTTTGCTTATTGCACTTAAGCGATGTTTCTGAAACTTTTCACACATTTTGAGCAGTCATGACTATAAAATTTCGTATTAGAAAAGTTGTCAGTGCCAAAGTAAGTTATATTTTTAGCTATTTTCACGCATTCCAATGGTTCCCACCGATTTGCCTTTCAACTTTTAGCGACTACAGTTTCCAGTTCGTCTTGCCTTCGCTATTACCATCATCTGCGTGTTGCAGGATTGAATTTGGAAAATCCATGCTTTTTATGTGGCCAGCTATAGGTCGCATACTCCAGAGTTGGAACACCAAAAAAATTTGTTAATTTTTACAGCAAATGGAAAAACCAAAAATATTGTATACCCACTTGCATTACAATACAAATCAATTAAATATTATTTTTAATATATTCAATTAAAACTCAGAAAGCATTTTTATTCATTAAGAGGCGTAGTAACGCTCGCCGGGCTTGGCTAGTACTAAAGAAGATTGAGATTGTGTACATCTGCAGCAGAAGTTCTTTTAAATTGTATATTTTTATACCCTTCACACAGTGAAAAAGGGTATATATAGGTTTGTCATTCCGTGTGAAATTTCTACAATTTTCATTTCCGACCCCATAAAGTATATATTTTCTGAAAGCTTATGAATAGGGGAGTCGATTAAGCCCTGTCAGTCTGTCCGTCTGACCGTCTGTCCGTGTGTATGTTGAAATCAACTTTTTGAAGCCCCCCGACATAGGTTGGACCCGGGTAAGGTATTAAAATATCAGAAATATTCGGGAGTAGATCGGTATTGAAAATCAGAAACATCGGTACATAAACAACTAAGATATGAGCAAAAACCCACGACCACCTCGATTTTTTTTTCACAAAAACAACATTACAACAACAACATACATACATACAAACGTGTATACTGGTTAGAGAAAACGTGGCATCGAATCCCAACTGAGCCAAAAAAAATTTTTTTTTAATTTTTTTAAATATTTTTTTTTTTTATTTTTTTTTTATTTTTTATTTAATATATTATTTATATTTTTATTATTTTTTTTTTAAGTTTTTTTATTTTTTTTTTTATTTTTTGTTTGTTTTATATATGTATATTATATATATAATAATTTTTTTTTTTAATTTTTTTTTAAATTTTTTTTTTTAAATTTTTTTTTTTCGTTTTTTTAACATACATACGTGTACGTATTTCATATGGGATGAATGGTGATACAAGCAACTGTTATTGCATGACTACACGTTGTGAAGGGTATATAAGATTCGGCATGGCCGAATATAGCACTCTTACTTGTTTTTAATTAAAATCGGTTGTTTAGAGTGAGCGTTAACAGCGTAACAAAAAATTGTTTTGACTATTAATAAGTAATAAATTCTTCCTTAGGATTTGCTTTTGTACATACACTCTCACATGAAATTGTATACTTCAATTCTTTTTTTTTACAAGTTGAACACAATTAACTGATTCAAAGTTGTCCTAAGTTTTGTATTGTCATATTGTTTTTTATTTTATTAATTTCAATGTAACAGCTATTTCATCCCTCTGTATCTTGGTATTTTTTAATATTATTTGTTTTTTTATTTTTGTTTTGACTATAAGCACGAATTTAACAAAAAACAAAAATTTCCTGCTGTTTTTGTATTGTTTGTATTGCCCTGCATTTATCTTTATTAATGTACATACTTTGTAAAATTATACATGCTAATTAAAGGAATCTTGCTGTTTTTTTTAACAATAAAAGGTTTTGTTTCTTTTTACTGTTAAGAAAAGAATGAAACTAACGTTCAGCAGTTTATACAGGGTCAACCAAATTTTAATATTGTGTTTTTAATTTAAATAACTGTTTCTTTTATAAATTTTTATTTATTGATTTCAGGTTATATACAAATACAACCTGGAGAATAAATAATGGAGAGATTCACAACTATACAAAGAACCAGAATAATAGAATTTTATTTTTTAAATCAGCGATTAACTATTTTAACACAAAGAGCAAATCGTCGAAATTTTAACGACAAAATGTTGTCCTATGAATCAATGATTCATTGCTTAGTTCATTGTCACCTCCAACATGACACTATAAGAGATTTGCCTCGAACCAGTAACCCACGATTAATTCATACTCTGGAAAAGAGAGCAAAGTGTTAACGAAACACCTCAAACATCTACCAGAAGCCGTTCCGTTCGTAAGTCACTACGGCGCATTTGAAAAAAAGTTTTATTGTTATTTCCATATAAAGTGCAATTGGTGTAAGACGGAATTATCTAAATTTTGCAGTTAAATTAAAAAATTAAATTAACTTTCATTTGAATGATTTTTTTGGTAAGCCAAGCTGTAGGTTCTGGGGTTCTAAAATCCTAACACACATTAATTAACAGCAATTGCACAGTGTGGCATTACATCTGTAAGTGATGAAACCGTAAATAGAGAGCGGTATTGGTATATAATAGATGATTTTTACGTTCTGTCTGAGATGAGGTTTCAGCAGGATAGAGCCACTGGCCACTCGTTCCGAAACACAAATACACTTTTAAGTAAAATTTTTGGAGAGAGAATAACTTCCAGAAATTCAGAAATTACCTGGCCATCACGTTCGGCAGATTTGTCAGCTCCCGAATATTTTATATGAGATTTTTTTCAAGAGTGAGTATATGTGAACAAGTCCGGCGCAATCCTTGAACTCAAGGTCAACTTATTGCAAAAATATAATCGCTGCAACCAAAAATTTTTGAACATATTATCAAAACACTATTTACTGAGGCCATGATTGCGAGGCTGGAAATGTGGGTCATTTAAGTGGCATTATTTTCCATACTTAATGTAAAAAATATCCATTTGAATATTTTATAGTAAACTAGCTATGGGGTGCTTCGCCACCCCAAAATTTAGTATTTAATTCATATGGCAGGTGCCACGCCCACTATTGTTAATGCACATATTTCTTGCCTAAATATTTATTTGGATGTCAAAGTTGCTCTTGCAAAATTTTACTACTCTAATCGATATCGTTTTCCAAATATACGAATTTTAGTATTTAATTCATGTGGCCACGCCTACTATTGCAAGTCCGCCCATTTTTTACCCAAATGTTCGTGTGGATGTCAAAGTTTACCATACTTAATTTGAAGACTCTAGCTGCATTAACTTTCGTGATATATAATATTTAATACTTATTTTTAATAGGGCGTGGCACCCCGTCCACTTACAATTTCAAACCAAAGTATAGCCTATAGTTCCTTCCAGTCGTACAGAAAGATTCTGTGAAAATTTCAAGGAAATCCGTTCAGCCGTTTAAACGTCTATAAAGCACAAACAAAAATACAAACATACAAACACACATTGATTTTTTTATCCATATATAGATAAATATAATTTTTTTTATACCCGCCACCAAAAAAATGGTGGGGGTATATTCATTTTGTCATTCCGTTTGTAACACATCGAAATATCTATTTTGGACCCCATAAAGTATATATATTCTGAATCGGGGTTTGATTTTATGACGATCTAGCTATGTCCGTCCGTCTGTCCGTCTGTTGAAAGCACGATAGAGGTCGCACCGAAAAAGCTAGGAGGCTCAAATTTTGCCAGAATCTTTCTTATAGACAAGGGTTGTTTGGTATTGAAAATGGGCTAAATCGGAATATTAGGAAGAGAGTTATAGCTCGAAAAGCAAGAGTAGGTCGAAAAAACCGTGTCCTTCAAACATCGAATAATATGGAATTGTGTCCAAACGCATTAACGTAGGCTCATGAAACTTCGAATGTATATTTCCTGGGTAAAAACAAAATTTTCCCAAGAAAATTATCGAAATCTATGTATTAGGAGAGGAGTTATCGATCAAAATGTACGAAAATTTATACCGCACAGTGTATTTTTCGGTATATTTAAAAACAAAAACGTCATAAAAGCAACAAAATTGGATGTACGACTCTGAAATTTTGCACACTGTGTTTTTTGGTGACACGCTTTTTTGTAACGGAAAATCAATATGCCACGCCCACTTTTACGCCCACCTCCCATATAACGTTTTACCTAAAATTCATATAATTTCTCTATTAATAAAGATTTTGGAATAATAAAGGGCTATATTGAAACACCTAAGTTGTACTCATTCACAAAAATAACTTTGACACGCCTACTATAACGCCCACTTTTCACGTTATCTACCGTTAATTAAATTTAAAAGCTCATAAAATCGCCAAAATTAGGGGTATGATGATCAAATTTGCTACGTATATCCCCCTAGACAATGTCATTGCTGTGCCAGAAAATTAAAATGCCACGCCCACTTTTACGCCTACCTCCCATTTAACGTCTTACCTAAAATTCATATAATTTCTCTATTAATAAAGATTTTGGAATAATAAAGGACTATATTGAAACACCTAAGTTGTACTCATTAGCAAAAACAACTTTGACACGCCTACTATAACGCCCACTTTCACTTTTGAATTGTGTCCAGACGCATAAACGTAGTCATGAAACTTCGAATATATATTTATCGAGTCAAAAGAATATTTTTCCCTGAAAATCGCTTAAATCTATGAATTAGGAAAAGAGTTATAGATAAAAATGTACGAAAATTTATACCGCACAGTGTATATTTCAAATTTAAAACGTAATAAAACTGACAAAACTATATGTACGATTCTGAAATTTTGCAAACATGACTTTTTGTTCAAAGTCTTCGTTATAACGGAAAATAGATGTGCCACGCACATTTTTTTCCTTAAATTTTTATAAAAATATATTAGTCATTTATATTAGCATTTATTCATCTTACACTGCACCATTTATTGTACTGTAGCTAAATATATGATAAAGATGATAAGATAGATGACTTTACTAGCAACTACTAGATGGCATGCTAACAACTTATGCTTATGTTCGCCTGAAGTTATGCTCTATTAAAAATGGGAATTTAGGAAAATTTTGACCTAAGTAAAAATAAATTATCTCTAAACATTATAAACAATTTATTTTCATGTACTAATGGCTAACAAATTTTAAAATTATACAAAACTTATTTCGTTTGAAAATCTTTTAAAAGCAAAATGTTATAGAAGTTTAAAAATCAAAATCTTACTAATAAATTTCCCGTTTTAGAAAAATGCAGAGAATGTATATTTTAAATCACCCTGTGGCCCTTAAAATTTAACCTTAAATTCACTTTCTTCCTCTTAAATTCATGTAACTTCTCTATCAATAAAGATTTTGGAATACTAAAGGACTATATTGAAATATCTAAGTTATGTTTATTAGCAGAAACTTTATTGACACGCGTATTTTAACGGCCACTTTCATTGAAAGACTAAATTTACGAAAACATTTTACTAGCATACCGAAGTTATAATGGGTGGTTTAATTTTAAAGGACTATGTTGATTTTGAATAAAATTATTATGAAATTATTATCATTTATTTTTATAATGATAATATTTGTATGATTCAATTATGTATGGAACAAAATATCGGCCAAATGGCCCCCCAACCTAGGCGGCACACCACGACCCGATAGTCCAAATTTTCAATGACACTGTTGATGCTCGATTGTTGGGCACGATGATGAGTCGAGGTTGCTTGCTCTTTTGCGACGTTATCGTGAAAAACAGCAATGTTTCCCATTCAACGAACTAAGATGGCATTCACAGATGTTTTCACATTTCATACAGACCTGCTTTGCAGACATTTGGGCTCTTAAAATTTAACCACCCTCTACAAAGAAAGTGATACATATTTTATTATAAAGCGATTATTCTATAGCGATTAACAAAATAATAAATATTGTGCTTTAAATATACACAAAATTGGTGGTGGGTATAAAAGATTCGGCACAGCCGAATATAGTGCTCTTACTTGTTTGATATTTAAAAGGTATGTATAATCGTACATATTTTAATAGCTTTTAAAAACAATTTTTTAGATTTAAATAAAAGTCGTGTTTAAGGTAAGACATTTAACAAATAAAATATATAAAAATAAACAACAAAATTTATAACCAAATAAAAAATAATTTTCAAATTAAAATTAAAAATTGTCAATTAAAATTCTGTTCTTTTTTGTTTAATATTTTTTTTTTATTCCAAATTAACATCACTGATGATGCCATTGTTAGGTAATCTTCGTTAATCTGACAATATGCAATGATAAAACTACGTGTCTCAATGATCTGACAATAACAAGGAAGGATTACCAGATGTCTAGCAATACTGTTGACAGATGGCTGCATGACATTGGTCTAACAAAGACTTTTCCGCAACATTGCCAAGAAAAAAATTTCAGTTTAAACGTTTGTGAGATATTTGTGGCATATTTTTATAAAATTATTGTATGAACTGGCGACCTTATAGGATGTAACTGTCCAAAGTAAAAAGGTCTGTACAGACGCTTGTTAGGTTTGACATAATTGCTATATCTAAACATATGCTAAACCGCCTGACCCAAGCCGTTCCTGTAATCCACAAAACGTTTTGGACTAGAGCAAGTTCACTAAAAGGTGATGATAAATCTACAAAACATGCAGCAATATAAAAAATTAAGTGAAGAAAATTAATAAAAATGTTCTAAAATACTTCACAGTATATCATTGGACACTTTTTAAAGTGAAGGGTGCCGTAAAAAAAAAACGCCGAATATGTAATTAGCAACACAGAGCTTACAATTTAGCAATATTTAAATTTTTTTTACTTGTTGTAAACAATTCAAATTAAAAATTGTAATGTTCTAACACCCAATTAGCAAATTCCTAAAAGCAATACTTTATTCCACAATACTAACAAAAACATATTATACAACTGACATCATTGACTTTTAGGAAAATGATGGAATTGTCAAAAGTTGCACAAAACTTGTACATCTGCTAATTTAAAATGATCTGACAACATGAGACAATAGTGTGATAATAACAACGTTGTATACTCATACGATTGCCAGAAATCTGACAATATTGTTGCCAGGTGGGCGTTCGTCAATGGTCTAACAATGATTTTTCCGCCAACATTGTTGGGCAATAATTTCTAGATTATAAGGTTGTTAGCTATTTGTAACCAATATTTTAGACAATATTGTACGGTCTGACAACCGAGTGTACGAAGCATTATAATACTTTTAAGGAACTTAACATTTATGACTTTTCAAAGCGTTTTTTGAATAGAATAAATGGTATTCTATTAGGAGTACAATTTTTCCCTAGTAAGCTTCAAGGTTCAAACTTTCCTTTTTTGCATTCTTTATAAAAAGTTCTTAAAGCAATAAATTGCAGCTTCAGTTTTGGTAGAGTTTTATTCAATTACTTTTCGTTTGATATTAATAAGTCTGGCAAAGATTTAAAAAAATATAAACAAACCAAAATTGCGCGACTTTTATAGGTTTATTTCCTTTTTTTTTAAATTTCATTTATTTCCTTTAAATAAATTGCGACTCTTTTTTTGCAATTAGTAACCAAATATAAATTGTATTTAAACACAATCACATATCATTTCATTTATTGTTCACTGTTATACAATTTAACTTTGTGTTAATGTGATCAAATAACAACTAAACTTAAACACACTTAACTGCATACTTATTTGATTTCAAAGTTTTCTAATTTTAGACAATGATAAAAAACCAAGTTTATGAGCAAATGAAAAGTAGAAAATTACCGAAAAATATCATAAATATTATTCGCAAGATTACTTCTCGTAATGACAATATAAGTTTAAGTTTTTAATATTTAAAGTGTGTCGGTTATTTACTTTTTAATTTAACGGTTATATGATTTTACACAATGTTCTAAATATGAAATTAGATTTTGCTACGATGTTGCTATGTTTGTCAGTGTTTGTATGTATGTATGTGCTTTCAAATTTTAGCATTACAAGACTCTATGTGTTGTATCCTTAAAAAATTGTCAAGATTATTTTTGTAAAAAACAAAATATATTAAAAGTCATTAAGCCAATTACAATTTTGCGCCTCTTGTTTTGTATTTATACCAATTAAATTTACAGAGGGCTTTCATTTATATATTTTTTGGCTATTTTAATTTAGATTTCAATTAATTTGAATTTGTTTAGTTAAGAAATAGTTGAAATTTATTCATTGATTTCATTTCCTCGTAATATCTTTATTGTTCTATTCTTTTCTATTCAAAACTAGATGTAGCAAACTAGATGTTTATTAATTTATTTTGCCACAGAAATGATTTTATTGTTTCAGTACCATTTAATCCCCTTTTTCTTATAATGACACCAGCAAAACATCCGCAATTTCGCTAACACGGTTTTTACTATTTATTTAATACTCCAGTTAAATTCATTAACAAATTTTTTTGTTAAATTTATAAAAACTTGTTTCTATGTTTCATTTTATTTATTTTATAATTAAAAGTACTGTGAGGACATAGTGTAGAACTATTTAATCCTTTTTATAATTTTACATAATATATACAAATTTTTCCAATTTTAGAGTTCGTGGCCTTAAAAAATGTTGAAATAATAATAAAAATAACTTTTTGTTATTTTTATAATATTTGAACAATAGTCCAATTAATAGTCATTAATTTTAAGAGTACTTATTCACGAACGTCGTACAAGGAGATTCATAAAAATTCGAAAAATTTCCTTGTGTGTGGCCCATTAAATTTTCATTTTGATCTTGTATCAATAGTCTCGAATTTCTAAATTCTAGCTTGACAAACGTAGAAAATACAAAAACTATAAAAAAAACGAAAAAAGTCCCTTTTTGGTGGCTCGTAAAATTTTTAGTGTCACCTTAGATCTACAGTCATTAATTCTAAAACTCTAGCTTTATAAAGGAAAAGATAAAGAAAATACAAAAAGTATCATAAAATTGCGAAAAAGTTCCTTTTTGGTGGTTTGTAAAATTTTCAGTCTCACATTGAATCAATAATCTATAGTTTTTAAATTCTATTAATATAAACGTATAAATAAGTACCAGAAAATGGTTAAAAAGTACCTTTTTTGTGGCTCATAGCATTGACAATCTCACATTGTGATATTAGTCTATAATTTTAAAATTCTTACTATACAAACCTAAATAAAAAACAAAAAGTACCATAAAAATGTGAAAAAGTACTTTTTTGTATCGCCTATAACATATCAGTCTCACCTTTGATTAATAGTCTCTTAATTAAAATATTCTGCTTCACAAACGTAAAAAGTACCATAAAAATGTAATATAAAAATGTTTCCCATACCAATGTACAAATTTAACGTTAAACTAATTTTAATATCCATTTAACAATAAAATATTAAAATTCATATGATTTATACTGAATAGACCAAACTTTTTTGCATAGAATCAAAAATGTTTTAATAAAAAACAAACTATTTTCTCGAATTTTTCCCTTTCTGCCCCGTTAAGAACGTGTTTTAAGTTTTACTAAATCACATAATATTTTATGTCTGATGAAACCCCAAACAAATATTATCTGAATTGACTGTTAATTCAGATTTTTCCCCCTTTTAGGTGAGTTTTTTGTCCACCTGGAAGTTTTTAAAATTTTCATTTCATTTTTCATTATTATATTAGGCGAAGGTAAATAGTAATCAATTCATATCTTATTGTAAAATATTGGGTGATTTTTTAAGAGCTATAGGAAAGTTAAAAAAAAACACACAAAATACGTTCCATTTAAATTAATGTTTGAAGATTATTTCATGCAAATGTTGACCGTGACTGTGCCTCAAATGGTCCATCCGCTTAGTCCAATTTTGAAATACTCTTTCCAACATTTCGGCCGGTATCTCATGAATTAATGCTTCAATGTGCGGGCATGTGTGTATAGACATTAGCTTTAACATAGCCCCACAAAAAATAGTCTAAAGGCGTTAAATCGCACGATCTAGGCAGCCAATTGACAGGTCTCGAAAGTAAAATAAAATGTTTACCGAACTCGCCTCTCAATAAGTCCATTTTTAAGCGTGCTGTGTGGCATGTGGCACCGTCTTGTTGAAACCACATGTCATGCAAGTCCAGCTCTTGCATTTTGGGCAAAAAAAAAGGTGGATATCATCTCACGGTAGCGCTCACCATTCACAGTTACGTTACGATTCGCATCATCTTTGAAGAAGTACAGTCCAATGATGCCACCAGCCCATAAACCGCACCAAACTATGACTTTTTCTGGATGCATTGGTAGCTCTTGCAATGCTTCTGGCTGATATTGACTCCAAAATCGACAATTCTGCTTACTAACGCAGCAATTGGGCCTCTGTTAGTCAACAACGTGGAAAGTTTTGCGGAAGGATTTAGGTGTGACGAACTTTCTTAACAGAGCACGCATTTTGATAATAAAATTCAATAATTTGCAAGCGTTGTTCGTTTGTAAGATGATTCATGGTTAAATTATAGACCAAACTGAAGATGTTTGACAGTGAAACAAAACACGAAACGTGCGTCAGCTGACACAGAGTTTATTCATAAGAAACTTTTATCCGTCTGCCAACTTTTCATAAATCAACTCTGAAATTGCAAGAAACTCATCAAAAATACAACAATTTTTTGCATATCATCCCTGATTTTGACATTTTTTGTTTTTCCATCCATATTAACAATTTTTAAAATTGAAAAATAAATTTATAAAATAAACGAACAATGAATTTTTTCGCAAAAATGGAAAAGCAAGGCAAACGATCTGTAAATTGGCAACAGGATGAATAGGTAGGTAGGTAAAAAAAATATGGGTAATATAAAACAACAACACAGTACAGCTGTTTTTCACAAGTTGGCAAACGTTTGGCAGCTCGTTAGCAAGAGTTTAGCAAATCGTAAGCAAGAGTTTGGCATGTGTGTTATGAATAAACTTTATGCTAACTGTATGCCAACTTTTTGTTATGAATAAGGCCGATAGTTTTTACCAGTTTTCCCCCTTATGAGGATGCTGTGCAGCTCACTTGGGTCCATTATATGGATCCCTTTGTGATACGTGAATATAAAATAGTAAATATAGAAAGGGAAACAGATCAGTCCAATGTCTCTAGGTGGATATCGAACACTCAACATGCAACCTGCAATCTCCAGACTAGCAGACCTGCACATTACTGACTTACTGACATTCGTGCACCTGTAGGGGGTTAAAAATAAAATAAGGGCCAGACACCTGTCAGCTTACTTTTATAGTAGATAACAATGACTATTCAGGTTAATCTGTATTATTTTTAGCTTAGCAGAAAAAGGTTACAGATTTATCTGGTTTTAACCTTTAAAGTTCGAATTTTCAACAATACCTTCTCAGTGGACCTAAACCAGAGACCTGTGCTGAACGGCTAATCACCGCCTAAATGCCAAATATGGCTTTGCGTATGTATTGGTAGCATTCTTAGTTGCTTGTAACTCTAAAAGAATGAAACAATTTTAATAGGATTAAGTTTTCTACAGGAAAAATCATTTCAAATTGTAATTTTTTTCTATGCATAATGTGAGCGTATCGATTTCTAAACATTTGGGTTACTAAATAGTATGTTTGTCACTTTCTCGACATCAGTGTTTTGTCATTTTCTGTCATGTTCCTTCATCGCCCAAATTTTTAGTTCATATTTGAACCGTGAAAAGGACATAGCATTTTCCAGAGTTACAGCACCTTAAAATGTTTCAAATGTGACATTTAAGTCTTGCATTAATTTTGTAACACTTATTTTTGATCGAAAATAATATATTTTGTGTAAGTGTTAATTCTTGAAATATTGTGCCGATTTTCAGTACAAATGATTTTACAAGTATATCTGACATAATGGTTCAAAATGGGGATTTGTGCACCATAAGATAGATTGTCTAGGAACACTGAATATCCACCTTTGCACTCTTAAAGTAATTGAACGTTATTTTGTTAAATAATGTTATCGCATAAAAAAGAAAAACGTAGGTTTACAGCTAACACTTCGATTTAAAGTGGCTTTATACATATTACTTTGGTGTCATATTTAATACCAGAGAAACCGAAAATATTTTCAAAAAAGGAATATTCCAAAAAAAGTTCTGTAAATTATATATAAAATTTGCAGTATTAAGCTTATGTCAAAGCTCAGGAAAATAACTAATTGAGATTGTATTTGTATTTTGTTTGCGGTTACTCTGCTTATTATCTAAATACTTCTGTTTTTGATCCTTTTTATTACATGTGTATGTATATATTAGATACTTAAAATAAAGACCGTAAATTGACATTTTGTAAAGTATGCTCTTAAAAAATGAATCCATTAAATCCCTGAAATAACATTTATTGTTAATGATATGGTACGATTCTCAAAAAAAAAATGTATAAAATTCCTGTTTTAATTATTAAAATAATAAAAAGGGTATAATTTGTATTTGTATTTTAAAATATGATTTTTATTAAATTTTTCCAACTTAAAGCAAAAACAGTTTACAGCGAGAATAAAAGACGACAAGAAGAATTAATAAAAACAAAATAACCATCCTTTTGGCGTGAATAGAGAGCCTTTAAGCAAATAAAATACACACAACTGAAAGCCCAAAAGGTTTTTTGGTTCAAGTACACTTAATGGTCATCATTATAATTTATTTATAACTCGCAATGGCTTTTAGTGTTTTTCTTATTACAAATAAATATAAAAGAATAAATATTTTACGTTTCCGTATATAAATTTTCATTTGTATTTTATGGGGAGGAAGGAAAAAAGAAAATATATAATTAAGCTTAACATTACTGATTAAAAAGAATAGGTGTACAAAAAATGTAATACATACCAACAAAGTAGAGATACTTATTTTTTATACCCTAGATGAGTTAGCACTACTTTATATATCACGCACACTACATTTACCACAAGACTTTGTAATAATATTTCTCTAGTTTTTGTAATAAAAAGTGTAAGAGCTCATTTACTTTAGTACCTAAGCAATTTATCTTTCCTTCTCTACTAAATACCAGTAAAATGTCCTTCAATTACTTTGACATTTTCATATAAAAAAAATCAACTTTCAGTTGAATTAATTTCTTGCACGTTTTTATTTTAATTTCTAACTTATTATTCTTTTTATTCTTGATAGAGAGAATTGATGCTTAAACGCATTTTTTTCATTTTGTCTTTTGTAAACTGTATTCTTCACTAATTAGGTTGGGATTGAGTTTACTCTTCCATTAATTTTAATTTAATTAGCAACGTTGTGTTTATTTTTTTAATTATGTGAAATCAAAGAAAGCAAGTCTAGTGAAAAAGAAACATTAAGAAATGACAGAGAAAAAGGATTAAATATTGTTGTGTAATCGGACAAACATTTTGCTAATTAACATCAATCTAGATTTGACTAGAAATTCATTGTAACTATCCGAATTCTAAAGATAAGACCACTTAACCCATTAATTGTTAAACCCTTCACCTGTGGCATCCAAGAGTTCATATAATTCTCTATGTTTGTAAATATTTACTAAAATAATATATTTATATTTTATTCGAACTTTTTTCTATATATTAAATTTTAATGTGAACCATTTTTTATTTTGGCTTAAGTTCATTTGTTCTTTTTATTTAATTTTATAATTCAAATTAAATTAAATTGTAACCATTTTAGGAATACAATTTAATTTAATTTGAATTATAAAATTAAATAAAAAGAACAAATGAACTTAAGCCAAAATAAAAAATGGTTCACATTAAAATTTAATTTACTAAAATATTTATTTCCAAACCCCTTAATGTATATATTTTCTGAAAGCTTATGAAAAGGGGAGTTGATTGAGCAATAAACATCTATTCGTTTATCCGCCTTTCCGTGTGTTAGTTGAAATCAACTTTTAGAAGCAACCACATGTTGCACAGACCTATAAAGGTGTCAACCTTTTGAACATATCCGAAAATAAATCGCTTAGCTATGAGCAACTAAACACGACTGCCTCTGTTTTGTCTTATATTTTTAAGGTAAAAATTAACATTTCTCAGCTCTAGAATTATTTATGGGCTCCTTTGTAAATGTTTGTAGATGAGCTATGCTTAGAGGAATATTAGTGAAAAATTTTAGACAAATCGGTCACTAATCGGCTAAGTTATAAGCAAAATTGTTGTTTGGAAAAATATATATTCCGAAAATTCGATTTTATCGGATTCTAGACAATAGAAAGAATCAACATAGGTGTCAAATTTAAAAGTATGATTAGGGAAATATACTACATTTTAACACAATTTAAATCTATGTTGGCCGCCAGTACAAAATGGCGGACAATAAATTTGTATTGGTATTTATATCTGATATTTTAAAATGTAACTCCTTCAACCCCCTTCAATCCAATTAAATGGCTTAACCCATAAAATACATTAATCTATGAACCAGTAAATATCTAGGATGTAAGATATATGGGTCAAATCTAGTAATGACAGATTTACCCCCTTCAACTCCCACAATATTGATATCAATTAAAAGGTCTTGACGTTAAAATTACAGTTTATTATCAAAAAAGTGTAAAACGCAGGATGACGTCTTAAACAAAATGGCGGAAACTTTTTGTTTTTATACCCATGGACTAGTAGAATTTAGTTAAAATTCAAAATCGAAGATGGCGTCGGAAATAATGAAGAAAAATTGCGTTTAGCACGAAGCCTGGGCTATCTTACGATGGAGTCATTCATTATACGTATGAACATGATGAAGAAGATTCTGCACTGCCAAAGGTTTTTTAAGTTGTATGTACTGAGATATCACATGAAGGCTAGTATTTAGCTCCGCTTGAATTTCGGGCAGAAAAAAGTTTCTTTATCTCTACATGAAAAATTAATCTTTATTTTTATACCCGCCACCAAAAAAATGGTGGGGGTATATTCATTTTGTCATTCCGTTTGTAACACATCGAAATATCTATTTTGGACCCCATAAAGTATATATATTCTTAATCGGGGTTTGATTTTATGACGATCTAGCTATGTCCGTCCGTCTGTCCGTCTGTTGAAAGCACGATAAGGGTCGCACCGAAAAAGCTAGGGGGCTCAAATTTTGCCAAAATCTTTCTTATAGATAAGGTTTGTTTGGTATTGAAAATGGGCTAAATCGGAATATTAGGAAGAGAGTTATAGCTCGAAAAGCAAGAGTAGGTCGAAAAAACCGTTTCCTTCGAACATCGAATAAAATGGAATTGTGTCCAAACGCCTTAACGTAGACTCATGAAACTTCGAATATATATTTCCTGTGTACAGACAATATTTTTCCCTGAAAATTGTCTAAATAGATCAAAATGTACGAAAATTTATACCGCACAGTGTATTTTTCGGTATATTTAAAAACAAAAACGTCATAAAAGCAACAAAATTGGATGTACGGCTCTGAAATTTTGCACACTTTGCTTTTTGGTGACACGCTTTCTTGTAACGGCAAATCAATGTGCCACGCCCACCTCCCATATAACGTTTTAACTAAAATTCATATAATTTCTCTATTAATAAAGATTTTGGAATAATAAAGGCCTATCTTAAAACACCTCAGTTGTACTCATTCGCAAAAATTACTTTGACACGCCTACTATAACGCCCACTTTTCACGTTATCTACCGTTAATGAAATTTGAAAGCTCATAAAACCTCCAAAATTAGAGGTATGATGATAAAATTTGCTACGTACATCCCCTAGGCAATATCATTACTGTGCAAAAAAATAAAGGTGCCACGCCCACTTTTACGCCCACCTCCCATTTAACGTCTTACCTAAAATTCATATAATTTCTCTATTAATAAAGATTTTGGAATAATAAAGGACTATATTGAAACACCTAAGTTGTACTCATTCGCAAAAACAACTTTGACACGCCTACAGTAACGCCCACTTTCACTTTTGAATTGTGTCCAGACGCATAAACGTAGTCATGAAACTTCGAATATATATTTATCGAGTCAAAAGAATATTTTTCCCTGAAAATCGCTTAAATCTATGAATTAGGAAAAGAGTTATAGATAAAAATGTACGAAAATTTATACCGCACAGTGTATATTTCAAATTTAAAACGTAATAAAACTGACAAAACTATATGTACGATTCTGAAATTTTGCAAACATGGCTTTTTGGTCAAAGTCTTCGATATAACGGAAAATAGATGTGCCACGCACACTTTTTTCCTTAAATTTTTATAAAAATATATTAGTCATATATATTAGCATTTATTCATCTTACAATGCGCCATTTATTGTACTGTAGCTAAATATAAGATAAAGATGATAAGATAGATGACTCTACTAGCAACTACTAGATGGCATGCTAACGACTTACGCTTATGTTCTCCTGAAGTTATGCTCTATTAAAAATGGGAAATGGGAAAATTTTGACCTAAGTAAAAAAAAAATTATCTCAACATTATAAACAATTTATTTTCATGTACAAATGGCTAACAAATTTTAAAATTATACAAAACTTATTTCGTTTGAAAATCTTTTAAAAGCAAAATGTTATAGAAGTTTTAAAATCAAAATCTTACCAATAAATTTCCCGTCTTAGAAAAATGCTGAGAATGTATATTTTGAATCACCCTGTGGCCCTTAAAATTTAACCTTAATTTCACTTTCTTCCTCTTAAATTCATGTAATTTCTCTATTGACAAAGTTTTTGGGAAAATAAAGGACTTTATTGAAATATCTAAGTTGTATTTATTAGCAGAAACTTTATTGACACGCGTATTTTAACGGCCACTTTCATAGAAAGACTAAATTTACGAAAACATTTTACTAGCATACCGAAGTTATAATGGGTGGTTTAATTTTAAGGGACTATGTTGATTTTGAATAAAATTATTATGAAATTATTATCATTTATTTTTATAATGATAATATTTGTATGCTTCAATTATGTATGGAACAAAATGTCGGCCAAATGGCCCCCCAACCTAGGCGGCACACCTCGATCCGATAATCCATATTTTCAATGACACTGTTGATGCTCAATTGTTGGGCACGATGATGAGTCGAGGTTGCTTGCTCTTTTGCCACGTTATCGTGAAAAACAGCAATGTTTCCCATTCAACGAACTAAGATGGCATTCACAGATGTTTTCACATTTCATACAGACCTGCTTTGCAGACATTTAAATATTTTTTACAATTCTCACGATTGTGGACGAATTTGAACGATTATGTTGACCAGAAGAATCACGAAGTGCACAAAATGCATTTTGATTTGAACGCCCATTTTTATAAAAATCTTTAATATTTAAAAGCGTTGCTCGATTGCGTATCTTTCCAAGGTTCAAATTGAGTTAGTCTGAGATTGAGAAATGTCGAATGAAAAGCAAGAAAAAAGTTGAAGTTTAGGTGTGGTTCACCTTCAACATGGGCCCTTAAAATTAAACCACCCTCTACAAAGGAAGTGATACATACTTTGTTATAAAGCGATTATTCTATAGCGATTAACAAAATAATAAATATTGTGCTTTAAATGTACACAAAATTGGTGGTGGGTATAAAAGATTCGGCACAGCCGAATATAGTGCTCTTACTTGTTTTTATTCAAAAAATTAAAAAAAAATCGTAATCAAATACAGAAACATTAAAAACGTGTTAATGTTTAAAAATTTGTCGGAATGCAAAATTTTGTTTCTGTTTACGGAAAAAATCTTCGCTTAGGGTAAAGGGGTCTCGTTTCTAGGGCAAATTATAGCTAAAAGTTACTTTGATTGTAGAGATTGCGCCAAAAGTCACCATATTGTTTACAAATTAAAATACTTTTTCGGTTATATATTTATTATTTTAATTTTTTTTAGATTTTAAAATATAGAAAATAGCACCCCTATTTTTAGCTTTGCAATGGTAAGCTTATTATAGAAAATTTGTGTCTGTAGTGCTTTAATTTTTGCAAAATGAATATATAGAAGATACATTTTTAATCCATTAAAAAATCGTAATGGTTTTATCTTTCAGAAGTTTTTTCAAAAATTTTAACAACCAAGTAAAGAACATATATAATAAGCATATAAGCAATATGTCTAACATTAATATCTCAAAATCGTCAAAAATTAACATTCGCGGTTGTCCATGAAAATCACAGAATATAAAATTTTTTTCACATAAATAAAGCATTCTATACAAAGTTAGTTAATTGTTAATTGTTAATTTAATTGTTACCAAATTTTAAAAAAATTTACTTTAAATTAAAATTAATTAAATAAAAAAACCTTAACTAATATAAATTCCCTAGAAAAGTTGAAAATGTCTTAAGTCAGAAACTGCATTTTTGGTTGAAAACATGGATTATTCTGAATTCCTGCATAAGGAGAAAATGAAAATCAAAATATCAAACTGTATTTTATTTTGACTTAACCACTTTTTTCTAACGTCAAGGAATTAAAACTACAGAAATTAAAATTTAATAAAACTAAAACATATTTATTTTATAATAATATACGTAAATATAACAAAACAAATACTTACAAACATACCTTAACATTTTTAACACGTCAAGGCATATAAAGCAAATATTTAGTTGTCGCTCCTAGTTTTATATATGATTTGCTATATGATTTATAATTTATTAAAGCATTTAACACAAAAAGGTCAGCAGGCTACCGACTACAAATACCGTTGCTATAGTTGTGGCCACCCTTAGCTACTCAATTACTTTGGAAACAATAGCAACATTGCAAGCAGTTAATACTAAAGCTGTGTGATCGTGAAATGAATATCTCAGTACTGTAACTTTTATAAAAATTTAATTTTGTATTGGAAATATACTTATTGTACGTATAAATATAAAAAAATAATTTATTTGTTTAACTTGTTTAACTCGCTTATAGCAGCAATAGATTAATGTACAGGTATAGTCGCCTACGATAATAGCAATTTGCTCAAATTGACTACGTAGACAACTGTGGTCATGTAAGGTTAAAATAATCATCTTTATATAAGTGTGTGGATTTAAATTTTGTGGAGTTGGGCTAAACAGCTCATTAAAGTGAACTCAGTTCAGTTTAAGGTCGCTCTTTAAGTTCAGTCGTACGACTGGTCAGTACGTCATTTTATGTTTCTTTTACAACTTTTATCTTATTAAAAATAAGCTGGTAATGGTGTTGTCGGTTGCCAATTATACTTGGAAATACTTAAAAATTTTCTAATAACTTTAAGTATAAAATTTTTCTAATTTTTTTTTTTTAAATTTTATTATTCAACAAAATAAATAAATCTGTATTTATGCAATATTTTTAATTAAACAAACTCTGTTCTAATAAAAAATAATCGATAAAATTTTAATTACTAAACGATTTCAGTATATTCTCTATTTAAATAAAAATCTGATAGATTCTCTATTTAATAGAAATATCCAATCAATATACATACGATTAAAACTGATTTAGTTTTAAAATAAACTAAAACATAGAAATGGTAACGGAAGCACTGATTGGTGAATAATTTTTGTTTAACGTTGGAAACCGAGATTTTAAAAACGTACTTATGTAATTCCAGTGCAAATGATGTGACGTACAATTTGTGATATTTGTAAAATAAACAGTTTAAATAATGAGAAGATAAATAATACAATGCGGTAATGCTACAGCATTTTCCTATGTAAACAGCATACAAGAAAAAAATGTAATAAAATCTTGCAAAGCAAAAATGAGATTTCATATTAAAGATAACTTATTTGAAACAAAGAATTATGAACAACATACAGCTAAAGCTAAAATACAAAAGCGTATGTCGAAAGAAGAAACATGAAAGATGTGTAGTTTAAGTGCTTTACTATGCGTGGCCAAAAAGGAAATATAACCGAGAAAGAAACATAAACGATAGAAAAGGCTCATCTTGGTCAATTGTATGAATAGTTAAGTTGAACTAGTTCGTTCTTAAGCTACACAACTCTATTATTTTTTACAGATTGTTGTTGGTTGGCTGCTGTCGTCTATGTGTTTGATGCATAGCTACTTTTATGTATTTTATATATTTCGCAGCTTTTAATGCTTTTATTTAGGGAAAGATATTTTTTTTCTCAGAAAATATACTTGCGAAATGCTATCGTTCTACGTCAATGCGTTTAGACACAATCACTTTTTATTCGATGTAAGAATGACATATTTTTAACTTAGCATTACAAGCTAACTCTCTACCTAGTTATACCGATTTACCCCATTTTCATTATCAAACATTCCTTTTGTATTAGAAATATTATGGCAAAATTTCATCCCCCTAACTTTTTCGGTTCGAGCTGTACCGTGATTTAAACGAACGGACAGACGGCCGGACAGACGGAAGGATAGATGGACGGACATAGCTAGATAGTCCTAAAATAAAATAAGGAATATTAAAATATATATTATGGGATCTAAAATGTTTATTTCGATGTGTTACAAACGGTATGACAAAATGAATATACCCCCACATCACTTTTATTAGTGGCGGGTAGAAAAAATTAAGCTGAAACATTGAAATTGATTTTTTGTGACCATATTTGTATATTCAAAATTCAGAAAAAGGTAATTTATTTAATATATACGAAAATGCATTGTTAACTTCTTGCTCCAAAGACGCCTCTTTTATTAAACTTTTTTTTTTAAATCAAGTTTTTAATCGATAAAAGGTTAGTGGAGCTAAATTGATAAATTGAAAGATTGATTATAATTCAATACTTAATATTTGCAATTTCTTTTAATCAGTACTGAAATTTCCCACATAAATTGGCTTCATTTAAAATTTCATAAAATTAAAATTTTAAACTCATTCAAACTTATTAAGATTCTAGTTAATTTTAAAGATATGCAAATAATTATCATTCTCTGCATTAAAAACTTATTCACTAAGATTATACTTGACCTAAAATTACACACAATAGTTATTAGCAATATCAATATTAAATGAATATTGTACAGTCCTGTTATATGATACGTATAAAAATGTCACTGTAAATGTATGTGTGTGCATATTTCGTAATTTGTAGATACTTAGGTAGAATGCTTTATAATAACCACACAATAAGTAGGAAGAATATTTACATTTTTCATAAGAATCATCAACGATATTATGGTAATACGAAAGGAAATCTTCCGCAGATAAATAAAATCTATACAAATGTGTGTTGCTTTGCCATTTGCATTAAAAAGAAGTGCAGACCTTTGCGGATGCGAGTAGTGTGCATTAAGATAGTAGAGGAAGAATCTTGAACTCGATTAAAAAAAATTATTTAAAATTAAATTTTTAAGCAATTCTAATTTTAAAAACATTTTCGTTAAAGCTACATCAATAGCAAATTTTTAATAATTGTTCTTTTTATAATAATTCCCCCTTTTAATTGTCATTATAAAAAATTTATAATTATAATCTGAAAGTGGCCTTGAAGTTAAAGGGAAGCTTATTTTACCTTAATATTATTACCAATAATTATTTGTTAAAAGTAACCAAATGCCACTGGTACTGCCATTAAAAAAAAAGAAAATATTTATCATACCCATCATTCGTGGTGTCAAGGATAATCTATATGCATTTTCGACCTCATAAAGTGTTTATGAATAGGGGAGTCAAACGATAATGTCCCTCTTTCCATGTGATGTTTAAAATTAACATTTTGAAACGCTCCTATATTGCAAAACCTCTATTAAAAAATATACGGGGATAAATCGCTTTTGAAATCCGGAATATTCGCCTTATAGCTATCTAAAATATTAGCAAAGAAACAGACTCTGTTTTACATACTTTGACCACAAAAATTAAAATTTTTAAGCCATAGTATAATTAATAGAAGCCTATGTCCTAATTTTTAGATACATATAATATGCTACAAGTGATATTCATAAATTTTTTTTGACAAAATATTTAAATATATCAAGTTTCTTTAGTTCCACACCCTAGGACTCTAAATAACAGAATGTAACCTATAAAAAATTATCCCTAAAAAAACGATTGAATTGGTTCGAAACTGACTGAGATATAACAAACGCCGAAATACAACTGCTTTGGGAGTTTACAAAAATTTTACAAACAAAAATCTATTTTCTATTTGTATTATATTTGTTTCAATTTTTAATTTTAGGCTATAAATTCAATGCGATAATTACAGAATATCAAGGAAAATTTAGTCATCCGATAATAGCTGAGTGGAATGTATTTTCGAAACCAGCTACGGTTTCATCATCAGCACTCTTTTGATCAGAACTGCAGGTGTTGTTTGTAAATATTAACTATTAAGTTCAGTATTGTATTGAAAATTGAAACATAGAATTATTTGTACTACTTGATTTCATGTTATTTTATATACATATCAGAGTTAGTACGAAATTTACTAACATCTGTTTTTCCTGTATTCATGCGTCATTACCACAAGTTTTTTAATGCGTGTCTTTAGCTTAAGATGACGCTAAAGCAATTCTGATATTCTGTTATTATCACATTGAACTTATAGCCTAAAAGTTAAAATTGAAATATAATAAAAATCAATTTGTTTCAGATTCTACAGACCCGAAGAGCTCATATATCAAATGCAAGGACCACTGTAAAATAGTGTACAATAAATTTAATATATGTACCCACTTCAACTCCTAAATATTGATATCAAATGAAAGGGACTGACCAGTGAAGCATAAAAAAGTTAAAACCCAAGAGATCTATGAAAAGCTTAAAATCCAAAATGGCGTCAAAACCTAAATGGAAGCATATTTTGTTGGAAACCCTATCAATATGAATATCATACAAAAGGTCTAGACTAGTAAAATACAGTTAACTACGTAAAAATTCAAAATCAAGGATGACTTCGGAAATAATAAAAAAAAAAACAATAAATAATAAATCTAGGCCAGAAAACGATGTAATTATTATTCCTATATAATTGGTAGTAAAGGGTATTATATTTCTCACTGTCGAATATAGAACTCCTACCTTTTATACAATGAGAGTGTAAAACTTGTTATTTAAGCTTGTTTATTAAGCTAATTGTAAACAAATTTTCGTTTTATAAGAAATTAAAAAAAAAAATATTATTCTTAAACAATATTACAAAAATTTTTGGCTTTTCTTGTAAATTTAATTATTATTTAATAAATTTAATAAGGCAATCGTATTTGTGCTAGTTTTATAAGCAGTATTGTATGCCCCCTTGTTATTATCATTTGCATATTCTAAACAAATACAGCAAAACACGATGTATGTAGATTTACTTGTTATATGTTTAGTTGGATGTAAGGACTTGTGTACATGTGTTCAAGTGTTGTAGTTTGTTATTAGTATGTGCATTAAATAAAATAAATTACCTATAGTTTGCAAGATATGTATGTATGTGTATACATACTATACATACTGTAGTGCTCATTTAGGATAAAAGCGTCATAACTTTAAATTCACTTATTTGAAACTGAGTTCAAAAAAACACTTAACGAACCGGCGTAAAATAAACCAATTACATTTGTCATATTATATTGTATCACTTTTCCCTTAAATACGACAAAACTTTTACTTTTGCTTTTACTTTTTACGTCATTAGATAGCCGAAAAAAATTTCGTTTTACAGTATAAAGCAATTCTAGTTGAATCGAAATATTCGACCACGGATCTGTTCGACAAGGACAACCCCAAAGATATAACGCTAGTATGATACAAAATTAATATGTGGTTTAATTCAAACAAATAATTTTTCTTATTTACCAAAATATTAATTATTTTTTATGAGCGATACAGGTACTACACAATTTTAATTTAAATTTTAGCTATATTTAAGAGTTATTTTAGAAGTCTAGCGGCCTTATTCATAACAAAAAGTTAGCCACAGTTTATACACTACGTACAACGAACTGCTAACTAGAATGCCGATTAGGCTTGGTAGCTCGTTGGCACAGAGTTTATTCATAACAAACTTTTATCCGTTTGCCAACTTTTCATAAATCAACTCTGAAATTGCATGAAACTCTTCAAAAATGCAACCATTTTTTGTATGTCAGCCTTGATTTTGACATTTTTTTGTTTTTCCATCCATACTAACAATTTTTAAAATTTAAAAATAAATTAAAAAAATAAGCGAACAAATATATTTCGTGCACAAAAATTTTTATTCTTTTCTTTAAAATTTTTTTTTGACACAGAACAGCTGTTTTTCACAAGTCGGCAAACGCTTGGCAGCTCGTTAACCAGAGTTTGGCAAGTGTGTTATGAATAAACTTTATGCTAACTTAGTTTAAAATTGTTAAATATGTAAGAGAATGCCGTAAAATAATCTATACAGCTAGAATAGACAATTTCTGTACTAAGCCACTTTACTGATAAATGAAAGATAGTTTCTAATATGCATGTGTGTATTTACATAAATGTTTGTGTATTTGTTAAACCACATCCTTTAGCATGAACTAGTTAAACGATAAAGTCAACATTATAGTTAAATGTGTTGTACATACCAACCAACTAGAAAAGGACTAAATATACGAACGCATCCTTAGAGTATGTTTCAGCAGCAACAGGACGATTCTTTGCACATTTTCTATGTTTCCGTTGTTTTTGTCTGAGTATTTGCATGTTCAGCCACAGTGGCTGCAGTGGATTGTGAATTTGTTGAGGAAGATTCAGATGTTTTACTAGCATTGGATATATTCCGCGATGATGTGGATTGCGCCACCACATGTGAGCGCATCGCTGACATTGAATGAGATGATGAAGGTGGCTGTTGTGTTGTTTCTAATTGAAATTGTGCACATGGTGCTGTTGATGATGTTGATGGTTGTTGCGACGACGACGATGCTAAAGTTGAGGTTAGTAGTTGAGATGCTGATGTTGGTGCCGCTGTCACTGTTGGTGTTTGTGGCGGCAAGGGTGAGTCAACTGTGCCACTGGTGCTACCTCCAGTACTGCCAGTGGCATTTGCATTGCGTGTCAGAAACCAACAATTCATGGGTGTTGGTTTACCCTTCATAACGACTGGCCCTCGGTATTCAAGATGAAATGAATCATCCTGGTTGATCTCCTGGCAAAGTAATCTGTAAATGTGATAAAAGAAACGGATAAAGATGTTAGAAGGAACATTATTTAGCAACTTTTTTTCAGGGTTTAGTTTCAAAAGTATGGTATGATTGATTTCATTAAGAACAACTGTCTGTTAGACAAATACTAAGAGAATCAGTCAATTATTTACGAAGTAACGAATTGTTAAATAGATAGTAAAAAATATGTGTAAGGTTGTAAGGTTGTGTGTGTATGTGTAAGGTTGTAAATATAAAAATTATAACAACGACGTTTAAACTAGTATGGGATCGTGACTCAGTCGCTGTTAATAAAGTCTGTTAAATGATGTATAAGCAATGTGTTCTGTCAAAACCAGTTACAAGTTCTTATGTTTTCGAGTAGTTAAAATATTTTGCAAGAAACAGCTAAAAAAACATTGTGATAAACTTTTTTGTTTGAAATTTAAATTTATTAATATTTTTATTTAAATAAATGCATTTCGTTAATAACTTTTAATAATATTTGATTTTATACATCTATTTTTATTTAAGAAAGCAAATAAGTAGTCGACTGAGCAAAGTCAGTCTGTCCATGTACTGTTTCAAAGACTGCATGTCTGCATGTTTCAAAGACCAGTGTGTGATATACATTTTTTTGAAATAGTTTTAAATAATTTAACAAGAATTCAGCATAATAATTCATTAATTTTTGAGATATTAGCAAATAAATACACTTGTCTCTGTGTTTTTTCTATATTTTATGCACAAAAAATAAAATTCTTGAGATCTCCAAAAATTAATAGACTCGTTTGTTACTATTTCTAAATATCCATCTAAAGCTATTCGATATTTAAAACAAGTCGGTTATGAAGCAGCAAAGTTATCAGCAAAAATTGTTTCGAATTTCTTTGTTTTTAATATATCAAGTTTCTCACAATTCTAGTCAATTTGTGGACACGCTATTGACACCAAATTACCAGCCGTGATTTTAAAAATTATTCCTGAGACACACATTCAGGTCTATGTGAGATTTAGCGTTAACATTCAAATGTTTTGATGTTTTACTCAAAATTTACAAATGAAAATAGAGTTTTTTCAATTCCCTGACAACCAAGAGGGCCAATATGAGTTATTGAGTTATTGAGGTATTGAGTTATTGAGATTGACTGATACTAGGGTGATCGATTAATCGACTTTTTTACGAAACCGGTTTACAAATAGTTTAAAATTTAGAATTTAAAAAAAAACCGGTTGCTGTTTTGAAAATTGAGGAAAAGCCGGTTAACCGGTTCGAATATATAAAATACAATATTTAAAGAAAAAATTAAAAAATATTGCGAAAGAAGATTACAATAAAAATTATAAATGTTTACAGTTTATATACGTTTGGCTGCACAATAACGCAATAAGTGACATGAATGCAGTTGACTAATTTGGTTTTAATTAGTTGAATTTAAGGACAAAAGGTACTCTTTACAAGTAAAATAAATAAATAAGACTGTTTTATAAGGCTGTTATAAATTTTTGTATCTCCTTCTGTACATTTTTTAAGTGTTAAATAGATCTTTTAAACTAATATGCACTAACGTATTTTGTTTGAAATAATTTCTGTAATTTGAAATACATTTTAAAGGCCAAAATTTCAAAATTTCATTTTGAAAATTCTTTCTTATACCCCTGACAGACATACAAATACAGGTATAAACTAGTTTGTTCGATGGTTTAATTAAAATTTAAGTTGACAGACACTCATTGCCATTAATTATAATTATGATCTGAAAGAAAATATTATTGGTTTTTCTTTATTGCAACTACACCTTTTACCTAAAAATTATCGATCAGCTAAGTTTATGCTTCAATTACCTTTAACTTTTAACGTTAGGTTTATAACCTATAAAAAAATGTTTAAGCACAATTATTTTTCTTATTTTGCATTTGTTTTTTAAACAACAATTAAATTTCTTACAATATTATAGAAGAATACTTAATAGTTTTTATTTTCTGATTTTTGGAAATTTTTCGCGTACTAAATATATTATGGTACGATTGGTTACAAAGATACATATATGAAAATAAACTTAAAAATATAAAAAAAGCTTTTTCGGATAAAACAACCGGTATATTCTATATTCGAAAAATCAACATTTAAAAAAGACCGTCAGCAGAAAGAGGAAAAAACCGGGTTTTCCACCGGTTGTAAAATCGAGTTGATCACCCTACTAGATACCATTACAAAGTTGCGTACAATGAATGTATTTATGAGTCAAATCTACTGATTCAAATTTTAGCCCTATAATCCCCTCGTTATTGATATCAAATGAAAGGGTTTGACTAAAAGGATGCAGTGACCTATGGAAAACTTAAAATTTTAATTAAAATTTTAGTTTAATATAATTTAAGAAATTTTCATTTTTAACAGAATAAAAAATATCTCCCAAAAGAAATTTTTTTTTGATAGGTAATAGTTTTGGCAGCTATAAAACAAACAACTTATATACAAGGTGTCCGCCGGGAAGGTATAGTACTTTTTTGTGTAGCCATTTTGGTAAAATTTAGTCTTGACAGTTGATATTTGGCATTCGTGAAGTAGAGACGTGGCAAATTTATTGTGAAAAAATATTCGGTGAGCCAACGTGTTTTAATCGTTAAAACATTTTATCAAAATCAGTCATCGACTACTGTGACAATTTGGGAAAAACAACATGCCAACAACACGCAACAAAGATTTGCATTTGTTTCCATTTAAGATTCAGTTGACACAAGAGCTTCTTTCAGAAGATCTTTACGCCGCCGTACATATGTCAATAGGATGTTACAGCTCGCCCATGACAACCCCGATTTTTATGAAAAAATCATAATGAGTGATGAGTGATGAGGAAAATTTTCATTTAAACGGATATGTAAATAAACAGAATAGTCGGTTCTAAGCAATGGAAAATCCTCAAATTGTTCATCAGTCACTTTTGCATCTATTGGTCATTTAGTAAGAAGAATGATTGGACCTTACTTTTTTGAAGCTGAAAACGGCATAACGATAACTGCCAATGGGAAGCGATATAGTGATATGATTGATTTTTAACGCCACAACTGCATGCTTTGGGCTTGATTAATATGTGTTGTTTCAACAAAACGGTGCCACATCGCATACAGTCAAGACTACAATGGAATTACTGCGAGACCTCCTTCCACAACAAGCATTTCAAGGAATGGTGATGTTGTTTGGCCTCCACGGTCGCCTGATTTGACTGCTCCGGCCTTCTTTTTGTGGGGATATCTGAAAAGCAAAGTTTATGCGCTGGAGCATTTCAAACAAAATATGCGCAATGAAATTAATGAAATACCGTGTGAAATGTGTGAGAATGTAATGAAAAATATGATCAAAAAGGATCGCATTTTTGTTCCATACGAAATTGCCAGCATTAAATAAAACATTTATTAAGAGGTTATAAACAGAGTAGTACACCTTCCCAGCAGACACCCTGTATTTTAATAAAAACAACATCCCCTCCAAATCTTTGATACAACTGAAAACAAAAAAATCAGTAGTAGACTTCACATTTTTTAATCTGGCCGTTTTGTAATTGCTTAGTGCGTGACAAATATTATTAACAAAAATTAATATTCGCAAGTACAAGCGATTGAAAATCTTTGAAATAAATCCAAATTGATTCGCATGCCAGTGTCTGTCCTTCTTTCGCTTAGAATTGAAAAGGCTATAAAAGTTGACAATATTTACTGCCAATTAAGTGTATAAGTATAAGTATAATAAATATGTTCTCTTATTAGGGCTGAGAAATAAAAAAAAGGATCGATATATTTATACTTTCGATATATTTTTCACAGTGTCAATAAATATCGAAATAAAATGATATATATCGATAAACTTTTTATTAGCATATTTATTTATGCGCAATAAAAATAGTCTTAAAAAATATGTAAAAGACGAATTATATCATTTAAAAATATTTACTTTTATATATTTATATTTTATTCGAACTTTTTTCTATATATTAAATTTTAATGTGAACCATTTCTTATTTTGGCTTAAGTTCATTTGTTTCTTTATTTAATTTTATAATTCAAATTAAATTAAATTGTAACCATTTTAGGAATATTCTTTCCAAAAATTACTTCCGATATTAGCCGAGTGGAATGCAATTTCGAAATCAGCTACGATTTCATCATCAGCACTCTTTTATCGGTATGCTACTATGTAACTTAAAATTCCTATTTATATTACAATTGAATGAAATTTGAATTAGTGAATCTTAGTATTAATTTTCATATTTTGTTGAATATTTAATTTCACCTATCAAATGACAATTCATAATTCAACATGTTCATATTCCTCCACATTCGTAATACAACGAAAATGTATTACGAATACGGAAGAATACGAACATGTTGAATCATGAACTGCCACCTGATAGGCGAAACCAAACATTCAACAAAATATGAAGCATTTCTTATTTTGGCTTAAGTTCATTTGTTTCTTTATTTTATTTTATAATTCAAATTAAATTAAACTGTAACCATTTTAGGAATATTCTTTCCAAAAATCATTTCCGATATTAGCCGAGTGGAATGCATTTTCGAAATCAGCTACGATTTCATCATCAGCACTCTTTTATCGGTATACTACTATGTAACTTAAAATTCCTATTTATGTTACAACTGAATGAAATTTGAATTAGTGAATCTTAGTATTAATTTTCATTTTTTGTTGAATACCCAACTCCACCTATCAAATGACAATTCATAATTCAACATGTTCACATTCTTCCACACTCGCAATACACTTTCGTTATGAAATATGAAAATTAATACTAAGATTCACTAATTCAAATTTCATTCAGTTGTAACATAAATAGGAATTTTAAGTTACATAGTAGTATACCGATAAAAGAGTGCTGATGATGAAATCGTAGCTGATTTCGAAAATGCATTCCACTCGGCTAATATCGGAAATGATTTTTGGAAAGAATATTCCTAAAATGGTTACAGTTTAATTTAATTTGAATTATAAAATTAAATAAAGAAACAAATGAACTTAAGCCAAAATAAGAAATGCTTCATATTTTGTTGAATGTTTGGTTTCGCCTATCAGGTGGCAGTTCATGATTCAACATGTTCGTATTCTTCCGTATTCGTAATACATTTTCGTTGTATTACGAATGTGGAGGAATATGAACATGTTGAATTATGAATTGTCATTTGATAGGTGAAATTAAATATTCAACAAAATATGAAAATTAATACTAAGATTCACTAATTCAAATTTCATTCAATTGTAACATAAATAGGAATTTTAAGTTACATAGTAGTATACCGATAAAAGAGTGCTGATGATGAAATCGTAGCTGATTTCGAAATTGCATTCCACTCGGCTAATATCGGAAGTAATTTTTGGAAAGAATATTCCTAAAATGGTTACAATTTAATTTAATTTGAATTATAAAATTAAATAAAGAAACAAATGAACTTAAGCCAAAATAAGAAATGGTTCACATTAAAATTTAAAATATTTACTTTTACAATATTTTTTTTTTATATTTATAGGAAAAAATTACATTAAAACAATATTAATTTTTCTAGGTTTTTATAAAATCTATTAACAATCGTGAATTAAAGTATTAAAGTATAAACTTAGAATTATAAAAAGAAGAGCAGTACTAAAGTATTCTGTTATTTTTTATATAGAAAATAAAGAAACTTTAACGATGAAATATTATTTGCGTTTTCCCATTAAGCGTGTTGACATTAATAGTAAATAGTAAACAGTAAAGTAGCTTAATCTACAAACGAAATTTTTATTATTGTTTTGGTGGGTTTGGTAAGCCCACAGTGCAAGACTTGCATTGCCTTACCAAGATAAAATTCTCTAATATTTGAGGTAGATAAATAAGATTGTCAAAATATATGAATTACTTACTTGCATTTAATTCGAAATTTCACACATAAAAAAACACATAAATGTATTGCAAGATATTTTGGTAAAATTTTGTATGCAAAAAAAAAAAAATAATAATAAATGTGTTGATGTGGCAAATTTTTCTAACAAATTATCAGATAGTATATTAAGCTGCATGTGTACGTTCGTTGTTTTCAAAATAAACTTTCAAGTGTTTGTGAAAATAAAACATTCTTAGAAACTATTTAACTCTGTAGTTGCAAAATGTTTCATTCTCACATTTATGCACTGATTCTTCCTTACGATTTAATAGTTATACAGTTAAATATATAAATATAAATGTACAAAAATACCCAGGACAAATGTATGAATAAGTTATTGTTATTTAATAAAAATATTTGAATATAGAAATGGTCTAATTAAAGTGCAAAAAAAAAAATTATAAATTGAAGAACTAAACAAAAGCACACAAAAATTTTGTTTTCAAGATATATATTTTAAGGATATAAATCAGAATTTTTTTTATCTTAAGCTTCGGATTAATCGCAAGTAATAACTCAAGCAGCATTTGTGATATAAAAATTGTCTCTCAAGGTCTTTCGGCTTCAATTTATATGGCACTCATAAAAACAAATTTAAAAACCGCTTGAGTAGCTCTCAAGGGACTTGTAAGCTCGTAATTAATTACACAGAAAAACAAAATAACACTTCTTTTTAGTTGCATAAAGTTTTTATACTGTTGTGCGCTGATTTCAAATCTACCCTAATATTTTTTGTAGCAGCTCTAGTTAGTGAGATATAGGTACCGTCTAAAATTAACATAAGTAGTCGATAACTTATATTAACTAGTTCCTTTATAAATTTCAGTATGTTTTCCTCAAGAAGGACGTGTATAAATAATCCTGATTGTTCTTGTGTTATTTGTGGAGAATACATGTTCCAAAAATTTCGTTTAAATGTGTCGGAGTTTGTGAAAAAGGCATACTTGGACTACTTTGAGTTTCCGTTGCCGTCAAACGCTTAACCTTGGATACCATGTTTGGTATGTAAAACATGTGTGGAATCTTTGCGACTGTGGGCAAACAAAAAAAGACCCACTTTTAAGTACAAAGCTCCTATGATTTGGCGTGAACCATCCAACCATCATGACGACTGTTATTTCTGTGTAACGAAAATCATAGGAATAAACCATAAAAGTTGCTCTAAGTGTATATATCTAAACTTAAGATCTGCCATAAGACCAGTCTTAAGTATAAGTGACACATCAACACCGCAGCACCCATGTACATCTTCGCAAAATTCAGACCAGTGCAGCGGACAAACCGACAAAACGACGATAGTGGTAGCGACAGTGATTTTGATTGCTACGGTAGTCCCCGACCACTAAATCAATATAATCTAAATGACTGGATCAGGGACCTTGGACTTTCTAAAACGGCATCAGAAATTTTAGCTTCCCGATTGAAAGAAAGAAATTTGTTGACCAGAGGAACAAAGATATCGTACTATCGTAACAGGGAAAAGGATTTACTTCCTTTTTTTACTCAAAAAAATAATTTTGTATCGATATTCCGGGCCTAATTAATGCAATAAGAAACAAAGAGTATAATCTAAATCAATGGCGAAGTTTGACATGTGTACTTTTACATAATGGTAACAAACTTGGTTCCTTACCTATTGCTCATTCTACAAAGGTTAAAGAAGAAAATCCTACAATATTTATAGTTCTCGACAAAATCAAGTACAAGGAACATAACTGGGTTGTGTGTGTTGATTTGTAAATGGTAAATTTTTATCTGGGCCAACAAATTGGCTACACAAAATATCCCTGTTTCCTATGCTTATGGGACAGCCGAGCTAAAGCTAAACACTGGTAAAAAAGAGACTGGCCTTCTAGAGCTGGCCCAACTTTATCTTTCGTGCCAAAATCTCCAATTCTGGATTGCAGAAATCATATCTTGCAAGTAAAACTTTCATTAGACGCTTTGTTGGTACAAAATTCGAAATTTTTGAAGGAAAAAAAGCTTATAAATTTTTTTGAAAATACAATATTATTTTAATATTTTTTCCTTTTTTGATACTACGTTCCCGTACATATTAGTGTTGTTATTACATTTTATTTCTTTGTAATTGAATATGACAGCTTGTGTTAAAAGACTATTGCTCAGCAATGTATTATAACATTTATTGCCAAATATGTGTTCTAGTATACATATACTCATGCAGTGCACACGTTAATATCCTGTGTATGCAATATAATTGCTATGGCAATAAGTGCCAAACATATTTCTGGTGTGGTCGGGGGGTTATCGGTATTAACCACAGATTTAACGTGTCACCACAAAAACTGTCCGAAAGTGTTAAATAACACGAACGAAGTGAACAATTTACACCTCCATTTCTTGCGATAATATGGTTACCAAAAGTATGATTTAACAAAGTAAATTTTCAACTATTTTGGATAACTTTGTAGGAAGTTGTAGCGTAAAAACTGAATAATTGTAATTCTTTTACCAACAGCTTTTTATTTAACTAATGATACGAAAACCGATATGTTCTCTAATTAATGCTACGCAAGTTAATTTAAAAGTCTTTACTTTAGAGGGAATAATTAAAAAAAAATCAACTCAGGAATTTAAAATTACTTTTCTTAAAATCTAGAAAAACATACAACAGTTTTTCCTTATTGCCACAGACATTTTTTATACGATTATATTTTTGTGTTAAGATATACAAATTTCATGCCACTAATTCAGACCGAGCTGAATATTGCCGTTAAATATAGAACACGTAAGACAAGTTCAATAAAAGAAACTAAAGATGCAAAAAACTGTGTTTTTTTAATCCTGAAAGAGTTTAAAGCTATTCGTTTTCTGTGACAAAAATCTCAAAGGATATTTCCAGCTTATGATCAAAAAACGTTAGGTCTATTTCGTGTTATGTTAATTTGATTTGAATACTACATTCCTATAAGCTTGACCAGGGGCAAAATCGCAATATTCGAACGTGATCGAAATCCTACTTAAATGCTCGAGTTTACTGCGCTTCTGCTATAGATCGCGTTCAGGGTATATTTAACAAGATTCACGAAGTGAAGAATTCAAATTAATTCGCTTTCTTATTGTAAAACTTCGTAAAAATAATATTTAGCGACGAGTACATATTTTTATCAAGGCAGATTTATTCATTAGGTAATTGCAGTTCGAAGAGAATTTTTTTGTTTATATTTTTTATATACGGAGTATGACGGTCTTGCCGGATTATGTGTGCAAAAATGTGCCCCTCTTTTTCATTATTGTTCGCATCTTTTGTTCATGAAAACACTATTGTTTTCATGTTGTTCTATTACTCCTTTCCTTTTTTTTACTACTGTATTAAGGTTGGGTCCTACTAAACATCCTTATAAGAAAAAGATAAATTTAGAGAAAATGTCTGATGAAGAATTGCTCGAGTTTATCGATTCTGTGGAGAGTTCTATAGAGAGCGCAGATACAAATTTTAATACCGATGATAGTATTGCTGATCCTACTTATGTTTTTGACAATATCGAAAGCAACACATTGCCAAAGTATACGGAACAGGTCGTAAAAGAATGTGTTCACAACATGGGTAGAGCTGAGACTACGGATGTATTTATAGAGGCAATAAATTTTTCACTGAATATCAGCACAATTGACATACCATCGCCTCTTTTAACTTCCGTTGAAGATGTAGTAGATGACGAAACCAAAATGCGACGCAAGAACCGTCCACATCAACTGCAACCACAAAAGTATGCTTCAAATGCAAACAAGCCCGATCTCCGTTGCCAACAGCTGAATTGACTGGACCAACAGTTCAGCCTAATCCTGGTGGTTTCATCGGAGGTATGGCATTATTTTTCTTATTTTGTAAGTATTTATTAAGTAATTTTTTAAACAGCTCTGAATGAAATATTTAAAAATTCGAAAGAGCTTTCCAAACATATTGCGCAAGCGCTCGATGCGTTTACATGTCAACAAGGTAGCCTTTCGGGGTGATTCGTTACTTCCATTGGCCGTGAAAGAGCTTAAAACACAAATGGAATTCTTCAATTACTTTTTCACTGATAATATTATTGAATTAATCGCTGTAGAAACAAATCGTTGTGCGCTGGAGAAAAATATAAACACAAATTTCAGCACAAATTCCACTGAAATAAGACATTATCGACTGCCCTCTGATTATCCGAGAATTCAATGCTCACATGAGTCGAGTAGATCTTATGGATGAGCTGATGGGTCAATATCACATTCAAGCAAAGACTGAAAACAGTATGATTAGATTGTTCTACCATTTTGTGGACATGGCCTCTACAAATGAATTTATTTATTTTTTGCATGCCAAGCAGGATGATTCCAATAAATTATCTGATGAAGAACTACTTTTAAAGCATCCTGATTTCCGTGAAAAAAAGCTGCTGGACTCGTTTCTTTAAAAAAAAAAGCGGTCTGTAGGACGGCCATCACTTGGTCAAAATCTTAATGAACCCTTATCAACACAGCCTCGAAAATCAAGTATTGAGAAAGAACTGTCCATCCTGTTGCTGATGTTCGGTTTGATGGTGTCGACCACTTTCCTATTTGGGTGGATAGAAAAGGCAAAAAAAAAAATGCAAAGATTGCAAAAAATCTGACACCCAAGTCGTTTGTTCCAAATGCGACCTGCATTTGTGTGGTCAGATAGATTGTTTCTGGGACTACCACCATAAAAAAAATATTTTGACGATTTTGGCTTAATTTCTTTTAATAAAACTTTACTTTTAGATAAAATTTACCTCGGATATTTTATTACATGCGAATCGGTAAGACCGTCTGCAGACGGTCTTCCCTATTTTTTACCTAGCGTAGGTCCAGAATGTTTTTTTCATCTGAAAACTAAAATTTACGGTCCTTTTGACTATATCTACCTGAAAAAAAAATATTGGCTTACCGGTCATTTCTACAGTCTTGCCTGTTGGAGGGTTAACATATTTAATTCATGTAAAGTTTTTCATACCATCATAAAAATTTCGAAAAATCTTAACATATCAGCAACACTCAGTGGTGGATGATAAGAAACAATAACAGAGAGCAAAAGAGAAAAACAAATTAAAATGTAGAGTAAAATTGAGGCAAAATATTGGCGTCAAGTTAGTACGCGTATTACTGCGGTGAAATAAATAGACGCGAGTGAGATGTGTAAAAAAATCGAATAAAATGCTTTACAATATTTACACGACAATTGAAATCGAATTTTTGTACATAATTAAAATATATTTAATGCATTAAAAAATGTTTTTTCAAAGTATTTCATACAAAATTGTTTTAAAAATACAAATATTTTATGTTTAAAATCTATTAAAATGTAAATATGTGTAAGTATGTGTGGGTATCTGAACATGTTTGTTGCAGAAAAGCGGGTTTTTTTTAGTAGATAATATTAAAATCGTTTATTAACATTACATTAAACATTTAAAAGTTTGTGTAAGCTAAACTGACACAATATAAATATTTTAAATATTTATTATTTTTGTTCTTGCTTTGATACTTTTGTAAATTTAATAAAATTCCATTGATTTCACTTTGTTGTTTGTGTTGTTCTTAATGTATGTAAATAAAAACAGATATATCAACTTAGCGTGTTTCCCATTAGATCTTGCGTTTTTTACAATTTAAAAATGCGATTTTTTTTAAAGTATTTTGGAGAAAACCAATTTTTTTATTTAGCAAAACAACAGTGATGATAATTTCTGTAACGAAAGACAAACAAAAGCAGAGTACCGAATTTGTATAAATAGTTTGACAGTCAGTATGCCTTTTTTATTTTGCATTATTTTACCATTGAACATTGTACATCCAATGTATGCCACGAAAATATTGGTATGTGTCGATAGTCAGGTCTAAATTAGTCAGTCAATGCAGGAAAGAGTTGTCCAGGCATGGTGAATTGACTGACTTTGCTTTAGCCTAAATCCCTGTACATAGGGGCCACTATGGTAACGAGCAGACAGATAAACTAGCCAAGAGGGGATCTGCTTTGAATATCATGGATATTGCGACTGCACATATGCTGGAGATTAACAATGACACTTTTTTGAAATAGAAGAGAACTGGTGGCGTGGCGTGGCCTGGATACGTTTAGAGTGGTTAGGCTTACATGGCCCACTTTTGATATCAGTTGTATGCACCTCGCAATTTACGAGCTGAAGTCAAAGAACAATATGATGAAAAAAAATTTTTGGAAAATATGCAATCCGACTCGGACTTTCCTTAAACGACGATTGTCGCAGCTGTCTGGATTTGAAGAAGGATAAATGGGTTTTTCACCTTTTCTGCGAATATTCTGATATATGTGGATAACCTGAGATATGTGAGGTCAGACAGAACAATCTACTAAGATACTTTACTGCTATGGGGTTCTAATACCACGGATCTATGCATGCTTTTAGTTAGTTTTTTTTATAAAAATATTAACAAAAATAATTTGGAAAAAATCGGAATAAAAAAATGTAATTTGTTTTTGAAAGTTTTGTAAAATCTAGTTTTGCATCCCTGAAATAGGTATATTATGATTATTGAAAAACAATTTATTATTTATATACATACATATGTAAATATACTTAGTTTTTTTTTGTTTAATTTCAAAATAAAATTAATAAAACAATTTTTAAGGACATTTTTATACATATATAAATATATTTGAAATACTTTTTTAATAAAAATTTTGATTTTACTCCGTCATACAATTTTCATTTATAGTATGTTGAATTATTAATTTATACATTGATTACACTGCTCAGCAGCAAAATCCACCATTAAATAAAACTATGTGGACTATATGGATTTTGATGCGCTGAACTTAAATCCGTTGTCGGTTTTTTTTCATCAGATCGTGAATTTTTTTATGGGCGTGGCAAATTTTTCCCCTAAATTACTCAAGTACAGAGACATATGTATTTCATCCTAACTCGAGAACCAATCATCCGATTTGCAAAAATTGGAATGCAAGAAGCTCAAAATTGTTTTTTGAGAGCTAAGTAAATAGAAAGAAGTAAATAGTTGTCATTCATTGTTGCTACAAGGCGCTTTAGTGCGCCCACTCTGACGTTGTTTGCTGCATTACACATATTAGGTCAATATTGGGTACCTGCGGTAAATTGACAATAAAATCTAAATTTTTTAACCGATTTTTATTGTTTATGGCTTTTTTTATTTTTAAGATAAGTAGCTCTCAGAAAAAAGTGCAAAATATTGAATATTTGCTTTATATTTTTTTAATTCTATTTTTAATTTGAAAAATATTACGAATTTTGCACGAAAAAAATTTTTTTTCTTCATTAATTTCTGAATAATTCCAAAACAATAAAAGATAGAGAAAAATTCTATTAGACTAAAATAAATAAAACTGTGTTACACATTCTCTGGTGTTTTATAGGAAGACAAAAATTGATTTTTTGTCGAGCAGTGTTATTTTTTATTAATGGATAAATCTACATATTATATATGTACGTACATACATATGTAAGAAAACAATATCAGCAGATAAATAGACCTGACGGAGAGATCTTTGTTAGTGCAAATGCACTAATACTCTTTTATTTCAAGGCTATCAGTGGTTTAAATTTTTTTTTATTATTTTGCAAATTTGTAGTCTTAAACTTAATAATCGTTGTGTATCATATTTTAATTCAGCCTTTGGCGGCTTTTACTTGAAGAAAAAAATAGGCATCACTTAATAACAGAATTTCATTGAAAAAAAAGCTGAAAAAAAGTTTTTTGTTTACCACCCTCTACAATAACAGTACATAGTTTGTTACTGTTTCACGCTCCCCAAAATAAAAAAAAAATGAGAAAATTTATTGAGGGAGACTAAAAAGAGAACATAAACAGGGTGTTCAGTAACACGTAGAGATTTTACATATTATTGATATCCATGCACATACATAAGTACAACTATATTAGAGTAACAGTGCTGATTGTTTAGGTACGGTAAATATAAAAAGGACTTTATTTAAAGGTACTACTTAGCTAGCAAAGTATTAAACATTTAAAGAGGGTAAAAAATTACTAAAATCAATGACAAAGAAATTAAAGTTTTAATTCATTTTTGAGAAATCTAGTTTATAATAGTGTTTTTCTTTAATTAAAATGAATGTTTAAGATATTTTATTTTTCATTTGATATATTTGAAGCTTTTTACAATAATTAGTAAATTTTTCAGAATTTTTATAAAAAATTATGTAATTTTCTGTTGTCTGTAACTAAAATTTTTTAACAATAATAATAAATTTAAGCAAAAAAAAAATACTTTTATAATTAAACTAACATTTTTAATTGAGTTTTTATTTTAATACTAGCCAATCCCGGCGCGCGTTGCTACGCCCCTTCAGGAATTTTAATCGCATTCTGAAGTTTAATCGAATATCAAGTGCAAGGCTAAATATTAAAACTTTTTTTTTATGAGCGTGCCCGCTCAATATGTGGTTGAAAAGTTTCAGAAAAATCGGTAATGCTTAAGTAGCTGAAAAGTGATAACTTTTTTTATGGGTGTGGCACTGCCCACTTTCATAACCACGAAATTGTAAAGTCATAACAGCTCAATGTGTGTGCAAAGTTTCAGAAAAATCGGTCCAGTACAAATACCTCAAAATTATAACTTTTTTTTAAGGGCGTGGCCCTGCCCACTTTTCTAATCACGAAATTATATAGTCATGACAGCTCAATGTGTGTGCAAAGTTTCAGAAAAATCGGTCCAGTGCAAGTACCTCAAAATTATAACCATTTTTTATGGGCGTGGCCCTGCCCACTTTTCTAATCACGAAATCATAAAATCATGACAGCTCAATATGTGTGCAAAGTTTCAGAAAAATTAGTCCAGTGCAAGTACCTCAAAATTAAAACTTTTTTATGGGCGTGGCCCCGCCCACTTTTTTAATAACCAAATTTTTTAGTCATGAGAGCTCGATATGTGTGCAAAGTTTCAGAAAAATCGGTCAAGTGCAAGTAGCTTAAACTGATAACTAATTATTTATGGGCGTGGCCCCGCCCACTTTTTTCCACCCATAAACACTCCTTGGTATGTGTACAACAACTTACCAAAGTTTGAGCCCGATCGGTTTTACAGTTTTGGAGTCTATACACACACACACACACACACAGAGTTTCACTTTTATATATATAGATTAATTTTTCCCATTTGTGCAAATGGCTTATTTAAGCTTTTAAATGAGAGCCCATTTTAAAGAAAAAAAAACTGATTAATTAGCAGGCAATTCAGGGAAAAACTAAAATTTTCTACTAATTTTAAATAATAGACTGGCTATAATTTGGCTAACAAAAAGCTTAATAAAAAAATTTTTATGAGTCACAAATTAATGCGGTGACTCGAAATACACCGTAAATTTTATTGGTAATCAATTTCTTAAAGTTCAATAACATCATGTAATACAAAAAGAAATGCCCTTAGCATATTTCTAAGGCTTCTCCACTAACAACTGTTACAATGGATTTAAGGTATTTTTGCTTTTACAGTTTCTTTATGCCGAATGTTGCCTCATAAACATTAGTGTCTTCAAGCTGTCACTTACTTATTCAACACAAGTCGAACGATAACATGGAATTTATATTTGAATGTTTTTATGAGGATACTCTCGATAAACTATGCCGCAATGGCCTACAGGATAGAAGTTCTAGACGTGATGTTTTGGATCATCTAAATGCTATTATTGGCGGTTGTAGTGATGGTAAACCATTTTTGCTTATACAATATTAAGTTTATTTCGAAAATTGTATTTGAATTTCCTATTACCATATACATATTATTTTATTATTTGTAGGACAAAATATGCATACTGAAGAGGTGGCACGCATTGCGGTATTAGCTGCCGTTCGTTATCATCGTGATAAAAAAGATGGCAACGGTGATGTAAGTTTTACCTTCTTAGAATTTAATTTCTTTTAACATGTATGACGTTTCACTTAAGTGTTACGATTAATATTTATAATCAGAGCTGGTGTTTCCTTTTTGATAAGGGAACAAATGGGTGTGTGATTTCCATATTTTATAAGAAAGAAAATAAGAAAAGACGAAAAAAACGATAAAAACTTATAAAAAATGATTATCGATAACGTGATGTTATTTTCCAGTTTGGTTATTACTTTTCAAGTTTACCTGTCAAACTTCATCTATTAAAAATAATTGCTTTTCTACACTTGTAGGCTCGTAATATTAAAATCTTCGTAAATATAAACTGAAAGCTGTATCTCCGTTGATGTTATCTGATAAAAGATTATGCAGTGATAAAGTTAAATATTTTTACAAACATACGATTTGTATTCCGTTATGTTCAAATTCCATAATTGTTGAATATTTCGAGTTAGTTAGCACTTTTTTTAAGATATATCAATGTCATTAAGATTTTTGTAAATCAGTTACGAGATTATATTTGCAAGCTGATTACTGAAAGCTGCAAGCTTAATCAACAAAAAATATTGCGCGTAAAAATTTGATAAAGTTGGAAGAATACATTTTTTAATAACCCTTTTTTTCTCAAAAAAAATTTTTTTTGAAAGCAACAGCTGATGATTAGTTAAAACTATATAATTAATAGTATCAAGCTTAAACAAGAGTTTGCAGAAACTATAATTTTATTATTTGTTTTTTACATTTTTGACAAGCAGAAACGTCTGATAAATTAATAATGTATAAATGGAAATTTCTTAAAAAATATCTATTTTATATCTTTAAATATTTCTTAACAATCTCTCTACATATTACAGGTCTGTTTAATGGGGAAATTCCATAACATTTTGTACATTGCTCTGCGTACATGCTGGGATTGGGGAGTTAGAGATTCAGCGGTTGTTGTGGTTTTACTTGGTAAGTTAAAAGCAATTTAAACACAAATCCTAATTAAAAATATTTAAAAAAACCTGCAGCTTTGATTCTTGTTATGCAACATAAAACATGTACATAAATATTACTGTATTTATCAACAAGCATAATTAATTTTATTAACGTCTTTATTATTACTGACGGCCAATAGTTGTGGTTTGCGTTTTGCTTTTGTGGTTGATTTAAATTATGATATAATTTTTAAATACAGAAAAAGACGACTCAGCGAATAATTCATATTTATTTATTCCATGTTTTAATGTTTATGGAAATTTGCATAAACACTCAAAGTTAAGGCTGAAATATTAATAAGAAAAAAAAAAAAAAGAAACAAGAACAATTTACTTCCGCACGCACACAAACACATTAAAATTACACAAACCACATTTTGTTGGACCATGAGTTCAGCTTTTGTATTTTGTCCTCGTATTTTAGTACGTTTCGCAACAAGTTATAATTTTACGTCTTGAATGCGTTTAGAAAAAATTTTTCATGTCAATGATTTAGTTTTTTGTTATTGTTGTTGTTGTGGACTGAATAAAGATGAAGATAAAAATAAGCATGATTATAATGTTTTTAAATTACACGTTTTATCATTTGGTGCTTTAAAGAAAGTTTTGGTTAAGCCCTCTTCTCTTGCGAAAAGAAAACACAAATTGTAATTTAAGAAATAAGTCAATATTCTTCATGTTTTTTCTTTGCATCTATAATGACATAAAGATAATTATTTCAATTAAAGTTTATAAAAGTTTTAATAAATGATTTATAGACTATTGTGTGTCTAAATTAAGTGTTGAAGTTAATTTGTTGAATATAATTATAACAAATTATTTATGGCATGCGATAGCAAAAACTTCGTGGTAATTTTGTAAAATATGTGAAATATTTTTTTGTCTGTGATACAAATATAAATCAATAAATGTACTAGTAAAACTCGCTATATAGACATACAGTATTGGTCAAAATAATAGCCCCAGTTATAATTATATTCTTATATGTATAGTCGAACTTTTTTTTTATAAATAAATGTCAAAAACAGTAATGTTCTTTCAGAGCGTTAGTATTTTTTTTGAGTATTCAAATCTGTCAAAGTCGTGCGATTAAGTCAAACAAAAATCTAATTATAGGAAAATCGCAACAAAATGCGTGCTTTGAAATAACACTGTCATACTTGATTTGATCGCACAGAAATTACTTTTTTTATCAAAAATTTCCAAGAGATTATCAAAATCTTTCATAAAAATGCACTTTTTGTTCACACATTCACACTTTCTGAACACAGATACAAGTTTTAACATATTGAATGATTAATTCTGATTGTGAGTCAGGATTTTTTGTTATGATCGATTAATTGTCAACATATAAAATAGTGTACGGCCACTGTTATGGCACCAGTTAGCAGCTTTAATTGATTCCTTTCAATTATGCAAAAAAAAAAGGAATGAAAAGCGAAAGGGTTTTTAGCTTTTAGCATTTTATGTTTGTAATATTTTCTAAAGATAACAATGAAATGCGAAAGGCACTGTACAATAAAAAAAAAACGCTACATGATTAAAGTACTATTATCTAAAGGTGCGTCGTATTCTGTAATAAGAAAATTACTTAATTGTTCTATCAAAAAGCTCATAATGCATAAAAATATGAAACTACAGTAGAATGACGTGACCAAGACCGATTTATGTCACTTCTAGTCTCGAAACGTTTAGTTCGAAGATGCAAAAATAATCTATATATGCTAGCTACGGAATTCAAGAAAGCATTACCTGTATCGGCAAGTGTGGAAATTATTCATCTGCAATGAAACAAACCACTAAATGTGCCACTATATTCTTTTCAGCAATAGTTTGCCTTTGCATGAGTAATTAGAGCACTTGCAAAATAAAGGAGCGTGTAAATTGATAATCGTATTTTTCAATAGAAAATTTGCAAATCTTTTGTTCGAAGACCATTAAATAACGAATTCAAGCCTCAGTTTACAGAAAAATGTACAAAACATATTACTAATAGTATAATAGTATTGGGGTATTTTACATGTGAAGTGGGGGGTCCCATATATTATATAAAAATTACTATGGTTGTAGCCTCATATATAAAAATCCTAGAAGAGGCCATGTTATTATATGACTCTGATAAAATTCCAATGATATGATACTTTCAACAAGAAAATTACTTAAATCACACCAGCGAAACGCCAAGCAAGTAGTTCATTAATAACTTAATCAATATGATGATGTAGCCTGCATAGTCTCCGAATTTGAATTTCATTGAAAATCTAAAGGCGGACGTAAAGAAGTCAGTTTCAGCCATGAAACTAATAAGTAAAGAAGTCTGTGGAAACTTCTTGATGAAACATGGAATTAAATTATTGTAGGAAGATTGCAAAACCTAATAAATTCCGCAATAATGCGTTGTTCGGCCATAATTGCAAGTAAAAGGCATGAAACAAAGTATTAAATATTAATCTATATACTATTTAGGAAAAAAAGTGAAATGTTTTAGTTTGGCTTATTTTGCTAACAACAAGCGATCATTAAAAAAATAAGATAAAGTGCGGCTACTTTAACCGAATAATTTTTTAAGTTTTTAAACATAATATAATAAACATTATTATTCAGAATATAAATAGATCTGCTAAAACTTCTAATACTGTGCCATCATTTTGACTGCAGCTGTAAGTGCAACATAATTTTTGTATAACCTTAACACGAGAGTGTAAAAGGGGGCATCAATAAGTTTCCAATTTTTAAATTAATTTTCGAACCCAATATATGTTATGTATTTTGAATCTTTATAAATGAAAATGTCGAATAAGCTATGTCCTTCTGTCTGTCCGATTGAGCGTTGAAATCATTTTTTGAAAGCCCTCATATATCGTACAGACTCGTATATAGTATTATTGAATAGGAAATGCTTTCAAAAATTTTGGTATCAAAAATCATATATTTCGACAAATAAGTGGCTCAGATATGAGCCAAAAACCACGTTTGCCTCTATTTTGTTTGAGATTGCAAGAACGAGATTTTATTAAAAAAGCAAAACAAAAGTAGGCAGTGTTGTTCAAGATGGTAAAAAATGTGTGGGTTTTTGGGATTGGTGGTATATTTTGTATTTTTATTTATGTGTACGAATGTATGGGTGTGTGTATGTACGTGTTTGTGAAAATTATGTGGCTTTTTTAGTTTTTATATCTATTAAGCTTATTCATGTGTACAAATTTTTGTAATGCAAAGTTCTTCGTTTGTTTAGTATTCACTCTACGAACATGACTACACACAACAAGAAAGTATGAATCAACAACGGCGAAGATTAAGCAATTGTATATCTGTTTCGCGAACAACTTATGTGTATGTGTATGCTTATACTTAGTTGCATATGTACCCGTTTGTAAAGAGTATATTAATATTTGGCACAGCCGAATATAGCGTTATTATTTATTATTTTCCCCTTATGCTGTAAAATTGAAAAACGATAAGATTGATATTTATGTATGACGAATAAAGAATAAACATAATAATTTGGTATCACATTTGATATCAAATTTATTTAAAGTTAACTTAAAATTTCGTTCAGGTTTTTCAGCTATTCCATTTATTCTTATGTTCTGAACTATACATGCATGTAATTTTCAAAATCAAAAACTGCTTCTTCAAGGTACGCAATGCCTTTTTATGTTGATTATCTGCTTAAATTATTAACGAGGTACCGATTCGAAGAAGATAATATATTTTAAAAAGAAATATTATTGTCTGACGGCTTGCACGTGTGTATATGTAAAGGAAAGCTAGTTATTTATCTTCAGGTAATGCTATGAACTTCAAACATTTTATTCTGGTGCTGAAATCATCAAATCAGCGATACACTATATGTCGTCTTGAATTATTCCATTGACAAAGCAATTTGAATAGTGAATGTAATGAGTTTTAAAAAAAGTTATATACCTGCATATGTGTGAATAAATATTATTATATCTTGTTTATAAAACAAAAATTAAAATAAAATTCCTTGAAATTTACATATAAGCCAGAAAAACTTAATCAAATAATGTTTTAAGTAGATAATTTTTAATGAGAATTTTTTTTTTCTTTAACAAGATTTTTTCCTCAACGACGTGTTCCAATAGTTTTAATTAAATTTGTTTGCAAGGACTTGCAAGCATTGGAACAGTTAATCATCGCAAAATATGTAATTTAAAAATGGTTTATTGAATGCAATCAATTAATAAATATTTGTTAAGCGTAGGGGTATAATTTATTTTTATAGTACACTTCACATTTACAAAAAAAAATTAACTAATTGTATACGTACTGTTAAAGCAGAAGAAATAAAGTATAATCAAATACACATAAAAATAAAATAACGTACAAACATAAATTTATCTTTATAATATGTATTAAGGAAAAAGAAGAAAATCGTGAAAATATTTATGTACTTATCCTACTGATTTTACCGTTTTTACTTTTTTATGAACTAAGCCCACAAAAAAATTCTATATAATACACTACTACTACTGTCTTTATTTCCTCCTTTCTTTTGTACAGAAGAAATTTACTCGTGCGAAAAGACATTTGAACGTATTTTCTTGGGAGCTCTGTTTGGACCGCATGCACCACATTTCATAGCTGGCTGGCGTAGTGACTTTCGAGATCAGGTTAAGCTACTTTTAAAGAAACACATATTGTAATACAAGAAAACCTTATTATACACAATAGAACGATTTTAATTTTCTTGCTACTTTTGCCTATCTTTAGCATTTTTTTCTTGGTTTTCATTTCATTTTATTTATATTATACTTTTTTTTTTAAACACATATTTTTTTAATATCTTTTTTATGTATTTTTTCTTTCGGGACAAACAAATTTCTTCACATACATACATACATACACGCCTGTAATAATTTCGTCTACCAACCGTATGCAGGATGAGAACACAAGAGCAATGGTATATTTTTTACATCATGCAACAAGTCTTGATATGTCACTACCCGTATGGATTGCCCGTTACGAGCAGGAACGTTTAATAAAGTAAGTAGTATTAAGTATGTAACAAAGTACAAATTTTATTTATTCAGAGCGAAGTGTTTATTTTTATTTAAGTTGTGTATTTTAAATTGATTAAAATTTTTTTAGTATGTAATATTGTAAATTGTTTCCTTCTTTGTGTTTTGGATTTGTTTTTTTTTGGTGATTCTCTGTAAAAATAACTTAAATTTGTGAATTTTGGTCATGAAATAGTATTGTTAAAGATCTTAATTCTGAACTTATTTAAATAAAAAATTTGCTTCTTTAAATCTTAGATTACAGAAAATCTGTCAATAAATTTTCAAATGTATAAAATATGGATTAATTTTAGTTTTATAATAATTTCAGTATTTAGGTGTTTTTTATTTAAAAAAAAATTTTTTAGTAAATTTTTAAGTATAAAATATTTTTCATCGGAGAAAAATCCATATTATAAAAAAATAAACTCTGTAGGCCTTTGTTGAAAAAATCTGTCATAAATTTTATATTTAAAAACAATTTTCGCTTTTTTATTATAACATTTCTGTAACATTTTTAATTTTTTTTTTTACCGGAAATTTTTTAATAATTCTCCGATTATAAATTACTTTAAGAATTTTCAAATCTCGAAGAGTTAGTTAAGAAAAAAAAAATATATTTTTCTAAATACGATTTTGAATATTTTTCAGAATTATGTCTATTGTGTTTTCAGAAAGTAAGTTTTCAGCTTTTACAGAAGTTCTATATATTAACAGCCTTATTCATAACAATTAAGAGCACTGTAATCGGCTATGCCGAATTTTTGCTATCCACCACCAATTTGATGTACTTTTTTTACTGTAATCGTTACGGAAAAGGCTCTTTATACTCAGATTTGTATTTCTTTCTTTGTATAACATTTTCTTTCAATGAAAATGGGCTTTAAAGTTGGCGCGTCAATATAGTTTCGGCTAATAGACTCAATTCAGTTATTTCAATATACAGTCCTTTATTCTTCCATAAATAAATTATATGAATTTGAGACAAAGCGTTATATGGAAGGTGGGCTTAAAAGTGGGCGAGTTACATTTTTTCCCGTAAGTGCAAATCCTTTGTACATCCATCGTACATCTAATTTTGTCAGTTTTATTAGGTTTTAAATTTTAAAAATACCAAAAAATGCGGTATACATTTGCGTACATTTTGATCTATAACTCCATTTTTAATAGATAGATTTAAGCAATTTTAGGGGATTTTTTTGCTCGGAAAATACACATTTGAAATTTCATGACTCTACGTTAATGCGTTTGGACACAATTGCATTTTATTCGATGTTGAAAGGAGAAATTTTTTTTTTACCTACTCTTGCATTGCGAGGTTTAACTCTCTTCCTAATAAACGGATTAAACCCATTTTAAATATCAGACAAACCTTGTTTATAAAAAATATTCTGGCAAAATTTGAGCTCCTTAGCTTTTTCGGTCCGACCTCTATTGTGTTTTCAGCAGACGGACAGATGGACGGACATAGCTAGATCGTCATAAACTTAAACCCCGATTCAGAAAATATATAGCTAATGGGGTCTAAAATGTATATTTTGAATAGCGGGTATTTTTATGGTGGCGGGTATAAAAAAATTTAAAAGCTTATTAAGGACTTACAACACACATTTTCTATAAAAATTTGACTGATAAGCCTCTATCCTTTAATCTTGCTTTATTATTTTATGAATTAGTCCGTAGTTGTATTTCTAGAAAAATTTTCTTAAAGAATTATTTTTAATTAATAGAAATTATGTTTATTAAATTAATTGTACTGTAAGTCATTTTAGTTCTAGCTTAAGTGCATTTTCTCAATGTTAAACTTTAAATTAATTATAATTGTAATCATTAAGAATATTAAAAAATCGAGTGAAATTCTTTTTCAAAACCAGCTACTATTTTATCATCAGCATGTTAAAATGATTGCATTATTTTTCTTAGTGTATTCGTTCGAATATTAAAAGCTTCAAACAGAAAGTTGACAAGCCATTGAACGAAATTTATATACCACACGTTTCATATCGTGCTGTTTAAATTTTAAATAGCTGTCCAAGTACGTAATATGTACTCTACAAATTACGATCGCTGATGCGTATATTTTAAGATTCTAGACAGATGTTTCGATGTCTTTAAGCAGGAATGACAAACTTAGAATATCCCGTTCTATTTCTTAAAGAAGGATATAAAAGCAGAAAGAAGAAACAACTATTAAAATTTAAATGAATGTTGTTTTAACTGGCAAAAATTTGCGTATGCTTATGTAAATAACTATATGAATATATGTATATATAGGGTGTTTTTTTAAGCCCGATAGAACTTGAAATTGTAAAAAATAACACAAAAATAAGGCGTCAATTGTTGCTGGTTTATCAGCATAAACCAGTGACTTCACGTAGCCCCACAGGAAATAATCGAGAGGTGTCAAATCGCACGACCTTGGAGGCCAATTGACAGGTCCATTTCTCGAAATCAACTTATCGCCAAATTTTGATTTCAATAAGTCGATGGTTGCGTTCGCCGTATGGCACGTAGCGCCATCCTGTTGAAACCACATCTCCTCCGGATCAATGTCATCCATATTTTCAAACAAAAAATCATTGATCATGGTGCGGTAACGATCTCCATTGACCGTAACGCGAGCTCCGGCCTCATTTTTGAAGAAATAAGGTCCGATGATGCCACCAGCGTGAAAACCGCACCAAACGGTGCATTTTTCTGGATGTAATGGAGTCTATAGGGTCTCTTGTGGATTGGTCTCGCTCCATATGCGGCAATTTTGCTTGTTAACAAACCCGTTAAGCCAAAAATGCGCCTCATCGTTGAACACAATTTCGCGATAAAACAACGGGTCAGTTGCCAACTGCTCTAGAGCCCAATCGGCGAAAGAACGACGCATATAATGGTCTCATGGCTTCAATTCCTGCACCAGCTGGATCTTATACGGGTGTCGGCCGAGATCTTTGCGCAAAATTTTCCACGTAGTGGACGGACAGAGCCCCAATTCCTGCGACCGACGACGAATCGATAAATTTGGATCTTCTTCCACACTTTCGTTTACAGCGGCGATATTCTCTTCAGTACGCACATTCCTTCGACGTGTTGGTGTTATTGCATCCTCTAGAGAATATGTGGTACGAAATCTATCCACAGTTCGACGAATGGCTTGTTCAGATGGACGATTATGTACGCCATAAAAATGACGAAGTCGTCTATAAGTTGCGCGAATCGACGACTGATTTTCAAAGTAAATTTGGATAATTTCGTAGCGTTGTTCAAGCGTGAGTCTATTCATGATGATTTGTCAGAGTATACTGAAACGATAAAAAATATTTCATCAAAATTTAATTTTTTGTGTTACTTTTTACAATTTAAAGTTCTATCTAGCAAAAAAAAAACACCCTTTACATGAGGAGTTATGTAAATGTATGTTATCAATTAAATACAAAAATACTTACATATGCACAGGCTTACATACTTGGATACATTAATATATAAACAGACATATGTATGTACATACATATACTTACATATAAGTATGTTTTTAAAATACCCTTTTTTAAAGCGTATGTTTTTGAAAAGGGTTATAAAATCGCAAGAAAGTAGATAACGTTTTAACACTTTTTTTATTTCCGTTTTTATTTGTTTTTTCCTTTTTTACTTTTTTGGACAAAAGATGTCAAATTTAATAATACTGAAAGTTTAAAAGTTTTTTGAAATCTACATATACATACATACTTAGGTACAGCGTGGGTCGAAAGTCACCATGGGTTATAGAATTTAATATTTTATTTTTTTTTCTTCCTTCAAATTATATAATTCTTGCAAAAAAAATAATAAGAAAATTTACATCTTACAAAGAACCAGAATAGTAGAATTTTATTTTCTAAATCAGCGATCAATTATATTGAAACCAAGAGCATATCGCCGACACTTTAAAGTCAGAATTTCGCCCTCTAAAGCAATAATTTGGTGCTTGGTTAATCGTTACCACCAATACAGCACAGCAAGAGATTTCCTTCGAAACGTTTAGACCTCGTTTAATTTGCACTGCAGAAATAGTTTAACGTGTAGGGCAAAGTGTTATCTAAACACTAAAAACATCTTCTAGAAGGCGTTCTGTTCAGCTAGGAATAGCATGTACGTTACAACCACGAACTTAAAAAAGTATTTACTGTTATTTCCATATTATATGAAACTGATACAAGAATCAAATTCTGCAGAAGATCGGTAAAGTCTTAATTTTTTCGATGAATTTCAACGGTTGGCCTTAAATTAAATTAACTTTATCGAAAATCAGTTTATGATTGGTAAAGTTATTTTTTGTTAATTGAATTTATTTGTTAATAAGCGGATTTGAGAGGCTCTGAAAAGTTAAGAGCCATATATCTGTGGCTTGGAGCTAAAAGGGCCAATGTCATTTTTTGCTCTTTTGAGTTAATCATTGCATTAGATTTGTTTTCTTGCTCTTTTTCATTATGATAAAACAGCTAAAGTCATACTTAACACAGAACAGCTTCATAAATAAAATGCTGGCCAATGCCCCTATGAAAGCATATATAAAACTTAATGTTCAATTACAATTTTCTCAAAAGTAAATATTTGGACATTGGCCCTTTTAGCTCCAAGCCACAGATTTATTAGCACCAATGTCGATCCAAAAATAATATGGATGGTGTGGCATTATATCTGAATATTTCATTGCACCTTATTTCTTACAAATGCAGTTGCAAGTGTTGTAACCGTAAATGGAGATTAGTTAAGTTTAATTATAGAAATTTTTCTATGTCTTGCTCTTAAAACAGTCCTGAGAAAAGGTTTCAGCAGTATGGAGGTACTGCCCGAGACTGAAAGGACTTTTAGGTAGTATCTTTGGTAGGCAAATAATTTTCAGAAATCTGATATTAATTGGCCAGGTAATCGCTAAATTTTTTATTTTTTAATTATAAATAAGGATAAAGGAGCGAGCATATCGAAATTGACATACATGGGCACTTTGCAGTACCAGTACTTCATCAGTATTTTCTTTTTTTTACTGGTACTGCACTTGAATTTTCATTACGAGTATATTTTTACTGAATACTGAAAAAAATCAGTATTCAGTAAATTTTACTGATTAATGAAAAAAAATTTCAGTATTCAGTAAATTTTACTGAATACTGAAAAAAATTACAGTAATCAGTAAATTTTACTGAATACTGAAAAAAATCAGTAATCAATAAATTTTACTGATTACTGATAAGAATGCAGTATCGGGAGGTTTTTTCTACCTATACATACAAAAAAAAAACAAGAATTATAAAACTAAGAATTTTCGTACTCAATAAACGTTAATAAAACGAAATTCTAATATGCATATAAAACAACGGGGAAAACAGAAAAAGAGGTTAAGAAAATGTTTAATACATATGTATGTTGTAAAATATGGAAAAGAGAGGAAAGTAATGGTAACGATTTGCATCTTATTTACCATTAAATTTTTGTATTTATTATTCACATCCTTATCTTATTTTCTTAAACAGATGCGGGCATAACTATTAATTCAGGTGACTTGGCAAACTATCTCCAGGAAACAATTTTGTACCTGGCCGGTAATCAGTAAAATTTACTGATTACTGAAATTTTTTCAGTAATCAGTAAAATTTACTGAATGCTGAAATTTTTTTCCAGTTATCAGTAAACTTTACTGAATACTGATTTTTTCTGCCAGTAATCAGTAAACTTTACTGAATACTGATTTTTTTTCAGTAATCAGTAAAAATTTACTGGTAATGAAAATTATATTTCATTACCAGTAAGCATTTACTGATTACTGCAGTAAAAAAGTAATGCAGTATGCCCATGTATGGAAATTGAGTTTTCTCTTCAAGAAACTTTACAAAGGAAATTATATGATAATGCAGTTTCCATTAGGTTTATACGCTCTCCTGCAAAATTACAATTATTTGAGTTAGGTCGATTCTAGTTGTGACCAGAGATCTGCAAAGAAAACTCATGAAGTAAGTCAACTTGAATCATGATTCATTATTTTGTTGATTTATACGCATTCATACCTATTGAAAGTCTTTACTACTTATACTCACTTTTATATTTAAGGTACTTATAGTACTCATATTCAGCAACACGTATGACTTATTGCTATCGTCGTTCACGCAAGATAAAAATATGATCAAAAGCAAGTATGACTCGCGTACACATTATGAAGTTGTGTCTTTTAACAAGGCTTGCCAGATTACAATTTGACATTCACTATAATAATTGTGGATTATTAAAATAACATAGACAACTTAAATTTAACAAAATAATACAAAAACAACAAGAAAAAATAAAGTGCTTGCTTTGAGGTCTGTTTAAGAGATTTAGATTTTGTTATTGCGTATTATTTTTAAAATTTAAGTGAGCACCTAAGAACCCGGTTTTTTAATTTGCTGCAAAAAATTTAAACATAAAATAAAAAACACAAAATAACTGTTATTGTTTACCTCTTATTATAGAAGCCAACCAAAACTTAGCCTAAAGGCCATAATCAGCTGCATTTATTTAAAAATTAAATAGTGGTACTTGCAAAAATTTTATATCACACATTGTAAAATTGCAAATTTTCTTGTGGCTAAGAAATATCTTGCACTATCCGACCTGTCAACAATGTTTATTCTTCATACAAATGAGAGCTCTTAATATGTTTGTTGTTGAATCAACTTGAATCATTCTATGAAGATAAATATTTTCTTAAAAATATGGATCAACGTGGATAGTTTTGCCAATCATATAAGTATGGGATGGTATAAATATAAGTTCGACGTAGTACTCATGTTCATTGTGAGTTGTACTCATAAATCAACGTTGTTGTGGGTATGCGTACGTCAGCTCAGTTAAATTTCAATGATTTATATGCACTTATACTCAAATTTTATGACTCACTATGAATATTGAAAAAACGACTCAAAGCCGATCACTGCTTGTGACCAACTATATGTGAACAGAGTTGACACAATCCCTGAACTAAAACCTAAGCTACAAATTTTAAAAGATATTATGGAAAATGCTCTAAAACGAGACTACAATGGTGGTAATGTAAATGAAATTATTTCATATACTTGGCGTGAAAAAATTTAATTTTTAAATGTTTTTTAATCTAAGAAAAATATAAGTACATTAACGAAAAAGTCATTAATTTTTAATTGACTTCCGGCCCACCTTGTACATAACACACATAAAGGACCTTCTTTTTAAAAATTCGTTTTTGTCTACCAAAGTGTTTATGTGTTTATGTCAAAATGTGTTGGTGTGTTATAAAAGTAAAATTTTTTGGTAATAAAAACAGGATTAAAATCCTACAGAAATGACAATGTTGTGTTGCTTTGTTTAAATAGAAGTGGTTTATTAGATTCCAACTGAAGTTTTTTTTATTATGATGTGTGCTTTTCTAATGTATTTTAGATGAGTATTGTTACGATTTTTCTTTGTGAACAAGGAAAATAATTTTTTTTTAATATATTTTATATAAATGATTGCACACTTGGTTCTATGATATGAAGAGTTCCTTCCCAATAAGTTAATATAGTTCAAGTTCAAGGTTAAACATTTCTCATTTTTTTGTTACATTCATAAGTATGTACTTGCACATGAGAATAACCACAAATGTATGTATGTATGTATAAATATGTTTCACTATACTCTAATGATCATTGTGGAGATTAAAGGTTGTAAGGGCATGCTCTTATTAATGTGTTCTTACTTGCTATTATTTTTTTTCTTTCTCTTTTCAAACACACAAAGCAGAGATGGATGGTTTAGTACTATCGTACTTGTATACAGGGAAAAAGAAGCAATTTAAAGTGCAATGAAAATATTAGTTTTTGTAATTGCGAATATAAATTTTCCATGTCTGATCACACTTATTAAGGGATAATTTTCTTGTTGTTGTCGATAAAATTGACTAGTGTATGAATGGGTACGCTGCTTTTCTGTTTTGATCACCTTAAGGAGGAAAGAAAAAGATAGTTAGACAAAAAACGTTTCACTTCCATATTATCCCTATTCTTAAAGAATTTTTTTTTGTAAAAGTTAACGGTATTTATATAAGAATAAAATATGTTGTAAGAATTGAAATTTTTGCCAGACATTCATTATCAAAGTGTATTACTTGGAGTTAACTTCAATCGGCAACACAAGTACTAAAAGTTTTTTTTTGTGTGTGAGCAAAGTACATATAGTAATTTCACAAGTACAGTTTCCATATAATAAGGTATTTGGAGACTAAGCACTAACCTGCATGAAAGGCACCATTCCATAGAATTTTTGAGGAGCCTTCACTCTTGATTATTACGAGGAAGCGTTTGTCGACACCACCTAATAGTCATCTTAGGCAGAAAGTATTTGAGACATATACCACGTGATCATAATCTTGGCAAGGTGAAATAGTGTAAATGCTCGTGGAAAAATAAATAAAGCAAATAAATATATTTGGTAACGAGTTATTACTATTATCCTATAAAGACAACTTTAAGTAATTGTCATCTATTCGAGAATGGCGCCTGCAGGTCGTCGAAGTATTAAAAATATAAATGCAAATTTGTGCGGTCAGTGCAAATTGAAAATAGACGAAGAACAAGAGGAAAACATACAGTGTGATAAATGTTCAAAGAATTTTCATGCTATTTGCACTGAGTTGGACAAACGCCAGTATGATCATCTGTTACAAAATGAAAAAGAAGAATATGTTTGTCACTTGTGTGATGGAGATAGTGGTAGCTTAAAAAAGGAATTAAAAATTATAAAAACACAGCTAAGTAAACTGGATAGTTTACAACAAACTGTAGAATTTATGTCAAAACAGTTTGATGATGTCTTGAAAGGCATAGCCGACAACAAAAAAAAGTTGGAGGTTGTGCAAAAAGAAAATAAAAATTTGAGAAAAGAAATTAATGATTTAAAAAGCTCTGTTAAATATTTGAATGATAGCAGAGTAAAAAATGATTGTTTAATAAATGGAATTGTTGCCGGTGAAGGTGCTGATGCAGTTGAAACCGTAGTGAATTTGATGAAAGGTGTTAATGTGGAACTTAAATCAACTGATATTGAGAGTGCATATTTTTTAAAAAAAAGCAGAAACACAACACAAAAAGCAAATAACAAGAAGTCTATGGTAGTTAAGTTTAACAACAACAAAATTAAACAATCGGTGATGTCAACTAAGAATAAATTAAAGGAGACAAACGAAATGAAATCTATTTTTATCAACGATTTTTTAAGCAAAGAAACTCTTTCAATTTTAAATCATGCAAAAAGTCTACGTTCAGTTGGGTATAGCAGTATATATGCCAGGTCTGGTAAAATCTATGCCAAGAAAAATGGGCTATCCAAGCCAAAATTATTAAAAAGTTTCGAGGAAATTGATGAACTTCTTTTACAAGCAACTAATATAAAAAAACGTAAGCATGCAGATCATAACAATGTGGAAAGTGAAAACGATGATGCTCGTTATTCTTTTATGTCTCCAAATTAAATACATACACTAAATTATATATTTATTTTAATAAATTAAGAATTAAATTTTTAATATTAATATGCCAAGTAATCATTATTTTCATTCTATTGTAGAATTTAGAGATAAATTAAAAGCTCAAACTAATAATTATTTATTTATATTGTCGTTTAATGTTAGAAGTATTTCTTCTGTTAACAAATTCGATAAATTTAAAACAGTATTAACTAAATTTTCGAGACTACCTGACGTAATTTGCATACAGGAAACGTGGTTCAATAGTAGATTACAACAACTTTACAATATTCCAAGTTACAATAACGTTCATTGCTCAAGATCTGATAGTTTTGGTGGGACTTCTATATATATACGTAATTATTTGCAGTATTTTGTTGAGACTAGTGGCAGTAAAGATTTTATTGAAACTATAACAATTGTTTTCAAAAATATAAGAGTACGCGGGAAACCATTAAAGTTGTTGTCCTTTTATAGATCACAAAAGTGCAATGTTAATATATTTGCAAACTTTTTGGAAGAGTCACTTGAACGTTTAGCGCAAAGCCCGTATTTGATAATGGGGGATTCCAACGTAGATATTTTGCAGAATTCTGCAGCTCGCTGTTTACTGGATATTCTCAATAGTTATGATTGCAATAATTGTCATACATTAGTTACTAGACCTAGTAGTCATTCTTCAATTGATAACGTATTTAGTAACATACGAGATAAACTTGAAATTGACTCAATTGAATGTAGTTTTTCAGACCATAACATAATTAGCTGCATACTTGAATCATCAACGAAGACGTGTGACTTTTATGAAATAGAAAAATGCTATTGTAATTACGAACTCGTCAGATCTAACTTAAATATCAGTATGAACATAACAAATCTTTCTGGAAATCCTAGTGATGATACATCTCAGTTAATTAATTGTATTTCAAATGCTGTATCTAATTCAACTATAAAAACTAAAATAAAAGCAAAATATAATATTACACCGTGGATAAACAAGAACATTCAAGCACTTATTGATTATAAAAATAAGCTTTTAAAATCTAAAAGAAATGCCTTTAATAAATCGAGTATCGAGCAAAGTATAAAGAGAATTAGCAAGATAATAAAAATTGCTTGTAAAGAATCGATGGTAAATTATTATCATGATAATTTATGTAAAATGCAACAGGATCCCAAAAAATGCTGGAAATTTTTGAATAAAACCCTTGGACGAAGTATAAAACCATTGTATAATATTGGCAATGATATTCTTGATGATAAAGTTAAAGCAGAAATTTTTAATAAACATTTTTTAAGTTCAGTCGAACATTTAAAAAATCAAATCGAAACTACTTTTAACGACAATTGTAATGCTTTTAGAACTCTGGAATATTCTTGTAATCACATAAAATTTGAACATACCGATGATAGTGAAGTATTAAGCTTAATTTCACAATTGGAAATAAATAAATGCCCAGGGAGCGACTTAATATCAGCTAAATGCCTTTTTGAATGCAAAGAGACACTTGTCCCCCTTTTATCAAGAATCTTTAATTCTTTAATTGACCATGCAATTTACCCAGAAGCTCTTAAAATACACAAAATAATTCCTATTCCCAAAGATAAAATTTGTAATGATATTGATAAATTTAGACCTATAGCTGTTTTATCAACAATTGATAAAATATTTGAAAAATTGTTGTACATTCGACTCTCAACGTTTTTTGAGAACGAAAATTTAATATACTCCAATCAATATGGCTTTAGAAAAGGATGTGGTGCTGATGAGGCAGTGATAAATGTTGTAAATTGTGTTTGTAATAGCTTAGATAATGGCTTTTCGGGTGTAGGAGGGATGTTTTATGATCTAACAAAAGCGTTTGATCTTGTGGATCACGATATACTTTTACATAAATTATACTATAATGGAATAAGAGGGAAAAATCTACAACTAATAAAAAGTTATTTATTAAATCGGAAACAGTATGTGCAAATCAATGATAGCATGAGTAATATGGCTGATGTTAAATATGGAGTTCCTCAAGGAAGTGTTTTAGGACCTTTGCTGTTTATTATTTACTTAAATGATATAAACAACTTGGGGCTAGAAGGCAAGATATTTCTCTATGCAGATGATATATGTATACTTTATCCGTATAAACAGAATTTAGTATTAAAAACTATGGTTGAAAGAGATGCAGCTTTAATTTTTGAATATGCACGTTTGAACAAGCTTGTCATAAATGCAAGCAAAACCAAATTTATACGGTTTATGCCCCGACCTAGTCTAAGAAACACCATAAATGTATTTGCATATGGTAAGGAAATTTTGGAAGTAGACTCTGTAAAGTACTTGGGTGTTTATCTTCAAAATAACCTTACATGGCATATGCATATCGAAAAGTTAAGAGCCAAAATCGCTCCGGCTCTTGGCATTCTGTATAAATTAAAACACAGATTAAATGCAACAACGAAGTTAATTGTTTTTCAAACCTTAATTCAAAGTCATCTAAATTATATGGCCCTTATTTATGGGTTTCAAAAAAATACAGATCTGAAATCATTACAAATACTACAAAACAAATCCTTAAAGATCGTATATAGTTTACCTTGCCGTTATCCTACTCTTTCCTTGTATAGAGATGTAGCTAAAAATGTGTTGCCAGTACATGGATTATTTAAAATGCAGTTATTAGTCTACGTCTTCAAAGTATTACATAATATTGGTCAACATACAATTACGTTTTCAAGAAATCAAACTGCTTTTAACACTAGAAATAGTCACTACCTATGGATGTCCAGATGTCGTTTGGAAACTACTAAACAGAAAATTGAATACGCAGGTAGTCTAGAATATAATAATTTACCTCAACAAATACAGGATTGTTGTACAATTTCTTTGTTTAAAAGAAAATTAAAGGATTATTTGTTGCAAAATATTGAAATGCTTCTAATCTAATAAATAATTTAATTATTATTAAATATAATTTTACATTATAAATTAGTAAATTATAAAATTTATCTATATGAATATATTTTTTTTTTCCTCTGTAATACATTGTATTTAACTTCTTATACTACCAACTTGTCTCTGTAATGCCTTAGTGGCGCTGAGACCCCAAATAGAAATTGTATTTTGTATTATTGTATTACAAATATGGATTTTCAATAAAAAAAAAAAAAAAAAAAAAAAAAAAAAGCATAAATATTCGTAAAATAGTTCATATACACGTGGAAAAGTATACACGCACATCCAATGGTATACACACACATAAAGTAAAATAGAGCCACATGTTAAATTAACCTACAAATTGGATAAACTTTCGAATAGTCCAGATAACTCAAACCTCAATCAGTAACAACTTCTCGAATCTTTGAAATAGAAAAACTAACTAATAATAATTAAAACTATTTGTGAATAATACTTCATATAATTTTCATAAAAAGAATGTGAAAATGCAAAAAGAAAAAGTATAAATATAAAAGCAAAATTTTGAAATCCTAAATAAAATAAAAAAAAAAAAGGTAGAAACAAAATTATTATTCATTAATTTAAGTACTTCAGTGAAACTATGTTTAAAATTGTCTTTTACTAATAATTTCCATTATTTTAATTTGAAACTCTCAGAAATAATTTAGAATTGTGAGCAAAAGGCATTTAGTGAAAAATATTTCAATAAATTGAATTAAATATACATGTAAAAATAAATCAAATAAGTGTAAAAATTAAATTATTTTTTTTATTTCATTTAAAAGTAAAGACGTAAAACAAAAAAAAAAAATAAGAAAAAAAAAATAAAAATGAAGGCAAATTAATGTTAGATTAATACATATACCCGAATTCACACAAATGTTAAAAATGGTGGTGAATAATTAGAAATTACACTAATTTAATTGAGTTTTAGAGAAGTTTAAGACCTGAATATAAATTAATGTAATTACCCTATTTAAAATTAGAAAACCTTAATTTTTTTTATTGTTAATAAATTGATTTACTAGAGTAAATTGTAATAAATAAAAAAAGGAAATGTATACTTAATTTGCCGTCAGATTTAAAAGCTATTAAACAATGTAAATACCTATGAAGACTTCTTATTTTGTTAATTATTTTAAAATTATTATTAATTATTACCTAAAATTGGTCAATATGCTTGAAGTTTTGTATTAATGTATTTGTATTTGAATGTAGCTCTATGTAATATAATTATTAATTTAATATTTTCAAAATAACAGTAGCATCGTTATGCAGTGATTGCTGGGCCCATCGATTACTACGCAACAAAATCTAATAAGACAACAACAACAACAAATGCACAAATCTAAGAGGTATTTTGTGAGTAAAAAAATTTATTTTCTATTTTATTTAATTATTGTAGTTGTTTAGTTTTTTTTTGTCTTTTCCTTTAAATTTTTTTTATATTATCCATATATAAAAGCATAGGAAAAAGCATTAACAAATAATATAGTTTTTTTTTTGATTTAACATTTTTTTATATTCTTATATCGTTATTTACAAAAACGTAACCAATGAATAAACTGTTTTTGATTTTGTAAAACAATAATGCAATTTTAAATAATTTAAACAGGGGAATGATAGGTCATATGAAATATGAACATAAGTAAGTAAAGGTCATGTCTTATTTAGGGACGGGAATAAAATAGTGGGTACCTTTCCAGTCAAGGCGTCTGACCATAAGTCAGTGGGTGGGAACAAATGTATCCTACGTGGCGCTACAGCTTGCCATGGATTGATTTGTAATAAACGTTGTATAGTTTTAGTTTTCGAAAATTTTTTTTTGCACACTGTTGGTTTATTATTTGGCATGTACAGTGTGCTATATGCTTACGCGCAAAGAATACATGGGTTGAGAACCAAATTACCGTATATATAGTTAGCCGGAAAACCTTTAATCATGTCACTTACCCGTTATTGTTTACTTTCGGTTTGTCAATGTAACATTCGAGTATCTGCAACAATTTTTATTATTCATTTTGCAACCGGCGCGTAACATATATGGCGCCCAACGAAAACAACGTGTGGCCTGCATTTTCGAGTAAGGCATGTAGATAATTATGCCCAATTGAAAGGCCAAAGTAAGGCTTACATAAACTTAATTCACAGCTTCAAGCTTCGTTTAAATTACAATTCAAATTATATAATAGCATTAATTAGTTAAAAACATGAAACTTATTTATATGTTGAGTTACATAGTTTTCCATTTAAGTCTTAGTATTCAACAGAAATATATACTTTCGGAATCTAATTGCGATCTGGAAAATGTTGTAACTATATATTTAAGCTCACCAAGTCCTCTTATTTTCAAAAGTCCTAAAACTGAGGTTTTACATTACTTCGATTTTAGTTGCATTGAAAGAAAAAAGGGACAATGTCTTGTGTTGAGATGTTATACGAGTCCATATCTATCTTTTTTTTTAATAAGGATTTTATGTTGCAGTATAATGGTTTAGCTATTTTATTTTATTTGAAGAATTTCGTTAATTATTAAATAAGAGATAAACTTTACTAGAGGCATGAACAAACTTTTTACGTTTAATTTTTTTATGATATATCATTCCCCCCCCATAATTCTATGTAAATATATATTTTGATAATTTGAACTATATTTTTTTTATTTACTGGTAAATAGGTATATATTATTTACTTTTTTTTTTTTATTCTTCGATTGCAAATTAAATCTTAAACGGTACTTTTTTTTCTGAAATTTATACATATATCATTCAAAATCATTTCATATCTTCGAAAACACAATTATATTTTGAGTATCTTGTTAGTCGCTTCGGTATGAACACCCGAAGTTCGTCAAAGAATTTACAAAGTAATAGTAGAGGACGAGCTTCGTCAGCTTCCTACAATAATATTTCTATTGATCTACAAGATTCTACTAGCACTACCAGGCCCAGAGTTGTTCACTCACCTGTTAATAAAACAGTGAGATCACCATCGGTAATCCCACAACAAGATTCGTCTAGCGCTCCGTCTTTTAATTTATTTCAGGATTTAGTTATAATGGATAACCAAGGTCAACAACTTCCATTAGGTGAAATGTCTGAGGATGTTCCTCCCAGATCCTCCCTGAACCCACACGTAGATCCATTTGTACTACCTGGTGCTTCAGGAAATAATCCTCCTTTAATTCCTAACACAGATAGTGTGAATCCTGACGCAGCAGCTTCGTTTGACTCTTTGGTGGCAATAATGGAGCAAACATTGAGAAGCACACAAGAAGAATTCCGAAGGGAGTTAACCTCCATTAGGGAAACTATATCCCAAATAAGTAATGCTCCTAGTACTTCAACGAATAGACCACCAGAAACATTTCGAAATTTGGCTTCTAGAAATACACCGAACTCTCAATATTTATCTGATCAAAGTAGAATTTTAGATAGCTCAAATGTTAAGTTGGAAAAATGGAAGATATCGTATGACGGCTCAGGATCGGTTACGGATTTTCTTTTTAAGGTTGAGACCCTAAGCTCTCGTTCTAGATGTTCTGATGAACACTTGTTGTCCAATTTTCATATTCTCTTGGAGGGTCGTGCTGAACAGTGGTATTGGCTCTTTACTAAGCAGAACCGTAATATTACTTACCGAATTTTACGTCATTCCTTAATTAAGGAATTTGGCAATTTAGAGTCCGATCACGAGATTTTACTAAAAATTTCATTGCGAAAACAACAGTATAAGGAAACTTATGATGATTTCCATAACTCGATAGTGACCATGAATTTAAGGCTTCAGAATCCATTACCGGATATAACTTTAATAGACATTATAAAAAGAAATTTAAATTCAAATTTAAGATTTTTATTATTCAATTCCGAACCACGGGATATAAATGATTTTCGGGACATAGCCCGAAAAGCCGAAAAGGTTTTGAGGGATACGAAATTTCAAAATCCTCATATATCATCGCCCCGTAATGTCAGTGAAATTGATATTTTATCCCCGGAAGTAAATGAGGATGAGGCCATAGACCCTCAAATCGAGGCAATACGGCTGTATGATCGGAAAGCTAAAAATGATTATTCGAGTATCCAATGCTGGAATTGCCAGAAGTATGGTCATTCCTACATATATTGCTCAGAGGAAATAAAAAAACCATTTTGCTTTAAATGTGGGCAACAAAATATTTTAACACCAAAGTGTCCAAATAAGCATGGGTTTCAGGGAAATCGGAAGGTGGGCGAACTGGCAACCGGGGACACTCGTCCAACACCTCAACCCCCGAGTTTGAATTAAATTACCAAACAAAATCTGTAAACCTCGGACCAATCAAAGATTTTGATACAAAAATTGGAAATCTAACTAAAGACAGCTCAACACAAACGTATGACCTATGTTATTCACATATGGATGAGAAAATTTTAACTAGAAATATAAAAACTGAAAATCTTACTAGAGATAACTTTACTCAAACGAATGATAATAGTTTAAGTGTAAATCGAAAAGTCACCCCTGTATCGGCAAAGTGTAGAAATGTAAGGGTACCATATTTTAATATAATGAAGTGCAGAATACGTTATAAGAAACGGAAACATTTTCGCAAATTGTTAGAGTCAACTGTAGTTAGTGGAGATGATAACAGACCATTCGCAAAGGTAAAAGTCTTAGACGATAATTTGGAGGGTTTGCTTGACTCAGGTGCAAATGTCTGTGTGTTAGGAAAAGACTGTTTAGCCTTTCTTGAGAGAAATGGAATATCTTATACACCAATCAAATCATCCGTGTTTACTGCAAACGGCTCTAGACAAAATGTGATAGGGTTTTGTTATTTGCCCGTATGTTTCAAGAGTGTTACAAAAAAAATTCCCTTTTATTTAGTTCCTTCCTTGAGCCAATATGCCTATTTTGGTATCAACTTTTGGCGGGATTTTGCCTTAGCCCCCGACTTAATACCACCTAATCGAAGTTGTGTTTCGGAAATCTTATCAGATTCAATTTCAGACGAAATTTTTCACGAACTTACATCTGAGCAAAAACTTACTTTAGATAGGACCATTCTACAATTTCCTTCATTTGAAGTATTGGGGCTAGGCTGCACGGATTTACTTCAACATCACATTGAAACTGGAGATGCTGTCCCAATAAAATGCAAGCACTATCCTCTTTCACCGCCAAGACAGGAAGAGGCATTTAAAGAGATTGATAGATTGTTAAGTCTAGGTGTCATAGAAGAGTCAAATTCCCCTTGGTGCTCTCCAGCCGTACTAGTCAGAAAACCGGGGAAAGTACGATTGTGCATTGACTCAAGGAAATTGAACGAGGTAACGAAAAAGGACTCGTACCCTTTGCCTCATATAAATGGGTTGCTAAGTAGGCTTAAAGACACATACTACATTAGTGGAATAGATCTGAAGGACGCATTTTTACAGATAAGATTGACAGATTCTTCCAAAGAAAAAACTGCCTTTGTGATACCCGGGAAACCATTATATCATTATAAGTACATGCCCTTTGGGTTATGCAATGGTCCCCAAACAATGAGTCGTCTCATGGACAAGGTTATACCTTCACGACTCCGTGAGAATGTATTTGTATATCTGGACGACTTATTGGTGTGTAGTTCGGATTTTCAGTCACACATTACCCTTTTGTCTGAAGTAGCCTCGTGTCTTAAAGCTGCCAAATTAACTATAAACGTGAGTAAAAGCAAATTCTGTCAAAAACAAATACGCTACTTGGGATATATTGTAGGTAATGGATGCTTAAAAGTAGATCCTGGTAAAGTCGAATGTATACGTAATTTTCCTTTGCCAAAAACTCCTAAACATGTACGCCGATTCATAGGCATGGCGAACTGGTATCGCTCTTTCATTAACAATTTTGCAGATCTGGCGGGACCTTTAACGGACTGTCTGAAAAAGTCGAAAGGTGCATTCTCCTTAACAGAAGAGGCTAAATTATCGTTTGACAAATTAAAAATAGCTCTTTCCTCCGCTCCAGTATTGGCCCAACCTGACTTTACCAAAGAGTTCATAATACAGTGTGATGCGTCTAACGTTGGAGTTGGTGGCGTATTATTTCAATACGACAATGAAGGAAAAGAACACCCAATATCATACGTCTCTCAAAAGTTGAACAAAGCTCAGAAAAATTATACTGTGACGGAGCTAGAATGCTTAGCGGCAATTGTTAGTGTTAATAGGTTTCGACCGTATATTGAGGGCTTACGTTTCCGTATTATTACAGATCATTCATCTTTAAAGTGGCTTATGTCACAGAAAGATTTAAGTGGACGATTAGCACGCTGGAGCCTAAAACTTCAACGTTATAACTTTACAATCGAACATAGAAAGGGGGCCTTAAATATCGTGCCTGATTGTTTATCTAGAATGGAAGTTGAAGAATTAACAATGGCAAATGTACCACCTGAAATCGATCTCTCATCTCCTGCATTTGAGGACCAGAGTTATCAAGACCTTAGAAGGGTTATTGCAGAAAATATACAGTCTTTACCTGATCTTTGCATATGTGATGATAAAATTTTAAAACAAGTAAACTTTAGGAATGGGGCAGAAGATGAAGAAGAGACATTGTGGCGTATATGGATTCCAAACTCATTGACGCAATCCGTGATTAAATCAGCTCACGATTCTACCACTTCATGCCATGGCGGTTTTACAAAAACTTTATCTAGAATTAGGCAGAAATATTTTTGGCCTGAAATGGTAAAAGATATTAGGTCTTATATAAACCAATGTGATGTGTGCAAATCGATCAAATCATCGAACAAAATTTCAAGACCACAAATGGGTAAACAGATTATTACCAACAGACCATTCGAGAGGTTCTATTGTGATTTCCTTGGTCCATACCCATACACCAAAGCAAAAAATTCCATAATATTTATCTGTTTGGATCACATTACAAAATTTTTATTTTTAAAACCTATGAAAGCAGCCACTAGTATGAATGTTATTTCGTTCTTTGAATCTGAAATTTTTCCCACCTTCGGAGTACCTAGGTTTATACATAGTGATAACGCTAAGCAATTTCTATCTAAAGAAATGAAAGATTTTTACGATAGGTATGAAATATCTCACATAACTACGGGATTTTATGCACCACAATCAAATGCGTCTGAACGTGCCAATCGTGAGATAATTACAAAAATTAGGGGATTTTTGCAAGATCACAAGGATCATAGGGAGTGGGATAAGTATATACCCCAAATTTTGGCAATATTAAGAAGCGACTACCATACGGCGATAAAATGCTCACCTTATTATGCGACATTTGGCCAAAATATGGTACAGCATGGGTCAACATATAAAATTCTAGACAAAATTGGTTGCCTATCAGATGATGATGTTAACATTTCTAACAACACTGACAAATTAAACACAGTAAGACAGAAAATACGTGAAAATTTAATTGTTGCTCACACCAAGGCAGCTAAAACTTATAACCTCCGCAGCAGGGCCATTAAATATAGTGCCGGTCAAAATGTGTTTAGGAAAAACCATGTATTAAGCAACACCTCTAAACACGTAACTAGGAAGTTTATGCCTAAATATATAAAATGTAAAATAAAAAGGGCAGTTGGAAACAATTTGTATGATATTGTGGAGGAAAACGGAAAATATGTGGGAAAATACCACGCTTCTGATCTAAAGTCGTGAAAAAGTTAGCATAAACGTTAATAATTATTCAAAAAAAAAAAAAAACTCCAAGATTGTAATCGTAAAATTTGTATTTATAGGCATAGAAGGGAAAAAGGGCTGTAGTATGCTTGAACACAAAGTTGTTTCTTACTTAAGACAAAGGAAATGGAAATGTGTAATTTTTTTTTGCAGACATTTAATGGATGCGAAAATATTTCGAATATACAAATTTATAGAAAGAAACAATGTAAAAATTATATATAAACATATATTCATTTTTTTTCAATTGCATTTTAGTTGTTTCTTATAGAAAAACTTAAATTTTACATCTAGATGTTTTGATTGAATTTTTTTTTAATAATAATTTATATTTTTTTTTGTAAGAACAAAATCCTTGGAGCAAAGTTTGGAAAAATTATCACAGCACGAAGTACTAAAAGAGATTTTTAAATGGATTTTTTTTACTAATTAGAATACCGGACATTTTCTCTATTTATTATTTTTATGGTCAAAAACTAGTGGAATTAGTATCCCAATAAAGCCAACTGTTGGTTTTGCCCGGCTTTCGTGGGTCGAGCCACACGTTGACTACAAATAATAAAAATTGTAACATAATATATAGTATGATGGAATAGCAATGAAAGATTTAAGAAAAAATTTTTTTTTTCCTGTTCGAACCTCAATGTTACTAAATCTCTGTTCGAAGCAGGTTTGTTACGATTTTTCTTTGTGAACAAGGAAAATAATTTTTTTTTAATATATTTTATATAAATGATTGCACACTTGGTTCTATGATATGAAGAGTTCCTTCCCAATAAGTTAATATAGTTCAAGTTCAAGGTTAAACATTTCTCATTTTTTTGTTACATTCATAAGTATGTACTTGCACATGAGAATAACCACAAATGTATGTATGTATGTATAAATATGTTTCACTATACTCTAATGATCATTGTGGAGATTAAAGGTTGTAAGGGCATGCTCTTATTAATGTGTTCTTACTTGCTATTATTTTTTTTCTTTCTCTTTTCAAACACACAAAGCAGAGATGGATGGTTTAGTACTATCGTACTTGTATACAGGGAAAAAGAAGCAATTTAAAGTGCAATGAAAATATTAGTTTTTGTAATTGCGAATATAAATTTTCCATGTCTGATCACACTTATTAAGGGATAATTTTCTTGTTGTTGTCGATAAAATTGACTAGTGTATGAATGGGTACGCTGCTTTTCTGTTTTGATCACCTTAAGGAGGAAAGAAAAAGATAGTTAGACAAAAAACGTTTCACTTCCATATTATCCCTATTCTTAAAGAATTTTTTTTTGTAAAAGTTAACGGTATTTATATAAGAATAAAATATGTTGTAAGAATTGAAATTTTTGCCAGACATTCATTATCAAAGTGTATTACTTGGAGTTAACTTCAATCGGCAACACAAGTACTAAAAGTTTTTTTTTGTGTGTGAGCAAAGTACATATAGTAATTTCACAAGTACAGTTTCCATATAATAAGGTATTTGGAGACTAAGCACTAACCTGCATGAAAGGCACCATTCCATAGAATTTTTGAGGAGCCTTCACTCTTGATTATTACGAGGAAGCGTTTGTCGACACCACCTAATAGTCATCTTAGGCAGAAAGTATTTGAGACATATACCACGTGATCATAATCTTGGCAAGGTGAAATAGTGTAAATGCTCGTGGAAAAGCATAAATATTCGTAAAATAGTTCATATACACGTGGAAAAGTATACACGCACATCCAATGGTATACACACACATAAAGTAAAATAGAGCCACATGTTAAATTAACCTACAAATTGGATAAACTTTCGAATAGTCCAGATAACTCAAACCTCAATCAGTAACAACTTCTCGAATCTTTGAAATAGAAAAACTAACTAATAATAATTAAAACTATTTGTGAATAATACTTCATATAATTTTCATAAAAAGAATGTGAAAATGCAAAAAGAAAAAGTATAAATATAAAAGCAAAATTTTGAAATCCTAAATAAAATAAAAAAAAAAAAGGTAGAAACAAAATTATTATTCATTAATTTAAGTACTTCAGTGAAACTATGTTTAAAATTGTCTTTTACTAATAATTTCCATTATTTTAATTTGAAACTCTCAGAAATAATTTAGAATTGTGAGCAAAAGGCATTTAGTGAAAAATATTTCAATAAATTGAATTAAATATACATGTAAAAATAAATCAAATAAGTGTAAAAATTAAATTATTTTTTTCATTTCATTTAAAAGTAAAGACGTAAAACAAAAAAAAAAAATAAGAAAAAAAAAATAAAAATGAAGGCAAATTAATGTTAGATTAATACATATACCCGAATTCACACAAATGTTAAAAATGGTGGTGAATAATTAGAAATTACACTAATTTAATTGAGTTTTAGAGAAGTTTAAGACCTGAATATAAATTAATGTAATTACCCTATTTAAAATTAGAAAACCTTAATTTTTTTTATTGTTAATAAATTGATTTACTAGAGTAAATTGTAATAAATAAAAAAAGGAAATGTATACTTAATTTGCCGTCAGATTTAAAAGCTATTAAACAATGTAAATACCTATGAAGACTTCTTATTTTGTTAATTATTTTAAAATTATTATTAATTATTACCTAAAATTGGTCAATATGCTTGAAGTTTTGTATTAATGTATTTGTATTTGAATGTAGCTCTATGTAATATAATTATTAATTTAATATTTTCAAAATAACAGTAGCATCGTTATGCAGTGATTGCTGGGCCCATCGATTACTACGCAACAAAATCTAATAAGACAACAACAACAACAAATGCACAAATCTAAGAGGTATTTTGTGAGTAAAAAAATTTATTTTCTATTTTATTTAATTATTGTAGTTGTTTAGTTTTTTTTTGTCTTTTCCTTTAAATTTTTTTTATATTATCCATATATAAAAGCATAGGAAAAAGCATTAACAAATAATATAGTTTTTTTTTTGATTTAACATTTTTTTATATTCTTATATCGTTATTTACAAAAACGTAACCAATGAATAAACTGTTTTTGATTTTGTAAAACAATAATGCAATTTTAAATAATTTAAACAGGGGAATGATAGGTCATATGAAATATGAACATAAGTAAGTAAAGGTCATGTCTTATTTAGGGACGGGAATAAAATAGTGGGTACCTTTCCAGTCAAGGCGTCTGACCATAAGTCAGTGGGTGGGAACAAATGTATCCTACGTGGCGCTACAGCTTGCCATGGATTGATTTGTAATAAACGTTGTATAGTTTTAGTTTTCGAAAATTTTTTTTTGCACACTGTTGGTTTATTATTTGGCATGTACAGTGTGCTATATGCTTACGCGCAAAGAATACATGGGTTGAGAACCAAATTACCGTATATATAGTTAGCCGGAAAACCTTTAATCATGTCACTTACCCGTTATTGTTTACTTTCGGTTTGTCAATGTAACATTCGAGTATCTGCAACAATTTTTATTATTCATTTTGCAACCGGCGCGTAACAGTATATTATAATTTAATGCATCTATTAACTTGTGTTGATATAGCATTTTAAAAACAAATTATGACTTAAGTATCTAACCGAACACACCGACAAATTAGAACACTACAAAATAATATACAGGACCACACTATGCAAATATTAAAAAAAAAATAAATTTCAAACTCAAATTCTAAAAACTTTAAATAATTGTGCTTGGTATTTGTTTATGGTATCAGAAATATTTCTGAAATTTTTCACAAGAAAACGAACATACGGAGCTGTGGTAATACGCTTGACCGATTTTCGGCTTTTAATCTAGGACGTTATTTTGGATTGTTTTCTTTCCATTGTTAACTAGATTTAAATACTCAAGCCCTTTCATTTAATCCCCATATTCCCATATTGGTTATCTCGGTTGTATAGAAACTAAAAAATGTCGATTTCCGTTTGAAAATTTTAGAAAAATATCGAATCAATTTTACTTTGGTACTTATATCTCAGATAGTTTCAAACCGATTTGTTAGTTTTTCTTTAAAAAAATTTATCAGATTACGGCTTATTTAAATATAAGCTGTAATCAGTAATCTGCATGTTCAAAAATTATTTAGGAATTTGAAAAATTCTGATTTTTGTAAAAAATATAAAAAGTATTCAAATAGTTTTGAATATAACTTTGCCGATTAGTGTAAAAAATTTTCTATGAATATCGCCAGAGACATATCAAGTCTGAAAATAGTAACAACCGTGTCTATAAATTATCTTAGGGCTGGAAAATTTTAATTTTTGTGGTTAAAGTAAGCAAAAAGAAAGTTATGAGGCGATTATGCTAATTTACTGAATTGCTGATTTGATGTGCTCCCGAATATTTCTGATATTTTGAACCTTGCACAAATCTTGGCGATATCGAGGGGCTTCAAAAAGTTTACTTCAACATACACATGGACAGAAGGACTGACGAATAATGCTTAGTCGGCTCCCCTATTCATAAGCATTCAGAAAATATGTGTACTTTATTGGGTCGGAAATGAATGTTGTAGAAATTTCACAAGGAATGTCAATCCTAGATATACCCTTTTATGCTGTCGTGTGAAGGGTATAAAAATAGTTAAATTTATGTAAAATGGTCATAAAAAATTGCGATAAAAATCATGTGTAAACATTTATTTATGTTTATATGTAAGTATTTAATATGTTATGGAACACACCTAATGTGCTACTCTGTATACCATAATTCTTGCTGTATTATAGTACAGTTTGGCAGCACTGGATCAAGTAAGTTGAGTTAGTACATTTTTAGCGGGTTCTATGAATGATTTGAAGGAATAATCTTTCATGTGCGTATTTATACCATGTTTAACTGTGTTTTTATAATTTTTTTTTGTTTGTTTATATAAAATCTTTTGCTAATATATTTAGTACCTAAAACCACTCACTAGACTTGGTGGCAATAAAGTTTATCTGCATACGCATTTAAAACAATAGAACATTAATTTATAAGTTGCGTCTGCTAAAAGACACAAGAAAAAAAAAACACATTTATGATTAGATTATACAACCAGTTACACATACATACTCGAACATTTGAATAATTGTTATTTATATCTAGTGCGTGACATTGTGAATAATCACAAACAATTGAAAACAAATGATATAAAGGAAAAAGTTTTAGCACGAGTTTAAGCTATTTAAAGTCTTATCAAGTCTTAAATGGTATTTATAATGCATATCTTTACGGATTTGTTGGCGTAGAAAAATGTTAAAGACCCTAAAACGAACAAAAGAAACACATTTGCAAATTCTGCCAATCAAATGAAATATTAAATTGATAGCTATTCGAATGTATTTCTAAAGGGTTAATGTTAAATGCCACACATGGTTAGGGAAATATACAAAATTAAATTACCTTTAAGAAAAACATTATTATATTTCCTCTAAACTTTTTTATTCACTTATAAATAAATGATGTTTTATTACATTAACAGATAAAGGAAATGAATAAGTTTAACAATTTACAATAAAATTTTAAAGAATAAAAAAGGTGCCAAATGTTATGGGGTTTCTGTATTTTTTGTGTCTTGAAAATTTGATGAAATTGTTACATGACTGTTTTGTATAATACGAGTACATGTGCAGATCATTATTATTAAAACTATAATCCAATAAAACAGAGGCACACACATTGAAAAGGAGTGAAAGATAAAATGAAATACATAAGTATGTGTTATTATATACACACAAGCAGTGTTGCCAATTTGAAATTTGTAAGACCCTCTTATTTCCGATACGCGTTAGAAATGTATTTTTTCTACATTGGTTTTTTTTAAACTTTTACTTAATACTATACTGATTTAATATATATTTTGTTTATTTAGAAAAAAAAAATACTTTAACAGGAAAAAACACATAAATTTCTATCAAGGTTTCGTATGTTAATAAATAAAACTCATAAGAGGCTGTGATATTTCGTAGGCTTTGCTGAAAAGAAGTTAGAAGGTTTGAATATTAAGCAGACTATTTGGTGGTTTAAAATAAAAGAGCTGGTACACACATATCAGTTCAAGCAGAAAAAGGCAATCAATACTACGCTGCCATTACGTTGATGGAGGTATGTTAACATCAATACAACATACAATGTCGTCACAATATTAAAATCAAAACACCAAGTCCGCTTTCTTTGACTCGCGTTATCATAATCACAACATTGTTAATATAAATTTATAAGATGGATGTTAATAAACTTAAAATAAAGAAAGAATAGGACACCACCTGTTGTTGCTTTGGTACAACAACAATACAACGTCTCAATATGATTGTGTAGTGGTGAAGATTCTGGATTCAGAACTCGTCTGTCCTGAATTTTCTTTGTTGCCAAGAGCGAGCTTAAATTTCGCGGGCTTTTAATATTTTGGCGTAGAATACGTCTTACCTTACGGTATAGGGAGTCATGTCAGATTGTTATTGTTGTAATCTTTATTTCATTGATTATGAGGAAACGGCGAAATAACTTTTTTAAAAAATTTTTTTGTAGGTAAATGAAGATGTTATCTTTCGTTTGATATACATTTCATATTGGTTGATATCTTCCTAATATTTAAATTTCTTAAATGAAAATTGTTTAAACACATACACTCAAACATATGTGTGGTGTTTGGTTGAGTGTTTGAGTTTTTAGCGTGAACACAAATATGCTGCTGTTTCAGTGTGGACACAAACCTTCGGCTGTTGTTTTGATTGATGAAATATTGAAAATTCGTATATTTTCTTATGTATTTAAGTGAAACAAAATGTTAAATGTGAATTTGAATTTAACATGTATATTATCAAAAGTAACTATCAAATAAATAAATTCATTTGCTTATATTATTTATCATTTATTGTTATATATGTTTTTTGTCTTATCGGATGGCGTATTCTAAACTTAAATGCCGTGTCTCTGACACAGCCTGCAGGCACAGTCCATGGCTGATGGCCTCGGACAACTGTCTGCTGTTTTTTTAGGTAAAATTGACTGAAGGAGGGTTAAAGCCTCTTCAATAAAAATTTTTATAAAAACTATTCACCTCTACTGGGATTCAAAACCTATGGTACACTTTGGCTTTAAAGTTTTGCGCTTTAACCACTACACAACACAAAAAAAAATTAAATCAACACCATCAACTTTTACTAACACTAAATTTTCATGATGTCTTTTTTGTGTTCGTGAAGAGGAGAGAAAAAAGAGTAGTTGAAAATTTATTAACAAATCTATTAACAAATATTTTTTAAAGTTATAGGTTTTATAAAAATAAAAGAATTAATGGAAACATATATTGCACTACAAATAAGTATTTTTTTTTTGTTTAAAAAAAAAATCATAAAAAATCGTAAAAAATCATCAAGAGACCTTGGTAGATTCTTTAAGAGAGAATTGGTGGCCAATGTCAAATTTGTTTTGACATTTGTGAACTAGACAGATTTAGAATACAAGTAAACAAGACACACGCAAAGAAAAACCATGGTTACGACATGATCACGACGGTCATATTATTTTTTCTAAAACAATATTTGGTTGTCGAAAACAAGTAATAGTTATTTTTGTTTCATTTCATCATATATTTTGTCACGATAATCAAGCATTTGTTCGATTTATATCATTTAATGATTACTTTTTATAAAAATTTCAAAATGGTTATCATTCAAAAATAGTATGATATAAAAAAATTAATTTGACAAAAATAACATTATATTCAAAATCATTAAAAATTAAAAATAATCATTCAATAATAAGTGAGACAACAGTATGATTACAAAATAATCAAGCTATGATTTTTTTATACCCTTCACACAGTGAAAAAGGGTATATATAGGTTTGTCATTCCGTGTGAAATTTCTACAATTTTCATTTCCGACCCCATAAAGTATATATTTTCTGAAAGCTTATGAATAGAGGAGTCGATTAAGCCCTGACCGTCTGTCCGTCTGTCCGTCTGACCGTCTGTCCGTGTGTATGTTGAAATCAACTTTTTGAAGCCCCCCGACATAGGTTGGACCCTGGTAAGGTATTAAAATATCAGAAATATTCGGGAGTAGATCGGTATTGAAAATCAGAAACATCGGTACATAAACAACTGAGATATGAGCAAAAACCCACGACCACCTCGATTTTCTTTTCATAAAAACAACATTACAACAACAACATACATACATACAAACGTGTATACTGGTTAGATAAAACGTGGCATCGAATCCCAGCTGAGGCAAAAAAATTTTTTTTTAAATTTTTTTAAAATTTTTTTTTTAATTTTTTTTTATTTTTTTTTTATTTTTTATTTAATATATTATATATATTTTTATTATTTTTTTTTATTTTTTTTTTTTTATTTTTTTTTATTTTTTTTTTGTTTTATATATATTATATATGTAAATAATAATTTTTTTTTTTTTTAATTTTTTTTTTAAATTTTTTTTTTTAAATTTTTTTTTTATTTTTTTTTTGTTTTTTTTAACATACATACGTGAATTTACTGTTATTGCATGACTACACGTTGTGAAGGGTATATAAGATTCGGCACGGCCGAATATAGCGCTTTTACTTGTTTAATAATAATTTGATTTCAATTGTTCTTCTTCTTGCTGAATAAATTTTTATTATTTTAAAAGTTTGAGATGTCAAAAAAAAGGAACAAAAATTTTGAAAAATTAGAATATATTTAAAAATAAACGAGAAAATGTAAAAAAATATTGGTAAAAAATTGCAATTAAATTGGTAAGTACAATCAATATGTGTATGTTACAGCAAAAGACAATAACAAACAACAATAACGTAACAAAGCAAAGATTATCGATTTCAATTGTGGTCATATATATGATTATTGAATGATACTTAAATTAAACATAATAATGATAACTGGTAACCATTATTATTTTTAACCATAATCATACAATTCAATCATAATATGTTGCTCTTCGATTATGGTTACCACAACCATATTTTTTCTTTGCGTGCATGGAGCGATACACTCCCCAAGATGGCGGAACAACCAATAATAATAACAATAATGAACTACGAGAACCATTTCATTTCATGGATCTACCCGTTCCAGATTTTTTTGGTGGGGTTAAAATTCAATATAGCACTCTTACTTCTTAAAACCAATTTCGTTTTCCATATTTCTAACTATTCGCAACCAACAATAGTGTTGTAGCATACTTATCGACGATTTTTTTAAAGCTTGATTTGTTTGTTGTGTGTTCTTTGTATTGCAATTGCGGAGGTGGTGGCATGGTTGTTTGTAGTGTGCCTTTTTAATATCTCATTAAGAGAACAACCAACAATCATTTCATTGTTAAAATCGCACACTAAATTTCATACTTAGTAATATAAAATGCGATTTAATGTACGATTCTAACAATGAGTCAAATATGAAGTGCAAAAGCTAATGGCAGTTATACATTTGTTTTCTTTCTTCTTCTTTCTTCTACTTCATGTTGGTTGCTGTAAATAACGATAATAATAAATATGTCATTGTGACAGGGTGCTACGATTCGTAACAGTGTTAAAATGTTAATTTTATTTGTTTGCATTTGTGTGTGAGTGTATAACGCAAAGTTGTTGTAAAAATTATGTAAATATGCACACAAACCTAACGAAAGGATTTTTATATTAAAGCACATTAAGTTTTCATGTTTTTTTTGTTAAAGCGTTTAAAAAAATATGTTTTGTCAATGTTGGCATTCCTCGTTTAAATGTTTTCTATTTTTTTACACTTTTAATAGTGTGACAATATAGAGATAAATATTGCAAATTTTGTAAATGTTTTAAAAAACATTATCTTCTGTCATCAAAACATTTTTTTGTGATGTTAAGAGTTAATATATAGCGTGTTCAGTTTAGATAATAAAAACAAATTTTAATAATTTTGTACATATGTATGTGTGTAAACCGTGCAAAATTATTTTGAATTTATTTTTTGTAAAAATTTAACAGCAAATAGCGTCAAAAATAATAAACACAGTCATTGAAGTGTCAAGTTATTATAACGTGTCAGAATTTTTAATTTAAATATGACCTTTTTTAATACAGTAGAAAGTTTAAAATTTTATTCGAAAACTGGTAACTATCTAGTAAAGGGTGCATGATTGATACTACTTTGCTTAATATCTCTTTTGCTTCGAGTGTAGTTCCCTAATGTTAGAAAATGTTCATTTTACTTTCGTATAAACCAATTTAAAAACATTGTATTTAATTTTATCATAATATTTACAGTAAATACGCTTTGGTCTTACATTATGCTTGTAATTTTATCACAACAAATTGCTTTCCACTGAAACGTACTACACCACCATTATGCTGGTATTTGATGTAGTAGTATATTTTAATTAAATTTTTAATTATCCAAACAAAATAATTTTATCGTTTGAGTACTCAAGTCATTTATCTGGCCAAGTCTCTCAGTGTGTTTATTTTCAATTTAACAATGTTTACATTTGTTTTTTGTTTTTGTATTTGTATTTCCGTTTGAGTGATGAGTTTAATTAAACATAAATAATATTTGCACAAATTTACATTTATCACGAACCAATTTTGTTTTTTACAGATTCATTGATATTCCCATCGAATCCTGTGGTCGTTCATCACCACTGCGTGTAGCCTTACAGGCAAGTGCACCTGATTTGCTGTTGATTCTACTGCGGTAAGTGGAAAATTATGACAATTATTATTCTCCTTTTTTTTGTTTTCATAAAACAAACGAGAGCTATTTAATTATCAAAAAACCAACTAATATTTTATATAATAAAATAAAAATAATAATAAATTGTGCTTTTATGTTTAAAGCTTTACAGTAGTTGTTAAAAGAGATAAAGCTTTATTGCGTTATTTAAAATAAATTTTGCAGAAACTCTATATAAACTATAAAATGAGAATAATTGCATCATTAAAAAGGAAAAATAATTTGTCCTTGAGATAAACCAAAACATCAACAACTATACATATGTAAAACAAACGAACAAATAAAATGCATGTACATATGTATGTATATGTAAGATGTTTTAGAAAAATATCAAATATATATTTTAACTATTGCAAGTATTTCAATATGCTGAACATAAAGTAAAGTTTTTTACTGTGTTTATGTCTTTGAATCTATGTGATATTGGGCTGGAGCAAAAGTGATTCCACTATAACAATAATTAATTAAAATGAAGTGCTTGATGAAAGTAAAAATATTTGTATAATTAAAGTAAAGACAGGTTTGGGCAAGAGTAACCATGTGCATGCTGACAAATCTGACGTACGCGCTGGAAAATTAATTTTCGGAAATACGTCGCCCCTCAAAAATTTTTTAAAAATGCTAGTATATCTCGCGCAGTCTGCGTACTACCTGCTAAAACCACCACTTCGATTTTATTTAAAGAGCAAGACCCCAAAAATGTTCTATCGTAATCCTAATTCTAACTTTATTTATGGTCTAATGATATTTTCAGATATAATGCCACATCATGGCTCATGGAACCTCAGTATACCAGAACTTACAGTTCTGCCTAATAACAAAGCAATTTAAATGAAAATGAGTTCTACACTCATAATTAGAATTTCAATAAAATTGATTTTATTTCTAGCCAAAAATTTAAATTTAATTACAAACATTTAGACGTTGCCAAATATCTAAGCGTTTTAATGCTTGAACCAATTGCACATGATATGCAAAAAAAAAAAACAGTAGATCTTTCTATTAAATATGCCGTAGTGATGTACGAGCCATTCCTACCTAAGTGGAACTCGATTTGTTAGATGTTTCCGGTGTTTCTTTTATACTTTGCTCTAGACATTCAATATTTTCCGTAGTGAAATTTAAACATCATATACCGTTTTGAGGCAAATCTCTTACGATGCCATATTGTTGGTGACGATGAACCAAGCAATGAAAGAGAAATTCTGAAAATGCCGCAATATGTTCTTTACGTTAAATTTATTGATCGCCAATAAAATAATAAAATTATATTATTCTGGTTCTTTGTTCATTTGAAATTTCTCTATTATTAATTCTTTAGGTGTTGTTTATAAAAAAAATAATAAAAAGCAGTATATAAACAAACATGTGTAAGCCCAATTGTTACTCTGGGCCACCCTGTATCAAAAATTGTTATTAATGAAAATAAGACGCAAATTTAAGTCTAAAAGCACAAATTATTTTTTTTTACGATTTAAGGCCAAGATCCTAACATAAAATACGAATCGAATTCAACAAGCTAAGTGGATGAGAACGACGATGAATCGATTCACCACGTGATACGACTGCTCTATTCCCTTCACTACGTACTGGATGTGGTCTAACGGGTCGAATATCATTCACTAATGTGAACTGAGACTCAAGTCTGCGAGTGGTATTGGTAATAGTGGTTTCAGTAGGTCGATTATGCGCACCTTAAGTTTCTCGAATCGCAAAAAAAAAACATTTCTAACAGAACGATTTAGAAACACTGTTGTGTGTGTGAGTGTGAGCTAAAAGATACAGAACAAAAATGATAAACGCAGTTTGATATGAGTTATGCGTGATCTGCAAAAAAAACATATTGAAAATTAAACCTCACAATAAATCACCTCCAAGGCGAATTCATTATCAGGTGAAGTTATTAAAGCAGCTGTTTATCAGCTGAGCACTCTTTTTAATATTGAAATGTCAAATTTTGTTTGTGTTTTTAAGTGTGCTTCTACTTTTTTATTGTTTACATTTGTGGGCGCCATTAGTTGAAAAATTTTTAAAATTGTGAAAAATTGTGCAAACTCTCTTAAAAATTGTAAAAAAAGAGATAAAAAAATTGTGAATTGTGAAAAAAACAGAGTATTTTTATTTGTGAATAATGCGTGTGTGCTCTTTGTGCAAAAAGAAATATTTGAAGGGTAGAAATAGGTGGAGCGAAATTTGTGGAGTGAATTTCTCTGCAACAGACCGTATATGTACGGATCATTTCCTGCCTTGTAGCATTCTTAATGTTGGAAACAGGAAAAACTTTAATGATAAATGCCGAATGTCCAGCTTGTTTCTATGGTTTTTAGGGTGAATGCCTTAGCAATGGTAATGGTCAAGATAATAAGGCTTGTATTAATTAACAATGTATTAATCCATGCATAGGTAAATGTGGTTCCGGAGCCGAATGTGAGCCAAAAGCTTATTTGGCTGTCTGCAAGTGTCCTCACGGAACATCAGATAGTGCTCTGGTTTCTTGCCGTCAATCCTGTTATCCTGTTGCCAAGTATCATGGTTCATCATCTGGTTGTTGTAATTTTTATTTAATTACAACTTTTTAATATTTTATTTTATAAAAATTTTTATGTATATGTAAACTGTGAACAAACGTATTTTTTATTTTTGATTTCGTAAACAACTTTTTGACAGTTCAAGTTAGTTTACACTAACAAAATACACGTTGTATTTTTTCACTTTGTAGTTGTTTTAGCGACGAGTTCACCTTATTGAATTCGCCTTGATCACCTCTTAACTGCTATAGTCACAGGGCATGGTAACTTCAAATATTATCGGCACAAAATAAAAGTTGTGGAGAATGGTGTTTGCAAAATGTACATCATTACTGCTGAGAGGGCATCGCATGTAGTATGCGAGTGTCCGGCAATAGCTGGCAGCAGATCTTGTACCACCGACAGGCACATATTGGACGAGTGCTATAGAAGAAATTAGTTTGGGGCAAATGCTGGCGAAGGACGCTGTAGATAATCATCAATTTACAATGTAGTCGTATAAGTCTAGAAGAAACGCCTGATCCGACATGAACCAATAATACCTATTCTGAATCATTGTTATCACTAAGGAACGAACGGGTTCGAAAAGGAAACCGTTTATGAAAAAAGACAGACAAAAATATACATATGGGAAAAATTTCGTCCCTCTGAATGTAATTATCAAATGAGAGGGCTTAAGTATTCAAACGTACACCGATGTATCGTATATAAAATACATCTAAGTAATCAGTGGCTGTCTATTTTATTTAGAGCAGTTTTTCTTGTGCTCTTTTGTTAAGAGACTAGTTGGATCATAAATTTTGCCATTTTTTTTCATTAAAATATCATATATTTGCAAATATTTAATATGATTTGATTAATATGTTTTAACGGAAAAAAGATATCAAAGGAATATACATATAACAAAATGGGAATTTTGTCACCGATTTAATTATGAGTCATATTTTTTTCAGCTGTCTTTCGCATACGCCATTCTGTTTTAAAATTTTCTGGTAAAAATTCAAAATTTAAAATGGCGGCCGAAACATAATAGTGGAAATCGCATTTATTTCAACCGCAAAAAGAAGCATAACAAGTTTTTAATAAACGATTTTATTGTAAAGAATAAATACGCAGGAATATTGTTTAAGCGCTTAAGTGCCTTTTGACTTTATAACAAGCTTAATTTATTTCTAAGTAGACATAATCACTAAAATTATCTGTTTTTCGACATGATAAGCTTTTGTTAACAATAAAATGGTATTAATTAGCTTATCTTGATGTTAAATGTTAATTACATTAATTGCAGAAATAATAATGACAGTACACATATGAACATATATAAATGTATTTATAAAACAAGAACTGTTTAAAGACAGATTAATAAGGTAGTCGTTTCTATAAGTTGCCTGCAGCTGTTAAACCTTTCTTTTTGGGGCCCATTTACAATAAATTGTAAAAAATTTTTCAATTAAAAATACTTGTGTAAAACAGAAAAAAGAAAGAAAATAGAAACGTTATTTGAAGTTTTTAATAAAATAAATTTGTGTTTTCTATTTTTATTTAACTTTTTTTTCTTTTTAGTTCTCTTGATCCTCTCTTTGTTTACGATTTAGGTTCTCACTTGCCTATAGTTTAGAACAATTTTAATGGCAGCCATTTAAATGTAGCTAATTTTAAGATGGCTTTAATTTATTAAAAAAAACTTTCAGTGTCGTTCAGTGTGGGACTGATTAAGGCCTTAATGTCTTAACTGCAATTATTGTTATTGCAATAATATTTTTTGCATGTAAATGGTGATTTAGCTTTTGTTTCAGAACATACGTGCTCACTTGATTAACAAAAGTTTTTGTAAGCCTATTGTATTGTACCAAAGCAGAAAGTAGTCGTTGTGTTGAATAGTTCTCATCATTCGTTACCCAGAGATTACAAGGTTACCCCGATCTCACTGAATCCCGTGCCGTCCCAGGTGTTTGCTCTAGACTTTTATGACTTCACATTCCAGACTGATTATTATCTACAATTCTCATCACAGAGTCCTTTTTAATCGCCAGCATCTGCCCCAGACTAGTTTTCCCCAGAGCCAATGGCACTAAGTCTATTGCCAGCCATTGCCGGACATTCGCATATCACATACGCCGCTGTCTCAGCAGTCTCAAGGCACATTTTGCAAATATCACCCCGATCCTGTGCATATGATATTTGAAGCTGCTTTTGACAGAATTTCTGCCAAGCGGCCTTTCGAGCACCACACGTGTCTGTCTACTTATGGTCGTTTCCATCCACCTTCTCAGGTTCATAATTTCAGGTTGTAGGACCTTCATCCACACCATCCCCAGGAGCAACTCTTCTTTCCGGTGCGCAGAATGTCACAGCAGCTCCTCTTTTTCAAGTTATTCCGTCGCCACATTCCCATCTATGACAACATGTCCCATAACCCACATTAGCATTACCTCGTTCACAGAGGCACACCTATTGAGCTTCAGAACACATTTGAGCACCAGTTTCGAGTTCCCATCCGTACGTTGCACGCATTTTGCCAAAGACTGGTTATCAAGTGCTATGATAATTCTCCACCCATGCACTTCATCTTCCAGCAAGTGGCCCAGCGTGTGCAACAATCCAAGCATGTCTGCCTGATATACGAACACGTACTCTTCCAGACTCAGGAAAGGTTCAACTCAATTGAATGGACCACGGCACCTGCCCTTCCGTCCATATGGGAACCATCAGTAAATACACGGATGTCACTATTCATACACTCATAGCGCATGAATCCTTCCGCAATGAGCGTGTGATGTAGCCTCTCGACCACTTTCATCCGTTTTATGCGCTCCAATGGCATTTGACATTCCCTAACCTCGTTACGTACAAGCTCCAGAATGCTCCTATGTCCCATCCAATCAGCCTTACAAAGAGCTAAAAAGCTACAAGTAGACACTAGGATATCGTACTATTCTCCTCACCAGTTAAAAAAACCGCATAAAATTTTTGCTATCCGCAGTTATACTTTCGAAGTTTCATAGGATTTTAGGTCAATAATTGTCATGAAAAAGACTATTACAAAGTTTTACAGTGTTATTTTATTAATTATATATAAAATCTAAAGCAGCCTTAATTTTTTGAGATTTCCTTAGAAACGTAAAGCCATATATTTAACAGAACCTTGGTTTTTCGGGTTTTCCTTCAAAGGATAAATATTTTAAAACTTATCAAACAATTATTCCCTCAACCAATATGCTTATGCTGAAAACAAAAAATATTTTAAACAAAACAAACATCTTTATTATTTGAAACTTCAACAGTCTCCAAAATGTCTCATGGTTCATAGATTCGTTTTAGTATGGGGAGAATTTTCTTTTATTAAAAAAAATCTCTGTAAAATGTTTCAAAAAAGAGTTATCGCTGAGTAGGAAAAATAAAATAGTAAAAAGGCCCTATACTTGTGACCGTTTAATATGTTTAAAAAGTTATATAATCAGAATAAAATTTGTTTTGGTTAATTTTTCTTTAAAGGTTTGATACTTTTTCACCCTTTTATACGTTTCTAGATTCAAGTTACATACAACGTGTTTTATGCCCAACTTTTTTGTTTTGCGTTTTGCCGAGATTTAATCTTTTGACAGATGCATAAAAAGAAACAAAGGATAGAATGCATGGTATGTAACTCCAGCTTAAGGGTTAAGAAATTTTCTTTAGATAATCTTATATGGAAATCAACTGTTAGTATGCTCCATGGCTTAAACTGTGTTAAATTAGCTTTAGATACGATCATAACAGAACGAAGTCTTGTTAAAAATTAAGGTATACATTTTAAATGACACGCAATCTAAAATTTTCAACCTATTAAGGAAAAAAATTGAAGGCCCTTTCGGCACACGCCTTTCTTTTTCTTTTGCTGCGAATAAAAATATTTTGTAAAACATCAGCCGGAAAATTTGTTCTTGTTTTTATTTAATATACTTTTGTACATCACAAAAAGACATTGTGTGCACGTTTTTATAAATATGTATGGATGAATGTTTTTCATAAACATAGATGTAGTTTTGTCTGTATGTGTAAATGACTTAAAAGCTACCAATACTAAATAAGTTGCCAAAAACAGACAAAACGTTGCAAGCTGCAAAGAGACGTTAGTACAAATATACAATTTTATTTATATAAAATATTTGCATATTTGTTGCTGCTTTTTGTCTTCATTTGTGGCTACTCGTTTTTTTGCTGTTGTTGCAGTATGCTCTTTTATGTGTCCGTGCCATACGAGGGTAGTGACAACGAAACCACAAATTTGTTCAAGAAAAATGTTGTATCCAGCTTCGCTTGAATTAATATAATACACTTCTGTTTAAAGTATTTAATATTACACAAGGAGTAGAATAGGTGGATTCACAAAATATTATCATTTCAAATAGTTTGATAGATATCAAACACGGCTGTTGAAAATAATCCCTCATATATAAATGTGCTACAGGGAGTAGTTCTTATATGGCCGGTTGTATTTAAATGTCTGTTTATCGAATACTTAATAAACCGGTTATTTTGATATAATAAATCGGTTATTTCGAAAATGTATAGTTTGAATACGTTTTTGTTGTAAATATAGCCAAAGTTTAAGTATTTTTTCAAACTCTAAAGAGGACTGGGCGCTATCAAAATATTCGTCATGATTTTTAACCGTATTTGTTTAAAATGTGTTTGTGTGTTTTACACCGAAAAATTTTATAATTTTGTCTTTTGCGATGAAGAACCGTGCTTGATGTGTGTTATAAACTTTAAATTTTTTACCATAAATGTTAATAAGAAAGACAAAACAAAATGTTGAATAAGTCAAAAAACCAAATGAACTGTGTTAATATCGAAAGCCCCAACAAGAGTCACGGCTTTGTATTTGCCAACATTTTGTTGCTACAAATTGTGCAGTAATTTTTATTTTACATGTGTGACGTATAGACCACACAAAATGCTAGTTTCAGGATATTTAAAACGTTATAAAAACTACATAGTGACATATAAGTCACTAAATAGTCTCAAGTAGTCAGTATTACAAAAGAGGAACGTTTTTTTCTTAACGGGGACATTATTTGGTGGAACTGTGTAGCTCACGAAGGAACGGGTTAAAGTGAACGAATCATCGAATTAAATGAAGTGATTCGCTTATTTTCTTGAGAGCTTTTCATTTAATAGTGTTCCGTACAATGGGTGTTTCTTAAAGTCTGTTTTATGTACAATTTTCGTTCGTTCATTTATGTATATGTATGTATGTGTTTTTTTTATGTTATGTTCTTTGTTTCAGTTGAGTGTTTGTGTAGTAGAGCTATATAGCTCATAAACGAACGGTTAAAATAAACGAAGTGAATTAGTTATTTTACTGAGCGCTTTTGATTCAATGTTTGTTTCTTCAGGTTTTTTTTTGTCAAATTTTCTTTCGTTCTTATGTGTTTTTATGCTTTGTTCCTGGTAAAAACCTAAACTTATTACACAATTGTTATGTGCTTTTGTTTTTTAAGTTGAATGTTTGCGTTTTGATAAGAGGTGGGTTTAAATTGGGTAGTAATATTCACAAACTGTTTATGTTTCCGAAAAAATCCTAACTTTATAAACACCAAATTGTAGTAATGGCCCTTAGTATACTAAGCTAAAATAAAATCAACAATATTCTAGTCAAAACAACAAATTGTTTATAAATAATTTAAATAGTATTTTTTACTACAAAAAGCAACATATTAATGAATTAATTAAATTTAATATATAACTTCTTTAATTCATTTAAATTTTTACAACCGATTTTTTTGCATGAATTCTTAAAAAATAACTTGTTTCTGAACTGTCGTTCAAAAGTGAAAAGTATTAAAAAATATTAATTTATTAATAATTTTAGCTGGAAAAACTAACGTTATATTTTAACTAAATTTTTCATTAGAAGTAATTGCTAATTTATTATACAATGGCTTGAAAGATCAGTACTTGTTTTCACCCTGTAGGAAATGTCACTAGTGAATCAATACTAATTCACTATTGACACAGTCACCAGTACTACTGACTTATTATACCTCCGACAATGCTTCTTTACTATACACATTTACCATGTGAGTGTCATTGGAAATCTACTACTGACACTGGTACTACTGAGTAGGTAGTTCTTTTGGGACCATATGTAGACATTGTCACCAAAGATTCAATAGTGCATTTAAGTAATTCTAGTCTACACTTTTTTTACTTTTCTGAAATAGATGTCGTTAATGAAACTTTTGTCATCAATATCAAATATTAAAAGTAAATTAGGTACATTTAATTTTAAATAATACATTTGATTTAGCCTTTTAAATCGTATTTAAATAAAAATCAAATTAAATTTCCAAAAAGTATTAATTTTGTTTGCTCGATGAATCGCCTTCAAATTCAATGTCTTCACGTTTTTTCGAATTGCTTCTACCCATTTGCTTAAAATATTTTTTTTTGGCGCTGTAATGCTCCTCTAAGCGTTTTATCGGGAACTTCACTAAAAGTTGATATTACGTCTAGATATGAAAACAAAAAACCATTTATAACAATATTACAAAATTTAAGAAGTCAAATATCAAACTTTTTACCTACTAAAGCTTTAAAAACGTTGGCGAAATCACGCAATTAATAGAGCTTTGGCGGCTTATTAAAACTGTTATTTATTGTGCATAAATTTTTTTTCTCATCAAAAAAAATTAAAAAAATTTAGACACTTTGTTGACAATGTCGCCAAGAAGTCACCACAATAGTCGACAAAACTGGTGACTTGGAGACACTTGCCCCCAGGTTTTATTCAGGGCTGTCATCTAAAAGTATTTATATTATTAGAACGGACAGGTAAATTTTTGCAAATTAAACGAAAACAAGTAACAGTGCTATATTCGGCCGTGCCGAATCTTATATACCCTTCACAACGTGTAGTCATGCAATAACAATTGTTTGTATCAGCATTCATCTCATATAAAATACGTACATATGTCTATACTGGTTAGAATAAATGTGGCATCGAATCCCAGCTGAACCAAAAAAATTTTATTTTATTTTATTTAATATATTATTTATATTTTATTATTTTTTTTTATATTTTTTTTAAATTTTTTTAAAAAATTTTTTTAAAAAAATTTAAAAAAAATTTTTTTTTAATTTTTTTTTTTTATTTTTTTTATTATTTTTTTTATTTTTAATATATTTTTTTTGTGTAATTTTTTTTTTTTGGTATGTTTTTTACATGTATGTATGTATATATGTTGTTGTTGTAATTGTGAAAAAAACGAGGTGGTCGTGGTTTTTTGCTAATATCTCAGAAAGTTATGGGGCGATTGTGCTGAATTTCAATAGCGATTCATTCCTGGATATTTCCAAGAGATTGATACCATATACAGATCTGAGGAACATATAGTTGCTTCTAAAAGTTGATTTCAGCCAACACACGGACAGGCGGGCAGACGGACAGACGGATAGACGGACAGACGGTCAGGGCTTATACGACTCCTCTATTCATAAGCTTTCAGAAAATATATACTTTATGGGGTCGGAAATGAAAATTGTAGAACTTACAAACGGAATGACAAAGCTATATATACCCTTGTGCACCACAGGTGAAGGGTATAATGAGCGATCACTAAAACGAACGAGTTGGCTCAGCTCTACTATTTGGAAAAGAAAATGTTATCTTATATAATGGGTTTCCCGTTGCTTAAGTCTCTTTTTGGATAAAAATTGTCTAATCATTTAATTTCTTTAAACTATTTTTGAGTGTGGTAGAAATACACCAAAAAGATATAGATGTAATTTTTTTCAAAAAACTATATGTTTAAAATGCATTCCAAATAGGTTTTAATATTTTTTATTGTCTACATAAAAAAATGTGCTACACTCTTTGGAAATATATGATTTTCGATTAAGTCTACAATACAAGGTGATAAAAAAAGTTCTGGGCTAAAAAAAAGTATAAGTAATTACACTAAGGAAAGAAACTCAATTCTTCTGGGATATAAAAGTTTATACTTTAAGTGTTTGTTGAATATTTTAAAGTGAATTTAAATAAATCAACTTTACAAGTGTTTTGTAATTCTGAAAAAAAACTCAAAACTTTTTCTTATGGAAAAACAAATTGATACACAAACATAAATATTTAAACACTTGTTGTTACATGGTTTTAGGTATAAACACCACAGGTAACAGTAATTTAGAACATATTTTTTTATATGTATATTTGTGTGTATACATGTACATATGTACTAACTATGAAATTGTATAAGACTTTCTATTTAAATCAAGTATCCTATTCTAATGTGCTGAGGATAACGACAGTTTGCAAAAATATTTTATAATTCAAATAATGATAATTTATGATGGGATAAATTATAAAATGCCATTTTTTGAAAAAGAAAATCGATTTTTCTATTTTAAATCACGCCTGTTAACAAACAGTTCTAAAAGTTAGTCAAAACACTTGTTTTCTTAAAATTGTTATTTAGAAAAAAAAAACTAATTTAAAAGAAATTTACATATTTTTCCTGAAAGTGACATATTTTTTTAAGAACTTTTCATTCTCTTTCAACTTACTACAAATCCATAAATCTTGAACGTAACTTTAACGCAGATTTTTTTTATTTAAAGAACTACAAGATTACAAAACTTTTCTTAATTTTTTTTAATAAAGAAGTTGTTTATCAAACAAACTTTAAAGTAACACTGTCAACCATTCAAGTTCAGTTTTTTGTTTTCAAAACTTTACTTTTATTAGCGATAAGTTCACCTCAACCAACTGACTGCAAATATATATACAGATACTCAGATGCATAAGTAAAAAAAAACAAAAACATATTAAAACCTTACAAGTCAAATAAGTCAGACCATGTGTTTAAAAAAATATATATAAATTACAAGCTGAAAGACGTTGAAGAAAAAGTTCAAAATGTAAATTTAAAATATTAGTTATTTACAAGCCAAAAATGAGAAGAGAATGAGAAAAATACTTTTGCCAATTTTCGATTGAATTTTGTTTCGTTACCACACCTCATTGGTTATGTAGGTGTGTACACTGACACTGACACATATACTTTATACATTTGCAAATATTGTTAACCCAGCAAAAAATTGCTTTTAGTATTATAGGCCATAAAAATTTTCTTTCAAAATTTGAATTTACAATACCATGCAATACCAAGACAATGTCATAGTGTAAATAAATAAATAAAACTTTTCAAGTTACCCACAGCTTAAACTTGACATTATTTTTAATGGTCTAAAAAACCGTTTAAACGTCAAGTTTACATCACTATGCAAGGTCTGTAAATAACTTGTGTAAAAAGAAACAAGTAAGAGCACTATATTCGGCTGTGCCGAATCTTTTATACCCACCACCAATTTTGTGTACCTTTAAAGCACAATAATTATTATTTTGTTAATCGCTATTGAATAATATCTTTATGAAAAAATATGTATAACTTTCTTTGTAGAGGGTGGTTAAATTTTTTAGGGCCCATGTTGAAGGTGAACTACACCTAGTCTTTAAATTTGTTTTCTGCATTTCACTTGACATTTCTCAAACTTACTCAATTTGATCCGTGGAAAGATATGCAAATGAGCAACGCTTTAAAGTTATTCAGGTTTTTTATAAAAATGGGCGTTCAAATCAAAATGCATTTTGTGCACTTCGTGATTATTTTGGTCAACATAATCGTTGAAGTTCGTCCACAATCGGGAGAATTGTAAAAAATATTTACATTTCTGCAAAACAGGTCTGTATAAAATGTTAGAAAATCTGTGAATGCCTTCTTAGTTCGCTGAATGGGAACTACTGCTGGTTTTTGCGATAGTGTGGCAAAAAAGCAGTCAACCTCGCCTCATCATCATGCCTAACAATTGAGCATCAACATTGTCATCGAAAATTTGGACCATCAGATAGAGGAGTGGCGCCAAGGATGGGGGGGGGCTATTTGGCCGATATTTTGTTAAATACATAATTAAACCATACAAATATTATCATTATAAAAAGAAATGATAATAATTTCTTAAATAATTTGTGTTTTATTTAAATTCAACATCGGTCCTTAAAATTTAACCACCCTCTATAACTTCGATATGCTACTAAAATGCTTTTGTAAATGTAGTCTTTCAATGAAAGTGGGCGTTAAAATAATTGTGTCAATAAAGTTTCTGCTAATAAATACAACTTCGATATTTCAATATAGTCCTTTATTTTCCTAAAAACTTTGTCAATAGAGAAATTACATGAATTTAAGATAAACCGTTATATGGGAGGTAGGCGTTAAGGTGGGCGTGTTACCTAAACTTTTTGGCACAACGACTACATTGATTAGAAGGATATACGAAGCAAATTTTATCATCATACCTCTAATTTTGGCGGTTTTATGAGCTTTTAAATTTCATTAACGGTAGATAACGTAAAAAGTGGGCGTTATAGTAGGCATGTGAAAGTTGTTTTTGCGAATGAGTACAACTGAGGTGTTTCAATATAACCCTTTATTATTCCAAAATCTCTATTAATAGAAAAATTATATGAATTTTAGGTAAAACGTTATATGGGAGGTGGACGTAAAAAATGGTGTGGCACCTCAATTTTCTTGCACAGTAATTACATTGCCTAGAGGGATATACGTAGCAAATTTGATCATCATACCTTTAATTTTGGCGGTTTTATGAGCTTTTAAATTTCATTAACGGTAGATAACGTGAAAAGTGGGCGTTATAGTAGGCGTGTCAAAGTTGTTCTTGCTAATGAGTACAACTTAGGTGTTTCAATATAGCTCTTTGTTATTCCAAAATCTTTATTAATAGAGAAATTATATGAATTTTGGGTAAAACGTTATATGGGAGGTGGGCGTAAAAGTGGGCGTGGCACCTTAATTTTCTGGCACAGTAATGATACTGCCTAGGAGGATATACGTAGCAAATTTGATCATCATACTTCTAATTTTGGCGGTTTTACGAGCTTTTAAATTTCATTAACGGTAGATAACGTGAAAAGTGGGCGTTATAGTAGGCGTGTCAAAGTTGTTTTTGCTAATGAGTACAACTTAGGTGTTTCAATATAGCCCTTTATTATTCCAAAATCTTTATTAATAGAGAAATTATATGAATTTTAGGTAAAACGTTATATGGGAGGTGGGCGTGGCACCTTAATTTTCCGGCACAGTAATGATACTGCCTAGGGGGATATACGTAGCAAATTTTATCATCACACATCCAATTTTGGAGGTTTTATGAGCTTTTAAATTTCATTAACGGTGGATAACGTGAAAAGTGGGCGTTATAGTAGGCGTGTCAAAGTTGTTTTTGCTAATGAGTACAATTAAGGTGTTTCAATATAGCCCTTTTTTATTCCAAAATCTTTATTAATAGAGAAATTATACGAATTTTAGGTAAAACGTTATATGGGAGGTGGGCGTAAAAGTGGGCGTGGCATATTGATTTTTCGTTACAAGAAAGCGTGTCACCAAAATGCAAAGTGTGCAAAATTTCAGAGTCGTACATCTAATTTTGTTGCTTTTATGACGTTTTTGTTTTTAAATATACCGAAAAATACACTGTGCGGTATAAATTTTCGTACATTTTGATCGATAACTCCTCTCCTAATGCATAGATTTTGATAATTTTCGGGGAAAAATATTGCTTTTACTCAGGAAATATATATTCGAAGTTTCATGAGTCTACGTTAATGCGTTTGGACACAATTCCATTTTATTCGATGTTTGAAGGACACGGTTTTTTCGACCTACTCTTGCTTTTCGAGCTATAACTCCCTTCCTAATATTCCGATTTAGCCCATTTTCAATACCAAACAAACCTTGTCTATAAGAAAGATTCTGGCAAAATTTGAGCCCCCTAGCTTTTTCGGTGCGACCTCTTTCGTGCTTTCAACAGACGGACAGACGGACAGACGGACAGACGGACGGACATAGCTAGATCGTCATCAAATCAAACCCTGATTCAGAATATATATACTTTATGGGGTCTAAAATGGATATTTCGATGTGTTACAAACGGAATGACAAAATGAATATACCCCCACCATTTTTTTGGTGGCGGGTATAAAAAGTAGAATACTTAATGTAGAAGTAAATTGTAAACAGTAGAATAGAGCAACGTTAAAACTGAAAAAATACATGTAGATGAAATTCAAACAATCAATCATTTTAAAATATGAAGCATTTCATAAGGTCAGAGGTGTATTTCAATGTAGTCATTGGCAAATACACTTAAGGCGTGCTGGTATTTCGAAAATAATTTAAAAAACAAAACATATATATTTTTTATATTCTCCTATTCCTGTAATTGTCATGAATATAATTGCACATTTTCAAAAGCAAATAAAAACTAGATAAATAATAAATCTTAAATTTGACGCAAAGTGTCTTCTTTCATTTAAAAAAAGATATTTTTTAAATATTTTTTTACGTTTCAAAGTTGTGGTTTTAATTTGCTGTGTCAATCAGCTGCTTAGCTTATTTTTTTTCTTAATCATTCTACTTTGACTCTATTTTACTTTAATAATGTAAACAAAATGGAACATTAATCATATTAAGCTTTTGCAAAATCTAATAAAAATCTAACGATTTGTGTTATTGTCTAAACTTAGTCTAACAAAGAACTGCGTAAGAGTGCTTTTACAATTCAGTGTCGTTCATAATATCCTAAACGATGAAGGAGATTTTTAAATCGATAATCTTTTTAAATAGCAAAAATTTTCGCACTTGTAGTTAAAGGAACCCATAAGTGAGTGGTGATGCACTTATTGGTGACATGATAATAAATATAACTTCTAAGCCTACTGCTGTTATTTCTGGTGTCCCACAGGGAAGTCATCTTGGCCCATTGCTGTTTTCCCTATTTATTAACAGTCTGCCAAATTCGATTAAATTCTCGGATGTTCTAATGTAAGCTGACGACGTAAAAATATTCCTAAGTTATAATCATCACGCTGATTATCTTCTCTTTCCATAAAGTTGAAAAATGAATACGAAAAATACTTCAAAATATCTATGTGACCAACTAATATATCTTTCCGGCAGACAATCCTATGGTCTGCGAAATGCGCATAACTTTTGATCACAACAAGTGGCAAATATGGCAATGCAGCGCTCCATGTTATACGAAGGTCAAATGATGCTTAAAATTAAAGTTTTTTTTTTATTTAAAAAAATGTGTAAAATTTGTTTTAAATAAAAAAATATCACAGAAATTTTAAAGAATTATTGTTGAAACCATTGTAATAAGACCAATTCAAATTATTTTTGAAATACCAATAAATAAATAAATATAAATAATAAGTAAAGTCAGCATTTGGGGAAATAAATTTGAACAATGAAAAAAAAGAAAGATACGGTAAAATTTTTGGGTTATTTCATATTAATACAATTTATAAAATATTTTTGAAAAATGGAAAAGAACTGTTATAATTGTTTTTATGTGTCGATATATCATACAGCTATAAAAACTGGATAATGGATTGCTATTGCTAAAGGCCAGTTTAGACTATAATACAAGTCGTACGACATGTCAAAAATTCGTGTAGAATGAACAAAGTAGAATAGTATAAAAGCACATTGTGATCAGTAGTAGAAATAATGAGAGAAAATACGAATGAAAATTTGACAAGCGGACCGTAGTTTTTCATTTTAAAAATCGTTTTAAAAACTGGAGCATTTCATTAGATCGGAGGTGTATTTTAATGTTTTCATTGGCAAACACATTAAGGGTGTGCTAGTATGTATAAAAATATTATTACCTTTGTAAAAAACGAAAAACACCTTATTTAGTTTCAAAGAAGATATTCTTTTTTATTTTTTGTTTTTGCGGTTATAATTTTTTGTTTAATTAGATTCTTAGTTTATTTGTTTTTCGAAATCGTTCTACTTTGTTTCTACTTCACACTAATAGTTTAAACGCAAACAAAATTACATTATAATTTTGCTCTCATTTTCTTGAGTACGGAGAGAATTTTATCACATTTTGCTTCTACAAAATCTAATTGAAGTCGTACGACTTGTATTATAGTCTTAACTGGCCTTAAATAACATACTTCCCAATGGCAGCTATACACTTGCTATGCAATGTTTTAGTGGTGACTCTGTTTAAAAAGTTATATATGTATAAGTACTTCTTCGTAGGATTTGCATAAATGTACACAAAATAACATTTTTTCTTATTACTGAATTTGTAAGAAGCCTTTCCTTTATTTAAATCAAAGAATAAATCAAATATTATGAACTACAGAGGTATTGAAAAATTAAGTGCCATACCTAAACTCTTTGAAAAAGGTTTATCTAATTTCCTATCTTATGAGGTGTCATCATTATTGTCACCGGCTCAGCATGGTTCCAGCAAAGGCTGCTGAGCAATGACAAACATTTTGCAATTAATTACCTTGATAGGTAAAGCATTTAATGGTGCTGAACGTACTGATGTTATATATACAGATTTTAGCAAAGCATTTGACAAGGTCAACAATTAACTTCTTCTTTTTAAGCTAAAATCAATGGGTTTTACTGAACTGACTTGCAATTGTATAAAAACGTATCTCTCTGGTAGAACACAAAACGTATGTTTTAGGATTACTATGTCCAAGAAAATTATAGTTAATCCTGGAGTTCCTCAAGGGAGTCACCTAGGCCCACGGTTCTTTACCATGCTTATAAATGCAATAAGCTGCAATAAGACTCGGTAATATTCTTTTGTATGCTGACAATACAAAAATTTTTCTTAGCTATTAGGTATCTGATGATCAAGTTTACCTAAATACAACAAGAACTGGGTAGTGGTGCAAAATTTACCTGATGGATTTAAATATAAAAAAATGCTTATACCAAAACTGCTGTTCTCCAGTTAGTCATACATTAAATGGAGTCTACCTGGAATCGGTTGATGAATTTATGGATCTTGGAATATTACTTGATTCTAAATTAGATTTCCGCAAGCATATAAACATGATCGTTAACAAATCGTGTGGAGTGCTTGCTTATATAAAACGATGCTCAAGAGAAATTTCCGATTCAGGTTTATCTAAACATTTATATATATCTCTAGTCGTACCAATATTGAAGTACGGATCTGTTATTTGGGACCCCAAATGTAATATCCATGTTGATCGCATCGAATCTATGCAGAAGCAATTTCTACTGTTTTATCTTAGAAGATCTTTTGGAAGCTATCTTGTTAACCTATCGCCATACAAAACCAGGCTATCTTATGAATCAAATTGTCTACTTTGAAAAGCCGTAGATCTATGCTTAGTGTGTCTTTTTTGCTAAGCCTAATAAATGCTGATATTATTTCTAATTTTCTTTTGAGCAACAATAATTTTAATATTCCACATCGTACAACCCGTTTTTATATACCTTTGCATCTTCCATTTTTCCATACAAATTATGCTTGTGCTGATCCATTTAGAAAATTATGTAAGAATTTTAAGAAAATGTCTCATTTAATTGATTTTTCTAAAAAAGTTGATATTATTGAACGTAATATAATATTGTATTTGAATAATTAAACGTTTTGAATGTACATGTTTAAATTTTGTTTTATATAATAGTCTGTAAGGCTACATTTCCATAGATTTATTAAATAAATAAATAAATAACTTTTTTATAAATCTTATTTAAAAGTGTAAGTAGTAGAGTTTTCGACTACAGGGGCAAAGCAGTTAATAAGCACAACTGGAACAAACAATGAATTTCGTTTAATACAACATAAAATTTGTGTACAAATTTGTCATATGAGTCCCAATAAAAGCTGTTTACTGTTTTTGTAAAACAGAAACTAGTTTTAGAATTTAACTAAAACTCATCAAAATAATAAAAATTATTTCTATTAAAAGTTTTTTTTTTTGCTTTTACGTATACTTTTGCAAAGGAGTTGGGGGGTACGTCCAGTAAACATTAATTAAATTTATTTTTTTGCTTAACAGCTAATAGTATGACATTATAAAAAAAATAAATAAAATAAAACATTAGCCATGACATAATACCAAGAATTAATTTTATAGTTTTAAGTATTTTATGTATTTATTAAAATTGCTTTAAAATAAAACATGGTCACATATATTTACTCATTTGATTGTCAGTCACCGACATAAGAAATATAAATAAGTTTATTGCAGAGTTCGCCGCGTATGGAAAATTTCGCTCAACTCTATGATTGTGCGCATTTTTCGAAACAGATGTGTGTTTTATTTTCTCGTCGTTCGTTGCAATTATGTTCCTAGCATAAGTTAATGTCTTATAGATTATAACCAACTAGAAAAGCCCGGCGCGCGTTGCTACGCCCCTTAATGAATAAAAATGCATTTTGAATTTTAATTGAATATTAAGCGCAAAAAGCTAAAAATTATAAAATTTTTTAATGGGCGTTGCACTGCCCACTTTTTTAATCACGAAACTGTATAGTCATGACAGCAAGTGCAAGTAGCTAAAAATGATAACTAATTTTTTATGGGCGTGGTTCCGCCCACTTTTTGCCACCCATAAACACTCACTGGAATGTGTACAAAAACTTGCCAAAGTGAGAGTCCGATCGGTGCTATATATAGATTAAACGTACAAATAATGAGTTTAGATTATTAGAATAAAGAACTTATTCAATGCTGTAGAAATAAGTACTTTTTTGAGTCCCTATTTGCGAGTGGGGGTGGTAAGTACTTGCCGTCAATGACATCGCCGTATTAAAGTAATATGTTTAGATGCCTTATTGTAAGAAGTAAAGAATTGTATTTCAGTACTTTAAACTTACTCTGTTGTAATGAGAGTTTATGCTGGGTGTGTCTGTAGAACACTTATATACATATTTTGTTTTTTTTTTTTTTTTTTTTTTTTGATTTCACTTCAAAGTGTTTTTACTTGCTTTGTATTTATTTATTTTTTTAATATCTATTAAACTATAAATCAAGTTGAACAAAATAAATTTTGACAAACAAAACTCTTTTGTATCAACGTAAACTGTAAACTCTGTCTGTTTCGCCGCTTTTAGAGAAAAATTCAATATCTCAAAATTTATTAGATTTAATGTTATATTATTTCTCATTTGACATTGCAAAATTTGTATCTATTGGCGTTTATACGAAAATAAATAACAACATTTACATATATTGGGTGAAAGAGGAAAGTTGTCTTAAAACCCCACTTCATATACACATATGGGTATTTCCATGTCATCGTGCGTGACATTTGTACTCCTATAAAGTTGAATAATTTTTGCAAAAATAAGAGTAACTGCAACAAAATTAGTTCTTTATGTTGCATTCAAAGGGTACTTTATTGAAAAAACAAGTAAGAGCACTATATTCGGCTGTGCCGAAACTTTTATACCGATATATATAAAATGTATCACTTTCTTTGTAAAACTTCGATTTGTTAGTAAAATGTTTTCGTTATTTTAGTCTTTCAAAGATAAAGCGTTATATGGTAGGTGGGCGTAAAAGTGGGTGTGTAACATTTATTTTCCATTAGTACAAAGCTTTTGACCAAAAAGCAATAGTTGCAAAATTTCAGAATCACACATCTAATTTTGCCAGTTTTATTACGTTTTAAATCTTGAATATACCGAAAAATACACTGCACGGTATAAATTTTCATACGTTTTGATGTATAACTCATATTCTAATTCATAGATTTTGGCCATTTTTGAGGAAAAATACTTTTTTTACTCAGCCCATTTTCAATACCAAACAAACCTTGTATATCGGAAATATTCTGGCAAAATTTGAGCCCCCTAGCTTTTTCGGTCCGACCTCTATTGTTCTTTCAATAGACGGACATAGCTAGATCGTCTTAAAATGAAACACTGATTCAGAAAATATATGCTCTATGGGGTCTAAAATGGATATTTCGATGTGTTACAAACGAAATGACAAAATGAATATATCCCACCATCTTTTTTGGTGGCGGGTATAAAAATTAATTATATTCGAATCATTGTTGTCTAAAATATCCAGAAAAATAAGAATATATCGTACGTGACATAAAACAGAAGTGATTTGAGGTATATATGTATGAAAAAATCTGCGATTCTTGGGAGGTATTTGTTTCTTATTATTTTTTTTCAATAAACCAAATATTTTTCATTTAAAATCAATCATACTTAATTGAAAACAGTTTTTAAATGATTTTATAATAAATTCGTTTCTGACATATCATACGTGATAGATTTTTCTATAATAGTATTCTTAGGTAATAAAATTATTTATTTTGTTAAGAAAAAAAGTTTAATTCTAAATTAGTTGCTCTGGCGACTGTTGAAATACGAATGACGGAGACAAATACTACGTACGTGACATTAAAGTAACATCCAACGGAAATAAAAAAAAAAATAAATAAACACCGCTAGTTGGACTCTATATTTTCTTTTTTCTTATGGATCTTGTTAATTGTTGTTGTTACCTTAATTTTGAAGCATATTTAGAATTATAATTTTATATAATTTAATAAAAAAATAGTTGATTGCAATTCTTTAAAATAAGTTAAAGAGATAATCAGATTAAACTCTTATTATTGCTCTTAAAATAATTTAATAAGCTCTTAATGCCTGCGCATAGTAAAATTGGAGTGTTTTTTTTTTATCAATAAACTTGTATTGAAGAACTTTCAAGTTTTTATTTTTACAGTTGTGGTTGACATATTCATGGAAATGCCCATATGTGTGTATGTATGTGTGTATGTATGTGTGTGTGTATTTACATATAGAACATATTAAGTTTCAATTTTCAATTTAATTGAAACTTGAACTGCTAATTTTAAAACATACTTCCACACACATACGAGCACACACAATAGTTAAACAATAATGGCGCCAGAAAAAGCGAAATTTCAATTGAATTTGTTTAGGAATGAGCCATGTGTATGATATTAATGTTTGCTTTTTGTTATTTATGACGGTGAGATAAATATTTACATTTTTTTACCTTCAACTTGTGTATGAATTTTTTATAGTTTTACATATTAATTTATTTATTCATATATTTACTTACAATTTTGTAAATTTTCTACGCATTTTCTACTCTCTTTTTTTATTTATTTAACAGTTATGGCGCCGCACCAAATCCACCGGATGGTGGCAGTTCCGTTGTTTTTGCTTTACTTGATAAATTGATTGAAAATGGTCGTAACTATGTCTTTCAAAATATCTCATGTTTGCAAATATTATTGCGTAATATACCGCTTATTGAAATGCCATTTAAGGTACGTATGTATGTATATATGTTCAAGAGTACTTTAATATGTGCAAATATTTATGTATGTGTAAGAATGTCAAAATGAATCATTTATCACCTTTAAACCTAAAATTTCTGTACACACAAATGTCTGTAAATAATTTAACGAAAATGTTTGTATGAAAAATAAATGTTGCGAAAATTTTCTACAAAATCTTATATACCAACATACAGACAGCCTCAGAAGTTTTCAGATTTTTTATATTTTCAAGTACACAGTAAGTTTTTATAAGAAGGGACAAAGTACATATTGAGCCAATAAAAGGAAAATAAAAGAACATTTAAATATCCTGAGTGATAGGGGCCCTAGTCGTTTTAATGTACGTGTAGGAGATATAGTAATTTAACATAAAACTGTTTATAGTTTAATGGATATTTATTGCAAGTTTGTTAACAAGTTCTGATTTTTGTTAACACATTAAAAGCAGTCAAGATAATCAATTTTTATTAAGTATCGGGCATAATAATTTTTTAATAACGCTGGCCACCACTGATTTTGTTGACAGGGATTTGTAAGTCAATTTCGATACATACTTATGTTATTTAGCCAATAAATTGTTTTATTTGAGTTAGCAGTGGATGTCTAAATACTGCGTTTTATAAAAATATTATTGTACGTTTAACAGTACAACATACAACTCATACAACAGAAATTGTGTTCACAAGTAAATAAATCAAAATTATTCATTAAAACACGATACAATATACAATGGGGTGTTGCAAATTGAACAATTACTTTATTGACATTAATGATACTTACTGGAAATACAGAAAAAAAAAATTTAAAAAAAAATATACTAATATTTTTATTCACAAGCCCATTATAATATTTGACGCTATTTTTGTATGCTTGTTGTTGTTAATATTCCTAAACAAATTTCTCTGCCAAAAAAATGTAGTTCATATGTTCTTAACTGTTTTATTTGTTTATACAGGGATGGAAAATAAATATTTTTTTTTGTATCTAGAAAATTTGTATTACGAGTATTTTATTCCGAAGAGATAAATATTTTTTTTTCATTTTGTAACTCTGGTAAAAATTAAAAAAATTACTCGAAAATTTTTTTGTTACTTAAGTATGATTTAATCAGCTTTTCCAGTGCTGATGTTTTATTTGCGTGACTTTTCATCAGTAACTAAATCAAAACTATATTTCAATATTCATTCATTCAAAGGTAGTATGGAGTGAACAAGTGTTTTAATGACGTGCGTAATGTGTCAAAACTGTTCTATTCTTAGTACTTTCTAAATAAAAATGAAATATGTAATAAATCATGTGATATTTCAATAGCAATTAATTGGAAATTATCTATTCACAATAATTTGTTTTTCTTTTTTGATTCCACTACATTAGTTTGAATCATTTTGAATTTTATGGTTAAATACAAGATAAAAGCACAAACTCACTCCGCATTGTAAAATATATTGTTCTATTTCAGCTCATTGTTCTGTATACGGATCGATGTGATATGTTTGTAGAACGTTATGGCTGCTTATTACGTGATAATATTATACCAATTGAACAAGTATTTGGTGTTATGTCTCTGAGACATTTGTGTCGGTAAGTAAAAGTTAATATTCTTTTCTACAAATTGTAAAAATCTACACGCAAAGAAAAACCATGGTTACGACATGATCACGACGGTCATATTATTTTTTCTAAAACAATATTTGGATGTCGAAAACAAGTAATAAATATTTTTGTTTCAGTTCGTCATATATTTTGTAACGATAATCAAGGATTTGTTTGAATTATATCATTTAATGTTTACTTTTCGTAAGAATTTCAAAATGGTTATCATTTAAAAATAGTATGATTTAAAAAAAAAAATTAATTTGACAAAAATAACTTTATATTCAAAAGCATTCCAAATTACAAATGATCATTAAATAATAGGTGAGACAACAGTATGATTACAAATTAATCAAGCTATAATTTTTTTTAATAATAATTTGATTTCAACTGTTCTTCTTCTTGCTGAATAAGTTTTTATTATTGTGAAAGTTTGAGATGTCAAAAATGTATACAAAAATTTTGAAAAAAATTGGAAAAACTTAAAAATTAACAAGAAAATGCAAAAAAAAGTTTATAAAAATTGCAATTAAAAATATAAGTACAATCAATATGTGTATGTTACAGCCACAGAGAAAAGCAAAGGTTTCAACTGTAGTCACATACATGATTATTAAATGATACTTTAAAAATAGCTGGCAACCATTATATGTTTAAATCATAATCATACAACTCAACCATAGTATGTTGCTCTTCGGTTATGGTTACCGCAACCATTGTTATTCTTTGCGTTTACAAAAATTTAACTTTATTATTGATAGAAGAAAAAAATATCTAAATTAATAAGATGCTACAAAAGTAATTAATATTTGCAGAACGTATGCTCTGCCAGGCTTTATTTTAAAAGTTGAGGAGATTCCCTACTGTTTTTTAAAAATATTTTTCAATTGCAAAAAAAAAAATAGTTTTTGTTTACGCCAGGTTTTGACTTGTAAAGCAGATCGATTAAAATATTTGAAATACAGATTTGTATAGAAAATTTATTTACCTTGGAATTATGCTTCCTCACTAAGTATTGAGTCACCTTTAAAGATGCGGCTGTTAGTTCCGAAGATAAAAGGTGATTTTTTTGTTATTTGTGCTTCCAAAGTAGAGCTAAAAGATATGTGTTGTGTGTTATGTGAAAATGCTAAAAATGCTCTATGTAATTTGTCATTTAAGCGTAAATAGACTAACAAACACGCAATGCTTGCAAATAATTGAATATTATTTAAAATTGTGCCGATATGTACCTATAGTAGTATAGTTGCGTATATTTCGTCATAATCAAGGAACAAAACAGGTACCACATTCACTTAATTTGACATTAGTCCACTAACCCGTATGCGATGAGTACATATCAAGGAGAATATTTCTGCTGTATTGGCCGGCCAGTGCCAATGAAGATTGTGATATGGCAGTTTGTTACCGTTGCCAAAAATTGAGCTTGTGTTGTTCGAGCATCTGGCAGATTTAACGTAGGACCTCTGCATAAAACCATGAAAAATAAAACTTCTGCAGAAACTGAAGCCAAGTGCCATTTTAGAATATCGTTTGTGGCAAAAGGGACTTAGGAAAGTTGGATAAACATAATTTTCTTTATCAATAGATTATCGAAGAAGCTTAATTTTTTCAGTTTGCCTGACATTTTATATTCGAAAATGTCCAGCTAACTGGGGCCCGTTTCGCCTTTAATTTTCAATTCGGCATAAATTGTAACTACACTATTTCCAATTATATAGGAATACGAATAAAAATTTCCAGAAAATTATAAAATATAATTAAAAAATTCTAAAATACAATAGGAAATGTTATAGTTATATAGAGAAGTTCGTTTAATAGGAGTAAGAAAAATTGTACATTATTAGGTGGAAGGAATCTAGATTCTAAAATTGATATCGTGAATTAGATTTTTTTTTAAAAAGAAGCTTAAGGTAAATAATTCTGCTGTCAAGCTACAAAATAGTGAGTCAGAAGAAACTGCTACACACTATTTTACTCAGAAATTATTATTAGTCTAAAAAATTCTAAGTTTTTTAATATTATCTTCTCTAAATCATTTGATTTCTTCTGTTAGATCGGTCGAAATGTACAGCAAGAAAAGTACATACAAAAATTAAAAGTTTTTAAAAAAATTCAATTTGGACTTTAAACAAAATAGCAAAAGATCTTAAGGTTAATTTTCAACTGGTTCAAAAGTAATTAAACAGAATAAAAAAGGCTTGAACATTGAAAGAAAGCCTGGAAGAAAAGAGATCGAACAGATATTAGCCAGGCAAAATAGTCAAATATTTTTTTCGAAAGACTCTGAATACTTGTTTCAGAAAAGCATCTTATAAGGTTAAATATTTTGATTCTTTTGTACGCAGAGTCAGCAGAGTAAAAGCTTAAACTATATTAAAGTGGTTTAAAAGTCATAACACTTTCAGTTTGCAGTGCAGTATAAAAGTTAGAAGCAAATGAAGGAGTGAAAAAATTTAGGACAAATTTTAGATTTTTATGTGGCTGATGGACGAGGTAATGTTTAGAAACAATACTGGACAAAAAAAAAATAAAAAACTAAAGCCAATTTGTGACATCATGCACAATAAACACAAAATGACTTGATAAGTTTTTGGCCCGATTTCACATCATGCCACTATGAAAAGAAAGCCCTTGAAAGACATTAAAATTAGAATGGGCTGTGAAAAGGTATTGTGATCTCGTAAAAAAAAATAAACAATACAGAAAAGGGAATTTTCTCAGGATCGATTGATTTTATGCTTAAGGGCACCATCTCGACCTAAAAGGGAACAGATGCAATTATAAAATCTTTAATGGAAAGATTTCTGGAAAAAGTGTATAAATTTATAAGCAACGATATAATAGTCCAATATTTTAATGTTTTATGAATTAATATAATATTTGAATAAATTTAGGTGTTTTGGAGAAGTTTTATATTTAACGATTTAAGTTTTATTTTTTATTTTAAGTTTAAGGTTTTTTGGTTCACTCTTCATTTACAAGAATGTTGCGATAAGATTTAAAAATTATAAAAACAAAATGGGCAGTATTAAGAACGTGGCAAAAAAAGCAAGGGGCTGTATGTTGCTTGATAAATGTTAGTTATTGATAAATGTTAGTTATTGAGGGAAAAGATTTGAGGTATCAGAAATAGTAGCAGCAATTTAGCATCCATTTAAAAATAACTAGAAGAAAATCTAACATGTATATAAGTCATTTAAAGGGGTATAATATACATTTCGATAGGCTAATATACAAAAAAATGAAATCAGCTGTATTTTAATGCGTGCAAACAATTTTTATTGTTGTTTAAAATTGAAGTTTTTCTTCCTAGGAAGTGATAAGCATTAATCTTTGTACCCTTCACAGAGAGTGTAAGGGTATTTATAGGTTTGTTATTTTCTGTGAAATTTCTACAATATTCATTTCCGACTCCATAAAGATATATAAGCGCAGTCGATTAAGCTATGTCCATCTGTCCGTATGTATGTTGACATCAGTTTTTGAAAGCCTCTATATATCACCTAGACCTGTGTGTAATATCAAAATGTTATATATATAGATCTTTTCTAAAAATCTGCATAATCGCCCCATAACTTTCAGAGATATGAGCACGTAAACACGACTGACTACCTCTGTTTTTTTTCCCACATTTTACCACAAAAATTAAAAATTTTCAGAAAGTATATGAGTAAAGTATATGAGTTATGACAACTTATAGATATAATATGCCTCTATGTAAATTTTTAGGAAATCAGTCACTAACAGACAAACCTGTGGGCAAAAGTTATTAAGAAAATTATATATTTTTTATATAATATACAATTTTTAAGCCTTTTAATATTTTTTTAACGTTGAACACACCGCATCAGAAGATAAGGTCTCAAAAATTATTTCTGAGAAAACTGATAAATCGGTTTGAAACTAACTAAGATATATCAACCAAAATACAACTCCTTTGATGTTTTTCCTAAAATTTGCAAAGGAAAATCAATTTTTTGCAGTTTCTATACTACCGACCGAGCCATTATATGTGCCACCAGTAGAAAATAGTATATTCATACAAAAATATTAAATCTGAATTGGCGTTTGAAACAAAATGGCGAGAAATTTTTTAACCCCATAAATATGGGCATCAAATGAAAGGGCTTGGCTAGTAAAATATAGTGAACTATGTAAAAATTCGAAATTAAAGATGGTGTTTGAAATAAAAGTAAGAATGGCGTATTACATAGAATCTTAAATCCAGGCTAAGCTACGATGTAGTTATTATACTTAAATATGTACATGATGGTAACGGGTATTATCAGATTCAGGTCGCCCGAATATAGCACAGTTACTTGCTTGTTTTTATGCAATGTAACCGTTTAAGTGGGCACTTCTTTCTTATGGAATATCAATGGCAAATTAAAATTAATATATTTTATTTAAAAGCTTTCATAATTTGTTAAAAGTTTGAGCAATGCATCAAATAGTTTCTGAAAACATAGTATGATAATAGATTTTATAAAACTAAAACAAAAATGTTGGAAGACATTTTTAGGTAGTTAAATTTTGAGTTATTTAATATAAAATTTTTTTAAAATATTTGCCTTTTAAAAGTAGTTCTTAATTTTATTGGTTATTAGTTCAAAGAAACTAAATTATGTTTCTTCAGTGATTAATATATTTTTTCAAATTTTTAGATTAAATTTCTAATACCCTTTAGTTATTTATGATTACGTTTTGGGATTTCCCGGTCTTTTTATTTTCCCGGGACTTTATGGAGTCCATAAGCACTTATTAAAAATAATTCCAGAAAGTCGTTAACTTTGGCGTGAAATATTTTTGACCGAAGATGTTTGTTTCTCTTTTACATAGTCGTATTTGAGAAAAGTTGTAAATACTTAACAAACAAAAAACGCTAACAAATTAAAAACCTTACTTTTTATTCAAATATTCTTTAAATTTACCAAAACAGATAAGAAATTAAAAATAAACCGGGAATTCCCGGTTCCCAAACCCTTTTTATGATGCAACACTGTCTTCTTGCCAAATCGAACAATACTTCCTGATTGAACAACTACAAAAATCATCACTTCACTTTTTGTTTTTGTAAAAACAATTTCATGTTACTTAAAATGAAAATTTTCTTTACCAGAATCACAAAATTTTACAAAACTTGTTTAAGATTTTATTTTTTTTGTCTCTATTGTCTTTAATGCTTTCAGCCGAATATTATTTTTGCATGTTGTACAAAGTACAAATATTTTTTTAGAATTTCTTTTATTTATGCTGGTATTTTTGTTTATCTCCATCGAAGCAAACTGTCATTACTAGTAATATTTTCTCATTAATCTTTGGAAAATCCTACAGCAATGATTATATATTTTTCACAAAACAAAACAAAAAAAAAAGTCACTAATATACACAATAATGCCTATTTGTTGTTTGTGTTATGCTGAAATAAGTTAAAACTTTTTGTCTATAAGAGTTGATATTTTTGGACATTGTAGGGTACGAGAGAATTTTGTTGTATAAATATTTTTTAATCCCAATCAACATTTGACAAGTATTTTTTTTTGCAAAAGAAATGAATGTTTTGCCTTAAATAAAAATATTGTTAGATATATATTTTTGAGGGAAGAAGGCTATTAAATTAAATTTAAAAGTCGTTTTTCTTAAACTCAAGTTCTTGTTATTGAAATACAACTTTTTTTTTCAAAATAGAGTACTGCAATCATCTTAATATATTTTTTTGATTACACTTAAAATCAGTTGTTTAATAAAATTGTTTTGGGTACTTGAAAATAAATTGGAAAAACTTTTCATTGTGAAACAAAAAGAAAACTTAAACAATGCTGCTGTTCTTTGCTATTATTATTATTGTTTTTCGTACTAATAGATAAGCAAATATACCGGAACTAAAAGAAATAAATGACTTTCTCAAATTGACAACAATGTCAAATGTTAAGGACATTTTCGCCAAGAAAAGTGATAGTAATCACACAGTGGAGGCAAAGACAGTAATATTTTTTTTTTATTTTTTTTTTTGCAGATATTATAAATACATTCAACTTATGCAAAAATTTCTAGAGTCTTGATCAGTATTTTACTTTACATGACCTAATATGAAATGCAAACAAGTTTGTAAATCTCACAAACCTTAATTAAGTATGGGTTTTTGTTGTAATGTTGTTTACTTTAACCACATTTTGAAAATTGTGTTTAATCCCCAAAGGACAGGTGTTAATATATTAGTATTGTTTTATATAACGAAGAGTTTTTAGTTTGCATGAGGAACTCGCAATAGAAATAAAGTGAAAAAATATTTTGTTAATACAGTAGGATCCCGATACTTCGTAATTAAAGATTTCGAAATAAAGAGATTTCAATTTAAATGTTGAAATAATAAAAAAAAAAACGAACGAAAGGGATTTGAATCTAATGACCTTCAAATTAATAATAATAATTTTTTTAATTTCGTTGGTAGCGTAAACTTTATTTTGTTAACGTTTACAATCATGCGTCCATAGAAATGCTTAAATTTCTTGCATTCAAAAGCACAAAAAAACAGCTTACTATTTCACCGGTGGAAAAAAGGAAAATTATTTTTTTCAATAATAGTTATTTTAATATTTCGATAAAAAAATTAGCCTGTTTAGTCTGTTTTTGGTATGAATAAAATTAGCTATTTTTTTAAACCCTAAGGGGGGCATCTCTTATAAAAAGTAAGCTTTCTAGAAGCGAATGTGGAAGCAGGTGAGCACTATGTAAGCGATTAAGGAAAACTCTTTGGGAATAAGTTTTTTGGTGGAAAATAATTTAAAAAGGTTTCAATTATGTAATTATAAATAACCAAAACAAAAGTAGTTCGTTTTACTATACAACCTGAAGGAGCTTCTACTATTAGTTCTGTTTTTATATAAACATTTCTTATAAACAAGATTTTTTTAGTATTACGCAAACACATTAACGTAGAGCCATGAAAATATATTTTCTGAGTAAAACAATGTTTTTCCCTAAAAATTGCTTACAGCTATGCATTAGGAAAGGAGTTATAGATCAAAATGTATGAAAATTTATGCCGCACAATGTATTGTTTCTTGGCCAAGGGCTTTGTTCTGACGAAAAATAAATGAGACACGCCCACCTCCCATATCACGTTTTATCTCAAATTCATATAATTTCTCTATGAACAAAGATATTGGAATAATAAATTACTATATTAAAATATCTAAGTTGTATTTATTAGCAGAAATAACTTTGACACGTCTACTATAACGCTCACTTTTTACGTTATCTACTGTTAATGAAATTTAAAAGCTCATAACACCGACAAAATTCGAGGTATGATAATGAAATTTGCTGCAGATATCCTTCTAATCAATGTCATTGTTATGCAAAAAAAAGAAAATTTAGGTGACACTCCCACTTTAAAGCCTACCTCCTATATAACGGTTTATCTTGAATTCATAAATTTGAACAACGCTGGGAAATATTGCGACATTACTTTGGCCGATTTTGACAAAAAACCATCTTTTCAGATGAAGCTCATTTAGGTCTTGGCGGGTATGTAAAACAAGCAAAATTGTCGCATTTTGGGCACAGAGAACCCGCACGAATACATCGAAAAGCCGATACACCCAAAACGGTTCACCGTTTGGTGCGGATTTTGGTCCAGAGGCATAGTTGGGCAATTTTTCTTCGAAAATGAGCAAGGAGTGGCCGTTGTCAATGGCGTTATCGGGCCATGTTGTACGAATTTTTGCTCACAAAAATTAAAAAGGAGGATATTGGCAACATTTGGTTTTGACAGAACGACGATACGTGCCACACAGCCAAAGCTACACTTTTTTTATAGCATTTAGAAAAAAAGTTATTTGGTGGACCCTTTAGCATTTACTTTTAAGAACCACACATTTTTTTAGTTATCTGTCCCAAAGTGCAATGCTAACAAAAAATTAAAAAAGGAAACCCAGAGTAAAAGAATTCCTTTATTCAATATAGAGACAATAAGCGAATAAAAAGTACTAAAATACTATTTATTCATTCAATTATTCATTCACTTTTGCTACACAAAACGTCGCTAGAAAACAAAAGTTAAAATAAATTTCAAATGATTCAAGAATTTCAAGAATTTTGATGGAAACAAAGAAACAATAAAATAAGTAAAAAAGTTTGTTAATTATTGTTTTTAATATGAAATTCATTGAACTTCCTCTGTCCCTCTCCCTCTGTCTCACTCTCTCAGCTGAAACAGTCAGTTTAGTCTATTTCTCTTTATGACCATCTTTTAAAATCTTCCTTTGTTTAAACTTTTTTTCTTACTTTTTTATAAACATTTGTACAAATTCCACATACAATGACGCCTTTTTTTTTTTTTTTTTGTATCAGGTAATGCTTTTTCTCATGCTGACAACTTTTCTGGTCATCCGATTACATTTCATTTGAACTTATTTTCAAATAATGTTTCGTATTATGGCATCAGTTTTATAGTTATAAAATTGCCATAGACACAGTATTTTCTTAGCAACGATTTTTCCTAATGATGCAGAACATTATTTAAGTTATCCCTAGTAGCACATCATTGTTTTTGTTGTTGTTGTTGTCGACATTCGTTAAGGTAATAAATAAGAAATTGTATGGGCGTTTTTTAATGTTTAGAGTGGGTATTTTAGAGATTAGAAGCCCAGTTACTTATGATAGCACTTTATTAAATACGCATCGAATTAAGTCACAAGTTTAAGTGTGGGCGTATGAGTGTTGAGAAATTTATAAATTTTAAAATCACGAACTTGTCTTTAGTAATCTTTGCAATTTTTTTTATTATTAAGAAAGCTTAGAAAAAAATTGTGAAATAAGTTTATGAAAGTTACCGAAATATTTTGTTTTTATAAAATATTTTTTCCCTTAATTTTTTTTTCATATAAAGAAACTTTCAATGGAAGAAATTTGTGATAAATACTTATATAAAAACTTCTATAATTTTATTATAATTTTTACAGCAAAAATATGTCTGTGGAAAAAAAGGAATTAATGCTAAGGTCGATATAAGCTGAAATTAAGATAATAAAGCCATTGCAATCCGACAGTTTAAAATACCTTTAGGCGAGTTTTTAACAATTTTGGACTTCTTTTGTGGGAAGTTATAACGAACAAATTTTAGGGCTATATTTTTAATTAATAAAGTCATGGAATAATAACTTTTTTTAACTTATCGTTTAACTTAACAAATTAAATTATACAGCGCGGAAGTCTTATAATGGCAACGACTCTAAAAAATTAATTAAACAATTTTAAAGTTCTTTCCTGAGAATCTATTTAAAGACACATAATCAGTTTTTCCACATAACTGCAGATTTATAGGATTCACTGCATATTTTAAAGTCATTAGGGCATATGGGTATGAACACGAAATATTATTAAAAACTAATTCTTGAATCACTTGCAGTACACGCAAAGAAAAGTCATGGTTATGACATGATCACGACGGTCATATAATAGTTTCTATAATAATATTTGGTTATCGAAAACAAGTAATAGTTATTTTTGTTTCATTTCATTATATATTTTTTCACAATAATCAAGCAATTGTTTGAATTGTATCATTTAATGTTTACTTTCCGTAAGAATTTCAAAATGGTTGTCATTTAAAAATAGTATGATTTAAAAAAAAATAATTTGACAAAAATAATATTATATTCAAAAGCATGAAAAATAAAATAATAAGTGAGACAACAGCATGATTACAAATCAACCAAGCTATGATTTTTTATTTATAATTTTATTTCAATCGTTTTTCTTGCTGAATAAATTTTTATTATTTTAAAAGTTTGAGCTGTCAAAAAAAAAAAAAAAAATGAATAAAAATTTTGAAACATTAAAGAAAATTTACAAATAAACGAGAAAATTTAAAAAATATTGTTATAAAAATTGCAGTTAAATTGGTAAGTACAATCAATATGTGCATGTTACAGCAAAAGACAATAATTTGCCGTAAAAAAGCAAAGATTGTTGATTACAATTGTAGTCATATATATGATTATTGAATGATACTTTAATTAAACATAATAATGATAACTGGTAACCATTATATGTTTTAACCATAATTATACAATTTAACTATAGTATGTTGCTCTTCGATTATGGTCACCACAACCATATTTTTTCTTTGTGTGTACAAAGTTAGCAAATTCTTGAATTTGTTAGTAAGATTGATCAGGGCGGTGGTACAGTCTCGTTTCCTTTCTCCCCAACAAACTCAAGAGTTTGCAAACTTTAATTTATGCGTGTGAGTATTATCTTACTTAGTGCTTACATACTTCCAAGAATGTCTTTAAAATACATGATTTTAAATGGGATGAAAATTACAATTAGTAAATGTTAATATCATCACTACCATGAGCAACCTAATCATGGCTACCTCTGACGTGCTTCCTAAAATGGTTATTAGGGAGAAATATGAAAAAAAGCTGCTTAATAAACTGTACAGCTAAAATACAAGCAGTACCAGCTTGGCTGCGCTTTTGTATGCAAAAAATTTTGTGGGATTGGTCCGGACAACGGTACATTCCTAGCATTCGATATATAATTCTCTTTGAAGTGCCATCAAGAGTAAAAATATGCCTCAGTTAAAAGAGAGTTATATATTTTTTGAAAAATTTGATGGAATTTTATCACAAAATATTTTGAATTTATTAAAATCCGTAACATTAAACCGTAAGCGCATAGTGGAATTTCTATTTATTTATTTGTATGGGTGATTTATAGCGAAATTTTATTTAAAACATTTTTAATATATAAAGTAGCCGCCTAAAATCTAGGTTCGTGAGATATTTTAACATCAGCTTTGAAAAGGTAAGTAGAAAGCTAGACCTTAAACACATTTTAATTTCTGACTTATTTGTGGTCCAAGTTGATTTTTATACCCTTCACACAGCGAAAAAGGGTATATATAGGTTTGTCATTCCGTGTGAAATTTCTACAATTTTCATTTCCGACCCCATAAAATATATATTTTCTGAAAGCATATGAATAGGGGAGTCGATTAAGCTCTGTCAGTCTGTCCGTGTGTATGTTGAAATCAACTTTTTGAAGCCCCCCGAAATCGCTTGGAAGTAGTATATTTGTGGGCTTTCTGGGACACCAAATTCATCCTTATGGAGATTGCATGAGGATGAATTTTTGTTTTAAATTTTCATCCCAATGGTAATTTGCCATAAGGATGAATTTTTGTTAATAATTTAAAATATTCATCCCAATGGTAATTTCCATAAGGCTGATTTTTAATTTTTGGTTGATATGCATTTTGTTATTGGTTTGTTTGTCTCAAGTTTCAATTAAAATTTTTTTATTGTCTGCAATTTACTCATACGGATGATTTTTTTGTTGTTAAAATTTTTTTTAAAATTGTGTTGTTAAAATTTTTTTTAAAATTGTAATATGAGAAAATGCAAAGGTAAATTATTATTTGTAAATACATATATAAATACTTACATATATAAATATGTGCATACAAACTTACATGTTTTAGAAAAATGTATGTGCAAAATTGTTTAAATAAGAACGTTAAGAGATGAATTTTCAAAGATGAATAATTTAAGAGAAAATAATTTTTATTGAATGTAATTATAGTTTTCCATAAAGATGAATTTTATTTTTTAAAGATGAATAATTAAAGAGAAAATGATCGTTTGAGTGATTTTTATTAAAATAGTAAAGAGGGATTGAATAAAAAAATATATGGAAATAAACTCAAGATATACTAAACCAACATTCTTAATTGATACAAAAATATATTAAAAAGTTACATGAGTATTTACATTCCTAATACTCAACCTATTTTTTAATTAGGTACCATTAAAAATTCCAAGAATGTATTAAAATGTCTTTAAAATTAAATTATTAATTGTTAAAAAGTTGCTAAGTTAACATGTCGAGAAATATAATTCTTAAATTTTTGGAAGACTTCAACGGATATATTTTTATTGAACACCTTTGTCTTATTAATAATTTTTTAAAATTAACACAGAGTTGTAAAGACACTGAGGAAATACCTGTGCATGGAAAACACGGTGTTCATTACAAAAATTGTATTTGGGCAACGGATTCCACAACTGAGGGTCCTGACACATGCAGATGTATGATATACGGGCAGAAAAAAATTTTTATAGAGAATCTAATAAGGAGATATTATTTATTGGAAAAACGTATAAAATAACATTTTGTACATATATACAATAATTTAAACATAATTTGTGTATCAGTTAATTAATTATTTATTCTACATTTTAAGTAAGCATTATTAATAAACAAAATTTTTCAAAACATAAAACAAAATCTTCTTTTTTCACGTATGTAGATGTGTATATGAAATACATTTGTTGTTTTGTCGTGTGCTATAGCTGAAATGAAATTTAACGCTTTAATTTTATGATAACAAAGTTTTTACATAAGACATTTGAAGTTTTATTATATTTTTTATTTCTTAAATTGCACTTTTAGTTGAAAAATAAGCTGAGTATATTTTTAAGTATTCTTGGAAGTTTTCCTGAAAGTTTATTGACTTTAAAATGTATTTTCTTTCAATTGTGTTAGACATAGTCATGATAATTTAAAAAATTGTAAGTTAACTAAAGAGACAAAATATGAAAGGTTGTTGACATTAGTAAACAAAATATTTACACTTTTGTTAGAATAGGTCAAGATTTTAGAATTTTGTATGAGTGTAAATTTTATGAATATGATAGAATTTTTCGTAACGTATTTAAACAATCAATCATTTTTAAAAAAACTGTGCAAGAAGCGACATGGATTTTCTTAAAAAACCTAAGGAAAACGCTGTAAGCAAAAACAACCAAAACGGAGAAAGGACAATAGAAAAGGAAAGGATACATATAGAGGAAGTGATCATCCTACCGCCAATAGACCTCCAACTATTCCTGGCATTATATGATGGGAATGACAACATTATTTTAAAAGCAGCGGAAAATTTTGAAGCGAAAAAATAATCAACATCATTTTATTGTATTATTTGTTTATATATCTTTTTTTATTTTTATTTTCATAATTGTTTAAAAAAAAAAATCTTAAATAACCTTAGTACTATTGTATCATTTTTATATAAGTTAAAATAATTAAAAATTCTTAATATTTGATTAAAAGATACATTTTTACTTCTTAAATAAATAAAAATACAGCAGTATAAACCACATAAATTAGATGTTTCACTTTGAATTCGTCTTGTATTGCAGATGAAAGTTTTGGAATTTCTTCTTAAAAATGAAATGAATTGTTTAATAGGTGGTTGGCCAGCAGAGCAGAAGAATTCAGCTGCTTTATTTTTAGGAAAGTAAAATGCAACCCAATGCTGTCCAGGTTTATGTGATGGATCAGTGTTAGCAATATAAAAACATGGTTTTTTAACTGATTTTGTTGGTAATTTATTGCATGCATAAACACCTTTAAATTTACTCTTTGTTATATTGTTTGAATTCAAAGTATTTTTTATTGTAATTGCATTCATAGCGTTTGAAAAATACTGCGAGACTTATCAATTTCTATTATGCTATCAAATTCACAATACACTAAACAGGTAATCGCTTCAGTAATTGGTTTTCCAAAACGTCCTTCAATGCGAATTGTCCCTTGATTTATTAAATTTCCACAGTTAGAGTTGTTATTATGATCAGGTGTTAAATCAAAAGCGAGCATAAAATATCCGTTATCAAAAAGTTCTTTAGTTATTTGATGACCTTTATCAAAATGATGAATTCCAGTTCCTTTAAATAGTGTTTGATAACCACGGGTGCTTATAATTGTGCCATTATTATAGTTAAATTCAATTGGTTGTGCGGGAAATTGCACTCCATTAACAACCAAATTGAATCTTTGTAGGTTAAAATGTTGAAAGTTAAATGGATTTTCTTTTCTATCTCCTGTATAAGCTTTATTAGATACCATACCAAAAATTACAAAATTAGGTAGCTGTCCAAGTATAACATTATCTAAAGATAGCGAGTGGTTTCCAGGATGTATAGTAAATGTTTTTATTTCCACTCTCTTATATGGATATATTGCATTTTTTGATTGCAACACGTTGTGATGTGCCATTAAAATATTATTATTGATAGCAAGATGATTTATGTATAAATTAGCTTCGTGTATTTTTAAATTACATTCATTTTTATCTCCACCTTCTAAAATATAGAATTCGGGTTTCTCCAAATTTAGCGTTACCTTAATATCAACATTATTTAGCAAGTATTTTTGTTGATTAAACACATCTACATGAAGTTTTCCAAAAAGCTCTACTTTTTTTCCAATTTTAAATAATTTTCTTCTTTTATCTAATCCGGGGTTTTCTTTCTCAATTAATGAATTAATTTTATTTGTATCAACTGCCCAACCACAAGATTCAAGATGTGTTGATGTTGCATCGTTTCCATAATTTAACAATGTTTCCATATATGCTCTATAGTGATAGTTATTGTCAGGTTGGGATACATTTTTATTATTTAGATGAACTATACAGTTTCTAAATAATGAGTGTAAAAGGTTATTAACAACACTTCCGCTTCCTTTAAATTCAACGACTAGTCTAAGATAAATACTATTGAGATCTCTATAAGTTTCTCCATTTCCTAATGATACAAACTCAATAGTACTAGAATTATCCAAAGAAGCTATTGGGTTGTAGGATATTTCTTCAGTTTTAATGACACTGGTTTGAATTGGAGGAGCTTCAAATAAATCTAATTCACTTTTCATACATTCTATAAATCCAGACATTTCAAATTTCCAAAAATATCTTTAAAGTTCTTTCCTCTGCAACGTTTTAATTTATTCTGCGGTCTCTGTTTTAAACGTTTTAGTTTTATACGCTTCCCTTTGCCTCTTTGCATTGTTTTAATCTTGTCGATAGCAGCCTCTGTCATGTCATTCATGACTTTTCTTCCTTGATTTAATAAAATTTGTTTTACTGGTTTTGTTCCAATTTCCTCCAACATTTCTTTTCCAATATCTAATGATTTATTTTTTAAAATATGCAAACCTGTTTTCAATAAAGGTTTTAGATGGGAGAATAATGCTGAAAAAAGTGATCCAATACCACGTCCATACTGTATAATTCTTGGTGTATGATATATTTCACCAATATTTTGTAAGTTATTTCCAGACTGATTATTATAATAATTTGTATACATCACATCCATGGTTGTAATAAAAATGATTTATCTTTCTATTACATAATCATTATATACGTTTCTTTTTAAAGTGTAAAGTGCAATAAACTGGAATATATTCTAACAACTCCATTACTTTCCCTTCATCATTTCGAATCATTATTGAAATATCATTAATATTAAAAGTTTCGATTGGAAAATATTCAATACGGCTAAAATGAATATAATTTTTTAATGTCGATATTGAAAATATTTTTAAACATTTCGTTTTTTTACTTCCTACGTATCGAGGTTTAATTATATCAGTGTAAATAAATACGATTTCATCTATTCCAGTGGATTCATTTTTATTAATAAAGTTGTTTATATTGGTAGGCAAATCATTTAAAGATTTATCTAAAATATATTTTTTTGACGATAAAATAGAATCTTTTCTATTAGCTTCAAACTCTTGATCAATAGTTTGAGCATTTTGTTTGATATTTGAGCTACCTTTATTTTCGTTTCTTTTTATATTTGAATTTCTTTTATTGTCACCTTTCTTTTCTTCGAATGGTGTTATAGTTTTTAGAATATTATCATCCACATTATTTAAACGTTTTGAAATTTTATAACCATTCTCTAAATTTGTTTTTGTTTGCTCGTTTGTTTTATTCATAAGTTCTTTAAATTTCAATTTAATACTTTCATGATTAATATTAACATCCGGATTTGGTGTTTTTAATATTTCATAATCTAAAGGTTGGTTTAACACATTTCGTTTTTTACGTTTTATAACATTTTCATTATCTTCTTTTTTTGTTTTATTCATTAATGAAAAAGAAATATCTGATAATCCAACTACCCATTTATCGTTTAGGTATAAAGATTGCTTTAGCAAATTTGTAAAAGTGCTTGAAGAGTTTTTATAAATATCTGTTGAATCATTACTTAATAAAGTAACATAAAGATCACTTTCTTCCATACTTGAAGCCATCTTCAAAAGAAATAATTGAAGTTAGTCGTTGTTTGCTATACATATATGATTAAAATTGGGTTATTCGCCTATGTCGGTTTGATGAATCCATGAATTATGTTCCTTTCCGAAACCTAGCCATTTTACAAACAGCTTTTTTCCACGACGTTTCAACACTTTTTCTACTAAATAAACGTTGGGAACTTTAGTTTTTAATAATTCTTCTTCATAAAATCCACCTTTTATTATATTTCCCTTAAGATCTTTAAGTTGATATGTTATTGGATTTGTTACAAAACTTTTATTTATTTGAAAAACTTCTGAAGACCAATTTGGTGTATATCCTTTCTCAAAAACATTTTTATATTTGCTTATGCGAACAAAATCATTTGTCTTATATTTTCCTCTTTTAAATATTTTTAAGTTATTGTATATAGTTCTAAGAAGCCTTTTTTCATTTTTCTTGTTAACAGAGTTGGGTCTCATTTTAATAGTACGGTGATAAGATGAATTATACTCTTGCAATAATTTATCTAATATATTTATCCACTTATAATTTCCTTGCATACTGAATTGTTTCCACATTTTAGTTTTTAAAGTTCTGTTAAAACGCTCAACTACAGATGCCTTCATATTTGAAAAAGTGTGATAATGATTAATATTAAGTTTTTTCATTAGACTTTTAAAGTCTTTATTATAAAATTCTGTTCCTTGATCAGAATGAAGATTTTTGGGAGATTTTTGTTCGTTCAACTTTATAATATTTTTAAATGCTTTTGAAATCTCTGTTCCTGTTTTAGATTTCAGTGGTGCAGCATACGCATACTTTGAGAATACATCTATTACAGTAAGCATATACTTGAAACCTTTATTAAATTTTGAATATGGAATCATCTCCACTAAATCTATTTGCCATGTATCTAGAATCCCCTTCTGAATAAATCGTCGACGTTTAAAGTTTTTTCTTGCTTGACGATGAAGTTCATTAACAAGAGTTTGTTTACTCATATTTATTTAAGGAATGTAAAGCTTCGATTCATTTACGTGTTGTGTATGAATGTGTAAACATGTTTCAACAGTTTATATATCCATTTACAATGATGGTGTGTGGTCCTTCAGGTTGTGGGAAATCTACATTTATTAAAAATTTGATTGAAAATCAACACTTAATATCTAAAGGCATTGATCGAATTGTATGGTGTTTTTCTGAAAAAAATTCACTACCATTAATAAAAAATGTTCAGTTTATTAAAGGAATTCCAGAAACTTTTAGTACTAATGATAAAGAATCAACTTTAATAATATTGGATGATTTAATGCTTGAATCGTCAAATAAAAAAGTTTGTGAACTCTTCACTAAGGGGTCACATCATAGAAATTTAGCTGTAATTTTAGTAACACAAAACATTTTCCATAAAGGCGCTTATTCAAGAGATATTTCTTTAAACTCTAAATATATAGTAATGTTTAAGAATCCAAGGGATAAGTTACAATTTCATCATTTGGCTCGTCAAGTATATCCCGAAAATTCAAAAGCTTTGGTTGATGTATATAATAAATGCACTCAACATGCTCATGGTTATTTATTAATTGATCTTACACAACAAATACACAACGCATTAAGATTCAGATCTGATATATTCAATAATACTCACTATTCAATATTTGCAAATATAAACAATGACTTCCAATCTAAAATTGTTGAGGGAGAACAAACATATTCTTTATGTTCTTAAAAAAGCGAAGCCCAAACTACGTAATGCAATTTTAAAATATGTTGATGATGTTGCTATTAAAGCTATACATGAAATACTTTTCAATGTTATTAAAAAAAATCATAAAATAAACAAAACAGTTTTTGAAAAATTAAAACCATATAAAAATGCGATTAGAAAAGTTTGTTCACCACAAACCTCTATGAAACAAAAGAGGAAACATCTTATTCAAAAGGGAGGATTCTTACCAATTATTATTTCTTCAGTATTAAGTGGAGTTATTGGAAAAATTTTGGAAAATGTCAAATAATTTATCTAAACTAATAGTTATACAGCCATCAGTTTATGAGAAGTTTATAAACAAAAATTCTGATTCCACCTTTTTGCATCGAAAGCTTTTACCACTATATGCTTCACACACGTTAAAAGATATTAACAAATGGTATTATATTAAGCAAGAATTAGCGAAATATTTAATTGAAAAACAAAAATCATCAAATCAGATCATAAGTTCTAAATATAACAATTTACGTGATAATGAAACTCAGACAAGAAAAACATACAAAAAGCATATTGAAACTCAAACAATGCAATCAAAGCAAAGTAGTGTTGGAACACAATGTAATATAAACTTGCCAGAGGATATTTATACTTACGATCACGATGATCAAATTGATATGGATACAACAGTACAAAAAATAAATCCTTCTTCTGCATCTTCAGTAGGCAAACGACTAAAAAATTTTTCAAATAGTGGAACACCAAAAATTAGAATATTATCAAAGGAAGAAAATCATACAAAATTGAAGCAATCAACTTTACCGTATCAGTATTCCCCACGAGTAACTAGAAATCGTAAAAAGTTAGATTATGAAACTGAAAATGTACAATGGCAAAATATTTAGAAAATAAAACACATTTAATAATTGAAAATATAAAGTTTGTTTATTATTGATAAAAAAAATATAATTTCTTAAAATAAATAATTGCAATAGTTATAGTTTGTTTACATAAAAGTTTAATGTATTTAGAATTAATATACAACAATTATTATGGAATTTTGTATATTTTAATATTCTATTTCCATTAGAAATTTATCTAAACTATCATCATTATTAAAGCTCTCTATAATATAATTTTGATCTACAAATTCTACTTCATTATCATTTATTTTACAGATATCTTTATCATTATTATATTCTATATCCATTAAATAATAATCATCACTATCATTATTAATAAATTTTTCTTTATAGTGACCCCAAGCTAGGGTATTAATGTTATTCACACATATAAATCTTTTATTATCTAAATAGCTTAAGGATATCTTGTTAATAAGGGATGTATATACAGTGTGTAGTTTTGATTTAAAAATATACATATTTCTATAGTAAATTTTTTTATTATATAAGCAATTTTTGTAGTCAGAAAGACTTAGTTTTTTTGTTACGTTCACTTTGACACCCTTAGCTTTTTTAACTTCTTCCATATTTTCTGTTTTAAACGAATACATTTTCGCTCTCAACCCAACAAACTCTTTCATTATCTTCCCAAAATTTTCATCTTTCATCATACCTAAGACCTTTTTGTTTTTTTGTGGAATATGAAATTGATTATTAGCCTCATATTCAGATGTGTCAAACCTATCTTCAATATCTTTTTTAATGTCTTCATAAAAGTCATCCGTTTCTATTGTGTATATAAATGAATCTGTATCCATATAATTAAGTTCAACTTTAGTTTTATATTTAGGTATCATATATTCATAATGGAAATCATACATCTTCCATTTTGAAAGTTCTAAAATTGTAAAACCTAAATAAATTGGCTTATTATAGTATGAGTAAGTTCTATTTAATTCAACCGCGATCATATTTTCTTCAAATATATTACAAGAATTAAATTCTGGCTTAGCAATGAGGGCACGTGCTCCAAGTTTTTTACCAATACTTTCCCATTTATTCACAATTTTAATATCTTTACGTTTATCAACGTTTTCCATTGTTTTACCGTAAACAGCATTGTTTAATAATTTAAAAAAATTTTTTTCAAATGAGTTTTTCGCATTAGTTCTATGAAAGTTATTCAAGGAAATATATTTCTTTAACCAATTGGATTGTCGAAACTTTAATATTCTATGAATTTTGGCTAACTTTAAACCATGTTTTAAACATTGCTGCAAATTTTTATAATGAATTATATATTCATATTTATTATGTAGATCAACAATCAATTTTGTTTCTTTTGACTCGGGAGGTTTTTTATTTTCACAACAGAATGGTAGATTATTATGAATGTCATGGATTTCAACTGGATATATCAGATCAACTTCTAATATATATCCAACACTTGAATCAGTGGGAATTGAGTTCAAAGAAAAATTATTAATATCTTCTACCCACTCAAAATTACCCTCAGGCAGAGCTTCTGACATTGCCCAACCATATAAATTGTTTGCATCTAAATACATTAAGTATTTAGAAGGTAATTCATTATTATAGTCTGATAAATATTTATTATTTGCAATTGAATGTCTTTTTGTACATTGTACTATTCCTCCCCTAATCCCCCTTTGAATAAATGTTATCATGTCTTTATCAGTAAGTAAATCTAATTTAATATCCGTTATTTTTAGCATGGCATCCCATGAAAGTCCCGGAGCTGTGTAATAGTGACATGGATCTAATTGATAAATGTTTTTACAAACTGTTCTGAAATTCTCAAAAACATCTGCTAATAATAAAACATCCGTCTTTAAGTACAACATTAAATAATCTTCTAAGTTTTTGCAATCGAAAGTTTTCCAAACTTCTTTCGCGTGTGTGTAATCTTCTAGAGAACATTGTGTATCTGTTAACTTATTATAAAAATCTGCAATATTAGGTAAACTATTTTCCAAAAGCTTTTCAATAGAATTTAAATAATTATAAGGAAATACGCCTTTTCTTATAAGTAAATTTAATTTACTTTCATCATTATACATAGATTTAACAGTCTTTAAATCTCTTTTTTCTAAATTTTTCACAAGATTGTCTAAACTGGATGGCATGAATCTATATGAGTCAAGAAATCTTATTTCAATGTTATTATCTTCAATTTTTACTGTTTTTGATAACGATATATAGAGTTCTTTATTTAAGGGGATAATATTAATTGAACCATCGTCAATTTTGTTCAACTCCTTAACAAATAAATGACAATCGTAAGATGAAAAGTTATGGAAAATAACGGGGAAAAACTTTGGAGTTTTATAATTGATATTACATGAGTTATGTGCTGGCCCCCTATATTTTCCACTGAAATGACAGTGATCTCTTACTTTAACTTCATTTACAATAATTTTAGAGCAAATATGACAAATGTCATTTCTATCGAAATCAAGTTTTTCCAGTTCAGTTAAGGGTGTCATTGTTTTACTTTTTGAGATGAAATTTAAATATAAATATTTAACATCATTCACCAGACTTTCTATAAATAATTTTGGTGACTCTAATCCCTTAAAACTGCAAAATTTGTTTAAACTATTACTAAAACTACATTTTATATAATAAGCAAATGCATATGGAATATGTCTATCAACTAAAGTCGTTGATGAAATATCCCCTTTCGGAATGCATGTTTGAATATTTTCAAATATGCACTCCGAATCTGCATATATAACAAACGGTAAGTCTAACTTATTGCTAAAATTGTTAAATTCTAAAACAGACTTATCTGGGCTTGGGACGTATGATATTCTTTTTGTGCAATTCTTCTGGTGTTTCTGAAGTTTCACTTTTTGATGAAAATACTGTAAACAATCATCACATACAAAAATACTTTCATGATGTCTTGTTTGTTGAGATTTAATAAGTCTGCAAAAATTAGAATATAAATATATAAGTTTAACATATAAACTAAATAGAAAGAAATGTAGTACAAGATAAAAATAGCAATTTAAAGTAATTTTATGCACTTTTACTAACCTTGAAATATTTTTAATCCACACATAATGTGAAACAACATCCTCTCCAATACATTTTTGAAGAAATAGAATGTTGATGTGCTTAATTTTTTTCGCTTTTGTTTTATAATAGGGACCCAATACTAAGTCCGCTTTTTCATCATAGCCAAAAACATTTATACTAATATTATGATTGTTGCTTTCAAATATTTTTATATCTTTAATTTTTAGCGGGAAGCTTAATCCGTTGAAATTTAAACTGTAACCATTTATATTTATAATATTAAAACTGATATTTACTTTATATTTAAAAGTGCGCTCTGCATGTGTTTTTAAATCTGAAATGGCTGATATTATGCACCATTTGAAACAAAATTCATCATTATTTTGTACATTTATGCAGGCCTTTTTTAATGTTAATTTTTTCGGTAACGGAATGTATGATGTTCCTCTTAATGGTTGATGTTTATTTAAGTTGACTTCAATTTTAATGAGTTGTATAAGAGTCCAACCACTGTCCTTTTCCTGAAATTCCTCCATTTTCTGTAAAATATTTTGAGTTTTTCTCTCAAATAGATCATCAAACTCCTCCATGTTGAAAATTTCCTTCATTTTTGTTTGGAAGGTTTTCACTTCCAATGGAGTGTCTTCTAAGGTATCCATGTTAGGCTTGGCGTACAAGGCATAAAACTCCATATTAAATTTCAGGGCATTATGTATTTTTAAAAATTTATTAACCTCCTGCTTAATTGGTGCGCAAGCCTCTTTCATAAATAGCTCTGGTAAGAGGCATTCTTCTTTTTTATTGTCATAAGATAGAGTTAGCAATCTAGATTTAAAGGCACTTCTAATTATCTTCACATCTAATGGAGATTTTTTAGAAACCACTCCTTTTGAACAAGATGCATGAGTCCTCTCATGCCTTTTAAGACTTTCGATATCACTAAAAATTGTTTTACATTCATAACACACAAAAGCCATTTTTATTTTAAGTTTTTCTTATTTTATTTAAAGAAGTTTAACAATTTGTTAACTTAATTTTAAATTACAGTTTATATTATTTGTTTTAGATTTACACACAAAATCTTTAATTTTTATACAGACAAATTGACCGATTACTTTAGTGAACAATACTATGAATTGCACTGGCTATTGCTTTTACTTATTTAAATATTAAATTCATATTTGGTTAGCTTTGTTCAAGGTCATTTTGAAATGTGTACTGTTGTTCTTTAAATTATTACATAATTATGCTTTTTAGTTTGTTGACTCTAATTATAAAATTCTTATGTCTATATATGTATGTACATATGTATATATATATATATATATATATATATATATATATATATATATATATATATACATATATATATGTTAAATTCAAAGTTAAATTTACCTGAAATTAAAGTGGCGTTTTTATCGGATTCTATTTCAAAATATGCTTGGTTTATCATTTTTGAACTCAAATCAAATTGTTCGAAAAATATGAGGTGTTCTAATATATATACATAAAATTCTTATACAATATTATATATGTATGTATGCTAAAATCAAAGGCAATTTTAAAATTAAATTCAACGACTTCCTGGGATTATATTTCAAAATATGCTTTGTTTAAAATTATGAGGCTTTCTCAATAAATATTTTGAAAATAATTTTTAATTTAGAAAAATGGACTCAAAGTTAAAGTGCGAGTTTTGTCGCTATGTTTCTTTTTTAAATGTCGCAAACAAAAAAAGACATTTTTTAAATTTTCATAATTTTGCCTTTAAAAAGGCTAAAAGTTACAAAAAAATAAAACCATCCTCATATATAACAGATATATCAGGATGGCTACCAACAACATCACCCACATCAACAGCAGAACAATCAACAACATCATCAACTGCAATATCAGGATGGCTACCAACAACATCACCCACATCAACAGCAGAACAATCAACAACATCATCAACTGCAGTGTCATCATCATATGAGCAATATATGGATGAGGATGGTGACCAAATCTTATTAGCCTTAAGTTTAGATTCAACAACATTATCAGCTGCACCACCATCATATGAGCAATATATGGATGAGGATGGTGACCAAATCTTATTAGCCTTAAGTTTAGATTTTTAAGAAACAAAGAATAAAACAAATGATTTAATATTTTTAAATTAAAAAAATGTATTTTTATTTATTTACTTTATGGTAGAGGTTTTTAACATTTAAATTCTTAATTGTAGTTTAATTCAAATACTGCTAAACCATTTGCTGATTGTCGACCTTTGTAAATAATTGTCCACACTTTATCATTCATTTCAGATAAGTATGGATCTTCTTTATTTAAAAATTTTGTAATTCTTTGAGGAAGATAAAACCATTTATTATTATCCAAATATGCTATGACTTTTGATCCATATTGTGATTCCTTCCACTCAAACCTTAGGACTTTATATGGTTGATGTAGGGGGATATCATCAATTTTTGTATACTGAGGTATTAAACCTTGGGCAATATTTATTATTTGATCATACATCTAAAATATTTTAAATAAAATTAGAAAAAACTTCTAAATATGATGCGATTTCTTACCATTTTATTAAGCATACTTTTAAGTATTGATTAGACTAATGAGGAAAAATATTATCATTATCGTTCTTTTATATATAAGTATATCTTGAGTTTATTTCCATATATTTTTTTTTATTCAATCCCTCTTTACTGTTTTAATAAAAATCACTCAAACGATCATTTTCTCTTTAATTATTCATCTTTAAAAAATAAAATTCATCTTTATGGAAAACTATAATTACATTCAATAAAAATTATTTTCTCTTAAATTATTCATCTTTGAAAATTCATCTCTTAACGTTCTTATTTAAACAATTTTGCACATACATTTTTCTAAAACATGTAAGTTTGTATGCACATATTTATATATGTAAGTATTTATATATGGATTTACAAATAATAATTTACCTTTGCATTTTCTCATATTACAATTTAAAAAAAATTTTAACAACACAATTTTAAAAAAATTTTTAACAACAAAAAAATCATCCGTATGAGTAAATTGCAGACAATAAAAAAATTTTAATTGAAACTTGAGACAAACAAACCAATAACAAAATGCATATCAACCAAAAATTAAAAATCAGCCTTATGGAAATTACCATTGGGATGAATATTTTAAATTATTAACAAAAATTCATCCTTATGGCAAATTACCATTGGGATGAAAATTTAAAACAAAAATTCATCCTCATGCAATCTCCATAAGGATGAATTTGGTGTCCCAGAAAGCCCACAAATATACTACTCTTGGACCCAGGTAAGTTATTCAAATATCAGAAATATTCGGGAGTAGATCGTTATTGAAAATCAGAAACATCGGTTCATAAACAACTGAGATATGACCAAAAACCCACGACCACCTCGATTTTTTTTTTCCACAAAAACAACATTACAACAACAACATACATACATACATACAAACTTGTATATTGGTTAAAGTAAACGTGGGATCGAATCCCAGCTGAGCCAAAAAATTTTTTTTTTATTTTTTTATATTTTAAATTTTTTTTTTATTTTATTTTTTAATTTTTTATTTAATATATTATTTATATTTTTATTATTTTTTTTTTAATTTTTTTTAAAATTTTTTTTGTTTTATATTTATTATTTATATTTTAATTATTTTTTTTTTTAAATTTTTTTTTTTAAATTTTTTTTTTAACATACACATTGCATGACTACACGTTGTGAAGGTTATATAAGATTCGAAATGGCCGAATATAGCACTCTTACTTGTTTAGATTAGTGATTTCCGAGACTTGCAGTAGAATTTTTGCACCGTTATTTTATTTCCGTTGTTTCTTAGTGTTAAGATTTTCTGTCCAAAAGAAAAGGTAAAGTAATAAAATATATCAAAAAAAAGATTGGTCATAGTACTTAATGTAATTTTAAAATTAGAAGAATCTTACGGATGGGTTTATATGCCGATTCACCGAAATAATGTCCACTATTGCTGACGGTGGTGTATGTAAACTTTAATTCCCCCTGATATAAAACTCAGACGTTAACTTTAAAAACGCTGATGAATGTATTTTATTCGAGTTTCCTATGTCAGGGTCTGATGTTGAAACACTGTCACTTTATATCCTTACGCGAGAGTACATTCGTGTTTGTGATACCGTTTGTAAAATATTAATTTGCGACCCTATAAATATAAATATATATTCTGAATCCTTATAGAGAGAGGAATTGATTTAATTAAATCCGTCTGTCTGCGTTTATGTTGAAATCATCTTTTTGCAGCCACCACGTGTACTTAAGACTTCTATATTGTATCAACTAATAAGAAATGCTTTTGATAATTTTTCTAATGAAAATCAGATATGTGGGTACATTTCTGGCTGAGAGATTAGAGAAAGAACACGATTGAATCTGTTTTTTACCGAAACAAATCAAATTTAACAGCTCCTGAGGAACCTTTTGAAACGTTCGTAAAATATATATAATTATGTTTTTTTTTTGTCAATATTTACAGAAAATCTTGGTTCAATCTGTCATTTAACGAAAAAGATATCGGCGAAAAAAAATTTAGAAAAAAGTGCCAATCAAGAGTTTGCTAAATAACACAGTTCCACCATAGAATTGATAGTTTGAAGTTTTTTATTTTGTTAACAAAATATTTTGTTTTTTAATGCTCTAAATGCATAGACGACAGCAGACATCAAGCAGCAATATGTCAAAAATAAAATTTATGTGTTTAAATGAAAACGATTATTTTGACGGCAGCACAGCAGCATGACTGCAAAACAGCATTTGTTGCTGCTGGCAACTTAGGCTATTTTCTATTTTGACGGGCAGCAATAAACAAATATAGTGTTGCCATTATATATATTAAATTGGAAAAATAAGAACAAAGACTTATTTTTAATATTAAACATAAAAGAACATTACAAAAATACAATAAAGAAATAAATTTATGTGTTTTTGTAGTTTTTCGTGATATTATTACATTTTTTTTATCAATAACTTTAATTTTATTCATTATAAAATATATATGCGACATCCCTGAAGTTTGTGTTGTTAAAATACACATCAGCTGATTATTATGTTGTTGCTGTCTTGAAAATATCTATCTTCAAAGCAGCATTTGAAGTTGGCAGCATTTGAAGCCGTGAAGTTGTGAAGTCTGCTGGCGTCTATGTGTTTAGAGCTTAAGACATACACAGAAATAAAAAATCCCGGGATTACGAATCGTGAGACTCGCAAAATCAGACCCGTTTGGCATCCCTACTGTCAATCTTAACACTTCATACAAATTCTTTGCAATTACTGAGCGATGTGCTATACTTTACACCTTTTTGTTATTTTCAGTTAAAATTTAATGTGATTGCATTTACTTTTTTTTTTGTTTGTTTTGGTCTTGCGAAATTGCGCAAATTTGCTCCTGTTGACGTGAGCACCATTTTTATTAAAAAGTGTTTACCAGTCAGGGAATGAAGTAGGTAAAAATTTCATGTTTTTAGTTTCGAAAAATAAATTATATATTGACTTTCTTTAAATTTTCTGTTGTCTGTTAAATATTCTTAAATTTTCAAAATTTCAAAATCTTTAAATTTTTTAATATTATTATTTTTTGTTAATTTTAAAATTTTTTTACAGGGCTCACTTTAATGTAATGAAATTTTTTTCATTTTCTTAAATTTAATTTTTCATTAACAGTTGCTATATTTCGTACTTTTTAACGCTTTTAGAAGATTGGCAACGCAATTAAACATATGTTTTGTGCATAATTTTGCTCTAAGTTTACGCACTAGGTTAGAAGAAGTGCAAACAGTAAAAGTTTGTGTAAATTTGTTTTATATACAGTTTTTGTTATGTTTGAAAAAAACTTTGCGTTTTCGCAATTCCCCAAGACTTAGACCGGTGACGTGAATACCTTTTTTTTTGTTAAATTTCATAAAAATGTCATTTTATGGAATATTATTAAATTTAACTTTAAGTATCCACATGTACAATTTTCTTTTGTGTGACCAAAAATCCATCAATAACTGTCTTTTCCCTGTTATTTCTGAAACGTTATTAAATTGTTTTTTTTTTTCATAAATAAGAGTTTGTATTCGTTTGCTTAGCAAGTCTTAGAGAACAACAAAAAAAAAAAGAAGAAGAAGAAATAAATAAATAAATAAAAAAAAACGAAGAAAACTGTTGAAAGTCATAAATTTTGTACACTTTTATTACAAATCAGTAAATTTTCTATATAACGCTTAATCGTGTTTAAGACACAGACAATATATCACAATATATTCTTTATTACTACTTCAATAAAGTATATTTAGTATATTTTTTGTTAGGTTCATGTTGTTTAACCTCCTTTTACAATAGCCATACCAACCATGTTTCGTTGACAGCTTTGTGTCCCTTTTTACACCGAGTTTACACTTTGAAATGTGCTGACAAATGACCTTTAAGTTATTGCCATTAAAAAACGCAAGTCAAAAAAAAAAATCTCATAAAACCATTTATTTACTTGCATAGTACTGATAGTGATAGATAATCATATGTACATACGTATGTATGTATATGTACGAGTTATAAGCATTTACACTGACAATGTGTCGTTTTGTTTTTTTGTCGTACGTTTAACCCTTAAATGCGATGCTGGGGTTTTGTCCAAAAAATTAAATCCGAGGTCAAGTAAACATTTCTGTATCCAAGTGTCAGTTAATGAGAACGTTTAATGTTTAATGAATAAAACATGTACATAGTTTTAAAGAGAGGGGTTGGTTCGAAGAATTTTTTTTTACCAAATCCAAGAGATATTTATTTATTTATTTATAGTAACTTCTACAACAAGACATTGGCCTTAATAAGTAGAAATCTTATGTCGTTATAATCAAAGATGTTTTATAAAAAAAAAGGATACAAAAACAAAAAATAGATATAAATGTATATATGTAAAAAATTACAATTATAACTAATTAATAACACTATATGTACTACTAAATTATGACTTAATACAGATAGAGAAAAAAAAAAAAAAAAAAAAAAAAAAGTAAAAAAGAAAAAACTAATACAGCATAATTAAAAGGAAAAAAAAGTATTAATAATAGTAATAATAATAATAATGATATTTATTAGTTAAGAATAAAACATAAACAGTTCTTTTTTAAAATGTAGGGCGTTGCTGGTTTCTTTAATTGTAGTTGGAAGAGAATTCCAGAGACGTATTGCAGTTCTAAAAAATTGCCATTCAGAAACTAATGTGTGATGCCGGAATTGAATTAGATTTTTGTTCCTTCTAAGTCGACTAAAAATTATGCGGTTAAAAAGGTATAATGGCTCTCGAGTGATTATAATTTTATGCAAATATACCAGTGTTTTAATTTTTAACAAATCCTCGAATAACACGCCGTATATATTTTTGGTGAAAGGAGTTATGTTGATGTAAGTACCATTTGTGCCATAATTTTTTAGGCCATAGACGTATCTTGTGATGTTATTATAAGTAACTTTTAACTTATGCTTACTGCTTGAGTCACAACTTGCAAAAATTTCACAGCCATAAGTTAGAGTTGGCACCAAATATGTCTTAGCTAGTAACATTCGTATCTTTTTTGGCGTAAAACATTGTGTTGGCCATAAAGTTCTAAGCATTGAATAAGTTTTACCACTAGCAGCTATTATATGATCTGACCAGGTAAGGGTGTTATTAAAAATGACACCAAGATTTTTTGCTTTATTAACGATTTCGATTTTTTGGTTGTTAATACAAACATCCAAATGTTGAACATCTTTCTGAGTTCTTCCACGTATAATTATACATTTAGATTTTACAGGATTTATGCTTAATCCGTTTACATCTGCCCATCGTGAAACACAGTTAAGGTCGTAGTTTAATTTGGCTGTGCATTCCTCAGTGTTTTGTTTTTTGTCACTTATGTATAATTGGACGTCATCGGCATACATTCTCATGCGGCAGTAATGTAACTGATCAGGTAGATCATTTGCATAAATTGAAAAAAGTAATGGACCAAGAATCGAGCCTTGAGGAACACCTCTGATAACAGGCAAAAACTGTGAGGAAATAAAATTTTTTGTTTCAACACATTGCATTCGACCATTAAGATATGATGCAATCAACTTTAAAGATGTAGGGGAAAAGTTCATAATTTTTTCAAGTTTTTGTAGTAATATTGTATGGTCCACAGAATCAAAGGCTTTGGAGTGGTCTAACAACACAAGCATTACTATACATCCATCGTCAATTTCTTTCCTAATATCCTCTGCAACATCAGTAAGAGCAGTAACGCAACTATGATTAGCTCGAAACCCAGACTGACTTTCAGTTAATAGACTATAATTGCTTATATATTCAACCATTTGCATACGCACAAGTTTTTCAAATGCCTTCGACAAATATGGTAAAATAGCAATAGGACGATATTCAGCCGATGATTTTGGTTTTGGTATAATTTTGGCATGCTTCCATCTAAGTGGATAAGTGGTACTCATTATTATTGTGTTAAAAATGCGCGTTATAAAAGGAAGAAGTGGCTGCAATATAATTTTCAAAAAAATCGGATTAATTCCATCAATTCCTGCTGCATTCGACTTGATTGAAAGACAGCTTTTAAGAACGTCAAACTGATTCACGCGTTCGAAATTAAATTTAATTTGTGGAAGATTCTCCGAATGGTGGTTTATATAGTGCATGTGATTTGCTTGGATCATAGGTATGTTTACGAATTTTTGATTCAGTTCATTTGGATCTTGTATACTGTCGTTATTCTGTCTGTCTGCAGAGTTTACAATTCCCATTTTCTTAATAGTGTTCCAAGTAGTTTTTGTGGATAATGAATTTTCAAATTTCTCACCATAATATCTTGATTTTGTTAACTTAATTATGCTCGTTACATTTCTTCTAGCTTCACGATATATATTATGCAAGTCGGAAGTTTTATAGCGCTTCCATCTTGAGAAAGCAGTGTCCCGAATTGCTATTAAACGTTTTATTTCCTCGGTAAACCAAAGTCGATTATATTTACTTATCTTTTTCAATTGAATAGGTACTGTTGCATTATACAAATACAGGATATTGTTCTCTAGAAAAACAAGCTGGTCATCGACTGATGGCATATAATAAATGCAATCCCAGTTTATATTGTAAAACTCCTCTTCTAGTGTAACGTAATCAATACGTTTAAAATTTCGAAATTGGATTGTTTGAGCACAGTTTTGTAGAGGAATATCATATACCAAGAATAAAAGATCATGCTTAGAAAAGCAGGATGCCGATAACTGGTCATATTTTAAGATTTTATTCTTGTTGGGGACAAAAAATAAATCAATTAAAGTATTATTCGTTGAAGTGAAATGTGTAGGGTTGTTATTATTTACAGAAAAAAGGTTGAATAATTCCATGTTCAGAGACAAATTCGAATCAACTAGCAAGTTAGAATTGAAATCACCAGCTATAACGATGTCACTATAAAGTGGCGTAAGATGTGCCAAAATATCATAAAAGTGACAGAAATTAATATTATTTCTAGGTCGATAGACGCAACCAACAAGAAATTTCCTTCCATGGCTAGTTGCTTCAACGAACAAAAATTCTACCTTATTGTCATTGTTTATTGTGTCATTACTTTTACACCTCAATGTGCAGTTTACACCTTTTCTGACATATATTGCCACTCCACCATAACCATCTGATCTATCGTTTCTGTATAGATTATAGCCGGATAATGACACTAGAGTATCAATAATATTTTCACCAAACCAAGTCTCAGAGACACAAATTATTTGTACTCCTGAATTTTCAAATATAAATCTAAATTCATCTATTTTGTTTAGTAGACTCTGTGCGTTTATATGACAAACTTTTAATCCGCTTCTTTGTGTAGCTAGAATTTTTACCAAACAAGCAGTAACGTCTCTAGAATGCATGCTTTTTACCCTTGTTAAACTCAAATTGACGAAAATTTAAAATTAATGTCCTACCAGCAACGCTCAAGAAATATATACTTAATTTTAATTCTTCACTAAAGCTTATAAATAAATTTAAAACAATTTGAAAATTATTAAAAACATTAAAAAGAAATTGTTTGTAAGAACATAAATAAACAACAATGATAATTTCAGTTTTAGTTATGATGATCATGAAAAAGCTGGTAAAGTTCGGCCAACAATTCAACAAGTATTGGGTCATCAGAACCGTTTTTTTTTAACGTATACCAGTCCTCGAAGTGAATAAGCTGTTTTAAGTTTCTTTTCGCCTTTCAGTTTTAATGCAGCTTGAAGAATTTTGTGATTGTGGGGTGTAAGATTTTCATTAATGTATATAGGCGAAGCACTATCAAAACCAGCATGTTTAAGACATAACGTAGTATTTTTATCACGTCTAAACTTAGCAATTGTTTTCAAGATAAAATTTTTTTCATACGGGGAAAAAAGGTTAACGACAATAACTTCATCAGTAGGAGAATAAGGTTTATTTTCTCTATATATTTTTTGCAGCCGATAGATGTTTTCAACTTTAGGCGTATTAATATTTAAGCTCGTACAGATATGTTCGAAGATATTCAATAAGTTTTCGTTACTATAAAAGGGTATACCATGAATTCGTATACTACCAGCAACAACAGAATTTTCATGTTTTAATTGTTTTCTCTTAAGATCTGCTATCTCTTTTTTCATATCAAAATTCTCTATCATTAGTTTATTAACGCTCTCTTTAACCTCACGTACTGCAACTGTTTCTAAATAGGCAACTTTCTAACTTTCTAAATAGGTACTTGCATAGTACTGATAGTGATAGATAATCATATGTACATACGTATGTATGTATATGTACGAGTTATAAGCATTTACACTGACAATGTGTCGTTTTGTTTTTTTGTCGTACGTTTAACCCTTAAATGCGATGCTGGGGTTTTGTCCAAAAAATTAAATCCGAGGTCAAGTAAACATTTCTGTATCCAAGTGTCAGTTAATGAGAACGTTTAGTGTTTAATGAATAAAACATGTACATAGTTTTAAAGAGAGGGGTTGGTTCGAAGAATTTTTTTTTACCAAATCCAAGAGATATAAAAAAATGTCGGCTTCTGTTTTATGTAAATGTTGACGAAAAAAATTAATGATAACAATTTATGATATGAATTGCCATTTAATGGGAACAAAGTAAAATCCATTTTGCTGTGGCTGTCCAGTGTTTGATAAGTATGTATTGCAAAAGAAATGAACAAAGGTTCAAGTCAAATGCATTTCATGTTCAGACATTTTATAAATGCAAGTGTACAACAATATGGCAGAAATCTACATTAATATATAAATGTTTTACAATTATTGACAGTATGCATGTTAACATGAAAATTTTGCAAAAATCAATTTGTCTAAGTTTATATAAAGATGTCTGGAAGAAATCATTAAAGCTTTAACGATTATTGTTTAACGTCAAAAGTATTTATTTATGTTTGTACAAATTTTAAATGCTTGCTTTTAATTTCTTATTTGCAGCAATTGATTCTAAAGTCATGTTCACATTAGGCAAATATTTGACCAACTAAGCGATACCACCATTTTTGAAAATTATTTAATTTCATGTGGTTTTCTTTACACCAAAAAGAATATATTTCTAATATATATTACAATATATTGGTATTTTAATTGGATAAAAAAAAGTTAATTTATACAATTAAAAGTGCTATATTAGACCGCAAACATATGGTGAATGCATGAGTTCAACCCATGATTAGGTGAAACATGCATGAGTTCAACATTAACATGTCATTGGAGAGGATGTGTTTATATGAACAAAATTCACTTCATTCTAAATAGTGCATAGAACGTATGCAGAATAGATAAAAAGAAACCCATGTTTCATAAGTTAAGAATGTTTGTTTAATTGAATTGTTTAAGATTTTTCAAATGCATTTTGAAGCACATCATTAATGGCTAACTGTTTAAGATTTGCTGGAGGCATTTTTCATTCCTCCTCTTGCACTTATGAATAAGAACTCATGAAAAATGTTATTCACATTTAACTAGTGCCAATTTTTTTTGCTGGGTTGTCTAGTAGCAACATCGTAGCTAAGCTTAAATTTAACATTTAGTGTTTTACGCGATTTTTCACTAATTTTTTCATGCCATCTTTAATTTTAAATTAACTAGTTAACAGTATTCTACTAGCCAGGACCTTTTATATGACACAAATATTGTTGAAGATGAAAAAAGAAAAACCTTAATTACCACTTCATTCATATTTCAGACGCCATCCTACATTTTAACATTTTCATATCCTACAGATAATACTGGACTACGTGGTCCATTGTAGCTAAAATTGACCAGTTATAACATGGGCCTATGTAATGTATTCATAGATAAACAAGAGTTTGTAGTTAAACAGCATGTGTTCATATTTTAACGAGTACTACGGATGCTACCGATTTGAAAATTTTCGACTCTCAAATACACGCAAAGCAGGAAAAATTAGAATATCGTAATATTGTTGGAGATGGCTTTCAAAAATATATCGTTGGTTACAAGTAGAAAGGCACTAACTCAAATAATTATAATGTAACTTCTTTTGTGAAATTGCTTGTAAAACTGTTATTTTTTAAAAATATTGCAAAAAATTATTGTGTCTAGATGTATTTCTGTGAAATGTATTAAAATCAATAAAACACGATTTCGAAAAAATACGAGTTAGAGCCTTTCTACTTGTGGCCAACGATAGAACATAAAGTTTATTAACCAAATTGACGAGATTTTAAACGATAGAATAACAAAGCACATAAAATACCAATTAAAAAGCTACTACTGAAAGAAAGTTATAACAGATCGGTGTGCCAATTATCGTTCTGCGATATTGTGAAATGGAAAGTATTTGCTGCCCATATACATTTTACTGTACGAAAAAATTCACAGAACGAAAACGGACACCCAGTTCACCTAAAATAAGTTAAGCTTTAAGCATGGCTAACAGTGAGTCAAATATAAGAATCTAAGCAATAAATGCCGCCAGGTCAGAGGAGATGTATTAAAGATATACAGACGAAGAAAATAATAAGTTAAAAAAAAAATAAAAAATAGGCAAGCAATTGACCCTTAGCATTCGTTTTTATTTTGCTCTTAATTTAATTTGCTATTGGATCCTTTGAAATTAAATGAATGAAATACTGAAGTTTAGTCAGCTTTTTTTGATCTTTTATTTGAAAAATGTCACAGAATATAAATATAAAAAAGTAGTCCTCTACAATAGTAATACAAAGATATTTAATCAAGGATAAGCTGTCGTTTTCAGATAGTTAAAGAATACCAAATTGGTTTCAATGTTGTGTCGACATCGAAACAAATTTGTTGTCGACTTAAAAAGGACAACGACAACTAGAACAAGGATGATTATTTACACAAGCTTAAGTAAGCAAAATTCTTTTCCCAATCCATACTCGTACGATTGGTCAAAGAATAAAATCTCCAATACAAACACAATTAAAACGCAAAAGACATAAATGCAAATGGGTAAAAGTCGCTGCAAGCAGTTTGTTTTCAAATGTCGAAAAAGTGGACATTTCTATTACAGTTCATTAAAACTGTCAATAATCACAGATAAGCATTTTATGCTAAATAGTTTTTTCTTCTATTTGCTTTTCGTATTTTTATCAATTGTTTTTTCTTCTTCTTTTTTAATAGACACAAAGCTTTAAAAAATAAAAATGTTTACTGGCTTCTACAAACAAACGTTAAAGCTGTCATAAAATGTAAGCGAAAATTGTCACAAAAATTTATTTCAAGGAAGTGTAGGATTGTGCTTCGCATGCAAATTATTCTTTGAAAATAAAAAAGAAATAACTTTTGTACATGAAAAGGAAGTGAAAATTCCTTAATTTTTTGTATAAATTATTAAAAAGAATTGTCCTTTTAAAATCAGTTGGAATTTTTGATATTTAAATTATATATTTATTTCTGGTACAGAACCAGCAACTGCAATTAAAAAAATACACAAAGTTTATATAATACGGGGTACTCCGAAATAAAAACAAAAACTAATATTTGTTTATTATTTTTTATGTTTTTTGAATTATCCATAAAGCTTTGCAATTAAACATGGTTAGCACGTTACAGTCAACGATAAGCGAAAATAGACATGGTTAGTAAACGTTTTTTGTGCCACAATTGGAAGTTATTAGGTGGTAGTGCAGACAAGTGGTATCAGCAGGATGATGTCATATGTTAGCGCGCTTTACTAAAATTAAATTTTTTTTAAACAAATAATTTTATGAAATTTATCTGTTAACTGTTAGTACCTTTTATGTGATTGATTATTGATGCAAAAATTTTCTCTGCAGTAGGAAAAATCTCAGATTTATGCAGATACACCAGAAAAAATCAAGGTTTAGTAGGCGAATATTAAATACGTTTTTGTCAAAAGCCACACGCAAGGAAAAACCATGGTTACGACATGATCACGACGGTCATACTATTTTTTCTAAACAATATTTGGTTGTCGAAAACAAGTAATAGTTATTTTTGTTTCATTTCATCAAATATTTTGTCACGAAAATCAAGCATTTGTTTGAATTGTATCGTTTAATGATTACTTTTCATAAAAATTTCAAAATGGTTATCATTTAAAAATATTATGATTTAAAAAAATTAATTTGACAAAAATAAAATTATATTCAAAAGCGTTAAAAATTAAAAATAATCATTAAATAATAAGTGAGACAACAGTATGATTACAAATTAAACAAGCTATGATTTTTTTTAACAATAATTTGATTTCAACTATTCTTCTTCTTGCTGAATAAATTTTTATTATTTTAAAAATTTGATGTGTCAAAAATATGAACAAAAATTTTGAAAAATTAAAGAAAATTTACAAATAAACGAGAAAATGTAAAAAATATTGGTATAAAAATTGCAATTAAATTGGTAAGTACAATCAATATGTGTGTGTTACATCAAAAGACAATAATTTGCCGTAAAAAAGCAAAGATTGTCGATTTCAATTGTGGTCATATACATATATGATTATTGAATGATACTTAAATTAAACATAATAATGATAACTGGTAACCATTATTATTTTTAACCATAATCATACAATTCAATCATAGTATGTTGCTCTTCGATTATGGTTACCACAACCATATTTTTCCTTTGCGTGCAGATTTACTGAAAAGGCTGTTACCATGGTCGCATTATCAGTGACGTCCTCATGTGCGAAATCATATTTAAACATACTCTTTATAACAGAAAATAATTAATATAGTCAATAAAATCACTCGGCGTTATGTTATTTTGGAAAAGTATACACGCCTTGATGTTATCGCTGGTTCGGTGTATAGAAATATTACTAGCACCTCTGGCTGGGGCATAATAGAACCCTGGACCTCGTACATAAGAAGGTTAGGAAGACCCAGATGTCGATAGGGCACATTAATTGAGTAAATGCAGTCGAAAGGCTACAGCGCAAGCTCACAGCAGATGAATTTATGGACAATGAGGGCATTTATTTTTTTAATGGGACATATGAGGATCCTGGCCTTGTACTTAAAGAGGTTAGGGAGACTGAAATCGCGGTAGACTAATGATTAGAGATAGGCAAACATTAAGTATGGAGATCTGAACGACTAGGCTTATTGACAATGTTAACTCGTTTTCTAGTCTAGAGAAATGGATTGTACAGGGAGGCACTTAGTGAAGGAAAAGATGCCGATTGGTAACCGCGAAATCACTGGGGAGCGAAAGGGGTCAAAAAGGAATCAGAAATAGTAGTAGTCTGCTTTGGTATACATACACATATATGTATTTATATATATATGTAAGTCAACTTAATGGTTATTATATTATTCTCTATCTTTTTTTACCACAGCTTTCATATACAATACATAATATTTTTATCAAATTTGATGGTGTTGGTGGCACTTATATTACCAAACCTTAATGTCAAAAGCAAAATGTATGGAAATTAAATCCTCTATCAATATCTGTAGTAAAAAGCGTATTGATTTTATATGAAAATGGCCCCAGAAGTTTATCATAAGGCTTGGAAAACTTGATTTTAAAACCTCTTCCTGACATTTTGAAACAATTGGTTATTAGCGCATTTTTTCTATGTTATTAGGCTTAATATAGGTAATTACTTGAATGCTTTTTAAACTAGAATAAACATGTTAAAGGTTGTAACAAGAATGATCAGCATACATAATTACCGTTCGAAATAAAGCATAATTATATATTTTTAACCAGCTCATTGCAGCGTTTAAATAAATAAATAATTTTTTTTTAGTCAAAGATTTGTACGCAGCAACTACTCAAAAATGTCCGATAGCATATTGTGGCAACAGTAGTTGGTGGTAGCAATGGTATAATGACCTTATAATTTCCGACTCCATCTTAAATTTTCCATATCTTTTATTAAATGCCAATCTTGATGGGTTTAAAAATATACAAAATTCTTTGCCATCTTGTTTCGAATGCACTTTTTCCAACACTAAATTTGGCCGATATATAAATTTATTTTACGTCTATTTTTTGTAGTGGCGGTCTTCATAAATTGTGCGTTATATATTCTTAGTCTAGCCATTTTATTTAATATCCATAATGATATTTTTGATTGTCCAAAAGCTGAGATAATTTTGTTTGTAGATTTTTATGAAAAATGCCAAAGCAGATAAATTTTGGGGCGTTTAACCCAGTTAATTTCAAACCTATTTGTAAGTTTTTATCGGAAACAATTTCAAAGGCCATGGCTTAGAATTTGTTTAACTAACGTTTCAAAAATTATTAAGGTGCTTAATGTAACGTGCTAAAACTTGGTATAATTAAAAATATCTATATATTTTTTCAAATAATTCTTGCCTATAACTTTGCCGATTAGTAACCGATTTTTTGCATCATATATAATTTTGTAGCATCATATAATAAATAGTACAAAACTTGTTTATAAATTTTCCTAGGACTGAAAAGTTTTAATTTTTATTGTAAAACTCTGGAAAAAAGGGAGGCAGTCGTGTATTATTACTCATATCTTAGAGACCGATAAAATAATTTTGCTGAATCTCAAAAGCGATACATTCCCAAAAATATTTCCAAAAGATTAATACTACATAAAAGACTATGCAGCATGTTGTAACTTCTAAAAGTTGATTTCAACAAATACATGGTCACACATACGGACATGGCACAATCGACTCTCTTATTCATAATATTTCAGAAAATATATACTCATGGGATCGGAAATGAATATTATATAAAATTCAAACGGAAAAAATATGCTATATATACCCTTGGCACCTCTATCATTAAAATTATGATAAATTTATGTTGTTTTAAAATCTGCATTTCCCAATATTTTGAAAATTAATACGGTAATTTAACGTGAAAATTTTGATCCCCTCGAGAACATTAAAGCGTTACGTACTCGTATTGACAAAAACATTACCTTTTTACACAGTCAAATTTTTAATTAGTGAAACAGCTTTATCTAATTTTTTTTGTTGGATTTTTAAGAATCTATTAACACTTTTTAGGCAAGTTTAAAAATTAAAAATAAAGAAAATAAAAATGGATCTGTTGGTACTTATTATTTTTAAAATAAAATAATTTTTATATTTTTTTACAGATTTCCCTAGAAATAAGAAACATAATTTTTTTACTTTAAACATTATCAGAGAATTAAATATTTCATATTAAAATATCGAGAAAATGGAGCAAATTTCAAGGAAAATGTATTCATGATGAAGCCGGTAGTACACGAAATGTAAGAAGCCACAAACGCATGTGGCTGTAACGTAGTTTTTACGTCTTCTTAAAGCATAAATGTATCCGCTTCGGCCACCTGTGTTTCATTTGCATTTTTGGAATAAAATACTTTTCGTGTAATATCAAAATCTTACCGCATGCAATCACTACGACTATTCAAAAAAATGTAACCAATGCGCTGAACATTTTAGTGAAGTCAGATTCACATGTGCATGTGGCTTTTTACATTTCGTGTTCTATATGCTTAAGAGTAAATAAGTAAGAAGTTATATATATGAAATGTCTGTCTAGTGCCATGTATATAACAGATATACTGCAGAAATTTTCTTCATATTCTGTTAATTTAACAGCTTTCTATCATATAAAATGTTATTAGGACACATACTTCTACCGAATAAGTCAACACCTATTCCACAGGCCTTAGAATACTTTTAATAGAACAATTTTCAATCGCTCATGGTAACTCAATAAATATATATTATTTTTTTCTTAATTTATTGTTAAAAAATCTTATACTCTAATGAAAGTTTCATACTACTTTAATACCTAACGGTTCTTTATACTTTTAACATTAAAACGAAACCTAAAAAAGTACATAACTTGCTTTATACCTAACGCCGAAAAAAAAAATAATAATAATTTTACTTGAGAAAGTTTATAGACATGTTAGCGAAACTTTTTCTACCATTTGATATTAAGGGCAGCATATCAAGGCTATAAATAACAAAGTGAGAATATTTTAAAGTTTTGCATGAGCAAATGAAATTAAAAACAAAAAACTCTAGAGAAAAAAGTGAAATGTTGCAATGTTGAGGAAAACTCAACAAATTTAATAAATTATATCTTTTACGAAAGCATTTAATTATAAGTTTATATAAATTTACGAAAAAGCAATTAAGGGCTGCTAATTTTTATGCCCTTCAATTATGCTGTTTAAAATAACTCCCATATGTTGCTCAACTGTCTTTGTTTTCAACACAAATAATTTTTGATTATATCTTACTAGCTATAAATGATTTCTTAAGCTAAAAATATAACTTTATTCTAACAATTTATTAAGTTATTTGTTTATTTATTTCGGCTTAAATTTACTGCCTAAAGCCTGAAAGAGTAGTTTAATATTTCATGCAAACTACTGTCAAACACCATAAACAAAATTCGTAAGAAATACTTAGAAAATAATGTGGCTTAAGCAGTACTCTGTTTTTAACGTAAAAAACACAAGAAATGTGTCTGTCAACATTCAGGAAACATTTTATTTCATATGAAATAATATGAACAATAGTTGCGCAATCCAATAAACTGAATTGAATCCAATAAACTGTAAACATCAAGTTTAAAGCATAATACACATAGACATACATATATATATGTTTAGAGACGATTATTTATTTTGACACCATCGCAGATTTCTATATTTGTGATATAGCAAGATTTTATATGATTTTAAAAATACTTAATTTTACCAGGAAAGCGAATCGAAAAATTTATATAAAAATAGCGCGGTTTTAAACACGTAAAATTATTTGCTTTTAAGTTGGTTAGTGATATTCCTATATTTTTAACGAATCTGCAATATTTTTACGAAATGAACTATTTCAATGTGGGACAACTAATATAAACATTTCGAAAACAAACAACTGTTATTCAATTTATGTTAATGACACTGGGATATTTGTAGTCGTGCAGCTATGTAGCCTGCTATGGCCAATGTGGTTAAAAAATATAATAGAACAACATAACATATTTAAAACGGGATTTAAAATTGTTACCTTACACTCTCTTTGTTCTGTATTTTATACAAAACACAAAAAACACTCTTTAAAAAAACATTTTTTGGGCATTTTGCTAGCTAATTTGCGCTTGGGCTAGTAGTAACTTTAATTACTTATAACTCCTAAAATACTGAACCACTTATAGGTAGGTAGGTAGGTAGGTAGGTAGGTAGGTAAGGCTGGTGCAAAGTTACCCTCACACCTTCACTCGGAGACCATTACGGTCCATTGTGACGCCTTAATAGAGAGAAGAATAGAATAAGAATAGAAATATTTAGAATAGAAGAGAAAGAGAAGCAGACAATTCCATATTCTCCGGCGGGAATCGAACCCGCAACCCCCAAACAACTGACTTGTCCTTTACCGACTAGTCCACAGGGGCACTCGAATTATAAATAAGATTGAGATTGTGTACATCTGCAGGAAAATTCCTTTTAAGTGGTATATATTATTTTTATACCCTTCACCTGTGGTGCACAAGGGTATATATAGCTTTGTCAATCCGTTTGTAATTTCTGCAATTTTCATTTCCGACCCCATAAAGTATATATTTTAGAAAAGCTTATTAACAGAGGAGTCGATTAAGCCCTGCCCGCCCGTCCGTGTGTTGGTTGAAATCAACTTTTAGAAGCAACTATATGTTCCTCAGATCTGTGTATGGTATCAATCTTTTGAAAATATCCGGGAATGAATCGCTATTGAAATTCAGCACAATAGGCCCATAACTTTCTGAGATATGAGCAAAAAACCGCGACCACCTAGTTTCTTTCAGAATTACAACAACAACATACATATATACTGGTTAAAGTTAACCTGGCATCGAATCGCAGCTGAGTCAAAAAAAAAAATTATTTTATTTTGTATATTATTTTTATTTATTTTATTATTTTTAATTTTTTTCCAACTTTTTTTTTCAATTTATTTATTGTTCTTTTTGTTTTTAATAATTTTTTTTATTTTTTTTTTGTAATTTTTTTTTCGGAAAATTTGTAATTTTTCAATGGGATGTTTTTAAATTCATTATTAATATGAATTAAGATGAATGGTGATACAAACTATTGTTATTGCATGACTACACGTTGTGAAGGGTATATAAGATTCGGCACGGCCGAATATAGCACTCTTACTTGTTTTTATTTAAATCGGTTGCGTAACAAAAAATCGAATGGCCTAGTTATCAGCGTTGTCAACTTTGAAAATTCAAAAAGCGCTTAAACAAAAAAAAAAAAAAAAAAAAAAAAAAAAAATTCCGATATTTTTTAATATATTTATTTCATAAAATTATAAACTTTCTCGCAAAAATATAATAAGTTCTCCTCGTTCCTCTTATAATCATAAGGCCTTATATAAGTTTACATGTAATTTATTAAAAAAAATAAAGTAAAACAAGGCTAACAATATAATTTTATAAAAAGTATATACGAGTAAAAAATAATATAAAAATCATTCAATACCATTTTCTAAATGGTTGCTGATCATTTTCTAAGTCTCATTTGCAATGTATGCGTTAAAAAATTTAAATTTAGTAGTTGGTGTCACCGAAGAATAACGAAAAAAATAAACATTAAAAAAAAAATCAGCGAGCACTGACTTGAAAATTTTCCGCGTCAAAAATAATAAAAGCACTAATAACACTGCTAAAATCACCGAGTTGACAACGCTACTATTTATGTAAGATATTTATATGTCCACGAGGTGGGGAAGGAAAAAAGCATATCTTAGCATAAACCAATTTTTCCTTTGATAAGTAATTGTTTAAAATCAGTTTTTTGTTTCCCTTTAATTAGTTTGGTTACTATATGTACCATTCGTATTAGTCCTACTTTTGAAATGCGAAGCGATTTTTTTTTTATCTGACATAGAGAAATTCAAAATTATCGCTTTTCAGGTGAAAAGTGGTAGTTTTTGGATAATTGAACATTAAGACGATCAGATAAGGTATTCTGTAGTTTTTTAAAAGACCTATTATGCTTAATAAAAATATAGAAATTCAAAACTTTCCGAACGAAACTGTGTCAAGCGCAAGCTGCGCAACGGAAACTGCTAAAGAAAAAGCTAATGATTACGATGTAAATGTGTCGTGCTGAGCTGAATATTGTGTGCTTTAGCAGACTAAATTCATTTGCCTGCAAAAATTTAGCAATATGCGATAATTGCCTCCCCGTCATAAGAAGGGGCGTATAGAATCCCCAAAAATAATATGACTTCGAATTGGAATAAGAAATAATAAGAACAGTTTCGAAATGTTTACGAAATACTTTAAAAGTTTTGTTCGAATAAGAAAACACATTATTAAAAAAAAATAAAATAAAAAACTCGGTAATGGTTTTTTAATTGTGAGGAGTATATCATTTGTCCACAGTACACAAGTAACAAAATGAATTCGGCAAAATACGCAACTCTTCTGCCGACAAATCTGAAACCTTTTTTTGAGAGATGTCATAGAAAAAAGAAAACTTTCCTGCAGGATAATGCCACAGTTTACATAATTAACCAACAGCGATTACGGCTATAGTTAAATGACATAAAACAGTGGGAATGGCCAGACTGTTCTCCAGACCAAAATCCCATGGTAAATATCTTAGATATCATGGTGCGCAACAACTATGCTATAAATAAGCAATATGGCAAAGTCACGGAACTCAAAGGTGCTGTGACTATTGTTTGGGAGAAAAACACTAAATAAATATATTTAAAACTTATGAAAAAAAATATGCCAAATCGAATTTTCGAGGTAATTTCCAACAATGGAGGCCCAATTTACTACTGATTTTTAAATAATTTCTAGTTTTGATATGCTCTTAAAAGTGTGACTATAATAGCGCCGACTCCCCGAAGTATAACGAGTTTTGTGACTTAAGTGGCTATAAGTTCTTAATCTTCTTTCCGATAGTATTAATAGATATTCGCTGATATTTGTTTGGTTATAAGAATACTTAAAATTGACGAAGGGCTATACACACTTAGATAACAGAAAATCACATTCATTGCCCTTCGAATGGTTCAGTTTCTGCAATCGAACCTTTCATTTGTGATTATAAAATTTATATTGCAAAAATCATAATTTATTAGTGCTGACTATTTATTTATATTCCGAAGCGAAAATCTGTGGATATAATCGTAAAACTCTACTATCGCAACTAAACTATGCGATTGGCAACAATTGCGGTAGTCACAATCGATACTGTTTTCTCTATGTACATAAAATTCCTTTTGGTCTTTTAAGGAGCATGCGGTTTCAATGGGTGCATTTAAATTTTTGTCTACTGCAAGTGGCTTTATTTCGTTTCAAGATTTATTTATTGTGGATGTTACTATGTTGAGATGTCGGCGATTAGTATGGCTTGAGCCTCGCCTTCTTCGTCTGCCTTGGAGATTTCAGTCAATTGCATTTCTGGTTATATCGGTTTGTGGTCTACGCCAAGCATACCCGATTCGTCTTCATTTCGATTTTTGCTCGGTTTGTGCTCAGAGTTAAGCATTGCTGATGGTAGTTGACAAGAAAATATTTAGGATTCTGCGAAGGCATCAATTAACAAAAACCTCGACTATTCTGAGGTCGCAGCGAGCTGCATTACATAAGTCACATCCATACAACTGACTTAAAACAGCTGTTGAAGATATTAAATTGGGTGCGACGTAATATGTGCTGTGCGTTTCAAACTGGCTGTAATTGGCCATAGGCTTATCGGACTTTGCTTAGTCGGTCATCAACGACATTTTTAGTGCCTCCGTTTGTTGTACTGCCCAGGTAGAAAATATACTTGAGTTTTTCGATCAAAATGTGTAGGGAAAAGTTATTTCCTATATCGGATTCCAGTTTGCTAAGCTTCGAATGCATGTCATCGAACAAAAACATATTTTCTCAACTTATACTCTATTTTTTTCAACTGTGGATGCGTAGTATAACGAAATTACTCCAAAATTAGTTTTAGGAAAAAATATTTCTTATTTTATTTCATTCAGCCTTTTTTTTAAAGATGTTAACAAAGTAAAGGCCAACGATATAGGTCTTTTAAAACATCTTTAAAACAAATCTATTAAATTAACGACAGATCTAAATGCAACATAAGGCAATTTATTAAAGTTGTAATCCTGCCTTGTCCTAGTTATTGTCTGACACTAAAATTTTTATTCAGTTCTTTGTAGCAAAATATAAATCAATTTTAGTATAGAAGATTTAAGCTTCCAGGGAAATTTGTTTAATTTATACATATTTTTTTAAACTAATAAAAAGATAATATTTGTATTTCTCAAATATATTTGATGTAATAAAATTATTTTAGTAACGCACTGGTAAAGTTTTGTCTTTCAGAATAAGGGATAAATGTTAAATTAAAAGTTTTTTTCTTTTGTGAAAAAAAAAATATCTAATTTAATACAAATCAAATTCCTTTTACAATTGTTAAATTGTTGGTGCTTCTTAAGTTCTAATAACATCTACAAAATATTTCCACTTTATTTTCTTGGGCACAATTTAAAATAATATTAAATAAAAAGCCCAAGTATTTTCTATTTTTATGTATTTTTTTTTTTTTTTTAATCTTAAACAAAAGTTGGAAAAAAATTCTAAATTGTTTTATTCTACTTTTTTTCTTCCTCTTACTCTCCCAGCTGCCGTATACGTGATTTGCTGCGAAGTAATGGACAATTACCCGATGGCATTGATACTTTGCGTTTGCCAAGACGTTTACAACGTTATATCGATTTAATGGAAGAAATTGAAGATGCTAAAGACAACAACGAAAACAACGGCAGCGATTGTAATAAAAAGTCAAGAAAAAAGAACAACAAAAATGAAATTGATGCCAAAAATTGTAAGACGAGTATGAAAAAGAAACAAGTTATATTTTCAACTGAATCAACTTCAGCAGACCTAGAAACAGAAACAGCTACAACATCGTCGTTACTAGCATCAACAGCAGTATTATCACCTTCAGCCCAACAACACCCGCCAAAAATAATAATTTCTGGGGAGGGGGTGGAAGAAGAAGAGGCAACTACCACTAATTTCATGGCAGAAACGCCAGAAGTTGTAGTAGAATTGGCTGAGACATTTAAAGATAAACCTTTGATACTTTGATTTTTACACAGTTTCATGTTTTTATTAAAAAGTATCTTTAAATTACCCTTTTCTTGAGGTTTTCGTTCATTTCAACAAAATTAGAAAAGTTTTTACGTTTTAATTTTTTGTCGCAAGTGATGTTTTATTTTTTTTATTTCTTATTTTTGGTTTAATTTTTTATATGTATACCTAAGCGAACGAAAAAGGTTTAATCAAATATAATAGAGATCTTGAACTTTTTTCAGTTAATTTACAGATTTTTTTAATTAAGTTAAGTTATAAGAATTGTACTCACTTGTAGGTTTCTTCGCTGACATTTATACGTCCTGGCACGCCTGTAGTTTCAGTGCGACTTGTTAAATTTACCGTATTGCCGAAAAGACAGTAACGCGGCACACGATTGCCTATAACACCAGTCACAACTTCACCGGAATGTATGCCAATTGTTATTTGCTAGAATAAATGAATTTAATTAAAAAAATTTTATTATTTATCTAAATACACATACAAAAACTAGATGTAAGTTAAATGGATATTTATATTGTTTATATATTGTATATACACGCATACACACATAAGTACTTATTTTTTTTTTTTTTTTTTTTATTGATTTATTAACAAAAATAATAATAGTTAATTCAGATAAACAATTTGTTAGCCTCAGCGTCTTATGACATTATTGAGGCGAGTTGGCGTAATTATAATAAAATTATGTACAATCACAATAAATTTATATGTATAATAAATTAAATAAAATATTTTAGTTATTAACTACTGTTTTAAAAGTAATGTTTGTAAATCAAATATACGTGTATATGTATATAATATATGAATAAAATTTAATATTACATTAAAAGCATTTCTAAGTTATTTAATAAAAACGTTTTAAGATTGGATTTAAATGTTGAAATTACATTAATATCTTTTAGACTTTGCGGTAAATTATTATATTCCACACAACCAATATGTTCAATTCTTTGTTTAGTTGTTTCAAGTCTGCATCTTGCGATTCTCAAATTTGAGCTGTTTCTGGTACTAATAGCTGTTTGATTACTCATGAAAGTTATTGTATTATGCCCAATGTTGTGCAACGATTTAAAAACGAAAAGAAGTAATTGCCTTTTATACATCCCTTTTATAGGTAAAATATTTTTGGCAAAATCTTGATATAAACTTAACGTAGGGTGCCTAAGAGGTAGACAAAAAACTGTTTTTAGCGCTTTATTTTGAGTTCTTTGTAGAGATTTTAGTTCCAAACTATTTTTATATGCATATACTGAAACCAAATAATTTAAGTGGCTTTGAATTAAAGCTTCATAAAGAATCAGTTTTGTTTTCTCATTAAATTTGTATTTAAATTTGTATAAAAGCCCTATTACGGGAGATATTTTAGATTTAATTTCCTGTATATGTAAATTCCAGGATAAATTGCTCTGCAAGGTCATACCCAAATATTTTACTGTATAACTTTCAAAAATTTCCTTTCCATCAACGAAAATACTAAATTTATCTGAGTTTTTATTTAAATGTGGTTTAAATCTGATAATCTTGGTTTTAGATGAATTCAGGATTAATTTGTTTAATCTTATATATTCCAAAATTAACGCAGCGTCTCTTTCCATGTACGTTTTTAATACAGTCTCAAATTTGTAAGGATAAAATAGGGATATGTCATCAGCATACATAAAAACTTTCCCAGAGAGTCCAAGATTATTGATATCATTTACATAAATTGTAAATAAAAGTGGGCCCAATACACTACCTTGCGGTACACCATGTTTAACCGTTCCAAGAAAACTCTTACTATTATTTAATTCAACATATTGCTTTCGGTTTTTCAAGTAACTTTTAAACAGATTTAGGACGCTGCCACCAATTCCATAGTATTGAAGCTTTTCAAACAATATCTCATGATCCACTAGATCAAATGCTTTTGAGAGATCATAAAAGATTCCAGCGACACCATTATATCCTTCATCCAAACCACGAGATATAAAATTTACAACATTTACCACAGAATTTTCAGTACCACTACCCTTTCTAAATCCATATTGACAATCATAAATTAAATTATTATTTTCAAGGTAAGTAGTAAGCTGTTGGTGAATAATTTTCTCAAAAATTTTATCTTTTTTTTTTATTTTTATTTTTTTATTTTTTTTTTAGAATATTATTTTATATATAACCTGAATTTTGTTTTGTTATTTTACATACTTTAGTCTGTAAGGATTATTATCTATAGACAATAAATTAAATAAATAAATAAATAAATAAAAATTATAGGTAAGAGCGCAATAGGTCTATACATCTCTTCTTTGTTTGCATTTACAATTTTTGGTATTGGAACAATCTTAGATATTTTCAAAATATTTGGATATTCCGACAACAAAATAATATTATTAAATATATTTACTAAATATGGCGTGATTTCATAATTCAATTTAATTAATGTACTTGCCGATATGCTATCATGACCAGGGGATTTATTATTGGATAGATTAAGTATGATTTGCGTGATTTCATCATTCGTCGTATTTCTAAAATTTAGAGTGTGATTGCAGTATCTTAGAGTGCAGAGTCCATTACACGAATCCGTTGAGGAGTAAACAATTTCATTTTTCAAGGTGCTTGGAATTTCTAAAAAATATTTATTTAAAAGATCACATTTTATCACATCATCCGTAACTTGTTCATCGTTCGAATTTTTTAAATTTATTTGGTTTTTGACATTCCTTCCCAGTGTTTCATTTAAAAATCTCCAACATTTTTTAGGATCTTGTTGAAAATTATTTAAATTATCATGATAGTAATTATTCATAGATTCTCTATAAGAAACTTTAATAACTTTACTTATCCTCCGTAGCTTATTCTGTATATCATTATTGTTAGGGTTTTTTTCTTCTAAGTTTTAAGATTTTCCTTTTTAGTATAATTAAATTCTGTAGGCTTTCATTTATCCAAGGTGCGATTTCTTTTCTTAGTAATTTTTTTCTTATTATTACTGACGTTGAATTTAAATGAGCATTAGACAGACATTTGATCAAATTAAAGGTATCAATTGACGGGTTTCCAATAGGACATTTAGAATTATCATTTAAAAAACATTCTTTACACTTGTTGTAGTCACAACTCTTCTGCACAAACTCTTTATAATTACTATTTTGAATCGTCTTTTTAATTTTACAAGAAATCATATTATGATCAGATAACGAACATTCAATTGCATCAATGTATAACGAATTAGAGAGATTTGTAAATACATTATCAATTGATGTAACAGACATAGGGCGTGTAACTAATGTATGACAGTTTCTAAAATCATAACATTCAAGCAAGTTCAGCAAGGTATTCGACACATTATTTAAAAAGTCAATATTAGAATCCCCAATAAAAATGCAATAGTTTCTACCATATGTCTCCATTAAATCCTCAATAATATTGTAGAAATAATTAATATCACATTTTTGAGATCGATAAAAAGATATTATTTTAATTGGCTTTCCATTAATTTTACAGTTTTCAAGTGTTAATACAATTAAATCGCAAAAGCATTTGTTTTCACATAATTGTACACTATATTGTAAATTATTACGAACATAAACAGATGTACCTCCATAACCATCGTTTCGACAACAGTGAATACAATTATACCCAGGAATGTTATAGATTGGAATTAACGTTGAATTAAACCATGTCTCCTGAATTGCAATTACATTTGGCAATTGTGGAAAATTCGTAATTAACGTTTTAAATTGGTTAAATTTATCCATTGACGAAATGCTTCTAACGTTAAAAGATATTATATTTAAAAATGAACAATTGATTTTTTTTAAATATTCTATAAAATTTCCAAATTGAGAAAAATATTGATTACTTATCATTTAAATAAAGAATGATTTATTAGCAAATACAAAATAAAAAGTGTGAAATATATTTTTTTTTTAATTGTTATTAAGCTGGAGATAAAAATGCCGAACCATCTCCACCATCACCATCAGAATCATCTGCAATAACAGTTACAGATCTACGGTTGGCTTTAAAAGTAGCAGCAACAGCCAACAATTTATCAACATCATCCTCACTTCTAATTTGTTTAGCTTTTGATATATCACTTTTCCTTACAAATATTCTAGCTCCATTCGTATAGACTGAATTATATCCAATTGTTTTTAAGGTTTTTGCATAATTAAAAAGACTCAAAGTTTCTCTGCCTAAGTAGTCATTTACAAAAATAGTTTTAGTATCATCACTTTCTCTAAGTTTAGCTTTTGACATCATCAATTTATCTTTAGATTTTTTATTGTTAAAATTTACGACCATTGTTTTTTTTCCTTCAGTTCTTTCTACTTTATTTTTGAAGAAATAGGTATTATCAATATTTTCTTCTTTTATGTCTATACCAGCTTTTTTTGAAAATTCTAAAATTGTTTCTATAGCAGTTGAGTCTTTTTTCGCTACAACGCCTTTAATAATACAGTCGTTTTTGACTCGTTGATCATTTAACATCTTAACAGACGTTTTTAATAAAGTAATTTCATTTTTTAAAACTCGGTTTTCTTTTTGTACCACTTCCAACTTTTTATTGTTCTCGGCAACACCTTTTAACAATTCATCATATTGTTTAGACATAAACTCAATTGCTTCTGTTATTGAAGTTAGCTGGTCGAGTTTTGTTAGTTTTGTTTTTATTTCTTTAAGTTCAGTTGTTATTGCTACATTACTGTTATCCATACACAAGTGACACACATACTCTTCATTCTCATTGTCAAGCAAATATTGAAACTGACGTTTATCCAGTTTTGTGCATATGGAGTGAAAATTTTTGTTGCATTTATCACATTGTATACTCTCTTCTTTATTTTCTATTATTCGCATTTTGCACTGTCCACAATTAATTTTTTCATTTACAATACTGCGACGATTCTTTGCTGCCATATTTCAAAACTCAGATGTTAATTAGGGTTTTCTTTAAATATATAATATAATTTGTTTCTTTTTAAAGCAGTCTTTATTATGATTTTATAAATTAAAAAAAAATTTCTTATAAGAGCACAATTAAATTCAATGTTTTTAACCACAGGGTTGCCAACTTGCTTGTTTGTTTTAATTAGATTTTTCATGTAAAATAAATTCTTAGCTTAAGCAAAACAGCGATTTTATATTTGGTATTAATTTGTATTTCTGAAGGGCTAATTAAACTACGTACTAAATATTGGATTTTTCCAACAAAAGTTTCATTTAAAGAAAAAAAAAAGTTAATTTCTTCAAAACACCTTATTTTATCATATTTATATATAAAACAATTAAATAAAAAAAAAAAAAAATAACAAAAAAAAAAACAATCGGCCGCGACGATTAATTGATTTCTTCTCTCAGGATTGTTTTTTTGCATTCAAGGCAGGATATTCGCAGAGAAGTTAAAAACCGATTTCTCCTTCTCAAATCCACACGGAGGCAAAAATTTTAGTTCGAGGGAAATTCAATTGACTTCTATGTTTCCGTAACATCAAATGACCCATTGATATCCTTCTGACGTCGACTCGTGTGTTGCCATGTGCGCCTGATATCGGAGGACCACACAAGCTAAGCTATTCTATATGCTTTCAATGTATACAACCTGTTATCGACTTTTCTACGAAAGTATCTTAAGATCCAGCTTTTGATAGTTCCAAACGGTATCCCGCCTATGTTCTAGTTCTCCGAAACAGATCTTCGCTGGCTAGCTCATTTGCTCCCTCGTTACCATATTGAAATGAAACATTCTTTCGCAAGGTGGAAAGATAACTCTATTTCCAGTTCGCCAGAGAAGACAACGAATCAAAACCCACCGCTCATCTTAGAACCGTTCGTATAGATCCAGGTATTGAAGCTTCCTATAAGGTCACCCCTATTCCACTCACTCCTGGAGGAAATTTAAATTTTTAAAATTTGTCAAAATCTTTATAGGGGTTGAAATAATCGGAAGGTTCAAGATTGAAAGCAGCTTGGCCAGAATTTTTGCAGGGTCATATGTTCTTGATATAAAACATCCAAATGAATTGGGTTTATGGCACTATTTGCAAATTTAACCACAATATGAAGTGCAATATAGTGTTCAGTGCTTTCGAAGGAGTAGTTCGTAAAATACATGCCGATTGATGGACTCTTTGCAACTGACCTACAACTGATCCACCACACCAGACATTCGTAAGTGAAAATTGTATAATAAGTACTACAGATGTCTACATTCATCAAACCATATTAGGGCTAATTCTTAATTTCACACCGCACATCTTACGAAACGTGGTGGCTACCGTAGCCTTCTTCACTATGTGTTGGATGATCTTTTCAATTACAACTTCGAGTTCAGGATAATATACGACATAATAATTGTAAAAGATACCAGTTTCATTTTGGCTCGTTTTACCCGTGAACCACTGTCTGTCGCACAGTTACTAAGCAATTCCAAGCTACTAAATATGAGGTAACTAATCACGTTTGGAAATAGTCCTGATACCGGTATCACAACATCGTCTGCGTAAGTTTTTTCCTTCTCCTGTCAAATTCAGTAAATATCAAGTTAACTACAATAAGGTAAATCTGCAAGGGTATTACAATGCCCTGAGGTGTACCTCTGTCGACTAGTACCGATATAGTGTTATTCAATATAAGTACTAGACAGTTTATAATATAGTCCTTAACATCTAGACTGGTAAGTGCATATTGTATTGCAAAGGTATTAACGTTATTAAAGCCTGTCATCTTATATTATATAAGTTCGAGTGACCTCTTTACACTTTGATTTAATATAGAGCCGTTTTGGTAGAGCGCCCATTAAGATAGGTATGTGGAAAACTGAAAAAATTGCAGTTGCTTGAAGTCGTTACCTATTGTGAGAGCCAGTGAGTCATTGAGCGAAAGTCTTTCGCATTCTCATGACTTCTTCTGCCGATTTTCGGAATTAAAATGACCCTGACCTTTCTCCAAAGGAGGTTAAAAAATAGCTTAAAAGAGGTTAAAAAAGGAGGCTAAAAAAAACTAAAAAAAATTTAAAGGAGGCTTAAAATTTCAAAGCAGATTTTGTTAAAAACAATCAGTTTTTAGTCAAAAGATCATATTTTAAACATACATTGACAGCAAGTGACTAAGGTACTTAAATTCAAAAAATATTCCTTAAAACTATTTTAACAATAAAAATCAGTTATAATACAAAACAAGCTATTTAAGTGCAACTAAAATAAAATTATTTTAAATTTTTTATAAAAAACTATCCGCCCGGCACGTGCTTCGCTATGTTTTATTAGAGATTGTGTTTAGAGAGTAAAACTACGTTTTTACTTTTTTCCTATTGCTATCCCTCTCAAAGATAAATACTGTCCAAAAAAAGTTCCAAAATTCAGTTTTTACCCGTTTTATCCCATTAAACTCAAAATTTCCAAAAAGTACCAGACACCTATCCAATTATTTGTAGCAGGATCTTTGGTCCTTTCTAAATTTTTGTGATATCTTTATTAAGCTCGGAGATACTGAGTTACTGATCTCAAGCTTAAATACAATAATATTAGATTTCATTTTATAAGTTAATATCCTGTACCAATGTTGATATAATATTAAGAGCATTTTGTATTTTTAATGAGGGACAATCAAAGGCAAAGGATTTGTATCATAAATGTCTCAAATTACGTTGGATCTTTGCAATAGCTTATCTATTGTTTAAGTTTTGGGGTACTAGTCCGAAATTTGCAAAATTCTTTGGGATATTTTTTTTTATTAATTTTTCAAGTTTTTCTGCTAACAACTTTTACTGACTTCTGCTAACAACTTCTAACGAAACTCTGGTAAATCCAAATAATAGATGCACGGTAAACACAAACAGATATTTTTTAAATATGTACCGGAACAAAACGCAGATTTTTTACAATTACAAAATAATTTAGCAGGAACTACTTTTAAACGTTTATGAATGTAATTTAGAAGCAAAATTGAAGGACTTAAAAATAAAAGTATTAACCATGAAATCTTCATGTTTACAGTGATTTTTTTGCAAACATATATGTATACGCGTAACTTAATTTAAATATTTGATATGAAAAATTTCTCTAATTTCTATAAATTGGCTCAAAAAGGCCAAAAAAAAGTCTACAGAAAAAATTTTAAAAAAGGCTAGAGGCTGAATTTTTTTCTCCGGCTAAATTTAGTCTGAAAAGTGCTAAATTGGCAACGCTAAGTAAAGCACATTTTCTCATTATTGATGCATAATCAAAACTTTAACAACAAAAATCAAAACAAACAGCATTCTCTTAATGTTGTTTTAAAACAAAAGTTTTACCACTTATATTTTTAAGCATGAGGGAGTGTTCAATGATAAGCATATATTTACATTAGTTTAATGTAACCATGATACATGATAAACACATATACATACATATGCTAGTTGTGTATTTACATTAGAGCCATTAACACTACCAAATTTGCCAAACTTTGTTAACTACTTATGCGCAAGAAAACTGCTACTAAGTACACGATAATTATATCACATTCTTTTTAAAGCGTATTTGTTTCGTCCGAAAGACTTTCCTTTCCATATTCAAACATCACATTATGGTCAAATAAACGAGGAAAACTCTAATTGAGTCAGAGCAGATGGTTGTTTTTGTGGTTAATGACCAATAAAACAAATAATTTTATGTCAATGACATTATATTCGTGACACATTTTGTTAAACAGTTCTTAGCTAAAACGTTGCTTTTGTAAAAGTAGAAGTTTTGAAAGTTTCTTTTTTTTTAATCTGTTTTAATGTTAAGGTAGGCCATAAAATACAATTTATTTAATGTATCCTTAATGGTTTCTAAGTTTTAAAAAGATTATAGATTAATAGAATTTAAGTAGTGTAAGTGTTCTTAATAAGATTACAAGATTTTAAAGAAAAGGTTTTTTAAAAATCTTTGGTAGCAGTTAAAATATTAAATTTTATTTAACTTGTTTTGGAGTTTGAGTTCTGTAAAACTAAAAGTTTTCTATAATACTACAGGTATTTTTTTATGCCACGAAGTAGTTTATATTACGACACGTTCAAAGAGTGTTTTACTACTACGTCTTGATAAACGCTCCATCGCTCCTATAAGCAAAGCAACAGATAGCTGTCAAATTATTGAACATGACTATCGTATGTCATGCCTAGCACCTAGTTCAAGAAATAGAACATTTGTATGGACATAGAAGTCCTAATAAGATTTTTCGATATATAGCATACAATCAGCAAGCAACTCATACTCATGCTTGATTAATTTTTCATCTAATCATGATCACGCGTGACATAAAAACATGCATACGACATGCATACACATCCACTTAAACGAAACATTTCATTTTAAAACTAGTATAAATCGCACAACAAATCGCAACATTCCCATAAAAATAAAATTTATAAAATAACTTAAGCACGGTATGCTTTGCAAAATATTGAACGTAAGGTTTTATATAATATACGTTTTATATATAAAAAACTATTCAATAAGTTTAAAAAAACCGCATTTAAACGTCTAAAGCTGTTTCAGAAAAATCGCTTAAAACTTTTCCATAAATTCTAAAGCACTGTGTTGACAACCACTTTGCAACAGCTGTGTATGTAATTTAATAAAGTAAAACAGTCGTTTTTCAGCTGTGGTCGGGTCAAGAGCTCGCGTGTCCTTTCCATTAGCGTCTAATGGAAATCAGGTCCCTCGAGTGGTTAATTATGTGGCGTCGCGTAACTGTGATTTGGATACAGTTTCCAGACTATTCTACAATTAACCGTGTGCTTTTATTTTAATTGGAGGAGTACCAAATAAAATCATTTACTTGTAACTGGAGAAGTTCCATAAAACTCATTGTAATTGTTATTCAGACTTCTCCGAATTCGACTTGCGGTTTCTGAAGAAACCTTTTGTAATAGTGGGAGAACCATTTAACTCAATTTTATTTATTGTTCAAGAGTCTACAACTTCCTATACAGAGGCATATTTAGGTCGATTTACGAAGAAGGAACCAACGTAAAATACTCTGGCTTTTTGGTTATGTACCTCTGCCAATAAATTCTAAAATAAAAAAAAAATAATAATAATAATAATCAAATAAACAACATGGCAAAGTTTCTATAATTACACTAAACTCGTTACGTTAAGTGAACGGTGCGCTTACATTTCATCAACAGTCGGCTAACCAAACCTAAACACTTCTTACGAAAGACCTTTTTGTATAAATCTGTGTCAACGGTGGTAATTATGGATTTTTTTTTATTATACAAGGCCAGCTATAGACACTTCTTCAATATTATGTTTTCCAAAGGTTGAAGCCATAAGTAAACGCTATATATTTAGTTTTCTTAATTTGGTACGAAGACAAAAAACCAAATCCAACATGATCACGACAGTCTTATTATACGCTGCATAATATTTGGTAAACTCAAACAAGTTATTTTTATTTTTAATTAACAATGTTTTCGCTTGTCTGAGTTTTAATATTTAGTGTATACTTTACAAATTTGTTGTCTTTAGGCATAAATTAATTAAGACAATTTTTACCGCAAACATTGTATAATAGTTTGATAAAAATAACATATTTATAAGCATTTAAATCTATCAATAATTGAAAAAGGTTAACTGCATCGATAGTATAGTTGCGAAATAAGAATTATGATTTTCTTAAGTCTTAAGAATTATGATAGACTTAAATAATAGTTCGCCCTTTATGACGAAAGATTTTTTATTGTCTTAATGTATTGTGTTTACACGATTCTTCTAATTTTCTACCATCCTAACGAAAAATTTAAGTTCGCAAAAATGTATACTTTTTTGCTAAAAAGGTATGGCCATAGATTTGAAATCTGCCACAAGTTTATTTCGATTATTAAACATCAAGCACTTTACACAAAACAACTCTTTATAAAACCTTTTACAAAACTCTGGAAGGATATGCTGAAACTGCTCGCAAATTTCGAATAATTTTTAGACAAGAAATATATCAACTATTCGAAGAGTGCTCAAAGAATTTGAAAAAATTGGATCGGTTGTGGACAGAAAGACTCCTGAGCGTCAACGTGCTGGTCGATATCTTCAAAATATTGTTATTGTTAACATGACTGTTGCCGAAAACAAAAAAAACATCAATGCGAATTTAAAAAAAAAACAAAATAAACTTTTTCGATGAAGCAAATTTTCATCTGAATAGCTTCGTGAATATACAAAATGATCGAAAAGCGCCCGACCAGACGAGCAACTGGCTGGTGTAGATTTTGGCTAGGCTATGTGACCGTTACATTATTATTCAAAAAAATTTTGTCATTCCGTTTGTAACACATCGACCCCATAAAGTATATATATTCTGAATCAGGGTTTGATTTGATGACGATCTAGCTATGTCCGTACGTCTGTCCGTCTGTTGAAAGCTCGATAGAGGTCACAACGAAAAAGATTTGCCAGAATCTCTCTTATAGACAAGGTTTGCTTGGTATTGAAAATGGGCTAAATCGGAATATTAGGAAGTGAGTTATAGCTCGTAATGCAACAGTAGGTCGAAAAAACCGTATCATTCGAACATCGAATAAAATGGAATTGTGTCCAAACGCATTAACGTACAGTCATGAAACTTCGAATATATATTTCTAGAGCCAAAACAATGTCTCTCCCCGAAAATTACATCTTATACATCTACATCTTACATCTATGCATTAGGAAAGGAGTTATTAATAAAAATGTACGAAAATTTATACCGCGCAGTGTATTTTTCAGTATATTTTAAATTTAAAACCTAATAAAACGGACAAAATTTTTGGTAAACGGCTTTTCTGTAACGGAAAATCAATGTGCCACGCCCACTTTTACGCCCACCTCCCATATAACGTTTTACCTAAAATTCATATAATTTCTCTATTAATAAAGATTTTGAAATAATAAAGGACTATATTGAAACACCTACGTTGTACTCATTCGCAAAAACAACTTTGACACGCCTACTATAACGCCCACTTTTCACGTTATCTACCGTTAATGAAATTTAAAAGCTCGTAAAACCGACAAAATTAGAGGTATGATGATGAAATTTGCTACATATATCCTTCTATTCAATGTAATGGTTGTGCCAAAAAGTTTAGTTGACACGCCTACTTTAACGCCTACCTCCCATATAACGGTTTATCTTAAATTCATGTAATTTCTCTATTGACAAAGTGTTTGGGAAAATAAAGGACTATATTGAAATATCTGAGTTGTACTTATTAGCAGAAACTTTATTGACGCTCCTACTTTAACGCGCACTGTCACTAAAAGACTAAATTTACGAAAACATTTTACCAGCATATCGAAGTTATTAAGGGTGGTTAAATTTTAAGGGCCGATGTTGATTTTAAATAAAACACAAATTATTTAAGAAATTATTATCATTTCTTTTTATAATGATAATATTTGTATGGTTCAATTATGTATTTAACAAAATATCGGCCAAATGGCCCCCGCATCCTTGGCGCCACTCCTCTATCTGATGGTCCAAATTTTCAATGATGATGTTGATGCTCAATTGTTAGGCATATCCATGAGTCGAGGTTGACCGCTCTTTTGCCACACTATCGCAAAAAACAGCAATGGTACCATTCAACGAACTAATAAGGCATTCACAGATTTTCTAACATTTTATACAGACCTGTTTTGCAGAAATTTAAATATTTTTTACAATTCTCCCGATTGTGAAAGAATTTGAACGATTATGTTGATCAAAAAATTACGAAGTGCACAAAATTCATTTTGATTTGAACGCCCATTTTCATAAAAAACCTGAATAACTTTAAAGCCTTGCTCATTTGCGTATCTTTCCACGGATCAAATTGAGTAAGTTTGAGATTGGGAAATGTCAAGTGAAATGCAGAAAACAAATTTAAAGACTAGGTGTAGTTCACCTTTATCATGGGCCCTTAAAATTTAACCACCGTCTACAAAGAAAGTGATACATATTTTATTATAAAGAGATTATTTCATAGCGATTAAAAATATAATAAATATTGTGCTTTAAATGTACACAAAATTGGTGGTGGGTATAAAAGATTCGGCACAGCCGAATATAGTGCTCTTACTTGTTTTAATTTGTTTTATTGAGTAGCATCATCTTTATTCAAAGTATTGTTAAGTTCAATGGCACTGAAGACAAAACTTTACTCATCTCGAAACAAAAAACCTCAATGTATCACACTTAAATATTCGACTGCGAATATAAAAGTATAATTAAAAATGTAAATCAGCGTTCCGTACGTTCCGCCAATAAAATTTATTCGAAATTACTAAAAAATTTAGTACCGTATTCATTTGTTAAGATTCATGTCACAATGGCTATGGAAACCATATCAAAGTATTAAAGAAAACAAAAAATTGGAAATATTTTTGGTCACACTACATTGTATCCTTATCTAAAGTACTGCTACGCTAAGGTCTTAAGCAACAAGGCTTTTACAAATAAAATAAAAATCAACTTTTTCCTAATGGTGGGGCAGCAAGTATTGCCAAAAGCTTTAAAAGAAGCCAAGAATATGTAATATTCTTATTAAATTATATATGTACATGTACACAAAAGTAGTTAATAATATTTTTGTATTAGGCATCTATTATTTATGCTTAAAATAACTTATGCTTACGAGATCCGTATCAAAAACATATTTTGCTTTCTACATCAAAATATAAATAAACCGTAAATGAGTCTAATTTAATGAAAAAAGTTAAGGATACAAAAAAAAAAAAAAAACAATATTATGCCATGCGACTTGTATACATAATAAGGAGTAAAATATATAGAGAACATGAATATGCTACAATAGCATAAACATATGTATGTACATAATTTGTAATGCAGCATCTTTAAATATGTATCAGTTAATGGACCACGCAGTAATACATCTACATGTTTTTTTGCCCACTTACAACAAATAGTCATTAACAATTGCCTTTCACACTATGTTTTCCTCGACATATTTAAAGAAAATATAGAAAAAATGAAAAACGGGTATTAATTTCTATTATTATAGAAATTTGGGTTTTATTGTTTTTTCTTAAAAAACGGGGGTTTGTACGTACCATACAATTCGGGGTTTGCAAGAGTAATAACAATAAACAATAATAATAACAAACAGAGCTTTTTAATAGATACATATAAAATATCAATTTAACGAAACTAGTGGAAGACCGCCAAACAATGGGTGCGTTCACACTATGCGCGTAACACACTATATACAAATAAAAACACACATTGATATATCTATATATATAAAAGTGAAACTCTGTGTGTGTGTGTGTGTGTGTTAGCTATAGACTCCGAAACTGTAAAACCGATCGGATTTAAACTTTGGCAAGTTGTTGTACACATACCAGGGAGTGTTAATGGGTGGAAAAAAGTGGGCGGGGTCACGCCCATAAAAATTAGTTATCATTTTTAGCTACTTGCGCTTGACCGATTTTTCTGAAACTTTGCACACATATCGAGCTATCATGATTAAATAATTTCGTGATAAGAAAAGTGGGCGGGGCCACGCCCCTAAAAAGTTTTAATTTTGAGGTACTTGCACTAAACCGATTTTTATGAAACTTTGCACACATACTAAGCTGTCACAACCATATAATTTCGTGATTAGAAAAGTGGGCGGGGCCACGCCCAAAAAAAAAGTTTATAATTTTGAGGTACTTGCACCAGACCGATTTTTTTGAAACTTTGCACACATATCGAGCTGTCATGACTTAATAATTTCGTGATTAGAAAAGTGGGCAGTGCCACGCCCATAAAAAAAGGTATCATTTTGAGGTGCTTGCACTGGACCGATTATTCTGAAACTTTGCGAACATATTGAGCAGTTATGACTTTATAATTTCGTGATTAGAAAAGTGGGCAGGGCCACGCCCATAAAAACAATTATAATTTTGAGGTACTTGCACTGGTCCGATTCTTCTAAAGCTTTGCACACATATTGAGCTGTTATGACTTTACAATTTCGTGATTAGAAAAGTGGGCAATGCCACGCCCATAAAAAAATTATAATCTTTAGGTTTTTGCACTTGATATTCAATTAAAATTCAGAATGCATTTCGATTCATTAAGGGGCGTAGCGCGCCGGGTTTGGCTAGTACAGAATAAAGTTGAGCTAGCAACCGCCAAGGAATAAATATTAACTAAGAACGATTCCAGAAATAATATTTTTTGGCAACGAGGAGATATCAACGATTTTAGATATTTTTTAATCAACTTGGCCGCCATTTGTAGTCAATTTATAACAAATCACCTGTAGCTAAGCATGACTTTATAACAGCTATACTTCTCTCCTTGAAAATTTTGAACTCGGACGACATATTCCAGCTGTGTCTTTCACAATATCGGTTGCCACAAATCCTGACTATCCTTAAACAAAAAAGAACTGCTTTCTTTAACTTAGTTAAAATTTTTGGTTAAGAAATAATTAAATTTAATGTAAAATTAAACAATCTGACTATATAGGTATAGTTACCACACCGTAGCTTAGATTTAATTTTGAATTTTTACATAGTATTTTGACACCTATTGATGGATTGGAAAAAAATAACCGTCATTTTGCTAAGCACGCCATGTTCGATTTTTAAATATTTCATTGTTTAATTTTCTACTACTCAAGCCATTTCATACCAATATTGTGGGGGTTACAGGGTGCAAAGCCGTCATTATTGGGTATAAATATTAATAATGTCGATTTGGACAACATATGGCATAACTATTTCTTTTGTGGCTGGTCTAATGAGAACTGCAAAAAGTGGAGATTTATGAAGATTTATGATCGTAAAGCAATGTACAAAATACTAAAAGGCATAATCGAAAAACATAAAAAAAAATAATAACATATGTATTTTTAAAATCGTCTTCGACTAATTTTAACGCTAGAGGGACACTAGCTTACTTTTTTTTGTATATGTGCCGAATCACCTTAATATAGATATTCCGTTACTTTACAATAGTAGGTAGGTAGGTAGGTAAGACTGGTGCAAAGTTACCCTCACACCCTCACACGCAGACCATTACGGTCCATTTTGACGCCTTTGTATAGAAATGAAGAGATGAATAGAATAGGAATTGAAATAGTTAAAATAGAATAAGAATAGAAATAGTTAGAAAAGAAGAGAAAGAGAAGCAGACCAGTCCAGAGTCTCTGGCGGGAATCGAACCCGCAAACCCTAAACTAGCAGACCAGCACACTACTGACTAGACCACCGGGTCACCCTACTTTGCAATAGTAGGGAAAAACTGAATAAAACCTTTAAGATAGTAAATAAATAAATATTTATTCAGATTTTATATTTCTAAAAATCCGTTATTTTCAACCAAGGCTCACTAAATATTTTTATTTGTATTTGTATTGTAACTATTAGAGAACATAAAAAATGCAATTCGGATTTTCTTTAATTAATCCATTAATATATAGTATGTATACATATATATTTACACGATATCAACATATCATTGCTTATTTACTAACAAAAGTCCGTAGATATAGTTAGAAACAAGTTCGACTTGAAATAGAGGAAGCATGGTAGAATTATCAGGTAGCCTCACTAAAACAGCTGATTATTTTTTTCTCTACCTTAAGGTTTAACTAAGATGTCAAATTTTGTTTATGTATGTGTATATATTGTGTACGTATATATGTATTCTACCGCCAAAAAAACACGCACACACATTTGCTTTTTGACATTTAAGTCGTCGTTTTCCAGCAACAAAATAAATTTAGGATTTTGTTGTTGCAGAACTGAGGCTACCTGATGATTGTACCATGAGAGGAAGTAAGGCTTGATATACTGACGAATATTCAAAAGCTTCACTGCATATACATATACAGTTGATTGTACTAATGGATAAGTAAATAACAAAGTTAAATTTTATAATTATTGTTACAGTCACACTATTTTTAATAAGATCCCCTGTTGCTCGTTTCCTATTAAAGGTACTTGACTTGAGATTTTTTTAATTCAGCCTTATTAAGCTCATTCATTTTGTGTATTTATGTAGATGTTTTTTGTACTCTTAATTATTTTGAAAATTAATGCTGAGATACGTATGAAATATTACATATTTGTTATTTCTAGTATTGTAAACTTCTGTACCAGATAATTATTGCTGTGGCGCAGAGGACGATTAGCCTGTTTAAATTGACCCTAAATTATTGTTTATTTTATGGTCAACAGTATCAACTATTTAAACTAACCTCTAATAATATTAACAAAAAAATTACTACCTTTTCGAATCGATGTTAAGTTACAGCACATTTTTTCTTTCTGGAAAAGATGAATCCATTCAAGTATTATTGATAGTTTAAGATTGATGATTAACATTAGCAAGAAAATTAAAAAACTTTTGGGCGTCATTAACGTAGACCAAATAAAACTTGTCAGTTACTCAGTGTCAACTTCTGACCAATAATAAGTTTTTTTCAACTTAAAGTATCTCGTATAAATCGTATCGACTGTAAATGAGAAAAAAAATCCTCACTTTGTGTTAAGTGTAAATAGTAAATGTAGTTGTAATAAGTGTTGTCAGTTATTCTTTTTACTTCTTCCTAAAACAAATATATAACCACCTAAATACATTTCATTTATTGAAAGCAGTCTCTATGATTTCTATAATGAAATAAAAAAATTTATTTTATTAAAATACTCCTGAAGAAATTATGACTTTTCTATGACCCTGTCGAATCAAAATTTTAACTTTTCCAAAAATGCTGTTTTATTACAATACCGTAGATTAAAAAACACATTCTTAATTACTTATTGCTGTATTTACAAAATTCCTAGCCAAGTAGGCTAAAAATATATATGTATAGGAAACTATTTTGGTGGCATGATGTAGTGTTTAAAGTGCAAAATTTTAATATCAAAGTAACCTAAGTTCGAATCCCAAAAGACAAAATTTATACTACAAAGTCTTTAACCCTCTTTCAGATAATTTAACCCAAAAATAAATGAAGAGCCCCCTGACGTTCCTATAACTCAAGTTCATGACAACAAAGAAAAGTCAGCCTGCCTCACATGGACGTGTTTAAAGCAAACCTCAAATATTTGGCAAAGATTTCAACCACATAAAATAGAAAGCATCTGCACTTCTACACAGTAATATGAAGGCGTTGTGTTGTATATTTAAAATGTTGTGTCAATAATAAAAAAAAAAGTTAATGGTTATTTGGCGTTAAAATCAAATTTTTCAGGAGAGCTACAAAACCGTGTTACTGCTGACCGATTTTTGAATATACATATATAGAAGTTACGTTGTTTTGCCATTAATATAATCGGAATAGGTCCATATTATTTAAAAAATTTTTAAAACCAAGGCCGTTTAAAACCAAGAAATATGGCATTATTAACTTAAAGTCGTATAAAATGAACATACGCGGTTGCCCATGAAAACCACAGTATTGCCTTGGTAAACAATATATTTGTTACGGTTCCGGTTTGTTACGGGTTTTATAAATACACATTGAAGGTAAGTTTATCTTTACAACTAATGTGTTGAAAAATTATCTATAGCAGCTTTGAACATACATATTGTCAGATTTAAATAGTTTAAGCATTTCAGATGTTGGAGTAAAATTAAAGCAAGTATTACTAAATCAACACTTCACCCATAAAATAAATAAATCCATTCCGTTTTTTAGAATATTTTTGACATCATTAAATTAACCTATGCTTCTAAGTTAGGAATAACCTTTTAAAATAATAATAATTTGTTAATTCCTTAATACACTGGAGCGTCACGGGCATTCCTATTATGGTCAAGTAAATAGAAAAATTCCTTACATTTATCAGTTTGAAAATATTATATAAAAAACTGTTTCATCAGACTTGCGAAAAAAGAAATCCTCTATAAAAGCTCAGAAATAAAAAAATATATAAATTTTCTCTAAGGAATCTGTATCACCTAAAAGCGACCTTAAAAGAGAAAAACACTCTAAATTTAGAGGAAAACCTCCTTACCTGGCAGCACTGTTTGTAATGTATCCAAGAACATTCGTATGTTAGAATTTATTTAATAACATTTTCTTGTTTAAGTTAAGTGCAATTTGTACACTCTATTTAATTCTATAATAAAAGGTTTTATTAAATTTAACATTATCAGCAAATAAAGGATTGTTGGTGGTGCAATAACAATAAGAAGACAGAGCAAATAATAGAAAATTAAGTTTATGGTTTAAGTGAAAATTTAAGAACAAATTCTAAGTCTTTTAAAATAACACAAATTATAAAAACCATTTAATAATTGAGCAATTTATAAAGATAAATGAATTTAAACAAACGAAGATAAAAATAGAAAATTACAATTGATAAATTTAAAAATTGTTTAAACATTTTAGGAAATTTTGACATTATGAAAATACGTCATATTAGTACTAGGGCGATCGAATGGTTATTATTTGAGCGGTTGTAACCAATTTTTACAGTTATGTCAAAACCGATTATTTCAAAATACTTATTTTTTCAAATATCGAATAAACCGGTTAATAATACAAAATAGGATTTTTGTGTTATTGTTTAATCGAATAAAAGCGGTTGAATGCTTATTTAAGTGCTTAACCGAAAACAAGGTTTTTTTAAATAGCAACAATGCGAAATATCAGAAAACCGGTTTTTTTGAAAAAAGTCGAATAATCGATCTCACTAGTTAGTATTCTTGTATATTCGCTAAATAAAACTTTTAAAATACATGGATAAAATAATTTGAACTAAAATATTCTGCAGACTAAATTAAAATGCTGATTGAAATTGTTTATAAACTCTTTAAAGAAAACTCCTACAGTCGTAGCCAGTTAACGAAAATATTTTTTCTTAACTGTCGTATTTTTGTTTGTTATTTTTTCTTCTGCACTGTGTAGATGATACTGTTTACAGTGCATTTGCAGGAGGTTTTGTAAGTACTTAGGCAATGAAACTTATCATGATTTATAATGTGAGTGTCAAGTATAAGTGCCTGTGTACAATGGCATACTTTTCATCATAACCCAGCAAAAAATTTCCTGGAACATTGCCGTGCAGTGACTTAAGTATTTTCAAAGAAGATATGTCCAACTGCATTTCCAACACGATTCCTCTCACAAGGCATTAGACTAAAATAGCTAAAGCTTTATTTTATTTTTAGAACAAATAAATATTAATAACAATAGACACTATTGTAATACAATTGGTATTACAAAAGGATAAATTAGCCACCAGAAATATATTGCATTATTTGTCATTTTTTTTCTCTTAATGTAATGTCTGACTTTTTGTGCTGGGAACTTTGCCCTACTTTTATGCTTGTGTGAAATAAATTTATGTGCCATAAATAAATGAATAAAAAGTTTATCTTTTTTTTTTTTTGGAAAATATTTAAGTTGCCTTTTTTTGGTTACATGACAGTACATTAGGAATGGTAAAGGGGTAACCAGTGTATATATAAGAGTATTAGTGAAATGTTTGCAACAGTTTGTTGATGTGGAAAAATTGTTGATAAAACACGAACACAATTAATAATTATGGAAGGTAATGTGTTTTAATATCTATACCCTTCACCAATGGTGTCAAGGGTGTATACAAGTTTGTAATTCGTAAAAAGTGTATATTTTCTGAAAGTTTATGACTAGGAAAATCGATTAAGGAATATCCATCTGACCTTGTGTTGATTGACATTAACCTTTAGAGGCCCTTACATGTTACCCAGATCAGTTTGTAGAATCTATATTTTGCAAATCTCCGGTTACAAGTAGCTACTTAAGTTCACTACAATTGGCACATAACTTTCTGTGATATGAGCAAATAAACAGGATTGACTCCGTTTTTCGTGCCATAAAAATCATTATTTTTCGGTCTTATAATAATTTATGGACACGTTTGTTACTATTGAAAGTTACTTTATGCTTTTGGGATATTTGTAAAAGAGTTCAGACAAACCGGTCTCTAATTGGCAAAGTTAAAAGCCAAAATAATTTGGAAAAAATCGGTTAGAAACTAAATGAGATATGAGCACAAAAATACAAATGATTTTGTTTTTTTCCTAAAATTTCCAAAGAAAGATCGATTTTTTAGTGATATCTGATGGATATCAAACGGAAGAACATGTTTAGCGAAATATAAAACACTATTAAACTTTAAATCAAAGATAGTACCCACTTCAACCCCACAATATGCGAATCAAATTAAAGGACTTGAAAAGTAGAAAACAGTAAAAAATGAAAAGTGTAAAATCCAAGGTGGCGTCCTTGACATATTGACGAATAATTTTTTCAATCCCACCAATATGGTCATCAAATGAAAGGTCTTGACCAGTCGAATAGAACAAACTTTGTAATAATTCAAAATCAAAAAGAAAAGTACATTATGGTAAAGGTAACATTCAAATGCGGCACGGCCAAATGAACATTTTTTTTATTATATTTATTTAGTTTTTTTTTTTGTTTTAATTTATAAACAAACTGTAGAAAGTAGATAAATACTACAAAAGCAATTAAAAAGTATTGAAATGTAAACAAACTTTCCAGGTTTATAAAAAAAATGTTTGCTAAACTTTTAGTGATTCGTGATACAGTAAATTATAGGGGAGGTTATATGTTTTTAATTTTAATATTTGTTTAGGTTTTTAAATTTGTGAGACTTAACAGATAAAAGAAATTAATACGCAGACATTAAAAAAGGTATACATTAAAAAAAAAGTTTTAACCTTTTTAATCTATTAATTTTTATTATGATTTAAGTTTGCACAAGTACGAAGAAACTAAGTTGTGATAGAAATAAAATTTCTATGTACAAGTTTCTAGCATAGAAAAAGCAATCCGTAGCGTATTTGATTTCTATCAAATCTTTAAGTTAAATAAGTTATAGTAGCGTAAAAGGGTGCTTATGATCAAGTAATTAATTACGAAAGAACTGCACAACCATAAGAAAAATTGCTTACAAGAAATCTCATTTACCTGTCAATGGTGACGGAAATTTAATTTTGATTAATGGTGAAGCCGGTCTTTCACGGCGTTTTCAACTAAAGATTTTTCAAAACGTGCTTCTAATAGATTATGTTTTTTTTTAATAATTCTCTTTAATAATAAGAGAAAGATGTTTAATTAATTTAAGCTCTTTCATTTCAACATAGAAAAATCAAAAAATAAAATATTTTTAGTTACGAACTTTTATATTAGCAACCAATAAAAAATCTCACATTTCTAAAGAAAACTAATCTTTTTTAATCTTTTGACAATCAGATTATTTTTAAAATAAACGAAAATTGGTATCCCTCCAAATAATTCTTGATTATTTTACTTACATAGAAGGTAATACACGGTTTCACCCACTGGGTTAGCAAAAAAAATGCACAACGTGTACTCACTTAGCAGTTTTGTCGCAAACTAATGGTGCGGGACGTGCAATCCGGCAAATAATAGAAATTCAAATGAAAACCAATAACACAGAATAAAGTAAAGTGAATAAATACAAATAAATACCCGGTCCAAAAGATCAGTTGCTAAGCATTGTCAGGTTAAATATATACATACATGCAAAACTAAGTGTTTTGCTTTAAGATAAAAATATAAAAGAACAAGTAACAGAGTATATTCGGCCGTGCCGAATCTTATATACCCTTCACAACGTGTAGTCATGCAATAACAATTGTTTGTATCACCATTCATCCCATATAAAATACGTGCATACGTACACGTTAGAATAAATGTGGCATCGAATCCCAGCTGAGCCAAAAAAATTTTATTTTATTTTATTTAATATATTATTTATATTTTATTATTTTTTTTTATATTTTTTTAAAATTTTTTTAAAAAAATTTTTTAGAAAAATTTTTAAAAAATTTTTTTAAATTTTTTTTTAAATTTTTTTAAATTTTTTTTTAAATTTTTTTAAATTTTTTTTTTTTAATTTTAATATTTTTTTTTTTTTTGTAATTTTTTTTGTTTGATATGTTTTTTACATGTATGTATGTATGTATGTTGTTGTAATTGTGAAAAAAAACGAGGTGGTCGTGGTTTTTTGCTCATATCTCAGAAAGTTATGGGGCGATTGTGCTGAATTTCAATAGCGATTCATTCCTGGATATTTCCAAGAGATTGATACCATATACAGATCTGAGGAACATATAGTTGCTTCTAAAAGTTGATTTCAACCAACACACGGACAGACGGACAGAAGTTCAGGGCTTAATCGACTCCTCTATTCAAAGGCTTTCAGAAAATATATACTTTATGGGGTCGGAAATGAAAATTGTAGAAATTACAAACGGAATGACAAAGCTATATATACCCTTGTGCACCACAGGTGAAGGGTATAATAAAGCCAAACTGGAATAGAACAAAATTGAAATAAAATAAAGCTGAATCAAAAAAAAAAATATATATATATTTATATGTATAAAATTGAATATTTAAACAGAAATTGGTCATTTCAAACATGTTTTAGTGTTAATATCAAAGTAAAGGTAGATCAAAGCAAAATTTGTTAAAGACTTCACACTTCTCACTTATTAAAAACATCGAAAGTGTTTTCGATTTAAACTGCATTTAATGTAATTATTAAGTAACACTGCTGTTTAATATTTTTTACGTTTTAATATGTCTTTTATTGTACTCGATGTTCTTACTATGGTTTATCAGTTTTTTATTACATTGTCGCTTTTTGTTTTAATATTCTTCTTTATTTGAAAGCAAAAAACAAAAAAAAAACTAACAAAGCTCTAGAGTAAAGCTTGTTGAGTTATGATCTATTTATTTTAGTGAGAGTAATGTTTTGTTATTTATATCTACACCGATATATAGTGATGGGAAGTAGTGTTAAATAAAACATACAATTCTTAGAATATGCTATGCAGCTCTCTATTAATTACGGTGGAAATACCATTTAATTATGGACTTAGGTTCATCATCGATTAAAACACGATACTGCCCAGGATTTCACGATGCTATAATTAATACTTAAAATAAATTTCCACAATTATTTCTTATTAATTTACCTTACAATCATAAACAACAACAATCAGAAACATTATGACTCTCTAAATATACATAATTGTCCCGTATTAAAATCCATTATTTGCACAGTCACTTGGACCGATTTCCCGAAAATTTGGGCAATTTAAGCGAAGAACAAGGAGAAAGGTTTCACCAAGATATCAAAATTATGGAGAATCGGTACCAGGGAAGGTGGGATACACATATGATGGCAGACTACTGTTGGAATTTGCAAAGAGACTCTAATCCGCCTGCTCATGCCAGATTGTCTCTTAAAAGAAGCTTTACATCCTGTAACTAGAATTATATTTATATTATGTTTGTAATGCTTTGTGAGAATTTTTTTTATTTTAATAAATCTTTTAAATAATCTGTACTGTTTTACTTCTTTGTTTTTTTTTTAAATTCCTATGGAAAAGTTTTACTTTTTAAATACTTAAAAAAAGCTATATCATGAAAACTAGAGCAGATAGAGACAAACTGATTACAGATTTGAATTCAGCGCACCCTAATTAACTAGAATCTTTTTTAATTTTGTCGGGCTGTGTTATGTATATTCTTTCAAATATATTGTTAATAAATTTTAAATAAATAAAAGAAAAATATAGAATTATGTTTACTTAGCAATGATTAAAATTATTTTATTTGTTGTCTTTAAAATTTCTTTGGTTAGAATTTGGTTAGACATTTTGAAATTAAATCACTTCTCTAGGCCAAATACCTCATCTAGCGGGAAATCATGAGCATGGCATTTATCTTTATTTCTATAATTTTTGGCCAAATACGTCATTTGGCGCAAAATTATGCTTATGACGTAATCTTTATTTCTCTCATTTTCATGCAAGTGTTTGCTGTTTCTTTTATAGAACGTATTTGTCTTTTAATAGCGTTGCATTTTTGCTTTTTTTTTTAAGATAAAAAGGATTAGCGAATTAATGTAGAGTAAAGTAAATAAAAATGCAAAAATTATTTTAATGGGCTATAATACACCATAATAATTTTTAAGGGAATAATTTTTATTTTGTTCGTAACATCATATTCATTTTGCACAGTGAAATTTACACGTATAACATTTTATTGTGGGTAAGTTTTTTTAGAGTATACATTTTTATATAAGTTTTGAGTTTCAATCGATAAAAATTTTACACCAACCAAAAACCAATTCTCTTCTTTGCGCTTGCCAACAAACTGCTATTTTGCGCCAAACAATTTTTCTACTGTGTGAATGTGCCCAATGGAAACAACCTATATTTCGTTGATCATAAGTAGGAAGGCCCTAACTCTAATAATTGTAATTTCACAGGAGATGGTAAAACCATAACAGAAACTGTATTATCGTGATGTATTTTTTTTTTGTAAAATAGCCTTTAAAACTGTTATTTTTGATACTATTGCGTTCAATTTTTCTGTCAAAGTGTATTTGTGTGAAACGTATTGAAATTACTGAAAAACTAAATTTCGTAAGAAGTACGAGTTAGGGCCTTTCTTCTTGTGACCTGTGATATGTATGTATAGGTGGAAAACAAATTATTATAGAGACTGAGGTTTAGTTAATATGAATTTCTATGTAATTAAATAATATGCACATGTACTTTAAAATACTGGGTAGGCCAAAAGTTACAGTTGGATCTAAAAGTTAACACAACATATTTGTTTATATATTTTTATATTATTTTTTTTTCAGATTATACACAGCAAAAATTATTTTGTACCGGTAAGCAGTAAAAAAAATCATGCCTTCTTATAGCGCAATATTAGAGCTCATTCGAGGGTGCTATAAATGGAAGTCAGAAATTTCTATTAAATATATTTCATTTTTATAAAATAACTTACTGCAACTTCTCTCGCTTACGAGGATGCAGGAATGTAAGCGAATGATTACCTCTCTTTACTGTAGTTCTTAAAAAATTTATTGAAAACACAGAAAAGAGACATGATATTACTGCATTAACCATGTGTGAAAATAGCAAATAATTAGAGCATCAAAGAGCCCTACCAAGTGGGACATCTCATATAAAAATCATGCCTTCTTGAAGCAGGTTGGGAAAGGAGAGTACATTTGTCTCTCCCTTACAAACCTGCTTCCGGGTATGCAGTAATTTTTGCTGGGTATAAACAACACCTGGAAAATAAATTATAAAGGGATTTACAACTGAACAGAGAACCAGAATAATAGAATTTTATTATTTACGTCAGCGATCAAATATTTTAACGCAAAGAGCATTCGTTAACATTTCAACGTCAGACAACACATTAAACAACACATTAAAAAAATACTTTTATTCCCATTTATAGATAAAAGTGCTGTAACCGTAATTGGAGAGCGTTATAGTTTTATGATTGAACATTCTGCTTTTGAAAGAAGCCCTAAAATGAGATTGAAGCAGAGTACAGTGAGCTACTGCCCGAGTCACAATGACATTTATGTAAAATTTTAGAAATTCGGAAATAAATTGGCCAGCGCTTTCACCAGATTTGTCAGCACCAAACTTTTGGAATTATTTAAAGGGAAATGCGAACTGGTTCGGCCAACATCGTTGCAGAATTTGAAAAGATATTATGGAAAATGCACTATTTGCCCATCATTGCGAATGTGAAAATGGAGTTCATTTAAGTAGTGATATTTTTTTTACCAAGAGTGAAAAATTTTCATTTTGTTAATTTTATAAAATGCCAAAAATATATACATGAAACCCATTGTGATTCTTTCCCAAACCACTACAAGTACTTACAGAGTAAAAAATCTATTAGTAAGCAAAAAAAAAAATTATTACAAGTTTTACTATCAATTGTTTGCTAGGTAATAAGGAAAAACTTTACAAATTTGTTTGTGTGCTTTTAATTCGATTTTTTTTAGCATCCCCTTTAAAGCGAACTTAAAAATGTACTTTGCCATCGTCTTTCAGAAAACTGCTTAAGACAACAATCAGCAAACGGATGAAAAAGTTGGTGAAACATTATTTATTGACTAAAATTTACAAAACTTCCTTCTCACAAGTGCACAAAAGTATTGCAGAAAAATTTGAGAAAAAAATAAAAAGTCGCAAAAAATACAAATAAAAGTAATTTCAAGCAGGAAACGAAGCAATATATAAGAATGGGAAATTCAGCTAAAATAAAGGTTATTATTAAACAATATTTAAATATTTATTTTACAATTCAGTGGAGTTGGTCTTACAAATAATTATATTTGTCTTTCGAACTGTTTTTCTGATTGGACAGCAATAAATAGAATAATTTGTAGAAAATTAGATGCATAAAATTTGCTTTAAACAAATATTTCAGAACTTAAAAATTGTACCGGTCCTGCATTTTCATGACTTCAGAAAGTTTTTGCCAGCTGGAAATTTATCCTCTACTTTCCTAGTGAAGTTCTTAATATTCATTAAGGAAAACAAAAAGCTGTTAGGACATAGCGGGGAATTATTTATTCTTTTTACCAATTTATTATTTACCCCTATCACTCCCAGAAAAATGCTTCTTAGTATTAAAATTTATAAGCTTGGAAGATGCAAGACTGATTATAATACAATAAACGGTGCTACAATTAGCTGTGACGAATCTTACATGCCCTTCACATAGTTCATACAATCATCTATATTTATAAATACGATACGAAGTACGTATTAGCAACAGCATTTTTTTATTGAATCAACTTCTCTATACTTAAAGATTCACAATATATACATATACTTTATATATTTATATATTCTTAAATAAAAACTGTATAAATTACAAACGGAATAACGAACTTATAATACGGAATGAAAACTTCCCCTCATATATTACATTCTATTGTGAAGGGTATAAAAACATAACTACCTGTGGTTTTTCACTTATATCTTAGTATATTATATGGCAACTTTGTATTTTCAATTGACAATGGTGGAATTGTGACTAAAACTTATTTAAGACCTGTATTTTTTCAACACTTTTTCATTGCCAATAATTGATTTAGATATTTTATATATATGTACCAAACATTTTAAGAAGTTTCATGGAAGCTGAGAAACCTGACTTTTTGGTTAAAAAAACATAAACAGTTTAGCACTTATGCTCATATATTACCTCGCTATGTGTCCTTACACTGATTTTCACGATTAAAATTCTCTATAGCATATCAAATAAATTGAAACCATATAAGAGTCTAAAATATAAGTCGGGGCTTTAAAAAGTTAATTTCAATGAACAGACGGACAAACGAACTTAGCTTTATCAATTTCTGTATATGTGACAGCGCATAGAGAAAGGGACCTAAGGGCAAAAACAGGTTTTGTTCAGGAGAGCCATTTTAAAGATTAAATGATTTTCTATTCTTTTAAATTGTTCATAAGGAAAAATTAAGTTTTTTGTAGTTTCGTAAAATCAAGTTTTTTTTGTTAATTTAGTAGGGCAAAAAATGAAAATAAATAAATGTTACCGTTAGGTCCCTTTCTATTTGCACTTAGAATCGTCGACTTCACTTTTATAAAACGCGCATATCTCTAGGAGGGAACACTTTTGGGGCATGGGATCGGTATCATTCGATGCTCAAATGTTGTCCACATCAAAAAAAAAGTGAAAATTGTTTTTTTTACCTTTAGGTCCCTTTCTCTATGCGCTGTCACATATACAAACATTTAGTATATATTTGCTTAATAGGGCTTAAAATTTTTATTGTATAAATTACGAACGGAATGACAGATTTATATATAAGAATCTTAGAAACTTTCAAACTGAATTTGTATTTATAGAACAAAAGTTTAGAATTCTATGAATATTTAGGATGATGAAAAATTAAAAAAAAAAGAAATATAATAAAAATACAACAAAGTTCCTATTGTGTGGCTCATATTTCATTTCATTCTAATCTTGAACCAATGTTCATAATTTAAAAATTTTAACTACATAAATGTTGAATATACAAAAGCTCACCATGGATCAATAGTCTCGAATTGTGAGATTCTAATTTCACAAACGTACATAAAAATATCATAAAATGCGACGAAGAGCTTTTTGTACTGCCCTACTATTTTTTGAAAAAAAAAACCTAATATATTCTTAAAAGTACCAATCTTAACAGATTTTTTGACTTTCTAACCTGTTCTGTTTCAATTTTTACTAATTAACATAATTATGTATGTTGATTATAATCTCTATAACAAGTTCCATCCGAATTGGCATAATAATTGGGAATCGTACATATTTTCTCCTCCCAAGATCAAGTCGTAATTGCGGTTTTTTTTGTGTGTGGATAGCACATTTTGTAATTGTTAAAACATGAAAAACATGTAGTGAACTTGAAAACTTGGCGTTTGACTATAAAAAAAAAATTTAAAAAAGAACAAGTAAGAGCGCTATATTCGGCCGTGCCGAATCCTATGTACCCTTCACAACGTGTAGTGCAATAACAGTGGTTTGTGTCACCATTCATCCCATATAAAATACGTACATACATATAAAAAAATTACATATATAAAAACGTCCCATTGTAAAATTATAAATTCACGCATGTATGTTAAAAAAACAAAAAAAAAAAAAAAATTTTTAAAAAATTTAAAAAAAAAATTTTTTTAAAAAATTAAAAAAAAAAATTTAAAACATAAATTAAAAAAAAAATTATTATGTATATAATATATATAAAACAAAAAAAAAATTAAAAAAAAAATTAAAAAAAAAAATAATAATAAAAATATAAATAATATATTAAATAAAAAAAAAAATAAAAAAAAAATATAAAAAAATTTTAAAAAAATTAAAAAAAAAATTTTTTTGCTCAGCTGGGATTCGATGCCACGTTTTCTCTAACCAGTATACACGTTTGTATGTATGTATGTTGTTGTTGTAATGTTGTTTTTGTGAAAAAAAAATCGAGGTGGTCTTGGGTTTTTGCTCATATCTCAGTTGTTTATGTACCGATGTTTCTGATTTTCAATACCGATCTACTCCCGAATATTTCTAATATTTTAATACCTTACCCGGGTCCAACCTATTTCGGGGGGCTTCAAAAAGTTGATTTCAACATACACACGGACAGACGGTCAGACGGACAGATGGACAGACGGACAGACTGACAGAGCTTAATCGACTCCCCTACTCATAAGCTTTCAGAAAATATATACTTTATGGGGTCGGAAATGAAAATTGTAGAAATTTCACACGGAATGACAAACCTATATATACCCTTTTTCACTGTGTGAAGGGTATAAAAAGGTCCAGACTGTATTACAAAGGATCATGTTGTAGCTAGTCTACTGCTGTTACAATGAATCACGTAGTCCAATATTATCTTTTCGAATCATTTAAATAGCATTGTAGGTCTATGACAATTTGATTTATAAACCTCCTCAAATTTTTATTAGTTATACCATAATATTATTGCAAAAAAGTTGAGCATTAATAAAATGCCGTTATGAATAAATAATCATAACGATAGTTAGAGCAACAAATTGCTTCATTTTTATCACATTTCAAAAAGCACGAAATTATGAATAAAATTAAAATCCATTTTGCACTTTCTTTACTTCTTCCAAACTTTTTGTATTAATTTTTCTTCACAAAAACTTTTCTCAATTATTTTCTGATCATTTTATAGCTAAACCAATTTAGTTCATTTACTTTTACTTTAATGTCCTTTCCTTTCAATTGTTTTGAAACATATTAAAAAATTACAAAACTTTAAGTTGTTTCTCAGTTTGTCATTTCTTTTTACAGCTGCTTTTTAAATATTCATAGAGGATAATAACAACAACAGCAAATAAAAAAAAAACTTCTTTGCAGTAAATTCATGAGAACAGGAAATGCAAGTTATTTAGAGCAACAAGGCTGCTACAAGTAAATTGTGCATGCATAAGAATTCAGAAACTAATGGTGCTTTTCAACTTTTTGCTTTTGCTTGTTGCGATGTGCAACAAGTTTTTTAAAAAACTTTTTCACAAATTTGTTTGGAATTTATTTGTTGTATAAGTTATTTATATTTGACTGTTGTATACCCGTCTTTCAAATAAGTAGCAATGCCTTGCAATTTTAAACTATGAAGAAAATTTACATAATTAGAATATCAAAATTTGTAGAAGGTTTTGAAGCACCTCTTAAGTTTATTATTGCTAGCATTGATTTAAATTCTCTTTTATTTTCTTTTTATCGTTTTAAGAATTCTCTCTTTATTGTCTTAAGAAGTACCTCATACTTCTTGTCTGTTTTAATTTGAATTTGGGCCATAAAAGACGATACTCAAAAAACTAACATTTTTGCTATTAAAAACAAATAGTTAAAAGTTCCTTAAAGCATTTTTATTTATTAGTTATTCTATACACTTTTATGGCTCAATGGGTACGTAAATAAGCAGAATTGTGAGAATTGGGAGTGAAGACGAGCCAGAAGCATTGCAAGAGCTACCAATGCATCCAGAAAAAGTCACAGTTTGGTGCGGTTTATGGGCTGATGGCATCATTGGGCCGTACTTCTTCAAAGATGCGAATCGGAACGAAACTGGGAATGGTGAGCGCCACCGTGAGATGATACCCAACTTTTTTTGCCCAAAATGCAAGAGCTTGACTTGAATGACATGTGTTTTCAACAAAACGGTGCCACATGCCACACAGCACGCTTCACAACGGACTTATTGAGAGCCGAGTTCAGTGAACATTTTATTTCACGTTCGGGACCGGCCAATTGGCCACCTAGATCGTGCGATTAAACGCCTTTAGACTATTTTTTTGTGAGGCTATAATTAAGTTTATGTCTATACACACATGCCCGCTTCAATTGACTCATTGGAAGACAACATTGAAGCATTTATTCATGAGATACCGGCCGAAATGTTGGAAAGAGTATGCCAAAATTGGACTAAGCAGATGGACCATTTGAGGCGCAGTTACGGTCAACATTTGCATGAAATAATCATCAAACATTAAATTATATGGACCGTACTATCGATTCAAATAAAGATTTCATGAATTTTTCTGAATTTTGTGTGTTTTTTTTTTACTTTCCAATAGCTCTTAAAAAATCACGCTTTATATGTAGTTTTTCAAGGCTACTTACTTTGGTGCAGAACTTTGCTATTTAGTTAGTTCTTGCTTTCGATTTAGTTATGTAAAGTAAATATTTAAATGAATACTTTCAAAACTACAAAACAAAGATTAAAAGTTATGTTCAATAACGCTGTTCGTTCTACATAAAAAATTTAACCTTTCTCTCTTTTGATATGAGGTAGGCCGCCTTTGCAAATCACCCTTTTAATTTTTTGTTTTTTCTTTTTTATATTTTTTTTTTCGACTAAATATTGAACATAATATTGTTTTTGAAAAAGTCCATATTAAATGATCCTAGGGGCTCACTGGAAAATTTTTTTGAGACTGCATATACAACAATTTAGTAGTTCAAAAAACAAAAATCAGCCAACAAAAGTTCTTAAAATCTTCTTTATCACACAAAAATATTTAAAAACAATTTTTAGTACAAGTTAAAAAAATTTCAACAGAATATTTGATAAAAAACTAAAAAAATTCTTTTTTTTTAATTTAGGTAAAAAAAGAAATATTAAAGTATTCTTTTTAACTAGCATATGATATACATTTTCCATCCCTGATGAAGCCACACATATGACATAAAAACATATGAAATAAAATTGTATTAATATAACTTGCCATAAACAGTATGGAATACTGAAAACAAATAAAACAAGTAAAAGTGCTATATTCGGCCGTGCCGAATCTTATATACCCTTCACAACGTGTACTCATGCAATAAAAATTTTTTGTATCACCATTCATCTCATAGGAAATACGTACATACATATACAAAACATCCCATTGCAAAACTATAAATTGAATTTACGTATGTAGGTTTAAAAAAATAAAAAAAAAATAAAGCAAGTAACAGTGCTATATTCGGCCTTGCCGAATCTTATAAACCCTTCACAACGTGTAGTCATGCAATAACAATTGTTTGTATCACCATTCATCTCATATAAAATACGTACACGGTAGAATAAATGTGGCATCGAATACCAGCTGAGCCAAAAAAATTTTATTTCATTTAATATTATTATTTATATTTTATTATTTTTTTTTAAATTTTTTAAAAAAAATTTTTTAGAAAAATTTAAAAAAATTTTTTTTTTTATTTTATTTAATTTTTTTTTTTTTATTTTTAATATTTTTTTATTTGTAATTTTTTTTTTTTTTTGGTATGTGTTTTACATGTATGTATGTATGTTATTGTTGTAATTGTGAAAAAAACGAGGTGGTCGTGGTTTTTTGCTCATATCTCAGAAAGTTATGGGGTGATTGTGCTGAATTTCAATAGCGCTTCATTCCTGGATATTTCCAAGAGATTGATACCATATACAGATCTGAGAAACATATAGTTGCTTCTAAAAGTTGATTTCAACCAACACACGGACAGACGGGCAGACGGATAGACGGACAGATGGTCAGTGCTTAATCGACTACTCTATTCATAAGCTTTCAGAAAATATATACTTTATGGGGTCGGAAATGAAAATTGTAGAAATTACAAACGGAATGACAAAGCTATATATACCCTTGTGCACCACAGGTGAAGGGTATAAAAAATGTATTAAAAACAACCAAAAAAAATTTAAAAAAAAATTTTTTTTAAAAAAATTAAAAAAAAATTTGTAAAAAAAATTAAAAAAAAAATATATAATAGTTTTTTAAGCTTAAGTCCTTTTAATAATAAACAATCTTTTCGTTTTGTTTTATATTATTTGATCAATATTTCGCTACTTCTTTGTGTAGCATTATCAGGATAAAAGTTCTTATTATATTTTAGTTTTCTGTTGGATTTGTGTCCTGATATTTGTTATTTTTTATATAAAATTTATAGTTTGATTAACAAAATTGAAAATAACATAAAAAAATTTCCTTTAAACATTTTGTCATATATAAAAATTTTACAAAAATGTTGTATAACAAAAATTACAATTTATATAAAAATATTAACAAAAAGTATTATAAAAATTGTTATAAAAATGTTAATAGTATTATAAGAATATGTTTAATAATAGAAAAATTGTATAACAAAAATTCCATAATTATTAAAAGTAAAGAAATATTTTGTACAAAACCAACATATTTTTATGTTAAAGTATAGACAATAATTTATATAATTCTTGTTAATACTTTTAATAATATTGATCAAATAATATAAAACAAAACGAAAAGATTTTTTATTATTAAAAGGACCTTAAGCTTAAAAAACTTTTATATATTATTATAAAAGGTCAAAAAAACTAATAATTTAAAAAAAAAATAATAAAAAAAATATAAATAATATATTGAATAAAAAAAATATTTGTTCTGCTCAGCTGGGATTATTTGCCTCGTTTACTTTAACCAGTATATATGTATGTTGTTGTTGTAATTGTGAAAAAAAACCAGGTGGTCGTGGTTTTTCGCTCATATCTCAGAAAGTTATGGGGCGATTGTGCTGAATTTCAATAGCGATTCATTCCCGGATATTTCCAAAATATTGATACCATACTCAGATCTGCTTCTAAAAGTTGATTTCAACCAACACCCGGACAGACGGGCAGGCGGACAGAAGGTCAGGGCTCAATAGACTTCTCTATTCGTAAGCTTTCAGAAAATATATACTTTATGGGGTCGGAAATGAAAATCGTAGAAATTACAAAGGGAATGACAAAGCTTTATATACCCTTGTGCACCACAGGTGAAGGGTATAAAAAAACTGTATTAATAGTAGATTACATGGGGCTTGTGAATTGGACTATTATGAGTTTAGGATCTTTAAAGTTAATTCTTGATTTTATGATAAGCAGTTCCTTGTTTACATTAAACCTTTATTAAAATAAATATTATTAAAGTTAATCTCACATTTATTTCACTATGTATTGCTTTCTTTTTATTCGGCTTACTTTACGTTAAGGAAATTGTATTGTTTGTAAATAACACCGGATCATTAAACTTTTACATTTATCAAAGTTTTGCATTTATGGTTATCCTACCGTTGTGCATGTACGCACAAACTTTGTTTGCTCTGCTTGCAAGTGTTGCTTAACTAAAACCACTTTTAGAAATAAAATTATGGAAAACTTCTATCAATAATGTTTTATGTTTCTCTAAAAGAACAAGTTTTCTTATTGGCCAACAACAATAACGGATACTTAATTAAATTGACTTAAAGTCTTGTTTCCTTTCAACTTCTTTACGAGCTACAACTAACACAAGCAACATGGATTTTATTTAACTATGCATTACTTAAACAATTTGTAAGTTTCTTAATTTTTTTTTTTAAATCTTAAATGTTTAATTCAATAAAGTTTATAAGGTTGTTGAAGAGTTTGTTTTTGAGTTATGACTTACCATTGGATTTGAACCCATTTTTACATTTTTTGCCATGTCCATCATATCAAGTGCAAGACGTGCAATGCATTTAGCATGATTTTCGCAGTGATCAGGCAAACCAGAGACAGCCATGTATTTATCACCAACAGTTTCCACCTTAAAAAAAATAGTTTATAAAAATTCTAGCATTTAAAAGATTGTGGTGTACAGTTGAAATTAATAATCTTCTATGAATAAAAGATTTTCAAAACATTTTTTTAAAGAAAAAAAAATATGTCAAAAGGTTCTTATAAGAAAAAATATTATTTTGATTTTGCTTAAAAAATTCAAAAGATAATTAAACATTTTATAAATTTTTAAAATAAACCAAAAGAAAGAAAATTATTTTAAGATTTAGTAAACAGAATGGCGCACAAATTGTGCTACAAAAATAAAACATAATAAAAATTTGTCTATGGAAGTAATCGGCTTATTTTGTTGTTATGATATTTCATGTTACTTTTTTCCATTTTGAAATGAAAGCTTTATAAACCGAAGAAAGGATAAGCAAAGTTCAGCGGTACCATGCTTTGCAGTCCTTCATTTCTATCCAAATGGAGTTAATGTAGGACATTTGACAATCTCACTAAAGTAGACGGAGCATTATGAGGCTGGCAAAAATGTTTGCCGAATCCTAAAGCATCGCACAAAGGCTTTATCATACAGATCCGGACATATTCGCAGTATCACCAATTTAGGAAAATATAAGTTTTTCAACATTATCTGGAATTAGCTGAAGGTCATTTAAATGGATAATTTTCATATTAACTGAAGCTTGTTTCCATAAAGACTCCAAATTACTAGTGAAGTTCTATGAATTTGCCTATTCGCCTAGAGTAAGTATTATAAGGAAATGATCAAAATGGCTTAATAAATTACTTATTTATGTATGATAAGGTCCTCTTTGATCTAAATGGCACAGAAAGCAGGCAAAATTGCCGTATGTGTAATCAATCTAATACTTTATGAGATGGAACTGCAGTAAGAAAGGAGTCACTGTAAAGTATGTAATTTCATCAAGGTGAATTGTAGTTTTATACTGCTTTGAAGAAAACGATATAGAAATTTCTACCCTGAACTATTCATTTCAACAGTATTTGGTTACAGCACAATGCACACCTAGCCACACCGTTTATGTCGTAGCTCCAAAGAAAACCTCCAAGCAAATTAAAATTCAGAAACTTCATACTGCGCTGGCCCCCATTATCACCTGACCTGACTGCACTTCATTTTTTTAATTAGTTTTTTTTTCAAACAAGACTAAACCAAGAGATTTGACTTAATTGAAGCAGTCAAGAATAATTGAGGTACATAATTCTGTCTATAAAACTTCAGGCCGCAATTACAAAACTTTTTTATTGTGTCGCGTATGCATGCCGTTAGCAGGCAGATCATTTACCGTCAACCATCTTTAAAAACAACTGTTTATATTGAACTAAAATGAAGTTTTTCTACAATAAAAACACTATATGAAATGCAGAGTGTAAAAGGAAAAAGTTTAGGCGATAGAGATTCAGCTTAAGCGAGTTACGGAATAAGGCTGCGTTAAACACACATAATGTGCAGTGTAGGCCAAAAGTAGTCATGAGGCTCAAAACCTTATGGCTTTTTTTATATATTTTGTTTATCTTATTCTCAGATTGTATAAACAACACTTGGAGAATCAAAAATAACAAACATTTACAACAGAACAAGGAACCAGAACAATATTATTTTATTATTTGAATCAGCGAACAATTATTTGAATACAAATAGCATATCGTAGATATTTTAACGTCAAAATTCCGCCCTTAAAAGCGATGATTCGGTATTCCCCCAACATGACCATGTAAGAGATTTGCCTTGAACCTGTAAACCACTTTTATGTCGCATTTCCAGATATGTTGAACATATGGAGCAACGTGTTAACGAAACACCAGAAAGATATACCATAAGACGTTCTACTCAACTATGAATGGTTCGTACGTCACTACAGCGCATTAAAAAACAAATACTTTTAATTCCATATAAGATGCAATTGGTGTAAGAATTTAGATCCGCAGTTAATCGGCATCGTCTAAATTTTGCAGTCAATGGTCTAAAATGAAATCAACTTTATTGAAAATCTAATCATTGTCATTTAAAAGGCTGTTAGCAAGGAGAATTGTACGTTTTGGGATTCTGACGCCATTCATCAACGTCAATTTCACTAAAAGTATGATGTGACAAAATATCTAAAAATTTCATAAGGCTTAATGAGTTGATCCTAACTCATTAATACGTATGAACAAAATTACAGTTCAGACATCTGGTATTAAAATTCTGTGTAAGCTCATTGATCCTTTCAGGAACCAATTCCAGGCCCGCAATATCATGAAGCCTTGTGGTAGAAAAAAACCTAGCCAGTTTTAATGACTTATTTTAAGCTTTTTACAGTTTCTTAAAATGGCAAGAAGCGTTAGTAGAGCAGCCGGTCATATCCCAGCATGAAAGACTGACTTTAAGATGAGTTTTTTTATACCCGCCACCAAAAAAATGGTAGGGGTATATTCATTTTGTCATTCCGTTTTTAACACATCGAAATATCCATTTTAGACCCCATAAAGTATATATATTCTAAATCGTGGTTTGATTTTATGACGATCTAGCTATGTCCGTTCGTCTGTCCGTCTGTTGAAAGCACGATAGAGGTCGCACCGAGGGAGCTCAAATTTTGCCAGAATCTTTCTTATAGACAAGGTTTGTTTGGTATTGAAAATGGGCTAAATCGAAATATTAGGAAGAGAGTTATAGCTCGAAAAGCAAGAGTAAGTCGAAAAAACCGCGTCCTTCGAACATCGAATAAAATGGAATTGTGTCCAAACGCATTAACGCAGACTCATGAAACTTCGAATATATATTTCCTGAGTAAAAACAATATTTTTCCCCGAAAATTATCTAAATCTATGCATTAGGAGAGGAGTTATCGATCAAAGAGTACGAAAATTTATACCGCACAGTGCATTTTTCGGTATATTTAAAAACAAAAACGTCATAAAAGCAACAAACTTGGATGTACGACTTTGAAATTTTGCACACTTTGTTTTTTGGTGAGAGGCTTTTTTGTAACGGAAAATCAATGTGCCACGCCCACTTTTACGCCCACCTCCCATATAACGTTTTACCCAAAATTCATATAATTTCTCTATTAATATAGATTTTGGAATAATAAAGGACTATATTGAAACACCTAGGTTCTACTCATTAGCAAAAACAACTTTGACACGCCTACTATAACGCCCACTTTTCACGTTATCTACCGTTAATGAAATTTAAAAACTCATAAAACCGCCAAAATTAGAGGTATGATGATGAAATTTGCTACGTATATCCCTCTAGGCAATGTCATTACTGTGCCAAACTAAGGTGCCACGCCTACCTTTACGCCCACCTCCCATATAACGTTTTAACTAAAATTCATATATTTTCTTTATTATATATCGTCTAAATTTCTTGATCTTTTTTATTGATTATATATGATTTTTCCAAGATTGAGATCAACTTTTTTAGGTTTTTTATAAAAAAATTATTTATTTTAACCAATATTTCGCTACCATATATATTACCCTGTATATATATATATATATATATATATATATATATATATATATATATATATATATATATGTATATGTATATATATTACCCTGAAGAAGCTACCCATTGTTTGGTAGCGAAATATTGGTTAAAATAAATAATTTTTTTATAAAAAACCTAAAAAAGTTGATCTCAAGCTTGGAAAAATCATATATATTTTCTTTATTAATAAAAATTTTGGAATGATAAAGGACTATATTGAATTATCTAAGTTGTTCTTATTAGCAAAAACAATTTTGACACGCGTGCTATAACGCCCACTTTTCACGTTATCTACCGTTAATGAAATTTAAAAGCTCATAAAACCGACAAAATTAGAGGTATGATGATAAAACTTTCTACATATATCCTTCCAATCAATGTTATTGTTGTGCCAAAGAGTTTAGGTGACACGCCCACTTAAACGCCTACCTCCCATATAAAGGTTTATCTTAAATTCATGTAATTTCTCAACTGACAAAGTTTTTGGGAAAATAAAGGACTATATTGAAATGTCTAAGTTGTATTTATTAGCAGAAACTTTATTGACACGCCTACTTTAACGCCCACTTGCACTAAAAGACTAAATTTACGAAAACATTTTACTATCATATCGAAGTTATTAAGGGTGGTTAAATTTTAAGGGCCGATGTTGATTTTAAATAAAACACAAATTATATAAGAAATTATTATCATTTGTTTTTGTAATTAAAATATTTGTATGGTTCAATTATGTATTTAACAAAATATTGGCCAAATGCCCCCCCCCCATCCTTGGCGCCACTCCTTTATCTGATGGTCCAAATTTTCAATGACAATGTTGATGCTCAATTGTTGGGCACGCTGATGAGTCGAGGTTGACTGCTCTTTTGCCACACTATCGCAAAAAACAGCAATGGTTCCCATTCAACGAACTAAGAAGGCATTCACAGATTTTCTAACATTTTATACAGACCTGTTTTGCAGACATTTAAATATTTTTTACAATTCTCCCGATTGTGGACGAATTTGAACGATTATGTTGATCAAAACAATTACGAAGTGCACAAAATTAATTTTGATTTGAACACCCATTTTTATAAAAAACCTGAATAACTTTAAAGCGTTGCTCATTTTCGTATCTTTCCACGAATAAAATTGAGTAAGTTTGAGATTGGGAAATGTCAAATGCAGAAAACAAATTTAAAGACTAGGTGTAGTTCACCTTCAACATGGGCCCTTAAAGTTTAATCACCCTCTACAAAGAATGTGATACATATTTTATTATAAAGAGATTATTCCATAATGATTAACAAAATAATAAATATTGTGCTTTAAATTTACACAAAATTTGTGGTGGGTATAAAAGATTCGGCACAGCCGAATATAGTGCTCTTACTTGTTATTATTAATTTTAAGGCAAAATTTCCGATTTATTAAAGGAATACGGGTTATATTGATTTTATTTACTTTATAAGGTATATGATCTTTATAAATCATTTTGGCATCGAGTATAATGCCAAGATAATTTACTTTTTGTTCCCACTGTATAGAATTATTATTTATTACAATGTTGGTCTGTGGTATATAACATTCTTTTAATTTTCTTGTAAAATAAAAAGATGTCGTTATGGGATGGCCTTCGGAATAGAGTAAGCCAATGTAAACTTTAAAAGAGCAAGATGTGGGTAAGCTGTGAATTATTCCTATTATAACTATTGGGAAATTTAAATATAGCATCTTAAAACGAGACCTTCATGCCAGACTGAATCAAGGCCATAGTTTGTCCGTTAGTTAGAAATAGAAACTTATCCGATAATAAAAATTTTAGGAATAATTTTAAATTAATGTATTTTATTTTATATTAAAAATCGCACCTTGCGATGAATCAGCTATTAGTTAATTTAGTTCCTATTTGTAGGCGAGCATGGTAAGTTCTTGCTTTCAATGACATCGACGTGTTAATTTAATACTTTTAGAAGGAATGCTGTAAAAGAATGATTCTATATTGAATAAAACACCGAATCCATCACAAATTATGATTTTTTAAGGTCAACATTTTATTTTTATTTGAATTAGAATATCAACAAATTTATCAGGATCTCTCAATTGTTTATTTAATTTAATGAATTCACATTTGAAAGAATTCAGCTGTACTCACATTTATCACATAAAATATGCTAATTTTTTCAATAAATGACTTTTAATATTAAATGCAAATCTGGAAATAACTGTAATTAGTATACTAGGAACTATCGAGCTTTGTATTCAAATTGAAAGAAATAAAATGCAAAATTTTTTACCGTTATGTTAATTCAAAATTTAATTAAACTTTTTCAAATGATATGAATGCTTTCGAGAGTTTTTAATTTCTGATGAATTCATTGAGGTTTTAATTAATTTCTTATCTAATGCCTTATGAATGACATTAAAGTTTTTTTAACAATTGGAGAATCAAAAGGTTTTTATTTAGGAAGAATATATATCAAATCTTCCATAAGAAAGAAAGTTTATCAAACATTTTCAACAAAACAAAAATAAATAAAAAATATTCTACAGAAAATATATGTATGTTAAACTATTAATAGAAAACTTTTTAATTATTAACTTTTTAAGTTACGACTTCTTAAAAAGAAAAGGTATTGAAAATTTTATTTAAAATTTTTTTAAATTTGTAGGGTAATTGTATAGAAAAACTATTAGTGATATAACAATTATTTTAAATTATAAATATTTTTAAATAATTGTAAATAAATAAAATTAAAGTTTATCAATTCTTTTTTGACCAACTACAAAGCTTTTAATTAAAGTAATTGCCTGTAGCAAAAGACAAAAAAAAAACAGAAAAATTTAATTTAAATTGTTTTGATTTTTATTTTTACAAGTGGCTGCTCCAAACCAGCAAGCTGGCCAACTGGTCGACTAGCTGGTTAAGCAATTCAAACAAACTAGTAAAAAAAAATTGTATAAAAGAATCCTGCTCTCAAATGTTTTTGCTCTGTTAGTGTCTGTATTTGAAATAATACAATTGTGTGCTTCCTAAATGGACAGTGATAAGAAGTATTTAAAAGTTGCAAAGAAATTTCAGTCATGTTGTGTTTTAATGAAACACACATCTGTTCAACATTTCAAATAGGTTTTTGTTAATATAAATATTTTTTAACAACATGTTTGGATTAGAAAATTTAACAGAAAGAAACCGCTAAAAAAAATTTTAAAATATTTTAAAATTTTGCGTTATTCAACAATGGCATTGTAAAATAAATATTTAAATTTATTATAGTAGGAAATAAAGAAAAACCTATTTTAAATAATTTTCCTTAATACTATTCTAAAGTAAAGTTGCATTTGTATTCATATAAATATTATGTATTTACCTTGTAAATATTTGGATTGCGTTTTGAATCTGTTAGAGCATCGAATACAGTATAAAGTTCATTTAACATTTTTACAATTTTCATTGCACCCTCTGGATCAGTGTTCTCTGCACAATATTGACCAAAACCAACGATGCCAGAAAACATTAGTGTTACCGAGTCATATCTATATTGTTCAAAGCAAATAAAAAAAAAAAACAAATCTGATTGTGTAAAAAATTTGTAAATGAAAACATAAATTTTTATTTGTTTAGGGATATGAATTGATATTGAGCTGTGAATGCACTACCGTATACTCATCAACAATTCAAATAAATGTTGTTGTTTTATTGCAAACAAAAATCAACTCACCTTTTTGGTGCCACTGGTCTTCGATGTCGCAATTCATTTGCAACAGATTTTGGTAGAACTGAATATAAGAGCCTGTTTATTAAAAGAAAAAACAATTGAAAATACTTATAATAACTTTTACAGTATACATGTGTGTCGCTTGATATTGCTTTTGTTTTACCTATCAGTTTTTTGTTTTTCACTTTCCAGATCCCTATAGGTTTGTTGCAGTTTGTCAGTTAGCATTTCTAAGTTTTTTGTTAATTTATATTCAGCTTCAAATTTTTCAGAGAGCAATACCAGATCTCTGGTTGCATCATGCAGTGGGACATCAGAGATGTGTAAACCTTTTCTGTAATTAAAAGAAAAATATTAAAGTTGAATATAGTTCTTTTTGGTATTTAAAATTATACTTAATTAGGTTTGTTTTGTAATAAAAATGCTTTTGAATAATTCGTCATCTTTATTTCTAACATGATGAAAAAAAATGTGTCCGTGCATGAAATATTTTTTGAATTAATTTTTAGTGGTATATATGTATGTGTACTCAACGATATAAAATAACACCTTTTAGAATTTTTATCTAGTCTTCCTAGACACGATAGGCTCAAGAACTCCTGGATGGGTTTTTGGTATATCAGCGTTGTCAATTTTAAAATTTCAGAAAGCACGAAGACCGATAAAAATAGTTATAATAGTTATTTATATTTAAACTTATAATTTAAAAAAATAAAAAATTTATTTTAAAAATCTTCTTAGTGCTTCATTAAATAGCAAAAGACCTCATAATAATTTCCATACTAATTCTTTAAATAATAAATTTTAAACAGAGTGACATCTTTAACCTAATAATTGTCAAGTTTTTTTACTTTGTTTTACAACTGTCAACGAAACTGAAGTAAGGTTGCTATCGATAATAGACCTATAAGCCTATAAATATTTTATTTTTAATTTCATCTGTCTACAATTATTCTTCATTTATAAATTATGATACTATCGGTCTGAATATTTATATCTATGTAAATCTTAACTTCTCTCTCTCTCTCTCTCTCTCTCTCTGCAAAATCGTTAAACGAAAATTTTTTGATTTTCTCCTTTTTTGAGCATCTCTAAACAAACTTTGAAGTACGGTCAGCATTTCGGTGTATTTTTTTTTATTTTTTTATGTTTGTATGTATGTGTCATATTAAGAACTTTATATTAAGTGGTCATGATTTATGTCTCAAGAAATGAGTAACAGAATCTAAAAATGGGCCAAAAGCCACTATGGAATTAACTGCCTGTTTATCTATATGAGAAAGAAATTTTCAAACCTACAATTATATTGAAAGCTAAAACCAATTAAAATTTGATTGTTGTTGTTTTTAATATATTTTTACAAATGAAAATTTCGTTCGCATATATTCTTTAATCTTTTTTATTCTTTTTGGGCCATTATTACAACTAGTTAAAGGCAGGATTTTGTCGGACCGATAAATGGTTTTGCATTATAAAGCCTTTATTTATTATTTTTTTATCTATTATTATTATTATTATTATTATTATTATTATTATTATTATTATTATTATTATTATTAATAATAACAAAAAAATGGAAGTTGTAATGCGAAAAGCTATTTATCGGGCACAGATTATTCTACCTTTAACTAAAGGCAAGTTGTAATAATGGCCCTTATTATTTTTAATAATAAAAGAAATCTCATAGTGAGCCTTGTTAAATTATATACATTATAAAATCCACACGTAAATATTTTTTTAAATGTTTGCTGATTCAAATCTGTAATAAGCTCTCGAAACATCGTGTACAATCAATCCTTATCAATTTCCGCATTATAAGTTTAAATATTTTCGCTAAGAAATTGTTATTTTGTTTCGTTATGTATAAAGTTTAGTATTTTAAATAAAAGACAGGAACTTGACGAAAGCTCTTAAGTTTAATGGAAATAGAGAAAGATTTCCTTTTGGTTTTCTAACGAGTCAAATTGAAATTTCAGATTCGAGGCACCAAACAATTTTAAAAGAGATTACAAAAGGATTTGCCAAACTAAAATTTCTGTATCTAAAAGCTGACTACAGGAAAGAAAATACGAATGGGTGGTATATTCGACTGTGCCAAATCTTATATATCCTTCACACAGCTTAAACCATCACATAGTAACCATAACTGACAATTATGTGGTGCAACTTTAACCAAAACTTATTGAGGAAATAGAAAATTTGATCTATTAATTGACATTTATTTTCCAAAAAATTTTCTTTGGCCCAAATCTTTGTCGATGATTGACAAGATTTTCTGTAAATGTTTCTAAAGTTACATATATAATATGTATGTAACAAACGTTGAAAAAAGTTTCATTGGTGCAGCAAAATTTGACCATGTTTGGGTAAAAAACAGAGGCAGTCGTGTTCTATCGCTCATATTGCAGCTTGTGATATACCCATATAACTGATTTTCAATACAAAGTTCTTGAAAGCATGTCTTATAAATTGATACCATATAAGACTCTGAAGTATACGTGGGGGTTCAAAAAGTTAATTTCAACTTACACAATTCCTCTCCATAATCAAATCCTCTATCTATAAGTATTCATACATATACCTTAGGGTTCTCAAATGAATATTGTAGAAATTACAAGCGGACGAAGGGCATAATTCAAATGTATTACTAATTTAAATGGTACTAGAAAGCAGCATAGTCAGCTCGGTGATTTTAATTTTTTAATTCTTAGTGATTTTCCTTTCTCTTTTGTTAGAAAATGATTAGGAGCGATAGCACACAAGCTTCTGTTATGACAGGTTGTCAACATTTTACTGTTGTTTTGAACCAGTAACCATTAATGGTTATGGGTAAATTTTTAATTTTTGAATAAAATATTTTATTCAATACTCGTTTCTTAATACTTTGTATGGTTTAGTTTAGGGACTTTTAAAATTTTAAAGTTGACAACACTGCTAGAAGGTAAGAAGAAACTTGTACTGACATTACAAAAACAATAGTATAAAACAATTCAAACATACACACATATTGTCAAATGAAAACGAATACATTTTTATACCCGCCACCAAAAAAATGGTGGGGGTATATTCATTTTGTCATTCCGTTTGTAACACATCGAAATATCCATTTTAGACCCCATAAAGTATATATATTCTGAATCAGGGTTTGATTTGATGACGATCTAGCTATGTCCGTCCGTCTGTCCGTCTGTCCGTCTGTCCGTCTGTCCGTCTGTTGAAAGCACGATAGAGGTCGCACCGAAAAAGCTAGGAGGCTCAAATTCTGCCAGAATCTTTCTTATAGACAAGGTTTGTTTGGTATTGAAAATGGGCTATATCGGAATATTAGGAAGTGAGTTATAGCTCGGAATGCAAGAGTAGGTCGAAAAAACCGTGTCCTACGAACATCGAATAAAATGGTATTGTGTCCAAATGGATTAACGTACAGTCATGAAACTTCAAATATATATTTCTCGAGTCAAAGCCATATTTCTCACCAAAAATTACCTAAATCTAATCATTAGGAAAGGAGTTATCGATCAAAATGTACGAAAATTTATACCGCACAGTGTATTTTTCGGTATATTTAAAAACAAAAACGTCATAAAAGCAACAAAATTGGATGTACGACTCTGAAATTTTGCACACTTTGCTTTTTGGTGAAAGGCTTTTCTTTAACGGAAAATCAATGTGCCACGCCCACTTTTACGCCCACCTCCCATATAACGTTTTACCTAAAATTGATATAATTTCTCTATTAATAAAGATTTTGGAATTATAAAGGGCTATATTGAAACATCTAAAATGTACTCATTCGCAAAAATAACTTTGACACGCCTACTATAACGCCCACTTTTCACGTTATCTACCGTTATTGAAATTTAAAAGCTCATAAAACCGCCAAAATTAGAGGTATGATGATCAAATTTGCTACGTATATCCCCCTAGGCAGTGTCATTATTGTACAAAAATATTAAGGTGCCACGCCCACTTTTACGCCCACCTCCCATATAACGTTTTACCTAAAATTGATATAATTTCTCTATTAATAAAGATTTTGGAATTATAAAGGGCTATATTGAAACATCTAAAATGTACTCATTCGCAAAAATATATTTGACACGCCTACTATAACGCCCACTTTTCACGTTATCTACCGTTAATGAAATTTAAAAGCTCATAAAACCGACAAAATTAGAGGTATGATGATCAAATTTGCTACGTATATCCCCCTAGGCAGTGTCATTATTGTACAAAAAAATTAAGGTGCCACGCCCACTTTTACGCCCACCTCCCATACAACGTTTTACCTAAAATTGATATAATTTCTCTATTAATAAAGATTTTGGAATTATAAAGGGCTATATTGAAACATCTAAAATGTACTCATTCGCAAAAATAACTTTGACACGCCTACTATAACGCCCACTTTTCACGTTATCTACCGTTAATGAAATTTCAAAGCTCATAAAACCGCCAAAATTTGATGTATGATGATCAAATTTGCTACGTATATCCCCCTAGGCAGTGTCATTATTGTACAAAAAAATTAAGGTGCCACGCCAACTTTTACGCCCACCTCCCATATAACGTTTTACCTAAAATTCATATAATTTCTCTATTAATAAAGATTTTGGAATAATAAAATGCTATATTGAAACATCTAAAATGTACTCATTCGTAAAAATAACTTTGACACGCCTACTATAACGCCCACTAAAACAGACAAAATTAGAGGTATGATGAGGAAATTTGCTACATATATCCTTCTAATCAATGTAGTTGTTGTGCCAAAAAGTTTAGGTGACACGCCTACTATAACGCCTACCTCCCATATAACGGGTTTTCTTAAATTCATGTAATTTCTCTATTGACAAAGTTTTTGGGAAAATAAAGAACTATATTGAAATATCTAAGTTGTATTTATTAGCAGAAACTTTATTGACACGCCTACTTTAACGCCCACGTTCATTGAAAGACTACATTTACAAAAGCCTTTTAGTAGCATATCGAAGTTATAAAGGGTGGTTAAATTTTAAGGGCTGATGTTGAATTTAAATAAATAACAAATTATTTAGGAAATTATTATTATTTCTTTTTGTAATGATAATATTTGTACGGTTCAATTATGTATTTAACAAAATATCGGCCAAATGAACCCCCCCATCCTTGGCGCCACTCCTCTATCTGATGGTCCAAATTTTCAATGACAATGTTGATGCTCAATTGTTGGGCATGATGATGAGTCGAGGTTGACTGCTCTTTTGCCACACTATCGAAAAAAACAACCATGCTTCCCATTCAACGAAATAAGAAGGCATTCACAGATTTTCTAACATTTTATACAGACCTGTTTTGCAGAAATTTAAATATTTTTTACAATTTTCCCGATTGTGGATGAATTTGAATGATTATGTTGATCAAAAGAATTACGAAGTGCACAAAATGCATTTTGATTTGAACGCCCATTTTCATAAAAAAAACCTGAATAACTTTAAAGAGTTGCTCATTTGCGTATCTTTCTACAGATCAAATTGAGTAAGTTTGAGATTGAGAAATGTCAAGTGAAATGCAGAAAACAAATTTAAAGACTATGTGTAGTTCACCTTCAACATCGGCCCTTAAAATTTAACCATATTATTCCATAGCGATTAACAAAATAATAAATATTGTGCTTTAAATGTACACAAAAATTGGTGGTGGGTATAAAAGATTCGGCACAGCCGAATATAGTGCTCTTACTTGTTTTCTTTAGACCATTTACATGGTAAAGGCCAGCTGGATTTCAACTTATGCATTAGAACTTTGTGTAAATTTCTCAATAAAATCACTGTCTTTACAGAAAAAAAAAATATTTTGTGTTATGTTTATGAAGTGTTTAATTTTTCTAGCTCTTTTATTAACAATTAAGTTTTTGGTACTTACTATTATGTACCAAATTGACGACGGTCATATTAAGTTTTTAATGATGTATATTGCCATAAAAAAAGTATTTGAAATATATTTTTTTTATCACAATATTAATAATGATTTTTTTATTACATATAAACATTCACATTTGATTAGTATTTAAGCATTATCATTTCAGCATTATCAGAATGAGGACCTTGAATTTGTAGCCAATTTGTTAAAATTTAATGTTTAGTACATAAGACTCTTAAAGGAAAAAAAAAAACGAGAGAAACATGAAAACAATCTTGTTAAGCAAAGAAAATGTAATTTTTCTATTAAAAACATCTTAGGCTTTAAGGCTGAGTTGTTTCCCATAAATTGGCAATAAAAAAAATATTAACGTTAAGCCGTTTTTTGGTTGTATAATAGCAGTAAAAATATCATTAAACAGGGAAAAACCATGTAACTACATATATGATCGTGACAGGCATTTTATACACTCCATTATAACTGTTTTACATATAAATTTCGTCACAGTACAGTTTTTTTGAACTTTATTATTTACTGTTTTTTTTTTAGGAAAAACATCGAAATGATTGTCCTCGAATATAAAAGGATTTAGAAAATTATGACGACAAATATAAATAAATAATATCTTTGTAATAATAATCTTATATTTAAAAGCATTTACAAATAATAACAATAATTATTACGTATAACAATTAAATGTGTTAACTGAACTCATATAATCCAATATAAATATCTTGCTCTAATATTGAAATTACCTCAACCATGCTTTTTGTTGTCTGTATATGAATATATATTTTGAATAGATACTTTATGCTATTACTATTTTAAGAATATTTAAACACAATTTTGTGAAATATACCACATGCTGCAATATTATTAAATTGTAAGAACATGTTGTAATGATAAGAAATCACTTTGACGTACTTTCTAAGCTTTCAGCCAGTGTCACCACAGTCATCATCAGAGATTTTCATTAGGTGCAGCGAGTCATGAGTTTCCGCTGGATTAATATAATCCATTTGAAAGTTAACCAAACCAACTAAGTTTAATTAATTATATTTTTTTATTATGAACTCTCGTAATAAAATTTTTATCATCAAAATCTCATTGATATAACATGATACTTTCATTTTATTGGATTCTTGAAAATTGTATTTTTTTGTTTTGTTTTGTCTTGCCTTGCATTTCTTTATTAACTAATAAAGGGTGATATTTTCATTGATATGTGGTCATTTAGTGCAGAAAAAATATTCGTGCCATGTGGCAATATTAAACATTTTCAATAAGATTTGCTATCTTAGTAATAGACTAACAAACGTACAACGCTTGCAAACTTTACACTTTATTACTAATATTCGTATCGAGTGGGAAATATTTTTCTATCGGAATATTGTGTTCAGCGGCTCAATGAGGTATGAAGCAAACAAAATTGGCTAATTTAGTATGAAAAAAAGAGTCGTTTCTCTAGCCACCAATCCATCCTCAAAGATGTATTGTTTGATGCGGCGACATCACTGGACCGTACATTTTCACAAATCGTGGAGTAAGCTTATGTGTGCGATGATTTACGGCTTTTTTATAAAAATAGAAGTGATTGTTATGCAGTTTCAACAAGATGGTGTCACATTACACATACTTAGCATGCGATACCATGAACTTATTGAGAGGCGAGTTTGGTGAGCAATTAAACATTGGCCGCCAAGATCATGCGACTTAAAACTACTAGGATTACTTATTTGTTTTTAATACATAAAATTTCTCTTGAACAGGAACACGCTGGCAAAGATAACAATATAGTTGCCATTGGTGAGACGCAGGTAGAAATTTTTTAAAAACAATGCCAAAATTGGAACTCACAGATGTAGAAGCGATCGAAATTCACATGAAATAATCTTTGAAAAGTATATGGCAGGCATTCATTAATCAACCCAAATTAATATTTCTTTCACTTTTGCCTATTTTCGGTGTCTTTTTTTTCAGTTTTCAAAACTGAAATGGTTATTATTTATTTATTTTTAAATATATAATAACAATAACCTGAAGAGAACCAAAGAAAAAAAAAAAAAAACGTTCCAGTGTGGTTAATGGGCTGACGGAATCATTGGTTCATAGTTTTTTTAAAATGAGTTCAAAATGAGAAACAACAAGTAAGAGCACTTTTCGGCTGTGCCGAATCTTTTATACCCACCACCAATTTTGTGTACATTTGAAGCACATTATTTATTATTTTGTTAGTCATTATATAATAATATCTTTATAATAAAATATGTATCACTTTCTTTGTAGAGGGTGGTTAAATTTTAAGGGCCCATGTTGAAGGTGAACTACACCTAGTCTTCAAATTTGTTTTCTGCATTTCATTTGGCATTTCTCAATCTCAAACTTACTCAATTTGATCCGTGGAAGGATATCCAAGTGAGCAACGCTTTAAAGTTATTCAGGTTTTTTATAAAAATGGGCGTTCAAATCAAAATGCATTTTGTGTGATTCTTTTGATCAACATAATCATTCAAATTCATTCACAATCGGGAGAATTGTAAAAAATATTTAAATTTCTTAGTTCGTTGAATAGGAACCACTGCTGGTTTTTGCGATAGTGTGGCAAAAGAGCAGTCAACTTCGCCTCATCATCCTGCCCAACAATTGAGCATCAATATTGTCATTGAAAATTTGGACCATCAGATAGAGGAGTGGCGCCAAGGATGGGGGGCCATTTGCCCGATATTTTGTTAAATACATAATTGAACCCTACAAATATTATAATTACAAAAATAAATAATAATAATTTCTTAAATAATTTGTGTTTTATTTAAAATCAACATCGGCCCTTAAAATTTAACCAAACTTAATAACTTCGATATGATAGTAAAATGTTTTCGTAAATTTAGTCTTTTAGTGAAAGTGGGCGTTAAAGTAGGCGTGTCAATAAAGTTTCTGCTAATAAATACAACTTAGATATTTCAATATAGTCCTTTATTTTCCAAAAAACTTTGTCAATAGAGAAATTACATGAATTTAAGATAACCCGTTATATGGGAGGTAGGCGTTAAAGTGGGCGTGTCACCTAAACTTTTTGGCAAAACAATAACATTGATTAGAAGGATATACGTAGCAAATTTGATCATCATACCTCTAATTTTGGCGGTTTTATTAGCTTTTAAATTTCATTAACGGTAGATAACGTGAAAAGTGGGCGTTATAGTAGGCGTGTCATAGTTATTTTTGTGAATGAGTACAACTTAGGTGTGTCAATATAGCCCTTTATTATTCCAAAATCTTTATTAATAGAGAAATTATATGAATTTTAGGTAAAACGTTATATGAGAGGTGGGCGTAAAAGTGGGCGTGGCACCTTAATTTTCTGGCACAGTAATGAAATTGCCTAGGGGGATATACGTAGCAAATTTGATCATCATAAATCTAATTTTGGCGGTTTTATGAGCTTTTAAATCTCATTAACAGTAGATAACGTGAAAAGTGGGCGTTATAGTAGGCGTGTCAAAGTTGTTTTTTAGAATTAGTACAATCTAGGTGTTACAATATAGCCCTTTGTTATTTCAAAATCTTTATTAATAGAGAAATTATATGAATTTTAGGTAAAACGTTATATGGGAGGTGGGCGTATAAGTGGGCGTGGCAATTTGATTTTCCGTTACAAAAAAAAACAAACTCACCAAAAAGCAAAGTGTGCAAAATTTCAGAGTCGTAGATCCAATTTTGTTGCTTTTATGACGTTTTTGTTTTTAAATATACCGAAAAATACACTGCGCGGTATAAATTTTCGTACATTTTGATCGATAACTCCTCTCCTAATGCATAGATTTAGATAATTTTCAGGGAAAAATATTGTTTTTACTCAGGAAATATATATTCGGAGTTTCATGAGTATACGTTAATGCGTTTGGACACAATTCCATTTTATTCGATGTTCGAAGGACACGGTTTTTTCGCACTACTCTTGCTTTTGGATTGATTGATTGATTTAGCCCATTTTCAATACCAAACAAACCTTGTCTATAAGAAAGATTCTGGCAAAATTTGAGCCCCCTAGCTTTTTCGGTGCGACCTCTATCGTGCTTTAAACAGACGGACAGACGGACGGACATAGCTAGATCGTCATCAAATCAAACCCTGATTCAGAATATATATACTTTATGGGGTCTAAAATGGATATTTCGATGTGTTACAAACGGAATGACAAAATGAATATACCCCCACCATTTTTTTGGTGGCGGGTATAAAAATGATAATTATAGCAGCGTGTTAACGGACTATGTGCTTCCTTAAATTCAAGCGCATGAGCTCTGGTTTAAACAGCATTTAATTTGACATTTTTCTATGGTAATTTGGCCACCTAAATCATACGATATCACACACACACCTTTAGACTATATTTAGACAGATACGATTGAACGAGTTGACGGAAATTGGACCTTCACCTTAGACGTTGTCATGTCTAATATTTACATGATATCACTTTTAACCGGAAAATACCATAAATTGTTCTTTTCACTGGTAATAAAAACTTTTAGTTCACTTTAAAATTTATGTATCTTATTTTATATTAAGAATGAAACCTCACGATGATTCATTTCTTGCAATACTAAATTAAAGAATTACAGTTTGCATATTAAAAATTAATTTTTAAAACAAAATTGAATTTTTATACTTTTTTTTTAGTAATTTCTTATTTCAAGTTTATACAAGAAACCATTTTTTTTTGTTTTAAAAAAATAATACTTATATCAGAAATAAACAAAAAGACGAATTATTTAAACAAACTATGCAATTTTTATGCCTACTGTACATGTATACAGATAGAGAAATCTCTGAAATTTTTATCTGAATTAAACAAATTTTTTTAAGTATTCTTGAACTAATATCTAAATATAAATTTTGTAAATGTCTTCAATAAACTTTTTATATGTTTCTGTAAACAATTTTTTTGAAAACAGGAAATATTTCAATAAACCTTTTATTTCATAAATAAAATTTTTGACAAATTGAATGGGTCGATTATGGATAGCAACCGAACCTCAGTTACGTTGCCAGTTGCCAAAAAAGGCATTTAAGATGGCAACTGGCAACTAACAACTGTCAATTTCATATGAAAATTTGGCAACCGAAATATTGTAGTTGCTAGCTTGCAACTCCACTAAAGTTTAGCTGCTATCCATAATCGACCCAGACATATATAATTAAATTGAAAACTTAAATTTGTTCTTTGCTTGAATTTACTTATTAAGTGATAGGTCCGCATCCAACTAAATATCTTTATTGAATAAAAAATTTAATTTTTTTCTGTGTAGAACAGAAAATACATAATTACATACATACATACATTGTTAAAATGAATTAAATTCAAAAAAGTTTAAAAATTAGATAATGTCGTATTATTTTGTAAAACTGTGTAGAACATGTTCTTTTATGTTTGTTTTTCATAAATTTATGGCAAATGAAGTAATAAATGTTGAAATACGCCATTTCAATTTAATGACAACATTTTTAATAACAAAATAATTTACACCATAAGAAAGTTTTAGCAAATATTTTTTATAAACATTTAATATTAATCTTTAATCAACTGTTTTTATGTGGGTATATTATGAATAACCTTTTAATGTTTTTTTAAGGACCTTCAATAACATTTACATATATTGAGATATAATTTGACAATTTGAGAAGCAATACCTGCTTTGGAAAATTTTCTAATTTCTGTTTGAAATTAAAAGTCTTATAATATTTAATATAATTTTAAATTTATGAAAAAAATTATAATAAATTATTTAAATTTATTTTGGCGAATAATGTACAGCTCAGCTTTGGTTGGCTTTTCGTTTATGTTTGTGCAAAGATTAAGTTTTAAATTTTTATAAAAATAAAGATTATTATATTTGCACTCCACATAGATATACTTACTGTTCTTTGGATAATGTTAAAAAATACATTTACACCTACACCTAGATTTGCGTTAAATCGAATTGTGTCGGTTAAAAAAAAATAAGTTGTTCCTTCGATATGCGTCGATGGTGTTTTGATTAACGTCGTTTTTTAATAAACGCGTTCAGATGCAATTACCATTCCTGCAATTAAAGTAACTAGTATGTGGTAAGCAATATACTAGTTCCTTCTTACTTCAGACATATAACATATCTGTCATTGTTTCATATATCACACTATCGATTTCGACCCCAATTAGTTCTTTTGTTTATAGTTTTAAACTAGTTTGTATACTAGTTATTGCTAGACCTCTCACATACCTAAAAATATTACTATGAACTTTGCACAGTAATTCAAGCATCAAGTGCAAATTTCTAGTCTCAGCTAGGAGTTAAACCACGCTCCCTATAAGATTTTATGCTCTAACCACTGCAACAACACACTTTTATATTAAATTGGCTTGTATTTGAAAAACTTCTTCAATTTTGCGATGGTGAATTTGTTTATTTTTATTCAATTTGATAGGGTCGTTACAACTACTTATACGTCTGGTTCAAAACGTTACTAGTTTAATATTTAGCTAGAAAAAAGGTGTCAGCTTACATTTGTGTGATGAAGTGGAAAGGTGAGTTTCTGCTTTATAGAGCATACAAATAAGTCAAAAGCAAAAATAAATTTCTTTGGAACAAAAGTTAGACATTTTAGAACGTTTAAAAACTGAAGAAAAACTTGCTGACATTGGGAAAATTCTGGGTTTAGTTCCAACTACTGTAAAACGAATTTGTAATCGTGATGCGGACAAGATACTGAAGTATAGGTTACCAGAAATGGAAGTTCATTAATTGTAAAAGTGGAGACCCTACTATACATTGGGATAGAAAATCAGAATCAGAGAAGAAGGCCATTTAAAATTGAAATTAAATTTTTTCCTATCCATTATTTTTGCATAAAAATTAAATATTTTGAGAAATGTGATTCGATTTGCGTTGTTTGTATTAGAGGCGCATTTTGTCGGTCCCAGCTAACAACGAAAATTGGGGTATTAGTGTACTTCACTGTAAATATTTATGTGTATTTATATGCACACCAATACACTTTTGTTTATATCTGTAATATATTCTCTTTAGTATTTCCTGTAATTTGTCGCTCTGTCTAAATAAAGGATATAAAAGCTTAACTGTTTTATATTTGCTTATATTCGTTTGTATTTGATTTATATTTATAATAAATTTATATTGACTATCACACACTTGCAGTTAATAATCTTGTGAGTTCTAACATTGTTAGTACAACGCATGAAATGTATATTTAGCTTGTAAATAAAATTTAAATTTTAACTCTAACAAGAAAACGTTTTGTGCTTTTGTTCAATGAAAAGCTTTCCCATAATGCTCTTAAAATTTCTAGGATGAACTTTGGACCGTACTTCCGTTTAGTAGGAATATGACTTTTAAAAAAAAGAGTTTCGCATAATTTTCGGTCTTGTATAATAATCTTGTATAATTGTTTACAATATGACTTTAAAGAACTGGAAGGCTTGTGCACGTTATTTTATTTTTTTAATTAATTAAATCCGAATTTTTTAAACTTAGTTTTTGAATCCTCTTCATTACCTCTATGATTTCTAAATGTTATAACTAGTTGAGGTTACAGACGATCAGCGAAAAATAATCAACCACGTCCATCCATAAAGTATTATTTCCCTTGGACAGGATTAAAATATGCTTGTTTTAACGCTAGTATCTTGAACAATTAACTACATATATGTCAAATGAAAACTGAAATTAAACGAGATCTTCAAAACTTATAGCATATTCTGATAGGTGGAGGAATTGACCAGCACATTGTAAAAATATTGTACCATATTGAAAGCTTTTTCCACATACTTCTACGTTTCTTATTAGGTACACTATGTTTTTTTCAATAGGGCTTCAGAATTTTGATTTAACGCTGATGTTAGATAAAGGCCATTTGGTCAAACATTTTTCTTATTATCTTTACAACTTTTAAACGCTATTTTATATCGTTATATTGTTGTTATAAAGTTGTTTCATAATTTAAAGCAGTTTTAGGTAAAGCTGGACAAAGAAGAATATAAAAATTTGCCTATCATAGATTGGGGACCATTTCGTCCAATATGTATTTTTATTTGATGGAAATTAAAATTTTAAGTTTCTTTCATCTTATTTTGAAAAATTTTTTTTATTCATATTTTTTTTTCACTACATGCTTAAAAATATATTTTTCTATTGGTTCTGTAAATAATTTCTTGCAAGATCTGCTTTAGACTCAGTAGGATAATGCTTGAATTTCAGTCAATTACATTATTGAAAACTGTTGTGGGGACAATATAGTGTAGGTGCCTTAGCTAAATAAAGTACTAGATGACGCAAAAACCATGGCCTTCTACGATTTTCTTTTTTAATTTATACATTTCAGTCAAAATTCATCCAATTGATATTTAAAAGTGGCAATAAAAAAACTATATTATGATAACCACGTTACCTTATAAATGAATTATCCTTAATATGTATTAGTTGTTACAATGTAGTACAAATATCATTGCAGTAACGTGATATTCATTCAAATTATATACAAAATATTGGTTAAAGATTTTAATTTTCTTATTAAACATACAGTGCAACCTCGCTTAACGAAACTAATTGAAATTTTGGCCGTTGCGAAAACTGAGGTTGCAAACCACTTGTACAAATTCTTTTGCATTTTTGAATATTCCCAAGCTTTGCTATAACGCTTGCCGGGCCCAAATTCAGCATTTGCAACGAATTTTTTTTAGTGCAGCTTAATTTTTTTTAATTCTGCATTTGATTTGTGCAGTTTATATTCATTGCAAATCACTTTGACAGATATGCCTTTTTCAAGCTTATTACGATTATCACTTTTTTGTTTAATTGAAAGTTTTAAAAATTTTATAATCACCGGCATTTTATTTAATGTAAATAGAACAACGTTTCACGAAAAACGATTCTTTCAACTGAGTACATATCTACAAAAAACAAGTACAACTCACATATTTCAGTATTCTTGGAATAGCTGTAAATCAAAGGCTAAAAATCTATATAAAAAATATGTGTATAAAAATGACAAACTGATCATTTTGGGAGAAAAGTTGCGATAACTGAGGCTTTTTTTTTAAAGTTGCGTAACTGAGTTAATAATGCAAACAATTTACGAGTTGCAATAATCGAGGAGTTGCGCTCATCGAGGGTTGCGTTTATCGAGGTGGCACTTAATCTAGGATTCGGCTCTTACTTTATATCTAACAATACTGAAAGAGTATCTAAGGGCTTTTTTTTCGATAATTCAAACAGTAACAACATTAATAGTTCAGATTATCTGAAAATTAAAAAAAATATTGTATTTAATAGACGTCTGCATGGCTGTACTCAAAAGACATTTAAATAGATTCTTTTGTGTTTTAACTACGCAGTGTTTTTCATTCTTGTTTAATAAACTAAATGAATAAACCCTCAATAGAAAGAGAAACGAAAACAACTTAAGTGGTAAGGAAAAAAATTATTACCACACTCAAATAAGTAAATCAAACAGAGTAAAATGTGTTATTCGAGTATGGCTTGAGTATAAATTTTATTGTATTTTTACTACTTCTTTAATTGTATTCAAATATTTATTATGAAAAGGGATGATAACTAATTTACAACATAGTTTTTATTTTAATTTTTAATAATATAATATTAATTTATTATTCTCAATAATATGAAATTACATTCATTAACCGAAATAATATTTTAGTGTTTTGAATATAAGTCTTAGTGTTATCAAAAGTTGTTATGTTTTTGCAGTATGAAATGAGTTAATACACAGTAATGGTTATATTAGATGTGCCATAACCATTATTGGAATCCAAATTTAATTGGTTTCTATGGTCATGACTATGGCGTTATGGCGACTCACCTATAGCACTGTTGTGAAGCATAAATCGCTTTTGAATAAAAAATATGTGGACATTTTTCTTTTCTATCGTTTATCTGATAGATTGGAATATTGTGAATAAAATAAGCTATAGATAAAAACCGGTTGACAAACTTTGATTTTATTCACTTTGCGAGAAATTGTGTAATGAATTTTAAATAAATTGGAAAAATCATAACGGTATATACATATATATGTATTTATTTCTGTTGGCTAATAAGAACGATGTTAATAGTACAGGTGTTTTCACTTAATTGTGAATAAAATCAACAGTTATTAACTGAATTTTATGATTCACAATATTTCTGCCAGATGCTAGTTCATCGAAATCGGACTAATCATACTCAAGTTATGATGAAATGTATCTGCATAACCGCCTTGTTTTGGGCGAAATATAAGGCATGCCCATAAAAAAAGTCTGAGACCGATAGAACAACACTAAATGCAGAGTTGAATCTAGTGCGTTAAAATTCGCAATAGTCCACATATTTTTGTTAAAAGGCCAGACAATTTTTTGTTTTTTGCAGACTAGTGTAATGAAATATCAAATGGTTCAAACAGCTGTTTTGTATGATTATGGTTGGGCATGTCTAATTTAAGCTTAAAGAGAACGTAAAATAAAAAGTGTGTGGTATTTGTATCATTAAGTTTTACATACAATTTAGTTTCTAACGTGGTTTTATACCCGCCACCAAAAAAATGGTGGGGGTATTTTATTTTTGTCATTCCGTTTGTAACACATCGAAATATCCATTTAGACCCCATAAAGCATATATATTCTGAATCGGGGTTTGATTTGATGACGATCTAGCTATGTCCATCCGTCTGTTGAAAGCACGGTCGCACCGAAAAAGCTAGGGGCTCAAATTTTGCCAGAATCTTTACTATAGACAAGGTTTATTTGGTATTGAAAATGGGCTGAATCGGAATATTAGAAAGTGAGTTATAGCTCGTAATGCAAGAGTAGGTCGAAAAAACCGTGTCCTTCGAACATCGAATAAAATAGAATTGTGTCCAAACGCATTAACGTACTTCGAATATATTTTTCTCGAGTCAAGACAATATTTCTCCCAAAACAATTTTTTAAATTTATGCATTAGGAAAGGAGTTATATATCAAAATGTACGAAGATTTATACCGCGCAATGTATTTTTCAGTATCTTTAAAATTTAAAACCTAATAAAACGGACAATATTAGATGTATGATACTGAAATTTAGCATACCTTGTTTTTGGGTGGGAGGCTTTGGTGTAACGGAAAATCAATGTGACACGCCCACTTTTGCGCCCACCTCCCATATAACGTTTTACCTAAAATTCATATAATTTCTCTATGAATAAAGATTTTGAAATAATAAAGTACTATTTTGGAATAATAAAGTAATATTTTAAAATATCTAAGTTGTATTCATTAGCCGAAATAACTTTGACACGCCTACTATAACGCCCACTTTTCACGTGATCTACCGTTAATGAAATTTAAAAGCTCATAAAACCGATAATATTAGAGGTATGACGATGAAATTTGCTACATATATCTTTCTAGTCAATGTAATTGTTACGCAAAAAAATTTAGATGAGACGCCCACTTTAACGCCTACCTCCCATATAACGGCTTATCTTAAATTCATGTAATTTCTCTATTGACAAAGTTTTTGGAAGAATAAAGGACTATATTGAAATATCTTAGTTGTATTTATTAGCAGAAACTTTATTGACACGCCTACTTTAATGTCCACTTTCATTGAAAGACTAAATTTACAAAAACATTTTACTAGCATATCGAAGTTATAAAGGGTGGTTAAATTTTAAGGGCCGATATTGATTTTAAATAAATCACAAATTATTTAGGAAATTATTATCATTATAAAGTGTGAAAACGACAAACAATAAATAAACAAGTGAGAGCAGTATATTCGGATGTAGCGAATTTTTGATACCCACCACCAATTTCGTGTACTTTTATAGCACAAAATTGATTACTTTGTTCTTAAATGTAATCGCTATGGAATAATCTCTTTATACTAAAATATGTATCAGTTTCTTTATATGACTTCGATATGCTACTAAAATGTTTTCGTAAATTTAGTTTTTCAATGAAAGTGGGAGTTAAAGTAGGCGTGACAATAAAGTTTCTGCTAATAAATAGAGCTGAAATATTTAAATATATTCCTTTATTCTTCCAAAAACTTTGTCCGGAGAGAAATTATATAAATTTAAGATAAAGCGTAGGTAGACGCATTTTATTCGATGTTGGAAGGATATTGTTTTTTTGACCTACTCTTGCATTTCGACCTACATATAAGTCATATCAATATAGTTTACACAGAAACAAAGTTTACAAAGAAATATTCTGGCAAAATTTAAGCCCCTAACGGATGGTCATAGCTAGATAGTCATAAAATTAAACCCCGACTCAAAAAATATATACTTCTTGGGGTCTAAAATGGATATTTCGATGTGTTACAAACGGAATGACAAAATAAATATGCAACGCACAATTATGTGGATAATTATTACACATTTTTGTTAATAACCAAAACAATCAATTATTGTCCAACCAATAACAACTTATTCGGTATTTGAATATTTGCTGTATTCGTTGACCAAAATTTTGTTTACACAATCTCTCTAACATTTTTTATGTTTTTTTTTTGCTCGTAACAAAAGATAATAGCCTACTTTTAAATTGTTGTTTAAATTATTATAATCTTCTTTTTTTCAGTTATTAATGGCTACTTAGATAATCGGTTAGTTGATATATGCATCGCATAAACTTAAACTGACATTTTATTTGCCGTTTAGGATTACTTAAATAGAGGTTCTAGTGTACTTGCACTAGACAATTATTTGGCTGTTAAAGGAGAAAACTGCCATCACCAATTATTTTTGATTAAATTTTCAAATGTTATAAAGAGCCCCCTCCAGTAACTGCTAATCGATCTATACCTATACATATATAGGAAGGCAGAATTTTCGAATTCTACTTTTTATATAAAATTCTGCATGTGATCAATTAAGAGTTCGGGTAACTGTACCTGCATACAGTTAACCGACGCCGCGCAATTAACCAATGTGAGAGTGATATCAAAAACTCTCGAAGCCAGATAAAAAAAACGGCCTGATTGTCCTTATTCGACAAAAATAATAACAATGACCTGACCAGAGGTGAATTACGAATGTTGTTAACATGCAACAACAGTACTTCTGTAAACGTTTAGTTGCTAATTTCGTTTTACTAAACGTTTATAAATAATAATTCTTATAACCGGTTTTTAAAGATAAAAAGTGTTGAATAACTAATGTGAAGATAAACCCTAGCATAAGATATTTTTATGAATTAGACCGTAAATATATAACATGTTTTCAAGTTAAATGTTTTGCTTTTTTTTTTTTTATCTTTGCTCTAATTTTTTTAGTTTTCTCATTTCTAATTTTTTTTAAAAATAATTTTAATTTTATTTTCCAATAGTTCGCTACCACATTGCGTAGTTTCTTCAGGGAAAGTATAAACAATTAACAATATTAAAATATTGGAAAATAAAATTTCAATTATTTTTTATAAAAAAGTGATCTCAAGCTCTATATAAAAAAAAATAACTATTGATGTATTTGTTCTGTATAGGCAATCAAATTAATATGTTCATGCAAAGGTCTAGTATTGACAAGAAGTTATATGTGTTGTATTTTATAACGTTTCAAAAATCCTAAATTGAGTGAAAAGTTTTTATTGTTTATTGTGACATTTTCAAAACTTTTTAAAAACATTAGAATCGTTTAGCCAGTTGTATAAAGTAATTTATAAAATTTGGAAATATAGTTCTACTAAATTAAACACAACTGTATAGTATAAGATTCATATACATATTTGTTTTTGTTTGTGTTTTCATGCCATTTGTTTCGACACAATCTTGAGTTTGTTTTACAACACATGTCACGTTATTTTCGTTGTTCGAATATATGTTTGCAAATACAAAATAAACAAAACAGTTAATTTCTCCTGATAACAATAAGAAAAATTAATAATATTCGGTCATGCCGAATCTTATATACCCTCCAGCATAATATATTAATATTTCAAAGAAGACTTTATCATTGCGTAGCCTTGTTCTCGGGTGTAATGTATTTTTTTATCTATTTAATTTTATTATTATTTTCAAAAATGTTTACTTGCTCTGCCACTGAAAACTTGTTTATAGTCTTCGAAAAAGATTTGTAACATCTATTTTGACTACTTCTTACATATAAAAATTAGTTCATCAATCAATCTCACACATTGAGGTTGTTTAAAGAAGAAGTTTTTTGTGTTAAATAAGGACAGCGCTGACATTATTCAAAGCATTTACAAAGTTCTCTTTGTTAAAATCTTGCCTATTTATTTATATATTTTTCCATTTTCCAACATTATACTTAATATAATTTGTGTTTCTGGTCATCTGTTATTATTTTTGTATTAGAGTTTTAGGCACATTGTTTTCAGTTGTTTAAGAAGAAAAAAAGACAAAAAAAAATTTCTACTTTTTATAATAAAAATTTAAATAAAAGGATGAATAAAGAAAAAGATGTTCATGACAAGGAAAATATTTTATTTTGTATTAATAAAATGTTTTTCTCTTCTTTGCCTGCATTGTTATTTTACTTGTTTTTTTTTTAATACGAGACTTTGAATTAAGAACACAACTAACTAACGCACCACATTAAGCACATACCGCACTATCCAGCTCGTTGTTACTAACAATCTGTTTGAGTTAATAACTGTCGGAAAATAATAATGACAGATTAACTCAAGTTTAAGTTACAGTTTGTTTAACAAAAATAAAAAAAATATATTCATATACATATGTACATACATATAAACATATACATATACATACATATACATATAAGATAGATAGAAATTAAAGCTGTAGTATTTAACAGAGTTTTTATTACAATGAACTGGCAAGTTGTGGTTAATAAAAAACAAAGAAATTTTTTTTTTCTTTTTACCCTTCACACAGTGAAAAAGGGTATATATAGGTTTGTCATTCCGTGTGAAATTTCTACAATTTTCATTTCCGACCCCATAAAGTATATATTTTCTGAAAGCTTATGAATAGAGAAGTCGATTAAGCTCTGTCAGTCTGTCCGTCTGACCGTCTGTCCGTGTGTATGTTGAAATCAACTTTTTGAAGCCCCCCGACATCGCTTGCACCCGGTTGAGGTATTAAAATATCAGAAATATTCGGGAGTAGATCGCTATTGAAAATCAGAAACATCGGTACATAAACAACTGAGATATGAGCAAAAACCCACGACCACCTCGATTTTTTTTTTTTACAAAAACAACATTACAACAACAACATACATACATAAAAACGTGTACACTGGTAAGAGAAAACGTGGCATCGAATCCCAGCTGAGCCAAAAAATATTTTTTTTTAATTTTTTAAATTTTTTTTTATTTTTTAAAATTTTTTTTTTATATTTTTTTTATTTTTTATTTAATATATTATTTATATTTTTATTTTTTTTTTTAAATTTTTTTTTTTTTTTTTTTGTTTTATATTTATTATATATATTTTAATTATTTTTAAAAAAAAAATTTTTTTAATTTTTTTTTTAACATACATACGTAAATTTTTCATTTTACAATGGGATATTTTTTATATATGTATGTTTTTTATATGTATGTACGTATTTCATATGGGATGAATGGTGAATCAAACTACTCTTATTGCATGACTACACGTTGTGAAGTGTATATAAGATTCGGCACGGCCGAATATAGCGGTATTACTTGTTATATTTTAATTAAAAAAAAAAAAAAAACTATAACAATGTAGATAAATAAGGTTAAGCTAAGGGTAGTGTTATCAGTGTTTTCATTGAGGTAATTGTCATATGTTAGAAATTATCCCTTAGAGATTTTAGAATTTAATTTGCTTTTTAGTTACTTAATACTCACAGGTTTAAATACAGGAGGCAAAAGTATTAACTGTATAATGTTATAAAACCATTGTTTTTATTGTCATTAAAATATTATTTTAGACTAATGAAAGAATAAAAACTACATATGAAATGAACAAGAATTGTTAGCCATAAAATTCTGAACAGTATTTTATTGTAGATCTACGGTTAAGCGGTTTTAATATAAAAACTTTAATAAAAAAAAACAGAATAATATTAACAAAATGACTCTATAACCGGATCGTATTCAAATCTTGCAAATCAGAAAAAATATTTTGTACAAGAGCCGTCTCACTGCAAAATCAAACTCGTGTTGAAAAAAGAACGGCTTGTCCAAGTTTTATAATTTTTAATTTGTTGGAATTAAATCTGGTCCGATTAGTACAATAACTTAGAAAAGTCCCGAACCTCTTAAACAAAATATTTTTTAGAAATTAATGTAAAACAATTTTTGGTTTAAAAAGTAGGCAGTGATGTACCAACACCACCATCTGATTGCTCGTCTGAGTTTAACAACTGATTCACGTCCAGAAATAAAATCTTTGAATTTTTTTAATTAGATTAGCTTCTTACAAGTATGTATATATATTGAAGTCAAATTTAATAAGTTTTATATTTTTTAGATACTAGGAGAGTTTTAAACCAAAGGCAGCTTAATTAAAAATATTAGAATATTTCTGTCGTTAATTGAATGTATCACTTCTTAAACTAATCACAATTTATATCATTATAACGACAGAGTCAAAATAAATCTTAAGGAGCCTTCATAGTTCTTTAAATCATATAAGAGTGAATAATATAATATAATTACGTTATCGTGGCCATGCTCGTTAATATCAATTGGTTTTATAAGGCACCAATTTTGCAATCCTTATTTAAAGCAAGTAAGAGTGCTATATTCAGCCGTGCCGAATCTTATATACTCTTCACAACGTGTAGTCATGCAATAAAAATTGTTTGTATCATTATTCATCTCATATGAAAGACGTACATACTAGGGTGATCGATTATTCGAAACTTTTAAGAGACCGGTTTTCAAATAGTTTGAAATTTAGAATTAAAAAAAAACCGGTTGCTCTTTTGAAAATTTAGAAAAAACCGGTTAACCGGTGGAATACATAAAATATAATTTTTTATTATACCCTTCACAGAGATACATATATATGTAGGTATAAACTAGTTTGTTCTATGGTTTAATTGCATTTTAAGTTGACAAACATTCAATGGAATTATTATAAAAGGCCGTTATTTCAAATAAAGATGTTAAAGGACAGAAACTTTTTACTTTAAAGTAATCGAAAAGTTAAGTTTATGCTTCAATTACCTTGAACTTTTAAGGTTAGGTTGATAAATTTAAAAATGCCATTGTTTCTCTACAAGAAACAAAATAAGGCAATTAAATTGTGATGGCAAGATTTAATACTGACCCTTTGTGTGTCAAACTGTTTTAGTATGCAAGTCATATGTTATCAGAGATATTAGTTAAGCTATGGGTAGTCTTTAGTACAAGTCGCTAGATTTCGTAGAAGCAAAATATTATGAAATTCGAAAATTAGATCAAAAAGTATTGCAAAGTACAAAAATTTGGTCAAAAAACTTAACTGAACAGCTAATTATCACAGCAAATTATAAGCGCAACAACGTATAAAATACCTGCTCTCCATTTAAAACAAATAATTTTTAACCTAATTATTTTTCTTATTTTACATTTGTTTTTGAAACAACAAATAAATTTCTTACAATATTATGGAAGATTATTTACAGCCTGTTCAACGATGTCGAAAGAAAACCCAAGCGAAATTTCATTCGCACAAATGCGTTGAAAACAAAAACAAATTTTTAGTTTTTGTTGTTGTTTTCAATATATTTGTACGAATGAAATTTTGCTTGTGTTTTCTTTCGACATCGTTGAACAGGCAGTTAATAAATTTTCTGATTTTTCGAAATTTTTTGAGTAATAAACTTACTATGGTACGTTTGGTTACAAAGATAAATGTACATAAAACTAAAAATGAAAAAAACCGGCTTCTGTGAGTAAAAAAACCGGTGTATTCGACATTCGAAAAACTAACATTTGGAAAAAACCGCCAGGTAAAAGAGTAAAAAAAACCGGGTTTTCCACCGGTTGTAAAACCGAATCGATCACCCTAGTACATACATATAAAAACATACATATGTATGTATGTATATGAAAACATCCTATTGTAATATAATGAATTGGGAGTACGTATATACATACATACATATGTTTTAAAAAAATATATAAAAAAAAAATTTAAAAAAATTTAAAAAAAAATATAAAAAAACAATAAAAATATAAATAATATATAAAATAAAGAAAAAATAAATTCTTTTTTTGGCTCAGCTGGGAATCGTTCACTCTAGCCAGTAAAACACATTTGTATGCATGTTGTTGTTGTGAAAAAAACGAGGTGGTCTTGGTTTTTTGCTGATATCTCAATTGTTTATGTACTGATATTTCTGATTTTCAATACCAATCTTCTCCCAAATATTTCTGATATTTAAATACCTCACGCGATGTCGAGGGGTTTCAAAAAGTGGATTTCAACATACACACGGATAGGCGGACAGACTAACAGAGCTTAATCGAGCTTTCAAAAAATTCATACTTTATGGGATCGGAAATGAAAATTGTAGCAATTTCACACGGAAAACCTATATATACCCTTTTACACTGTCGTGTGAATTGTATAATAATTCTCTACTGGGCATAACGTACGCATAAGACCCCAACATACGTTACTAGTTAACAATATATAACGAAAAATTGTTATGCATAAATCACAAATAAAAGTCTGCTTTCAAAATCACCAGACACAAAAATAACCTAGAAAATCTTTTCAACATTAAATGATAATCAAATAAGGACCAAATTCATTATTATTACTTTAACACGGCGATCTTGTTGGAGTTTTCTATCTCAAGCACATATATTTAACATAGCCGTATGTGGTATTAAATTTTTAAAATATTCGGGATAAAATTGATATTGTAAATCTTAAAAATCGGACGATAGTTTGGAGAGATATAAGCAAAGCTAAACGACTGCCTATATTGTCCCCTTAATTTTAGCATGAATTAAAAATTGAATTCATTTTCAGCTCTCGATAAATATGTATGTATATACACAACGTTGTTTACCAAGGCATATTTATTCATCAGGTAATTGCAGTTCGGAGAGTATGTTTTGCTTACATTTTTTATATATGAAGTTTGACATTTGAAATAAATTAGAATAGAGAGAAATTTGTTTTTTTATTTATGCATTTTGACAGCTGAAATTTAAAATCGACGAATCAAGAGTACCTGATGAATAAATATGCCTTGGTTGTTACTATTTATGTACATGATATGTCTCTAGAGCTATTTGTACGAATTTTTGAATAAATTGACCTACTAATCCGCAAAGTTATAGGCAAAAATAATTCGAGAAAAATATAATTTTTTTGAATATATCAATTTCATAAAGCTCTTAACTAAATTTAAGACCCAATACTGATAATAAATTGCAAATTGTATTCTTAAAAATTATTCAGATAAAACCTAGCGAATCAATCGTTTTATAAGAGACAGAGTTATATAAAACAAAATACAGCTTCCCCTGTATTTTTCTAAAATAAAAAACAAAACAAAAATCAATTTTTATAACCGAAAAATTCAATATAAGTAATAAAGGGTTGGATACGAAGTTAGCATCCTTAATAAAATATATTTAGTAAATATGGATTTGTCTCCTTAAACGCCTCCAAATGAAAGTGGTTGTATCAAATTCAAGTTGGCGCTCAAAATCAAAGAGCCCATAATTTTTTTTCTTAACCCAAATCAATATGGCAGCGGAAATAAAATGATGGATATATGGGGGGGGAAAAATAGTAAATAATTTTAAATTCCTAACTGTTAAATTCCTAACGATTTGAAAACTTAAAATAACGTAACTTGGATATCAACTGCCTCGGTCACTAGTCAGTTGTTGAATTCAATCTTCACTATTGATGTCTTAGGCACCCACACTTTAGGTGGCAAACCACCAACTTTTGGTCGTGAAAGACCACAAAAAAGGTAATTGGATCCATTTAAGGTTGCCGATGTAATTTAGTGCGTTAATTCAAATATTAAATGTACCGAACATGAAATTAGGGCAGCTGTTCTGTCGTATCGAAAAAATACAATAGACGTCTTCAGAAACATTTGTATTCTACGAAATAACATCAATTACGTTTTAAAATTTCAATTTAAACCCTACAATATTGACATGAAATGAAGCGGTTTAATTAGTAAAATGAAGTGAATAGTAAAAAAATTCTGAAATCTCGGCTACGCTACGATGAGGCCATTACATTTACACGTCACAGCGAAGGGTATATCGGACTCGGCACGGCCAAATAAACCACTCTTACTTGTTATTTTATAAAAACTCTTAGAAAGTGAAGCTTATCAACAACTTTTATATTAATTTTGTTGATTATAATATTGTAATAATATATAAGATTTTTTTTTCATCTTATATTAAGTAAGAAAATCGAATTAGTTTATTTCAGAAAATATAACAGCCTACACATATTGATTTATTTTTAATTTAATCAAATTACAATATAATGTATAGCACTCTATAGTACAGAAGAAAATACATACATGTGCATCGACTTAGTCTAGTTTCTTCTTTATCAAATGAAATATTTCTAATAAATCTCCTTAACAAAACCATTAGAGTAGAATAATTCTATCACAGAGATTTAAACAATTTTATGAAACATTTACCCTCATACTCAAAATCAATTTTTAATCAAAGATTTCAAAAAAACACAATTTTAATATATAAAAGATTGTTTTAGAAATCTTAAGGACATTTGAAAATTGATTATAAATAAACATGAGGGATATTTTTTATGGTTAAATGGTTTTTATAGCAAAAACTTTTTTTAAAAAAAACTTTATTATATTCTTTAAACAAGTACGTTATTTGTAAGAAAAAAATTTCATACTTACTTGGCTAAATCATCTAAATTCATAACGCTTGGATAACACTGGAATAATATGCGATCCGATTCTGGTATGTACATCATTTGACCCTTTAAATAAAAAATTAAAAAAAAATTAGAAACAAAATAAATAACTTTGTTTATTTAAATATTTATGCATTAAATGTAGATATTTTATATTCAATGTTTTACATTAATTTAGTTACACTAACATTTTTTTATTTCTCATTTTATTAAACCTGTTACAATTGGTAACTGTATTGAATAAACACTTGGTAAGTGTATTAAAGAATACTTCTTAAAGCTTTGAAGCATATCGATTTGTAGCACATCACTGATAAATATTTATGTTATAGTTTTAATATATGAAAATATTCTGAATTTACAATTAAACTGGCTCTCCCCTTAAAATGTATTTATCGTTTTGCAACAAAGTGTTTTAAAATCAGTCTGTTTTTGATGTTGGTTTGTAAATATATTATATTTTAATAAAAATTAATCGTGTGTAAAAATTTAACTGTTTCTAGGAGACCTATACACTTAAAAAACAATGAAAAAAACTTTAAAAATAAAAACTGAAGTAATTGTTGGTATGGAAATATTTAAAAAGTCATTAAATTTAAGTATTTGAAAGTTATCGCTATCAAATTTGAATGCCTTTATATCAATTTGGTCTATTTATGTGGTAGGGGGAATCGCCTTCACAGAAAAATTACTGCTACGATGTAAATAAGGTTAATGTCACGTACTAGTATCAGTAAGCTTTAGCTTACAAATTTTCTCCCGTGTGATATGATATTTGTTTGCAATGTCCTTTTTACAATCAATTATTTTTCAGCTTACTTTTTCGTTCAATTAAATTTTTATGTTTTTTCTTTTCGACCATATAAATTATACCGGAAAAAGAAGCAATGGAACCAATTTCATGGCGATTAATTATTTTAACGCAAAGAGAAACCGTTTTTATTTTAAGATAAAAATTTCTGCATCTAAAGCAATTATTCGTCACCACCAACATGGCACGGTAAAAGATTTAATTCGAGCTATTAGACACAATAAAATTTGCATCCGCGGAAAATATTAAATATTGTAACGATCCGAACTGGTTTTCCCTACCTCTTATGAGACTATCGCTACCTATTATTTCGAGATTTGGGGTGGTGTTCTTGTCTCGCTGAGAATTAGGCTAAGAATACTAACTAACAAAAAAAAAAATAAGATAAAAAAATTAAGAAAATTATGCATGAATATGAAAATTAAAATTATTATTAAGAAGATGGGGTCATTTATTTTTACTCAATTACCCTCCCAACCGTACTATTTTAACATGGATATGTTGCTAAGATAGCCCTTCAATGATTCTTTAACTATAAAACCTTTACCATTTGCCGAATAAAAGGAATTTAATTAGATAAATTTAAAATATTAAAACTAAACAAGATTTATGCAGCAAATAGTTAAAAGTAAAATTTTTAATTTTTGAAGCAAATTTAAAAAACTAGTAAATTAAGTATAGTGTTGTTAGATTGGTGATGTAGTGAGATAGTAAAGGAGTGTTAGGAATTTTATTTTAATGTTAGGAACATAAAGTTTAAAACAGTATGTTAATTACATCTTAATTTTAATGTTAAAAAAAAAAAAAAAACTCAATCCAAATTTTAATTAAACGTAGAATTAAAAAAACTTATTCACAAAAATAAAATTATTTTAAAACAAATCTAATAAAAATTTCTCCCACAATGATAGCAGTCCTGACGTTATGTTGAATTTGGTGATTTTATGTGATTTTTTTCTTATATTTTCTTGTTTCAAAAACGAGGTATTTAAATACTCAAAAGATCACCATTCGAAATTAATATTGTAACCAAAAGAAATTCGTGTATGTATTTTTTTTGTTGGTGTATGTAATAATGTATGTATGCAAGTGAAGAAGTGTTTAATACATACATATTTTAGTCTATATGCATGTGTGTAAGAATGCCCTGCAAATAACACGACTTGTCCATACTCGCATGTAAATTATACTCCGTAATGGTCTAGGACTAGTCCAAAGGTCACCTAAATGATTAGAGAAACCATGGTCGATTTATCATTTCGATGTCTTAGGGCTGGACCATATACGTATGGAGCACTAATACGTTAAACTACAAATTCTTGCTCTTAAAATGATATGGTCCATGACTGTATTACATAGAACCATGTTGCAAGTAGTCCATTTGAGTTCAAGTAGACTACGTAGTCCAATATTATCTGCAGGGTGCATAAGTCTAGGGTGTATGTACATACATATGTATTGAAAAACAATGGTTTAAGTGAATTAAGAAATAAGAATTTGTCTAACTATTTACGATAATGTTATAGTATCTTCTTAAAACGAATGTGCAAATAAAATACCACAAATATTTCTAAAATTCTAATCGTAAATTTGCTTTCTGTATGTGACATAAATACGACGCCTTAGCGTTTTCTATTTCCTCCGGATTAAGATCAGATTTTTTCCCTCTAACTAAGTAATTTATCTGCGTGCTAAATATTTTAATGACTTCCGGTAAAATCGCTTAACTATCCTCGAAATTTCTTCTATTCATAATAAAAACAAATTTGGGGTATACACTTTTTAAAAATAAATTTATTAATTTTACCTTATTTTTATTAAAATGCACACATCCAGAGATTAATTTGTAAAAAAGGAAAATTATATGTTAAATAGCCACTTATTTACAATCGTTGCTTCTTTTTCTACATTATAAATTAAAAAGTTTTTTACTTATTACTTTTTTTCACTTTTCTGTCTCAAAAGAAAAATTTTATTTCAAATGAACAAAATTTAAAAAAAAATTATAACAAGAATTTCAATACATATTGATCAATTTTAATTTAATATTCAAAGTCAAGGCCAAGGCATATCCATAAGGTACTCGTATCCAATCAGCTGACTGTTTTTTTTTATATACATTTACCAAGGCATATTCATACAGGTATATGCAACGGCGAATTGATACAACAAAGCAAAATTTTAGGGGATTTTTTCTTTCAAGGCCAGTTTGTATAACAAGGATGGAAAAGTTGTTTTTGTATGTTTTATCAATAAAATTTTATTAAAAAAAGGATATGTGCTTGTGAAGCACATTATAAATGGTGCAAGCACAAGAAATATGCATAAATTTGGTAAATTTATTATCAAAAAAAGCACAATTAAGTTAAATGTTTAATTCGGAATCCAAAATCTAATCTTCCATTCCTGCATTAATAAATAGAATAAAGGAGAATTCAACAAATTTAGACATTATGTTTCCCCATCATCATGTGCTGATAAGTGCACCTGTATGAATTCGCTTTAGCATTACCAACTTTTTTTAAAAGTCATGCCTGCAGTTGTCAAACTTAATTTTTTAAATTTTATTGTACAATAAATAATTCGCAGATTCAGTTGGTTTAAAGCGTGTTAAAAAATACAAAACCGTGAATTAAAAGTTTTCGCTATAAAGTTTTTTAAAAGTTGTTCAAATTTGAGAAGAAAATAAAAAAAATTGTTTGACATATGCCGGCATATATACAAAAACAAAATACATGTGTTTTTTATTGTTGTGTTTGTTGCCGCGATGCATATACCTTATGGATATGCCTTGGTCAAGGCCAAGGCGAATTCAACATTAGGTGATGTTAAGAAGCCAGCTGATTGTTTTTTGCTCGTTTTATTTTTACGGCTCAATGTCAAAGTTTGTTTACATTTAAATTAATTTTTATGTGCGTTAATTGAAAATTTTTATAAAAGTGGTAAAATTTGTGGGAAAAAATTTAAAAAATTCTAATATTTGTGCAATAACTTATTGGAAAATAAGTAAAACACATTTTATAATTTAAATAAACAACATTTGTACTGTTTTTAATTCAGAAAATGCAAAATTTCCGTTGTGTTTGTCCTAGTGATTAAAACTTGTGAAAATTGTGAAAAATGTGATATAAAACACAAATATGTGATATAAACTGGCACAAATTTATGTTATAAATTAAAAATACTTATTTTTTTTGAAAATTTTCGCGTAAATTTATAAAAATAAAATTTTAATTAAAAGTAAACAAAAAATTTGTTTTTTTGTGTTTTGACATTCTCTTGGCCTTTTTGTGTTTGTTGCAGGGATGATATCACCTGATATTGAATTCGCCTTGGTCAAGGCAAATTTATTCATCAGGTATTTTTGATTCGTCAGGTGATTATTTTTTTGTGCACTTATTTTAAACGTCCGCTGTCGAAGACGATGGATAAAAAATAATTTTCTCTCTTCTCTCATTTATTTCAAATGTCAAATTTCATATTTATATAAAACATAAACAAAAAAATTTTTCCGAACTGCGATTATCTGATGAATAAATATACTTTAATTAAAGTATTGAAAACCTACATAACATTTTTTTTCCATCTAGCCATGGTAGATTAATAAGGTACTCGTATCTACTTAAGGCCATGACTGACTATCCTACAAAGTCGTGCGATTATGTCAAATAAAAATCTGATAGTTTTCTGTCCTACATGAAAAAATCGCAACAAAATGTGTTATTGGATGCCACACTGTCATACCTGCTTAGAAAAAGCAACTCTGATCGCACAGAAACTATTATTTTATGAAAATTTTCAAAAGATTATCAAATCGGACACACTTGTCAAAAAATCTGTCACACATGTGCACTTTGTGTCCACACTATCACACTTTCTGAACACACATACAATTTTTGACATATCGAACGACTAAATCTGATAGTCAGTCATGGCCTTTATACACAATTTATCAGCGTTACCAATTTTTTTAAAAGTCTGTCTGCACTTGTAAATCTTAATTTTTTTATTTTTATTGTACAATAAATAATTCGCAGTTTCAGTTGGTTTAAAACGTTAAAAAAAACCATGAATAAAAAGCTTTCGCTTTAAAGTTTTTAAAGATTATTAAAACTAAAGTAAAAAATAAAAAGAAAATTGTGTGACATATGTTGACATTTATACAAAAACCAAATGCATGTGTTTTTTAATTGTTGTGTTTGTTGTCGCGATGAATATGTTTTACATCTATCCCTCACAATGTGTACACCAAAGTGGCAATGAAGGACCAGAATCATCTACCGGTAGGAATTCTTCTCAGCTAGAAATAATTTGTATTATTAGATGATGCAATAAGTGTAAGAATTTAAACCAGCAAATCAATGAATTTGCAACAGTTGGCCAGAAAAGAAATTTTATTGAAATTATTGAAAATCTGACTATAAGTCATAAAGCTCATTTTCATTTAATTTCTTAAATTCAAAGAGTAATTGATTAATACAAATTGCACTATATTAGCTGTACAGTATATTAGCTGTTTATCTGAATATATCATTGGGCCTTGCTTTTTGTTTTTGTGGAAGAATTTTTTTATTTATTCTTAGTAATATGTTCGATATTTTTATATATCAGTAGTAGTAAATAGTTTATGATAAGTATTATGTTGTGTTATGTTCATGTGATAGAAAGTTGATAAACTACCAAGTATATTCAAGTATACTTCTTTAAAAAAAGTGCTGTAATCGTTGGTGAAAAGCATTATCGGTTTATGTTAGAACATTCCTGCATTTGAAAACGGACCTAAGATGTGGTTTCTGGAGGATAGAACCACTGTCCATATACTCTCCGAGGCACATTGGCACTTTTAAGTCGAATTTTTGGAGAGCGAATAATTTTTAGACATGCCCTCACATTCGACAGAAAGATATTAGGAAAAGTGCTCTTAGTGACATTATTTTCTGTACTTAAAGTAAAAAGATTTTATTTTGTATATTTTCTAATTCACAAAAAAAGTATTAACCAAAAAAAATATAAGCCCTATGATGACCCACCCTGTATAAGCTTACAAAGTTTTGATTAATTTTTGGTGGTATTTAGTTAACATTTATTATAAGGAATGTTTGCTTAGAAAAATATTTAAAGACATGGAAGTAGCCACTAAAAATCATTATTTTTTTGCTTAATAAATTTTGATTAGAAATAGTGGTTACGCCTATTTGGTATATATTGTTCAAATGAGAGGAGAAATAAAATATATTTCTAAGTTTATTTCTTTGTAGACTGAAGTTTTAAATGTTAATATTTTACCCGTACAAAAGTCTACATTGATCTGGCAGCCTTAAAGACAATCGTTTCAGAAAGAAAAGATGTAAAAAAAGAAACAAAAATTATATCGGACTGGAATTTTGTTTTTTTATTACTTTTAAAATTACATTTTAAAGGCTTAAATTTAAAACCTTTTTGCATCCATCTAATTGTTTATGTATTACCTTGACAAAAAGCTAAATAATTAAACCCAAACCTTTAAATATTTATACAAAAATAATTTGTAATTTAGCAATTTCTTATATTTCTTTTAAAAAATTTAGCAGAATATTTCCTTTTAATTCTTAAACGCAAAGTGTTTAATTCCTTCAGTACTCCGGCTTTTCCAAATAATCAACCATTCTACTTTTTTCTTGCTTCCACATGAACTAAGTCTTCTTAATATTTCGTTTGTCGTGCGTTAAAGTTTATTACTTAGCTGTAAAATATAACCAAAAATTTGTGGTAGACAAGAATGTCAGGAACTTATTATTGTGATTTTCCAAAATTATACTGGGAACACAAGCAAAAAAGTCTAAATGTAAATGTGTGTGTAAAAAAACTTGCAAGTCATATCTTTGTTAAAAAAAAAGTAACATGAGTAAAGCAAATATGATACAAAAAATACTAATTTTCTTTAAAAGCATATAAAGTTACGAAATTATTTTAATAAGACAAATTTTGTACTTGATAAGAGTTTGTGGTTTCTGGGTAATTGGAAATTTGTCTACCCTCTCGCAGAAATTTTTGGAAAATTTGTTGTTTCTCCTTGTCTTTCAATGTATAATTTTTTTTATGTATGTCGGCGTATGGTATGTAAATATGTGAATGTATAAGTGAGTGTTTGTTTTAAGCTCTTGAAAGCTGTGTATGAAGAAAAACATTTCAAGAATTTTGAATTTAAGTCCAGCTGTTTAAGTAACATGTTTTAAATAGTTGTCAGAAGCAGGTACATATTTAAAATGTAAAAAAAATCACATAGAATATTTCCTTGATAAGATTAACCCATATGCACCAACCCAAAAAATATTTAAGTTATGACTAGTGTACGATTGCCATTTGCCTGAATAAATGAATAATATAAATGTATGTCTTATGAGAGAGTTTGAAAACTCGTCATTAAAATCAATTTGGCACTTTAAAATTATTACCAGCTGGTTGCATGAGACCAGAGTTCAAAAGTGAGATCATTAGTTTGTTTTGTAAAATTTAATTTTGTTTTGCAAAAAAACATTTCTTTACAACATTTTTAAATTTATACAAAAGGGGAACACTTGTTGCGTGACAACAGAGTTTTAACAAACGCAAGGTATTTTAATTTAGTCCACGTGATGGCGTAATCATTTTTTCATATGTTTAAGGCTAAGTTATTGTATAAATAAAAGTCTAAAAGCCTAGAATATTTTCCAAATATATTTTACATAGAATAAAAAAACAAAACACGTAAAATTGCTATATTTGACCGTATCAAATCTACCCAGAAAAAACTATGACCCAAAAGTGATTTTGCGGGGTTCAACTGGTGACAAAGTGATTAAATTTAGGTTAAAAGAAAAATGATTTTGACATTAGCGTGTCATTTGTGATATGTTAACATGAATATATTAATAAATTGCACTACATTCTAATAAATGCATAAAACTTATTGAAATTTGGTGAAAAGCATCCTATGTTTCATGAGATGATATTGTTTGTATACATGAATTGCTGTAGATATTTTACATGATAGTGCATTCATTTTTAAGCACATTATTTATGACAAGTTATTTTGCACTTAGGGGTCATTTAGAATGAATACTTTTATGAGTATTAAAAAAGTAATTCACGTTGAACTACTTCCAATTTTTTATTTTTTTGCTGGGTAGAGTAAAACCGTAATACCCTTGTGAAGCAAGGGTATAAATCAAAAGATTTATTATTTCCGACTTTGCCTTTGATTTTAAATAGCTGACAATATTATTCTAAAGAATGAGTTAAAAAATATAAACACACACTACACCACCCATTACATTTCATGGTCTAACTAATTTCAATTTTTTCATCGTTTTAGCTTTTCAAAAAATATTAGATATTATTTTTTCTATATCATTTATTTTCAACTGTTATTTCGGTTAAAATAGTTTGTCTATTGGATGAAAAAAAGTTCATTAAAATATAATTAAAAATTAAAAACAAAAAAAAAACAGAGACTTAAACAAATAAGATTGCTATATTCGGCCGTGCCGAATCTTATATACCATTCACAACGTGTAGTCATGCAATAACAATAGTTTGTATCACCGTTCATCTAATATGAAATACGTACATACATATAAACAAGTAAGAGCACTATATTCGGCTGTGCCGAATCTTTTATACCCACCACCAATTTTGTGTACATTTAAAGCACAATATTCATTATTTTATTAATCGCTATAGAATAATCTCTTTATAATAAAATATGTATGACTTTCTTTGCAGAGGGTGGATAAATTTTAAGGGCCCATGTTTAAGGTGAACCACATCTAAACTTCTACTTTTTTCTTGTATTTCATTTGACATTTCTCAATCTCAGACTAACTCAATTTGAACCGTGGAAAGATACGCAATCGAGCAACGCTTTTAAATATTAAAGATTTTTATAAAAATGGGCGTTCAAATCAAAATGCATTTCGTGCACTTCGTGATTCTTTTGGTCAACATAATCGTTCGAATTCGTCCACAATCGTGAGAATTGTAAAAAATATTTAAATGTCTGCAAAGCAGGTCTGTATGAAATGTGAAAACATCTGTGAATGCCATCTTAGTTCGTTGAATGGGAAACATTGCTGTTTTTCACGATAATGTGGCACAAGAGCAAGCACCCTCGACTCATCATTGTGCCCAACAATCGAGCATCAACAGTGCCATTGAAAATTTGCACTATCGGATCGTGGTGTGCCGCCTAGGTTGGGGGGCCGTTTGGCCGATATTTTGTTCCATACATAATTGAAGCATACAAATATTATCATTATAAAAATAAATGATAATAATTTCATAATAATTTTATTCAAAATCAACATAGTCCCTTAAAATTAAACCACCCAATATAACTTCGGTATGCTAGTAAAATGTTTTCGTAAATTTAGTCTTTCAATGAAAGTGGCCGTTAAAATACGCGTGTCAATAAAGTTTCTGCTAATAAACATAACTTAGATATTTCAATATAGTCCTTTAGTATTTCAAAATCTTTATTCATAGAGAATTTACATGAATTTAAGAGGAAGAAAGTGAATTTAAGGTTAAATTTTAAGGGCCACAGGTTGATTTAAAATATACATTCTCTGCATTTTTCTAAAACGGGAAATTTATTAGTAAGATTTTGATTTTTAAACTTCTATAACATTTTGCTTTTAAAAGATTTTCAAACGAAATAAGTTTTGTATAATTTTAAAATTTGTTAGCCATTAGTACATGAAAATAAATTGTTTATAATGTTTAGAGATAATTTTTTTTTACTTAGGTCAAAATTTTCCTAAATTCCCATTTTTAATAGAGCATAACTTCAGGAGAACACAAGCATAAGTTGTTAGCATGCCATCTAGTAGTTGCTAGTAGAGTCATCTATCTTATCATCTTTATCTTATATTTAGCTACAGTACAATAAATGGTGCAGTGTAAGATGAATAAATGCTAATATATATGACTAATATATTTTTATAAAAATTTAAGGAAAAAAGTGTGCGTGGCACATCTGTTTTCCGTTATAACAAAGAATTTGACCAAAAAGCCATGTTTGAAAATTTCAGAATCGTACATATAGTTTTGTCAGTTTTATTACGTTTTAAATTTCAAATATACACTGTGCGGTATAAATTTCGTACATTTTGATCTATAAGTCTTTTCCTTATTCATAGATTTAAGCGATTTTCAGGGAACAATATTCTTTTGACTCGATAAATATATATTCGAAGTTTCATGACTACGTTTATGCGTCTGGACACAATTCAAAAGTGAAAGTGGGCGTTATAGTAGGCGTGTCAAAGTTGTTTTTGCTAATGAGTACAACTTAGGTGTTTCAATATAGTCCTTTATTATTCCAAAATCTTTATTAATAAAGAAATTATATGAATTTTAGGTAAAACGTTATATGGGAGATGGGCGTAAAAGTGAGCGTGGCACCTCAATTTTTTGGCATAGTAATGGAATTGCCTAGGGGGATAGACGTAGCAAAATTTATCATCATACCTCTAATTTTAGCGGTTTTATGAGCTTTTAAATTTCATTAACGGTAGATAACGTGAAAAGTGGGCGTTATAGTAGGCGTGTCAAAGTTATTTTTGCGAATGAGTACAACTGAGGTGTTTCAATATAGGCCTTTATTATTCCAAAATCTTTATTAATAGAGAAATTATATGAATTTTAGGTAAATCATTTTATGGGAGGTGGGCGTAAAAGTGGGCGTGGCACATGGATTTGCCGTTAGAAGAAAGCGTGTCACCAAAAAGCAAAGTGTGCAAAGTTTCAGAATCGTACATCCAATTTTGTTGCTTTTATGACGTTTTTGTTTTTAAATATACCGAAAAATACACTGTGCGGTATAAATTTTCGTACATTTTGATCGATAACTCCTCTCCTAATGCATAGATTTAGACAGTTTTCATGGAAAAATATTACCCTTACCCAGGAAATATATATTCGAGTTTCATGAGTCTACGTTAAGGGGTTTGGACACAATTCCATTTTATTCGATGTTCGAAGGACACGGTTTTTTCGACCTACTCTTGCTTTTCGAGCTATAACTCTCTTCCTAATATTCCGATTTAGCCCATTTTCAATACCAAACAAACCTTGTCTATAAGAAAGATTCTGGCAAAATTTGAGCCCCCTAGCTTTTTCGGTGCGACCTCTATCGTGCTTTCAACAGACGGACAGACGGACGGACATAGCTAGATCGTCATAAAATCAAACCCCGATTCAGAATATATATACTTTATGGGGTCTAAAATGGATATTTCGATGTGTTACAAACGGAATGACAAAATGAATATACCCCCACCATTTTTTTGGTGGCGGGTATAAAAACATACATATATAAAAACATCCCATTGTAAAATTATAAATTCATGTATGTGTGTTAAAAAAAATATAAAAAAAATTTTAAAAAATATTAAAAACCAAATTCAAAAAAAAAAAATAAACCAAAAAAAAAAAATTAAAAAAGATATTAAAAAATTAAAAAAAAGTAATAAAAATTAAATAATAAATAAAAAATAAAAATAAAAAGAAAATTCAAAAAAATAAAAAAAAAAATTAAAAAAAGGAAACAATATATAAAAAAATAACATATGTATAAAATAAAAAATAAAATATAATTTTTTTGGGCTCAGCTGGGGTTCGATGCCAAGTTTACTCTAACCAGTATACCACGTTTGTATGTATGTATGTTGTTTTTGTGTTAAAAAACGAGAAGGCCGTGGGTTTTGGCTCATATCTCAGTTGTTTATGTACCGATGTTTCTGAATTTTAATACAGATCTATTACCGAATATTTCTGATATTTTAATACCTTACCTGGGTGCAAGCGATGTCGGGGGGCTCCAAAAAGTTGATTTCAACATACACACGGACAGACGGTCAGGGTTCTATTCATAAGCATTCAGAAAATATATACTTTATGGGGTCGGAAATGAAAATTATAGAAACTTCACACGGAATGACAAACCTATATATATCCTTTTTCACTGTGTGAAGGGTATAAAAATAAACGAAAGATCTGAAGGTCCTTTAAATGCCATTAAACAATAAAAAGAAAACCTGAACAGTGAAAGAAAACCTAGATCAGGAAAAAAAGGGTTTAAAAGAATTGGTAAGGCAAATGAAGTCGAATAACTTTTTCGAAGATCTTCAAGCTTATAAACTGGCAGATTTTTCACAACTTCCGGGTCAATATCTTTTACCTGGCTGATACATGAAATAATGTTCAAGAACAATACTGCGCATGCCATTTACAGATGTGGCAAAGGAAGCTGATCATTTACAATATCAGACAAGACAAAATCAGAGATATTTATGAAGGAGTTTCTACAAAGACTTGCATTATACCACTTTAAATAGAAGGCTTTTGAGGCATATTAAAGCAATAATGGCAATTTTGTACCACGAATGGCAAATCCATGCAACTGATTTGAAATTCGGCTTGTAAAAATATATTAAACAACAATTAAGGAACACAGGAAAGATATCCCAGATCATGTCCTGTAAGTGAACCACTTCGTCGAAAACTATAAAAACTTTCATGGGAAAATTTTCGCAAAAAGTGGATAAATTTTTTATATGCCAATATTTTAGTGTATATTTTTTATAATTTTTTAATAAATTTGCGAATTTTTTTTTTTTTTTGATAATTATCAAGATTAAATTAAAACTATGCTTGGAAGCCTTGAAGACATGTATTTCCTAATATCTCATTAACTTTATATGACACATGCTTATGTGGATCAATTAAGATATAATATGGGAACCTATTCTAAATAGCAAGGAGAGCATTTTAATCAAGATTTGATTGATTTTCAACGACGTTACCAAGAGCAGTACAATCAAAATATGATGGGAGTCTTATTTGAGGTTTGATACGAGAACGTCAATACGAATATAAAAAATTACTAAAAATATTTATTTTTAACTTTTTTTTAAAATTTTGATTTCTGATGCTTAAGAATAATTTTAATCTTAAGGTATAGCGACCACATTGTAGCTTAGCCTAGATTTGAAATTACATGTAATACGCTATTTTGCCATATTATTTCCGACGCCATCATTAATTTTAAATTTTTACAAAGTTGACTGTATGTTACCAGTTGGGGTTAAAAAATTCGCTACGCCATTTTGTTTCAGACGCCATCTTGGATTTTATACTTTTTTAATAGTTTACTACATTGAACTGGTTAAGCTCTTTTATTTGTAACCAATAATGTGGGGGTTAAAGGGGACTATTATATTTGACTCAAATATTCGCAATTTAATGATAGACGCCATCCTGAATTTTTTTTCTTTTCATGTCTAACTGCATTTTAATACTTAAGCTCATTTGATCTCCATATTGGATCTCTTGGTTATATAGAAACTGATAAATATCTATTTTCGTTTGTGAAACAGTTGTACTTTGGTGCTTATTGCTCAGTGGTTTTCAAACTGATTTGTTTGCTTTTCTTAGAAATAATTTCAAAAAGTTGATTTACACACGAACAGAGAGATAATGCTTAATGCTTATTTATAAGCTATCAGAAAAAATATACTTTATGGGGTCGGAAATAAATATAAGGAAATTTCACATGGAATGACAAACATTTACCCTTTTACACTATTGTTGGAAGAGTATAAAAAAGAAACCAAAATTTTCTTAACAGAAGTCGGACTTAAAAATCGTATCGAAGAGTATGAATATGTCTAACTTATCCTGTAATAGTGAAACATATTTGTAGATAAAAGAACGTAAATTATAATAAAAGTACTTACAGCTCTTATTTGTTTTAAAAATCATTTTTTTATTTTTTTATTGTCACACAGTCAACTTTTTCTTTTTTTCTACAAAAATATTTCATTTCACAAGTTTGTACTAACTTTTCTTAAACATACTTTTTTAAATTATTTTAATGATTTTTAGAAAAAAAAATCACTTAATTAAATAAATTCAAAGAAGAGACATTAATGACTTTTATTCTATTGAGAACCATTATATGGCATTACTTTCAAGATCAAACTGACATAATGTATACTGTACTATAGTTCGTATGCACATACGTTTATGCAAACATGCATTCGTTAACACATACACCAAACTTATGTTTTTCATTATAAGCACAGTACTTACCTTAAGTCTAAGATAACGTTCATGTTTGCCCATGGCACCTTGACGTGTCTGCAGTACGTAGATTGTATTGATGTGGGCTAAAACATTCTCGAATGTCAATTGTAAATGAGGACGTATGGCTTCAAGCACTTCCAATAAAGAACAATTTTCATCGGCCACTCTGTTGAAAATGCGAGAAAATGATTTTTAACAAAAGAAAAAGTATAATAATTGTTAGCAAAAACTTATAACCAGCATGGCCATTTAAGTATCGACATAAAGACATTGGAACAGATATTCACACACATACATTTATACAAACAACAAACAAAGCCACACTTATAAACAGCCATGTTTACTAGTGTGTAGTTAAAAGCATCTGGGGCACACAAATAATGCCTCTTTCTGTGTATAAGAGATGAAGGACTTTTTAATAACCTTAACCATGATTGTCTGTGTTAGAACATACTAATATATGTATGTTCCATTTGTTAAGGTTTCATTTACCCCGCCAACACATGCAAGTAGAAACTGTTGATACATGTAACTATTTAGATACTTTTTTCTATCCTCCAAATGATGAATTTTTATAAAAACAAGCAAAATATGTTTAAAAAATTAGCAGACAAATAATTTTTCAATTTAATGACAAGTGCTTGTACATTTGATTAAACAATTCATAACAAGTATGATTTATATATATTCAGCAGTGCCGAACCTTATAATACCCTTTACCATCATATACATCGGTATAAAACCTCATAACTGCGTAACTAAGATTTCAGTTTTAATGTTCAGCGTCATTTAGCTTCGGAGGTCATCTTCCATTTTGAGTTGTTAATGATTTATTGTATTCTACTAATCAAGCCTTTTTATTTGAAGTATTGGAAGTATATTTTATTTGGCCCATCAATCTGCCATTTTGTTTTCATCTTTTAATTTGAGTTTTCATATACAATAGTTGAATGTATTCTATTGGCAACATCTATTTATTTGAAACTTCTATTGATGAGATTAAGGAAAAAGGTATGCTTCACACGTCATCTAGTATTTTACACTTCTTTATAATTTACTGTATTTTACTCGTCAAGTCCGGTTATTTGATACCACTTCTGAGAAGATTGAAGGGGACAAGTTCGTAATTACAATATTTCATCAGTAAATCCACCATTTCATTAAAGACACCATCTTGGATTTTAACTTTTAAATGGTTTGATGGATTCTGCTGGTCAAGCCTTTTTATTTTATATAAACTTGGAGAGAATCAATGAGCGTAAATTTTTAAATACTAGATTGTTTATAGTTATTATATTCTCCGGGTCAATCACTTTTATTTGCTACCAATGTTGAACCTCTCGCTTGTCTAGAAGTTGACCCTCCCGAGGTCATGCCTACTGGGCTTGTGTCAGATCAAGGTGTCAGTAGGGAAGAGTTTGGGAGAGCTAAAACTTTGACCAGAGCATTAACACTCATAGGCTTGTAAGTGTTTCATGGTTGATGCTTGATATTGGCCAGACTTTGGGTAACTACGGTTGTTCCTAGGGTAATATTGGCGTCTCAACAGAAAAAGAAAATTATGCTTTAATAACAGATGATGATTGAATTTGGGTAACCATATATGACTTAGGGTGCAATTGACTTTTAACAGAAGTATTTATTGGAAAAATGTTCGTTTTTCGTTTTACCACTCATCTGGTAAAGGCTAGATGGCCTGAGCTCCTTAGCATGACTTATATTACAAAGAATTAATGTAAGTAACATTGCCACTTGTAGCATATTGAGTGGATCGACTTAATTATAGAGGTGGCAGTTGGGCATCATAAATTCAACTCAGTGGTAAGACCGCCATCATATAATGGCGCATGATGCCGGTGCTTACGTTAATCAAACCATATACCGGCTAGAAAACCAGGAAAAACTGTAAAACAGTTGTATTTTGGTGCTGGTATCTCAGCTAGTCACTTCATCAACTTTTATCATAATTATTTTAAAGGCTTCGGCTCATAATTTTAGAGTCACTAGCGCGTCCAAAAAAGAACTATAAACTTTAGGAAGTTAACACTTTACAAAAAGAATATTCCAAATAATTGATGCCTATAACCTTGCTGATTAGTACTCAATTTGGTAAAAATTTTACGAAATAGTCCTTCATGTATATTATATATATAAATAGTAACAATCGTGTTTATAAATTATCTCAGGGCTGATAATTTTCAGTTTTTGTGTTAAAAATATGTGAACAAGCAGTGGCAGTCGTGTTTATGTCCTCATAGCTTGCAACGTTATGAGGCAGTTGTGCAGGTTTTCAATAGAAATTTTAATTCTTAAAAATTTTAGTACAGATCTATATAACATATAGGCACGTGTTTATGTTGACTTCTACTAGCACACGTATGCCTACTAGCATTGAATGCTCAATGGATTTTTTATAGTCACGAAAACAAATTTTTACAAAATCTTAATTTTTCTGTCAGAAATGCAAACTTGGTAAATTTAAAAAAGTGTCCTAGGTGTCGTACTGTCACAATGCCATTTTTTAATTTTAAAAAGGTATTTAAATCTTAGAAAAAATATTTAAGAAAATTGTAATATTTTGGCAATATAATATGACACTAGGACTTTTTGTGAATACATCAAATGTAGGCTGAAGACAAGCACATCTGTGAATTTACGTTGAAAAATATAAAGTTTTAATAAAATTTTTTTTTTTATTTTAAACTCATCAGAATTATCCCACTGTGTACTGAAAATACGAAATAATTTTTTTATCCTTTTAAAAGTTAGGATATAAAACACAGAAAAAAAATTTACTCTTATAGTAAAGAAAATAGACACCTAGTAAGGCTAAATATTTTTTAAAGCCATACATTTTTTGATTAAAAAAATAAAAACTTTAATTTCCTTTCATTCTGCTTGAAGGTATATTTTGTCGATATATATTGTTTGTTGGTTGTTTTACTATATTAACTACAAATTCCTTTATATACTTGTATGTGCGTGTGTTCTGCTCGAATGCCATTTTCATTTTAGGGCTACAAAAAGTATTGGCTATTCAATATCATTTGAAAATTATCACATGAAATGTTCGTGCATAAAACAGATTTGGCACATTGATTTATTACGTTTTAATATTTAACATCTTTTGATACTTACCGAGGTATAACTCTGGACACTGATTTGCCAGCCTGCACGATTTTCATTTGACGATCAAACATTAGATGAAAGGGGAAAATTTTACAAAATGTTGCCGGTGATATCAGAGGTGCTGCAGGGAAGAGTGTAAAAATAAATTATGTAGGAACAATATCTAAATTTTTTAGTTCTGTTTTGGCTCAGGTGGGTCGAAAAAAAAGTTGTGTCAGTCAGCCCCTTGAATGAAATATACTTGGCAATAAAGTTTTTAAAACGGGAAACATTTTTTTTGCCACGCCCCACAATACAGCACTTAATGTTTTTCATTATAGCGCCTCCATTTTAAGTCTGATCTCATCATATCGCATACCCTTGTTTATGGCATGACTATGGCTCCTTCATTGACATATCTTTGATTTTTGGGGGTGACTAGCACAACTTTCTTTTGTATGGAGGCCGACCCGCCTTAGTGTTCATACTTAAGTAAAATAAAAATAATCAACAATAATAAAATATGCATAATTTTTAGCCAATAAAGCCTTATAATGGTGTTTTAATTTACTCAAGATATTTGCATATAGTACGAACAGGGTGAGCCAAATGTCACAATGGAATTTTTTCACACTAATCAGACAAACTAATTATGCATTTTTAAAAATTATTGTTTCCCTCCTCCTGGTTCACTCCTGCTGAAATCACATCTCAGGTCTGTTTTAAAGAGCAGGATATAAGAAATATAATGGGATGTAATTTGCGTTGATTAATGGGTTTTTGATTTTCTGATCCTAAGAACTTTTGGTTCTTCTCATTAACATAGCAATTCAAATAAAAACGAACTTCATCACTCATAGCCAGATTTTTAATAAAGTTGATTTCATTCCTGGCCAACTGTTGTAACTTAACTGCAAAATCAAGACATTGCCGATGATCTGCAGGCTTCAATTTTTACACCACTCGAACCTTATATGGGAATAACAAGAATTTTGTTTTAAATACGCGTAGTGACATGTAAGCCATTGGTAGTTTAACAGAATACCTTCTCGTAGATGCTTGTGTTTTTTTGCGTATTTTACAATGCAAATTGGTATACCCGCTCAAGGTAAATATCTTACGAATCATTGATTTATAGGAAGAAATTCTGACTTTAATATGTTGACGATATGCTCTTTGCATTTAAATAATTGATCGCTGATTTACATATATAATAAACTTCTATTATTCAAGTTCTCTGTTCAGTTTTTTTCTGACTGTTATTTAGATAATTTGTAAAAAATAATAACAAAGGAGGCTTTTGTCCCACCCTGTATATGTAATCTGTATGTAGAAAGTGCGTCGAGGCCAAATATCAAATAGGGCTAAGCCATTAGACTTTCGACCGATAATTTCCCACCTATATTTAATGACTGCTGCAACACTTAAAATCATATATACGGACTTTTAATCAAATATCTTGTTAATAAAAATTTCCTATCTCTCTGTAATACATGCGTATTTGATTATTTATAAATTTCCTATTCAAGAAAAATTTACCTCCAAATAAGTTTTCTATTTCATCTGGTGGCTCCTTGCCTGCCTCTTCCTTTGTTCCAAGTGTTTCATTTTCTGTTTTATTATTCGATGATATTTCACGTATCAGAAATTGCACATGATCGTAGCGTTCGATATCATCACTTTTGTTCTTCAGCAAGCGTAAACATTTCTGTTCCTTTTCCTCACTTTCGAAACTCTCCGAAGTTGTGGCAGTCATTGAAGAGGCGGAATGTGATTGCTTTCTTGTAAAAGGACATTGTTCTGCAAAATCGAAATTTATTACAATTTGCTTAACAAGTTGATTATCATAAATATTTCGAGAAAAAAATGTCAATGTTATCTATGACTATTGATATGTTAAATTGCTTAAGCAGTTTTAAGACGGGATGCATTTCGTATATGACTTGTCACTTAAGGAATTCATATGTAATAAATGAAACGTATGTCTGTCAAATTTGTCACTTTACAGCTTTTAAATGCTGTATTTTTTTGTTGATGTCAGATGCTTTGTCAAATCGATATAAAACACGCTGAAATTAAAAATTTTTCTTATGACTTTTACATATACATACATACATACATACTATATTTTACACAAGCAATAATTAGACGGGATCACAAGACAAGTATCAATTGTGCACTGAAAAATTCGACATGCCATATGTAAAATGCATATCGTTCCAAATAACTTTTTTTTTAAACAAGTTTATCTTAATTAAAGATTGTTATGCTGCAGGCAATTTTCTTTACAACTGAATTTTTTAACAAAATTTTGTACTTTTTATTTTAAGTCATGACATTGTTATTGCAAATGAGTAATATGTAACATAAATATTTACATACATATGTCTGTAAAGAGGACATATGCAATATATGTATGTATGTGTGTTATACAAACCTTGTCTACTACTTGTATAATTATCCGCTGATTCATCGTTGTTGTTATTGAGATTTACGTTGCTGTTTAGATTATTATTTTCTTCATTTGAATATGCAACGGAAACATTTGTTTCTTGTTGCTGTTGTATTTGATTTATTTGATTTAGAAACACTTCATCTTTTTCATCCTCTTCCATAGGATCACCTTTACGTTTTACAATTTCTATTTCTACATCGACACCGTGCAATTTAGAGGCAACCGCCTGTATTGACAACAGATATTAGAAATAAAAAATAAAATATTTTGTGAGATATTGATGACATTAAATTATTAAAAAATTATGTATATTATTTTAAAGGTAAAAATTATTTACTCAATTCACAATTCCAGTTGTATCAAGGCGAATTCATTCGTTCATTCATTCATTCGCCTTGAGTTGTATTGTACATTGAAATATTTCGTATAACAAAACAATTTTATTTATTAGGTGTTGTATTTAATGCATTCAGGGATGGGAAATTTACATCATTTTTTGCAAAATCAAGAACTAATTCCTTAAGTGTTTTTCTCGCTCCCAAAATAATAAATACATATATCTAGGTGAAGATAAAAAAAATCACATTCATTGCCAATCAAATGGTTTAGTTCCTGCAATCGAACTTTTCATTTGTGATTATAAACTTTCTATTGCAAGAATCATAATTTATTAGTGCTGATTACATATTTATATTCCGAAACGAAAGTTTGAGGATATAATCGTAAAATTCTACTATCACAACTAAACTATGTGATTGGCAACAATTGCGGTACTCACAACCGATACTGTTTTCTCTGTGTACGTTCCTATCCTGTTTAACAGAATTTGTGTTCACAAATAAATAAACCAAAACTGTATTTCAATAGACGATATGGAATTTGCTAGGAGATTGTGAATTGAGGAATTTTTTATTTGAATTTTATATTAATGGTTATACTCTTAATTTACCTTAACGATACCAATAACAATGTGTTCCAGGCCAGGTCGCTCTGAATAGTAATGCAGCAGCAGTGAGCCATCTTTTTCTGTACACCGAAATGATGGTGCTCTCATTCCCGGATATAAAGTGCCCAAATGGTCATGTAGGGCATCCAAATTCTAATGAGTTTAAAAAGTTTTCCATACATTGAAGCAGCAAAAATAATCGAAAAGAAAGCATATGAAATAAGTAGAAGCCAAAGGCATGCAGTCCAATAATCAAACGAAGTATTACAGTTAATTTTTTTATTTGTTAGTTTATAAGCATTTTATTGCATTTAAAAATTGAAGGTCATCAACATTCACAACGTCGTGCATAATAAAATTGTTACAGTTACAAGACAGCAGCCCACCAGTACAATTTGTTCCATTTAAACCATCAAAATCGATTTTTTTTTTGAATTGAAAGAAGCAGAAAAAAATGCATTCAATATTAATTTTTTTTGTCATGTTTTTTTTTATTATATGATAAACGAGCCACCACAACAGCAACGAACAAATAACGTTTGAAGCAATAGAAAATCATCATCAATTGTATGAATTTATTATTTGTTAAGAACAAGAGGTACTTGCATGAATGATATGTACGATGCAGTATTGGCAGTTACATTAACAAATATTTGCGTGTGTGTGTGTGATGCGTTATGGTTGTTCATTCCATTATTTCAGCATCGTCATAATCATCATCCATAAGGGTTTCGTATTTTATACAGGAAGCAGTATGATATCCAAGAAACCAATGAACCAAACGCATACATATACACAAATATAACCAGAAGCCATCGTAGTTTTTTTTTACGGTGTTGAATTTTTATGAAAAGAAAGAAGATAAGGAAAAAGGGATAAAAATGTTAGGCACATACACACACACAAATATAATATAAATATAAAATGAATAAACAACACAAAACAACAGCATCAAATATATAAACGAATCAAATTGAAAATAAATCGAATGTGAGTACAATATTTTCTATTCTATTCAGTTCCGTTCATGTTCATCATCAAACGGAATTGAAAAGCAAAAAATGTAAGAATGAAAGAACTTTGGAAAATATATAATAATCATTTAGCTTAGAATTTTTTTCTAGTAGATCAGTGTTTTATAATCCATGCCCACTAGGATATGTATGTATAAATTTTTCTAATGAAGGATAAATTTAAATAAAGTTTTAGACAAATTATCTCTAAACAAATGTTCCATATATTTTTTATTTGAAAATATTTTAATATTTTTCAGATAAAAGTTTATATAAATTTCTCATTAAAAAAACTAAAATTTACCAAAATCGATTTTTGTAATTAACAATACATAAATTGGTGTTGATTTCAATTCCTTGTATCTAAAAATAACACTGCTTTCAATCTATTTACGATATGCGTGTTTTAGTATAGAGAATCTAATCTATCGATTTTGAATGTCGAAATTTAACACCTGTTTATTACATTGTACGCTTATTTAATATTTCTCTAAAATTCGAAAAGAAAACGTCGTTTAAGTGATCATAGCTAAGCTAAGAGCAATCATTAATTTTTTAATAAAATTATAACATGTAAAGCATGCAGCTAATTAAAATAAGTTTAACCCTTATGTGCGCATTAATGTAGTTACTTCGGTACCTTTGGCGTTTTTAACCAAAAACTAACATTCCAAAAATTTATTATTTTTGCGACCGTACAGCTGAAAGTTATTTTGTTATTTGCATAAACCACAATTTAATCTTAACACCTTTAACTGTCACCAAGCTACCCCGGTGTTTCACATGGTAATGCGTTTTTGTAAGTATAGTTTCTAAAGTTGTTATTAGCTCCGTATAAATAAATAAAATATATACGTAGACAATTTAGTAAATTGTAAAAACCGATTCAATAAAAGAAATAAAATTTTATTCTCAGATTTTTCGAGCAGTTTGTTTCATCAATCGGACGATTGATCATATGTTAAGTCGATACAAGCTTTGCTACTTTTTCTTTGATTCATAAGTAGATGATTACTTCTGACTAGTGGAATAAGACCACTTTTATCCTTTATTTTTAAACTGGATATGGACGATGTTTTAGTTTTATAGTCCCACTGCATACTTTGTAGTGCAAAAAAGAAAATAAAAAAGTAAGAGCACTATATTCGGCTGTTCATCTTACACTGCGCCATTTATTGTACTGTAGCTAAATATAAGATAAAGATGATAAGATAGATGACTCTACTAGCAACTACTAGATGGCATGCTAACAACTTATGCTTATGTTCTCCTGAAGTTATGCTCTATAAAAAAATGGGAATTTAGGAAAATTTTGACCTAAGTCAAAAAAAATTATCTCTAAACATTATAAACAATTTATTTTCATGTACTAATGGCTAACAAATTTTAAAATTATACAAAACTTATTTCGTTTGAAAATCTTTTAAAAGCAAAATGTTATAGAAGTTTAAAAATCAAAATCTTACTAATAAATTTCCCGTTTTAGAAAAATGCAGAGAATGTATATTTTAAATCACCCTGTGGCTCTTAAAATTTAACCTTATATTCACTTTCTTCCTCTTAAATTCATGTAAATTCTCTATGAATAAAAATTTTGGAATACTAAAGGACTATATTGAAATATCTAAGTTATGTTTATTAGCAGAAACTTTATTGACACGCGTATTTTAACGGCCACTTTCATTGAAAGACTAAATTTACGAAAACATTTTACTAGCATACCGAAGTTATAATGGGTGGTTTAATTTTAATGGACTATGTCCAAATTTTCAATGACACTGTTGATGCTCGATTGTTGGGCACGATGATGAGTCGAGGCTGCTTGCTCTTTTGCCACGTTATCGTGAAAAACAGCAATGTTTCCCATTCAACGAACTAAGATGGCATTCACAGATGTTTTCAAATTTCATACAGACCTGCTTTGCAGACATTTAAATATTTTTTACAATTCTCACGATTGTTTACGAATTTGAACGATTATGTTGACCAAAAGAATCACGAAGTGCACAAAATGCATATTGATTTGAACGCCCATTTCTATAAAAAACCTGAATAACTTTAAAGCGTTGCTCATTTGCGTATCTTTCCACGGATCAAATTGAGTAAGTTTGAGATTGAGAAATGTCAAATGAAATGCAGAAAACAAATTTAAAGACTAGGTGTAGTTCACCTTCAACATGGGCCCTTAAAATTTAACCATCCTCTACAAAGACAGTGATACATATTTTATTATAAAGAGATTATTCTATAGCGATTAACAAAATAATAAATATTGTGCTTCATATGTACACAAAATTGGTGGTGGGTATAAAAGATTCGGCACAGCCGAATATAGTGCTCTTACTTGTTTTATATTTAGATGTTTGTTATTATTAGAGAAGACACGCACACAAAGACACGTCGTAGCTTAACAGTCATCTGGGGCCAGCAATATTTGATTATGAATTGATAGTGTTGGCTGCTTTTTGGGTATAAATATTTATAAAAGATAGTTTACGTAACACAAGTCAAGTATTTAACATACTACGCATTAAATATTCTTTAAGTTGTTTTTATGTAAATATTGCGCCAACAATGTTTAGAATTTGTACGAAAGCTGGCAAAAAAATAAAATATTTTTTTTTGATTGATTATAAAATATTTTTACAACCATATTTTATTTTGGTATTAAGTATGTGACCTTTTTTTTTGGTTAATGTTCTGTCGCATGTAAATTTTGTATTTATTTTAGTTAAATATTTGCATATTTAGTAACTACATACATGGTAAAACAATACTATGAATCACCTTGAATTGGAATAATATTGGCACTCATTTTAACCTTTAACGTCAGCACTATTTTTTACAAAACTATAATGCTAATACTTTCAGAGCTCACATATTAGTCTGGCGTTATAAAAAATTTAATAACGAATCAAGGACTACAAAAACTGCTGCTGATTTTAAACTAGTTTACACTGTCATCAAGTGAATTGATTTTATGTTCTTGGCCAAAATCGACAAGAAATTCGGTAATTTTTTCTATATATTTTAAGATTCAAACAAGTAAGAGCACTATATTCGGCTGTGCCGAATCTTTTATACCCTCCACCAATTTTGTGTACATTTAAAGCACAATATTTATTATTTTGTTAATCGCTATGGAATAATCTCTTTATAATAAAATATGTATCACTGTCTTTGTAGAGGATGGTTAAATTTTAAGGGCCCATGTTGAAGGTGAACTACACCTAGTCTTTAAATTTGTTTTCTGCATTTCATTTGACATTTCTCAATCTCAAACTTACTCAATTTGATCCGTGGAAAGATACGCAAATGAGCAACGCTTTAAAGTTATTCAGGTTTTTTATAGAAATGGGCGTTCAAATCAAAATGCATTTGTGCACTTCGTAATTCTTTTGATCAACATAATCGTTCAAATTCGTCCACAATCGGGAGAATTGTAAAAAATATTTAAATTTCTGCAAAACAGGTCTGTAAAAAATGTTAGAAAATCTGTGAATGCCTTCTTAGTGCGTTGAATGGGAACCACTGATGGTTTTTGCGATAGTGTGGCAAAAGAGCAGTCAACCTCGACTCATCATCATGCCCAACAATTGAGCATCAACATTATCATTGAAAATTTGGACAATCAGATAGAGGAAAGGCGCCAAGGATGGGGGGCCATTTGGCCGATATTTTGTTTAATACATATTTAATTGAACCATACAAATATTATAATTACAAAAAGAAATACTAATAATATCCTAAATAATTTTTGTTTTATTTAAATTCAACATCGGTCCTTCAAATTTAACCACCCTTTATAACTTTGAAATGCTACTAAAATGCTTTTGTAAATGTAGTCTTTTAGTAAAAGTGGGCGTTAAAGTAGGAGTGTCAATAAAGTTTCTGCTAATAAATACAACTTAGATATTTCAATATAGTCCTTTATTTTCCCAAAAACTTTGTCAATGGGGAAATTACATGAATTTAAGATAAACCGTTATATGGGAGGTAGGCGTTAAAGTGAGCGTGTCACCTAAACTTTTAGGCACCACAATTACATTGATTAGAAGGATATACGTAGCAAATTTGATCATCATACCTCTTATTTTGGCGGTTTTATGAGCTTTTAAATTTCATTAACGGTAGATAACGTGAAAAGTGAGCGTTATCGTAGGCGCGTCAAAGTTATTTTTGCTAATGAGTACAACCTAGATGTTTCAATATAGTCCTTTATTATTCCAAAATCTATATTAATAGAGAAATATATGAATTTTAGTTAAAACGTTATATGGGAGGTGGGCGTAAAAGTGGGCGTGACACATTGATTTTATGGCACAGTAATGATATTGTCTAGGGGGATATACGTAGCCAATTTTATCATCATACCTCTAATTTTGGCGGTTTTATGAGCTTCTAAATTTCATTAACGGTAGATAACGTGAAAAGTGGGCTTTATAGTAGGCGTGTCAAAGTTATTTTTGCGAATGAGTACAACTTAGGTGTTTCAACATAGCCCTTTATTATTCCAAAACCTTTATTAGTAGAGAAATTATATGAATTTTAGTTAAAACGTTATATGGGAGGTGGGCGTAAAAGTGGGCGTGGCACATTGATTTGCCGTTGCAAGAAAGCGTGTCACCAAAAAGCAAAGTGTGCAAAATTTCAGAGTCGTACATCCAATTTTGTTGCTTTTATGACGTTTTTGTTTTTAAATATACCGAAAAATACACTGTGCGGTATAAATTTTCGTACATTTTGATCGATAACTCCTCTCCTAATGCATAGATTTAGACAATTTTCGGGGAGGAATATTGTCTTTACCAGGAAATATACATTCGAAGTTTCGTGAGTCTACGTTAAGGCGTTTGGACACAATTCTTTTTTATTCGATGTTCGAAGGACACGGTTTTTTCGACCTACTCTTGCTTTTCGAGCTATAACTCTCTTCCTAATATTCCGATTTGGCCCATTTTCAATACCAAACAAACCTTTTCTATAAGAAAGATTCTGGCAAAATCGGTGCGACCTCTATCGTGCTTTCAACAGACGGACAGACGGACGGACATAGCTAGATCGTCATAAAATCAAACCCCGATTCAGAATATATATACTTTATGGAGTCTAAAATGGATATTTCGATGTGTTACAAACGGAATGACAAAATGAATATACCCCCACCATTTTTTTGGTAGCGGGTATAAAAAAGTATCTTATTCGTTTTGAAGTAAGCATTGGCCGAAATCCATATCTTGCCAAAAAATGGGAAAAGATCATACAAATTAAAGCTAAAAAAAAGAAATATTTCGCGTTTTAAATTATGCACCCAATAGAATATTTTCACGATTAGGAAATATTATTCTAGCAAACATTGTTGACCATCGTGATCATGATTTTTTTTATGTTTCTGTCTTAGCACTTTGTTAGTAAGTAGCTCTAAAACAATACATGTTTATATATTTAGATTGAGAAACACTGTTTTAAATTGCTCTTGACTATGTTTTCAGGAAATTAAAATCCCCCACTTCAAATAAATGTTTGCTTCTTTTTCTGTGCCTATTCATTCACAGCTATTGAAATCAACACCATTTGGACAGATAAACAAATAACGATTATCGGTAATTGCTTGACAAGAAATATAATACATCAGAGACTAAGAATGTTTAGATTTTGCTGTAAAATTTTCTAATTACATCCGCACTTTCAAGTTTAATGTGAGATACAAAGAGAATAAGCTGTTTTGTGTTTGTCACTGTTTAAAAAACTTTTTTGTGAAATGATTTTAATAGGTTTGTTGTAATCATGGTGATTATATTCAGGATACAAACTTTTGATAATTTTTTTTTGAGTATTTTTCTATCTAGTTCGAGAACTCGAAATTATGAAAGATAAGAGAAAAATTTTTTAATTTTGGCAATTGAGAAGGAACACCAGGTAATCAGCTAATTATCAATTACTACCTAATTAAGTGCGCTCTGATTATAATACGTTTTTTAAGTTTGTATTTTTTGTGGTTTTAAATATACCTGTAAAAAATCTCTTGGAGTGGCTCCCAGCACTTGTAGGATTTTGTCGTAACCAGAATCTTGACAAAATTCAAAAAACGTTTTGCCAAATAATTCCAATATGTCATCTGCTGGTATATCTGTAACAATGAATATTAATTTTTATAATTAGTAAAAAACTTAAAAAAAACTATTAAGGAAATCATATTAAAATTTCAATGTCAGTTAGATTTATATTTAAAAAAAAAAAATATAATTAATTAAATTGTTCAAGTATTTAATGATCATTTACCATACTTATTGCAATTTTAAATATTTATGTTTATTTTTGGCATACTTACTTAAAATTTCTACTGCTGCGCCAATTAAATTGTATGTGATTTCATCGTCATAAATTTGTCGCACTAAAAATTGTCCTTCCATGGTGACCATGGCTTTCTTTCTGCAAATAAAAAAAAAAGAAAATTAAAAATTAAAGTGTCATAAATACAAATAGGATTTCAATAGCACGTACACACTAAAGAGCTGCACAAGCATAAGAAAAATAGCTAACAAACATTTTCATTAAATTGAAAATAGTGTATGTATGTTATTCTCTCTATATAAAATATAAACATTGAAAAAATTTTTATTTTGATTTACAATAAAAATATTCAAGAATTAAACACAACTGATATAGAATAACATTCAAATAAAAAAAAAACATAATTAGAATAAAGATGAAATAAGATATTAAAATTGAATTTGAAGATTCATAATATGTTTGAATGTTCTGATTGCAGATTTTGACAAAATTTTTAATGCTCTGTAATGAGATGAGAGTTCACACGTATTAAAGAATCGCTTGTACGAAAGTTGTTTCCTTTTAAGCTGTCCTTAGTGTAATTTTTTAATAATACTGCTCTTTAATATATAAGTTTATATATATATATATGTTCTATTGTACTTGAAGTTTTAGCTGCGACTTACAGTTTCTTTATTTCACTACAACATTTTGTTATGTTGTTCTTTGCTTGAAAACACAACAGTAGAACAACTTAGAAAACAATTTTTCGAGCGATGATATACTGAAATATACAGATTTGAAGTAAATAGTATTGAATGCAACGCACAACTATTAGACCGTTTTATGCAGCTTTAGTATATCAACGTTCATAAGTGGTATTAAGTAAAAATTAATATTAAAAAATTACCTTTATAAATAACACTCTACAGCATCAAGTAGAACATTTGTCTATTACATTATTTGCATTCTATTTTTAGATGAAAGTAAATATGTGCGAAAATTTTTCGAAAGATCTGTCATTATTCGGTTAAGCTATACGTAAAAAAAATTTGTTTTTAATACGTTAATAAGTTGTTGGCTGAAGATGCTAACATTAGATTACCAGTCATGGTCTTATTTCAAATAAATCCAGATAAAAACTAAAAAATCAATTTGCACTACAAAAAACTGTCCTAATATTTTTTCTAAAAATTATTAAAGAAAGCCCCATCAATTTCATTATGTTTTGAGGTGTATTTATGTACATTCTTCTTGGCCATTTAAAAATTACACTTTTCTCATTTATTTTATTATCGATAATACCGTTGATTATTTATCATTATTTGTGTACAAAATCACCATTTATAATTGTTTAAATACACAGAGAGATAAGATAAAAATTCACTTAAACACAATACAATGTAATTATTATTGGAACACAATGAGTGAAAAAAAAGTACCAATTAATTTTTATTTATTACAGTCCTAAGTGTGTTAATACATTCCCAAATGCAACAAAAAAACAAACACAAATGTACACGAGCAGACATACATATACTTAACAATTATCCATTATACAAGTTTGCTTAACAAAGGATTCGTTTTAATGGGTGAGTGCAATTGTAATGTTAACTTTTATTGCACACATGCACATGTACAAAAACATTTCACTATGTACAACACATACACAGTAAAAAGTTATATAGCCCTGCAGATAACGCGACTAGTCAACACACGCATGTAAAGTTTACTCCACATCAGACTGGGACAAGTTCAAAGGTCTACCAAATGTATGGACCAAACATGGTCGATTTACCATTACGATGTCCTAGGGCTGAACCATATAACCCATTTCATCACAACGTAGTAGTCGCAAAACTACTCCTTCTTACTAAGCGAAGGAGCATCTACACGACTATTATACAGTCCTTGTGAATGCTATGTGCATGCGTTAAAACACGGACACTTGTTGCCTTATTACAAACTCTTGTTGTCAATATTCCATTTTAGCTACAATGAACCATGCAGTCCAGTATAATCTGCAGGGACATTGATATCTCGTGCATTTGGACATTTGCAATAGCATGCAATCTGTGGTTGGCAAAACGTTTTTAATCGTTGTCATAAATAAGTAAGCGTCATTACTTCTTTTATTTAATCGTAAATATTTGTTTATAATTTAAATATTGTTGTTATTGTTGGTAACTTTCCAACTTTTAATTGTTAAAAACACTTTATAAATATAAAATCAAATATTTGTGAATGATTATACTGACATGTGTATGTGTGTATTTGTTTGAGGGCTTGTTATGGCTGAGTGATAAAAAATCGTGCAAAAGGCCGCAATAATTTATTCTTTTTTAATTTATATTAAACAAAGTTTTACATTCCTCTTATTTAACTAACAGCAATTCATTTATTTAATTGTGTGTGTGAGATTTGTTTAAGGTATTTCATATAAAAACTATGATTTTATTGCATAAGAGTATTGGCATGCAAACTTGGATAAGTGTCCACGCCTTGGTATTATTGTTAGTCCGGGATATAGAGGTGTTACCAACACCTCAGGCTAGAGTATAAAAGAACCCTGGATCTTGTACCTAAAGAAACTTTAAAAATTCACATGCCAATAGAGAGCATCAGTCGAGTAAAAGCGAACGAGAAGCTGCATCGCACGCTCATAGCGAATGAAATTTTTGTATAATGCAGGCATGGATAATATCCCATCAGTATCTTTCCTGATGGGACATACGAAAATCCCTGACTTCGTACTTAAAGAGGTTTCAAAATTCAGGTCACGGTAAACTAAGGATTATAGCTGCGTTTAGGTGTGAATGTAATGGTAGACCTTAGTCTTAGAAAAATGCTGGCGATTGCAATCGACTGTGCCATTAGGATCATCAGTCGGCAATGGGAAATCATTTTCTTGTCCAGGGTAAACTTCTATAGTAGCGCGAAACTTAATGATGTATATAACAACTATTGGAATATTTTCGAATATTTAGTAGTCCGACAATGATGTTGAGAAAAAGACAAATTTTTTTTTTAATAAGTCACAGTTTATTTTTATTTGTTAAATTAGATTAAAAAAAAATTGATCACAATGTGCCTAAAAAAACTAATGTAAGTAAATTATTCTGGACATTATACAATCGAGGGAAATCGTGTGCTGAAATCGATGAAATAGTGTAAAGACCTGATGAAGAAATCAAAACCTATTGGAACGAAACTTAAAGAAGATTCTGCAAAATGTATTCATCCTCTTAATAGTAGAGTTCAAGGAATGCTACATGAGGCTGATTACATTTCTAGAATTGGTAGCCATATACAAAGTAAACCACTAAACTTTGAACCAAGTGCTTTTCTCCAAGGAGAGGTAGTTTAACATTTTCCGTTCTAATTGTCGCTTTACTATATGTCAAAAAGCATAATATAACAAACACAGCCAAACCTAAACAAGAGCGGCCAGCGCTAACGCTGAATTGATAAATGTAGAAAGAGTTGTGTTATAAACAGTAAATAGCTAGATTGTCATAGTAACAACTACAAAAGCTAAGCCAAATATTCGGTTGTAGCGCAGCCAACTGCGAAATTGAATTTTTAATTTGCAAAGCGTTGCCACCACGGTATTTCAAATTACTTCATGTCACTTGCTAAAAAGACAATGTGGAATAATAATTTGTGGCTGCATATCGGCCATAGATGTCGGATAATGAGAATGATTTTTTGGTTAGCATAACCCTGTATTATGTTACACTTTCTGAGTTCCGATATTAGTTTAACAACTGGTACACGACCAGACATTTAATCTTTAATTTTTTTTAATGAAGAATAGCTTCCCACTAGTTTGTTAAAGTCTAATCGAATTATTTTACTATTTTTGGATACCAGGAGAGGTTTAAACTAATGTTAAACATCTTAACTAATATTATTTATTTTTAATTATTTGAATGACAAGATTTTAAAACCATAGAGCCAGGGTATCGCACACAGGTTCAGTATCCGTAAGTCGACCTATACCTTCATATAGGAAGTCGGAGCTGAACGTGAAAAATATTCTTTTTAAAAGAACTCTCGAAGTCAGATGAAAAGGTACGGCCTGGTTGTCTTTACTCGACAACGATAAAAACAATGACGCCTGACCTGTCCAGAGCTGAATTACGACTAATATCTCAATTCCGATGAGAAATCAGATGGTGTAAAAGCAGCTTTAGCAGTACAAAACCAATACATACAGATACAAAAGAAAAAGAAGAAGAAGAAAAACATAAACAAACATTAATACACAGAAATATTTCTGTACGTATACATTTTATGCTAGAAGAATATATGACCGTGTGTTACGAATAGAACAAAAGTAAAATGCTAGTTGAGTACTTGTGCGAAATTCTAGACAGACGATAAAACAAACGAACAATTTAAAACGTAATCGATCTAAAGAAGAGTTGCAAAATATTGGGGAGGACACAACAACAAGAAAATAAAGAATTTAATGCCAAACATTACTACACAATAAGACATGTCAGAAATTGCATATTATCGGAATTAATTTTTTTAAATGCCCCGGTGGACTAGTCAGTAGTGTGCTGGTCTGCTAGTTTAAAGTTGCGGGTTCGATTCCCGCCAGAGACTCTGAACTTGTCTGCTTCTCTTCTCTCTTTTCTATTCTACTCTGACTTTTCTATTCAGGTATCACAAAGGGATTAATATAATGGACCCAAGTGAGCTGCACAACAACAGGTTCTACCAAACGTAACCTATTTACTCAGATATGCGAAAAAATCATGTTTTTTTTTAGTCTAGAATAAAAACTTTTCTGAAACAAATGTTTGATTAGAAACTGAATATTTTCTTCTAAAATAAGAATATTTCACAATTGTGCCAATATTTGAATAAAGCACTGTACATTTGTAACAAGAGGGCATATCCAGCGTTTACACCTGACAGTGCAGTCACTAAAATATCATGCATATTTTTTTGTTAATTGTCTGAGGTCTTTGTCTTCAAAATTATGTTGAAAGTAAATCGAAAAAGGTAATGAAATTTATGCTGAAAATAACTTAAAATTTTAAGCACTAGAAAAAAAATTCGCAAGGAAAACCACGAAATCGAAATCATTCCATCGGTCTATATATTTTGTTCTCTTTATTTGTTTTAAATTATAGCTTAAGTAGCTCTAGAAAAACTTTTTTTGCTGCAACAAATAATTAAACGTTCACGTTCAATGTTTTGCTTTAAATGACTTGCTTTAATTATTGTCTGGATGCTACGTAAAGGAAACTATTATCAGCATTCTTGACAACCAATACGTGTTATGTAATGACATGATAATATTGTCAGCTGAAATTGAAGCGTTATTTAAGGGCCTTTAAAAATTTTTACAGTACTTTACTGTAACGAATTTATTTCAACAAGATGATTAAAACTATTAAGTTTTATAACTTTTAATAAGTATGGGGCTTGAATCGCATTTAATTTCAAGCATTTGCCAAATTACAAATATTGAAATTTCTTAGATTTTTCTGTTAATATTGGGGACATCATTTTAGCAATGGCAGCACAATTTATTTGATAAAAATATTTAAAATAAAAGCGTGAAGCAATGGTTTTTTAAGTTTCGAGGATATGTAGTGACACATTTTTCAAAGCACATTTATACGGATTATTTCCGTTCATATGATAGAATTACGAGGGTTGCCGTTTATATTTTGGGATTAGGGAACAACAAAGCATCGAAAATAACTGTCTTTATTGATTTTCAAAATATTCTTCATAATGATCAATAACTTTTGCATACGTTTGAACAAAATTTTGAAGCATTTTTTCCATTTCGATTGAGGTACCTCCAAATCGTGCATTTCATCGCGTTTTGATGAATTTTGTAGAATTGAATTGAATTGAATAGAATTTGAGAATTTTTTCGAGCTCATATCCATAGATCCATGATTTGTCACCGATCGTCAAATTATGTGGGACGCGAACAGATCTTTTTGACAGCCTAATAATGATCATGAATGTATGCTAGTCTTGCTAATATTTAAGGTTGCTTCAATAATACAATAAGTTTCATGACGATCTTGCATTATTATTTCATGCAAAGCAGCAATAATTTTTTGCAAAAAAACTGATTTTGGACAAACCTTACAAAGCTCGTCGTTGAGCAAACTCTAGCCATGATTAAATTCAGTAAATCAGCGGTAAAGAGTGGTCCTTTATGATGCTTCATCGCTAAAAATCGAATTGAGTTCATTGATGCAACGACGTCGAAAGTTATAAAAAAAAAATCGCATGAAAATATTCACGAACTAATAATTTTTTGGTCGACATGAATTTTTCAAGGTACTGTAAACAATAAATGCTCGGAGTACTTACATTGTCCTAAATATCAAACTTTGTTATAGGAACGGAATTCGCCCAATTCCGAAATATAAAATACAAATTTGAATTGATATAAGAATTGATGTAAAAATATTTTTATTTATATTTTGTCTCCTTCAATAAATTAAAGTCCTAGCAAAAGGACATTAAGTCAAAAATTTTAAAACTGAGTACACTGTTTAATAGTTAAAATATGTTGTTTTAATTTTCCCTTTAATTTTGTGTATCATTTTTATGGCTATAAAACAAGTTTGTTTGTACAAGAAACAACTAAGTACTTTTGGAAAGTCACAGCTGTGCATATAGTTCATGAATACTATCTGATATCGGAGCAAGGTTAAGGTTATTTTTTCATCCACTTTCTACGCATGTAAGCATTTTGGGGTTTCAACCATTTTTGTTGAATGTGCTAGATTATTATGATATTAGTTCTGTGCTGCTGTATAAAACCAAAAGCAAATTGCTTAAAAATAAATACAATAAAATAAATCATTACAATAGCAATAAAATTAAAGTCATGCTCGAAACACATAGACGACAGCAGACAGCAAGCAGCAATATGTCAAAAATAAAATCCATGTGTTTAAATGAAAACGATTATTTTGACGGCAGCACAGCAGCACGACTGCACAACAGCATTTGCTGCTGCTGCCAACTTAGGCTATTTTCTATTTTGACGGGCAGCAAGAACAAATATAGTGTTGCCATTATATATATTAAATTGGAAAAAAAAGAACAAAAACTTATTTTTGATATTAAACATAAAAGAACATTACCAAAAATACAATAAAGAAATAAATGTATGTGTTTTTATAGTTTTTCGTGATATTATTACATTTTTTTTATCAATAACTTTAATTTTATTCATTATAAAATATATATGCGGCATCCCTGAAATTTGTATTGCTAAAATGCACATCAGCTGATTTTTATGTTGTTGCTGTCTTCAAAATAATTATGAAGCTGACTTCAGAGCAGCATTTGAAGTTGGCAGCATTTGAAGCCGTGAAGTTGTGAAGTCTGCTGGCGTCTATGTGTTTAGAGCTTCATGGAAAAAACTTTTCTAAAACTTTTGTCGCCCGAAAAAATCCAAGTTAAAATCTTTAACGAGTTGTCCGCATTAACTATGTCGTGTCTGCTGATAGTTTGACCAAGATTCCAAATTCATAACATGAAGGCCTGAGGAAATTTGATTATTTAATTTTTGCTTAGTTTTCAGTTTTATCATTAAAACAAATAATAAAACGAAAGGGAAATAAAAACTAAACAAACTTACTTCTAATATACACACATACACATGCTCATACGTAAACAAAGGTGCTCAAAGGAAACTAATAGAGTGCAGAGTTAACATGATTCTATTTTAGCAAAAAAAAAAAAAAATTAAAAACAATTTGGTAAGTTTTTTTATTCTTATATGTATGTACATGTGTATGTTCATATGCATAAATATGTATGTAGTGGGTAGATAAAACGACTTATGTGAAATATTAGCTTGACTATATAAAAGCATACATGAGGACCAGCTTTACGTGCTGTCACAGTTTGTTAGTAATTTAATAGTTGGTGATATATAACTACTCTCTTGTAGTGTATAGTATGACCTAGATAAACGAACTAAATTGATTAGGTTTTTGAGTAAGGAAAATTTAAGTTAAAAGTAAATATTTGTATTTAAGATGAATAACGCATGAAGTGGACAAGTATGGTGTAACATAAATATAGGAATTAATGGTCAATTCATATGGGTCGTAAGGTTTTATTTGAATAGTTTTGTATTTATTTTTTTCGTAATAATACAATAGAAATTATTTTATTGTTGTTGCAGTTGTTTTAAAAAAGCACTGATATTTACCATGTAAATACATATAAGATTTTTGTTACCGAACTTTCCTTTTATGAAATAAACGTAAGAACACTTATACCATCAAAGTAAATATAAATTTTATTTCTAACTTGCTATTATCGGTTCTCATATTTTCCGAAAAAAGTTCCACAGTTCTTAATAAAAGATCAAATAATAATTTTTAAGTGGATTTTTAGTAGGAGTTTCTTAAATAATAAATATCTTTTATTAACTGTAATTGATGTAGAATAATCTGTTTATATTTTATAGTTCGTTTTGCTATTAAATTGTGCTTATTTGAAATTTTTTAACTATAATTCATTTTATTTCTTTTATTATTTTATACGCCGTTTTCTTTTATTATTTTCGGCGCCATCTTTGAATCTGAATTGGCCAGCCCTTGAATTTGATACCCATATTGATTATTAGGGTTAAGAGTAAAAATTATTCGCAATTTTTTGGCGCCTGTAGCATTTTGGATTTTACACTTTTCATAGTTTACTGTATTTTACTAAGCAAGCGATTTCTTTTGCCTTAATGAGGGCCTTGAATGGAGCATATTTTTATATACTAGATTTAACCCATATAAAAAATTTTTGCATGCGACCATCATAGATTTTAATTTTGTTTTTAATATATTTAATCCTGTTAATCATTTCATTTGATACACAGAAAAAATTATTGCTAGAAATTGTTTTATTAAGTAACTTCTTGATTAATTTTTAACTTTTAAATATAATTTTATTTTATATCAAGGCACATTTACTCATCAGGTTGTCTTGTTTCGTCAGCTGATTATTTTTTCTTCACTTATTTTTAATTTCAACTGTCAAAGACTATAGATAAAAAACAATTTATTTCAAATGTCAAACTTCATACATTAAAAAATAAACAAAAAATTCTCTCCGAACTGCAATTACCTGATGAATTAATATGCCTTGATTCAATTTAATTAATTTTTTAATGGATATTTAATGTTTTTGAAAAACAAAAAATTTTCTGTCATTTAAAAAAAATAATAAAATAAAAACTAAAAAAATTAAAAAGAAATCAGCAGACAGTTGTCCGAGGCCTTCGGCTGTCGGACTGTCCCTGCAGGCTGTGTCAGAGACACGGCCATTAAGTTTAACGTAGAATACGCCATCCGATAAGACAGAAAACATAAATAACAATAAATGATAAATAATATAAGCAAATTAATTTATTTATTTGATAGTTACTTTTGATAATATATGTATGTACATAAGCTTATGGTAGGAAAAATAGGATAAATATGTTTTTAAGTTAAAAGAGTAAGGATGAATGATAAATAACAGACGGAAATAAATTTGATTATTTGAAAGTTACTTTTGATAATATGGGCTTATGATAGGAAAAATAGAATAAGTATGTTTTTAAATTAACATTCAAATTTCTCGCAAAAACTAAGTCAATGCACGCAAAGAAAAACCATGGTTACGACATGAGCACGACGGTCATATTATTTTTTCTAAAACAATATTTGGTTGTCGAAAACAAGTAATAGTTATTTTTGTTTCATTTCATCATATATTTTGTCACGATAATCAAGCATTTGTTTGAATTATATCATTTAACGATTACTTTTCGTAAAAATTTCAAAATGGTTATCATTTAAAAATAGTATAATTTAAAAAATTTAATTTGACAAAAATAATATTATATTCAAAAGCGCTAATAATGATAGAGTGATGGTAATTCCAAAATCCATCTAATTTTTGGTGTTTTTTCAACTTTTTGGAAAAATGAAGTTACATTGTTTTTTCTTGCGACCACAGATTTGTATGTTACAGCAAAACGACAATAATTTGCCGTAAAAAAGCAAAGATTGTCGATTTCAATTGTAGTCATATACATGATTATTGAATGATGATTAAATTAAACATAATAATAATAACTGGTAACCATTATTATTTTAAACATAATCATACAATTCAATCATAGTATGTTGCTCTTCGATTATGGTTACCACAACCATATTTTTTCTTTGCGTGTGGTTGTGTTATCAATTGTTGTGGGAACATCGTTAAGAATGTAATCCAAATTAAATGTATCGCTCATATATTTCGCTTTCAATATTTCATCAATTTAAACAACAACCGAAGGTTTGTGTCCACACTGAAACAGCAGCATAGTTTGTGTTCACGCTACTAACTCAAACACTCAACCAAACACCACACATATGTTTGAGTGTATATGTTTAAACAATTTTCATTTGAGAAATTTAAATATTAGGAAGATATCAACCAATATGAAATGTATTTCAAACGAAAGATAACATCTTCATTTACCTACAAAAAAATGTTTAAAAAAAGTTATCTCGCCGTTTCCTTATAATTAATGAAATAAAGATTACAACAATAACAATCTGACATGACTCCCTATAGCGTAAGGTAAGTAAGACGTATTCAGTGATGTTAACTTTTTTATTTCGATCTACGTACAGCCCTAAAAAAATTACCATTTTCTAGGTAAAATTACCGTACACAAAGATATGATATTGTAAAACGAGTTTATATTTGTAATTCAATATATTTATTAAAAAAAACAACAAAACTTATTAAAATCAATTAGTAATAATAAAATAATTTAAAATTTGTACTTTCAGTAAAATCAATGTTTACAATTTTGTAATATTTAAAGCTTAGTGTTATACATTTGGATTGGATTTGTTTTGCTTGCGATTGTCTAATTTAAAGCTTAATTTGATTGCATTAATTGTTTGTGATCATATGCATTTTGATTAAAATATAGAAAATGTTTGTTATTGAATTTAATATTTAAACTAGAATTAAGAAACGTTTTTGCGTGTAGAATTCCATCAATTGTATCAGTATTTAACCTGTTTCTTATTTTGGTTTTGCTTAGATTTATTGTTGAAAAAATTCGTTCCACAGTAGCCGAACTATGTGGCAGTGAAAATATTTAAACCAAAAATTTTTGTAAAACAGGAAACATTATGGAATCGTCACCTGAAGAACGTCAGTTTTATCAACATCTTTAATGAATTCGCCTTGCATTTATGGCAAAAACGTAAAGAATATTACTTCAATAATTTGCATAGTTGTAATGAAACCGTACTTTTTATGGTATGTTTTTATGAGAAATATGTATGTCATGTATAGAATCATTGGAAAAAATCGTTTGGGGTCGAACACTTAAAAATAAAAACTTTTTAAAATTACCGTACAAATATCAAAATTACCTACCTACCGTTTGAGACTCTTAATTACCGTACAATACGGTAATTACTGTACGGTTAACAACACTGGACGTATTTTACGCCAAAATATAATTTTGATAATAATATTTAACATTAATTAAATGTGTGTTAAATGTGAGTATGCGAAAAAATAGTGACCAATTTTCAGGCAAAATGTTTAGTAAGTATATTTATGTATGTATGTATATGTGTGTATGTACGTCCTACTAATATCAAAAATGTGAATGTCTGGATATTTGGATGTTTAATTATTAGGGGTTATATTACTAAACCACACAAACCCTTCTGAGCGGATTTAATAAAATTTGCCACACTTATAGATAATGCAACATGGATTAAGAGCTGCTACGTTGTTACATACATATGTATATACGTATGACCAATTTGAATTGCCAACAAGCCCTGATATATTTCTTAGGATTCTAACCTTAATTGTAAGTATTTATTAAATTTTCTTCACTATATCTCTTTAAACTTTATACTAGTAAAATTTTCTTTGTCTAGGTTGCCAGGTACCCATTCTTTTGATAAACCGTATAAAGATGCAGTGATTAAATATCAAATTGTATGGTTTATATATATGTATATACATACTTCTACATATAGTTTCCAATTTCTTATACTTATATACTTGTACATACGTACTCCTGCACAATTCAACATTTTCTGTAAAAATGTAATTTTCAAAGATTTCATGCTTTGCTATGCCATGCGGATTTAAACAAGGTGTTATTACATGTTATGCCAACTCAAACATACTGGGACAATTCAAAGTAGACTCTCATATTGTGCTATGCCATATAATTCATATTAATATGACTAGTGACTTTGCACACCTTTTGTTAACAAATTATGTATTTAATACAAGAAAGAAGACAAAGAGATGACGCTGTTAAAAATTGTATGTATACAGGAAAGAAGAAAATAGAAAATATTCTCTTTGAAAGGTGTGAAGCGAAGAAATTCTCTCTGAGAGACAGTATGGTTAAAAGTATAACATAAACAATTTCTTATACATACATAGGAAACAAATGTGTAGTCATATTATTTTTTTTGTATGGAAATTACTAAGAAAAATTTTAAGCATGCATAAAATAATATGAAATAGTACAAATATTACTGATATGCAACCACTTTGAATTGGCCACTGTCTTAGTATGTCATTGCAACTTAGGCAAGCTGTTGTACGCTGTTGTGTTTAATAGCATGTCTTTCTTTGAATTCAAATAATAGAAATAAACAAGATTTCACAACTTTGAAAATCAACGGTAATTTGAAAAAGAATTCGGTTTTATTTAAAAGAGAAAACGCTGTTTTTTTTTTAAATAAGACATTTTTTGCAAAAACATTTATTTTTAGCTCTCAAAAGTCGGAAAACAAAAAAAAAACACTCTTTTTTCATCTCACAGCTTATTTTATGCAGTAAATTTGTACTGTAATGGTACTTCAATGCAGCTTTGTTTTTGGTTTCGTTTTTCGTAAAATTTCACTTAATTCCAATAAGTGCATGGAACGCATGATGAAAAGAAATCCATATTTCATGAGTTAATAATGTCTGTTTACAAAAATTATTAATGATTTTTTGCATGTATTTGCATGTATTGTGAAGCACATCACTAGAGACTAACTTTTTATATTTAAAGAAGGCATTTTTTTAAGTATTTGGACCCACAGTTGAGAATAGTTGCAACTAATTTATATGCAAGTTTATAAGAGCCATTTAATCTGCGTTGACATTTGCTTAAATAAGCCCGATTTGTGATTTTTTTCTTCCAGCAAATAATTTCAGATTGAAATTGCAAGTAGAAATAAATTTTTTATTTAATATTTATTAGGGGAGCAGTTAATGCATATAAGTGGTTATGTCAAACATTTGCCTAATGTGAACACACTTTAGGTCAAAATTTAAATTTTAATAAATAATAGTAACGCTATGGACATTATTGGTCTCCGAGGTTGGGTGTGGGAGGCAGATACTACTTTCTGCATCCCCCTTTCCTACCTAAAATATAACAAAAAATATGTTGTTTATCTAAATTGAATTGGTTTGTTGGCGTTTTAGTTATACAATTAAAAAAAAATTTAACAGCTCTAAACCCTAGTTAACATTAATTAAATTCACCCTAATTTCATTTGTTTATGCAAGAATAGAATATACGATTTTTATTTCGGTATTAAACAATTAATTTAAGTGTGCCCTTATGTTAATATATGTTCAAATTTATTTATATTTGTCTTTTTTATAGCACAAGTTTTCCATCCCTGTTATACGAACTCGCCTTGACAGAAAACATCTACAAAAAAGTTTCTTTGTTGTAGGAGTTTGTCGTTGCATAAACCTGTATAAATATGACTTGGAAAAACCCTAAAATATTCCATTTAATATCCTTAGCATTTCTATCGAAATTTTTTAAAATAAGAAAACAGAATTAAATTTTAAGCATAAAATAAAAATTATACTGGTGATAACACACAAAATCTACACTAAACATGTAAAAAATTTACGAATAAAAAAAAGTAAAAATATAATCTGTCGTTTATACAATTTTATAGAAGTCATTTATATTTCTTAATCATATTCAACTAACGAGCGATAACGTTAAGTACAATATTTAAGTGAATATTTTTAATAATTTTTTTTTATGCCATAACAAAACCAGTCACGTATTTTGACCAAAACTATAAAAAAGTCAAAACTAAAAACCACATATAAATACATCCAGCAAATAGCTTCTGTAAAGGAAACAACCTAAAATTTGGTATAAGAAATAATAAAAAAGACATAAACCGAAAAGAAAAAAATTACATTTCCAACTTCTGGTATAAACTTTAAGGCATAAATGTACCTAAAAACATATATTTACATATTTTGGATGAGCAGGGTTGCCAGAAGTTAAAAAAAATAAGGTAAGTTTGCAAACTATATTTCAATTTACAAGAAAAATAAAAAGTTTGCTTTAATTTTACTTGGTCGATATAAATCCATTTAACAACTTCGAAATGGAATACAATTAAAAGTCATGTACATTGTCTTGTCTTTTTCTAAAGATCCTAAATTTAGGAAAATACCTACTTTGTTTTAAACGAATTTCATATAAGTAACTAAGACATAAAAAAGAAAACAAGTAACTGAATTATAAATGTCAAATCTAAAAATGTATAATAAAAGTTTGTACGTGGCAACACTCTCGATAAGTGTGAGAACATATTTTTTGTATGTATGTGTGGGTAGACACACATAAACATACCCACTTGCATACATAAGTTAGACAAAACCCTAAAAGAGAATTTTAAAGTAAACACAAAAACCAGAGAAGAAAACGTAACAAAAAACCAAATCAAAAAAAAAGGTCTAAAAAAAATAAATAAAAAAAATATGTAAATTGTTAACAGCCTTGACAGTGACATGGTAAGGACAGACAGACAGACAAGCATCCCCACAAATGTAAAGACACACAAATGAGGCATTTAAACAATAACAGTAGCAATAAAAATATACTGCACGGAAGTTTAAATAACAGTCAATTGTATACGAATTTGATATATACTACGTATTTTGTCAAATGTTTACTTGGAATTACAATTTTCAAAATAACACAATTATGGAACATCTTTCTAAAATTTTTGTTTATCAATCTTAGAAGTATTAAATAATATGCAACATGTTTTCTTTTAATTGTAATAGTTTTCGCTGCCATTAAACAAGCTATTCGTATTTACACATAGCCCACAAAGTCTGCGTTCACTTTTAGTTTTTTTTTTAGCGATATAAAAATAACATACATATGTAAATGTAGTAAAACAACTTTTTTTCACATATTTTCTACTTCTAAACTATAGTTAAAAAAACAAAAAAAAAACTACATCCATCTCTTCAGTTCTCTTATAAAGATCGTTTAGCAAGCTTTGTGGTACATTTCATTTACAATTAAATACAGATTTTTAAATATGTAAGCAAAAAACAAAGAAATAAGTGTTTCGGAAAAAAAAATAATTAAAAAAATGTGGGAAGAAGGTAATTGCTTCAAAAAAATTGGTAAAACCATTGGGAGAACATTTTCCTCCATCCAACGGGTAATAAACAATTTACAGAATGCAGGCATAAGTATTAACTTCTAAGCCGCGATCCGGACGTCCAAAAATATTATCGATACGAGAAGAACGCAAAATAGTTAATATGACAAAGGCTAATCCCCGTATTACCTCCACAAATATTATTATACACGTTATATTACACGTTCGCCAGTCTTTTAATAAGAAAGTTTGTGCAGCCTCCTGAGTTTTGAAAACAAGCGATATTTTCGGATGAGAGAAAATTTTGTATTTTTGGCATTAAAGGTCGTCAAATAGTATAGCGTAAGTCAGTGACTGCTCGTGATAAGCAAAATCTAGTTGCTACAGTTAAGCACGGTGGTGGTGGGATTATGGTGTGGGGTTGTATGGCGGCTGCAGGTGTGGGTCAGATGGAGTTTATTGAATCTACAATGGATAAATGGGCATATTTAAATATTTTAAAAAGAAATTTGAAGCCAAGTGCAGAAAAACTTGATTTGTCACCTACATTTTGGTTCCAACAGGACAACGACCCAAAGCACACAGCGGAGATCATAAGACTTTGGCTGATGTATAATGCTCCTAGGTAGCTTAAAACTGTTTTTTGAAGAAACAAATAAACAAAAACCATGTTGTTTTTGACACATCACAGTTATCGAAATCTATATATATAAAAGTGAAACTCCGTGTGTGTGTGTTAGCTATAAACTCCGAAACTGTAAAACCGATCGGACTCAAACTTTGGCAAGTTGTTGTACACATACCAGGGAGTGTTTATGGGTGGAAAATTAGTTATCTGTTTTAGCTACTTGCACTTGACCGATTTTTCTGAAACTTTGCACACATATCGAGCTCTCATGACTAAATAATCTTGTGATAAGAAAAGTGGGCGGGGCCACGCCCCTAAAAAAGTTTTAATTTTGAGGCACTTGCACTGGACCGATTTTCCTCAAACTTTGCACATATGCTAAGCTGTCATAACCATATAATTTCGTGATTAGAAAAGTGGGCAGGGCCACGCCCATAAAAAAAGGTTATAACTTTGAGGTACTTGCACCAGACCGATTTTTCTGAAACTTTGCACACATATCGAGCTGTCATGACTTTACAATTTCGTGATTATAAAAGTGGTCAGTGCCACGCCCATAAAAATAGGTATCATTTTGAGGTACTTGGACTAGACCGATTATTCTGAAACTTTGCACACATATTGAGCTGTTATGACTTTACATTTTCGTGATTAGAAAAATGGGCAGGGCCACGCCCATAAAAATAATTATAATTTTGAGGTATTTGCACTGGTCCGATTCTTCTGAAACTTTGCACACATATTGAGCTGTTATGACTTTACAATTTCGTGATTAGAAAAGTGGCCAATGCCACGCCCATAAAAAAAATTATAATATTTAGGTTTTTACACTTGATATTCAATTAAAATTTAGAATGCATTTCGATTCATTAAGGGGCGTAGCAACGCGCGCCGGGTTTGTCAACTATAAAAAACAATGATTTATTTTTATGTTGTATAGTGTACCCTGACACTGAAATAATAAAGTACAAATAAAACAACAAAAACAATATAATAAACAAATAAATAAGGCGAAGAATGACCAAATTTCGTATTATTTTATTTCCACTCTTCATTTTTAGAATAATATTCAATATTAGAATTAAATTATTAACACCAGTTGTCTCTTATGTGGCTTTTTAAAATAGGTTAAATCTAAACAAAAGTCTATATATCGCATTTGCTTAATTGGAGAAAATTGCAAGACTTGTGAAACCACCTTTTAAATTGCTGTGAAGTTTTGAACAGTTAATGTAAATAAAAATATAAAAACATAAAAATTAAAAAAATATATACAAACAATTTAATGAAATTAAAAAAAAATTGTAAACGATGATAAGTAAAACTTCGTGGTTATTATTGCATTTGTCACATCGCAAGCAAACATGATAATATGTATTAAGGTTATTTTACATTTGACAAATACTTGACAAAATACACGTAACCACTAAGATGCATTAATTTCTTTAAAAAAATGTCTGTTTAAGTACAAACTTTCTTACGTAGTAGGAATAAACTTTATTTATGAACACTGATGCAAATATGTATACTTAACGAGACGTAACAAAAATCTGTGATTAAATTTAGTTTGTTAAAAAATTTTGAGCTATTAAAACAGATGACTCATGATACTCAAAAATACTCAGCAAAATATTTTTGAAATTGTGTAACGGGCAATTGTTTAATATAATAACCCTCTGTTGGTAATGGCCTCAGTAAATGCAATTTATATCAGGAACTTTAAATAATAAGTTAGTTTCATGCTTGAAATTATTTTTTTGTAAGTTTTGTTTCAAGCGAGGGTCCTGAGTTTTGGGACAACTTATTCTTATTTGGTAAAAAATGGATAGTTTATGTTGTTTCTCTAAAAGTCTCTAAGGTATTGCGTAAATTTATCAGGGTTCGACATGAGAATTTTTATACTAATTTTAATTGCGACTATGGAAAAACGAACAGGTTGTTTGGCATTTAAACGATTACATAAGGTCATTTAGTTTCTTCCTCTCTCCTTCCACATATTGCGAAAAAAGTTTAAGTTATTATAGCCACAAATGTTGCGACTGATACCGTTTAGTTGTGATAGCGTAAAAATAAGGTTTTGTATACAAAAATTCAAATCGCAGGTCAAGCACTTAGTCATCACTATATATTTCACTATTATAAAAAACAATTGCTGCATTAATTGCTTGACAAACAATCTCTAGAACAAAGATGTTTTCTGTACGCAGAATTAGTACTTTCGACTAAATCTAAAAGAGAAACTCATTAAAAATTTGGCGAAAAGTTGCCTTTCTAATATGGCATTCATATATAGACTTTGTATCCCTAGGAAAACCATTAAGATAAAAAATAGATAAAAGCAACAATTGCTACGATTCAGCTACGTTATGGCAAGGTTAACACACAAGCGTATCTCAAATACTGCAACTGTAAAACTATACTTTACGGCAGTCCCATGCAGGTGACTAGAATAAGTAAGAGATGTGGTTAAGAACTTTCGTGGCAAAATTGGTGAATCGTGGGCATATTGTAACTATGGCAATTCCATGCGTTGAATTTTTATAAAAAAAATAATATTTATTAGAATCTAACCTAAGAAAAGTTTGTTTGAAATTCAACAATAAACATATATTTTTTTTTTAACATAAATGTTGCATTTCGACAATCACTTTTTAAAATCAATAAACGTCTCAAGTTGGATTAAAAATTTACGACACAAAAGTCTGCTTTGTTCAGTTTTATTAACAATGTTAAATCAAGAAGAACACAAAGGCTTGCTTTCTTTTTTATATTTTATAATTAATTTTCACAATAATACCAATCATTTATATTCAAATCCTGTAGCTTATTTATAACCATAGTTTGACCCTAATGTGTAATACAGTAAACTCATCAAGAGAATCCAATGAATATATGGTATTTGATAGCGTACAGTTTCCACATTCATTCATTTGTCAGCAAGGACTTCAAAAAACATGCACGATTGTGTGTATTTAATATCAGGTGCGGATCTAGATTACGCATTTGTAGGGGGTGTAGGTTTTATTTAAATATTTTAATTGTTTGCTTTATAACTGACAAAACAATAATTTATTTAATAAAAAAATTGGTTTGTTGGGTGAATATCCCTTTTTTCATCTTCCAGGATCCGCTCTTGAAGCATCTAAATATATATATCTATATATTTGTATGTATACACTTAAAATCATTCTGGTTTTTATTATTATTCTTATTATTTTGTTTTTTTTCTTATTTATTTCTTTTAATGCTTCTGTTGCTACTACTGCTGCTGCTGTTTTCAATATCAAGTAAATGGGCATGTAAAGGTTAATACTAATATTATCCATCCAATATAATATATTTCGTAGCTTTTTGTATTTATTTATTTCATTATATTAAGTTTTTTCTTTTGTAAAATTTTCATGCCTTATAGTCTAAACAAATTACACAAATTTATTATTCAAATTGAAGAAATATAATTTACCTGCCTACCAAACAATTTTCCATATGAAATGATACAATAACAAAATAAATTACTTTTGATTTAATATATTGTTTTATTTTGTTATAAGTCAATATTTTTAGAAAACTTCTTTAAAAAATATTAAAGATATAAGTACAAAACCAGTATTCTGTTTTAATCACTGGTGCTAGAAATTTTTTCTGAGGGTGTGATAATTTTAAAAATATTTTTTCGGAATATATCTGTGGCAATAGAAAAAACTGCTTATGTATGTTTCTATAACCTTTAAGGAAAGAATTTTTATGTTTTTGAGTGAATTTTAAAAAATTTGTTCCCTTTAAATTGCAGACTGAACTATCTGAAGTATAACAAGTAAGAGCACTATATTCGGCTGTGCCGAATCTTTTATACCCACCACCAATTTTGTGTACATTAAAAGCACAATATTTATTATTTTGTTAATCGGTATGGAATAATCTTTTTATAATAAAATCTGTATCACTTTCTTTGTAGAGGGTGGGTCAAATTTAAGGGTCCATGTTGAAGGTGAATTACACCTAGACCTTAAATTTGTTTTCTGCATTTCATTTGACATTTCTCAATCTCAAACTTACTCAATTTGATCCGTGGAAAGATACGCAAATGAGCAACTCTATAAAGTAATTCAGGTTTTTTATGAAAATCGGCGTTCAAATCAATATGCATTTTGTGAACTTCGTAATTCTTTGGTCAACATAATCGTTCCAATTCGGGAGAATTGTAAAAAATATTTAAATTTCTGCAAAACAGGTCTGTATAAAATGTTAGAAAATCTGTGAATACCTTCTTAGTTCGTTGAATGGGAACCATTGCTGTTTTGTGCGATAGTGTGGCAAAAGAGCAGTCAACCTCGACTCCTCATCGTGCCCAACAATTGAGCATCAACATTGTCAATGAAAATTTGGACCATCAGATAGAGAAGTTGCGCCAAGGATGGGGGGGGGGGGGCATTAGGCCGATATTTTGTTAAATACATACTTGAACCATACAAATATTATCATTATAAAAAGAAATGATAATAATTTCTTAAATAATTTGTGTTTTATTTAAAATCAACATCGGCCCTTCAAATTTAACCAGCCTTAAAAATCTTCGATATGATAGTAAAATGTTTTTGTAAATTTAGTTTTCTAGTGAAAGTGGGCGTTAAAGTAGGCTTGTCAATAAAGTTTCTGATAACAATACCACTTAGATATTTCAATATAGTCCTTTGTTATTCCAAAAACTTTGTCAATAGAGAAATAACATGAATAACATGAAATTTAAGATAAACCTTTATATGGGAGGTAGGCGTTAAAGTAGGCGTGTCACCTAAATTTCTTGGCATAACAATAACATTGATTACAAGGATATATGTAGCAAATTTCATCATCATACTGCTAATATTATCGGTTTTATGAGCTTTTAAATTTCATTAACGGTAGATAACGTGAAAAGTGGGCGTTATAGTAAGCGTTTTAAAGTTGTTTTTGCTGATGAATACAACATAGATGTTTCAATATAGTCCTTTATTATTCCAAAATCTTTATTAATAGAGAAATTATATGAATTTTAGGTAAATCATTATATGGGAGGTGGGCGTAAAAGTGGGCGTGGCACATGGATTTTCCGTTACAGAAAATTCTCTTACTAAAAAGCAAACTGTGCAAAATTTCAGAATCGTACAGTTAATTTTGTCCGTTTTATTAGGTTTTAAATTTAAAATATACTGAAAAATACACTGCGCGGTATAAATTTTCGTACATTTTTATCTATAACTCCTTTCCTAACGCATAGATGTAAGCAATTTTTGGGGAGAGATATTGTTTTGACTCGAGAAATATATATTCGAAGTTTCATGACTGTACGTTAATGCGTTTGGACACAATTCCATTTTTTTCGATGTTCGAAAGATACGGTTTTTTCGACCTACTCTTGCATTACGAGCTATAACTCACTTCCTTATATTTCGATTTAGCCCATTTTCAACACCAAACAAACCTTGTCTATAAGAAAGATTCTGGCAAAATTTGAACCCTCTAGCTTTTTCAGTGCGACCTCTATCGTGCTTTCAACAGACGGACAGACGGACGGACATAGCTAGATTGTCATCAAATCAAACTCTGATTCAGAATATATATACTTTATGGGGTCTAAAATGGATATTTCTATGTGTTACAAACGGAATAACAAGATGAATATATCCCCACCATTTTTTTGGTGGCGAGTATAAAAATGAAACAGCTTATTCATTTTCGTATATTAAGCTATATTATAAGTTAAAATAAGTTCTTATTTCAAATAATATTTTTCTTGAGCTATCCAAAAAAAGTTGAAAATTTGCCTGAGGGTAGTTTAGAATTTCGTGATTGCAACAATGTGATTATCTCAATTTTAGGTTATGTTGACTTAAGCAGTTTTTTGCTTTTGGCAAAGATTTTTTGTGAGGGAAAATATTATAAAAGCAATGTATTTGAAAAAAAAAATATATATTTTTATAACTTTTTAATAAAGTAATACTTTCTATGGAATATGTTATATTTAAAATTTATTTTTAATAAGTCTTCAGTTTCCCAAAAAAATTATCTATTTAAAAGTACATAACAATCGTCAATATATTTACGAAATTTTGTTTATTCTATTTTTACTACAGTAGTTTATTTTAAAGCATTGTAACATAAAATCCGGGCGATTTGATATATTTTGTATTTGTTTAGAGACTCACAATTTAATAAAAATGTGTACATTTACAAACAATATTAACTGTGTTATATACGATATTTTACTGACAAATATGTTGCTGCAAAAAATAATACAAATTTAATAATTTAGTAATACACAGTCATGACCAGCACATGCTTAGCCATATAGTAAGCATTATTGCTTAGTGCTAAAAATAAAAAAAAATTAAGCCGAACCTAAAAAAGTTAAATACATTAGGCTAGAAAAAAAATATTTTGTATTTACGAATCTTCGTACATCTTCTCTATTTATTTTTTATTGCATATCAAATGGATATTTAATAAACCACTGAGGTTGACAATAATATTTTTTTCAAGGCGTTTGAAGTTTCTTGTAGTTTTCGTCTTACAAAATAGGGAAGACTTTAAACTTAAAACTCACCGAACTATACGTACACTAGCGTTATTACTACTTCCAATACAAATTTTGGATGCTGCCTTAAGGTAGGATTAGTCTTTACTTTCTGTTCCGTGGCGAATCAGCTGACTTGTTTTTATTAATAGAAAATGTGTGCATGTCGTTAGTTTTTCTGCTTCGCTTCGTTCCGTTGCGGACAAACCTGTATATGTTCCTTATAAAATGCTTTTGCGTTATGACCAAATTGTATGTGAACAATGCTTTAGTCACTTAAAAGTTGTGGATTTCCTCACTTCCTATCACAACTGACTGACAATAAATTTTTATTTTTCAAAACTCAATTAGACTACTGTCATGCCGTCAATATGTTCCCTGAGAAGCAAATAAATAACTTTTGCATATAAATTCATCATGTTTTTATGATTTTTGACATAAAATTAAAAAAAAAAAAACACACACTTTATTTTTTTTTATTGTTTTGTACTTTTTATTAAGTTTTTATTTTTCCCTTCTTTACGAATATTGTATTTATGTGTGCGTTTTTTTTTACATTAAAGTGACTTCCTTTGAAAATGTGCTTTCCTTGTATTTTGTTATGTTTCTACGTTTGAATGTAGCAAGTGAATACAACATTTTTCAAGCCAAACGAAGAGAAAAAACAATAAAAATAGTATGTGCTGCAATATAATGAGGAAAAAAAATAAAAAAAATTATTTAGGCTAATTGCAAACAATTTTAAGAGGAAATAAAAGTTGTTTTACACATTAAAAAGTAAAGGAAATGAAAGTAATTGCAAGTAGAAAAATAGCGGCTGCAAATGATGTATTTTTTAAAACAAGTTTAATTGGTTTTAAGAACATTTGTTAGCTAATATATATATTTTTTCCTTGTTTTCCTGGTAGCAGTCTTTCCAAAACTGATAGTGACAGAGAATATATGGCAGCATTTGAATGTGCTTCTTTGGTATTTTAAATTTATATTTCAAAAACATATGCATTTATAAAAAAAAATATATAAATTCATATAAACATCTTTATAAGAAATTTCCTATGATTATAAACATTTCAACTATTTGTTATTATACTCAATGGGAAAATAATTATTTAAACTCCTACATCCTGATAATATTTATGACAAACCTCACTTCTTTCAGCTCTTAAGGTATTTGCAAATTTTCCATACAATTTTAAAATATGAAATATAAATACACAACAGATGAATTACTTTCAAGCAAAGACAGCACAAAATACAAACAACAATATGGAATTATAAATGTGGCATTGCATTCTCAATTCCTGCAAAATAATAGAGAATAGAAACTATGCAGCATATTTTGCACGAGTATGTAAAATTATTTATTTCAATATTGCTCATATGAATATTGCTCATACGTTTGCCAATACTTGATTACACACTCGCTTACAAATAGGGACTCAAATAAAAGTATTTGCACTCTAGCTTACATGTGTATAGGGACTTAAGTAAATACTTACTTTTATAGCAGTAAATATGTACTTGAATTTTTTTTATACTATGGACTAACAGAAATCGTTTAGATTTTCTAAGGACGAAAAATCGTTTTTTATTCAGCGATATGTTAAATTGAAATTAGCAAATTATGAAATCAGTTTGCTAATATACCACTTCGCTTCTATTGCCAAAAACTTTATTACCACACCTTATGCTAGGCGCACAATTGGGACGAACGATGAATTTTTCGTTGCGAATATTCGTCATCAAAAATAAAACACATTTGTGTTTAAGAGAATGCATATATGAGTGTGGCGTCTGTCGAAATTCGCTATATGCGGCGAACACTCAAATAGATTTATTTCTATTTCTTAAGCCGGCGAATGACGAAAAAATTGGTACAAGATGGCCATTTTTTATTATATTTGGTGTTACTTCTCAACTTTTTATGAAAATAAAGTTAGTTCTTACTTTAATTATTATTTCATATTTTATTTAAAATACATATAAAAAAGTTAACTACAAAAATTTGTCTTTATTTGTGTTTTTGCAAATGTTTAAGTTTATTTAGTCGCTGTTATACAAAAACAAAATTTTTATTATTGTTTACTGCACGTACCCACGACATTGTTTGCAAACGTTTACTTATACGTAAAAAAGTATTTACTTTGACAGAAATTATATTTATTATTTTGTTGAGTTTCACAAAAATTTAAATTCTTCGATTATTTTTGTTCTTTCTTTGCACAAACAGTAAACAATCTTATCAACTATAAAAGATGTTATTTTTTCGCCGTTATTGTGCTTCACACGACTAATTTACATAGCGAATTTTTACTGACGAATTCGCCGTGCTGGGCGAAATTCGTCGTTCGTCCCAATTGTGCGCCGAGCATCAAGTGTGTTTAAAGCAATCAGAATTATAAAAAGTTATTTAAATTATTATTTTAAAAAATTTCGTAATAACAGAATTATAATAAAGTTGGCGTATCTAAGCAAATATAAAAACTAATTATTTACTTATGTATCGCATTAAAACTCAAGTCATTATTTAAGTCCTTCTTAGAAATAGGGACGATAGTATGTTATTCACTAAAAGCAAGTCATTATTAATGTTTGCTTGTATGTTTATATTGTAGACATTATGATCAATTTTATTTATTTATTCAATTCAAACAGTTTTTAAGCCAATAAGGGCAAAAATATATGTGGCAACATTTCTTACTATTTGTTACCAATTTTAATATTAATATACTTATTTAAAAAAAAAAAGAACAAAAACTAATTTAATCTGAAAAGAAAAACAAAACAAAAGCAGTAAGACTTTTTATTATATCCTTCACACAAAAGTTAAAAAGGATATTAATAGGTTTGTCATTCCGTTGTGAAATTTCTACAATTTTCATTTCCGCCCCCCAAAAAGTATATATTTTCTGAAACTATGAATAGGGGAGTCGATTAAGCCATGTCAGTCCATCGTACAGCGTAATGTATTAAAATATCAGAAATATTCGGGATCAGATCGGTGTTGAAAATCGGAAAAATCGGTAAATAAACAACTGAGATATGAGGAAAAAACCGAGGTGACCACAACAACATACATCACTATAAATACATACATTCATATATACAAACGTGGTATACTGGTCAGAGTGAACGAGTTATCCAATCCCAGCTGAGCCAAAAATGTTTTTTAAATTTTTATTTATATTTGTTTTTTAATTTTGAATATTTTAATTTTTTTTTATATTTTAGTATTTTTTTTTAACATACATAAATACATAAACTTACTGCCTGTTCAACAATGTCGAAAGAAAACCCAAGCGAAATTTCTTTCGTACAAATAAGTTGAAAACAAAAACAAATTTTTTGTTTTTGTTGTTGTTTTCAATATATTTGTACGAATGAAACTTCGCTTGGGTTTTCTTTCGACATCGTTGAATAGGCAATTAATTTAGTATTTTACAATGGAATGTTTTTAAGCGGATAAAGTCATTAAAAAGATAATTAAACATATATGTATGTATATATGTACGTATTTCATATTAATGAGATGAAGGTGATACAAACAATTTTTATTGCAAGACTACACGTTGTAAAGGGTATAAAAGATTCGGCACGGCCGAATATAGCACTCTTTCTTGTTTTAGATACTTCAGTAAAAAAGTACGAAGCATTCATTTACCCAGTTTTTCTTATTATGCAAGTGATTCCGAAACGAAAAGCACGAATAATTTTTCCCTGGTTTTTACAAAGTGATAACGACAAAAAAAAAATAAATAAAATGCAAATCCACCAAAAAATATAAATCGTTTTAACCTTTAACATTTAATCAGTCTACACAAAAATTAATGGCTATGTAAAGAAACACTTGAAAAATCAATCTCAACAATTTTTGTTACATATGTGGCGAATACATCTTTAGAACAAATAGAAGAAGTGTGTTAAAGTTCATAAAACAAATAGAAACTCATCGATTCCTAGTACTGTATGTAACTATTGTGTAAAGTTTTTAAGGTTATAGGCAAACCAGAAATCCATTCAAATATCAAACACTAATGATCTGGCTGGAACCTTCGCGATCATGATAATTGTTTTTACGCTGTCAACATTAACAAAGCAAACCGGTTTAAATTGAGTTTTCCTAACGTGTTGTCTATTGCCTGATTAGTTCCGTACTCTAGTGATGATTTAGAACTAAAGCAATCTATATCTACACAGATTTATCACGACTTACCACAATATTATTCTTTAAAAAGTACTTCCATTTAGAAATAATTTCTTATCGCGAGAATCTAGGCACTTAGTGTTTTAGTGTGAGACCTTGGACTCTCTAAAATGATATCTGAAATGGAAGCTTCTCGTTTAAACATTATAAAGAAACATAATTTGTTGAAATTTTTCGACATTTTTTGTTTCAGTATTTGATAAATTCAACCATGAAGATTTACAAAATTGAGCAACTCGTTAAGATTATTAAAGCCTTTTACAAAAATGGGCGTTCAACTCATTTTAATTAAATTATGATCACATTCGCATGTTACGTTTTAGCTCTAGATATTGTTAAATTCCAAGTTTTCTCAGCAAATGCAAAAAATATATGCATGGCGAACGTCTTAAACTAGCTGTGACATTGTGCCAACTATTAGAGATTTTTTTTGAGAATATGTCCAAATACTGTAAATTTTTTTATGCAGTTATATCATAGGGTGCCCCGATGGACTAGTCTGTAGTGTGCTGGTCTACTAGTCTGGGGGTTGCGGGTTCGGTTCCCGCTAGAGACTCTAAACTGGTCTGCTTCTCTTTCCCTACTTTTGTATTCTATGCAGGTATCACAAAAGGATCACTTTTATGGACCTAAGAGAGCTGCACAACAGCTGCCTGTACTACCTAACCTATATCACGGGATATATAAACAGCTTCTATTCTATTCTATCTATATATATAAAAGTGAAACTCTGTGTGTGTGTGTGTGTGTTAGCTATAGACTCCGAAACTGTAAAACCGATCGGACTTAAACTTTGGCAAGTTGTTGTACACATACCAGGAAGTGTTTATGGGTGGAAAAAAAGTGGGCGAGGCCACGCCCATAAAAATTAGTTATCAGTTTTAGCTACTTGCACTTAACCGATTTTTCTGAAACTTTGCACACATATCGAGCTGTCATGACTAAATAATTTTATGATAAGAAAAGTGGGTGGGGCCACGCCCCTAAAAAGTTTTAATTTTGAGGTACTTGCACTGGACCGATTATTCTGAAACTTTGTACACATATTGAGCTGTTATGACTTTGCAATTTCGTGATTAAAAAAGTGGGCAATGCCACGCCCATAAAAAAAATTATAATTTTTAGGTTTTTGCACTTGATATTCAATTAAAATTCAGAATGCATTTCGATTCTTTAAGGGGCGTAGCAACGCGCGCCGGGTTTGGCTAGTTATAAATATAAAGAAAAGGCATGATTAAAAAATAAATTTTAAGTAGATGCAAAAAGTATTCGAAATTTATTTATGTGTATATTCGTATGTAGACATAGATGTATGTCTTGTCTTGAATAGACCTTAAGCTTACTTCGTACACGTTTTTTGATTTAGATTTTGTTTCATTGCTTTTAAACATATTACATATTTGCTATTGTTTATTTCTTCAGTTTGGTTTTATATTTTCTACCAAAATAATAATTTTTCATTATGTCGTATTTTCAAAGAGCTTTAGTTGTTTCAAGTCTTTTATATTACCAAAATTAGACTAACTTTAATAACAACCTTGTTAATCTTGATGTAAACATGCCGTGGTTTTATGTAGTCAAGCGTAAATTTACTAAATTTGTGAAAGCCGGCACGTACGTTCATGCATATAACAAATTCAGTCACATTCATTAAAATAAAATAAAAAAAAAATCATTATACAACTCTCATTAACTCACATTTTATACGCTCCTTTGGGGTACATAATAAACTTTATGTATATGTCTTAGAGATGGTTTTATTTTTAGTATTTCTTATAAAGATTCAAAACAATTTATTTGCTGGACCACAGCTTGTAGGGGATTTCTGTTAAATTCTACATATATTGTTGCTTTTACTTTAGGGTCTCCTTTCAGAAGTCTCAACAAATTTAAGTGTTCATATGTCGTAAATTATGCGGTTACAGACGTTAATTAAAAACGCTGTATATACGATCAACTATAATATGTGTAAGCTACCTTAGCCTATTGTAAATATTAAGTTGAGTTTCCTTTGTATTATAGTCATTTCTTAAAGGTAAAGTTGTTTTTTTTTAATTTTTGTAGAAGACACGTAAAGTTGGTATAGATTTTTTTGTGAGCATGCTTAAGCCTTACACTAAGTATGTATATCTACTCTTTTTTTCTCTGTTTGCCAACTTAAAAGTGCTAGTTTGCTTCGCATATGGCAACTCTAGCATCATCAACATTCATATGTGAATTTTGCAAGTATGTTTGTTTGTTGCATGCCATTGAAATTTTTCTTTTAAAAGTACTGTTTATGCATGAATATTTATTTATAAAACTTTACACGCATACAAGTTAATTTAACAAGCAAGTGGTTGTCATCTTAAAAATACTTGCGACTAAGTTAGTTCATGCAATTGTACTTATTCTTTTGTGTCAGACAAGAATAAGTTGCTGATGTAGTGAAGGTTGACTATGTTCACCTTCATTATAAATATTTTTTTTATTATTTTTTTTTGTGTGGTTTTCTTTTAAATTAATAAAAAGTGTACTAGTTTCTTATTGTTTTTTTTCTACAAATATTTAAGGAAATTTTTTATACTTTAGAAGTTCATTACGATGAGTTGGTAAGCTTTTAATAGAATCCTGTAAGGATATTCGTAAAACATTGTTATTGATTTCTTTTGCGGCATAAATAAACAATCAGGAAATACTTATGTTAGGTTCTTAAGTTAATGGATAAATAAAATTGCTTTATAAATACTCTTAGTATTTTCTAAATATAAAGAAAGCCCTAAAGAATGTTAGAGAATAAATTTAGGTTTTAGTTTAATTGTGGTAGAGAGATTTACTTTACATTATCGATTTGTTTATTTACTTAAGTCTTTAGAAGCGAATATCCCTTTAAACTAGAAAGGCAACAATTCTTAAAAATATATATTTAAAAATTTAAATTTTCAATGCAAATAAAAAAATTGTTTACGAAATTGTAGTTTTTTCAGAAATTTGGTAAAATGAGTCCACGAGCTAAAACTATTAGGATTTGTATTCTTTGTATTACAGTTTTTTTCTTTTCTTTTATTTTTTTTTTATAAAAATAAAATAATTTAATTTAACTTAATCACTTCTATAAATTCTTCTATATAATTGAGTTTAGTTTAAATTTAAATTTTTAATGTTACGCAATATAATAATATTTTTGATTTATTCAAACGCTTAATATGAAATATCTTTAAAACAAAAATATATGACTTAGGCTACTTTCATAAATAAGGTCTCATATGAAAGTTGTTTTAGTTTTTAATAAACACATTTAAATTAACTTTTCCACAATTTTAAGTGAATGGTTTTAAATGAATATACATACATTTTACGTAATCGCAATCACCTTCATTAATAATTGATTTTAATGAGGTCATGCTTAATACAAATAGATTCAAATGCATGTCATCACATCATTTACGTCTTAATGAAAATATTTTCAGTTTTTAATTTGCTAACAATTTTAATCATAAATCCAAAGTATTTTCACAATTTGTTTATATAAATATTTAAATCTATAGTATTAAAAAAAATCTAGTGGTGTAGCTATTAGGGTGATCGATTATTTAATTTTTTTAAGAAACCGCTTTTCAAATAATTTGAAATTTAGAATTAAAAAAAACCGGTTGCTATTTTGAAAATAAAGAAAAAACCGGTTAACCGGTTCGAATATATAATATATCATATTTAAAGAAAAAATTAAAAAATATTGTTCAAAAAGATTATAATAAAAATTATATCTAAATATGAAATTCTTTCAGTTTATAAACGTTTGGCTGCACAATAACGCAATAACTGACATGAATGCAGTTGACTAATTTGGTTTTATTTAGTTGAATTTAAGGACAAAAGGTACTCTTTACTAGTTAAATAAATAAATAAAATAAATAAATACATAAATAAATAAGACTTTTTATAAGGCTGTTATAAAATTTTGTATCTCCTTCTGTACATTTTTTAAATGTTAAATAGATCTTTTAAACTAATATACACTAACGTATTTTGTTTGAAATGATTTCTGTAATTTGAAACACATTTTAAAGGCTAGGGAGAAAATTTTTAAAATTTAATTTTAAAAATTCTTTCTTATATCCCTGACAGACATACAAATATAGGCATAAACTAGTTTGTTCCATGGTTCAATTGAAATTTAAGTTGACAGACACTCAATGTCATTAATTAAAATTAGGTTCTGGGTGGAGAGATTATTGGTTTTTCTTTATTTTAACTACACTTTTTACCTAAAAGTGATTGATCAGCTAAGTTTATGCTTCAATTACCTTTAACTTTTAATGTTGGGTTTATATCCTATAAAAAATAATATTTAAGCTCAATCATTTTTTTATTTTGCATTTGTTTTTTAAACAACAATTATATTTCTTACAATATTATGGAAGAATATTTCATAGTTTTTATTTTCTGATTTATGGAAACTTTTCGCGTACTAAATACACTATGGTACGATTGGTTACAAAGATACATATATGAAAATAAACTTAAAAATATAAAAAAAGCTTTTTCGGATAAAACAACCGGTGTATTCGATATTCGAAAAATCAACATTTAAAAAAAACCTCCAGCAAAAAGAGGAAAAAAACCGGGTTTTCCACCGGTTGTAAAACCGCGTCGATCACCCTAGTAGTTATACAATTTTGTTGGCATTATGGAATTTTCTAAAATCTGCTTTACAAATTTAAAATGATTTCAAGCAAATTTATTTTGTAGTTTTTGAATATTAAGGGATTATAATAATTGTACTCGTAGTTTTTTAATAAGATTTTTAATTAGAAATTTAGAAACAAAACAACAAATGGTATGTTGGATATTTATAAATCAATATATAAAATGTGCGTATTAAATTAAATTAAATATATTGTAATAAATTTATTTTGATTTATATACCCAGCAAACAAATGGCAAAAAAGTTTACCATAATTTCGGTAAATGATTGTAGCATTTTGCATTCAAATAGAAGCGCATCATATATGACAAAACATTTTACATTTAGGGGCTCATTTAGAATAAATACTTTTTCACCATTGATTTAGAATACCTAAAAATATAATTCCCTTCTAAACCATTTCTAAATTTTTTGCTAGGTATTAAGTACTACACAACTGAAATGCTATGGCATGTGCAGCATACTTTAGGAGGTGGTAACAGTAGTAGTAGCAGTGTTACAACAGAATTTGTTGCATGTATATTAAGTTGGGTTTATAGTAAGGTGTTATGTTTATGAAAATATATTAAAGAGAAAGTGAAGACACTGTGTGTGTGTATGTTGAGAGTTTTATTCGAAGCTACTAATTCAAATTCTACAAAATACTTTCCGAACGGACATAAACTATATTTTTGTTTTATATTTGAAGTGGGCGTGGTACCTCCCATACAAACTGAACACATTTTGTGACAAATTTTGTTAACTTTAGCAGTTATTGTTTTTAAACTTTGTACGAGATACCTTGGTAAGAGTTACCTTATTAGGGAGAAAAATGGATGGGATAAGAGCAAACCAAAAATGGTTATGATCGAAGCAGTAAAAATTACCTTCTATCACGATGGAATAATAGTTACCAATAATAATAAACTTAAAAAAGAAAATAAAATATAGAAGCTGGTAGGTATGAGTTTAAATTTTTTTTTATTTTTTATTTATTTATTACATTTAGTCCATGGACAAGTATCCTTACAGACAAAACATTTGTGTATTCAAATACAATATTATATTACGTTTAATAATATTAACATTTATAGAACAATCGACTTAATGATAAATTTCATTAAAATTTTCGCATAATTTTCTAAATGGATCGGTACAAGCATAATTTGTATGGGAAAATGGAAGATGCAAAGGTATATAAAAACGAGTTGTACGATGTGGAATATAAAAATTATTGTTGCTTGAAAGAAAATCAGAAATATTGTCACCACTTAGTTGGTTTAACAAAAGAGACACACTAAGCATAGATCTATGGTTATTTAAAGTAGGTAATTTGATTAAAGTTAGCCTGGTTTCGTATGGCGGTAGATTCAAAAGTTAGCCTCCAAAAGATTTTTTAAGATAAAACAGTAGCAATTGCTTCTGCATAGATTCGATGCGATCAATATGGACATTACATTTGGGGTCGCATATAACAAATCCATGCTCAATATTGGTCTTACTAGAGATAAAACCATCGTCCACACGCTTTGTTAGCGATCATAATTATAATTATTAAAATTGTTTTATAAAAACCGTAAGTTACTTTTTTGTAGAAATAGAAATAGAAAATAGACTTACTAAAAAACGTTCTTAAATTAGAAAAAGTTTTTCATAGTAGTTAATTAAGCCTATTTGTATTCGTTGCAGTAACAAAAAATATAATATTATATATTATATTATAGAAGAATTTACTTTTCTTTTTTCTTGATATTTTCCAACAATAACTTTAAAGCTTGGAGAAGGCATTTTTTCTCTAAGTTTTGGCACTAACTCTACTGAAATTGTTTTAAACGAATTGCCATGTCGAGTAGTCTGCAGTCTGCAATATCTTATAGATGCAGTCTATCCTGACCTTGGAAATTTAGTAGAAAGAGAATTTTGTTGGTTGCATTCAAGATCAATAGTATCGCCTAGGAGTGAGGCTTTTGATGAAATTTACAACCCTATTGTCATTACTGTCATTTATATGAAGGATGCAAAAAAATTAATACAACTTTTAACATTGTATATAAAGAAACGCTAATTACAAAATTACTTTAAAACATAGTTATAGTTTAACCTAAAAAAAATATAAAAAAACCCTACAATAAAAATGATCGAAAAAAATGTAAGCATTTTTAAAGTTTTAAAAGTTATAATGAGAACAACTGATATTTTTAAATCTTCAAAAAAATAAAATATCTGTAACCGGCATTAAAAAATTGCTACAAATGATAAAAATGTAAATCACACATACATATATACAGTCGAACTTCCATAACTCGAACTTCTCTAACTCGAATTTTCTCTAACTCGAACTAAAAATAACAAAAATAACAAATCACATACAATTTTCCTTCCGTAATTCGAACTTCCATAAGTCGAAATTCTCCATAACTCGAACAAAAAACATACACATGAACTCTATAACCCGAAGAATTTAGCTTGTTTAAATGAGTTGTTAGTTTTACTCTCGTTGGTTTCTTGAGCTGGTTTGTCTATTTGACGTGCTATTTTTATTTTTTTTTCGGGGAATTACAAATTTGTTTCTTTTTGTTTGCGTAAGTATCAGTTCTATGCAAAATTCGGGCTAGATGATAAATGTTGAAATCAATTTTTATACCCTTCACACAGTGAAAAAGGGTATATATAGGTTTATCATTCCGTGTGAAATTTCTACAATTTTCATTTCCGACCCCATAAAGTGTATATTTTCTGAAAGCTTATGAATAGGGAAGTCGATTAAGCTCTGTCAGTCTGTCCGTCTGACCGTCTGTCCGTGTGTATGTTGAAATCAACTTTTTGAAGCCCTCCGACATCGCTTGGACCCGGGTGTGGTACTAAAATATCAGAAATATTCGGGGGTAGAACGGCATTGAAAATCAGAAACATCGGTACATAAACAACTGAGATATGAGTAAAAACCCACGACTATCTCGATTTTTTGTTCACAAAAACAACATTACAACAACAACATACATACATACAAACGTGTATACTGGTTAGAGAAAACGTGGCATCGAATCCCAGCTGAGCCAAAAAAATTTTTTTATTTTTTTTTAATTTATTTTTTATTTAATATATTATTTATATTTTTATTATTATTTTTTTTTTTAATTTTTTTTATTTTTTTTTTATTTTTTTTATTTTTTTTTATTTTTATACCCTTCACCTGTGGTGCACAAGGGTATATATAGCTTTGTCATTCCGTTTGTAATTTCTACAATTTTCATTTCCGACCCCATAAAGTATATATTTTCTGAAAGCTTATGAATAGAGGAGTCGATTAAGCCCTGACCGTCTGTCCGTCTGTCCGTCTGTCCGTCTGTCCGTCTATCCGTCTGTCCGTCTGTCCGTCTGCCCGTCTGTCCGTGTGTTGGTTGAAATCAACTTTTAGAAGCAACTATATGTTCCTCAGATCTGTATATGGTATCAATCTCTTGGAAATATCCAGGAATGAATCGCTATTGAAATTCAGCACAATCGCCCCATAACTTTCTGAGATATGAGCAAAAAACCACGACCACCTCGTTTTTTTTCACAATTACAACAACAACATACATACATAGATACATGTAAAAAACATACCAAACAAAAAAAATTAAAAAAAAAAAAAATACTAAAAATAAGAAAAAAATAATAAAAAAAACTACAAAAAAAAAATTTTAAAAAAAATTTAAAAAAAATTTAAAAAAATTTTTTAAAAATTTTTCTAAAAAAATTTTTTAAAAAAATTAAAAAAAAATATAAAAAAAATAATAAAATATAAATAATAAAATAAAAAAAAAAAAAAAAAAAATTTTGGCTCAGCTGGGATTCGATGCCACATTTATTCTAACGTGTACGTATGCACGTATTTTATATGGGATGCATGGTGATACAAACAATTGTTATTGCATGACTACACGTTGTGAAGGGTATATAAGATTCGGCACGGCCGAATATAGCCCTGTTACTTGTTTATTTTTATTTTTTATTTTTATTTTTTTTTATTTTTTTTTTATTTTTTGTTTGTTTTATATATATGATATATATTTTAATATTTTTTTTTTAATATTTTTTTAATTTTTTTTTTTTTTTAACATACATTTGTAAATCTATAATTTTACAATGGGATGTTTTTATATATGTATGTTTTTTATATATATGTACGTATTTCATATGGGATGAATGGTGACACAAACTACTGTTATTGCATGACTACACGTTGTGAAGGGTATATAAGATTCGGCACGACCGAATATAGTGCTCTTACTTGTTTTTAATTATTATGGCAACTAAGCGTGTTGTAAAATGCTTATCAATTGAAGAAAAATATACACATATATTAATATTTTATTCGAACTTTTCTATATATTAAATTTTAATGTGAATCATTTTTGTTTGGCTTAAGTTCATTTATTCTATTATTTAATTTTATAATTCAAATAAAATTAAATTGCAATTATTCTTAGGAATATTTTTAAAAATTATTTCCAATATTAGCCGAGTGGAATGCATTTTCGGAACCAGCTACGATTTCATCATCAGAACTCTTTATCGGTATACTACTATGTAATTCCTATATACATATGTTACAATTAAATTTTTAAATTATTTTAATTAGTTTTCTATTCGAAGCTATTTTAAGTAAAAATACAAAATATTCTATTTTAACAAAAAATTCTGTAACTCGAAGTCTCCGTAAGTCGAAGTTTTTTTTTGCGATAATGGTGATTCGAGTTATGGAAGTTCGACTGTATATAAAAATTACGTTTAAATTTACATAAATCAAGAAAAACTTTCCTGGTATGTGTTGCGAAGCGCACCGGATTAGCTAGTGATTAAATAAGCTAAATACTTTTTATATCACTGTTTTGCCAAAATCTGCAGATATATAAATGTTCTTTCTACGTAAATTTATTTTCGCCGATCTGGTTCAAACAACGGTCCTGATATTAAGCATTTTAAACTGCTTAATGTTAATCATATGAAAATATGTCATAAACATTTTTCATAAAAATTTCATACAAAAGCCAAATTAGTTTCTGGCAATGATTAAATTAAACATTGCGGTACGGAGACTAAAGTTTTTGCAGATAAAACAACGTATGCCAACACAGTTGACTGTCAATAAACAAAAATGTTGATAAGCCAACCATCCAAGGAGATTTAGGATGTACACAAGTTATTCAAGTTCCTGCAGACTGAAGAATAATATAACAAATTATTAATTAATGAAATAAAATTTTGTCTCTTTAATAATTCTCTTTAATCATCATTACAACCAGAAAAACTAACTGTTTGGTGCGCTTAATGTGCATTACAAAAATAAGTCACACAAAACCATTATCAGAATGTAAATGTCAAGTGTGAGCGGTATGTAGGCAACTATACTAACTTTTTTTATTCAGAAGGCATTAGTATTGCAGACATGTAGTTTCAGCAGGATGGTAAAATATATCACATAAGCAATTTACTGAGATCTAACAAACGAATATTTAATCAATGTATACATTTTAATTTAAATTTAATTTAATTAATTCCCACCTCCTGATTTAAAATTTAAACTGTTAAACGCTCATATCGTTTATTTGATTTGGCATCACTGGATTATTTTCTCTAGATGTAACAAGTACAGTCTTACGTCTATGCTTTTTCAAAACCTACATACATACATAGCTGTCAAAAAGTAATCTATGTTGTTGTGTAAAGAGTAAAAGTGTAGGATGCGGTCAGTGCCCAGCAACAACTTATTATTAAATAATTATTCTAATAAAAAGTCTACACTACATGAATTTAAGCTTATTATTTTTACCCGTCCCATTTATTTCTACGCTTGCTTTCAAATATAAACTCATATAAGTATTTAAGGAAATGTAATTACAATTCAAAAATATTAATATCAGTCTCCACCCTCAATGGGTAGACAATGGAAATTTAAAAACCATAATAGATTCAGGGCCATTATTACAACCTGCCGTTAGTTAAAGGCAGAATTTTTGTTCGGACCTTATTTTATTATTTAATTTAGAATTACAATTAAAAGTGGAAGTTTTGATGATGCGAAGATATTTAAGCGCACATAAAATCCTACTTTGAACTAAAGGCAAGTTGTAATAGTGGCCCTTAACCTTTTAAAATTTATGCTAAAATCTGCTTTAATATTAGTTACTTAATAACTTATTCTTAGACTACGGTTCTATAATGCAGGCAGTATGTATTGTAATCACTGAAAAGTATGTTTTTTAATAATTATGGTTGTAGATATATCCTAGCAAAAAACAGACAGAAAAAGAAATAGTGAATGCATTGTTTTAATCCATGATGAAGTGGTTCAATTTAGGTGATACATGCATGATTTTTTGATTTGAATATATGAATAAAATACACTTCATTCTAATAAGTGCATTGAACTCATGCATAGTAGATGAAATGAAGGCTCACGTGACCTTCTTTTGATATCAGACGTACATTGCGACTTACTAGCCGATGTCGGCGGGACATATCAAGGTTGCTGGTGGTATTGACGGGTTACTGGATGATAGGCAAACATGCAAGTCAACTCGAACTTCCATCGAATGACCATTGTCGCAGCTATCTGGATAGGGAGAAGAAGGAACCAGTTTTCACTGGCAGCTAAGAGACACAGACTTCTGGGCAAATATGTACTAAATAGCCTCTCTGCGTTATCTAAAGTATAACTAAATGATCTACTGAGACAACTCACGACCACTGTGTGGATCTAGTGACCTTACTTGTGGATCTATTCTGAGATACATTGAAACGGACGAGTGATGTCTGGTCAAAACGGTGTCATACAGACTCCACTTGACTGTTTGCGTGCAGTGAAATACCAAATTAACCAACCAAGATGAAATGAAACCCATGATTCTTAGGTTAATAATTTTTGTTTACATGAATTGTTCAAGATATTTTTTATGTATTTTAAAGCACATCAATAATGGCTAACTACATTGTGTTTGGAGAAGGCATTATTTATGTCTCCTTTTGCACTTATGAGTTAAAGTCATGAAGTCATACAGGGTTATTGATTGTTTTTCTGGAGGATAATAAATTTTTCTTGTATTTTTGACACGATATTATGATATTTAATCACTTACTTTGTTAATTTAAATACAAAGGGAGTTCTTTCAAAGTAAGAATATTTAATTATTTTTTTTAATTCTCAAAATATATAGACAACTGCCGAATTCCTTGTCAATTTCGACCAAAAAATAAAATCAATTTATTTGATGGCAGTGTAAATTAGTATAAAATCAGCAGCAGTTTTTGTAGTCCTTGATTCATTATTAAATTTTTTATAACGCCAGACTAATATGTGAGCTCTGAAAGTATTAGCATTATAGTTTTGTAAAAAACAGTGCTGACGTAAAAGGTTAAAATGAGTGCCAATATTATTCCAATTCAAGGTGATTCATAGTTTTGTTTTACCACGTATGTAGTTACTAAATATGCAAATATTTAACTAAAATAAATACAAATTTTACATGCGACAGAACATTAACAAAAAAAAGGGTCACATACTTAATACCAAAATAAAATATGGTTGTAAAAATATTTTATAATCAATCAAAAAAAATATTTTATTTTTTTGCCAGCTTTCGTACAAATTCTACACATTGTTGGCGCAATATTTACATAAAAACAACTTAAAGAATATTTAATGCGTAGTATGTTAAATACTTGACTTGTGTTACGTAAACTATCTTTTATAAATATTTATACCCAAAAAGCAGCCAACACTATCAATTCATAATCAAATATTGCTGGCCCCAGATGACTGTTAAGCTACGACGTGTCTTTGTGTGCGTGTCTTCTCTAATAATAACAAACATCTAAATATAAAAAAATAAAACTAATCAAATAGAACTAAAAATCAAGGGTAGAAATGTAAATTTTTTTTGGTCTTGGCCATTAGTTTGTAAATATGGAAAATTTTTTATAAATTATAATATTTCGATAGAATAAACAATTTGGGTAAACCTAAACCAAAAAAAGAAAAAAAAATGAAACAGGAAAAACATTTAATAAGATTGAATACATTTACATACGTAAACACTAACACGTGATGAAAGAAATGTGTCCTTCGATTCAAGCACATTACACGCACCAAGGAGTGTTATATTTGTCATTGATAAAGTCACTAAAGTTCATAATGTATGTATTGGCTTAAGTGTTTTGAAAATCAAAAGTGATCAAGTTATCAGCGTTTACCCAGTGAAAATATTTTAATACATTTTTTTGCAAATACCAAAAGTATGAGAATGTTTAAAATAGAGGAACATTGACATTTCAATTAAAAGGAATGAAAGCTTTAGGAAAAATAGTTATAGAAGGCAAAATTACTCAAAGACTTATCTTAAAAGTAAAATAAATTTAAGCCGAAGTGTGCGTATATCAAACAGAAACAAAGTTCTGTAGACACAATCATAAGATTCTACTTTCACAACTATACTATGTAATTGGCAATAGTGCTTGTACTCACAGGCAATTTGATAAGTTCTCGAATATGTTCCGCGATGAGGCTAATTTTTGGCTTAACAGAAAACTTTATAGGGTGTCCTAGCAAAAGCCAATGATTTAAATTTTTTTTATTTTATTTTATACGCATTTGTCAGGTACAAACAAAGCGACTTAAAGATATGTAGAAGTATTTAAACGAACAGTATTTAATTGTCTAAAAAAATTATGTTTTAAGTGTGCCTCCTGTGAACAAATCAATATCTTTGAGAAATCCTCATTAGTTTGATGACACTTAAACACTAAACTCAATATTCTTCGCTTTGAAATGTGGATATTTTACAAAAATTCATTGATTATCTAGTCACCAGACGGGGACAAACAATGGTCTTAAGATCTATCAGCGTAAATTTTGTCTCAAATTTATTCATTTATTTGACGTTATTGCGAAACTTTTACCATTTCTGTAATGTGTTTCTAAAGTGTCCGCCATCTAACTTTTTTTTCAACTAGTGCTTATTTCGTGAATGATAACACTTAGCTCATGTCTGATTTGACAGATAATTAGTTTTATTCTTCCGCTGAACGAATATGGTTGTGTATACGCTTGAACAACGCTGGGAAATATTGCGACATTATTTTGGCCGATTTTGGCAAAAAAAATCATCTTTTCAGATGAAGCTCATTTTGACCTTGGCGCGTATGTAAACAATCAAAATTGTCGCATTTGGGGCACAGAAAACCCGCACGCATACATTGAAAAGCCGATACACCCAAAACGAGTCACTGTTTGGTGCGGATTTTGGTTCAGAGGCATGATTAGGCAATTTTTCTTCGAAAATGAGCAAGGAGTGACCGTAGTCAATGTCGATCGTTATCGGGTCATGTTGAACGAATTTTTGTTCACAAAAATTAAAGAGGAGGATATTGGCAACATTTGGTTTCAACAGGACGGCGCTACGTGCCACACAGCTACACTTTTTTATAGCATTTTCAAAAAAAAAAAAAGTTATTTGGCGGACACTTTATATTGTTGGAATATTTTTCTATATTAGTAAATCTCGCGGTCATTACGTGAAACCTGCCAAAAAAAAAAAGGAATCACTGTACAATCCCTGTTAACAAAATGCTTGTTAATTTAAATCCAGTGATTTTTGCAAAACTTTGATTCAAAAGGAGTCGAAATCGATTAAGAAATAAATTTTAATGCTTAATGAAATCATATGTCAAAATATCCATAGAAACGAATTAATGGTAGACAGACAGACAAACTTTTTCGTTTTTAGAAAGGTATAATATTCTAAATATTTACTTTGTAAAAACAGAGTGACGCTACGTGTCACATATCATACGGTGTAATTAATGTGCTATAACAAAGATTTAACGAATGATTCATTTCACGAAATGGACTTAGTAACTGATCAATTTGTTGGTTTGGTTGGATGCCATTGACATACTTTCATTGGGTTTGTGTAAAATCAGTTGAATACGGCTATAAACTAGAAACAATTCAGCATTCAAAAAACAATGTTAGACTATTTTCGAACATACAGTGACTAAAAAATTAAAAGTCAAATAGAGCTCTAGCATATACAAAAGTTAACGAAACGCGAGAACCATACAAGTAGATTTATATTTTGATATTTATAAAGGGTGTTTTTTTTATAGGTTTGTTTTTCGAATAGAGATAAAACTGGCATTTTGTGGTCAAATCTGGCAACTCTAATGTCATGTTCAGTTTGGTTTGCCATTTCATCATGAACAGGTTGACAAAAGAACAACGCTTCCAAATCGTGCAAATTTATTTGGAAAATTGAGATTGATCTCGATGCTGATTTTCATCGCAAAATTTTGTTCAGTGATGAGGCTCATTTTTGGTTGAATGGCTACGTCAACAAGCAAAATTGCCGCATTTGGAGTGAAGAGAATCCACATGCGACCCTTGAGACGCCATTACATCCACAAAAACTGACTGTTTGGTGTGCTCTATGGGCTGGTGGAGTCATTGGGCCATACTTCTTCCGAAATAATGCTGGAGAGGCAGTTACCGTTAATGGAGACCGGTATAGAGTCATGATAACCGACTATTTTGTTCCCGAATTGGATGGCATGAATGTGGATGAGTTGTGGTTCCAACAAGACGGCGCTACATGCCACACAGCGCACGCCACAATCGATTTATTGAAGGAAACATTCGATGAGCGCATAATTTCGAAGAATGGACCTGTCAATTGGCCACCAAGATCGTGTGATTTCACACCATTGAATTATTTTCTTTGGGGATATGTGAAGTCGCTCGTCTACGCCAACAAACCAGAAACGTTAGGGGAATTGGAAGCCAACATTCGTGGCGTTATTGCCGACATACGGCCCCATATGCTCGAAAAAGTGGTTATAAATTGGACCTGTAGAATTGGCTTTATTCGAACCAGCCGCGGCGGCCACATGCCTGAAATCATATTTAAACATTAATGGCATAAAATTATCCTTCCAATAAAGCCAAATTGATGGTCATTAAAACGATTTTCTTGTGTTTTATTTCAATTCGAAGTTCTATACCACTGAAAAAAACACCCGGTACTAGTATAAATACGAGTGTTTCATTTAGTCAAAAAGCAGTATTCTGTTCACCCTTTTGTAGAGTAATATAATAATATTTTACAATACTTTTTTAAAAGTATATCATGACATGTTAACAAGGTAGTAACAGCTGATCGGGAAGAATAATATCAAGGCATATTCATACAGGTATATCGATGCCTTACTTCCTCAACCTCGTATCTTAAAAAATACGGTTTTGACTTTTTCATATCAAACGATTGTTTAATGATTTAACTAAAAAAGATTAGCATATTATTACTACTAGTATATATAAATACAATCAATGCCTTAATAATTGCATTTAAACTTTTAACCAGACACCGAAGTATAAAAAGATAAACCGTTTTATTTTTCTCTCCTGAAAAATTTTATTTTTTAAGATACGAGGCCAAATCATATACAGGAATGGAAATGTCGTTATGATACATATATAGGGCCGTATTCATAAAAAATATTTTAGGTTTATTAAAGGCTTATTTGACAGATGTTGTAGAGAAATTTGTCAAATAAACCTTCAATAAACCTAAAATATTTTTTATGAATACGGCCCATAGTGTTCAATAAAATTTTATTAAAAAGAATAAATTATAAAAATAAATTATAAATAACGCAAAAGCAACAAACATACATATATTTTCTATATTTATTATCAAAAAAGTACACTCAAGTTAATTGCTTAGTACCGAAACCAAAATCTCATTTTCTATTCCTGTAGTAATAAATGAAATTAAGGTGAATTCAATATATTTTGACAAAATGCTTCCCTATTAGCTAGGCTGCTAATTTCGATTGGATCAACTCGCCTTGCTTTATATCAAAAGTTTTTTAATTTATCTCAATTTAAGTTATTTTTATATGCAGAGTTGGAAAGTTAGATTCTCTTTTTCAGTATTAAAAAATTAATTTAAAACAAAATTGCAATATTTATATTTATTTGTTTTTGTTTTTAATTATTTTTCGTGAATCTCATATATGTATTTGGGAATAAATTAAAATGCCATTCGCTTTTTTATTTAAAAACAAACAAACAATTCAATTTATTTATTTATTAATATTAAAGTTAGGTACGTATTAAGTTAAAAATTTTTTTATTTACGAACAATGTTTTAAATAATCGTATTAAGTATTTATTTCATTTGTGTGTGCGCTTTTCTTTTATTTGTTAAATCAACTCGCGTCTAACCACAACCTTTCTCACTTAACTTCTTCTAACAACTGCGCGTGTCAAATGTCGTACGTCCATGTAATTGTCCTCTCTCTGTCGTCGCCAAATTGGTCTCTGTCTCAAATGTCCCTTATCCCTGTTCATAGTCTGTCTGTTCGGATCAGGCAGGTACCTTACATGTATATCCTTTTTGGAACCAAATAATAGTAAAATAATCAAATAATAAACACCTTTTAAATAAGAAATAACATTTCTGAAGAATATTTACAGTAAAGATGTTTTCTTTAAGTATTTTCCCATTGCATATACCTGCATGCATATGCCTGTTGGACAAATCGAGAAAATCTGTGATTCTATGTGCAACCATCTAGTAACTTTTTGACAAATTTCTTTAAAATGTTCATGTATTTTAGGAGATCAAAAAAACCTACAACAAATCATTCACGAATTAAATTTGATCTTTTTTGCTGTGATATCTTTTATTCTGTAACTCGTAACAAGACGAGAACAAAAGAAAACTAATTAGAACTGTGATGCCTGTCGACTATATGTAGAAGATTTTTGATAAAAGAATAAAGTACAAAAACAACTACCATACTACCATACTATACAGTTTGTATAGTTAACTATGTTTAATAATATCACGTTACGTATTTTACATAGAAATATTTCCATCAGTGCAAACTAAATGTCTGGAAGATCTTAATTTTATAACTTAAAAAGCTCAAGATTTTTTATGTTCTGACTTTAACTGTTTTTTCAAAAGTTAACGGAATTAAAATTTTGTAAAATTGCTTCATTTAAAGAAGTTTCCCTTTTTTTCGGAAAAAAATTTTTGGCTGAGAGTTTTCTGCAGAATAATCTACCGTAAATCCAGGGTGAGAAAAAGGATATTTCACTCGAAACCTTTATTTTTTAAATAATAGTGTTAACAGCTCAAAAAAAAAACAAACAATTCATGTATTGTAAACTAATTTTCCACTCTTCCTGTCTTCAAACGTGTTTACCGAACCCGCGCCTAAGCTAAGCTCTTATATTTTAAAATGTTTTTTTTTTTAGAAAATCAATGCTGCCATGTGAAAGAGTTGTAAAATTTTTACTTAATTCATATTTTATTACAATTTACATTTATTATTTTAAGCTCTACTTATGAATTCGTTGACTTTTCTGGAAACCCTTCCAATAGAGATTTGATAGTTGTTTCAGTTTCTTTTTTGAATCAGTTTGAAAAACTCCTTTTTAAGGTTGTCTATATTGTCCTGTTTGTATAAAGCTTGTAATACTAAGAACTTTATAGGAAATTTTTTCTACCTTTGGGCCCTAAACTGATATCCAATAATTCCTTGAGCATTAGCAATATTAAAATTTTGACCAGGAAGGTGCGAAATAAACTCAAGTATTTTGTTATGAGATTTGATTCTAATTTAAGTGCTGTATTTTTGGCTCCTGAATTTTTTAATGTCATTCTTACGTCATTCTTATTTATATTTTTTACGTAGAACTTTATATATTGCTTTCGAAAAAAGGTTTTTATCTCACTCGTTAAACGTGTATGAATGTAAATGAGCTGTTTAAAATCAACAAATTAATGATTTTTCAGTTTTACTATGAAACTCAGTTCAATTCTGTTGGGTCAAAAATTCAAATTAAAAAACAATCCGAGCTTGTTTTCTCTTTTAAAAAGAAAAAAAATATCCACAAAAACTTTGTTTGCAGCACATGAGTGAGTTTAGCTTTAGAGTTCAAATGTCGCCAAAAATAAGAATGAAAGAAATAAAAAAAAAAAACAGAAGAATAGAAAGAACAGAAACATTTTTTCTTATTAACTTTTATAGCAAAAATTAAAATGGGGTACATCCACGAATTCTCGGCTAACAGAAAAGTTTTTGGGAAACCCATCATAAGGTTGGTTGTGTGAGTTTTGGGACATCGTTATTTTAAAGAAAAGTTCTTACACATTTTTGTATTAATAGAAAAATATTCATAAGTGCCTTAGTTGTTGTAAAATTTTATTAATTTTCCTCGTAAGTATTTAGCCTTTAAAGCTGTACTAATATTTGCCAAATCCCTCTTCATGCAAAGAATAAAATAAATATTTATCAGGATAAAACCTTTTTCACATTTCTTAAACAAAGCAAACGTATTTTTCCTAATTACAATATTTTTGCATTATTTGCTTTATTTTTTATGATAATAAAGATACAGTCGTTAAAAAGGAAATATGTATGTTTACTACGGAAATTTTCATCAAACATAAACACATTAGAACCTAAAACAACGTATGAGTAATAAATATTAATTATCCGTCTTCAGTAGTTCGCATTTATGCTTGAAAACAAAATATTTATACTTAAGTATTTATGCACACGCTTTGTTCATAAAGTTAAGTAAAAGTTTATATTAAAACTTAGGCCGGCTAATAAAAGTTTGTGAAATAAATAAACAAGAATATACAAAATATTATTTAATTGTAAAACCCACCATCCAGCTGACAGCTAATTGTGGTAGATCCAAGGAAGTGTGTATGTAGGTTCATTATGTATATTTAAGGCGTGTGCCTGGTATGCCCTTATGTACTTAACTTACTTTTACGACTAGTGACCTTAGAAAAATTTGTTAGACAACAAGAGATACTAAAACATACCTTATACCTTTTTAGCAAAATTTAATGATTACACTTTCTGATATTAAAATGGTGGGAACTAAAGGTGAATTCACCCACTTGCAGAACGATCTACCCATTTAAGAAAATTTGTCCGAAGAAACAAAGCTGCCATATAATATAAAAATGCAAACAGTTGTACAAAGTGGCAGCACCGCTAGCAAACTATGTAAATAAATACAAACGTAAAATATTTCATTAAAATATATATGTGAAGAAAATGTCGGATAGAAGAAAACTAAAATTATTATTTTTAATTAAGTGCATAACGTTAATTTGTTTGCAAAAGAAATTTATAAAAAAAATCGAAAATAAAATGAGTCGCAGTGAGAAAAACTCTGTTTTAAATAGTTATTTTTGTATGCACTATTGCTCATGTCATACAAACATTCTCTTTCTGGTTTTTTTCATTCTTCTATTAATTTTTGAGCAATATTTTCATTAAATTCCATTTTAGTTGTTAATTTTCGGCAAAAACAATTTTTGTATAATAAATGTACTGACACTGTGTGATGTGGCAACCAAATTCAATTTTCGTGTAAACATTGAAAAAAAGTGGCATCCCAATTCAGTTTCTTCTGAACAAGAATTAAAATTAAACCAATTCAAGAAAAAACTTTCTGAACAAAATAATCTCTCTCTCTCTCTCAAAAGTAAAACATCAAACTCAATATAAAAAAAATTTGTTCTGAACTAAAATTTTATGGGTGAATCCAGCTTAAGACTCAGCCTTTAATTCAAAAACTATCAATAAATCCAACTTAAACACCCGATTGCAGGTACCGCAGTTATAATAAAAAGGCAATCTCTACTACTTTTATCGAAAATATTTCTAAATTGCCTTGCCTTTTAAGGTGTACGGCTCATTTTTTTAAGACAGTACGGACTAATGTACCTAAAATCATACATACATATGTATAAACAATAAATTTATATAAATAGAACGAATATTAAATTCAATTAAAGATGAAAGAAAATTTGTTGTGGTAAGATTTATGGTTGTATTTATGACTGAACTAAACGGATTGAATTAGCAGACAAGCGTAAAAATTTATATTTTTCCTGAATATTCCATCGTTTAATTAATCTCATTTAATGTGACTGTTGCTTAAGTATTAAAGCTTGTTTAGTTATCCGTTGTGTTCATTCATAACTTGTATAGAGGGATGTTTTCTTGATTACATATCTGTGGACTTTTGTTAAAACAACTTATGTCAAGATAAGTAAATTTTCAGCTCTTCAAGGTGTTTGGTAAGTAAAATGCTTGTTTTCTGAAAAATTTAATAATCTTACTAAAATTTTTTTTATTAAAAGCCGACAGTTAATACAATTCTTATCAGTTTTCATTTATGTGCGCCTTTCTAAACTTCAACTGGTTTATTTTTCTTTGTAAAATAAGTGATTCAGTTGTGTTAAAAAATCGAAACACTGCCTGCCTTAATCACAAAAATTTTTAATGTTTTAGAAATTAAGTTTCTATGGATTCTTTGAATACAAAAATAAAATATTATTTATACATGTTTAATTATTTGTTTATTTTATTTTTTTTTTTATTTTAATAATATTTTTAAATTATTTAATTTTTATACACTTCACCTGTGGTGTACAAGGATATATATAGCTTTGTCATTCCGTTTGTAATTTCTACAATTTTTATTTCCCCAAAAAGTATATATTTTCTGAAACCTTATGAATAGAGGAGTCGATTAAGCCAAGTCCGTCTGTCTGTGTGTTGGTTGAAATCAACTTTTAGAAGCAACCACATATTCCTCAGACCTGTGTATAGTACAATATCGCCCCATAACTTTCTGAGACATGAGCCAAAAACACGCGTGCCTATGTTTTTTCCCATATCTTTACTACCAAAATTAAAATTTTTCAGCCACAGAATAATTTATAGCAACCTTTGCTAATATTTGTAGATATAATATGCTTCTAGAGATATTCGTGAAAAATTTTGGACAAATCGAGCTCTAATCGGTAAAATTATAGGCAAAAAATTTTTTTAAAAATATATTTATATTCCACAAATTTACAAACGAAAGCCAATTTTTTTAAGCTTCTACACAACACAAGAGAGTCAATATTGGTATCATCTAAAAGGCCTTAACTAGCGCTATATAAAGCACTATAAAAAAAATTTTAATTCATAATGGCAGCCACTACAAAATAAAGGACAATAAGGAATTAGTCAAGAATTAGTTTTGCAAGGCAAATTTTATTAAATTGGTATTGTCGGTCAATTGAGACCAAAATATATTATAGTGACTAGTCTACAGGAAAGACTTAAAGTATGTTCATAGATGTCTAGATTAATATATAATAAAAAAAAAAATGTTGAGCTTTAAACATGGTACATACTTTTGGCATTATATAAGACGTGTCTAAAGGCAATATTTATTTTATATTAATATATATTGATAGGCAGTAATGAGAGTTCTTTCACCACGTTTAATACAGCACTCTTATTTCTTAGAATTGTTTTTATCTGTGTAGTGGTTGCTGCTGGTTTCAAAACGAGCCATAAAGATTTTGTAATCAACTAAATATACTCTGCTGTCAAATGATATCTAATATACATGTTTGTATTTATAATAGAAATTAATAAATTAGAATAACACATATTCTATTACGAGGTTATTTCAGCAATAGCAAATAATAATAAAAATTTTTTAATGAAAAAAGCTTTATTATTTTAAAATATTCCCCTTGATGATCTATAAAGTCTTGGATTCGTTTAAACCTTTTGTCAGTGCAGTTTTTCCATTACTCTTGAGACACTTCCAAAATATGGTTTATCTGCTTTTTTGTGCTCGTTAATCGTTGACCGCCTAGTTTACCTTTGGTATTCGGAAACAGAAAGAAGTCATTGGATGCTAAGTCAGGACTGTAACTGCGGATGAGTTATCAACTGTTCAACGATGTTTTGACTGCTCCATAATTCATTAGTTTCACAAAATGTGTGAGAGCTCGCATTGTAAGGGTGAAAAATTATTTGTCATCCTGGATTAGTTTTATGACTTCCACCAAAAAATAGCTTGTGTTCAACTTAAAATTGACAATTTAACGTTGCTCAAGCAGAACTTTGGCCTCTTCAACCAATCTGCCAAAGAAATAGGAAATCGTTTGCTTTACTTTTGTTGTATTTGCTTCATCTTGAAATACCCACACGGCCGTTTGCTGTTTTATTTCCGGTTCATAAGCTTATCTCCATGATTCGTCACGGGGCACAATTTTATACAAGTCTTTTGAACCAACCTAGTTGATTTTTTAATCATTTACCTACACCACTTATTGCCAATTTTTTTTTTGAGCGATAATAAACTGTACAAACATTGTTGTTTTAACAGTGAATTATTTATTTTATATTATATTTTATTTATTAGAGTTTAAAAAATTTCGATTAATTTTTAGTACCTTTGTAATAGAAATTTGTTTCGATATTTGTTCAATTAAAAACATTAATTTTCATTTAATAATTGGTATTATATTGATAATTATATTAAAAAATCAAATACACTTTTAATTAAAAAAAAACCAACGTGTAAGGCCAACGTAAAGATAGCGTATCTAGAGTTAATAAAGTACCATTAGAAAGCTAACTGATTGGACAAAATAACATATGTTACACAATACACTTTAGTTCCTTTAGCAAAAATAACATAAAACAATTTTAGAACAAACACAAAAGTGCTCAGAAATAAATTTTGCATGATTTAGTCCAAAAATCTTTTTTTTTTCACAACAACACCACAAGCAAAAGGTGTCTATTTACCTAGTTGTATCCACTACACAAGCTAATCAACCGTTACAACGAGATTTTGATGCAAAATTGAAAAATGCGTAAAGAAACACAATCAATATTTAAATTTATTTTCCATCGTAATCCAAACGGTCTTAGTGTGGTGAGTGTATAAACATAAGCTACATTAACGACACGTTGTTGAAGGTAGACATGAAAAATTAGCATAGAATTTTAATTAGAAAATACTGCAGATCAAAGTGCGAAAATTGAATTGTTTTATAAAATTTAATTTAAAATGTTCTTTTTTTTTTTTGTTTAGTTCAACGGATATACATATCGACCCCTGTGCGCGAAATTATCGTATGTTACGTTTTTTTTAGAAATCGACTTTTTTTATGCAAATTGGTTCTACATCCATTAATCCATCTGCTGATAAAATATTATAGCGATAACTGTTTGAGTTATTGTGTACATTTTACCGTATGTAGCAGTGTTATTTACGTTTTTATTTATTTAAAAGTAAAAAAAAACGCTCTCCTTTAAGATTTTGTTTTTGCGACATACAATAATTTCGCGTACAGGCGTCGATATGTTTGTATTTGTTTTGCTTTTCGTTTTAACTTTATGTAGTTGTTTGTGTATTTGTATGTGTATTTTATGTATCCGATATGTGTGCTTTATTTCTATTGTGGGTATTTTATGAAAATCTACATATACAATATAAAGTGAAGGCTACAAACAACATACATATTTGTTGTTAGCTAATCTCAATTTTTGGTTTGAAGTTTCCTGTAAGTTTAAAATGTTTGAAAAAATATATTTTCCTAGTATTTCGAAAAAATGCAAAGCTTTTAAAAATTAGTTCATATTTTTTTTGTATTTTAAGTTTTTGGCTGACTCATTGAGGTTTTTCTTTTAATTTGAATTTTTTCAACAAAAAGGAAATAAACTTGAAGTCTTTTAAATTGGTCTTAAAATATAAGTAACTTTTTTCCAGTTTATTACCGATAAAATTTGGTCAGCAGTGTTCCTTGAATATCAGACGGTGTGTGACAATATTTACTAACCCAAAAAGAAAAAGGCAGCAAGGCTTGACATTTAAGGCCTTTTGGTAGACAAATTTATCACTTCCTTAATACTTGTAACCTAATCAGATTGTTCCAGCTCTTTGAAGCATGTAATATTATCCTGCATCGTCATGTACATAGGCATAATGATTTCATTGTAGCATTATTGTTATAAATCATTTTACGCTCTTATTTGATTTTAACTTTTAAATAATTTACTGAATTCTACCATTCGAGCCCTTTTATTTGATTTCCACATCAATGGGTGTTCTGGACATTAGCTGTAATATACAGGCAAAACCCTTTCACTGGATACAAATATTGAGAAAGTTAAAAAGGGTAAATTTTTAAACTCACTCACTGACTCACTGAATTGACTCATATAAACGCAAAGAGAAAACATAGTTGTGGCGATCAAAAGCTAATAACAACATTCTATTTAATGAATTGTATGATTGTGGTTAAAACCTATAATGGTTGCCGGCTATCATTATCATGTTTACCTAAAGTTTCATGCAACAATCATATATGAGGAGCCGCAGAACAAAAGGTGCTTTTTCGCATTTTGCGAAAAATTGGTTTTTGGTATTTTTATAATATTTAGGTTGAAATCTTGTAGAAACAATCAAGTTTGCATTATTATAATTTTTTTTACAAAGTAAATGGGTTTTAAAAAATTTATGCTTAACAAAAGGTGCTTTTTTGATAATTTTTAATCAAAAGGTGCTTTTTTGTTTATTTTTTAACAAAAGGTTCTTTTCCCATAATCTTTGTGTAGTTTCACTTTTTGCTTTAATGATCAAACCAAACTACAGTTAAAGTAAAATTAATCAGATGTTAAAGTCTTTGTGGAAAGTCTTTTAATAAAACAGTTTGGTAAAGACTGGAGTGAAAATCAGTCATTATTTTGGTACAAGGACATTTTATATATCCAGGATAAAGGTATGGAGGATTCAATAGACGAAAATGTTGGATGTTCTTGCCTAGAGGAAGATGTTGGAACAAGAGTTTAACCATTTGACAAATTTCATACGTATTTAACTAAAGGCTAATAAAGAAATGTTTAAGTTGCAATTTTATTCAATACAACGACAAAAATAATATACTTAGCTTAACATTTTTTATTATTTTTTTATTAGATCAGGTTTAACCACATTCATTCAAAATTTTATCGTCATATATGTGTATTCGCATTACAAAATGTACTTTTTCCTTCTATTAATAAAACGTGCTTTTTTACTTTTTTTTAACGAAAGGTGTTTTTACTTTATTCCTAACAAAAGGTGCTTTTTTGCTTTCTTTTTTGCAAAAGGTGCTTTTTCCGAAATAAAAATGGAATTATATTAAACATCCTTTACATTTAATCGGGTGACTTACGACAGTTAGATGCATCTATAGATAAGTAAAAATCTTGTAAGCTTTTTCATGTTCTTCGCTATATTTTCGTTAATTTGGCAGGAGCATTCTCTGCTCTTAAGTTGGTATTGAGCGACCTGCGGTCAAATCTTTCACCAGAAAATTTGGAAAAAATAATCTTTGTTAAAATAAACAAATAAAAAAAGTCTGTTAAAAAAAGTAAACAAACGAATTTTGATTACGACAAAAAAATTAATCTCTTTAAAAGAGTTTTATTTTATGAAGGCGAAATGAGTTTTACTTTAGACGGAAAAAATAAAACTCCACAGATAAGTTTTATTTTAGACGGAAAACATAAAACTCTTTTTTTTAAGATCACCACAGATTCTGAAAGAGCTCGTCAGTTCGAATCTATTGATATATGACACTATAAGTCTCCGTGGGCTCTAAGATGAAGAGTTTTTATGTTTAAATTTTCCGGATAACTGTTATTTACGGTCCCTGATTTTTATACACACATTATTTTTTTGTCATTTTCTTGTTTGGTTTTCAAGTTTTTCCAATTTTTTCAAAATTTTTGTGCATTTTTTTGCCATATCAAACTTATAAAATAATACAAATTTATTCATCAAGAAGCAGAACAGTTAAGAAATAATTATTATAAAAAAAATCATAGCCTGATTGCTTTGTAATCATACTGTTGTCTCATCCATCATTTAATGTTTATTTGTATTTATGGCTATGTTATTTTTGTTATACTAATAGAAAAAAACTGTTACTTGTTTTCGGCAACGAAATGTTGTTATAGTGAATATTATATGATCGTCGAGATTATGCTGTAATCATGTTTTTTCTTTTCGTGTATAAATTGGTTTTTCACCATTTTGTAGCAGCAGCCATTATGGATTAAAAATTTGTTATAGTTTTCTTTTTTATATTCTGCTAGTCAAACCCATTAAAAAATATTGGCTGCCTAGTACCTGCAATCTTTGATTGATATATCAAAAAGTTATGATTCTATTGTGCTGGGTTTTAATCGCGATTTAGTCTGAATGAATCTCACAGCGCATTCAATAGAAGGAAAGAGGAGTTAAATGGAAAACAAAAGGATGCGGAAAATATAGGTAAAACCCAATCCTTTGTTATGTTTTATTGTAGTTGCCTGATACAGAATATTAATAAGTGGTGCATTATCATTTACACCCCCAATAATAGCATCAATTAATTCCGTCTTTGTAATGTTTGCCCTTTCTGCTATTATTTTCATTTCAATAACATAACGCTGGATACTTTCATTTGGTAAACGCTTTCTCTTCTTTAGTTGTTCATATATTTCTAGCATTGAATTTGATTGCTCAAAATCGTTTAGAAGAGATTTTTTAAAAGAATCGTAATTTGAAGGAAATAATGTTCTTGCATATAATGCAGCAGGTCCACACAGCAACCTTCGAGCGCAAATTAATTCTATGTGTTCTGTGTACTTCAGCAAAACAAAAGCATCTTCTATACCACTTACCCAGCGCTTTGCATCGTAGGAATCATCTCCAAATTTACTAATAATAGAATCAATAATCGCTATATCGGAAGAAAAAAATTTGACTTCACTATTAAGTATGTCAACCTCACGCTAGAGTAATATCAATTCACGTTGCTTCTGTAACTACTTAATGGCGTTATCTAATGAATCTTCATAGTTATTAGAGGTAGTAGGTAGATCGCCGGAAGTGAAATAATTTATGTAAGAATAAGCTGGATGATTATTACCAATAGGGTTGACAGAAGCAGTGGGTTGAATAGAGGCAGTTGGTTGTACAGCAGTATCAGATTCCGAAGAGGGAGCATATGGAACATCAGCAGTTATGTTTTCAGCAGAAGATTTGATTTGAAGCCACTGATTGAACAGAAGTCGTAGCAAAGTAAACCAAAGATGATAGATCAAAAGTCTGGATTTTCGAAGAATCTTCTTCATTCATATTATTAGCTGGATGAGCATTACCAATAAGGTTAACGAAAGCGTTGGATTGAATAAGAGCAGTTGGTTGTACAGCAGTATCAGATTGCAAAGAAGGCACATATCGAACATCACCAGTTATATTTACAGCAGAAGATTGATTTGAAGCCATTGATTGAACAGAAGTAGTAGCAAAGTGAACTGCACAATGTTCATTTTCAACGCGTATTGTTTTTTGAAATAACATTGGCCTATTGTTGCACTTTCTGGGAATTCGATTCCACATTGGTTTAATGCATTTATAAGCTCCTGACGTGCTAAATTTCTTCTTTGCATTTTTATTTAAAAATATCCCACTTCTGAAAGTTTTAATACTTATTTTCTTTTTCCATTTTCAATAAGAACTAAACTGAAATTTTACAATCATTCGAATGTTAACTTGATTCATAAATGTACGGAAAAACTAAGTTGACGATAAGTATTATTTTAACACTTAGTTGTTAATCCACTCGAATTAAATTATTTCATCTCTACGTTCGGTGGTAATGTAGTTACCTTTAACCCAATTATCCTTTTTTTTAATTTTTAAATTCCCCGTAATATGAAAACTATGAAATATATTAATAAATATCAAAATTTAAATTGACTATTCGATCATAATGGGTAGCATGCTACCCATCATACTGCAGTATGATATTAAGGAGGTGTTAATAGCTTTTCCAAAGGCCTGAAATACAATTGTTAACTGTTAACTTATCTGCTGAGCAATGTTTTGTGATGTTAAACTAATAATTAATTAATAATGTAATAATGCGAAATGAATTGCATTTATAATATTTTTATTAAAATTCCTAAGTCAACATAAATATATATAACGGCATGTTTAACATAAAATAGTATGAAAACGCAATAGTTATGAAATTATTTTTCTTATAATGAGCATAAAATATTAAAGTATAGAACATTAATAATTGAAAACGTACAGTTCTTCGCATAATTGCTTTAATATTTATTTAAGCACGGCTATTTATATTCGGCATTGGTGACTCTGACAATAGCATTCATCATAATGTGCATAGATAAAATTTTTTTTCAAAGCCATCTTGGATTTTTAATTTTTATACAGTTCACTGTGTTCTGCTAGTCAAGTCGTTTAATTTGATATCCATATTGATGAACACAATTTTTTCGCCATTTTCCTTCGTACTTCGTCTTGAATTTAAAATTGTTTTATAGCTACTGTATTCTTTTGGTCAATCTCTTTCATTTGACACTAATATTGTGGCGGTTAGAGGGGATCAAACCGTAATTGCTATATTTGACCCATATAGTCTTTATTTTATTTAAGACGCCATCTTATAATTTAATTCAAGAGTGCAGTTTGCCATACTCTACTGGTCAAACCCATTTAGTTGATACCTTTATTAAGGACAGTAATGGAATGCATTTTAAGGTAATATATTTGACTCATATTTAAATTTACCAAGTAAAAACTCTACTTCAATTTAGTAGCATCTATAGGCATTTGTGGAGGTATTGTGGAGTCCAAATGATGAAACCATAAAGATGTGCACAATATTAATCTTATTAAAATATGTTTGGCGCAAACCATATGTATGTAACAAAACACAAAATTAAAAAAACCAAAGTAATACATGTTAATCAACATTGTTAATACAAACTGTTTATGAAAAAAAGTGTTTTATGCATATGGCGTAAAGAAGCAAAACTAACACTTACAACTTGATCTTAGTCGAATGGGTGGACCGCATTAGATGTTAGTATATATTAATGTGAGAGGTTCAGCTGAAATCAAACTGATAAAGAGTGTCGAAAAAAATAAAAGGATCATGCAATAAGAATAGAAAAGTGTTTAAGTGACAGCTTATGACAATTTTATATAAGAGACAGATTACAAAATTAAGTTTTTGTCTGTGGGTAGAAAGAAGTTTGTGTAAAAATTCAATTTTATTATTTATATACAATTGTAACTGTGTGAATGTTATACAGATACAAAAAATATAGAAATATTGAAATCCAGTTCAAAAATGGTTGAGTGTATTTTGCTTATTTATGGGATTACATATATTAGGTTTAAGATTCAATTGTGTATATTTTTGTGAATGTTAAAAACCAATACACGTGTCAGAAATAAATCAAATAAAATGATGAATAATACAAAATAAAGAAACACTAAAGATTTTTTGAATATATTTCTGCTGTTAATAACTTTAAACATGATTTCTGTATAACTTTTACAATAATTGTGCTTTATGTCCTTAATCAAATAACGGCTAGTGGTGTATGCCATGAAAATTATAAAATTTCTAAAGAATAAAATTGAAATTGTAAGCAAGAAGTAACGTAAGAAAACAAAGATTAAATAAAACCCCTATAAAAGTAAAACCTTACTAAAAATAATCTGACAATAAAGAGAGTATTTACTACATGGCTGACTGGCCATTGACAGTGCCTTAAAGTAAGAGATTTCAACACCATTTTTTCCTTCTCTTTTTTCTGAAAAATCTAATTGGCTTAATTCCCAATTATTTTTGCTTATTTAAAATTGTGTCTCTGTTTTGTTTCTAAGTAAATACATCATCGTATTTCAATTCATATATATCGACCCCTGTGCGCGAAATTATCGTATGTTACACAAACAAAATTTTACAGGAGAGCTTTTTTATTACATTTAAATAAATAAAAACGTAAGGAACACTGCTACATTACACATAACTAACACAGTTATCGCTATAATGTTTTATCAGCAGATGGATTAATGAATGTAGAACCAATTTGCATAAAAAAGTCGATTTCTGAAAAAACGTAACATATGATAATTTCGCTCTCAGGGGTTAGATTAAAAAAAAATTTATTACGTTTTTGAACTCTATTCAAAAGCATACATTTATGAAGCGTATTAATATGAATTTCACTAAAACTTTTTGAATGTATTTCTCTATGGCTGCAAACTTGCTAGTGTGAGTTTATTAATGTTTATTTGATATTATCATGACTAAAGAAAATATTTTGTCGCCTTGGTATGTTAATATTAAAATGTTTTGTTATTCATGATATTTATTTTCTTTCTTCTTTTCCAATATTAAAAAATGAGTGAATGAACGTATCTTTGGCATGGAAATGCCTCAGGTGGCATGAAAAATGACATGAAATGAATGTGAATGTTCTTTATTCATGTATTTATTTGATGACTAAAATCAATTTTCTCTATAGTTCGTACACATATGTATATAATATGTCGTATAATAAAGATTTCCAAATATTGACAGACATTTTATTTAAGCTACATCTGTCGAATTGGCTGTCACTTATGGATGTAGTATTCAACAAGATGTGTGAGTGATAAAATTGTTTTTTTTTGTGTGTGTTCTATTGGGATAACGCTTTCACAATTTTTAATGAAAAAATCATCTTCAGTTTCAAATTTCCGATACCAATTATCATGAGAGTCAAGAGTATCGAATACATCCTAAAAAAGTTACTGTTTGGTCTCGGAACAAAAAATTCTATGAACAAAGAGCGCTTCTTGAATCGCTAACTTAGCGTTTACCTTATTCCAAGAGCACTTCTAGAAGAAACGATTTTTATGTATGATGTCCCACTACGTAGGTCTCTTTTTTACAATTAAAAAGCACTGATTTCATCGCTACCAGGAATTGCTGAACCATGCCTTCTCCTTACACTCTGCTGAAAACGGTCGCAGCAAGTAAGGGAAAAATATAGATAAATTACACTAAAATAAATAAGTATCATCTTTTCACTGCTGTAATGAGAGCAGTAGAGAAGACATATTTTGTTGTGCTTTCGTATACAAACAATTAAAGCATTTCCATGGGTGTAATAAGGTAAGAGAATAAAGTCTGCACAGTTTACAAAATTTGAAAAATTGCTGAGATTAATTTTAAATTAATTAAATTATCAACGATCAGCATTTTTGTCATGTGGTTTGAATACGATGGTTCACAGCCCATGTCACATTAGACATTCGAAAGATTCAACAGCATGGTCATCTCACTTAAAAGTGATGATGATTATAGTCATATGATATGATCACGTTAGAAAAAGCTACAAGCTAGAGTGACCATGCCATCGGTTAAATTTGGCGTTATTTATGCACCTTAGCCACGCAAAATTTTATATTTTGGATACACAACATGCAGAGAAACCAGATAAATGAAATGTGAATACTTGTGTATCTGGATGTTTAGATGTTTGTTACTCAATCACGCAAAAACGGAACAAATAAATTTGTCACACAGATAGACAACAACCTAGATTAGAAAAAGATTTTTTTTATATTTAATTAGTCGGTTGTTCAAACGTTTCGAGTGTTCAAAATTTACACGTACTTGTGATAAAAATGTAATCGCCGAACGTCGTCTAAAAAAGTATTTTTTCTTAAATATATGCATTAAATTCTAATCTACAATACCAATGTAATAAACATGAATGTTTGTCAGTTTAAATGTTTTAATATTTTTACTTAATCGCTTGAAAAATTACTAAATGGATTTAAATGAAATTCGCCACACAGATAAACAGGCTATCTTTCGTGCCGATAACTACGCAGACGAAGTCGCAGGCGCTGGCGCAAGCTAGTCACTTAAAATATTTTATTTGTATTTCGATCAGTGAAGCATAAATAATAAAACCAAACTTCTTACACAACTTAATGTAACATTAAAGACCTATATACGTAGGCTTTTTGAAACAAAAAAATATATTAACAATATTTACGAATTAATTTTTTTTATTTTGAAAAACAAAAGAGTGGCAACGTTGTACGGTAATCTCGTAAAAACTTTTGATAACCAATAATGTTTTTTAGGCGAATAGAACATCCGAAAAGGGTAAGTTTAAACATAGCTTTAATGGAAATGGGTTGTGTTAGACTATTTTTCCGTATAGCTTTGCCAATTAACATGCAAAAACTTAGAACATAACAAATTTTACAAATCTTGGAATATTATTGTCAAAATTCGCGCTCTGTTCGCCCAACTTATAGAACACTTCGTCAAATTTATGGTGCGCAAAATCGTTTATCTGTACAAGTGCTACATAATACTATACACCGAACACCTTTACCCTTTCTGAATATAATCATCCTAATCAAATCTGAGTCGTGCATACAAATTCTTAGAAATGATTTTGGCTCACCTACACCCATATACTTAAGATCCTACTGGCATAAAAATAAAGTCCTGTAAAGTCAATTACGTCGTGTTTTTGCAAAAAGGGCTAAGAATTAGCTGGTAATTGAACCAAAGATTTATCGTCAAATCAGAGATGATGATAATTTCTGACTTAGCAAATATGTAAACGAGTAAAATTGTCGTTGTTTTATAATTTTGGCGAATTTTTGTCATTATTGCTAATGCTAGTTTAAGCTTTAGTTATATTATTCTCGACGTTACGTCAATGTTTTGTTGACACTTTCAAGAAATTTCGTCTATTTAAAACAAACGAATTAATAAAGGGTGGACCAAAAGTCACGCCTGCGTGTTAAAATTGAATAACTTTTTTGTTTATTAATATTATTTATTTATTTTTTTTTCAGATTTTATTCACCGATTCGTGTTACACCACCATGCAAAATTTAACGACTGAGCAACGAACTAAAGTGGTAGAATTTTACTTTTAATCGTTCTTCGAGGATGAAGTTGATAATACAGTAACGGTGAATGGGGACAGATATCGCGCTATGCTTAATAATTTTGTACGCCCTGAGGCAGCCAACAAGTGGTTTCAGCAGGATGGAACAACAGCACACACGCCCGTGCCACAATGACACTTTTAAATGAAATTTTTGACGACCGAATTATCTCGAAAAATTCAGAATTTAATTGGCCAGCACGTTCACCGGATTTAACTGCCCCTGATTATTTTCTATGGGGTTATCTCAAAGAACGAGTGTATGTAAACAAGCCTCAAACTATAGAGCAGCTAAAGAACAACATTGAAGCTGAGATCAGGGCAATAGAGCCTGAAACCTTGCGTGCAGTTATGCAAAACGCCTGTTTAAGAGCCCAATTGTGCATCGATGAAAATGGTGGTCATCTCTCTGACATTATTTTTCATAATTAAAAGTTAGGTCATACAAAGATAATATTATAATTAAAAAAAAAAATTAATAAAAAATAATAATAAACAAAAAAGTTATACAATTTTTACACGCAGGCGCGACTTTTGGTCCACCCTGTATTTAACAACAAAACTATTTTACAACATTTGTTACTTACAAAAATTAAAAATATTTATCACATTATTATAAAATTGTTGAACAACAATTGTCGTTTATGAATCCCCATTTAGCGTTTTATATACCGAAGTCCTATTCGACTTTCAATGCCATACATCGCTTGAAACCACTACTATGTTGAGTCAAAAGTTATATGCCTAAAACACTCATAAATGAAAGAAATTCTTGTGGAAATAATTAAAAATTAATCTTAATGAATGAGTTGCAATAAAGCTTATTACAGAAATGTAAGAGCTCAAAAGTGATTAGATGTGTGACATTTTTGTGACAAATTTTTAAAATTTATTTTTTGGAAATCCATTTCAATAGTCACACTGATCCTAATACAGCGTGAGAACATGACTCTGCTATATCTTTTCAAAATTGTTGAGTATAAGAAGACACACAAAATGCACAATAAGTACAGATTTTTCTCTTCTTTACTTTTAATATTTTTCTAAATGGCACATTCTAATCAAATTTACTGTCAATCAATTTTATTTTATTTATTTTTTGTTACTCCAATTAAAATTCTTTGATACTTCATATATTCGAAATCATTTACAAAAAGAGTATATTTTGCCCGGCATCCTAGAAAATAATTTTTTTAAATTTGTGTATGTAGATATGTATAAAAGAAAATTTAGATTTTTTTTAAATGGCAACTGTTGATAGAGCATCAACTTATCATTATATTAGAAATTAAATGAATAACCTAAAATGTCTTCGAGAAAGGCAAAAGGAAATGTTAAAATATTTTCAGTTCATTGGAGACAGTTTTTAATATAAATTTTGTAAAGACGTCACATGGATGAGAAAAGAAAAATTAAACTTAAATATTGTACAAGGACAAACTTTTAAGAATTAAAGCAAATATTATAACTGAGTAATTGAACATACTTACATGTGCATACATATATACCTAGTACATACATACATACTTATACATATTTACAAAAGAAAAAAAAAATAATTTTATATTATAATTAGGCTTAGCAGAAGTAAAAAAAATACCTTGTTACCAAGGTAACTTCAACCGCACTTACATGAAATACTACTTATAAAATTATGCAATAGAAAAATATGTTTAAGTGGTTGTCCTTAGCTTAATTATATTGTTACGGATTAAGGCTGATTTACATTTTTTATAGGCGATAGTAAGCATTACGCCCTTTGTCACAAACAACAGCCACAAGTGCGAATAAGGATTAAGATTATTTATTATGCAACACAGCAGTACTCATATATTTCTTGTATAATCATATACCACGTTAACGACTTTCTGTTCTAGAACATACTAGATTTAACGTTATAGAAGTTTGCAAGATAATGTATAACAAAACTATTATAAATAGCTGAACAAGCTTAAGTGGTAAATTAGTATTACAACAAAGTTCGCTACGTATAACTATATCAAAAGAGTTTGATAATAAAGGTGTATAACAATAAGTGAAATAACAGAGTACTGCGTCAGTTTCATTTGTGAAGTTAAACATCTATAAGTTGCTCTAATTTTGCATAACGTGAATTAGGTTTTATTATTTGCAATAAAAATAATCCCGGTTTACTTAAAAGAAATAAACCAACATTTACGAAAAGTCTAACTGGTATCAGAAGTGAAATTTCATTATAATAGACAGACACGAAGTTCCACAAGCTAAAAGTATAGTAACTTTAGACAAGGTTGTTGGCATTACCGACAACAGGTAATAAAGCAGAATTGCATAAGATGCTGGTAGATGAATTTAAGCAGTGTAATATTGACACTTATGCTTATGAGTTTGACCAAGAAGTAGGAATGTGCACCTGTATAACAGCTTCAAGCAGCTCAAGAATATTTAAGAGCTAATAATGACAAATGATTAGTTGAAGTTAAAGAAGAAAATATAATGAAGGAGGAGATATTCAATGAAACTTCTAGATCAAATAATGAAAAACTATTATCTAGAGGTGAAGAAACAGCAAAAGCGAAGAACTAAAAAACTTCAGGAAATATCTGGGGCCGTAAAAAACAGAGTAGATTGCAATAGGAAGCATGTCAGTAAAGTCAGACTGATCTAGATATTGGTGTTTAAGCAAAGACTAGTGACCTTGATAAAAAAATTGCAAGATGATGATAAAAATTTTAACTACAAGTTCAAAATATTTACAAAAAATTTTCAAATCTAAATATAAACAAGAAATTACGATTTTCCATGTCATTAAAGAACGCTGTGAATAATTCTAGCAATTCCGGGTATTTCATTTAATTGTTGAGTGCAACGTACTTTATAATGTTTTTTAAACTGTAGTTCGAGACATTTTCTAATAGAAATATGTGGAACAATGCAGAAAAGGCTACGGAATTTATTTTTGCATTCAAATGTAACAAATCAAAATATCTAGAAAGTGCACTAACTGGCTGCTGAGAAAACTAGCACGACATAATGGTTGCACTACAACGTAAGTATGGCGGCGAACACAAGACATATATACCAAATGAAATTGTGAGACAAAAACAACTTAAGACAACGAATACTTACAAGATTTCGCAACAGGGAGCATTTGGTGCAGCCGATATATCTATTTTGGATATATTTTTGAACGAAGTACGAAATCCTGCAATAAACCACGCTGTACTTGGCATACTAAACTCAGCGTTTGCAGACGGACTAACACAGGAGGCCGTAAAATTACTCTCTAATTCGAAAATATATAAAGTGCGAAATCGAGAAATTTTTACAGGCATTAAAACAGATGTAGTTAACGATTTAAAAACACGTATAAGGGCACTGGTACCAATTGCTATAATTACGGTGAGAGTGGTATTTTTTTTAGAAAATTTCAAGGCACAAAAAACGATCTGTTTTTCCACCTGGAAACTGCAAGCGGGCAACGGACAATATTTCGGTTTTATTTATATGGATTTATATGTTAGAGAAAATTAATAAAGTTTCTTAATAAAAATATTTTTTATTTATTTCTAAAATGACAAAGATTTATATGTACGTTGGAAAGACTATTCTGTTGAATGCCAAAAATACTTAAATGAACATCAAAAGCCTATACTGACTTAACGAGATATGTATATGCAACTACACATACGTTCAAAAGGTACTTAAAGTCATGTAAATTGTAAAAAAAAAACCATCTCTAAACATGTTGTGGGTAGCACGAGAAAAAATTGGTTGTGTTCTTGAAAACTAAATCAAGGATAAAATTGAGAATACATTTTTAGAACATTCGTTAGAATAATTTTACATGCATGGACACAGATTATTGAAATAAATGTGTTACGGCATAGAACATATACGATAGAACACACACATAAATAAATACTTTTTTAATCTCTTATATAATTGCTTACTTCACAACTTATTGTATAAGTTGTATGTCGTTAGATCCTACAACAGTTTTGTACAGATTTTTTTCTAATATCTCAAATTAATGTTTTTTAAAATATGTACAACAATTTTACAATTTTAGTTTTTATTATGTAAAAGACTTAAGTGTTAACTCTGCTGATAGATTAAAAAAACCAACGAGTCCTAGATTAGAAGACCATTTGGTTTGTATACTTTAGTTGTGATAAGAAAATTAAACATTTGAACCAGGGTACACTTATACAAGGTGGCGGTGCCCGAACAGCTGACAATTTTTTTGTGTTCTGGAGTATGTCAAACTACATATTAAAAAATGATTTCAACTCCGGAAACTGTCAAACTTCATACATAAAAAAAGAGAGCCGAAAATAGCTCTCCTTTACGCTATCACCTTATGTAATTACACCATGATTTGAACCAATTATTTTGTATCTAATATGATCGAATATCTTGTTAATGCAAAGAATAAGGATTATGGAACTTTGTGAGTGATTTTTGTCCTCCTATTTATATCGCAAACATATACATATATGCAATACACCTAACACATATGACGGCAAATTCATGCATAAGGTGACTTGAATAAGATAATACCAAGGCATATTTATTCATCCGGTACTCTTGATTCGTCAGCTGATTATTTTTTGCAGCACTGATTTTAAATTTAAGCTGTCAAAATGCATATATAAAAAAACAATTTTCTCTCTTTTCTAATTTATTTCAAATTTCAAACTTCATATTTAAAAAATATAAACAAAAAAATTCTCTTCGAACTGCAATTACCAGATGAATAAATATACCTTGACTAAGACTAAGGCGAATTTATATCGGTGAAATTATTAGCCCAGCGAACGGGGAAGAATACTGTCGAAATTTGTTGAATTAACCTTGATTTCATTAATTACTGCAGAGATTAAAAATGAATTTTGGTTTCGGTATTAAACAATTAACTTAAGTGTACTTTTTTGATAATAAATGTCGAGTCACTGTTTGGTGCGGATGTTGGTCCAGTGGCATAATTGGGCAAGGAGTGGCCGTAGCCAATGGCGATCGTTATCAGGCCATGTTGAACGAATGTTTGTTCACAAAAATTGAAGAGGAGGATACTGGCAACATTTGGTTTCAACAGAACGGCGCTACGTGCCACACAGCCGAAGTTACACTTTTTTTTATAGCATTTTCAAAAAAAAAAGTTATTTGGCGGACCCTTTATATTTGTTATTTTTGCATCATTTATAATGTGTTTTACAAATATATATCCTTTCTTAACCAAGTTATATTGCAGATGTTATTACAAATTTTCCATCTAATAAATATACATATTGACCTTGACACAAAACATCCCCTAAAAAGTTGCTTTGTTGTGTCAATTCGCCGTTGCATATATCTGTGTGAATATGCCTCGGCTAAGCCTACAGTTTCCTTTTCTTGCGGGCACGATGCCATCTTGTAAATTGTATTCGCCTTGACTAAAGTCCATGAATTTCACTTTGGGGTTTTTCCTTTATGACTTTTCTTTGATAGTCTATTCATTCTTAATAAGAATGCTTAATATCATAATAACAAATTCTTATGCTGATTTGTTTTGTTTGCCTTTTGCTTTTTAAATATCCGCATGCCTTTGTCATACTATCAGACGAGAAGATAAAACAACCTATCTTGAAAGAAGATGATATTCACACAGTGTTCAATTAAGATAGTGACTCGAATATTTCAAACTTAGATTTTGACTATGATAAGGAAAACAACGAAACTAGGGAATGTTAAACATAAAGTGATGTGTCTCTTAATAGCTCTGATCCTTTATTTCTTGCTAAAATCAAAATGCTGTGGAGCGCCAATCCACTGGTTAATCTGTTCTTAGTGGGGATGGAACTATCGCTTATTAACTGCAATAGAGTGACTTTCGACAGAGTAGGATATCACATTAAAAATTATGAATCGCCCTAAGCACTACGTAGACGATTCATTAAGGGCTTTGCCATTTTTTTTTGGGCTGTCTAAAAAACAAAACAACTTTATTAATGAACACAATGCACAGAAATGCACAGACTATTTTTTTTTTTACTAAAATTCAATAAAAGGTCCATGATATATGGGTTTATTTGTTCGGGTAAATTTTTGAATGCTTCAATTGATACAGGGGATGTAATTAATGATGACCAAATGATTGACTTTTTTACTGCAAAAAAAAAAATCTATGAGCGCATATTGTATTTGCAAATATTTTAGATATATCTGCTGTAAATTTATATTTATAATATTCTGATGTTTCATGCGTATCAGCGGATTGAAATTGCAGGAGATCAGAGATTTTGCGGCATCTAGCATTTTTTTAGCTAAGACCCATATAGCGAAATGAAATAGATAAACACAGAAATAGTTCTCAGCACAGTTATTGACTGAAATACAAGCATCATTCTCATCTTCAACTAGTTTATTGTCAACTAATGCTACCACTTAGTCATGAGTCATAAAGCGTGGAATTTTCTGTTGCTGCACAGAGAAAACTGTATTATGTAGTATATTTCCTAATCGTATAATTTGATTGTGATATCATAACTTCATTGTTGTATCTACGGAATTTCCTTACGGATTTTAATATGTAGTCAGCACTAAAAACATAATAATTATTCCTAAAATTTAATTTTTAAAACCAAAAAGGACAATGATATTGCAAGAACTGATTCATTCGACTGAATTCGATTATCTATTTTATAGGTGTGTTAGTTTAAAGCAGATATCACGATTCACGATAAGTTTGTCTGCAAAACGAACAGAAAAAAAACTGTTCAACAAGTGAAATAAAAATAATAATAACCACAGATACTTAACGTACTTATTCCACGAATTCCGATAATATCCAACGATTTACCATTCCTATTAGGGTTTGGGAACCGGGAATTCCCGGGCGGGAATGAACCACTTAATATTCCCGGAAAAAGTTTGCTCTTATTCCCGGGCAAACGGGAAATATAAAATATGTAGTATATTAGAAAATATATTTAATTTTATTTTTAATTTCTTATCTGTTTTGGTAAATTTAGAGAATATTTGAATAAAAAGTAAGGTTTTTAATTTGTTAGCGTTTTTTAATTGTTAATTATTTAAAACTTTTCTCAAATACGAATATGGAAAAGAAAAACAAACATCGTCGGTCAAAAATATTTCACGCCAAAGTTAACGACTTTCTGAAATTATTTTTAATAAGTGCTTATAAATTTCAAGTGAACTAATTATATACATACATAATTAATTGTTTTCTTGTATATAAATGTTTTTTGTAACAACCGTAAATCTAGCAGTAGTTTCCGTGGTTCATTTTTATAAATATAATCGTATGTACAAATTGGTTTTAAAAGTGGTCACAGAATTTGTAAGTATAATTTTTCTATGTATGATTGAATTGTTGTAATAATACTTCTTTTGAAAATTCACTTTGTTTAGAAGCAAAATGTCTGAAGTTTGGAACTATTTTCAAAAAGTAGACAAGTCAGCACAATGTAATATTTGCCCGAAAAGGTTAGTCTTCAAGGGCCGTCTCATACGGCACCTTGTTTTGGTTCACAAAACAAAATTTAAAAACGATTCTTCAACACCTGCACCAAATAAAAAAAATAATTCCACTTTTAAAAGTTTTTTAGACACCCAAACATTACCAGAAATTGTTTCAATATTAGCAGCAGTCGATGGAATATCTATTCAAACAATTACACAAGGTTCTTTTATTTGTCAACGTTTTTTTAGTAAAAATATGACGTTACCAAAATATAAAACTGATGCTAAAAACATTGTAATAAAATATTACAACGCCGTTAAAAATACGATGGTGAAAACAATATCGAGTCAAATTTGCGACAATTTGTGGTTTGCTCTTGTATCAGACGAGTGGAGTAGTGTTGCCCAAAAAAGATATTTTAATAGCCGTTAACATGGCAGTAATTATTTTTATAATTTGGGTTTAGTTTATATTTCCGGAAGATGTAATGCTGACACAATAAGGACTCTAATGGAAAATAAACTACTACTAAAACAATGAATTATTAACTAAATCGTGATTTTAAAGTTAACAAATATTATTTATTTAAAAGAAATATTATTTTCGGGAATCCCGGGAATTCCCGGGAAGACGATTTTTTAATTTCCGTTTCCCGGGAATATAAAAAGACCGGGAAATCCCAAACCCTAATTCCAATTCAAGCGGCTCCAATTCCCTTTGCGTCTTGCCTTTGCTATTACCATCAACAAAGCACAAAGCCAATTATTGACTATTTCTGGCTTAATTTTGGAAAATTCATGTTTTTCACACGGCCAGTTGTATGTGGCTTGCTTACTCTCGAGTTGGCATGCCAAAAAATTTATACGATTTTACACCAAATAAAAAAAAAAAAAAAAAAACATTGTCTCTCCGCTGGCCTTGAGATGAAGTAATAAATAAATATAATTTCCAATTTGCCTTAAATATATGTAAGTTATTTTGTAAAAAAAACGTTATGATAGGTATTCCATGGATTTTTATTTGAAGGCCGTGAATTTCGTTAAAAGCTCAACTTAAATCGTGTGGTAATACTACGCTTGGGACCAGCAACACGGACCGGGTCGGCTAGTACCAAATAAAATACTTACTGGACCAGATGGTCTCTCATACAAGATAAGAAAATTTAATTTTTTTTGTGTTTTCTAACTTTATGTAAGATACTTTAATATAAAAAATAATGTTGTTTAAAATTAAAATCACGTAAGCAAAACTCTTTAAACAATTATATATTGTTTAAAAGTTATGAAAATAACAAGAAATTTTTTAAACAAATTGCCTTAATCTAAGGGTTAAATCATCTTTTTTTATATAAATATTAAATAGAATATACAACTGCGACGTGTTGTGAATTGGGCAAATATTTAATTTCCATAACACTTTTACGGATGTGTGCCCAAAAATACTAACTTACTCAAATACTTATATATAAAGAAAAAAATATTATAATTAAGATTATGATATAAGAAGGATGTGTAAGAAGCATTTTTAAGATTTCTGTAATATTTATACATTTTATATTTTTTATTTTATTTTCCAAATTTACTTTGTTTAATAACTATTAACTTGCATTTTAAAAAACAATAATTGTTGCAGAATTTTATCTTAATCCTAAAGAACTTATAAAATTTTTCTACGACCATGAACATGATTCAAGTATTTCAATAGTACAAACAACTTATTTGAGCTTATCTAGCTCGTATGAGATTGTCTGACGAAACGATATATAGAGCATGTGAGGAAGAGGTTGAGACTTTGGTACACCACCTCTGTCATTGTCATGCGTTTGGGCGTATTAGACAAGAAAATTTTACAGTGGATACTATGCCGAACTTGAAATACCTGTGGAACTCGAACTGGAGATCCATAATGAATTACATTGCGGGGACTGGGCTCTTGGACTAGTCCGTTATTTACTAAAAATTATTATTATGGTTTTGTTTTGGATATTCCGTTTTCCATATGTATACTTTTTATGGATATGGGCTTTTAATGCCCCTCTTTTTTAACCTTATCTAACCTAACCTACTTGAGCCTAATTTGAAACGAAATGATAAAAAATACTTTAACAATATTTGTACAAACATGTATATGCCTGTATACAAAAATGTATTTAAGTTAGTATATATACTAAAGAGTGTGTCAGAAAAAACATATACACATTACCCCAAATGGACAACAAAAAAAGTAGCTAAAAATAACTAAGAGCACTTTATTCGGGTGTGAGCCGTACTTTTTAAATCTAATATTCTGTTAATAATTTCAACCTCTATTAAATAATCTCTTGATATTTAAATATGTATTACTTTCATTGCTAAACTTCGATATGCTATTAATTTATCTTTTTAAATTATGTCTTACAATGAAACCTTAAGTATTTCTACATTAGAAATAAAACCAATCAAACTTTTTTAAAAACAATAATTTATTTTTATGTAAACTCAAGGCTATTAATTAATAGATAGAGGTTTAAAAAATATAATATTGACTATCCAACCTTTAAAATAATATAATTAAGGTTAAAATTCATTTATATATATATTATATAAATGTATGATTAAACGTTATATGGGAGGCGGATGACAAAGTGCGCTTGTCGCCTTTATTTTCTCTCAGTTTAATGAGTATAATATACAAGAAGTAACCATTAAAGTAGGCATGCCAAAGTAATTTCTGGAAATGAAATTAGATTTATTCTTTTAAAATTTTTGTTCATAGAGAAAATATATAAATTTAAGGCAGTTAGAAATTGGGTCCCCCAGCTTTTCCTCTTCAAGTTCTATCATACTTTCAACAGACGGATAGACGGTCGGACATACCTACGTAGTCCTATAATGAAACCAAGACTCAGAAAATATATAAATTTTTTGGGGGTTTTAACTGAATCTTTCTTTGCGTTACAAATGTAATGGCAACATAAATATGCCACCATAGCTTATTTTGGTGGTGGGTATAAGCATTAAATCTTTTCAAAAAATTCAATATGGATTTGGAAAAAAATACCAGACGGTGTAAGGGTAAATCGTCACAGTATTTAGAAAGCCATTAAATATTCCAGGGATGACTTTAACATTGAAATAAAACTGAGATAAGGAAGAAACAGAGGTCTAAGAGAAAAAGTCGAAATAGTCTTTCGAAGAGAAAAGTTTACTTCTATGAGAAAAGCAGTTCGTACAGTTAAATGCTTTGATTAATTTTTATGCATAGCCAAAGGGTAAAGCCTGGGTTATAGTCATATAGACATGAAAAATTTCCAGCTAGCAATACGATTAAGAACTTAGAAGCAAAAGAGTGAACGAAAAAATTAAGAATAAATGTTAAAGTACACCTGTTGATAGATGATGAAAATTATGTACTGCCAGACTTTTCACAACTTCCGGTTCTACTTTTTAAGTGATACATGGACGGGTATCATTAAGAAACTAATACAAGAAAAAATAAACAAGTAATATTCTGCAACAAGTTTTTTGTGTAACAATCCATTTAAAGTTATGGCAAAAGAAGCCAATCATTTGTGATATCAGGCACGATAGATACAGAAGTATGTAATACGCAGTGGCCTCTTTCTATGTTAAACGACCACAGAGAGCTTTTATTTTTCTAGTCTGATTTGGAGAGAAGGCCCTTTGTTTTTTTTTTTTTGCTTGGGATTTATAGGATTTATACTTCTTTGCGATTGAAGTTGATAATGTAGAGCGGTAAATGAGGACAAGTATCAAACTATGACTAATAATTTTTTCCGCCCAGTGACAGGCAGTAACTAATAAAAGCACGAAAAGACACGGCCCGTGCCATTATTATTATTTTTTTATGAAATTTTTAACTGACCAGTTCACCATATTTAAATACCCCTGCTTATTTTCTATGGAGTGATCTCAAAGAGCGAATGAATTTTAACAAGCCCCAAAGTATTAAGTATCTAAATCACAACATTAAAGATCCTGAAACTTTGCATCCAGTTATGCAAAATGTCTATTTAACAACGATTAAACGATTAAAATGGTGCTCATCTCTCCGATACTATTATTCATAATAAATATTTAATATTTATTGCATTCACAAGGTGTCCTAAAATTTCAAAAGAGTATAAAAACACTGTTGTTGCTATTCAAGTAAAAACTATTCTAAATTATTACTACTGTGTGGATATATCACATTTAGTTATGAAGGGTCGTTCGCAACAGTCACTGTGAAAAAGGATATTAATAGGCTTGTCATTCCGTGTGAAATTTCTACAATTTTCATTTCCGACCCCATAAAGTATATATTTTCTGAAAGCTTATGAATAGGGGAGTCGATTAAGCTGTCAGTCTGTCCGTCTGTCCGTGTGTATGTTGAAATCAACTTTTTGAAGCCCCCCGACATTGCTTGGACCCGGGTGAGGTATTAAAATATCAGAGATATTCGGGAGTAGATCGGTATTGAAAATCAGAAGCATCGCTACATAAACAACTGAGATATGAGCAAAAACCCACGACCACCTCGATTTTTTTTTCACAAAAACAACATTACAACTCCAACATACATACATACATACATACATACATACATACATACAAACGTGTATACTGATTAGGGAAAACGTGGCATCGAATCCCAGCTGAGCCAAAAAAATTTTTTTTTTATTTTTTTTTTATTTTATATTATTTATATTTTTATTATTTTTTTTTATTTTTATTTTGTTTTATATTTATTATATATATTTCAATTATTTTTAAAAAAAAATTTTATAAATTTTTTTTTAAATTTTTTTTAAATTTTTTTTTAATTTTTTTTTAATTTTTTTTAATTTTTTTTTATTTTTTTTATATTTTTTAACATACATACGTAAATTAAAGATTATTTCCTATCCAGAAAAAAGACTTTAAAGTTTTTGGACTTCCAGAAAAAATGATAACTACGTTAATGAAAATACTCGTATTCAATGAATCTTATTTCTTAATATAATCAAGTGAGGGTGTTTCTAATAGGGAAATGGAATTAAAATAATTTACTGAAAAGGTTTATATTAAAATGAAATAGAAGTTTATTTTACAGAAAATGTTTCAAGTAAAGAAATTTTTGAATTATCAATTTAATTTATTAGATTTGAAAATTCTCATCTAATCAACACATCAAAAAAAAGCTAATAAAATTTGAGTCAAATCAAAGCGACAACTCTGTTTAATATTTAATTTTGCCGTCTTTTATCCCTCGCATTTATAATCAAATCAATGAATATATTTATTTTCATTTGTATAAACTTTTTGGCATGGCATGGAATAACTAAAAATGTCTTGACCTAAAAACAAATGAATCTCTGTTAGAAATTCCCCAACACAATTACCCTCCCATAAAACTGAGTTACACATATAAAACTTATGAAAAATCGTATTAAAGTATGCCAAATTCAGGGTATGTTGTGTGTGGTTATGTTGATGGGGAATGAAACTTAAATTGCTGTTTGAGTTTCCAGCAAAAAACCATTTGAAGAAAATGTTTTTTTTTCTGTTTTTAAATTTAATCCCCTTTTAAGTAATAGCCAATTCCTTTAGTATGGTATGGCAGATACTTGTGCCCATAATAAAAAAAGTTTGTATTTCGTAACTGAATTTTACCTCTTCACTACTTGTCTTAGTAAGGCAGATAAAATAAATAAAATAAATTATGATGAAACTATATATTGCTTTAAAAGTAAATGCCGGAATTTGATAACAATAGGCACCTGCAAAACGAGATTAATATTTAGGATAATATATCCAAAAGATTCGTCACATATTTCACAGTATGCGGCAGGAAGGCCTAATGGGGCAATGTATTTTCTTAATGTTTATATTTATACATATTTACACATATGGTTACAATAATAAGTACACCTGCTTATTTTTTTATCTTTTACTTTAACGGAAAGTTAACATGGCAATTATTTTCTTGAATATGACAATGCCTTTGATAGTGAAACAAAACTGGGGCATTCCCGTCGTACAGGTGTGATTTCAGTACTTGGTCAAAATAATAAACACATTGCTGAATTCTTAAATATTTTCTGTACCTATTATTTTGACCATATGTGTATATGCTCATATATATTTTTTAAACTACAAACATGAAACTATAGAAGCAATGACTATAAATTTGTTAGTAATGCTTAGCGTCCAACGACATTTCCCAGACAGCTGAGATAGACAACATGAAACAATAAACACAAACGACAAAAGTGTCACATACATAAATTAGAAGGCAATAAATACGTACTATACAAGAAGAAAACAAAATCGATTTTTGTTTTTGTTTTCTGGCGTAAAAAGAAAATTATACGATTTAGCTGATATTCAATACGTACGCACACCCACACATTAATGCTAAAGCGAACACATACACACACACACATATACTTAGACACTAATTTAAACCAAAGAGACGGAGTTTCAGATTTACTTTTTCCTTCTCTCTTATATTAATATTATTTTGCCAGTATTAAGTATACGCCTGAGTGCGTGTTTTCGTTTGTTTTCTTCTATAAATAAATGCCATAATATTTAACGAACGGAATATTGGAAGACGTCGGCAGTAGCTGGTGTGAAAATGTTAACAATACTTACTTAAACATAACAACAATAATAGAAAAGAATATTTGTATGTACGTTTAAAACGGTAAAGATTTATGTTGTGTACTTTTTTCGGTTAATATTACACATTTTTAATACGATGCTGTTAGATGGATACAATTTGTAATTTGTTATTTTTATTATTATTACTATTATTACTACTCGTGTTATTATTGTTACAGACTATTTTAGTATGCTATTAGACATGCTTAATGTTTTTTTTTTATATCTTGAATTAGGGAATGCTTTCAATTGTCATCTGAAGTAAGCCCTATACCTCATAGTGAAGTACATGTACATATGTATGCATATGTATGTTTACATCAGACATATAAATATTCTTAAACCACTTCAAGTGTCAAAATCATATATTATTCAATATTTTGTTTTTGTTATAAATTAAATTTCATACTTAAACATATGAATGTATATATACATACAAACATACCCACACACATACACACAAACTTACAAATTTATGTACATATGTGTGTGTGTGTGTATGCATGTATATTGATTATTTGCTTGTAGTGTGTCATGCGTTGCAAATTGTAATCATAATTTAATAGATTGTGATATTAAAAAAAATTATATAAGTTTGTTTTTTTTTTTATTTTTTTAAACTTTAAAATTTGTTGTGATTTTATTACTCTACAAACCACATGACGAAACAATGTTTTATCCACTTTGTAATTTTGACAATGATTTTCATTTATTTAGTTTCAAAATGATGTGTCATCATTAAGATAATAAAATTAACTTTTTTATGGGTTTTAGTGGGCTATAAAAGTACTTTGTACAGTAGTACTTTATATCCCAAAGAAATAAGTTTCTTCGGTATGACTTAACAAAAAAAAAAAAAGTTTCTTTTATATTGAATTTAATGTATGAAACTTGTGAACAAATATTTATGAAATTAAACTTGTGATAAAACCAGATATCAGTTTGGTTTCTGCTACTTAGTACATCTTTGACCTGCGGCTAATGATACGATACAATTTACAATCTATCATAGGAGTCGTAATTTATAAGCAATTTACTTCTTTATATTTAAGAAAAATAGCGAGTAAGTACTACTTTTCCAGCTATGATATAAGTATTTATACTACATTCTATAAACACAGGTAAAGTTGTTAAAAAAGTTGTACAAAAATTTAAAAAAGCATATCCTTGGTCAAAAGTGGAAAGGCACTTACTCAAATAATTGTAACTTTACAGGAAGCAAAAACTTAATAAAAACTGTAACATCACAATGTAATTTCTTTTGTGAAATTTCTGCTAAACTATTGCATGAATTTGTATTAAATGTATGTATGTATGAAATGTATTGAAGTCACTTTTTACTTGTAACCATCGATACATATCCTTTTACACTTTTGTGCAAAGAGTATAAACATAGAATTTCTAATTCGCATTTGTTTTCCAAAAAATAAATATCATTGACAATATCTTTGTCGTTAGTTAATGCATTGAAACAAGTTTTTCTGTAAATATTGCGAGAAGTACATATCGATGGTCACAAGTAGAAAGGCCCTAAGTCGTCTTTTTACGAAATTGTGTTATCAAGGGTTTCTAATACACCTCGAGACAAGAATTTAATAAAATAGTAACAAATATAACAGTTTTACAAGCAATTTTGCATACAATTTATTTATTTATTTATTAATTATTATGATACAGGACCTCTCTTTGGCCGTTTAAATAATTACTTTGTATTGCAGTAGTTTTTTAAATGTATATGGTTTTGAAATTTATTATAAAGCTATTTATATTTACTGGTTCTTAACTATAAAAACAGCTTCAGAGAAGATGTTTTTAATACACTTTCTTATGTTTGAAATTTGAGGGAAATTCCTGTCAGCGTATGAGTAATATTAATTAGATAACAAACTAATAATTAGAAATTTTATATTATATTATTATTATTATTATATATATATATGTGGCCAACAATAAATATTTTATATTATTGTAACAATCGTTTAACTAAGAGCTATTATCACAACCTGACGTTAGTTTAATGCAGGATTTTGTCGGACCGATAAATGGCTTTGTATTATAAAGCCTTCATTTATTGTTCTTTTATTCACTAAATATTATTATTAATAAAAATAATAACAATAAAAAATGGATGTTGTAATAATCTGAAGCTTTTTATCAGGCACAAAAAATCCTACCTTAAACTAAAGTCAAGTTGTAATAATGACCCTAAGTTTCATAGCATTTGCAAAATCTGACTTTTTTAGGTAGAAATAAAAGTGTCGAACGTGTTCTTCCTCTCGTAATGTATCCACATACATGACTGATTTTTAATAAAAACTTTCTCGAAATCAAAAAAAAAAAAATTATTACAACATACACACGGACATAATCAATTTCTCTATCTATAGGAATTCATCTACTAGAATTTGTAGGTTTTCAAATAAATATTGCAGAACTTAAAAACGGATTGACACTTTTATGAAAGCCCTTAAAAACTCTCATGTGAAGGGAATAATAAATTTTGGACCAAAATCGGTTCAAGATAATGCATACCTCCCATGCATTATGAAATAAGAAATCATATATTTTCCTCAACTTTTGAGAACACATTTTGACATATATTCTCAGCTCATTCTGACCTAAGTATATTTTTGAAGTTATTGCATAGATATATAATTTTCATTAAAAATATTAGAAATATACAATTTAATTTAATTTAATTTAAAAAATTGGTTTAACTATTTGTTTTTGTTGGTAGCGTTAATATTCTCACCATATTCAATTTGACTAACACTAATGTTAAAGCAATATCTCAATTTTCATAAAAGTTTAATTATTTTATATTATTCATCGTAAAATTAAAAAAAAAGTTTATGTATGTTTTAGTAATGAAAAAAATGCCTTAGCCCGGATTCAAAACCAGGTTCGCTCTAACAAGTATACTACGTTCGTATGAATGTGTTGTAAAGAAACGAGATGGTCTTGGTTTTTTCCTCATATCTCAGACTGGTTTATGTGATTTTTAATACCGATCTGTTCCCGAATATTTCTGATATTTTGATACTATACGTGGGTATATGCAATATTTCGGAACAAAAAACTGAATTCAAAATACAAGTTGATAGCCGGAAATTGCGTAGTTGTCATTAATTTATGGGGTCGCAAATGAATATTGTAGAAATTTCAAACGAAATAATAAATATATATAAACCCTTACACTCTCTGTAAAGGGTATAATAAGATCTCAGCACACTGCGTAGAAATGCTTCGTCGGCTGAAAACCAACTGCTACTGTGCTTGTATTGCTTGTATCATAAAATTGCAGCGGGGATGATTAAATGCTTTTTGGAACAGTTTGCACACTCACTTTGTAGGAGAGCGCAAAGCGAAAAGTTTATAAGTTCTTTTGTGCAACAAAAACTAGTATTTTAAAAAAGCTTCAAATTTCTGTGTGTATTGCAAAAATACTACATCTAGTCATCATTATCATAAGAGATAACAAGTTGCAAAAATTAAGACTTCAAAGAGTTTCTCAAGTTCTTTTAATTAAAACATTAGATTTTTGTAAGGTTGGGAAAAAAAGACAATTCTTAGTTAATTTTTTAAACATGAAACTGAGAGCAGTTACTGAAAAATTAAGAAGTTTCTTAAACATACATACATCTAGCCATATAAACATCGAAAACTTTTTATTTTAAATTCGGATAAAATTTTAAAAAAATTCAGGTTAGAGAATTTTTTTCTTTTAATTCTTGCCTACGAAACCCATCACTGTGCGGCACTTTTCCAAAGTTAATTTCAGGAAACTTCCTTATAAATTCAGAAATTATTGTATAAGAAATTCACTACAAAAATGTCTAAGTAGTCAGACTTACTATACAGACCTTGTACTTGATTTTAAATATGTATGTATGTATGCATAAGTAAAATATGGAAAACATAAAAATGATTTAATTAAGAGCTGAAACTTTTTCTGTTGCTTCCTAAATCTTCAGCTGCTTTAATGTTATCAAATCTTTTGCAAAGTTATGTTTTTCTTCCGTTAAATATTCCCGGTTCTATTTTATTTTAAATTTTTTCCTTGTAAGGCGCTTGTGCAATTTAAATCAAATTTTGCCAACTGACCTCATTAATTACACTATTGTTTTTTATTGCCTTTTTTATGATTATAGTAAGCATTTTGAGAAAGCATCCTAAAGGGTGACTCAGTAGAAATGCATTTTTAAATTTAAAATCACTTTTGTTTGCAAGTGGCAACTCTGAAATTCGGCTGTTGCCACTGACTAATAAAAATGGAGCGTTTTACGAAAGAACAAAGCGTTTTAATTGTGAAACCATTTTATACAAATTTGGAAAGGTACGCTAAGGGTGGTTGAAAATTTCGAATAATTTTCAGTATAAAAAGTGCACCTAATATGTCAACGATTCGAAGAGTGGTCAAAAAATAAAAAAAAATAAAAATTGGTTCGTTTATAATGAGTAAGACTCCAGAGAGATAAAGTAAAGATCGGTTTTTTTAAAAAATTGCTGTTATAAACGAAAGCGGTACATAGAAGATTTTTATAAAATGCCACCACCTTCATGCGTGAAAAAATCAGCTTACTTTGGAACTGAAACCAGCAAACCATAGAAAAAACCGGAAAATCTTTTAATGGATATGGAGAAAAGTGAATCTTTAATCTTAGTTATCTTCTCCGATAACGAACATCAGAATCAGGCGGCGTAATTGGGTCTGAAGATGAGGGCGAAGTCGTCGTGACTGTGAATGGTATTCTTTTGTGGACTGTACACCAACATCATACGATTTAACGTCTAGCAATATTTTTCTTTGGGGTTTTGTGAAATCAAGAGTTTATGGAAATGAGCCAGCAACAACTCCTTAAACTAAAATCGAGGTCATCGGTGAGATACAACCACATCTCTGCGAGGAGGTCCTTAAAATTTTAATGAAAAGAAAAATTGCCTGTCATCGAAGCCGTTTGAAGCATGTTTTTAATTCATAATTAATCGGAAAATATTATATTCAAATTTCAATAAAAAATTTCACAAATATTTCAAAAAATACTTGTTTTACTTTAAAATTAAAAATTTCATTTTTACTGAGACACCTGTTAAACATAGAAGCTTAGGACATTGTACATATGCATACAGTAAGTACATATGCATTGTTGCTAAAGCAAGAAAATAAATAACAGTAACAGCTTCCTATAGTATAGATATGTACATAAGTATCCAATTTTAAAATAAAATCTTTACTTGGCTATGTGTTGTTAGAACTGTGCAATACTTAAATAATTTTTGTTTAAGTGACACTGATGGTGCTTTATTTTATTTCTGGCAAAAATTTTTTATAAAAATTTAGTCACGTTGTTTTAATTTTTATTTTTGGCAGGTTCTATTGCACTAGCTATATGATCGGTTTGTTAAGTTGTTTCGGTCCTTTTTGACATTTAAACGTATAAAAAATTAAATTATTTGGCAATTTATACAATTGCTTTAGTTGTTGTAGAATTTATATCTCATATGTATGTTAGTATGTATAAATATATTAATTTACAGCCAGAATACAGACAATCAAATTCATTGCCGTTTGAATGGTTCAGTTCTTGCAGTAGAACTTTTGTGGTTAAAAAATTTCTTTTGAAAAAATCATAATTTTTTGTTGTTGAATATACATTGATATTCCGTAACGAATTCTGTACATATAACCATAAAATTCTACGATCCTAACTAAACTATACGATAGGCAACAATTCTGGAACCCACAACCGATACTGTTTTCATTGTCTACATCACGAATTATGACAAAATGACATACACAGTTAGACACACCACCATTTTATACATAATTATAACATTTTTGCCAGCCATTTGTTAACTTTCAAGATTTAAATAAAAGTGCATAAAATCCTTTTAGTCCTTTGTTGCTTTAAATGACGTTTTCTTATTCTTCTACTTCTTTGTTTTCATATTCAGCATGAAAATGTTTGTCTTATGTTTAAACTTTCTTGTTGTTTTTGTATAAGTAAAAGAATAAAAATACCACAATGTTTATAAACTTATATTCATTTCTATACTTAAAGTCATATAATCCTTGAATTGCTTTTATTGTTCTTAAACTATTGTTTAAATTTTACCGGTTGCAAGAACTTAAACAAAAAGATGCTGGGGTTGCAACAGTGAAATGTAAAATTATGTTTACTTTTCGAAATCTGTTATTATGGCATCTTACAACAACTCTTGTAAATTAAGGATAGCAAATTGAGACATTGCTTTGTATCAGAGAAAATAGATTTATGCACTTCACTGTACACCACAAACATTTATAACAAAGTACTCGCACATGCATATTTATTTCTTTCATATTTTCTAATTTCTTTCCTCCGCTTTGACTTTATTTGAAGAAACAATTTCTGTTTATGTTCATTATTCTTTATGCTAGTAATTTTGTTATTAAAATTATTTAAATATTGTGTAGGATACCAGTGCCGTTTTTTAAATACATGTTTTTTAAATACATGTAGGTGTTGGGCTATGTCATTAGCTTGTAGCGTAAAGTAAATGGCTTTAAAAATTTTATTTTGTTTTTATCGTAAGCTTAATTATGGAAGGGCGTACCTCAATTTTTTATTACTTTAAATGAGAAGGGAAAAAATAATAAAATATAAAACTTTGGTCTTTTTATATGGGTATAAATAAATTTCTTAATTTCAACGATGGCTTAGGAAATTTTTAGTGGTGATGTGATTGCTAGCAGACTACCAGGAAACCTTAAAAATAATATCTATCTATATATATAAAAGTGAAACTCTGTGTGTGTGTGTGTGTGTGTGTTAGCTATAGACTCTGAAACTGTAAAACCGATCGGGCTCAAACTTTGGTAAGTTGTTGTACACATACCGGGGAGTGTTTATGGATGAAAAAAAGTGGGCGGGGCCACGCCCATAAAAAATTAGTTATCAGTTTTAGCTACTTGCACTTGACCGATTTTTCTGAAACTTTGCACACATATCGAGCTGTCATGACTAAATAATTTCGTGATAAGAAAAGTGGGCGGGGCCACGCCCCTAAAAAAGTTTTAACTTTGAGGTACTTGCACTTGACCGATTTTTCTGAAACTTTGCACACATGTCGAGCTGTCATGACTTTATAACTTCGTGATTAAAAAAGTGGGCGGGGCCACGCCCATAAAAAAAGGCTATAATTTTGAGGTACTTGCATCAGACCAATTTTTCTGAAACTTTGCACACATATTGAGCTGTCATGACTAAATAATTTCAAGATTAGAAAAGTGGGGAGTGCCACGCCCATAAAAAAAAGGTATAATTTTTAGGTACTTGCACTGGACCGATTATTCTGAAACTTTGCACACATATTGAGCTATTATGACTTTACAATTTCGTGATTAGAAAAGTGGGCAAGGCCACGCCCATAAAAACAATTTTAATTTTGGGATACTTGCACTGGTCCGATTCTTCTGAAACTTTGCACACATATTGAGCTGTTATGACTTTACAATTTCGTGACTAGAAAAGTGGGAAATGCCACGCCCATAAAAAAATTATAATTTTTAGGTTTTTGCACTGTATATTCAATTAAAATTCAGAATGCATTTCGATTCATTAAGGGGCGTAGCAACGCGCGCCGGGTTTGGCTAGTTTGGATATAAATTTAGATACATAAGAGGTGGGCGTGTCACATTGATTGCAAAATTACAAAATCATACATCAAATTTTGTCAGTTTAAGGTTTAAAATTTTAAATATACTCCTTTCCATAGCACAGATTTTTAATCGATGGCCTTAAAAATAAAGACTATGAGACTGTGAGTTCCGCGCTGGGTTAAATAAAGAGTATATTGGGTTTTACATATTTAGTACTAAAAAATCCCGGCGCGCGTTGCTGCGCGCATAATAAATAAAAACGCATTCTGAATTTTAATTGAATATCAAGTGCAAAAAGCTAAAAATTATAACTTTTTTAATGGGCGTGGCACTGCCCACTTTTCTAGTCAAGAAACTGTATAGTCGTGACAACTTAATATGTGCGCAAAGTTTCAGAAAAATCGGTCAAGTGCAAGAAGTTAAAAATTATAAGTTTTTGTTATGGGCGTGGCACTGCCCACTTTTCTAATTACGAAACAGTATAGATATAACAGCTCAATATGTGTGCAAAGTTTTAGAAAAATCGGTGCAGTGCAAGTACCTCAAAATTATAACTTTTTTATGGGCGTGGCCCCGTCCACTTTTCGAATCATGAAATTATATAGTCATGAGAGCTCAATGTGTGTGCAAAGTTTCAGAAACATCGGCCAAGTGCAAGTAGCTAAAAATGATTAATTATGAGCGTGACCCCGCCCACTTTTTACCACCCATAAACACTCTGTGGAATGTGTACAACAACTTGCCAAAGTTTGAGTCCGATCGGTTTTACAGTTTCGGAGTCTATAGCTAACACACGCACACACACACACACAAACACAGAGTTTCACTTTTATATATATAGAAGATTTGGAGTTAAAATAATTTATTATTCCAAATGATACTGTTCCTTGAAAAAAGCTAAAACATCCAGCAAAGTTGTCCTAATTAGTTAAAAATTTTCCTAAGGGTAGTTTTAAACAGCGAAATTTCAATATTATTTTTATCTCAATTTCAGCTTAAATCGACTTACGCAGTTACTCCTTTTTGCCACATATTTATTGTAAATAAATTGTGTAACAGACGGATTAATAGAGATCAAGAAGATTTCAATAACAATTTTCGAAGGTATATTAGGTTAGGTACAATGTTGCAATCAATCTTATTTTTTAGGCAATTTGTATTTTTTTCGATGTACATATGTACATCCGAACAAAAAACGTTTAGACAATTTTTCACAGATTACAAATTAAAATTTGATGCTTTACCTTTTTTCTGCAAAGGCAGTGAAGTACACAAAGGCTCTGCTGGTTACTTGTACTTTAATATTTAATGCGTTTAATGTAAAACCTTCTTCAGTTTGTTTTTTTTTTCTTAAAAAACATTATCTTTTATACGTTGATGTTAGCGGGGAAATTATATCAAAAATTACTTAAGCTGAAATAGTTTTTTAGCTAACATTTTAGGGATGATATGCTAAACATTTCTGCCTGTCATAATTGCTAACTAAGGTAAAGTTACTAATGAAACTGACCTCAAATTAATAATTCTTATAAAAGTTTTCTTGTGCAAGCTGATTGCTATGTATCAGAGGATCCCAAAAATTTGTTTCACGCCATCTCAGAGAGATATTCGTTTTTGATTTATGACTCAATAGAAATGTTTGTTTTTTATAAACAGAAAATAATTAAAAGAAACTAATTTTAAATACATACTGTCAAATGGGCACAAATTTTATAAGGTAAATAAATCAAACTCTTATTCAAAATCGGTTTAGTAAACGCTGTATAATCCTTTAATAATTTTACGACATTAAGTATATCATTTGGACCATGTGTTATCTGAAAAAATATATATTTCTATGTCGGTAAGAAAAACTGTTTATATGTTTTAGGACAGCACTTTTAAGTGTCTGATGATTAAAATAAATCTTTTATATGATTTAAGAAATTATAAGTTAAAACTTTTATTACTTCAAAAGATTTTTTTTTTCAATAAGTATAGGCAATAAATTTTTACGTTATAACTTTCTGTAAGTTGTAATTGTAAATTGCGAGATTGTATGGGTCCTTCTTTTATTTTACGCTTATTTCGCCTTAAGAACTTTTTGTTGTATGCTAAAAGTTTCCTACAAGCGTGTTAATAAATCCAGTCGTTGTTTCTAAACTCTATCACAAAATAAGTTCATCCTCTACCATTTTGCAGCCTCTGAAATGTCTTCTTCACATTTCTAAAAGAACTTTCGACTTATGTTTTGCCAATATACAGATTTTTAAAGGCTAGAATGAATTTCTGCCTGAAATTAAGGAAATGAAATTTGTGTAAAAACTTTTGTCTGTAACCTATATATGTTTATAGTTCCGTGCAATATTTATCCCGACCCCATAAAATATATATTTTCTGAAAACCTGTGAATAGAAAAATCAATTGAGCATTATCTGTCTGTCCGGATAAATATTGAAATCATTTTTTTTAATCCCCTGTCATTGTAAAGACCCGTGTGCGGTATTCGAATATCAGCCACATTTGGGAGCACAATCCCTTTATTACTTTCTAAGATATTTGTAAAAAAACATGACAGCCTCTGGTTTTTTCTTTATTGTTACCACAAGAATTAAAATTTTTTAACTTTCGGATATTTTATAAATACGCTTGTAGATAATCCTTCGGATTTTTCGTGAATAGTTTTGCACAAATCCGTCACAAATCGACAAAGTTATTAGCAAAATATTTTTTTGAAAAATATAGATTTGTTTAAAGTTTCTCAAATTCCTAAATAGTTTTTTTAACCGCTGTCTCGAAAATTTTTATCTAAGAAAAACTACCAATTAGGATTGATACTAACTGATTCTTTTCAGATTCTGTAATACCGATTTTGGTATCAATCAGCCAATATGGGTATCAGATGTAAAGATTTCGCTACATGCAAAGAAAAACCATGAATACGACATGAACACGACGGTCATATTATATTCTCTATGGTAATATTTGGTTGTCGAAAACTAGTAACAGTTATTTTTGTTATAGCTCATCATATAATTGGTCGCGATAAGTAAGAGCTTGTTTGAATTTTATCATTTAACGTTTACTTTTGTATAAATTACGATATGGTTTTCGTTTAAAAATAGTATGATTTAAAAAATTAGTTCGACAAAAATGAAATTTTCAAAAGTATTAAGAAATACAAATAATCATTAAATAATAGGTGAGACAAAAGTATGATTACAAAGCAAAGTATGTATATAACTAACAGCAGAAGACAATAATTTGCTGTACCAAAAATCTAAGAATGTCAATTTCAACTGTAGTCATATTATTATTGTTATTGCATGATACTTTAATTAAACATAATAATAATAAGTAACTAGCTAACATTATATGTTTTATCCACAATCATATAATTCAATCATAGTATGTTGTTCTTTAATTATGATTATGTGCGTGTAGTAAAATACATTTAACTATAAAAATATAAAAACACACGATGGCGCCTTATATTAAATGCCGAATATATGAGTTAGATAAAGCCATTACGGCTTTGTCCCCTTTTAACCTCCACAATATTGATAACAAAAGAAAGGCTTGGTCAGTAAAATACAGTTAACAATATAAAAAATAGTAAAACCCAAGATGGTGTCTCAAAAAAAATGGCTGAATTTATATTTTAATCTTATCAATATGGGTATCCAATGAAAGGGCTTCATGTCTAGTAGAATAACTGTATTTTACTACTTATGTAAAAAGGCAAAATTGAAGTTGCAGTCAGAAATAATGAAGAAAATGGTGCATAAAATGACATCTGAAATCTAGCCTGATCTACGATGTTGTTATTTTATCTACGTACGTGGTGGTAAAAGTGTAAAGATTTACAACGGCCAAATATATCACTCTGTAATTCAAACAATTGGCAAAAGATATATACGAAGAGACAAATTGTTTAAGTAATTAATTATTTTAGCTCAAGGTCTTTTAATAACTAAAATAATGTCTTTAACGGAGTAGCAAAATATTGAAAGAATTAATAAAAATTAAAGACATTGTTTTAATTATTAAAAGACCTTGAGCTAAAATAATTTTAGTTAATATTTAACTTAAACTAAAATAGTGTCCCTGTGTAAGATGATAAATATTTAAAACTTTCTTTTCAGGTGTATACCAGCCAGCGGAGTGTTGCCTTACAGTTTTTCACACCGAAATTCTGAAGGATGTGCATACAGGCCTTTTACCGTAAGTTATTTGCTGAAGTGTTTTGCTAGTAAACATTGATGTCTTACCCTCTTCAATGATAACACAGAATTGTGTCTGCAAAAGACAGCCGATGAAGGGCAACCCATAATTACACAGACGGCAGTAATTTTCTTATGCTCCATTTTATTCATAGTGTCAAAACATCAAAAGCAGTACAAAATTCCAAAACATGTGAGAACGTTCAGCGTTGAACTGGAGAAGAAAAGCCCTTATTATAAATTCAACTAATGAATTTACTTCTGCTAAATATAAAAAGTGTCCGAAAGAATATGTAGCCTAAAAAAGTGTTTTTCATTTATGTTAGTTTCTTGTTGTTGATAGAAAAAAGAGCAGATAAACTAGTTGATATAAAAATGCCAGTAAAACTGTGATTGCAATGTCACCACTCTGAAACCAACAAGTTGTAATATTTCAACTTAAATGTTTAGATTCTATCAGATACGGAAACAAATCAAATAGATCACGTATTTAATTAAAAAGCATATTAAGAGATAAGTTGAATATATTTTTGTTTCGGATAATATTAATTAAATTCAAAATATGTACATATATATTCTCTAAATCTGCTAATATTTAATAACTAAAATTAATATTCTGTACAACGTAAGGTGGTAGCCATAGCATTATGTAGTATTAAAATAAAACTTTAGTTGGTTACAGCTTACATTTTCATAATGTAATTTTATACAATCACGTTTTAGTAAATATCTTGTCAAGAATGGAGTTTTTTGCACTGAAAGAAGAAACTTATACTAAAATTTTTTTGTAATTATATTTAAGCATTTAAGCTAGTGAGGGTTTGTGTGTAAAATAACTTTGTGTACTCAGCAGTAATATCCAAGTTCATTAATTCGTTAACTTGTGTTCTAAATACTTGTTTTCAGAAAGTTAAAATTTTTCTTATAATTATACATCGTATTTTGTTTTTTCTTGAAGCAGTAGCTTTACAGCTTGTACCTGTCGAGGATTTATGCAATTTAATTCATAGGTAACTTAATTTGACTAATTTTAATATTCGAAGTCATAAGGAAGTAACAGTAAAAAGTGTCACTATATTAAGGAAATATCTGTGGCTTGGAGCTAAAAGGGCCAATGTCAAAATATTTACTTTTAAGAAAATTGGAATTGAACTTTAATTTTGGAAATGCTTTTATAGTGACAGTGGCCATAATTTTATTTATGAACCTGTTCTAGGTTAAGTATGACTTTAGCTGTTTTGCCATAATGAAATAGAGCAAGAAAACAAACCTAATGCAATGACTAACTCAAAAGAGCAAACAAGTGACATTGGCCCTTTTAGCTTCAAGCCACAGATATATACCCTTGGCGGCTCCACGAAAAGCTCCCCAATGAAATAACCCAGGAAACAACCCCCAATGAAGTAAACCCCAAAAAATTGGAAATAACACTCAAAACCAGTGAATGAAATAACATCGAAAAATAAATTAAATAAACCCCAAAGCGAAAACGAAACAACCTCCAATATTTGGGAGTTGTTTCATATGAAATAACTCCCAATGATGAAAATGAAATAACCCCCAATAAAATAAGTCCCATCAGCAACAAAAATGAAATTATGCCCAAAATTCATAAAAGAATCAGTTTCACTAAGGATTTCATGAGTCAATATGGACCAACAGCAAAATCGCAAAATTATTGATATAAATCGTGTGGAGGCCCGCAGGCGTCTTCTTTATAATAAGGATATATGCAACTTCGAAAGTGTGCCAGCATTCATAATCAATTTTTTTTTATTGAAGGAACATACAAACCTCGTTTAAAAGTGACTACTATTGGTTTTGTAAATGGACTAAATCCAGTGTAGTTATTTTCCCTTTTACGATGGAAGCAATTTCAGATCATCCACCAACGAGCTATCGTAAAACTTTCGAATGGCTTGAAAATCCAACTCATGGGAGACGTTATTATAGTTACAATGTTGTTAAGAAGGCAGTAATTTTCTGTAATGGAGATGTGAGGAAGTATGGACAAAGAATTGTTTAATATTTCCAAAATATTTATTTTTGAAACCCAACTTCCAAAGAAGTATTTTCATGTACATACATAAATAAATGCGAAATGGTAAAAAAAAAAACAAAATGGTTATTTATGAATTCACCTCCTCACTGCTTGGCAGAAGTGGAACCAATAGCCGATTACTTTTGATTTAGGGAAAACAATCATTATTGCTGTCCGTAGACTAATTTTGTAGTCTGTCACGAAGGTCGCACTATCCAAATCCAGAACGTTATCATTTATGTATTTGAAAAGATATTGTAATATATTTATAGGCTTAAAGTTTTCTTGTAAAAGGCCTATTTTTATATAATTTATTTGCAAGCAAATAAACCCTCAAAAACCAACAGCTTTAAAAATGAAATAACCCCCGAATACAAAATGAAATAACATCCAAATTATACACGCTATGAAACAAGCCCCGAATTTTAAAAATTTGTTGGGTGTTATTTCATTGGAGATTATTTCATAATTTGAAAACCCAAAATGAGAAATGAAATAATTTCCAAAAAAATTAAAAACGGCCCAAAAATTGGGAGTTATTTCATATGAAATAACACCCAAAAATGTATGAAAAAAATTTGGAGAATATTTCATTTCTCGTTTGGGCGTTATTTCATTGGGGGGCTTTTCGTGAAGCCCCCTTGGCACTACAGGTAAAAAGTATTTAAAACCATTTAAAAAGCATTTTCTTTTAGCAGTGCGGTAGATATCTATTTAGTATTTAAGAAGTAACAAAAGTTAAAATATTTAATTCTTCCACATAGACTCAAACACATACACAAACATCGTGTGTGTTTAAATTGTTTTTGTAATGTGTATTGTGAGGTCAAGGCGAATTCATACAGGTGATATTATCAGCCCAGCTGATGTAGAAAAATTATTTAAATATTTTATGAATTCGCCTTGATTTCATTTATTAATGCATGGGATTTCGGTTTCAGTATTAAACAACTAACTTTAGTGTGCTTTCTTATGCAGCTAATACACGGCATGTTATAAACATCTGATAAAGTAAATTGGTATCCATATGTTATTGTTAATGTCTGTCAAAATTGTATTTTTACACTCAACCGCCGCTGATTCTTTCTGGCATCAGAGATTTCTGCCAACAAATTAGAGCATGCTCTAATTAAAATGTTGTTAAATGACTTAGCACATGAGTTTTACTGAAGTAACATTTTAATGTTAACGCACGTCATGTACGTTTTTAGCAGTGGAAAATTTTACAAGTCAGATGTAAAAAAAATACCGTGTATAAGCTGCTCTAATAATATATAATAATAAATTTATCAAATGTATGTATATTTGCTGCTCTGGCACCATTTATAATGTGTTTTACAAATTTTTGTACATCATTTTTTTAATAATGTAATTGATTATTAAATTAAACATATCAAAATAACTTTTCTATCCTTGATATACGAATTGGCCTTGTCAAAAAACATTGCCTTAAAAGATTCTTTGTTGTATCATTTTGCCGTTGCATATATATGTAGTAATTTGCCTTGTGTGAGGGTATAAATAAAACTTTGAAAAAAAATTTTAAAAATTATAAGTTTGGTTTGTCTTCCCCTATAACATTTGTCATACCTTAAGACATTTTTTAACAATTAATTAATATTTAGTTGTTTACCAATAAATAATTGATGGTTAAACTAATTGGTAAAGCTAATTTTTAAAAAGGTATTTATAACTAATAATATAAATAAAACAAATTTTTCAAATGTCCAATGGCTGTTAAAAATTTTGGTGATTACTAAAAGCTTTAATCACTTTTGGAATGATTCTTATTCTTAAAAGAAAATTATGGGATGGTATTTTGTAATATCTTATAAAACATCTAATTATCTATACTTTTTCAATGGTCTTCCGAGAGATCATCGCAAAGATGTTTACACAATAAATGGTTTTATATTTCCTTTTAACAAATGAATGGTTTTTCTTGGTGTTTTTTTTTAAGTAGCTTAAAAGAGATTGTCTATACCTGGGGAGTTGTTATCTTTAAGGGTTTCAATGGAATTTACGATTCTTGCTGATTATATTTTATAAATGATTATATTTTAAAGTAGAAAAGTACAAGACAGGCATCAATTTGGTTGAAAAAATCTAAGCCCAAAGGTATTGTTTCCCTTTAAATAATAAAAAAAAAATTATAATTCATAAATGCTAAAAGGGTTAAAATAAATTTAATGTTTCAAAAAAAGCAGGAGTGTTTTTTACTCGTGTCAGTTAAAAGCTTTTTCAATGTTTTTATAAGCATAATAAATATGTAAAAGCATATGTATGTATGTTTGTTTAGCAAAAGCTAATTTTAACTTTATTTTATGCTGCTTCGTATACAAACGCAAACATAATGTTTTAATGTCGTCCTTAACTATTACACGCTAAAACGTGGAAATCTGTAAAACGGATAAATATACCCGCCACCAAAGTAAAAGGTGGGGATATATTCATTTTTTTAATCGGTTTGTAACACATCGAAATATCCATTAAAGACCCCATGAAGTATATATATTCTGAATCGGGGTTTCTTTTTCTGACGATCTAGCTATTTCCGTCCGTCTGTTGAAAGCACGATAGAGTTCGGACCGCAAAAGCTAGGGGCCTCAAGTTTTACCAGAATACTTCTTATACAGAAGATATGTTTGATAAAATGGAAAATGGGCTAAGTCCATAATGTCAGAAAAACCTTGTCCATCCAACATCAAATAAAATTGAATTGTGTCCAAACGCATTAACGTAGAGTCATGAGATTTCCAAAGTATATTTCCCCGAAAATTGCCAAAATATATGAATTAGGAACGAAATTTTAAAGCAAAACGTACAAAAATTTATACCGCGCAGTGTATTTTCAATATATTCAAAATTTAAAAATTTAAATTTTAAAATTAAATTCAAAAAATTAAAAAATTTAAAATTTTGCAGACATTGCTTTTTGCTCAAAAGCTTTGTACTAACGGAAAAAAATATAATAGCATATCAAACTAATACAAAGAAAGTTGTCGAAACTTATTAGAGATTTTCTCCAAAGCTTCTATGAATTAAGATTAAATAATTATTAGACTGTGTAAATTTTAAGGATGCAAAAAATGGCTGAGAACTTGTATAGCTGAAATTAAATCTACGGAAAATTCTAAGAAGTTTTGCATAAAAAAAATCTTATTCTAAGCAAATCCACATAAATATTTGAACATAAAAACTTAAAATATTTACAAAAGGCGTAGTAACTTCCTTTCAAAATTCAGAAACGATTAAATAATTATTGGGTTATAATTGTTTAAATGTGTCTTTACCAAAAAATATACTACAGCACAAGGAAAGAAATAATTGGAAAATACCATCTGAAACTAAAGAAAGAATCTCATATAGTGATTCCTTAAGCAAATTGTTAGATTCTGTTAAAGTGAACGTTGAAGATGTCAATACAAAAAAAATCAAACTACGAGTTCTTTGAGGAAAAAATCAATCTCTTGTCAACTTAATAGGCATTTGCTGCGATGCAGAACCTAAAAATTCTGGCAATGGAAATGGCATAATTAGAAAGTTTGAAATTTTATTGAAAAAACCATTACATTGGTTTCTTTGCTTGTTGCATATTAATGAATTTCCATTTCGCCATCTCTTCAGTTGTTTGCAAATGTGTACCACGTACTGTTGGTGCGACTAAAAGAAAATTAATTTAAACTTGTGAACGACTTCCGGTAGGAACAAAGTTACTTTAAATTTGGCTTAACTTTGTACTTCAATTAATTGAGACTTTGGATTATTTTAACATATTAAAAAAAAAAAAACGAAAATAAAGTTAAAATAAAAATTAAAACATTTGCCTTTGATTTTGGTTTTGCTTTTTTCAAAATCGTCACTAGTTGAACTCCTCAAAATTCACGTTTTTATCATAGATTTTTTTTTGCTGGGCAGTGGAGAGAAAGTGGGAACTTGTGAAAAGGAAGCTGGAGTGCACAGAAAAATGTCCCATATTATGGATGATTTTTAAAAGAAATGGTCAAATTAAGGTGAAAAACCATAAAATCACTCACGGAAATGGTTACCAAAAAAGGGTTCATGAATTCATAATTAGGGGTTAGAAATATCAATTTTTTTTCTGTGATGTGTAATATAATATCAATTTATCAAAAAAAAAAAAAAAATACAAAACTTTTTGAGCAGTCGTTTACAAATGAAATTTAAACACACATTATTTTTATATACATTTTTTAAGATTTTTTTTTAATTGTTAATTTGTATATTTTCTAAAGAACGGAAGTTTTGTGAACGCGTTTTGTAAACATTAAATTATAAAAAAAATTATTTTATTTTATTAAAAATTAATAAAAATTTAAACCAAAAAAAAGGAAAAAGAGAATTATACCAACTTATTAGATTGAGCATGGAAAAATTTTATAGTGTGTATGCATTAGTAGATACTAACCCTCTAGCTAAATTTTTAACGTTTATACCAGTCATATAACCAGTTGTAACGAGACTATAGCATTGACTTAAAATAAACAAACTCACCATCGTTAAATTGAAGACTTCTTTGTTTTTCAAACATTAATAAGATTTATGTCATATCAATTTAACATAACAGTTTTTGCAGTGGTTAGAGCGTGAGCATGATCAACAGACCTTAATTCGAATACTGGCTGAGACAAGACATATTTCATGGCGCTTATTGCTTAAATTGCTGTGTAAAACGCGTAGATATATATTTTTTTTCAGTATGTGTGAGGTGAGCTCATTACTAACCGCTCTCTTACAATAACTACTATTTGAACTAGTATAACTAATTCTGATCACATGAAAACCATATGTTAAAATATTTAGTTTGATATATGAAAAAAGGACAAATAAAGTTAGAAAGAACTAGTATATTTGCAGTCACATAGAAGTTACTTTATCTGCAGGTAAAGAGTTGCACAAGCATAAGAAAAATCACAAGCAATAACATCAAATTAAAAATAGTGTGCATACTTCCAAAAACATGTGTTTTGCTTTACGTTAAAAAAAATTTATAATAGAACAAACTAAAAACAAGTAAAAGTGCTATATTCGGCCGTGCCGAATCTTATATACCCTTCACAACGTGTAGTCATGCAATAACAGTAGTTTGTGTCACCATTCATCCCATATGAAATACGTACATACATATATAAAAACATCCCATTGTAAAATTATAAATTCTCGTATGTATGTTAAAAAACCAAAAAAAAAAAAAAAAATTAAAAAAAAAATTAAAAAAAAAAATTTAAAAAATAAAATTTAAAAAAAAAATTTAAAAAAAAAATTATTATATATATAAAACAAAAAAAAATAAAAAAAAAAAAATTTAAAAAAAATAATAAAAATATAAATAATATATTAAATAAAAAATAAAAAAAAAATAAAAAAAAATTTTTTTTTGGCTCAGCTGGGATTCGATGCCACGTTTTCTCTAACCAGTATACAGGTTTGTATGTATGTATGTTGTTGTTGTAATGTTGTTTTTGTGAAAAAAAAATCGAGGTGGTCGTGGGTTTTTGCTCATATCTCAGTTGTTTATGTACCAATGTTTCTGATTTTCAATACCGTTCTACTCCCGAATATTTCTGATATTTTAATACCTCACCCGGGTCCGAGCGATGTCGGGGGTCTTCAAAAAGTTGATTTCAACATACACACGGACAGACGGTCAGACGGACAGACTGACAGAGCTTAATCGACTCCCCTATTCATAAGCTTTACTTTATGGGGTCGGAAATGAAAATTGTAGAAATTTCACACGGAATGACAAACCTATATATACCCTTTTTCACTGTGTGAAGGGTATAACAAGCAATTTTGAATTAAAATAAAAATCTAAATTAGAAAAAGGTCAAATAGAACATTAAAACAGAAATATTACTTTCAAAACAAGTTTTTAATGTTTAATTATTTACTAACACTGCTTTTAGATATTTGTTTCACTTTTTTTTTGTTGTGTTTTTTAATCGTTGTTCTTTCTATATTTTGTGTTTTTGCTCTGATCAACTGGTTCTTTATTCTATTGCCGGCTATTTTCTTTTTCTACTTTATTTGAAAACACAAACACTATCAAGGCTGTAGACAACAACTTTTCAAGTCACGATTGATTTGTTAAAGTGAGAGTAATGTTTTGTTATCTAAGATATAGATACTGGAGTAGTATGAAGTAGAACACATAATATTTGAAACATTGTACGCAGCCCTTTAGTATATACTAAATATTTCAATCTCAATTTACCATTTAAATAAGAGTATAATAATTGTTTATTAATACAAACGTTATGCAATATTCAATCGCACGCATTTCAATGAATCGCAAATTAAATTAAAATAAATAACAAATAAAATGTAATTAACCAAATTAATTTGCAATACATCATAAACAAAAAAATATAAAATAACAACCGATAGAACTTTATAATAATTTTAAGATGAAACCAAATTTAATCTATCAGTTTTTCTTTTCTTTTTCTTTTTTTGTTCATAAAATGACGTTAAGAATCAGTTGTAAACAAGTTATTAGTTATTGAGATAATCGTATGAAAACGTTGTTGAATGATATTGTCCAAAAAAATAAAACCCTTTGATTTAAGGGAAAAAAATACTTTCCTTCTTTTTCTAGTCTTTTTTCTATATATTTGTTTTTAGCTGTTTAACAGGATCCCGTATAAAAACTTCAGTTACTCCCAAAGAATAATATAAAGCATAAAATTGTTTAACTAAGTATTATCCTGATTCCTGAACTGTTGAAACCAATATCCTGGTATGACTAATGCCGGAAGGTCTACAAATAAAAAAAAACAATTCCCTTACCGTAAAGAAACAAATTTTCAAACAGAAGTTCAGATTCTTAACAATCTAATAACTAAAGCTTATTAACAATTAAATTTGTAATTATTTTTATTAATAACTACCCAAGCCCGGAGAACGGTGCTACGCCCCTTAATGAATAAAAATGCATTCTGAATTTTAATTGAATATCAAATGCAAGAAGCTAAAAATTATTACTTTTTTATGGGCGTGGCACTGTCCACTTTTCTAGTCACGAAACTGTATAGTCATGATAGCTCAATATGTGTGCAAAGTTTCAGAAAAGTCGGTCCAGTGCCTTAAAATTATAACTATTTTTTATAGGCGTGGCCCTGCCCACTTTTCTAATCACGAAATTGTATAGTCATGAGAGTTCAAAATGTGTGCAAAGTTTCAGAAAAATCGGTCAAGTACAAATTGCTTTACCACCTGTAAACACTCCCTGGAATGTGTACAATAACTTTCCAATGTTTGAGTCCGATCGGCTTTACGGTTTCGGAGCCTATAGCTAACACACACACACACAGAGTTTCACTTTTATATATATAGAGACTAGAAAAGACCGGCGCGCGTTGCTACGCCCCTTAATGAATAAAAATGCATTCTGAAAAAGCTAAAAATTATAAATTTTTTTATGGGCGTGGCACTGCCCATTTTTCTAATCAAGAAACTGTATAGTCATGACAACTCAATATGTGTGCAAAGTTTCACAAAAATCGGTCCAGAGCAAGTACCTCAAAATTATAACTTTTTTATGGGCGTAGCCCTGCCCACTTTTCTAATCACGAAATTATACATATAGTCATGCCAGCTCAATATGTGTGTGCAAAGTTTCAGAAAAATCGATCTAGTGCAAGTACCTAAAAATTATAAAAATTATAACTTGCCAAAGTTTGAGTCCGTTCGGTTTTACAGTTTCGGAGTCTATAGCTAACACACACACAGAGTTTCCCTTTTATATATATAGATACCAACAAAATTTGAAACGTTGAATAAGTTTTCCTTTCTAAACAGAATTTTCTTTTAAATATTATCTTTTATAGGAGGCTTGTGACACGCAAGACTGATCCGATTACTTTAATATAAAAGTTTTAAATTTTTCTCTTTTTTTCCTAACAAAGTTTTCAAAGGTAAATATTCAAAAATACGAAAAAACTCTCTAAACAATAAAAATTAAAAGAATATAATAGAAAATTTTAAGTAGTACAATGAAATAGTCAGTTAAAAAGTTCTACAGTGCAGCCTCACACTGTATGTTTTGGAAAATGTTTTAGTGTTTTAAAAGATTTTGTAAAATATAATTATAATTCATCTTTGAACTTTCTACACAATATAAATTCAACATACAAATATAAAAAAATGTTTGAATTGTAAGCTTTAATGGTTCCACTAGACAATAGAGTTTTCTTTTTCAATGCAAAATTGTTTTGTGTTTCTTATAAGCTGAAAAATTGAAAAATTTATTCATTAAAGATTAAGTAATTCTCAGAGTATAATAAGTATTTTAAATACAATACATGAAATTGTGTTCACATTGTTCGCTACACTTAACATTAATAACAATAAAATGCTATACATTTGTATTGCATTAAATATATTTGTATTCATATCCTTAGAAAACTTTCTTTTTTTTTCTTTTCCTTATATTATCGTTTTGTGCTGTAAATAAAAAAAGGGGCGACTAAGTAACAAAATTACTTTCTTGCAAACAAAAAAACATGCAAATTGTTTAGAAAGCTAATGTTAGTATGCTCTCCACCCATACAAAGACAGTACAAGGGTGTTCATGACTAGCCAAGTGTAACACAAAAATAATTACTTAACGCTCACCAAGTTATTGGTTGTTAAATCCAAAAAGCCCATAATGGATTTAACAGCAAGAAGTTGAAACAGTAATTTTCTTTGTAATATACAATTTTGATAACATGGTTACGACATGATGACGATGCCTAATAATATTCTCTATAACCGTGTTAAGTTTCCAAGTACAAATGTTATTAATTTCCATATTTTTTAAATACTTACTTTGTCACAATAACCACAAGTTTGTTTGAACTGTTAGTTAAAGTTACGAAAACTTCGACATGATTGTTCACAAAAATAAAATGATTGAAAAATTTAAAACGACAAAAATAATCATGTATCATGTCCTTACAAAAATAACACTATATAAGCATTAAAAATTTAAATAAAAAAACAAGTAAGAGCGCTATATTCTGCCGTGCCGAATCTTATATACCCTTCACAACGTGTAGTCATGCAATAACAGTAGTTTGTATCACCATTCATCCCATATGAAATACGTACATACATAGAAAAAAACATACATATATAAAAACATCCCATTGTAAAATTATAAATTCACGTATGTATGTTAAAAAAATAAAAAAAAAATAAAAAAAAAATAAAAATTTAAAAAAAAATTTAAAAAAAATTTAAAAAAAAATTTAAAAGAAAATTTTTTTAAAAAATAATTAAAATAATAATATAATATATATATAATATAATAAATATAAAACAAACAAAAAAAATAAAAAAAAAATTAAAAAAATAATAAATAATATATTAAATAAAACATAAAAAAAAAAAATAAAAAAAAAATGTAAAAAAAAATTTAAAAAAAAATTTTTTTGGCTCAGCTGGGATTCGATGCCACGTTTTCTCTAACCAGTATACACGTTTGTATGTATGCATGTTGTTGTTGTAATGTTGTTTTTATGAAAAAAAAATCGAGGTGGTCGTGGTTTTTTACTCATATCTCAGTTGTTTATGTACCGATGTTTCTGATTTTCAATAGCGATCTACTCCCAAATATTTCTAACATTTTAATATCTCACCCGGGTCCAAGCGATGTCGGGGGGCTTCAAAAAGTTGATTTCAACATACACACGGACAGACTGACAGAGCTTAATCCTCTTAACTCCCCTATTCATAAGCTTTCAAAAAATATATACTTTATGGGGTTGGAAATGAAAATTGTAGAAATTTTACACGGAATGACAAACCTATATACATATACCCTTTTTCACTGTGTGAAGGGTATAAAAATGACATTTAATACTGAAGTATTGCTGCACCTAGTGGATTGATTTTTTTTTGATTTTGATGGTTGATATATATGGCAAATACATGCTGTTTTAAAATATATTCAATTTATTAAAAAAAAATAATATATTTAAAAAAAACGTCAAAAATCAAAGAAAAAAAGTTATTATTTTAAAAAGTACAATCAGTACAACTAATAGCGAAAAACATTAAGGACCTTTGTTACAATTTGTCGTTAGTTAAAGGAAGAAATTTATGTGCCCAATAAATAGCTATGCATTTTTACAACTTTCATTTGTTTTTATTATTTTTATTTGTAAAATAGTTTAATAGTTAAAACAATAATAAACCAAGGCTTTATAATACAAAGCCATTTATCGATCCGAAAAAATCCTGCCTTTAACTAACCGTAAGTTGTAATAATTTACTTTTGAAAGCAGAAAAGATTTAATATTTCATTTGTAGTCGAGGTATAACAATAGACAATCCTATTTTGATTTTCTACTCACCATAATTCATACGGCGATATTAAAAGAAAATAAAAACCCTTTTGTGATCGTGTGTTATCATATTATGATTAAATGGAATTAAATTATTATAATATGATTCTTTAAGATTACTTAGTGATGTATGATACTTTAATTAAACGGATAATGATGACATGCTATCGTCATATGTTTAACAACAAAAAAAAATTTATTCTAAATTCTCTATTTATAATAAATTTTCTAAAAAATCTTATATTATTGAATGATAGACATACTTAATGAAATTTTTTGCCAGTACCATGTAACTGAAAAAGGATATTTAAGATTCCACACAGAGAAATAGAGATTCTTGTGAACATGCAAATAAAAAAGATTGCCTTTGTATTTTCAGTTTTTGTTAATTTAACTAGTTAAATATAATAATAAAACTATAGTAACATAATACAATAGATTATGTCCGTTTAGTCTAAAAATAAATTTCTCCAATGATATGAATTGCAAATTAACAAAAGGCACAATTTTATACATGTTACATACAAAAGGCTAAAGAACTGCACAAGCATAAGAGAAATAGATTACAAGCTATTTAATTTAAAAATATTGTGTGTTTATAACTCGCTCATTATACTTATATACAAACAAATACTTCCAAAAATACTTATATGTATTGTATAGATACTTTAACTTTTAATCTGATGTATGTATTAGACAAATTGCTTATATTTATATTTATTATATTTAGCAGCACTATTGTTTTATATTTTTTACCTATTTTGTAAGTGTTCTACAGTACTTGTAGTTTTTATTATAATTTGCGGATTCTTTATTCATCGTCGCTTTTTGTTTTGATTTTTACACCAACATAGAAAAACCTCTCGGGTGGTAAATCATTTATTTTAGTGCGAGTAATATTAAGATACTGTGATTGGAAGTTGTGCGAAATACAGCTGATTAATTTCAAAACATTTTACTCAGCTCTTTGGTAAGCACATAAGCATGTATGAAATCTAAAGAATTAAAAACAGTACGAAATTAAATCGAACAGAAAATTGCTGAAATGGTAAAAATTATAGAAAACTTTTTTATTAGCTACATAGCGACTAATAGTTAGCAAATCCAAGCTGTAGATAATTTGTCTTATTGAACATCGTTTTTTATGATATACAATCACACACATATAATATAAGTATATAAACAAGTAAGAGCTGTGCCGAATCTTTTATACCCACCACCAATTTTGTTTTAAATGTAGCACAATATTTATTATTTTGTTAATCATTATGGAATAATCTCTTTATAATAAAATATGTATCACTTTCTTTGTAGAGGGTGGTTAAATTTAAAGGGCCCATTTTGAAGGTCAACTTCACCTAGTCTTTAAATTTGTTTTCTACATTTCACTTGACATTTCTCAATCTCAAACTTACTCAATTTGATCCGTGGAAAGATACGCAAATGAGCAACGCTTTAAAGTTATTCAGGTTTCTTATAAAAATGGGCGTTCAAATCAAAATGCATTTTGTGCAATTCGTAATTCTTTTGATCAACATAATCGTTCAAATTCGTCCACAATCGGGAGAATTGTAAAAAATATTTAAATTTCTACAAAACAGGTCTGCATAAAATGTTAGAAAATCTGTGAATGCCTTCTTTGTTCGTTGAATGTGTCAAAAGAGCAGTCAACCTCGCCACATCATCATGCCCAACAATTGAGCATCAACATTGTCATTGAAAATTTTGACCATCAGATAGAGGAGTGGCGGCAAGGATGGGGGGGGGGCATTTGGCCGATATTTTGTTAAACACATAATTGCAAAATACAAATATTATAATTACAAAAAGAAATAATAATAATAATATCCTAAATAATTTGTGTTTTATTTAAATTCAACATCGGTCCTTAAAATTTAACCACCCTTTATAACTTCGATATGCTACTAAAATGCTTTTGTAAATGTAGTCTTTCAATGAAAGTGGGCGTTAAAGTAGGCGTGCCAATAAAGTTTCTGCTAATAAATACAACTTAGATATTTCAATATAGTCCTTTATTTTCCCAAAAACTTTGTCAATAGAGAAATTACATGAATTTAAGATAAACCGTTATATGGGAGGTAGGGGTTAAAGTGGGCGTGTCACTTAAACTTTTTGGCACAACAATTACATTGATTAGAAGGATACAGGTAGCAAATTTGATCATCATACCTGTAATTTTGGCGGTTTTATGAGCTTTTAAATTTCATTAACGGTAGATAACGTGAAAAGTGGGCGTTATAGTAGGCGTGTCAAAGTTATTTTTGCGAATGAGTACAACTTAGGTATTTCAATATAGTCCTTTATTATTCCAAAATCATTATTAATAGAGAAATTATATGAATTTCAGTTAAAACGTTCTATAGGAGGTGGGCGTAAAAGTGGGCGTTACACATTGATTTTCCGTTACAGAAAAGCCTCTTAACAAAAAGAAAAGTGTGCAAAATTTCAATATCGTACATCTAATTTTGTCCGTTTTATTAGGTATTAAATTTAAAATATACTGAAAAATACACTGCGCGGTATAAATTTTCTTACATTTTTATCTATAACTCCTTTCCTAATGCATAAATGTAAGCAATTTTTGGGGAGAGATATTTTTTTGACACGGTAAATATATATTCGAAGTTTTATGACAGTACCTTAATGCGTTTGGACACAATTCCATTTTATTCAATGTTCGAAGAACACGGTTTTTTCGACCTACTCTTGCATTACGAGCTATAACTCACTTCCTAATATTCCGATTTAGCCCATTTTCAATACCAAACAAACCCTGTCTATAAAAAAGTTTCTGGCAAAATTTGAGCCCCCTAGCTTTTTTGGCGCGAACTCTATCGTGCTTTCAACAGACGGACGGACATAGCTAGATCGTCATCAAATTAAACCCTGATTCAGAATATATATACTTTATGGGGTCTAAAATGGATATATCGATGTGTTACAAACGGAATGACAAAATGAATATACCCTCACCATTTTTTTGGTGGCGGGTATAAAAACACATATGTGCATACAAAACTTATCTTGAGAATTTTATGTGTGTGTCACTTAAATACATATTCGAGATATTTTTCGTCTTTGCTGTGAAAACAACAAAACTTTATTACCAAACCATCACAATTCCCATAAGAATTTTTTATTTAAACTAAAAATTGTTTACATGAACAAGCGTAGAAGAAAGAAAATGTAAAGGGTGTCCAAGATTAAAGTATCATTTTGATTTGGCTAACATTTTTCTTTTATTGGAATTTTTATTCTAATTTGTTTTTTCATATTCTAAGCACATTTCGGTTAGCTGATATAATATGTTAGACTAAGGGACAACGTGTTTTTTTAAAAAACTTTTTGAAATGGCAAAATTTTTCAAGATGGAAATTCAGAACAAAATTCGCAAGAGAACATGCTCCAGCAAATCGTGCCATCAAGCTGATGGTTAAGGAATTTAAATAAACTAGATCCTTTCATGATAACAGAAGCAGAATTGATCAACGTAGTGAAAATCTAGCAGCTAGGAGTAGAAGTGTTGAAGAGAATTTAAAAACTTCCATTCCGTTCGTTGGATCTATCTGACCCAAGTATTAAAATCATCTCACCACGCATTACGTCGGCAAATTGTTTATTGGGCCATCAAAAAACTTGAAAACATTAAATTTTTTTTTAACAAAATAATATTTACTGACGAAGTCCATTTTTAGCATAATAGCCTAATCCTTAAGCAGAATTGCTGTATTTGGGCTGAAGAGAATCCATGAGTTATCTTAAAGCAAACATTACATTAAAAAAATATGGTGTGGTTTGTGGCCAGGAGGAATTATCGGACCATATTATTTTGAGAATAAAAATAGAAAATCGATTACCTTCAATGGTTGTGGCTACATGGAGATGACTCAAAACATTTTGTAGCAGAAAATGTATGATTTAGACGTAGAGAATATGTGGAATATGCTATCAAGATCTTACGATTTCACGTTACTGGACTATTTTTTGTGGAGTTTTCAAAAGGTGTACAATAATAATTCTACAACAGCTTAAGAGTTTAAAACTACATCATCGAGTAGATATATATTCACAACAGTTCATTGAAAAACGTGATTGAAATTTTCGGTGAAAGATTACCAACATGTCAAGTCGGTAGGAGGAGTCACTTGACCGTCATAATTTTTGATTTTTTAATCTATTGGAAATATACTGAAAAAAAAATATTTTCAATAACTCAAAAAATACCATTTTTTATTTAAACTATAAGTGTAATCTTAAATTTGGACACCCTTTATATCAGCTAAACTCCACTGCACATATGTATGTTAAAGTGAAAAATGGGTTGAATAAATTAATCGATTATAGAGAAATGGATAAATATAAACAAATAGATTAATCAAATTTAATTATTTAAAAAGGAAACTTGAAATTCATTTTACTAAGCTCTTAGTGTACACATATGGGAGCATAATAACTTTTAAAGAAAACCATTTAGAGTTTATAGCTTTAAAATATGTATTAAGCTAAACAAAAATATCTCATTCACTTTTGTTTTCTGATAAAGACCAGAAGATTTTTACAGTTTGTGTCGGCCATGTTGTTTTGGCACTGTATATAAAAACTGTATTCTGCTTTGTTATTATTATGTAGTCGTTGTTGCTAAAACATCATGGCATATAAATATATGTCGGGTTTAGCAGCACAGAAAAAAACTTTTGAAATATGTTTTCAAGTTCAATAACGAATTAACAACGTGAGCTGTTTAACAGAATCGAAAATTAAACTCTATTATGTTTTCTCTTGATAAATTTGATGGACAAATACTTGCCCATGCAACAGAAACTAGGCATCATAATATGGGCAATGGAAAGGCAAATTGGAAAGAAGTTTTATATTCACATTAAAAACTAACCCCTTAAAATTTCTTATTGTACACAAAATTTCTTATTGTAATAAATCAGAATCTTTACAATAATGTAAAAAAAAAATTATAAAAACACGTAAAATTTACTGTTCGAAAATACAAATATTGGGATGGCATGGTAGATCAGCTGTGTTGTCAACACCACCTGATAATGAATTATGCTTAGGCCATGGCTGGAATTCATATCAATCTGTGTAGCAAAGTATTAGGCTGTATAAATCTGCAGGTTTTTTTTTAAATTTCCTATTTTTCTTAAATATTTTCTGTATGCAATAATTTCAGGTCGCACAAACTGACATCTAAAAATAATAAATTTAATATGTAATTAATAATAATATTTTTAATCCATTAATGCTCTAGATCATGTCTTTTAATAAGTGCTTTTAAAAATAAATTTAACTATACATATATTTTGTAAATCTTTTATAATGGAACTCCAGCCTGAAGCGAAGGTGGGGTCGGTAACGGTTTTAGTTTGTTTCGATATTCCGCAACACACAAATACATAGTGTTGTTGTGTTTGGCCGTGCCGAATTTGATAATACCCTTCACCATCATGTGATCAAATTTTTAAGGCCGATGTTGAGCGTGAACCACACCTAAATGTCAAGTTATTTTTCTGCATTTTATTTGGCATTTCTCAATTTCAGACTAACTCAATTTGAACAATGGAAAAATACACAATCGATCAACACGTTAAAGTTATTCAGGCTTATTATGAAAATTAAAATCAAAATGCATATCGTGCAGTTCGTGAAGAAAATTATCTTCAGTGATGAAGCACATTCACATGAGTGTCAGGCAGTTACTGTGAATGGTGTTCGCTATTGTGAGATGATAACGAACTTTTTATGGCCCGAACTGGAAGATATGGATGTGGACGATATGTGGTTTCAACAGGATGGTGCCACTTGCCCTACAGCTAACGAAACAGAGACTCTTTTGAGCAACAAATTCAATGTTCTATCAGTTCAATTCAGTGTTCTATCATATGGTGGCGATGTCAATTGGCCGCCAAGATCATGTGATTTGATACCGCTGGACTTCTTTCTTTGAGGTTATTTGAAAGAAAAGGTGTACAATGATAAGCCGCAAACAATTCAAGAGCTACTGGATGAGATAGTTCAGCACATTAACGGCATAAAGCCTCAATTAAGACTCAGCGACATCGAAAATTTGGATCATTGGATGGTGGTGTGCCATGGGGCTACATGGTACCCTGTGCAACGTACTTATATGCTTGGAAAAGGTGATTTAAACCAACCCATGGACAGACGGACAAGTAGAACTTTGGTAATCTTGTATCAAAAAAGATTTCAGAAAATATACACTTCATGTCTTGGGGAATAAATATTGTAGAAATCACACCACAGGTGAAGGGTATAAAAGGAATTTTGAAGTTTTTATATCTATATATATAAAAGTGAAACTCTGTGTGTGTGTGTGTGTGTGTGTGTGTGTTAGCTATAGACTCTGAAACTGTTAAACCGATCGGGCTCAAACTTTGGTAAGTTGTTGTACACATACCGGGGAGTGTTTATGGATGAAAAAAGTGGGCGGGGCCACGCCCATAAAAAATTAGTTATCAGTTTTAGCTACTTGCACTTGACCAATTTTTCTGAAACTTTGCACACATATCGAGCTGTCATGACTAAATAATTTCGTGATAAGAAAGGTGGGCGGGGCCACGCCCCTAAAAAAGTTTTAATTATGAGGTACTTGCACTGGACCGATTTTTCTGAAACTTTGCACACATATTAAGCTGTCGTGACTTTATAATTTTGTGATTAAAAAAGTGGGCGGGGCCACGCCCATAAAAAATGCTATAATTTTGAGGTACTTGCACCAGACCGATTTTTCTGAAACTTTGCACACATATTAAGCTGTCGTGACTAAATAATTTCGTGATAAGAAAAGTGGGCAGGGCCACGCCCATAAAAACAATTTTAATTTTGAGGTACTTGCACTGGTCCGATTCTTCTGAAACTTTGCACACATATTGAGCTGTTATGACACGCCCATAAAAAAATTATAATTTTTAGGTTTTTTCACTTGATATTCAATTAAAATTCAGAATGCATTTCGATTCATTAAGGGGCGTAGCAACGCGCGCCGGGTTTGGCTAGTTTTCTATATATATGAAAGTGAAACTCTGTGTGTGTGTGTGTTAGCTATAGACTCCGAAACTGTAAAACCGATCGGGCTCAAAGTTTGGTAAATTGTTGTACACATACCAGGGAGTGTTTATGGGTAGAAAAAGTGGGCGGGGCCACGCCCATAAAAAAATAGTTATCATTTTCAGCTACTTGCACATGACCGATTTTTCTGAAACTTTGCACACATATTGAGCTGTCATGATTTTATAATTTTGTGATTAGAAATGCGGGCCGGGCCATGCCCATAAAAACAGTTATAATTTTGAGGTACTTTCTCTGGAACGATTTTTGTGAAACTTTGCACACATATTGAGTTTTCATGACTATACAATTTCTTTATTAAAAAAGTGGGCAGTGTCACGCCCATAAAAAAAAATCATAATATTCAGCTACTTGAACTTCCCCGATTTTTCTGAAACTTTGCACACATATTGAGCTGTTGCGACTATATAATTTCGTGATTAGACAGTGCCACGCCTAAAAAAAAGTTATAGTTTTTATCTTCTTGCACCTGATATTCAATAAAAATTCAGAATGCATTTTTAATCATTAAGAGGCGTAGCAACGCGCGCCGGGCTTTTCTAGTAGAATATATAACAGACATTGTTTATTGACTCCTATAGATTTTAAAATTCAAACATGTCATACTTGTAAAAAATCTGACCCCATTACGACTGTTGTATTGTATTATAACCATTTGCAATATTCTTCGCATCACTATTACTATGTCGGTTGATTTGTCTTGAATTTCTAAAGATCCTTATCAATAGACCTCGTATCTGTAATAAATAAATTACACAAATTTTTACTAAACGTTGGCAAGCTTTTGTCTATTAAAAGTATTATTGCTATCAATTAGTTTTATTATTTTTGTAATGTCTCAACAATGTTGACATTTTAAGCATATAAAACATATTACGTGAGTTCAAATTTTACTCAATAAAAGTAAAGTTCTGTACACTTGATTCAATACTTCTTTTCTTTTTCGCTTTGATTCTTTGGTATTTTAATAAAATGCTTTTATTAATTACAAGTATTTGAAATGCGACTAAATAAAGCAGAACAAGGGCAAAATAATGAAGTCGTTATCATTTGAATTTGATTAAATGTTTGTGGACATTTACTGGTGTTGATTTTTATCCTTACTTGTCGACTCCCACAAATACACCCATACCAACTAAGAAGTTAATGGACAATAAAAATTAATTTAACCACCATGAATAAATGAATGTAAGAGAGAACAATAACAAAGAAAAAAAAAATTGCATAATATTACAAATAAATTTATTAGAATTGTATGTATTTTATCATTATGTTTAATGATTAATGAGACGTCTTCAAGGACATTTAGTAATACATTTTGGACTGACAAGATCTACACAAGCTGAACAAGAATGTTTGATTTAATAGAAAATTAGCTAATAAAGTGGAAATACAAGGGGTATACATAACAGAAAATAAATTATTATGTACGTGTGTATGTTTGTGGGTTGGGTGCAGAGTTTTATTTTAATGTAGCAGTTTTATATGTAGCACGCATACATACAAGCACACAAAGGCATTAAATTATTCTTCTAATTCACAAGTCAGTTATTGTGTAATCTGCTAAAGTGTTAAAAAGGAGGAAAATTATATATTAAAAAATAATACACTTGTGAATATGCGTTCTATTAAATATTATTATTATTATTACACTAAAAGCTTTTGAAACCGCCTTATTACTGGTACTAAAAGCTTTCAGTATTAAAATTATACTAAATGGCAGCTATAACTGTTGTCAAACATTTTCATAACAAATTAAAGTGCCGTTACAATATTTCATCTGTAAGACAAAAGTACTTTTGTTTAACAAAAATTAAAAAAAAAGAAAAACGTAATATTTGGTCCCTTAAGGTGGATAAATTTTTATCGTATTTTTGAACATTTTTTTGTGTTCTTTTACTTTCTTCTTTCTGAAATCATGACAAAATAATCTTATAAAAAATTTTGTAGCTTTATTTTTTTAAGAATGTTAATCTTATTTATACATTTATTGTAAATAATTTTTATTTTGGCTCAAGTTCATTTGTTCTATGTATTATTTAACTTCCTAAAACTTTTGGTAGTAAATACTATAATTCCCTAATTCTAATTTCATTAAATTTTACAACAACATAAGTAGTTGTTGCAAATACATATGACTACACCAAAAAGAGTGCTGATAATGAAATCGAAGCTGGTTTCGAAAATGCATTACACTTGGCTAGCATCGGAATAATTTTCAAAATATTCCTTAAATGATTACAATTTAACTTTATTTAAAAAACGTTTTAGGAAATTAAATAATACAAGAATGAAATTGAGTCAGAATGAAATTTTTTTACAATAAATTAAAACCAAATACATAAGTTTCGATTAAATAGTAATAGATAATTATAATCTTATTCTATTAGAACTAAATTTTTTTTTATATTTTTAACTTTAATTTATTTAAAGCAAATAATTTTTTCTTTATTTGTTTGCAAATCTTAAACTACAAATCAACTGAAATTTTTTTTTTTAATTTCTAATACTTTAATATAGAATTTATAAAAAAATTAATTGGCTTTTTTATTGTTTTTTTTTATTTATTTTTAGAGCTTATTGTTGTAGTCTCCACTATGCTTTGGTAAGGGGTTTAAGAATTTGTGTGAATTTAAGCACATAACTTTGTAACTGTATATTGCGATTTAGCTTAAAAATTCTCCAAAATTCAAAAGTCTACGGTCTGAAATTCTATAGTTAGTTTTAACCATTAATAAACCATTTTATCATTTTTTATTTCTTTAAGGCTAGCAAAAAATGTTTTAAGTCGGTAACTAGAGTTTTTGCTTAATACCAAACAAAATATGCTTTTTCTGAAATTATTGCCTAACAAGCTAATTTTTACGATCGGAATCTGTTATGCTAGACTATGTTAGGTTAGGTAGAACAGGCAGCTGTTGCACAGCTCACTTGGGTACATTATATTGATCTCTTTGTGATATCTGTGTTATGCTAGACTAAGTAAAATATCATTTTTATACCCGCCACCAAAAAAATGGTGGGGGTATGTATATTCATTTTGTCATTCCGTTTGTAACACATCGAAATATCCATTTTAGACCCCATAAAGCATATATAATCTGAATCGGGGTTTAATTTAATGACGATCTAGCTATGCCCGTCCGTCTGTCCGTCTGTTGAAAGCACGATAGAGGTCGCACTGCAAAAGCTAGGGGGCTTAAATTTCGCCAGAACCTTTCTTATACACAAGGTTTGTTTGGTATTGAAAATGGGCTAAAACGGAAAATTAGGAAGAGAGTTGTAGCTCGTAAAGCAAGAGTATGTCAAAAAAATCGTGTCCGTCCAACATCGAATAAATGGAATGCCAACATTTGTGCATTAGGAAAGGAGTTTTAAATCAAAATGTACGAAAATTTTTACCGCACAGTGTATTTTGCGGTAACTTTAAAAACAAAAACGTCATAAAACCAACAAAATTAGATGTACGATTCTGAAATATAACGTTTTACCTCAAATTCATATAATTTCTCTATGAATAAAGATTTTGGAGTCATAAAGGACTATATTGAAACACCTAAGTTGCATTCATTAGTAGAAATAATTTCGACACGTCTACTTTAACGCCCACTTTCATTGAAAGACTAAATTTACGAAAACATTTTACTAGCATATCGAAGTTATACAAAGAAAATGATACGTATTTTTTAGTATAAAGAGATTATTCCATAGCGATTACTGTTAAAAATAAACAAATACATTTTGTGCTATAAATTGGGTTACTTCCCGGGAATTTGAGTTATTTAATCTTCCCGATTTCCCCGGATTATTTTTCGGGATCCTGGTAAATAAAAAAGGTGGCTACGATTCGAAAGCAGATATTTATATTAAAATTGAATTCTAATGTAGTGATTCAGCTCTGATCGGGTCAAGATCTCGCGCGTCATTGCCATTATCTCTTAAAGGCAATCAGGCCGTCCTTTTCATCCGTCTTCGAGAGTTTCACGTCTTACTCTCGCATTGGTTAATTGCGTGGCGTCGGTTAACTGTACTGAGGTACAGTCACCCGGAGTCTCAGTTAACCTTTGCAAAACTTTTAAAGGAAATAATATTCGCGTTCAGCTCCAACTTCCTATATGAAGGTATAGGTCGACTTACGGATTCTGAACCAGTGTGGGATACTCTGGCTCTATGGTTTTAAAATCTTGCCATTAAAATTAAAAACTAAAAAAAAATGAATTCTAATGATTTTATTTTTGATCTCATAGCTGAATTATCTGTGTTTTTGTTTTTTGTGCTCATATTTCATCTCATATCTAGAGGATAATATTTTTTTTCAATTAAAATTTTTTTTTACTCAATTTAAATTTTAAATTCCAGTTTTTCTATTAATTTTTAAAGTTTTGTAGTGTTACTTTTACATTATAAACTATTTTATGGTTTTTAATAAAAAGTGTTTTATTAATTAAAAACAAATTTACTTTATATTTGTTTTGCGGCGGGATGCTGGGATATTTAAAAATAAATTCGGCATTCCCGGGAAACAAAAAATTTCGGGAAAAAAACTCTTGCTATAAAAGAACGGAAAATTGGTGGTGGGTATAAAAGATTCGGCACAGCCGAATATAGTGCTCTTACTTGTTATAATTAAAGTTTACACTTTAAGTTTGCATATGTTTTATTACTGAAAAAAAAAACTATGTACAAAATAAAAACCACTCAAAGCAATCACTCGTATTCCAACTAACAAGGCTACCCACCACCATTGTACAATTATTTTATAAAAAAATATTTATTTTACCAAAAAATGTAATTACAATTTACTATTCAATTACTTAGACGGTTGAAAAATTAACTTTGTAGCTCCTTATACTTCTGCAAGATTGCATATTAATAGAGGGTGAGTCGAAATCAACATGGGATATAAAATTGAATAACTTCTTCGTTCAGATTACAGAATAGTGGAAATGAAACTTTTTACACTAAATATGAAATATGATGTGGAAATGACCGTTTTTAGCAACGTTGTGATAGGCTCGTTTAAGAACATTTTATATAACATCTCAAAGAATTAATGGCAGCAGCGCTCAAATTTCGAAAGAATGTAATGGAATGCTAAAAAATCTGGAGAACGTACTGGCCAAATAATTTCCAAATTTCTTGAAAGTTATTCTCTCTTCAAAAATTTGACTCAAAAATAACATTGTGGTTCCATTCTGCTGAAACCACTTTGAAGGTCTCCTTTCAAAAGCAGGCTGTGAAAAATATTCTATCATAAATTGATACCTTTTTTTATTTAAGTACTGTTACAGCACTTTCAATTTTATATTAAAAAAAGTAAAGCTCAATGATATTCTAATATATAATTCAATACCATAATCTACAATCAATGGGGTTTTAAGTAATCTCCCTTAGAATATAAAGTAGAATTAAGCTTCATAACTCATGATCAGATTTACAATAAAGTTGATTTTATTTCGGATCAACTGTTTCAATATAGCTGCAAAGTATAGACGTTGCGGATGATCTATGTGTTTTAATTCCTGCACCAATTTCCCTTTATGTGTAAATAACACAATATTTCAGGTGTTTCGCTACTGTTTGCATTCAAATAATTTAAAAAAAAAAAAATTATTAATACATTGACTAGCACGTTGCACACCCATGTATGACACTGCACTATTTGATTTACTCCATCTCGCCATGTCTGACGCAATTTTCATTCTCTCTAGCCATGTCACACAGTAGTGGCTGACGATAAATATATTACTTAAGTGAATATTACCGAAAGTAGCATTAATTCCAATATTGAAGTTTTCGATGAAATTACGCAAAAAAATGATGTGGCCCTCATAATTTTATTTACTGAAAGTGCATTGGCTGGTTAAATTTCCAAGTCACATGGCGACTTTTGGCCAACCATGCATGTGAATTGTGTCAAACTTTTTAATACTAAATTTGCTGTAGGTATGTTTCAAACTTAACGGGTAGCTAGAAACATATTTAATAAAAAGCTGCACAAACAAAAATGTTTTACAAACAATCTCATTAAACTTAAAGTAGTGTGCGGTCTCTACTCTCTCTTCATATAAAATGCATACTCGTAAACATGTGTATTTTTCTTTACGATCAAAATACTTAAGAATAGATCAAATATGAGGTCGAAAAACAATGTAACAAAATTAAGCAGGATCCGAATAGATTTAAAAAAAAAACTTTAAAATTGATGTTGAAGGTTTTGATAGTACCCGTAGACCAAAGAAAACTTTCACACAATTTTTAATTTTTAATGTTGTGTAATGAGATGAGTTAAAGTGTATTAAAGGATAGTTTATAAGAAAGTGTTTTTCCTAACTGCCCTAAATGTAATACTGCTGTTGGTTATTTTTTACGTTTTATTTTTGTGCGTGTTCTATTGTACTTAATAGTTTTATTATCTATGATTTATGGTGCTTTAAGCCATTGTCGCGTTTTGTTTTGATATTCTACGCAAACACTGACAAAATTGTAGACAAAAAACCTTTCTAGTGATAATTAGTTTATTTTAGTTAAAGCATTTATTTGTTATTTTAGTTGGGTTATTTTTGTTTATACTGAAACATAGTGACTGGATGAAGTGCGAAATGGAATGCATAACTTTTATAACATTTTACGCGGCTTTTTATTTTTTATTTAATATTTATTATTTGTTGTATTTTTTTCGTATCCTAATGACATATTGCAACAAGCTGTTAAATTTAATTATATGTACACTCAAAGAAAAAATCATGGTTTACATGATTACCGCAATCATAATCTAAGGGCAACATATTATGATTGAGTTGTGTCATCGCGGCTTAAATATATAATTGTTGAAAGTTATAATAATTTTGTTTAATTTAAGTGCCAATTCGCATATTATGACTACAAATTAAATAGACAGTATTTGTTTTTTTTTCTAAAGCAAATTATACCAATGTTACTTAATTTTTAATTTTATATTTTTCTTATATCTTTAACTTTTTTAACTTTTACATCAAAATTTTAAAATAGTAAAAATTTATTCAACAAGTAGGAGAACCATTAAAAACGAATTATTAAAATATGTGCTCGCTCTTAAATAAATGTTTAATTAAAAAGAAAAGTAAATAAAAATTGTAGATTTTGTTTAACTAAAAAGGAATATATTTATTTCGAAATTTTTTTTTTGTATTTTGGAAATGAAAATAAACTGGCCTGTGAAAAATATTTACTTAACAAACAACTAAATAATTAAGACTTTGTTTAAGACTCTTTTTAAGAAAATCCCAAGTCTAACGATGGAGTTCAACAGAAATTTCCATAAACACATTAAATTATAATAAATATTGAATATGTGGACATATGTATGTGTGTATATATCCGAGAAAAGGTACCGAGTTAGTGAAAATAAAGTTTTGAAGTTTTAAGAAAAGCGTATCTAATGTTTCATAACGCATTATCACTGTGAAAACACCTTCAGGTGGGAGATACGATTTGGTATGGTTAGTTATGACGCGGTGACGTATTTTTTTCGCTTTTAGTGTGAAAATACTTTTGCTGTTGTTGCTGCTCTGTTTGTTATGATCTCAATACTTGATTGTTAAGCCGCAACCAGTGACCGACGCAACAGCGTTTTCTACGTTTATATGTGGTAAATACATTTTTTTTAAAGAAATCTAACTCATTTCATCTTATTCTACACCCTTTTAGGTACCAGAATCCACTTTTAAGTCCAAACCTGTTTTTCAATATACTAGGTCCCTTTTTTCGAAGATGGTCACATATACAATATATAATTTGAATAAATTCTTTATTAAACATTTCCTGTTTAGAATAAATTTTCAATTAATGCTCTAATTATGGAAAGCTTTTAACTATATATATTTGTACTAGTGTAGTGCATTAATTGGTTAGTTGCAATTTTAAATACATTATGTTTACCACACTATTGTTAAAGGACAACCAAGTCGAAGTTTTCATGAAAAGTAAACACTAAATTAATAAATTTGGATAAGCGCTATATTGTCGGAGTGAAGTGAATGTTAAAATAAAAATAACTATTATTTCAATAACTAAATATTGTTGTAGTAAATATAATATGACCAGGGTGAACATAACATAACCATGATTTTTCTTTGTGTAAACAAACCACAAACATTTCATCATGGTATATCCATTTGATCATAATTGTTATGGAAAGCTTTTAACTATATACATTTGCACTAGTGTAGTTCATTAATTGGTTAGTTGAAATTTTAAAAACTTTTTGTTTACCACACTATTATTAAAGGACAACCAAGTCGAAGTTTTCATGAAAAGTAAACACTAAATTAATAAATTTGGATAAGCGCTTAATTATCGGAGTGAAGTGAATGTTAAAATAAAAATAATACAATATGACCAAGGTGATCATAAGATAACCATGGTTTCTCTTTATGTAAACAAACCACAAACATTTCATCATGGTACATCCATTTATTCATAATTTTTAATTGTTATTTTATATCTTTCGTCAATCACGGATTGAAGCAAATTTTAAGACAATATATTTTTTGGCACAATAAAAATACCTGTAGAGTTTACTGTTGTTGGGATAAGGAACTTTTGGATATTGTTTTATGCTAAATAAAAATTTTTTAAATGACCTTTAAATAACTTTCTTTCAATACAAAATATTTCTTATACATTTTTTATTCGAGCTTACTCATAAACGTATTTTAGTATGTTACAAACGGAATAACAAAATGAGTTATGAGTATAGAAATATACAAGTTTTAACTTTTTGCAATTTTTTTACAGCTTGTTTTACAGCTTTTTCTATTTTTGACTGATTGATACAAAAGCCGCAGATACTAAATGAAGGTAATTTATTGAACCTTATATGAATATATCGTAGTGTTACACACATGTACGTATAAACTTACGCTCTGTCATTACTAGTGTTAAACATAAAGAAGGTCAACGTTGTAAAAGTTACTAAAATTCTAGGGGGTAAAGAAATTTATACTTAAGTCAAAAATATTTGTATCGTAAAATATTTTTTTTATGATTTATATTTACAAATTCTTAAGTAAAAAAAAATTAATAACACAGATAATGACTAAATATATTTTGTAAATTAAGTAATTATAACTCGGAAGTTATAATATTTCAAGCATGTATTGTATTTAATTCTTTCTCTTTTGTGGTTAAAGGTTTCTTCTTTAATATTTTTTCACTAAAATTATATTCGTAATTTATATGTACATACATATATGCATAAAAAAATTTATAAAAAAAATGTGCGTATTGTGTTGAGTCATCAAAAACTGCTATTACGGATGCTTTTTACCATTCAAATTATAGCTAAGTATCACATCAAATAAGAACTGAATCATGAAAAAACTCAATAACGAAGTAGAAGTAAGAACACAAGACCCCGTTTTATTGTACGCATATCGACTTACAATAAATGGGATAATTTTTCTTATTTTTCAAGAAACATTTTTCTTATTTCAAAGGTACATGTTCATTCGCTTGGTTTTGTTCAACTGTTTTTTGTTTCTTTTTTTTTAACGCAAAGAAAGTCTTTTATTCAAAAATACGCAAGCTGTTGTGAATATAAATTCTGTAGTTCTTGTAGTCTTTTATAAAATATAGAATTAGAATTAGAAGAACTCATATAGTGTTTTTATTAACATGTGCATGTGTGTTGTTTTCGTTTGGGTCGCTGCACAATGCCACAATGTTGCCACAATGGCAACAACCATGCGGATAAGTCAGCCAGCAGATGATCTGATTTGAATATCTCCAAAAAAGATACAGTCAAAATCCTGTTTACAACTATCAAGACATTTTTCTGACCCCTTCTTGGAAAGCCATAACTGATGGCATGAACTAAAAACATGTTGACCGACCAGGTTTACGGGTCCTCTTTTGATATCAGGGGCCGAATTACGGCATTCGATATCGATCGAAATTTTACTCGATCGATCGAGTTTGCTGTGCTTTAGGTATAGAGATTCTAATAATTATTTTCAAATTTCGATCACGTTCGTCCCCAGGTGTACATCGCAACTTACGATTTGACGTTTGTTGGCATTAAGGGATCACGGTATGTAGTAAAACATGCAAGCCTACTAAGGGTTTCCCCGAATCTATTGTCGTTGTTGTAAAAAAACGACCTGCCTATTAGCATTTAAGATATTTAATATATCATATTTTAACATTACTTTTGTTATGCTTACTAACACGGAAAAATAATTTGTTCTACTCTATCAGCATTAATTAAAACATTACAACACAAATTGTGAAGAACAGAAAAGCAAATGATATAAACCGCAACAAAATGTCACAAGCAATTACGACATTTAAATTTTATATATAACTCATCTAATGGTGTTTTAGTGTGTGCAACATTTGTCCATGCATATTTATGCATCAAAATTACACCACCCAATTTATCGCATTCATAAATATTACACTCTTATAAATGATGGACATTGACATACATTGTGGCACCAAATACCTTATGTATGAATGTATATACATATACATATGTGTTAATAAAAATTCCCATACATAAATAATATACATAATATAATATACAAATACATACCCAGTTGGCCATGCCTTCCAGGCGTCCTCAACCATGGAAACAAGACAATGTTAAATCATGAAAGACATATTAATGACATATTTTAAAACAAGACTTATCTACGTTTATATCTACACGTTGATAATTTTTTTTTGTAGTTTTATGGCTATAGATACACATACAGTGAACTCGCGATAATATGAACTAGTTAAACCCAAACATCTTTTCTTCCTTTAAAAACGTCTATGTCATTTAACAGTTCTTATGTTAAATTTCTTATTTATTTTTTATTGGACTTAAAAAATTTAATTATTTTTTTTTTTTTTTTTTTAAAAATTTATATGAAAATACTCTAAGGCTTTTTTTTGTTTCTTTTGTTCAATCAGTTCTAAAACGATGCACTACCTTAACTATCTGATTATGTTCAAATCTCATTGATCATCCATTTCACTTTAAGATCATGCCATTGCTTTATTGAGAACTAAAAGACATCTTCCCCAGATTTTAAAGTCCACATCATCTTCATCATATAACTCTTCCTTAATATTAATCTTGTTACACTTTACACTATCCCCTCCTTTGGCTGTTTGTTATAATAAGTCTGCTCACAATGTTATCATTGCATTTCCATTTTTACTTACACAGAAAGTTCCACATGAAATGGTAACACTTGCACGTTTATATAATTGCTTTAAAATTTCTAATATTTCCTGTAAAAATAAAGTCTTATGCTTTTTAATATGCATATTTGAGAACTTTTTACGTTAAATTTATATTTGAAAAATCATTTCAAAATTATGTATGTATGTAAGGATTTGATAGCAAACAGCTAAAAAAAATAAGAAAATCATCAGAGCCCTGTTAGCCAGAACACTATTATATGAAATTTGTGAATAAAATACAAAAATTAGCTTTTGATATTTAAATACATTTGCACTGAAATAAAAATTTATGAAATCAAATGTTTTTTTTTCTTCGTTTTAAAGAAACATCATTTCTAACATTAATTTTTGGTTACATGAAACACGCCAAGAAACAACCAAGTCACAAAATTTTTCCTAAAAGTAATATTATACATTTTCAGCAGAGTAATTTGTCGCTAGAGTGGTGTAAAACGAAGTATTCCATTTTATTGGCATTAGCGGAAAGTTTTTTAAACAATTTAGTGTATGTAAAATTCCAAGGAGTTTAAAAAAAAAAATATGAGACAACTTTGTCCCATTTGGCACATTGGGTTAATACCATTGCATACATATACATAAATAAATATTAATGCTTGTTTGTATTTTTCTTTACATGTGTCTATACAAATGAAGTTCATGTAGACATATACGGTAATGTGTGCATGTCGATGTATTTACAAATGTGGATAGGTTTGTTTCTGTGTGCCATTTCCTGCAAGTCATAAGAAAAAACAAACAATCCCAATAATAACATTCGTATAAGTTTATAAAAAACCAAACAGTTGGCAATAAAAGTAGAAATCTCTCTAAGGATGCTTTCAAGAAATATATACCGTCACAAAAATTTGCTTTTTTTCGTAACAAGTTGTGCCTCTGAAAATTAATAAAATATTTAAATTTTTAATATTTCGGTATTAACAAGTATTAATCTGAAGTACTAAGTACATAGTAGGAGCATTATGCTAGTTTCACAAATGGGACGGACGACGATTTTTTTTTTTAATTTTAACATCTTGCATATCTAAGCACCGTAAAAATCCTTCATAATTTTTTCTACACTTTCGCAAAAGAAATACTTTAATAGCTCTTCCTTATATAGCGAATACAAAAAAAAACGCTTTTTAGGCACTGGTGAAAGTTTTGAGTTTTGTTCCCAACCGATGCGATATGTGTTTTAAAAAAAATTTGTACTAATATACGATAAAAGACGAAACTTTTAAGACAGAAAAGATTTATTTTTAGTTATTTCAAACACTAAAGTCTGTAAATAACTCCAGCGCTCGTGTAGCATAAATACACTTTACAGGTTTAATAACACTAAGGGCCATTATTACAACTTGCCGACAAAGTTCATGTTAATAAAAGGTAACTTTTGTTAACGTGAGCAATAAACTGACCATTAAGTATTTTTCGTTATTACAACCTGCCTATAAAATAAATTGTATATATTTTAAAGTATGGCAGCACCAAAGCAAATGATGAACAAATTTATTAGTTTTTTAAAACCAAAGTGGCAACGACAAGCAAATAGTAAACAATTCCCTTATACGGTAGAAAATATGGTAACTTTTAATTATAAACCTCACGTTAAAAGTTAAAGGTAGAGTGATCTTCCCTTTAACTTATTGGACACTTTTAGGTTAAAGTGAAGTTGTAATAACGAAAAACTAGTTATCTGTCAGATAACATCCTAACTTTAGTTATTGGTAAGTTATGATAATGGCCCTAAATATTACATCTATGTAAAATACGAGAGTGTAAGTAAAATCGTATGTACTTATACTATCCACCGTACTCGTTTGCGACCCCATAAAGTTCGTACATATATACATATGTATATGTTCTCAACTCTTATAGATAGAGAAGTTAACACACGTATGTCTCTGTTTTACTAAACAATATCAATTTGTGAAGCTCCAAGATATTTTCTTAATCAGTTCGTTTAACGACATTATAAAATAAACATAGAATATTTGTAGAAAATTTTGGTTCAATCGGCAAATATTTTTGCAAAAATATAAACTTTTTGTGAGATTTCCAACAAACAAATTTTATTAAAACAACAACAAAAAAGAAAAATATCCACCATAAAGTTTACTGTATTGTTTTGGTAAGCAATTTTATTTGATACCAGCATTCCACTTGAAGGGAAAAAATCTATAATTACTTTATTTGGCAAACATATCTACCATTCAATTTAGAAATCCATATTAGTTTTTATCTTTTTCATACTTTTGCATATTTTACTGCTAAGGTCGTTTTATTGACTGTTTAAGGGGGTACGTTTTTATACCCGCCACCAAAATGAATATCATTCCGTTTGTAAGACATCGAAATATCCATTTAAGACCCCATAAAGCATATATATCCGAATCGGGGTTTCATTTTATGACGATCTCGCTATGTCCGTCCGTCTGTCCGTCTGTTGAAAGCACGATAGAGGTCGCACCGAAAAAGCTAGGGTGCTCAAATTTTGCCAGAATCTTTCTAATAGACAAGGTTTGCTTGGTATTGATTGTTTGGGCTTAATCGGAATATTAGGAAGAGAGTTATAGCTCCTAGTACAAGAGTAGGTCAAACAAAACCTTATATAGATCAAAATTTACGAAAATGTATACCGCACAGTGTATTTTTCGGTATTTAACGTAATAAAGCTGACAAAATTAGATGTGCGATTCTGAAATTTTGCAACCTTGGCTTTTTGGTAAATCGCTTTGTTCTAACGGAAAACACCACGCCTACTTTCACGCCCACCTCCCATACATCGCTTTATCTCAAATTTGTATAATTTCTTAAATAAAGATTTTGGAATAATAAAGCACTATATTGAAATATCTAAGTTGGTTTCGTTAGTAGTAACAACTTCGAAGCGCCTACTACATCAAGACGACTGATTAAAATTTAGTTTCTGTAGTTCAACCGAGAATTATTAAGGACCTTTAGCAACTTGATATATTTAATAGCCCTACAGGCATATCACATCTAAATGTAGTAATAATCACATCTATAATAGTCTTAGGTGTTAAAAATTTAAATCCTTATAGAAAAAAACAGAAGCAGCGCAGATCTCAGAAAGTTATGGGATGATTGTGCTGGATTTCAATAGCTATTCTGTGGATCTGTGGATTTTGAAAAAAAAATTAGAAAATTATTCCATGTTTTGCTACATCTCTTTTTAAAAAAGTGAATATATATACTGTGATGGACTTAAGTATAGGCACAACAGCCATGTAGTATATAAAACAGGATGTATGTAACGTAAGGACTCCAAAACAACTGGACCGATTTTATGAAATATTCAGAGAATCTTTAGAATATTTCGGCGGGTGACACTGTGGAGTTTGATTTTTTTATTTTCGGTCTGTGGGCGGAGGGGCGTGGCAAAATCTAATTTTCATATTGCACCACAAATTACATATGCATATATTTATTTTTTTTTGTCTTTTTTTATTTTATATTTTTAAAGTCGTTGTCATGTTTTTCAAAACGAGATATCAAACTCTTAAATCAGTTATATAGTTTCGAACATATTTACAAAAAACCTATGTTAATAATGATCCAAAATCAAAGCTTTCGAAATGTTGCATTCAAAAATAATAAATAATTCAAAATTAATCAATAAATATAATTTCCAATTTGCCTTAAATACATGCGCTTCTTTTTTGATTAAGCCCATATCTACACCATATGTAAGTTATTCTGTAGAAAAACGTTATGATAGGTATTCCATGGCTCTCTTTAAATCGTGTTGTTATACAACACTAATGTTTGCTTAGGGCCAACAACGCGGACCGGGCCAGCTAGTTAACTAATAAAATATAATTTGTCCTTGGCCACAGTGAAAATATTTTTAAATAAAAGTAGAAATTTTTTCAGTGTCTGATAAAATTTGTTAGTGAGTGTAAGAATTTTCATTACTTTCATATTGTCAATAAAACAAAATTTCGTTATCTTTAACGTATATGTGTTATCTTATCGAATAACTTTTTCGCAAGATTGTTAAAATATTTTTAATAACCAAAAGCCTTGCGCCTGAATGCACACATGTGTGTGAACGCTTTAAAATATATTAAGTTTAAAATGTTTAATATAAAAAAAATTGTTCTAGAATAGTGAAATATTTAAATTTGCTATTATTGTATAGTATAGAGTTGTCAAAAAAAAAAATTTAACAGTTTGACACCTGACAACTTTGTTAGGGAAAATGAAAAAAAGAAGAGAACAACGCAATTCTGTTCTTCAATAATATAACATACATACCAAACAATACTTAAGCCCAATGAAAATGGAACTTTCGCAAATACAAAGAGTATCAATGATGTGTCATACCCTGCAAAACCCCTTTCATTATAAAGGGTAGGCATGTATAAGCTAATAAAGTAAATTGGCTGTCAACTGATGAAATGCCAAGAATTGAACTGTAATCTTTTGACAGTTATTTAGTACAAGATCGTAGAATTTTAACTATACAATTATAGAGTCATAAGCAACAAATTTAAGCTGCAAAAGTTGGCAATTTTAAACAGAATCATCAGTGGTTATATAAGCTTACCAAATCTGCTGATAGTCAACGAGAATTTTTTAAAACCAAGAAAAATGACAGTGTTATAACATTAATGGTCAGGTGGCACCATTGCCACCCAGTTTTTATTAAATGTTCAAATAAGTTTCCTCATAATGAATTGTTAGTCTTGACTCTTTACTAATACAAATGAAATCCATTTACAAACCATATTATTTAAGTGATTTTTGTTTAAGCAAGCTATATCCAGCACCCGCATAGCTAGTCAAACAATTCAGTGAATAATTTCCAAGTCACATAATTTTTTACTTTAGCGAAAACAAATTGAATCATCGGTATTTTCATTTAATGAAGGTAAACTATATTACCTAAGGCCATATAAAAGATTAAAAATACATACACAAACAGTTGATGATTTAAAATAATAAAATAAATTGACCGGTAAGCCAAAAAATTGGTGTAATATTGTTACAGATTAAGTTTGGTTTACATTTTTATGCATCTAGCATTTTCCTTAGTTGTTTGGTTGAAAGTAACATCTTAAGTAATACACACACATAATGTTATATGATGTGCTACATACCCTAGGGAGTAGTATTACTCATTTCTGAATTTAAATGAAAATGCCTTTGGTAATTACCAGAATATACTCCTGTGTATTTGAGGGAATTTTATAGAAAGTTACAGATTATCACTACTGTCATTATAAATAGTAGAACAGCACAGCAAGTAGTAGTATATGGTATAAAAACAAAGTTCGTTGTGTGTACATAAAATTAAGTTTGATAATAAAGGTGCATAGTAATAAGACAAATAATAAATAAAGTTAAATTTATTGTATTTAAAATTTGTAACGTAAATTTGGAGTTTTTTTTGACAATAAAATTAACACTGCTTTATTTAAAAGTAATAAATAAATGCTCACCACAATTATGGTTTAAAATTTTGCAAAAACTTTAAGTCTGTTGCTAAGTCTGTTTTTGACTAATTTAAGTTATTATATTTTTACTCTTAATTGGTGTTAATTAAACTAATAGTTCATTGTTAGTTCATATCTATACTTATTCTATTTTAGAAGCAAAAATACAATTTTATAAAACTTTAGTTTATGTGTTTAGTAAATTTTAAAAGACCCTATAATTAGTTATTATTATTTATTAATAAAATTTTTAATAAGTTTTTTTTGCATGTTCGCATAGAACGTGATATTTTTCATTATACATACTTATATGTATATATATATACATATATACAAATATACATATATAAAATTATGATAAATTGCAACTTACTTTATTTTCTCCCATATTTCTTCACCAAAATGTTTGAGCACTAGCAGCTCCAAGGCATAATTAACGAACCCGTACTAAAAAAAAGAAACATAAAATAAATTAATTAAATTCGTTGGATAGTTAAAACACATATTCAAGTTTTATGGAAGACTTTTTAATAATTTCATCATCGTAAAGGAACTGACACATAACTAGCTACCTTTTTAAGCTAATTTTATACTTCAGAGAAATTAATAAGATTTTGTGACTTTTGTTTTTTATGCAGTTCTTTTAATGAGGAAAATTACTGCAAAATGTCGATACTACATTTACCATCGCTGTCATTTAACTTTGTGCTTGTGTTAAAAACTAAATGTATAATGTTATGTAATATAGAAACAGCAGGAGCCGGTTTAGCATGGCGTTGTTTTTGAGAAAGCTCATACTGACCACTTAAGTTGTCTTGTTTTTTTAACAAACGAAAATAATCATAATATTCATAAAATAATTTTATGCCTAATTTTTTTTTTTTTAAATTTTATTACATGCTACTAAATTACAAGCGCAGTTCTCATTATTAATTTATTTAATACTCAAGTTCTCTTTTTACTTTTGTTTCTCTAATTAATTTTATTTAGAAAAATAAAAAGTACAGTGTGGTTATGTCGGGACAAATCTCTGAATCTCAGCCAATATCAATGATTGTTCGCTTACAAGTTTTAGGTTCAATGCAAAAATTAAACGTAACTGTTTACTCTTCACTTCACACAAAAAATTGCCTTAAAATAGTTAATTGTTATAATAATAAAATTATTTATACATTTGAGTTATATTTTTCATTTATTAGGATGGTTTCGAGTAGGCATATTCATAAGGTACCCCATAAGCCAACCCGGCAACAAACACAACAACATTTAAAAAACATATGAATTTTGTTTTTGATGTCATATACTTTTTTAATTGTGATTTTTTAAAAACCTCAATGTAAAGATTTTATATTCTCGTTTTGAAAAATTTTCAAACGTTTTAAACCAACTGAAACTGCAAATTGTTTATCAAAGACAAAAAATAAAAAAAAATTTTTAACGGACACGTTATTCAAAATAACTTGGCTCTACCTGTGAATGCTTTAAAAAAACAATCAGCTGATTGGATACATGTATCTTATACTACATTTACACCTAAGCGAAATCTAGTAGATTTGATTTAAAATCTTTATTAAAATCTATATCGTTTATACCATGGTGTAATTACATAAGGTTATAGCGTAAAGGAGAGAAATTTTTGTCTCTCATTTTTTATGTATGGAGTTTGACAATTTTCGAAGTTGAAATAATTTTTTAATATGTAGTTTGACATTCTCCAGAACACAAAAAATAGTCAGCTGGGCTGGCACCGCCACCTTGTATAAGTGTACCCTGGTTTATACCACTGTATTTTTGACATTTTGCAAGATTTCGTTTTTAAAACAGTATATTTATTTACAAGGTAGTCTGAAAGACTCTCTATGCTCTACTTCTCCAAAATTCAAACTCCTTATAAAAAAAACGTAAACAATAAAGTACTTGTGCAATTGCAACCACCTTATATATTATGATTGAATTTTTCTTTATGCAGCGTAGTATATTTTATTACAATTTAATAAAAACCACAGTTTCATCACGAAGTAGTACTAGATTTTAAGTAGATTCTGCCAAAATCTAGTGGCGAAGTAGATTTCGTTTTGTATGGGAAATCTGGTAAAAATTAACTGGATTTCCTTAAAATCTGCAACTTATGAGATTTCGCTCAGGTGTAAATGTAGCATTGTTAATATACTTTGGTTTTGAGTTGGAAAATTAAAAAAAAAGAAAATAATAGGTTCGTTCACTTACAAACATTTTTTACGAATTTGCAACAGATGTTACAAGAAAGTGTTCATTAACTCAAAATATTTGCAGGGAGAGATAGTCAAAATAGAGTTAAAAATTAAGACAAAAAAATTTATTGTAAATGTTGGCTAGTAGAATTTTTACTTGCAAGAATTTTTCAAACAGTTGTGGTGTTATTTTGTAATTTGGATTGTTTTATATTTGCTATATATATTTATACGTATTTCTTTTTCTTTAATTTAAAATTTTGATAATATATATTTGCCTTAATAGGTAAGTTCATATTTTTATACCCTTCACACAGTGAAAAAGGGTATATATAGGTTTGTCATTCCGTGTGAAATTTCTACAATTTTCATTTCCGATCCCATAAAGTGTATATTTTCTGAAAGCTTATGAATAGGGGAGTCGATTAAGCCCTGTCAGTCTGTCCGTCTGACCGTCTGTCCGTGGGTGAGGTATTAAAATATCAGAAATATTCGGAAGTAGATCGGTATTAAAAATCAGAAACATCGGAAACACCTCGATTTTTTTTTCACAAAAACAACATTACAACAACAACATACATACAAACGTGTTTACTGGTTAGAGAAAACGTGGCATCAAATCCCAGCTGTGGCAAAAAAATTTTTTTTTATATTTTTTTTTTAATTTTTTTTACTTTTTTTTTTATTTTTTATATAATATATTATTAATATTTTTATTATTTTTTTTTAATATTTTTTTAATTTTTTTTTTTAAATTTTTTTTTGTTTTATATTAATTATATATATTTTAATTATTTTTAATTTAATTTTTTTTTTAATTTTTTTTTTAATTTTTTTTTTAAATTTATAATTTTACAATGGGATGTTTTTATAAATGTATGTTTTTAATACGTATGTACGTATATCATATGGAATGGTGATACAAACTACTGCTATTGCATGATTACACGTTGTGAAGGGTATATAAGATTCGGCACAGCCGAATATAGCGCTTTTACTTGTTAGTAATATTATGATTAGGTACTTGACAAATTTAAGGTATATAATCCAATAAATTTAAAAATTTATTTCGAAAAAAAAAAAGTATAACATTTATTTATTTGGTAAAATTTATTTAATACGTCTTTTACATTTACAGGGATATGTGGCCATAAAAAATGCAGTAAAATTAATTAAAACGAGATTAATTTAACATCTTTCAATATTATTAAGCCAATCATAACATACGCTCAGATAATTTTGTAAGAAGTCTTTGGAATTATCTGCCGAGAATTTTGCGTTGCTTTTCAATGTCAGTTACGACCGATAAGCAAAAAGCCCTCATGTTTTTCATTTTGAATTCCACTTGATACTAATAATTAAGGATTGTGTTCTTAAAAATTGCTGATTATTATATGTTTGTAGGAGTTTATGGGCTATTCTTGTAATAATTTTCATTTGCCAAATGGCGAAAATTAAATAAATTATTAAATAAAGACGAACTTTAGAACAACAATATTAAAAATGCCTGTATTAAAGAAATGCCAGCAAAAAAACTGTTATTGTTTTTCTTACTTTAGCTTGTTTCAAAATTCGCAGAATTTTTTAATTCCTTTAACAATTTTTAAAATTTTTATTTCAATAATTTTTTGTAGCTGTTCTTATTCCAACACTTTTAGATTTATTTACAATTACAAAATATAATTTTGTTAATCAAAAATTTTAAGAACAACAAAAAATGTTCGGATGTAATACTTTTTCAAAAGAGGTTAACTTAAGTAAGGCATACACGTACGATTTGTTCGTGTTAAAAAAAATATATATATATTTTTTCGTGCTTTTCTATACATGATACAGGAAACGTTTCTAAATTGGTCAATTATTTTCCTAAATTTAAAATTATTATTTCTAAGTAGCAAATTTTGACTGATAAAGTGTTCATTTACATTTTAATATTTTTGAGAGTAATTTCGCTGCATTCTCTTTATACTCTCTTATTGAAAGTACTTACTGGGAAAGTAAATGAACACACCTAATGTTATTTTCTAGAAAAAACTAAAAAATTAAAAATAGAAAATACAAAAATGTCAAAATAAATAAATATGTATGTACATATGCATACAATTTTGTGTTAGTAAAGTAAATAAATAAAATTTATCATAAAATTGTTAATTATACTTCCAAAGAAGGAGAAATTATCAAGAGCAACAACCAATCTAAGGAAGAATGTGCTGGTAAGTACTAAAGTATATGTACATACATATGTATGTATATAAAGATGAGTATTTGCTTTACATACATACCATAACGATTAAAATACAAAATACCATATCTGCACGTCAAGCAGACGCCTTATCGACTTAAGTAAGCAGCTCAATGACCACTGACAATGCCGTTTATTTACTTGAGATGGTTTTTTTTAGAAAAATTATTTTTAGTGACGAGGATCTTTTTTTAGCTTTAACAAAAAATATTCCAAGTGTTTCTATTTCTTTTAAAATAAGCTTCTTAAATCGTAACCGGCAACTCCAGCACTACAGACATACATACATACATACATACACATGTATGATAATTTGTTGGTTTTTGACTAAATCGAAAATGAACCTTTGATTCTATTACCGTTTTCTAAGTTGTAGGTCTATGTTAATAAGTCGCAAGCTACTGATACCCATGATATCGCACACATGGAGTAGGATGCTGCTTACTGTTCTATGAGTTTAGTAACGATTCGTCGATATTAAAAACTTATCGGTTCTAGTTTTTGTTACTTTCGATGCCACAAGCTCAAATTAGAAGTGACATAACCATAATCCATAGCCATGAAAACGAAAACTCAATTGGTTTGCTATGACGTTATGGCAAATCATCTATAACCAAAAAATTGTTGTTCTTACGTTTGGTTCAAAAAGCTGTTTCGTAAGGTTATGATTACGACACGACTAATTTGAGATTTATTCGTAGAAAACTGTATATGAATACGAAAAGTGAGGTCGTGATGTAAAAAAAAATTAAAACAACTGAACAAACACATCTCTTGAGACATGTTCTGATAAACATCTTTTTATACCCTTCACCTGTGGTGCACAAGGGTATATATAGCTTTGTCATTCCGTTTGTAATTTCTACAATTTTCATTTCCGACCCCATAAAGTATATATTTTCTGAAAGCTTATGAATAGAGCCCTGACCGTCTGTCCGTGTGTTGGCTGAAATCAACTTTTAGAAGCAACTATATGTTCATCAGATCTGTATATGGTATCAATCTCTTGGAAATATCCAGGAATGAATCGCTATTGAAATTCAGCACAATCGCCCCATAACTTTCTGAGATATGAGCAAAAAACCACGACCACCTCGTTTTTTTACACAATTACAACAACAACATACTTATATACATACATGCAAAAACATGCCAAAAAAAAAAAATTACAAAAAAACATATATTAAAAATAAAAAAAAAAATAAAAAAAATTACAAAAAAAAAATTAAAAAAAAAAACAATTAAAAAAATTTTTTAAAAATTTTTGTAAAAAAATTTTTTTAAAAAATTTAAAAAAATAAAAAAAAAATATATATAAAATATAAATAATATATTTAATAAAATAACATTTTTTTGACTCAGCTGGGATTCGATGCCACATTTATTCTAGCCAGTATATACATATGTACGTATTTTATATGAGATGAATGGTGATACAAACAATTGTTATTGCATGACTACACGTTGTGAAGGGTATATAAGATTCGGCACGGCCGAATATAGCACTGTTACTTGTTATATATAGATTTAAATAGATTTGAAGACTTTGTTTACATATTTTTAGAGAAAAAAGTAAATTTGTTTAATCAATGTTAGTTTTACAATTTTTTTAAGGTTTCTTTTTGCAATATTTAGACAAAAAAATTTTGCTTAAATAAATATATCGTAGCGGAATGTTTTGCTGGTATATTGGGCTAATCTGCTAGTCAGGAGTTATGGTTCAATTCCCGTCAGATATTCTTTATACTATTAGTATAACGATATAAAGGCATTGTTGATAATTGACCGTTATTTGAAAGTGTGTTTTAATAAAATAAATAAATTATCAATTTTCGCAAGTTCTGTTTTATATAAAAAATTTATATGTTTTAACCTAATTAAAACTGTTTATTATATTATTTGATTTTCTAAAAATTTGGTTTTACTTTTGAGAGAAAGATGAAATCACAGTTCTACTATATATTTATATATTGTAAATGTTTGTATGTTTGGATGTTTTTTACTCAATTACGCAAAAACGGCCGAATGAAACTAAAAAAAAAATTTCCACATATATAGAGGACAACCTTGATCAACAACCTTTATCACGATTTTTGCAAAAAAAAATATATATAAAAAAATATAATTTGTATTTAGTTAGTCGGTTGTTAAAAGATATCGAGTGTCCAAAATATATCATCCAACGTCGTCTATAGAAGTTTTGATTTTCTTTTTTTTTGCTACATCGATAGATAACAACCTGAATTATTACATACAAAGGCTACCTTTCGTGCCGTTAACTACGCAGATGAAGTCGCGAGCACAGGCTACTGAGGAATAAATATTGCTTTCAGAAATAAATATTGGTCATTTCTATAATAATAATTTCACACCCCACAAAGTAAACTTTAAAAAAAAAAAGCTTTGTAAGTATGTTGGTTGAAATAAATTTTTAGAAGCCACCACATTAGATCGTCTCGTCTTCCAGACAAAAGAAAAAACTTTATCGTCCACCATCAAATAAAAAATGTTGTTGTGTGATGTATCGATGTTTTTGCCTCGAAGAGATCAATTTTATACTTTAACAGTCATTGGCATCAAATATTATGATATAGTAATTACCTACAAAAATATATCAAGTTAATAAAGCTTCCAATCTGTTTTTTTTAAACGGTAAAGATTCCAAAACATAAGCAGGTTGTATATGGGTCATATCTGGAAATTAAAAATGTACCCACTTTAACACTTTTATTATCGGGTGCCCCGATGGACTAGTCAGCAGTGTGTTGTTCTGCTACCTTAGGGGTTGCGGGTTCGATTCCCGCCGGAGACTCTGGACTTGTCTGCTTCTTTTCTATTCTATTCTTACTTTTCTATTCAGGTATCACAAAGGGATCAAGATAATGGACCCAAGTGAGCTGTACAACAGCTGCCTGTTCTACCTAATCTAACACCTTTATTATTGGTATCAAACGAAATAGCTTGATCAGTAGAATATACCAAACTATAAAAATAATGAAATCCAGGATAGCGTCTGAAATAAAATGGCGGACCTTTCCATATGGGTACCAACTAAAAGGGCTTGACCAGTAAAATACTGTGAATTATAAAAAAAGTTAAAATTTATTCCAGCAGTATAAGTATCAAATGAACGGGCTTGACTATTAGAATACTGTTTTTAAATTCAAAATCAAAAGTTGCATCGCAAATAATAAAGCAGTTTTAACTTAAATCACATTAAGAACTTATTTTTATTCACAGAATTGTTAAAGTAAAAAGCTTTAACTTATATTTATATTTAACAAATGCTTAACGTAGATTTTACTGTGATCAATAACCAAACGGTTTTAAGTTTCATAAAACAACAATAAAAGATGTTTGTTATAAATAAAAATCTATGCAAGATTTTTCCAATTTGGAAGGTTTATAGCATTTCTTTGTTAATTCTCTTGTGTACTATTAATGTATAAAAAATTAAAATCTCCTGGTGCCTTGTTCAATTTCATGCGAGTTGAGAGACGTATGTTGATGGAGTTTTTAACTTTTTGTGTTGGCATGGTAAAGTTTGAAAATATATTATATCAGCATTTTAAAATTAGGATATTCAACAAAGAAATAAAACATGTACAGATTAAATATGTAAATTATAAACCGTGGAGGATACAAATACTACTGAAGTATTGGAAAAATTTTTTTAACAAAATATTTATCATTTTTGTTATTAAATAATGGGCTCCACGAAAAGCCCCCCAATGAAATAACGCCCAGGAAACAATCCCCAATGAATTAAACCCCAAAAAAATGGAAATAACACCCAAAAACAGTGAATGAAATAACATCCAAAAATAAATGAAATAAACCCCAAAGCGAACACGAAACAACCCCCAATATGAAATAAATCCCAATGATGAAAATGAAATAATCCCAAATGAAATAAACCCCATCAGCAACAAAAATGAAATTATGCCCAAAATTTATAAAAGAGTCAGATTCATTAAGGATTTCATGAAGTCAATATGGACCAACAGCAAAATCGCAAATTTATTGATATATTTATTGGTTACACTTTATTATTATGGACCTCCTTACTGCTTGGCAAAAGTGGAACCACACAACCGATTACTTTTGATTTAGGGAAAACAATCATTATTGCCGTCCGTAGACTTATTTCGTAGTCTGTCACAAAGGTCGCACCATCCAAATCCAGAACGTTATCATTTATGTATTTAAAAAGATATTGTAATATATTCACAGGCTAAAGTTTTCTTGTAAAAGGCCTATTTTTATATAATTTATTTAAAAGCACCACCAAAACCAAAAGCTTTAAAAATGAAATAACCCCCGAATACAAAATGAAATATCACCCAAATTATACACGCTATGAAACAAGCCCCGAATTTTAAAAATTTGTTGGGTGTTATTTCATTGGAGATAATTTCATCATTTGAAAACCCCAAATGAGAAATGAAATAATTTCCAAAAAAAATGAAAGACGGCCCAAAAAAATTGGGAGTTATTTCATATGAAATAACACCCAAAAATGTATGAAAAAAATTTGGGGAATATTTCATTTTTCGTTTGGGCGTTATTTCATTGGGGGGCTTTTCGTGGAGCCAAATAATGCATTAAAAATTTTTGCTTAAAACTCATTTCAATGGATTTAGGATAATGAACAGTAGTGTAGATTAACCCTTAGGAGGATACCTGTGCTTGGCTAGACATATTTTACTTTTTTGTAGTGATTTTGAATATATTGCAAATATTTCAGAGAAAGTTTAGGTATTCCTCAATGAAAGTGTTTTTTACACGAAAATTAAAAATAAGTGTAAATTTTATGACCATGGGAGTGGTAAATAGTTAAAATGAGATTTTGTGCATAATTGTAACACCTGGGCCCGGTATAGGCCCAGTCAACTTTTCTCTGAATATAAATGCAAACACATCGGCATCAGCTTTAAACCATATGAAAGCAGAGAAAGAACTAATTTTATGCATATATTCCTTCTAAGCCAGCTAGATACGGTATCAAGTTTTGGTAAGCATGTGACACGAGATTTTATTTTCTCTTGGTGGAAAATATATATAATGGCAGAGAACGGGTGATGCGACGGCTGTAAAACAAACAAAGAAAAAGTATATGCCGACAATTTGTTTTACCCACATTTGGTTTATGCTAAAAGCTAATGGATAATGTACTTGGATTTGTTGGAGTAACAAACAATGGATTGCTTTGAATAAATGAATAAATGAATGAATAAATATCAAACACAAGTGTTCTATAGTGAATTTGGATTTAAGGATAATGTTGTAATATCTTCTTAAGTCCCAAAGAAAAATAAATCCGGGTTTTTGTTACCCACCGCCCACTATGACACTGTCACATCTGTCCCTGAAGCAAAGAAAAAAATCTCAGGTAAGGCTGAACTATAATGAAACAAAGTCTGGTGTAGTTGTAATGGATTATATGCTAACAAAATTAACAACAAAGCATGAAACAAATCGCTGGACTTAGTCATTTTTTTATAACATGAGCGACATAGTGGCCTTAGCAAGTTATATTGCACTCGATGAAAATATTTCTGTTAAAAATGAAGAGGGTGCATGAATACATTTTTTATCTTAGCTTTGTGAGCAACTTGTTCACCCATACATCTTATTTTGTAAGCGGATCAAAAACTTAAGCTTTTCTGAATGGAACAATTAAGGTTGGACAAATTAAATCAATTATTATAAAACTTAGAAGAGATAACATAACAAATATTTATTTGAAAATAAATTATAAATGAAATGTTTAAAAACGTGGCTAGTCATATAAACTATCACGGCTTACGTGGCCCACTTTTGATGCAAGGCGTACATTGCAACTTACTAGTCGAAGTCGGAAGGACATATCGAGGTTGCTGGCGGTATTGACGGATCACTGGATGTTAGGCAAATATTCAAGTCGACTCGGATTTCCATCGAACGACCATTGTCGCAGCTGTCAGGATAGAGAGAAGGAAGAATCGGTTTTCCACCTTCTCTGCGAATGTCCTGCACTGGCGGCTAAAAGACAAAAATTTCTGTGCGAACATGTACTGGATGGCCTCTCTGCGACATCTGAAGTAAGACTGAATTATCTACTGAGATACCTCACGGCCACGAGGTAGATCTAGTATCTTACTTACTCTTGGATTTATTCTGAGATACATTAGAGCTGACGAGTGATGTAGTCCTGTCAAAACGGAGTCATACAGACTCTACTTGACTGTTTGCGTGCAGCGAACTACCACGGTAACCAACCAATCAACCATATAAACTATAAAAGTTGTTTCAGTTTTTTGAACATGTTATTTTTAACAAAATAGATTTTTTTCGGTTCGAACGTTACTTTATGTTATTCTAAAAATTTTTTTTTCCTTATGAAACATGCGCCCATTAATAAAAATTTTATATTAGTTTATTTCTTGCGTTTAATTTTTCTTAAAGAGCCTTAACTTTGCCGCTTATAGTAGTATGATTTTTTTGACTAAAAAGATGAATCAAATGTGAGATCCCTGTATTTGATGTTACAATCATTTGGTGCATAATATCTTCGTTTGTAGCAATTCGACTTCATTTTTTGGAGTCTCTAAGGAGATATTTCCTGAGGTAAAATCCAAATCTCAGACAGCTGCATAGAATTTTTTTAAGAAATGGTCCTATTACGGATACTTTATGGGCAAGGTTTAATAATGGGCCTTAGTGTCATATGGGCTTTAATAGCATTGCATTATAACTGCAACAAAGTGAGAGGTGGCACCTGGTGACAGTTAAAATTGTAAAAACAGATAGGAGACGATGTTTTGGCAGTGATTTTCAACCGGCAGAAAGTGCAGCTGAAATTGCAGGTGCAAATAAAAAAAATAGGATTTTTGTTAAATATTCATAAAAATAACCAACAAAAAAAAATAATAAAAATAAGTCTCTGCAGACTGTAATTTTTTTATTTTAAACATATGAAATATACTATTTTGAATAAAAAGGAAAACGTTAGCTAACTCAATAAAATAATATTCAAAATTCTTGGGTTTATATTAGATTAGTTCGGTAGTACATACAAGTACTGAGTTTGAAAAAAAAATTATGACTTTTTTTAATGGGCGTGGCACTGCCCACTTTTCCAATCACGAAACTGTATAGCCGTGACAGCTCAATATGTGTGCAAAGCTTCAGAAAAATCGGTGAAGTTCAAGTAGTTGAAAATAATAACTTTTTTTTATGGGCGTGACACTGCCCACTTTTCTAATCACGAAATTATATATTAATGACAGCTCAATATGTGTGTGCAAAGTTTCAGAAAAATCGATCTAGTGCAAGTAGCTCAAAATGATAACTTTTTTTATTGGCATGGCACTGCCCACTTTTCCACTCACGAAATTGTAAAGTCAGGATAGCTCAATATGCGTGCAAAGCTTTAGAAAAATCGGTCCAGTGCAAGTACTTCAAAATTATAACTTTTTTTTATGGGCGTGGCACTGCCCACTTTTCTAATCACGAAACTGTATAGTCGTGACAGCTCAATATGTGTGCAAACTTTCAAAAAAATCGGCCAAGTGCAAGTAGCTAAAAATGATACCTAATTTTTTATAGGCGTGGCCCCGCCCACTTTTTACCACCCATAAACACTTCCTGGAATGTGTACAACAACTTCAACCCAAGTGCGTAAAATTACTATTAAGGGAATCCTCGAAGAATTGGTGTAAAATTAGACCGCCAGGATGGTTTTTGTAGAGCAGATCCGCGGAAAATCTATGCCAGAAATTATTTTCATATATTAAAAGCCACAAAGCTTGTGAGCTTCTAAATCCAAAACTTTGGTTATTCCATTGAACTTGTTGTGATGTAATAACACATCACATAACACACCTTCTTTAAAAAGCAGCTATTATAATAAAGTAATATGATTTTAATCACATTAATTACGCAATCAAGCAGTGAGTCGCATGGCAACTCAACTTTAAAACTGTTCCAAATACATTTGCAAAAGGTTTTTCAATAACAGTGATATGATTTCTTAAAAAAACACACTTATTGTTAATGAAATTCAAAAGTTTTTTATTTAATGTGAAGTGCAATCGATACAATTAAGTTCTAAATAAAACGTCATTCAAATGGCCTTTACGACTTCTTCTGTAGGAATGAATTCGATGAACCCGATTTTCGAGCAAGTCGTGTGTCATAAATGGCACGTTCAATATTGACTTGTAAAGCTTGAAGAGAATCTGGTTTATTTCGAAAGACCAATGACTTCAAATAATCCCACAAGAAATAGTCTAATGGTGTTTAATCACAACTTCTTCGAGGTTCATTTACTTTAATTTAATTTACATTTTAATTTCTATTAACTTCTGTATAATTTACTAATTTATATTTGTTATTTAACATCTTTGCAACATTGAAATTCACACTTTCAGGCCTGCTTTCAGGATGTTTTTAAAATAACTAGAAATAGTTATTTTGATTAAAAAATTATCGATCTGGTAACACAGTATTAAATATAAGAAAACTATAGCAAGTAATAGTAGTTGTATATAAGGTAGATATAAGTAAAAATTATGTTGAATAAAATAGTTGTATTACTTGAGTAGGTTTAAATAAACAAACTTTTATAACGTAAATTTTAAGAGTGCTGTACCTCGTTTCTGTAACTTTAGTGAGAACTTCTCGCATCGAAAAGTAATGAAACAAAAAATACCACCGTTTCTCGATTTGTGAATAAAAAGTGTTTCTGTAATAAAAAGTGAAAAGAGGCAACACTAGTTATGTTGTTATTGGAATATTTCCATTGAACAACTGTCAAAAAGCAAAAAAAAGACACATATGAAGAAGAAAATGAAGTGGCAAAGAAAATAAAAGTTACAGAAATAAAGAAATAATTAAATTAAAGTTTAAAGTTATTAAAAAAGTTAAAATTTAAAAAAAAAGTGTTAAAAAAATGTTGTGTTGTGATCATAGCTGCTGAACACCATGATCGGCGTAACATGATGAGGATTTATCGTCAAAAGTTAAGGGATGAAACTGATCCGCGCTGTTTTTAAATGTGAAAAGATTAGACAAATCAAGTGTAAAGTTTCTCACAAAATTTTAATATAGAAACACAATTTCTCACATATTTCCAATAACTTACGTCAAAAGAGGTAATTTGACAGATAATTCTTACACAGACAAAGTACAGAAACACCTGTGTGAGAAATGTGACATTTTGTTCAATTCCCATTGGTTTTTCGTTCAATTCCTTTGTTTCATGTGAAAAGTTTTTCGATGCGAGAGTTACAGAAACGAGGCACTGATTACACTAGTCGTCAAAAAAAAAAAAAACAAAGTCGGAAGCAAGATCTTTGTTATGTGATTTTAATTGACTTTAGCGTGCTAAATCCAAATCTGTTTACAGATTGATTTTATTTTGTCTAGGTTTTTTTTATTCAGATAAAATACCGATATTGAAATATTTAATACGTATTAATAATAATATTACAAAAGGAAATAATCTTAATGATCCTAAATGACTTATACTTAAACTAAAATCTTAATAGAAATTTCATATTAATATAACACTAAATATTAATTATTATTTGGTATATTGCTTTCTTTTATAAGTGTTATCTGCTGTTTCATGATTGATTTCCCAGCAGAAATCAGCTAAAATATCTGGGGACCACTTGCCGTTAAATTTTTTATTCCATGTGCGCAATTCCTTGAAATCTTTGAAATCTTTCACCATTCTCATCAGACACCACACCAAGATTTTCTAAGCAAAAATTTAAAGGTGCATGTAAAAATTTTTTTTTTTTGGTTTTAATAACTTTTTGCATACGTCCGTAGTTTACTTATACAAAACACTCACTGCACTTGCGCATGTCAGTTGTTTGCCAAAGTAGGTACCTACCTGCACTTAATTGTAAATAAAATCAAAATTTGTGCATTGATTTTCATCGTTTATTGCTTATCTTATTCCCAGTGTCTCTAGTTTTCGGAATAAAGACAAAAGTGTAAAATATTTGCCGATTTAAGTTTTTTACGAGTTTTTAAAGACAAAAAAATATTTTGTCGTTCAAAATATGATTTTTTCAATAAAAAAAATTTTTTTCGCGACCAATTTCTCAAAAGCTCCGAAACAGTTGAAAAGGGAAAAAATTGTGAAACGTTGACTTAAAGGCAATTTTATCCCGCATCTTTGGTGTTTCAATTCAAATAGAAAGATTTATATTGAAATAAGTTGACATGGTCGCCTAGATTAGGAAATAATATTAGCCATGCCCATAAAAAACCGAAATTTTATCCCGCATCTTTTGATGTTTCAATTATTCAAATCGAAAGATTTCTATTGAAGTAAGTTGCCATGGTCGCCTAGATTAGGAGAAAATAAATATTAGACGTGACCATAAAAAAAATGTTCGTGATACGCTCACACTGAAAGCGGATTTAAATTTAATGAGTTAAGGTCACTATATTTTACATAATAATTTATGTTCAGGGACCAATTGCTTTGCAGACCAGTGGTATCATTTTCAATTAAATCAATCCCTGTTTATTTAAAGTAAATAAGCAAACACGTTGCAACGTTTATTAAAGGTATATAGATTAGCTTTGTGTCAGTTTTATAGAAATATAAAATATTTTCTCTAGCAATCAAAAATGTTACTTGTACACAAAAATATATTTTAAAAAAACTTACCATTTTGTGTTGTAGTTTTATTCCTTTTTTGTGTGTTTTTTTTGTTTAAATTATCTTTAAATCTGTTAACTTTTTTAAAAATATTTAATTTGTGACAATTAAGTAATTTTTTTATTTCTTTATTTCCGTTAATTTTATAATTAAGTCACTGTAAATTATTTAGCCAAACATTTAATAAATCATTTATAATATACTCATATACATTTTCACTTAACACTTAATCCTTTATTTATTTTTTTTTTGAGGTTTTATTTTTATTTATCATTTAATATATATGAAAAATACTGCTGTTGTCATTTATATATGTGGACAGATCGTATCAAGAAAATGGAAATAAAACAAAACCAAACAAAAGCTGCTAATTTTTATTTAAGTTGTTTGCTTGGTAGATTTAACATTAAAATTATCAACACTGGCATTGAATAAAATGAAACCCACATAAAAAATAAATAAAAAGGAAAAAGCAAATATATTTTAACTTTATAACGGTTGCCTTAATCTGCCTTTTGTGTTTTTAAATTAAAACTAAATTAAGAATAAAAAAAGTAAACAAAAATTAAATACAAATAGTTAAATTCAAATTGTAATAGATACAAATATTTAAGGACAATAAAAAAATGTACTTATGAGCATGTGTTTAAATAAATAACCAGTAAAGGCTTTATATAATAAACGGCATGTTTTTTACATCTGACTTTAATATTTGTGAGACATATGTAAATCCACATGTCTGTCAAAATTGTACTTTTACGCTGACTGCTTTGCAGCAGCAGAGATTTCTGCCAACGGCTGAAGTCACATGTTTTGACAGAAGAAAATAGAGAGCACTCTAATTAAAATTTTGTAAGATGTCTCAACACATGTTTTTTTACAGAAGTAATGTTTTAAAGGTAACACACGACATGTTTGTATTAGCAGTGGAGAATTTTACAAGTCAGATGTAAAAAACATGCCGTGTATTAGCTCCTTAAGAGTGGCATATTCAGCTGTGCCGAATATTTGATACCCTCCAACAATTTTGTGTAGAACTTTTCTTACCACAGAATTTAATATTTTAATAACAACTATATTCACAATGAAAAATGCTTATGGGACAAAAATATGTGTTACTTTCTGTGCTGAGGATCGATTTTCTATTGTTCTATTTTCCTACATTTATTTACGAAATTTACCCTTAAGTAATTCCTCAATAGGAATGATGTTATTTTTAACAAAATGTTCTATTTTTAAGAAAACTCGCTAGCTAAAGTTAGATAAAAAATTATGTAAATTTTTTGTGGGCATGACACTTCCTACTACTAAAACATATTAAAACATAATTAATACAAAAGACATAAATTTTATAAAGAATTTAAATACTAAAGTTGATGTGTGATATTTGTATTAATCGGGTAAATAGAAGCGTTTAAAATACTTATAATGTGTTGGAATAGGAACCATATGCGGTGAAAATTATGTGGGAAAATTCTACTTGATTAACGCATTCATACCAGCCACATTTTTGGAAGTTGGCGTTAAGTGAAAATATAATCTATAAACATACATATTTCTCAGTTGTTCTTATATAAAAAGCAGCACAAGGAATCACATTGGTCTTCGAGTGTTGAAAGTTTCTCTTGCTTCCTGCATCCTCCTTTTCAAACCAGCTAACATATTTCAATTATATTTTAGAATCACAGATGGGACAATTTAAAAACTTTAAAAGTGAGTTGGGTAACCCTCGTATGCCGTATTGATTAAGTCATATGTAATCACTATGTTAAACAGATTGCGTGTTTAAGGCATGTACACCTAAAGTAAACACACGCACACTAACACTCACAAACCAATACATAAAATATTATTTTTAGTGTGCATTACCTTATAGTATGTTTTTGCACAAAGTCAAGCATTGCCTCCAAAGAGGACCTCGTGTTTAAAACGCTTAAATGTGTAAGTTTAATTTTAATAATTTCGCATTTAATTTCGTTTTTACAAAACTTAAACCTAAATAGTTTTTTAATTTTTTTTTTTTTATTTAATATTTTTATTTTATCAATAACAAGAAAAAATATTCGACTCAGCGACACTTGGCATTATAGCAAAAATAAAATAAAAAAAAAAACTTATTACAAAAATCATCAGTAATATATATAAATATTATTCATATTTCAACTATATAAATTTTTTTATATAAGTACATAAATATGTAAGTAAATAACTATATAAGGAGGTCATCAACATGTTGTAAAAGATAATTTTTCAAGGAGGATTTAAATTGCGAAATTGTCTCAATATGTACATTACATTTAGCATTTCCGCTTTACTGGTATTGTTCTCAATAAGTTCTCCGTTAATATCCTCAATACAAATTTCCGCTGCCTTAACTCTTCCAAGAGTTTCATTCACAAATTTCTAGGTACAAAAATTTTCTAAATTATCAGAGTAAAAACTATTCATTGAAAATATAAATGCTGTTTTAATAACATTACTAATTCTTCTCAGCTTTATCTCAGTTGCCATATTACGTTTTTTTTTCTTCCTCAGCTTTAAAAGACTCTTCTTAAGAGTAATCAATTTTCTCAGCCTTTTCAATTGATATCAATATTGAGGGGGTTTAAGGGGCTACATTTTAATTACAAGATTGTAAGCCATTTATTAGATCTGGGCCATTATGATTTAATGTTTTTTGTATATTACGCTCGTTAAGGCCATTTATTCGATATCCTTATTTACGCCTTCAGTTGTTAAGAATCTGAATGAAATGGATTTTAAATTGAAGGAAAAACACCAAAGAAGAAGAAGATTATTATTTACATATATCTCAGCTAATTTCAAATCGATTTAGATTTTCTAAAAAAAAAAAAATTCAAAGACTACGACTTGCAATTTGTTGACACCAGCATGGGCACAAATTATTTATAAGCTTGAGAAACTTGACATACTTTCCAAAAAAATATGTACATTTTTGCAAAACTTTTTTCCTACAACTTTGGCGATTAGTGTCCAAAATGTTTCACTAATATTTCTTGAGGTACGTTAAACCTATAAGTATGTATTTAGTTACAAACCTGTCGATGAATTTTTCTAGGGTTAAATTTTTTGACAACAATATGGGAAAAACCGAAGCAGTCGTGTTTATTTGTTTAAGCTCAAAAAATGTAAAACCTGGTCCCACAGGTGTGAAGGATATAAATAGAAAAAAAATTTTAGTTTTTCACTACATAAGTACATGCCAGTCGTCAGTCGTATTATTGAAATCATAATAACTCTGCAATGACTTGGTATATCAAAATAACATACTTTAAAATGACTACCACATACCTCCAGTTTATTAGGAAATATATTAGAAATGAAATGAAAGTCATTCCAATAAGATAATTTAACTTGTATTACATTAAAAATACTTAAATGGAGAAGCAACGGAGAAGTTTATGAGTTGAATGATTGATGTCTTATTCTTTTATTTTATATTAGTTTTCGCCCTGACTAAAACAAAACGATTGCTGTAATTCTATGATTATCAACTTCTTAAGGTTTGAATTGACTGATAAGAACATCAATATATTTGCTGTCAGCAGACACACAGTTCATGTGACAGTAAATTTTTTGCATCACTGATTTGAGGGCATCGTGTTTTTACGTAAAGAATATGTGAATTGATGGATGAGATCGTGAAATTTATCTCCATTCGCCTTTTCTTAAGGGGTTTTTACACAATTCAATACAACTTGTGTCATTAGTGAAAATTAGTGTGCTTTATGCTTTAGAGTAAATAGACCTTAGACAATTAAGATGAGGGCCACCAAGCGAAGTTATTTTTCATATACTATATTGGAATTGCCAACAAACTTCGTTGATACCTTAAAAACACTTTGTTAAAATGTAAAGATAGGAAACACCTTATATTTAAGAAACCCGATTATTAATATTTCAAAATGTTTCTAGGATCTAGGATTTTTAATTTTAACCTTAACCATTTCGACGTTATATATCACAAATAATACCAACATTAGGGCACACATATAAAAATTTAAAGAAAAATCTTTAACTAATTAAAATCAAGTTAATATAAAGAAAACATTTTATTAAACACATCGTTTACATACAAAATTTTTATACCATTTCCGATAATCAGCCTTATTGTCAGTGGCGTTGTCATATTTTTTGCTACCGTGTAATATTTACGACAATGTAAAATGAATGAGACCTTGTCATATTTCTGTCGTTTTCGACACAAAAACGACACGACAACGCCAATGACAATAAGGCCGATTATTTAAATATACGACTTTTTTGGAATCATATATTTATTAAGCAACTTTTGCGTTTATTTGTTGCACAATTAGTAACACTTGGTGATGATTATTTTTTTTAAGTACTTCCTATATACACTGAACCATAGGCCGTTGTAACTTATTACTTTTGTTGTATTTAGGGAGCAATTAGCGATTCAGCAACTTCTCGTAAAGAGACTTTTCGAGAAAAAATTTCTATGCGACACACGTCGGTAGTTAATGTTGCATTTTTTGTCTTGATAGAATAATTACATTTGTTTTTGTTAGACAATACAAAATATATGTTAAATAAAAGTCAAGAAGTTGTGTTGCAATACACCGAATATTTTCGTTACTAAACTGTTTAATTAAATTTAATTTGAAATAAAATTTAAATTTATCTCACAGATACATATTGGTAAGACTAGGGTTAAACAGCTGTAGAGCCAGCTGTGTCTTTAATCAATAACATCAATGACAATAATTTAAAAGTAAATCTTCCTCTGTTTGTATTTACGGTTGTGTATACCGAGATATGTAGACTTCAAATATATAAAATTTTTATCCCCAGACGCTATAACCTGATTTTCTATAATTTTTCCCCAACACATTTCATACAATTTCGCATAAGATTAATCTAATTAAGGGATAATTTTGCTATCCAATTTTATAATTCTATTCTGGTTTTGAAGAATTTACCATAAAACTCCTCCTCTTTGAAATTTGTAAGCGCTAATTTCATTATTAACAGGAAAAGTTTAATGATGTCCTTACACACTCCTAAAAATGGTAGAAATATAGAAAAATGCTATTAAATTAAATTTCTATGTTTTTTGTGTGCTGAAACAATAAGCAGTACAGAATATATATTTTGCTGTGCTTTCATATGCAAACAACTTAATGATTTCCATGGATGCAATACGAAAAGGGAAAAAAGTCGGAACTACTAATAAAATTTCAATTTTTTTATTTTTTTTTTTCGGTGGGAACATATGGCGAACATAGCTAGACTTCTATTAAGAATACAACATATTTGTACATGTATTATTTCTCTATCTAACAATCAAAATAATGAACTTTTCTAATCGTGGGATAACTTGGGGAGTTCGCAAAAATCGAATTCACTAGAAGACTATAAAGTTAATGGTCGTGCCCAAAAGAAAAGAAAACCCTACCATAACGTCAAATGCACAAGCAACCATGATTTAAATGGAGTATGCCGCTAAGCACGCTAACTAAAGTTCTTAAAATTGTTGAGACATATGTTATAATATTAATAATAAAAAAAGCTTTAAAAACAAATATTGTTAAGTGCTTGAAGAGAAATAAAAAACTATAATTCCTTATACTTGCACTAAATATACTTAGCATAAGGAAAAATGTATATAAAAAGGAAAAAGCCTTCTTAAGCAGACTCTTATATACTCAAACATACATATACATATATCCACATATAGGACTTGAAAGTAGATAAGCTGGCATTTAATTAAATAACCAATTATAGATATTAAAAAAGTTAATGCTTATCGAATAATATTTTGAAAAAACTTATAAATCCTTAAATTTGTATGTACTTATAATATAGATAAAGTAATTTTTTGACCTTTTTATTATTCGGCCACGACTAACTGTTATATACCTATATGCCTATAAGATATCATATAAATTATACACTTTGTTTTTTCATTTCCGCTAACGTTTTCACTTTTTATTTACTTCATTTAAATTTTGTTTATATTAAACTCAAACAAACACATCGTTTAAAAAAAGCTTAAATCTTGCCATAAATTTGCATTATTTTATACTAGATATACATACATACGTATGTACATATGTATTAATTTTTTATTAAAAATTGTTGTATATTATTATTTATTACTTTAAAGAAAATTCACAACGAATAGAACAACAGCAGTTAAAACAAAAAAGTATTAAATCATACATATACTCGAACACGCATACATATGTACGTATTTGTATTATTTATGTTTATATACAAAAACACATATAAACATGCATTTAAATTACACATACACACACAAACTCTAGTGCTCTTTAAAGGTATGTATATTATACATATATTTTTGTTGTTGTATTGCTTCTTATTATTTTTGTTTTTTTTTTTTTCTTTTTATAGTGGTAGTGAAAAACCGTTTGATATATGTATGTATATTCCGTTTGTATTACACTTGTATTTTTTACCGTTTTTTTTATACCGTATTATTTACTTCCGTTCGTTACAAAGAATCGCCTAAGACTAAAGATGTTTTCAATTTCATACAGTAATATAAATGGCGTTTACGAGGATTTATTAGTAAATGAAACAGCTGTTGTAATACTTTGCATGCCAGGACCTCAGATAACTGTCAAAATGTTTGTTTTTTTTTTTTTGTTTGTTTTTCGTCTCAGTGTGATGAGAGAATTCTTGAAAAGCTTTGTAAAGCTTTCCCCTATTGGAAAAAGTTTTGGTGGTGTGCAAATTGGATAAGGAATAATTATGAAATATGGAGGTGAATAAAAAAAGGCACATATGTTGAAGGTTTACGAAAATAATATTAACCCTACTGTTTAAAAACAAATATCAGAGGCCGAATTACGGCACTCAAACGTGATCGAAATTTGAAAACTCTTATTAGAATCTCTATACCTAAAGCACAGCGTACTCGATCGTTCGAGTAAAATTTCGATCGATATCGAATGCCGTAATTCGGCCCCAGGTTAATCAACATTTTTTGTTTACACCTATTTTTTACTGAGAGATTTGTGTTTAAATATGTACTTTTCTCTCCTTTGATAACTAAAATTTCGTTTTTTTAAGGACAACTGCTGATAACTGTGTAAGCTTTAAACACGTTAGTATTATGAAAACCGATCATTCGACTTTAAAAAAACGATTTTCAAATATTTAAAAAAACCGCTTGACTTTAAAAAATAAATAATAACCGGTCAACAAAATTTTTATCAAATAATTTCTGCCACAAAAAATTCGTTGTTTCGGAAAATGTGCAAGAGGGGGAAAACATAGGAAAAATATAAAAGAATTGTAGAAAAGTATTTTTTGTATTTAGGAGGGTAGTCCTTTATGTAGATATGTGTAATTTTAATTTTTATAATATATAAAGCGATTTTTTAATACAGCTTATTAATTGAGTGATAGATAGTATTGATAGATAGTATTTCATTCAAGGGGGATAATACTACCTCTGCTCCGATCGTAACCATTTTTGGCTGTCGCCAACTGCTCGCTCAAAGTTTCAACCAAATTTCGTTTATAGTTTCCTATATATGACATCAAATGCATTTCTTTGTATGGGAGATATAATGCCCCCTGTAGCATTTAAATCATCATTGTCATTATAATTTTCACATTTTGCTGTATTTGTGTTTAACATTTTTTTTTAATAGTGATATAAAATTTAATTTCTACATTTTCATAATATCCCCTCGTACCGAATATACATAAGTATATTAAAAAACAAATTTTTTTGTTAGTAGAAAATAAAGTTTTTAAGAAAATTTTAACTTTTAGAAGTTATTTAATATAAATGTTTCAACCCTAAGTTAATTTATAAGCACGGTTATTTTTATTTGTAGATTTGGTAAGCCTGTGAACAATTTTGAACAAATTGGTAACTACTCCGCAAAGTTAGTTAGTCGAAAATTATTTTAAAAAATATATATTTTTTAAATATATCAAAATTTTTCAAACTTCTAAGTAAATTTTGAAAACGTTTAAGATAACTAATTATAAGCCGTAGTCATAAATATTATTTCTAAGAAAAACTTACAAATCGGTTTGAAATCAGTTGCGATTAGGGTTTGGGAACCGGGAATTCCCGGGCGGGAATGAACCACTTAATATTCCCGGAAAAAGTTTGCTCTTATTCCCGGGAAAACGGGAAATAAAAAATATGTAGTATATTAGGAAATATATTTAATTTTATTTTTAATTTCTTATCTTTTTTGGTAAATTTAGAGAATATTTGAATAAAAAGTAAGGTTTTTAATTTGTTAGCGTTTTTTAATTGTTAATTATTTAAAACTTTTCTCAAATACGAATATGGAAAAGAAAAACAAACATCGTCGGTCAAAAATATTTCACGCCAAAGTTAACGACTTTCTGTAATTATTTTTAATAAGTGCTTATAAATTTCAAGTGAACTAATTATATACATACATAACTAAATGTTTTCTTGTATATAAATGTTTTTTTATAACAACCGTAAATCTAGCAGTAGTTTCCGTGGTTCATTTTTATAAATATAATCGTATGTACAAATTGTTTTTAAAAGTGGTCACAGAATTTGTAAGTATAATTTTTTTTATTTATGATTGAATTTTTCTAATAATACTTTTTTATAAAATTCACTTTGTATAGAAGCAAAATGTCTGAAATCTGGAACTATTTTCAAAAAGTAGACAACGCAGCACAATGTAATATTTTCCCGAAAAGGTTAATGTCCAAGGGCGGTGTCTCATACGGCACCTTCTTTTTGTTCATAAAATAAAATTTGAAAACGATTCTTCAACACCTGCACCAAGTAAAAAAATAATTCCACCATTAAAAGTTTTTTAGACACCCAAACATTACCAGAATTTGTTTCAAAATTGGCAGCAGTCGATGGAATATCTATTCGAACAGTTACACAAAGTTCTTTTATTCGTCAAAATTTTTTCAGTAAAAATATGACATTACCAAAATTAAACTGATGTTAAAAACATTGTAATAAAATATTACAACGCCGTTAAAAATACGATGGTGAAAACAATATCGAGTCAAATCTGTGACAATTTGTGGTTTGCTCTTGTATTAGACGAGTGGAGTAGTGTTGCCCAAAAAAAAGTATCTGTTTACATGGCAATAATTATTTTTATACTTTTGGTTAAGTTTATATTTCCGGAAGATGTAATGCTGGCACAATAAGGACTCTAATGGAAAATAAACTACTACTAAAACAATGAGTTATTAACCAAATCGTGATGTTAAAGTTAACAAACATTATTTATATTAAAAGAAATATTATTTTCGGAAATCCCGGGAATTCCCGGGAAGACGATTTTTTAATTCCCGTTTCCCGGGAAAGTAAAAAGACCGGGAAATCCCAAACCCTAGTTGCGATATAAGCACCAAAGTTCAACTGTTTTGGTGTTTTTCCTAAAATTAACAAGCGAAAATAAATATTTTTCAGTTTTTATACAACTAAGAGAGCCAATACGGAGATAAAATGAAAGGGATTTGGTATTAAAACAAAGTTGATCATGAAAAGAAAAAAATCCAAGATGGCGTTCTAGATTAAGTGACGAATAAATGAGTCAAATATAGTAGTGACAGCCAAGAATAATTAAATAAAGATTACGCCATCACGCAGCCATAAAAAAACATTTCTGCGCATGTAGGAATTCTGACGTCACTCAAGCTGTGTTCTGATTGGCTAATAAAATTCAGCTGTATAACTAATTATGTTTGTGTAAAAACATGACAGTGGGACAAATTGTTATTTTTCTAACTAAATGTTTTGTAAGCAAATAAATTCCTTATATATACTTATAAGTATATTTTCATTATTTTTATTAAAATATTTCATTATTATATTAGGTGTAGAATTCATTTCATTTTGTTATTTTATCAAATTTTCTTTTTCGCTTATAAGTATTTTCAGCGATTTCGACATTTAGTTTCCTAATTCTAAAATACATTCGACACCTAAAAAAAAGTTTTTTCACGTCTTCACTGACTTCAATTTCTTTGGCTTCCAACAAATGCTTTTGTAAATATCTGCTTGAAAGTAATAATTTGTTACCATTTAATTTGAAAAATATGGTGTAAATTTGGAAGCGATCTTCTTCAAGATCAGCTATTTGGAATATCATTTTGCTTTTCAGTTTCACATAGTCCTTCATATACATTTGCAACTTCAGTTTCATTAGCAGTTTTCGTTTCACATTCAATAGCACTAGTGTCTAAAGACGGAACTGCATGGGATTTTAAAATTTTTGCACGCCGTTTGCTAAATTCTATTCATAATGCCTTTGTAATGTACTGCAAGAATTTATTTTGTTTTAACTTACCCATTTCAAATATCAAGTTTATTTCAAAATCTTCTTGCTTGAAATATAAAGCACAAATTTTTTCTTTATCCACATTTACATGCTTCACTCGTTTGCAAAATATTACCCAAAACTTCCTTCGAGCTTCATCTTTTGGAAAATTGTAAAATGCTACAGCTTTTTCAAAATACAAACGTTTTATTAAAAATGCGAAATTTATTAGGTTTTAATATAATTTCTCACTTGTTTTTTGCTGTTACTTTGCTTGCATTTGCCCACTGCACATATCATATTTGCTCTCTTTATCTTTTCACTTTATTTTGTTTTCTGTTTTTATTAGTTTTGCAGCTTTTAAATAACCAAATTTAAACACTTTTTATATAATTTTAATAATTTTAATATTATTTATATGTATTTATTATATAATATGACACGAAATTCGTTGTTTATAAAACACCGATGTAATACTTTTTTTTTATAATTCTCTGAGTAAATTAATTACAGGGCTGCCAACCATAGCTGCCAGATAAAATAGAGGTAAAATCGTCTGATTTGGGGAAACAAATCGTCAAAATCGTCAAATGGTTTACTCAAATCGTCATAAAAACGTCAAAATAAAGAAACGCATTTTTCAAAACAAAATGCATAACATAACAAACTTTTTAAATTTAGAGAGATCAATGGTTTTTTAGACCCTTTTAAGTTAAGAACATGACAATAAATATAATACAATTTAGAATTCATTTCGAAAAATATAAACAAAAAATAATAAATTGGCTGAATCTTTTTGGAATATTTGAAAAATAACTATAATCATTTCTTGCTAAAGTTTCTACCGATTAAGGTTGCTTTAGACAAGCGTAAGACGAGCACAACGCCAAAATAAACCACAACGTTTCGCTTTTCAGCCCATAAACTTATTTCTGGATCTGCAAACCAGTCTTCCTTATTTTTCATCTTCCTGTTGGTTACTTGTGAAAAACACCATTAAAATTTCATTTTAGCTTCTAAAAATGGTTGAAATTTCTACTAACAGAGGAAAAGCTGCTACAATTTTCATCATTTTGGTTTTCTATTGTTTGATTTTTAAGGTTTTAATGTATAATTAAAAACAACTTACTATTTTTTTTTAAGTATTTAAGCATATTTACTTGTCAATTATTTTTAAATAAATTTTCTTAACAAATTATAATTGTTTTAAACGCGTTTCCAAATTTTTATTTGTTCTTGTTGATCAAATGTTGCATCTATGTTAAAAATGTACAAAGTGAAAATTATCCACACAAACACATTAAAAAATTATAGATATCTCTTTCACTCTGTTCTATTATTAATAACATAAAAAAACCGTTACAAATTATTTTTATTAAGTTTAAGGTTGATATAAAAGTAATGATAAATAAAAAATAAAAATCGTCAAAAACATAACATAAATCGTCAAATCGTCAACATGTAATTTTTAGCACGTAAAATCGTCAAAATGACGATAAATCGTCAAATCTGGCAGCTATGCTGCCAACCAGTGAACGAAAACAAACGAAACGAAACACAGTACAAATCATCTAACAGTAGGTTTACATGATGAATTTTATGACGTCCAATTTTGGACGTCATTTTTTGTTTGGTAGCAAGCGGTGTAGAGAAGAAAGGGGGGCAGAAAAATAGACATGGTTTCTGTTTTCATGGTTTTTTTTTGACACTTCGCTTTACACTTTTTTCTGTTCATTCTGTTACGTTTTATTTTTATATTCTCATCAACTGTTTTGTGCTTTTTGACTGATAAAAAAAAATATTAAACAGTAATTAGTTTTTTCTACATTCAAAAAAAAGGAAATTAAAAATATTAAAAATATAAATTTAATAGTCAACAATACAAATTAGAAATTAGACGTCCAAAAAAAACCATCGTATAAATTTGAGTAGTTTTTGGAAACAACTTCAAAAGGGAATTAAGAAAGTTGGACGTCATAAAATTCATCATGTAAATTGAGTGTAAGTCAGAAACTTTTCAATTTTCATGAATCGTTTTGTTTGCGAGCAAAACAAAACCACAAACTTTTCAATGCAAAAGAGCATAAACAAAACAATTCGGGTTTTGTACTTAGGCATTGCTTTGACGGTATGTTTCGTTTGAGTACGAAACAAGAATGAAACGTTTGCAGAACAAAAAGATTATAACAATCATAATAACAATGCACCATTACCAATTCGCAAACTATAGTCAGTGACTTCATATCGTTATTAGGATCATAAAATTAATGTATGTAGGTAAAATGTTAAAAAATTCCCAACAACAAGCAGCAATAAACATGTAGATTTTTTCATGTAAAGAGCAAATCAATCAGCAAACGTTTTGAAACGTTTGCAGAAAGTATTGTACTGTATTGTTTTTCATGTTACATATTGAAGTTGAGTACTTTTCGATTCTGGTTTTGTTTGCACTCATAGTACAAAACAATACAAAACAAAATGCATGTACCGTTATCCTGGGTTTTGTTTCGTTTTGTTTTCCCTCTCTAAAATGATCGAAACAAAACTATTGGAAACGTTTCCTTTTGTTTGTTTTCGTACTCTGCTGCCAACTATCTCAAAATACATAAATTTTTTGTAAGAAATTATAAATTTTACATATGATACAGACTTGGTAACCTTTGCGAGGGGATTACTACGTCATCTAACGGTAAATCATGCGCAAGGCGTAATCTTTATTTAATCATTCTTGGTGACGGCATTGTTTTCATCTGAATTAAAAAGGGTTACCATATGGTCCATTGGTATTTATTCTTGAAGAACTGCATTATGTTGGTTTTTCAAAATGGGGTATTTATTAAGGGTTTTTTGCAGCTTTTCTAGAGATACCTAAAAATATATCGTTTGGAAATTTGTCCTGGAAAGGCAGTCTCACAACATATCTACCCTAAGATTGTCTTCGTGTTGTTCTTTGGTAAAAATCTTCCCATTTAATGCTAGGCGCACAACTGCGACGAACGACGAATTTTTCGTCGTGAATATTCGTCATCAAAAATAAAACACATTTGTGTATATGAGAATGCATACAATTGTGGCGTCAGTCGAAGTTCGCTATACGCGGCGAACTCTGCATTAGATTTATTTCTATTTCTTACGCAGGCGAACGACGAACAAATTGATACAAGGTGACTATTTTTTATTAAATTTGGGTTAACTTCTCAACTTTTTAAGAAAATAAAGTTAGTTTTTACTTTTGTAATTGTTTTATTTTTTATTTTAAAACATTTAAAATAAGTATAAAAAAGTTAAGTACAAAAATTTGTTTTTATTTGTGTTTTTGCAAATGTTTAAGTTTATGAAGTGATCTATTTTTCATATGGTCACACCATTAGCTGTTATACACAAACAACATTTTTATTATTGTTTAATGCACCAACCCACGACATTCTTTGCAAACGTTTGCTTATACGTAAACAAGTTTTTATTATTACAGAAATTATATTTGTTGATTTGTTAAGTTTCACAAAAAATTAAATTCTTAGATTATTTTTGTTTTTTCTTTGCACCAACACTAAACAATTTTATTAAGTATAAAAGATGTTACTTTTTCGTCGTTGTTGTGCTTCACACGACGAATTTGCACAAAGAATTTCTACCGAAGAGTTCGTCGTGTTGGGCGAAATTCGTCGTTCGTCCCAATTGTGCGCCGAGCATAAGATCTATTTTAGATAAAAGACTAATTTTATCTACCTTGTCAAGTTCTCTGAACTTTTTGATTTGATCGCTGAGTAAAAAATCTTCCGAAATTGACACACTGCCTCCAGACTTATTAAGCACAAAGAGTTGCTGCCAATAATCATATTAATACTACCAAGCTTGTAGAAATATGGATCCGCTAGATCATATTGCCTAGGTTCATCGAAGTTGTTTATGTTTACTCTACGTGAAGATAAAATTACTAGTTAGTTTAGAAACTACAAAAGCATTAATGTTTATCCGAAAGTCTGTTTTTCTAGATTTTACGGGGACAAAGCAACGACCTTTCACCGACCGAAATTTTAGAATTACAATTTTCTACTAGTAAAAAGAATTGTTGTTAAATTTTCGTAGAAACCAACAATTTTTCTGAGCAAGTATCTAAAAGCACCCTTATTGTGAATTCTTTTCCTTCTTTTTCAATATAAACGAACGCTGTAAGCAAAATTGTTGTAGCTTTATAATTTTGAGCTAAATGTGCATTAACATTTTCAATAATATTATCGTTTAAGGTTGATAACTTGCGGCCTGTTGAAATGTTGGGTTTAGGGCATGAAGTTGAAGGGACTTCGTCACCAAGTGACTGCTGCGTGGTATTTTTTAGTATCTTTGGACTAGATTCGCTTCCTTGAGGTGTAACATGGTATAATGTTTTTGATTACATCGAGTGCAAAGATGTTTACTTTATCATGCAGGTTTGAAGGGATGTGGTGACAAACAATTCGCACAATATTTGTTAGTATAAACAAATTTTTTTTTTATCACTGATAGGTTACATTCTAAAATATTTAAAACTCCTCGGTAGGTGGTTCCGCTTGCATCGTTTGAACAAAAACTTAGTTTTATCTGATGAAATCTGAGTATAAGTAACTTTTTTGCCTTTACTTTCCTGCTTAGCATGTTTTTGAAGATCTGCTACTGATAAAGTCATTTAACTGTCGCCAAGTAGGCCATTGATTATGGCTTTTTAATTGTTCTTCCCAGGCACGCGTGGTTTCCTCTGAAAGTTTTGTTGTGCATAGATGTATAAGGACTTTGAAGTATCATGTTGAGCTGCATGAAGAGCAAATATATTTTCCGATTTTCTGATGGGCAAGTATTCTAGGATTTTCATATCTTTTCTTTAAAGCTTCTTATGCTAAAAGGAAATTATCATCTACCAAATTGAACCTCGTAACGATTTGGCATGCTTCACCCTCATTTTGATACGCAAGGGATATAGTTTTTACGACGGATACAGATTTTTATGATTTCTAATGACAGCGAGAAATAAATCACTAAAGGCATGCCAACTAAAGTTCCCTCCCTCAAAAATAGGAATATCCCATGGGGGCAACTTAAGTGAAGCAGCAGCTTTTTTTTGTACAATTGATAAATTCATCTGTGGATCATGATTATCCCTTTCTAGCGACTTCATTTTCCTAATAATTTTAGCTTTTATATGTTGATAAAGATCGCTTAATTCATATTTTATAGATATATCATCTTTGTTGACATCATCTTGAACGGTTTAATTTTCTATAATATATTCCTCGAATGAATCCTCTTATTTTGAACATTGTCAATCTATTTCATTTTGTTTTACTTCTCGTAAAGCCTGTCGAAGCTTTTACAAAACCCTGTCACTTGATTCATGTGAAATTTAAACTTTATCTTTTGACAAAATTAAAAAAATTTATTCCACTTCAATAAAATTACAAATAATCCACTAGATTATTATGCCCATATAATTTAAATATTCAATTTAAACGAAGTTACAACTATAGCTTTTACTTGAAATGTTTAATTACGTTTTCTTACTGATGGGCTATTGCCAAATAATCTCAATAATTTCCAGTTGATCAAATAAAATATTGTATAATAAGATTATATGCCATAAATATTTTTACCTTAATTTGAAAAAAATCTTTTTTAACACTAACATTTAATTTTTTCCAAAAAATCCACCAGGTTTTTATTTAATTTAATATAATTAAATTTGCTTGTAAGATAAAAATTATTTCACTTACCGATTCCTAAAAAATAACTTCCCCTTAATTTGCCTTAATTCTTTGGGAGCTCTATAATTTGGCAATATTTTTTTTACTTTTTGGGTACAGTTGTTGTTGTCGTCTTAAAACTGTTTCCATATACTTCTTCCTGTTGTTGTTATTTGCCGGTCGCTATTCGTAGTATCAGTAACAGTTTTTATTGTTGTAGTTAAACAATTTGATTTAAGATTTTCGCTGCCACTTACCCTACGTTGCCACAGGCAAGTATTTACTTGCAAGTAGTGTATACGTATTACTAACGAAAATCAGGAGAAATGCCAAAAAAAACACAAAAATTTTTTGAGTGGCTACACAGCACAGTGCAAGTTCATTTTTAAAATGTCGTCAAAAAATAAACTTCAAACAAATTTAAAACAAATGGCGCTGCTTCAATTGGTGATTAAGTGTTGTCAATAGCCACTATTAAACGTTACCTTTAGACATATAACTTTTTAATATAATTTTTTTTTATTAAATATTGATATGTATTTGTATTAAAACTTACATTTTAAATGAATATTTATATTTTTTTCTTAATATTCTTCATATTCATATATACATATTTATTAAAAAAATTAGCTGAATTATTTACCACAATTGTATGATACATTGTTGAGTTAACAAAAAACTCAGTATTAGACAACACTGTTTTTCGGCTTGTCACTTTACTTGCCGTAACTGTAAAAATTTTACTTGCTTAAAAATTTTTTCGCAAGCTGAGTCGCAGGTTGCCAAAGTGTAGTTGTGTTAGTAAAAAAGTGTTAGTGTATTGGTTTTTTTTCACTTGCACTTGCATGTGGCAACGGTAGGTTACATACATATGTATGTACTTTAATATTTTTTATTATTATGATACACAATATTTCTTTAATTTCGTTTGCTTGTGGCGTTATCTTATTGTTGTAGTTTTTCTTTTTGTCTTTGGTTTTCGACGACAGCAACACTAACACTGTTCACTTTTTGTAATTATTTTCGTTTCTTGACACTATTGCTCGATGTTTGCTTTTTTTATATATGTATGTATGTATGTATATTTTATCGAAATGTTTAATTTTACACAATTATTTGCAAATTAACAAATATTATTAACTTTCTTTTTCACATTTTTTTTACTGCACTTGTTGACTGCAAAATACATACTAATAAAGTTGTGCATGAAATTGTAAGTTTCCTTTGAATAGGAACGGTATGAAATGAAACGTTGATCGTTGTGTTTGGTACGGGGTGCGTGAGGAAATTAATAGGAAAAGAGTTATAAAGATTCTGTATGTTATTTTCGTTGGCGTTATTAGTGGAATTTTTTTTGTGCCTTTTTATACCCTTCACACAGTGAAAAAGGGTATATATAGGTTTGTCATTCCGTGTGAACTTTCTACAATTTTCATTTCCGACCCCATAGAGTATATATTTTCTGAAAGGTTATGAATAGGGGAGTCGATTAAGCTCTGTCAGTCTGTCCGTGTGTATGTTGAAATCAAGTATATGAAGCCCCCCGACGTCGCTTGGAACCGGGTGAGGTATTAAAATATCAGAAATATTCTGGAGTAGATCGCTATTGAAAATCAGAAACATCGGTATATAAACAACTGAGATATGATCAAAAATCCACAACCACCTCGATTTTTTTTTCACAAAAACAACATTACAACAACAACATACATACATACAAACGTGTATACGTTAGAGAAAACGTGGCATCGAATCCCAACTGAGCCAAAAAAAAATTTTTTTTATATTTTTTAAATTTTTTTTTTAATTTTACAATGGGATGTTTTTATAGATGTATGTACGTATTTCATATGGGACGAATGGTGATACAAACTACTGTTATTGCATGAGTACACGTTGTGAAGGGTATATAAGATTCGGCACGGCCGAATATAGCGCTCTTACTTGTTCTTGTTTTATTTGTATGATTATAATTTTCTTGTTGTTGTTTATTTACCTACATATGCACTTACATAAATGTGAAAATTGAAAAATCTCAAATATGATAAAAAAAAAATCTTATTAGAGAATTTAAAATTATCTATGATGAATTTTGTAGTAAGGTGACTATAGTGTATCAAAAAAATATAGTGGTTATTTGGGACAAAAAAAATTTCTTTTTCATAGTGTAATATAACATGACTACAACGCTCTTGAATTATTGCGGTACTTCAACGCACATTTAAATAGGAGATATTTACTTCCACAGATTAAAGCGACGGTTTTAGCTTTAAAATATTGACTGCTTATGATTGCATGAAATTTTATATATAAGTCTGCAAAAAATAAAGAAAATACTACATACATATGTAAATATGTACTACTTAAGTTCCTCAAATTCAATTGCATTCTTAAATTTTTAACAAGGAATTGATGATGTTATATTTTTTCATTGTAATTTGTTGAAACTTTATTAGTTTTCTTTTCTTAAAACACGACATTTTTTAATACACTAAGCGACTTGTTTTATAAAAACCTAAAAAATCAGCTGATGTTATAAATATGCAAAATACTTCGTAAAATATACTCACGCTTTGTAACAAAACATTTATGCATATTTGCATTATTTGCAAAAATGCTACCAAGAGCGAGTTCCGCTTATGTTTCTTTATGTATGTATTAAATTTTGACATTGGAAATAAATGAGAGAAGAGGGAAAATTGTTTTTTTACCATAAGTTTTGACAGCTAAAGCTTAAAAAATTGAAATAAAAAACAAGTAAGAGTTTAATATTCGGCCGTGCCGAATCTGATAATACGCTTCCCCATTATGTACATAGGAATAATCTCACATCGTAGCTTAACCTATATTTCATGTTATACGCCATTTTTTCTTTATTATTTCCAACGCCATCCTCGATTTTGAATTTTTACGTAGTTATCTGCATTCTGCTAGTAAAGCTCTTTCATTTGTTCCGCCATTTTGTTTTAGACGCCATCTTGGATTTTACATTTTTTAATAATTTACTGCATTCTACTGGTCAAGCCCTTTAATTTGATACCAATATTGGGGAGTTCTACAAGTTACATTTGAAAATACCAGATTTTGTTCATATATAAATTTATTGTCCGCATTTTGTAGTGGCGGCCAACATGAGTTTTAGTTTTTTTCAATAGTGCTTATATTGCGCTAGTCAAGTTCTTTCAGATGATACCATTAATGACGCTTTCGGTTGTCTAGAGCCTGAAAATAAATTGATTTTCGTTTGTAAATTTTTGGAATATATATTTTTGTAAAAAAAATTTTTGCCTATAACTTTACCGATTAAAGCCCAATTTATCTAAAATTTTTCACGAATATCTCTCTAGGCATATTATATCTAGAAATAGTAACAAAGCTTCCTATAAATTATTCTATGGCTGCAAAATTTCAATTTTGGTGGTAAAAATATGGAAAAAAAACAGAAACAATCGCGTTTATATGCTCATGTCTCAGAAAGTTATGAGGCGATTTTGCTAACTTTCAATAGCGATTCATTTCCGGATATTTTCAAAAGATTGATATCACACACAGGTCTGGGGAACATGTGGTTGCTTCTAAAAGTTGATTTCAACCAACACACGGACAGACGGTCAGGGCTGAATCGACTCCTCTATTCATAAGCTTTCAGAAAATATATACTTTATGGGGTCGGAAATGAAAATTGTAGAAATTACAAACGGAATGACAAAGCTATATATACCCTTGTGCACCACAGGTGAAGGGTATAAAAATAATCAGCTGATGAGTCAAGACTACTTGCACAATAAATTTGCTTATGTTTGAGTATTAAAACATCATTAGCAATTCAAAAATAAATTTGATAAAATTTAAATAGAATTTTAATAAATAAACACAGCAATTATATTTAAATTTTATTTTTTAACTAAAAAATGTTATGAAATTTTCAAAATAATAAGCATATAAGATATTTTATTTTATATAATTTATTTTAAAAATTTATATAAATTACTTTTATTTGCTAATAAGACTGAGGCTAAGATAAACAATATTTCGAAGAGACTTATAAACTTTTTTTAAATTATTTTCTGGAAAATCAGGCTCACCCTAATTCACAAGCAATAAATTTATTTTTAAGAAAAACTGCAATAATAGACGTATCTGTCAACGATTAATAAATATGATAATTATATTAGCTCATTTCAAGCGGTTTTGCGGTCAAGAAAGCAACTATAATATTTTTTTTTTTATAGCAAATATTAAAATTTGTTGCAGCTTGTAGTTAAACTTTTAATCAGTATTGGCACATCGCATGTATTGTCTTTTTATTTCACTTGTATCTTCCATTGTATTGTAGCTTTTAGCACAACAGAATATTAACCATGATGTTCGTGTTGACTTGTCAATGATGATCGAGTAAAAGAATAAAACGAATCCTTGCAAAGTGGAGGTCAAACAAAAGAGATAGGCAAACACCGGACTGGTATCCAAATGTGATAGGAAGCCAAAAATCCATGAAATGCCCAACAGAAAGAATAATAAAACAGTAATACGAACTTGCATTACTATGCGTTTTCTCTCTCCCCTTTGTTTAAATTGTATTAGAGAACGACGAAGACTGTAAAAGATGTAAGTAAATATGGCTAAATTGGTTAACATTATGATAGACATGGGCAATATCACACCATAGTACAAGCTTTTGCCAGAGGGATAGCAAATGGCAGTATTTTTAGCAACTCGTTTAGTATCTGGCATATATGTATGGGGATCCAAATAGGCCACCAAAATAGTAGGAATCAATGGTACGCCCCAAGCAAATAAAGCATACTTAGTAATAAAATTGGAAGATCTTTCGTAGCCCATTACCTTGACATAACGTTGATACTGCATTACAGCTACATTAAGCATCCAGAAGAATAACACTAGAACATTGTAGTGCAAATAAGCACCCATTATCATGCAATGTACCTTGTTACTCATATCGATATAGCTTTTCCATAGCTGCGGTAAATTAAGTAGTAAAAAGAACATCATTAGTAAGGTTAGAACAAGGCACATATTAAGCAGAACTTTATTTGAGTCCTGTGCCCGCCAACCTCGAAAGCATATTGATGTCAGCCATATGCAGGACAGACCGATCAGTGATAATGCGCAGCCTATTATTGAAATGTAGTCTAATATTATGTCGTGAGATACGCTAAGTAATATTGAGTCTCCTAGAGAAAATTGGGAGAATGATTGAATGCCAAGAATAGCAGCAAAATGAGTTAGATGTGTACTGTGACAAATGAGCAGACTGTTATTAGAAATATTTTTATAGTCGGTTCGAACGCCGTCTGTGAGCCATGTAATAGAATTCCAATAGCCGCAATTAGGTCTTTGGCGTGATCTTTGACTTTTCATGCGATAGCTCAAAATAAAAGGTACATCTTCAGGAAGTTCACCTAAAATGAAATGATAAGAAAACTAATTAAAATATGTTTACAAATATCAAATGGAGAAGCAAAATTTTCATATCTTTGCTACTGCGAATTAATACTTAATTGCTCTTAATACATTGGAATTTATTCTTCCGCTGCATTTATTATTTGTACCAAAAAAATTTAAATTATTTATTATTAAAAAGGAGATGTTATCTCGCAATAAAAACAGCGTTATAAATTAATCCAGATATGAAGGTACCTTCGTATCAAATTTTATAAAAATCTATTTAGTAGTTTCCTCACCAATCGACTTCAGGAAGACAAACAGAAGGAAAGATGGACATTCTTAAAGGTGATGCTTTGTATTCTTCATAAAAATTTTCAAGAATAATTCATGTGCAGACAAAGTTTTTTTTTTGAAATCTTATAAGTAATGATGTCATAATTTATAGCGACATTTACCTTTGTATTCGGGTATAGAAATTTCCAAAATCTTTCTAATTGGCTTTTGCTTCATTGCAGTACGATTGACAAAAAGTAAATCATTTCGAAAAATTGTGAATGCCAATACAGTTTGATTGTCAATCAAGCCTGTTTTAGTCTGTAGTTTATTCCACAACGATAGCGGAAAGTATGTAGCCAAGCGTAAATCGGGTTCGCTTAAAATCTGTTCAATTGTTTGATTCATATAAATAAAGCGATAACGATTGCCAGTGTGAATATCAAAATGCTGATGTCTGTGATGATGCCTAAATTTATTGTTATAAATGGCTACACCAGAAATATTTGAGCAAGTGGGATTTATGTAAAAAACACTCGAGTATTCAAAAGCCTTATAGACAATACCATCTGTTATGTTATGACAAAGATCTGTGGGCACAAATATCTTGGCCATTTTGTGTACATACTGGTCAACAGTTTTTAGTATAGTTGTTGTGGCTTTAACCTTTTCCGCCTTAACTACTACATCGGGGTCTGTTGCCATAACGATATCGGTAACATTGAGAACTCCTGATAGAAGATCGGAATTTGTTTCGTTTCTTGTTATAATTTTCAAAATCTCACTTGTTAGTTTTATATCAGCTGGTACGCGTACAGTTTGACTATTTTGAAGTAATTCCGTCATCTTTTTCACTACTTTTGTTGGCTGCAGTTTGTTTGCTTGTTCACTTTTTTTAACTTCTTCAGATAGAGTATTAAGATCATAAGTTATTATTTTCTCACGAGTTTCTCGCAGACAAGAAATATTATTCATTTCTGGACTTAAAAGTTCCCACTGACTTTTAAATTCTTGCGGATTATACTCACACAGGCGCGTTACTGGCAAACCAGAGCTCAGTAGACAGGGTTCTTTTAAATCTGCTCTTTCCATAAGTTTTGCCTTCTTCCATGAATTTGTAAAAGGCTGTTTTAAGTCATATTTCATGGTATAATAATGATGAAAAGGTTCCTCTGTACAATGGTTTTCAATACTGCTGCAGTTAACTAACGCTATATTTTGTTTTAGTTTTTCCCACTTTGATGCATTATTTGAACGATCATAATCACAGTGTCGATGCAAAGGCAGCCCAGTTTCATTAGAACAAACATTTAACGTGCTCAAGGAACCAGCATTTGTGGGGAACCATATCAAAAGTACGTTAAATTCTTGTCGACCGTTATTGAATGTAGTTTTAAAAAAATCCCTTTCACATTGCTGTACTGCAAAACCAGTTTGGGTGGCAAAACAAAGCGCCAAAAGTGATAAAATAAGTTTCATTTAGTACGATTTCACAAACAATAAACCTTTTTAGACAAAGTCAATTATTACACTGAATCGTAAATAAACAATAACCGCATTAATATATTACAATTGAATAAAGTTATAAATAAAAAGTGTTAAGTGACAAATAATGGAGTCTGTAAATAGATTATAATACTCCTAACTACGTATGTTTAGGGCACACTTACTTAGGTAGTTTTAATTGATCACCTAATTATTAGCTGAGACTTTTCAAATATTCAAATTGCATATTTTTTTGTTTCGTCTCTCACAATTTTTAATTGTCAAAAAAATGTAAATATAAAAAAACTATCAAAAAAATACTCTCCGATGTACGATCACCTTATAGTATATGTAGTTGCACTATGCGTATGTATGGTATGGTATATGTTCTCATTGATTCGTTTTAAAAAGATTTTATATGGTAGTTATGAACCGACGCTTATAAGGGACATTGCGAAGTAGGTGCACTATTTAAAGCCGTATGTCAACTAGTATTCAAAAGGAGATTTCTGCCATCATAAAGTGTACCTCTTATAGATGGTGACCATATGTTTCAAGAAATAATGTAGAAATATTTCGGCTAAAAACGCGTAGAAAGGCACAAGTGAAGTCATTGTGGTATAACTTCTTCATCAGCAACCATGCATTACTACTGAGGTATCAAAGAGATATGCAAATATTTGCCACCACCATATATTTTGTCAAATTAGCGACTGGTAAACTGCAACCTATTGATCTATCTTATCAACGCCTCCCATACCCATATTAAATATCTCATCCCATCTTACTTCTAAGTTTTTATACCAGCCATCAAATAAATAGTGTCATTTTGTTTGTAACACATCGAAATATCCATTTTAGACCCCATCAAGTATACAATTTCTGAATCGGGGTTTGGTTTTATGACAATCTAGCTATGCCCGTCTGTTGAAAGCACAATAGAGGTCGGACCGAAAAAGCTACACGCAAAGAAAAACCATAGTCACGACATGATCACGATGGTTATATTATAGTTTCTATAATAATATCTGGTTGTCCAAAAAAAAGTAATAGTTATTTTTGTTTCATTTCATCATATATTTTGTCACGATAATGAAGCATTTGTTTGAATTGTATCATTTAATGATTACTTTTCGTAAAAATTTTAAAATGGCTATCATTAAAAAATAGTATGATTTAAAAAAATTATGACGACAAAAATAACATTATATTCAAAATCATTAAAAATTAAAAATAATCATTAAATAATAGGTGAGACAACAGAATGATTATAAATTAATAAAGCTGTGATTTTTATTTAATAATAATTAGATTTCAGCTATTCTTCTTCTTGTATTATATTTTTATATTAGGCTATAAGTTCTATGTGATAATGACAGAATATCTAGGAATAGTTAGTCATCCGATACAAGCTGAGTGGAATGCATTTTCGAAACCAGCTACGGTTTCATCATCAGCACTCTTTTGATCAGAGCTACAAATGTTGTGTGTAAATATCAACTATTTAACTCAGTATTTATTGAAATTTGAAACATAGAATTATTTGTTCTAATTGATTTATGTATTGAATACATTTTTATTATTTTAAAAGTTTGAGATGTCAAAAAAATGAACAAAAATTTTTAAAAATAAAAGAAAATTTACAAATAAACGAGAAAATGTAAAAAAATATTGGTATAAAAATTGCAATTAAATTGGTAATTGGTAAGCAAAAGAAAATAATTTTGAAAAAAAGCAAAGATTGTCGATTTCAATTGTAGTCATATATATTATTATTGAATGATACTTCCTTCGATTATGGTTACCACAACCATACTTTTTCTTTGCGTGTAGGGGGCTCAAAGTACACAAGGTTTGTTTGGTATTAAAAATGAGCCAAATCGGAATATTAGGAAGAGAGTTATAGCTCGTCATTAAAGAGTAGGTCAAACAACAACATCGAATAAAAAGTAATTGTGTCTCAACGCATTATCGTAGAGCCATGCAATTTTGATAAAACTGACAAAATTAGGTGCATAATTCTGAAATTTTGCAAACATTGCTTTTTGGTCAAAGGCTTTGTACTAACCGAAAATCAAAGCCGTACGCTAACTTTTACGCCCATATCGCGTATAACGCTTTATCCAAAATTTCTCTATGGACAAAATTTTTGGAAGAATAAAGGACTATATTGAAATATCTAAGTTGAATTTATTAGCGAAAACTACTTCGACACGCCTACTATATTGCCCACATTTCACATAATACACTGTTAATGAAATTTAAATGCTCATAAAACCGACAGAATTAGAGGTATACTGATAAAATTTCGCTCATATAGCTTTCTAGTCAATGTTACTGTTATGCCAGAAAATGAATGTGACACGCCCTCTTTAATGCCTACCTCCCTTTGTCGATGAACAAAGTTGTAAAAGAATAAAGGACTATATTGAAATCAGTTTTATTTATTAGCAGAAACTATATTGACAAGCCAACTTTAACGCCAATTTTCATTGAAAGACTAAAGTAAGAAAAATATTTTAATAGCATATCGAAGTAAACTCAGTAAAAAAAGTTTTTCCAGAAGACTGATAAAAAATAGTAATTCTCTACATAATGATGTTATTCTATTTTAATCAGATAACGTTAAGTTGAAACGGGTAAATACTTTTTATAAATTCAAAAAAGGCGTGTGACAGGTGTTAAACTTAAAAAACGTAATTTTGGAAAAAAGATCTTCAAATGATATTTTAATTCAAAAATATTCAAGATTAAGGTGAAATCTTCATAATTGCATCGCTGATTACACAACGTGCTAGAGTTTGGCTTTTTTCCATATGTCGGATATTTTACAAAAATATATCATACAAAGCATGATAATTATAAAATAACAATTCACACGTAATGTAATATCATATCTGTGGCAATAACGAAAAACTTCTTATGTCTATTTTTATAGTTTTCCAGGAAAGCACTTGATTTGTAAGTTGATTTTTAAAAATTGATTTCATAAAAATTAAAGAGCACGTTGATTTTCGTATATTAAGTTTAATTATATTGTTCAATAAGTTATTATTTCAAATGCTATTTATTGTTCTTCAAAAAAATATAGGCAATAAGTTTTTAAGCTAAAACTTTTTTTAAGTTGTCCAAAATAGTTGAAATATTGTTTTGAATTTCGGGAATGTAATGATGTGATTATCTCGATTTTAGGTTTAGGCGACTTAAGCAGTGTTTCCTCTTTGGCAAAGATATAGTTGTTTAAGTTTAATACAAAAGCTTTTAAAACAAAAATATATGAATTTATATTTTAAAAATCTAACTAAAGCTTTTGAATTTTTTATAAACACGCAGATTTGTTTTAATTTTTTTAAATTGAAACTTGGAAAAATTTTCTTTATTTCTTGTTCCCATTTTTTGTTAATTACCTCTAGTAAGGATCTTAAGCGGGATATTTTATTTGGCTAAATTTAACAGAAATTTTTACTGCGTTTTTCTAAATTCAGTTAAAGTTCATGTTAAATTATAATCGTACATTGTAAAAACGGCCATTACTTAATATTATAAATATATTAAAAAAAAAAAAAAATATGTTGCATACATTCAGGGGCAAAATAAATTTAAAGCTTAAAAAATAGTGATGTCAAGTTGAAAAAAATAACAAATACAAAAGACCAACTTTTTGCCATTTGCAGCTGAAAATATATGTAAGAATAAATTTTAATATATCTCTTTCTTATACAGGGATGTAATTATTATTAGGATGACATTTTTCAATTAACCTAAACAATAAAAAATCACATTCAATAATTTTTTTCACATACTTACATATATTTTTATACCCTTCACACAGTGAAAAAGGGTATATATAGGTTTGTCATTCCGTGTGAAATTTCTACAATTTTAATTTCCGACCCCATAAAGTATATATTTTCTGAAAGCTTATGAATAGGGAAGTCGATTAAGCTCTGTCAGTCTGTCAGTCTGACCGTCTGTCCGTGTGTATGTTGAAATCAACTTTTTGAAGCCCGCCGACATGGCTTGGACCCGGGTGAGGTATTAAAATATCAGAAATATTCGGGAGTAGATCGCTATTGAAAATCAGAAACATCGGTACATAAACTACTGAGATATGAGCAAAAACCCACAACCACCTCGATTTTTTTTTACAAAAACAACATTACAACAACAACATACATACATACAAACGTGTATACTGGTTAGAGAAAACGTGGCATCGAATCCCAGCTGAGCCAAAAAAAAATTTTTTTATATTTTAAAAATTTTTTTTTTTAAATTTTTTTTAAATTTTTTTTTTTATTTTTTTTATATTTTTTATTTAACATATTATTTATATTATTATTATTTTTTTTTTAATTTTTTTTTTATTTTTTTTTTGTTTTATATTAATTATATATATTTTAATTATTTTTTTAAAATTTTTTTTAATTTTTTTTTTAAATTTTTTTTAAAATTTTTTTTTTAAATTTTTTTTTAAATTTTTTTTTTTAATTTTTTTTTTTATTTTTTTTTTAACATACATACGTAAATTTATAATTTTACAATGGGATGTTTTTTATATATGTATATTTTTTATATGTATGTACGTATTTCATATGAGATGAATTGTGATACAAACTACTGTTATTGCATGGCTACACGTTGTGAAGGGTACATAAGATTCGGCACGGCCGAATATAGCGCTCTTACTTGTTTTTCATATATTTTTTTTTTTTGTATAAAAGCAAATGTTAAAGCATATATTTTTCATGTAAATCATGTATTCAGTTTAAATTTGTAAAATATGTTGAGCAACTTTAGTTATTTCTCAGCGATGCCAATTTAGCGCTTTTCGCATTAGATTCGGGGTGTTTCAATAACCTAAATTCTCAAACCTTGGTCAACGCCTATTTTGAAAAACGGGCTAGAAAAGCAATATAATACTTATACCATTATTTGTTAATAATAAAAGTACAATTCTTCGTTTGTGTTCGATTCGTATCTTGAAATTTATGACTTATTTTGTGAAAGTTTCAGTATCAACTAAATGAAGTGCTTGGCACAAATTTAAAGATCCACACCTATCCGATAGTAAATGTTGTATGAAAGATGTATGTGGAAACGTGCCACCTTCCTTTTCAGGCATTTGTCATTTTGATCTATAACTCCTTTCCTAACTCATAGATCTAAGCAATTTTTAGTAAAAAACATTTTTTTTCCCTTAGGAAATAAACATTCGAAATTTCATGGTTCTACGTTAATGATTTTGGACACAATTGCATTTTATTCGTTGTTGGAAGGACATGGTTTTTTTGACCTACTCTTGCATTACGAGCTTTTTTGTTTAAGATATATTCTGGCAAAATTTGAGCCCCCTAGCTTTTTCGGTCCGCCCTCTACGTACTTGCAACAGACGGACAGACGGACGTACATCGCAAGATCGCTATAAAATTAAATCCCAATTCAGAAAATATACACTTTGTGGGGTGGTCTTAAATAGATATTTCCATGTGTTACAAACGGAATGACACAATATATATATCCCCACCAGGTGGGGGTCCAGCTTAAGCTTTGGGGGGTGTAGAATAAGTGAAACATACATTTTTAATAGTTCAATCAAAATAAATATTTATTAAACAAAAACGAAAAAAAAATAAAAAAATGTCTGACATAAAGTTTCCTGTTGCAGCAAATTTATTAAGCACAACTCCTGGATTAACTTTGATTTAGTTGTGAATATGAAACGTGGCTAACCCGTTAAGCCTGTCCTCTGTCATGGTTGATCTCAGCCACGTTTTAATGCGACGAAGAGTAGAAAATGAACTTTCGACCGTAGTATTACTTACCGGCATTAAAACAAAATTGGTGAATATTTTTCTTAAATTTGGATAAATATCTGGGTAACACATAATTAAAACATCTATCACATTTTCTGGAAGTTCTTGACAGATCTTTCATTTCTGCTGCCAATGAAAAGGTTCAGCTTCAAGTTTAGATTATATCAGTTTCTTCGTACTTAAACAAATCGTCTACAAGGAGTGGAATTAAATTGGTTAAGTCTAATGAATAAGGTTTAATGTTTTTTGGCAGAAGTTTAGGGATGTTAAATAAATTTATAACGTCTTTTAAAAAACATATTTTTAAGTCCTGGAGAACAGAATCATTAAGGGAAATGTATCCCTCTATGCGGTAGTACTCTTGTACATCTTTTATAGGATGATTTCGCTCAAATATTGGCTTTTCAACTGGAATTTCAATACCAAAGCAAATTTTCTGTGTTTCTTCAAAAATTAATTTAAATTCTTTTTTTTATACCCGCCACCAAAAAAATGGTGGGGGTATTTTCATTTTGTCATTCCGTTTGTAACATATCGAAATATTCATTTTAGACCCCATAAAGTATATATATTCTGAACCGGAGTTTAATTTTATGACGATCTAGCTACGTTCGTCTGTCTGTCCGTCTGTTAAAAGCACAATAGAGGTCGGACCGAAAAGGCTAGGTGGCTCAAATTTTTCTGGAATACTTCTTATACACAAGGTTTGTTTGGTATTGAAAATGAGCTAATTTATAATAAAGGGTCCGCCAAATAACTTTTTTTTTTTGAAAATGCTATAAAAAAAGTGTAGCTTCGGCTGTGTGGCACATAGCGCCGCCCTGTTGAAACCAAATGTTGCCAATATCCTCCTGACTACGGCCACTCCTTGCTCATTTTCGAAGAAAAATGACCCAATTCTGCCTCTGCACCAAAATTCGCACTAAACAGTGACTCGTTTTGGGTGTATCGGCTTTTCAATGTATGCGTATGTATGCTTGTTTACATACCCGCCAAGATCAAAATGAGCTTTATCTGAAAATTAATTTTTTTGCCAAAATCGGCCAAAGTAATGTCGCAATATTTCCCAGCGTTGTTCAAGCGTGTACACAACCATATTCGTTCAGCGGAAGGATAAAATTAATTATCTGTCAAATGACAGACATGAGCTAAGTGTTATCATTCACGAAATAAGCACTAGTTGAAAAAAAACGTTAGATGGCGGACCCTTTATAAGGAAGAAAGTTATAGCTTGTAAGGCAAGAGTAGGTAAAAAAACCGTGTCCTTCCAACATCGAATAAAATGTAATAAGCGTCCAAACGCATTAACATAGAGCCATAAAATTTAAAATGTATATTTCCTGAGTAAAAAAATATTTTTTCGCGAAAATTGCTTAAATTTATGCATGAAGTAATGATTATAGATGAAAATGTACGAAAATGTGTACCGCACAGTGTATTTTGCGGTATATTGAAAATTTAAAATGTAATCAAACTGATAAAATTAGATGTACGATTCTAAAATTTTGCAAACATTGCTTTTAGGTCAAAGGCTTTGCACTTACGGAAAATAAATGTGACACGCCCACTTTTACGCCCACATCCTATATAACGCTTTATCTCAAGTTCATATAATTTCTGTCTGGACAAAGATTTTGGAAGAATAAAGGACAATACTGAAATATCCAAGTTGTATTTATTAGCAGAAACTTTATTGACACGCCTACTTTAACGTCCACTTTCATGGAAAGAGTAAAATTACGAAAACATCTTACTAGCATATCAAAGTTATACAAAGAAAGTGATATATATCTTAGTATAAAGAGATTATTCCATAGCGATGACTGACAAAATAATAAATATTGCGCAATAAAAGTACATAAAATTGGTGGTGAGTATCAAAAATTCGGCACGGCCAAATATAGTGCTCTTACTTGTTTTTTATACCCTTCACACAGTGAAAAAGGGTATATATAGGTTTGTCATTCCGTGTGAAATTTCTACAATTTTCATTTCCGACCCCATAAAGTATATATTTTCTGAAAGCTTATGAATAGGGGAGTCGATTAAGCCCTGTCAGTCTGTCAGTCTGTCCGTCTGTCCATGTGTATGTTGAAATCAACTTTTTGTAGCCCCTCGACATAGGTTGGACCCGGGTAAGGTATTAAAATATCAGAAATATTCGGGAGTAGATCGGTATTGAAAATCAGAAACATCGGTACATAAACAACTGAGATATGAGCAAAAACCCACGACCACCTCGATTTTTTTTTCACAAAAACAACATTACAACAACAACATGCATACATACAAACGTGTATACTGGTTAGAGAAAACGTGGCATCGAATCCCAACTGAGCCAAAAAAATTTTTTTTTTAATTTTTTAAAAAATTTTTTTTTAATATTTTTTTTTATTTTTTTTTTATTTTTTATTTAATATATTATTTATATTTTTATTATTATTTTTTTTTTTAATTTTTTTATTTTTTTTTTAATTTTTTTTTTATTTTTTTTTTGTTTTATATATGTATATTATATATAAAATAATTATTTTTTTAAATTTTTTTTTTAATTTTTTTTTAATTTTTTTTTTTCGTTTTTTTAACATACATACGTGTACGTATTTCATATGGGATGAATGGTGATACAAGCAACTGTTATTGCATGACTACACGTTGTGAAGGGTATATAAGATTCGGCATGGCCGAATATAGCACTCTTACTTGTTTTTTTTTAATTTTATTAAAATTATTATATTTTAGGCGTTCTTTAAGTTTTTTTTTTTTTATAATTAATTACTAAATAAGAGTTGAGTTTACAAAAAGAGGGCAACTGCTTTATACTTGGTATCCAATTATAAATTACTTTGCTAGCACTAATACATAGCTGAGAATAAGAAAAGAAAACAAGTAAGTGTGATTACAATGCCGATTCTTTATATTTATCACCGATATATGGGTATCTGAGAATTACCTAACTGTAGTCAATAGTTAATTATACAATTCAAGATCTTTCATTTGAAACTCATGTTGTGGTGATTAAAAAATATAAAATTCGATATTTTCCTTCCTGGACACTAAATAAAATTTTCTGTAAAAAAAAAGATTTATTTCTTCAAAATAAATATATCTGATTCTTATATTTCTGAATTTGTAATATATGAATTAAAGTCAATTCATTTATATGTGTATACATATGTCACACTAAACTTGGGTGAAATGATGAACAAATAAATAATTAAAAGTAAAAGTAAATCTAATCTAATTGTCATTTGATGATCTCATGTCAGATGTAAGTGACATTGTAGCCGTTGTCATCGATTGTAACTCAGCAGATTTTTTCTTCTGACGTGACTTTTTAGAGCACGCTTGAGACAGTATTCTCTGCCATGAACTTCGTGCAATTTTATCTATCACGACAAAATATATAAACAGCACAAAACCTTGCAGGGTGGCTGTTAAGCAGAAAAGATAAGAAAAGAAAATACCAGCCTTCATAAAGGCAAAAATGCCAAAGATCCAGGAAAGACCCATTAGAAAAAAAAGAAAAATTGAAAGACGTATCTGCTTGATGACGATTTGCTTTTCATTGCGCCACATGGACATGCTGAGAGTATGTGAAATACTGTAGAAAACATATACGAATATAACCAAATTGGCAGCCACTATCAGCGAGACTGGTAATATAACACCGTAGTACAAACCAGGGCCAGACGGATAACAAATTCCGGTATTGGTGGATAGTTGATAAACACTGGGTATATATGATTTTGCATCCAATAAGGCCACCATAAGTGTTGGTATTAAAGGCAAAACCCAAGCTACAATAGCTGCCTTAAGTATGTAGTGTTTAGGCCTTTGAACACCAATAATCGTAACATAACGTTGAAATTGTAGAAATGCCACAATTAGCATCCAAGTAAAGAGAAATAATATTGAGTATTGCATCAAAGCACCGAATACAACACATCTTGTATAACTATGCGTCTTTACTAACTCTTCAGAGACATCATTAGTATTGACAAAAAGAAATAGCACCATTTGTAATGTGAGAGCTAAACACATATTAAGCAAAATTTTATTAGACGACTGTGAACGCCAACTTGAAAAAAGAGCGGCAGTTATCCATATACCCAAAAGACCGAATAAGGATAAAGAGCAACCAATAACCGATATCAAATCCAGAGCCTTCTTATGTACGTCCGTTATTAAAATCTCGTCATTTAGATCATTTTGTCGAAAGCTACCACCCAGCAGGTAAGAGAATTGTGTTAAATGATTTGTGGAACAGAGAATTAAATTACTGTCTATTGAGTATTGTGACAAATTGGTGTGCACCCCACTGCTAATCCAGGTACTGTAATTCCAATAGCCACATCCGGTATTTGAGTTTTGTTTTGAACCATCTTGATTGCGCAAAATAAATGGTATCGGAGCAGGTAATTTAGCTAAAAAAAACAAAAAGAATTTGGTTTTTTAGAAAATAAATTTTAAAAAAAATGTTGTTTATATTTTTCGATAATGATTTTTTTTTCAAATTATTAGTAAAATTTTTTGTGGAAATGAGTATTTTTGTTATGCTTTACGCAACCATAGCTGTTCGTTGTAAGGTGAGTGAGGATATAACCTAATATCTACTTTATAGTAAACTTATAAGCTCAAATACAAAATAAAAAAAATAGATTAAAATCGGCAAAAAAAATTCTATTAATATAACTTACAAATTTAAAAAAAAATTTCTTTTGTGACTAAAGTTCAAACCGTTTAAAAAGTTGAGTATACATATGTCTCCCATTAAACGAGGATGGATACTTGATTGACCGCATACCTCACATAAGAGTTTTCTTAAAAATAGGGACCCTTAAGAAAATGATATCAACTGCATAGTTAACAGTTGTTTAAAAAAAAAATAAATAAATAAACTAAAAGTTACGAAAAAATTAAAAAAATTCTACGCTGTTTGATTGACGACTATATAAAGAGCATAAGAATGCTGTCAGAAATGTTGATTAAAGAAAAAAAATCTTATATTTTTATACCCGCCACCAAAAAAATGGTGGGGGTATATTCATTTTGTCATTATGTTTGTAACACATCGAAATATCGATTTTAGACCCCATAAAGTATATATACTCTGAATCGATCTAGCTATGTCCGTCTGTTTAAAACACGACAGAGGTCGGACCGAAAAAGCTAGGGAGCACAAATTTTGCACAAAGGTATATATAGCTTTCTCATGCCGTTTGTAATTTCTACAATTTTCATTTTCGACCCCATATTTTCTGAAAGCTTATGAATAGAATAGTCGATTAAGCACTGACCGTCTGTCTGTGTTGGTTAAAATCAACTTTTAGAAGCAACTATATGTTCCTCAGATCTAAGTATGGTATCAATCTTTTGGAAATATCCGGGAATGAATCGCTTTTGAAATTCAGCACAATCGCCCCATAACTTTCTGAGATATGAGCAAAAAACCACGACCACCTCGTTTTTTTCACAATTACGACAACAACATACATATATACTGGTTAGAGTAAACGTGGCATCGAGACCCAGTTGAGCCAAAAATTTTTTTTTATATAATTTTTTTGATATTATATATTATAAATATTTTTATTATTTTTTATATTTTTATAATTTTTTTAATTTTTTTTATTGTTATTTTTTTGTTTTTATTAATATTATTTTTTTATTTTTTGTAATTTTTTACATGAACTCAATTATAAACTCAATTTATAATTTTGCAATGGGATGCTTTTATATATGTACATATGTACGTATTTTTTTTATGAGATGAATGGTGATACAAACAATTGTTATTGCATGACTACACGTCGTAAAGTGTATATAAGATTCATAAAATTCGAATTTCGAAACTTTCCAAATCACAAAATGCCTTTACTATCTATGTATATATGTATGTATGTATTTCGTTATGACTATAACTGTATTTATTTTTATATGGATATGGATTCGTATTATTTTTATATGGACAAAAATTTAAAAAAAGAAGTGTGTAATGGATTATCTGAGTTAACTCATATATTTGTTATATAATTTTAAAAGTAGGAGGTGGCATGCCCATATTAAGCTAATCTTTTTATAAGTTAAGATTTGGGTTTTGCTCTAAATAAAGTTGGCTTCACTTGCCGTGAGAAAGATTCTTTTCTTCTTGTGCTCTGATTTTACCGCTCTCACTTTCTTAACACAAAAACTAAGAATAAAGAAAAATAAAACAATAAAATTAAAGTATTTCGAGTTACTGCCGTAAAAGTTTAGCTTTTATATATTTTAAAATTGATGTCACTTTATAGTTTTCTGATCTTTGAGACAAGATTTAGGCAAAAAGACAATCCAAAAACTTTGAAATAAAATGCTAATAAAACGAGTTAATTTTTTTTCTACACTGTATCTAACGGCTGTTATACCAAGTTGTTAATAACCAGCAAGAATAATATTCATTATAACAGCAACGGTCTACATATTAATTTATTTTATAGAAAATAATTAATAATTGCTCGATATGTTGAGCATATTTTATGAATATGCAGATCTATTAATTCACAAAGTCCAATGGTAAACAACTTCGGTTTATTAAGATGTGAGCACACATACTTTTATATCGGTTGTAACGTCAAACAATATAAAATGGGAAGGTAAAAAAAAACTATTAAACTTATGGTCATTTCCATGTCATCGTACTTGACATTTCTACTCCTATAAAGTGGAGTAATTTTTGCAAAATTAAGTGAAACTGAAACAAGATTGGATCTTTATGTTCCAATCAAAGGGTACTTTATTAAAAAAAAAATTAATTATATTCGTATCATTGTTGTCTAAGATATTCAGAAAAATAAAAATATATCGTACGTGACACAAAACAGAATTTCTTTTGAGGTATACATGAAAATTTGAAAAAATCTGCCAATCTTGGGAGGTATTTTTTCTTTTTTTAATTACCAAAACCAAATATTTTTCATTTAAAATCCATCATACTTAATTGAAAACAATTTTTAAATGATTTTATAATAAATTCAACTTAATATCGTTCGTGATATATCGTACGTAAAAGATTTTTCTCTTATAGTATTCTTAGGAAATAAAATTTATATTATGTTAAGAAAAAAAGTTAAATTCTAAACTAGGTGCTCTTGCGACTGTTAAAATACGAATGACGGAGACAAATAATGTTTTTGCACTACGTACGTGACATTTAAATAACATCCAAGGGAAATTAAAAAAATACCGCTTATTGAACTCTATATTTTGTTTATTTTATGGATATCGTTAATTGTTGTTGTTACCTTAATTTTAAAGCATATTTACAATTCCAATTTATTTTTACAATTTAGTCGCAAAAAAAAATAGTTGATTGCAATTCTTTAAAATAAGTAAAATAGATAATCAGATTAAACTCATATTATTGCTCTTATAATAATTCATTAAGCTCTTAATACCTGCGCATAGTAAAATTTTAGTGTTTTTTTATACCCGCCACCAAAAAAATGGTGGGGGTATATTCATTTTGTCATTCCGTTTGTAACACATCGAAATATCCATTTTAGACCCCATAAAGTATATATATTCTGAATCGGGGTTTGATTTGATGACGATCTAGCTATGTCCGTCCGTCTGTCCGTCTGTCCGTCTGTGGAAAGCACGATAGAGGTCGCACCGAAAAAGCTAGACGGCTCAAATTTTGCCAGAATCTTTCTTATAGACAAGGTTTGTTTGGTATTGAAAATGGGCTAAATCGGAATATTAGGAAGAGAGTTATAGCTCGAAAAGCAAGAGTAGGTCGAAAAAACCGTGTCCTTCTAACATCGAATAAAATGGAATTGTGTCCAAACGGATAAACGTAGAGTCATGAAACTTCGGATATATATTTCTCGAGTCAAAAGAATATATCTCCCCAAAAATTGCTTAAATCTATGCATTAGAAAAGGAGTTATAGATAAAAATGTACGCAAATTTATACCGCACAGTGTATATTTGAAATTTAAAACGTAATAAAACTGACAAAACTATATGTACGATTCTGAAATTTTGCAAACATGGATTTTTGGTCAAAGTCTTCGTTATAACGGAAAATAAATGTGCCACACCCACTTTTTTTTTAAATTTTTTTAAAAATATATTAGTCATATTCATTAGCATTTATTTATTGCAGATGGCAACATCTGTTGAAGGCGCCACTACATTTTGCAAACACTGAGGATGATGTCTTTGCTAAACATCACGTAGAACACTAGATGACTCTAGTAACATTTTTTTTGCACAAACTACAAAGGAATTTTATAGGGGTTTGTGAAAACGAAAATGACCGAAGTTTGTTGACAAAAATTAACTAGAGTAATGATTTGTGCCCAACTTTGCATATAGTTGTACACACAGTCTTATGAGGTTTAAGATTTAAGAATATTAAAAAAAAATGTGCATCAGTAGATTTAAAATAAGTATTTGAATATTTAAAATACATTTTTTAGTCAAATTATATTTTTATTTATCTTTTGTAAAGGGTGGTTAAATTTTAAGGGCCACAGGGTGATTCAAAATAGACATGCTCAGCATTTTGCTAAAACGGGAAACTTATTAGTAAGATTTTGATTTTTAAAGTTCTATAACATTTTACTTTTAAAAGATTTTCAAACGAAATAAGTTTTGTATAATTTTAAAATTTGTTAGCCATTAGTACATGAAAATAAATTGTTTATAATGTTTAGAAATAATTTTTTTTTATCTTTAGGTCTAAATTTTCCTAAATTCCTTTTTTTAATACACCATAACTTCTAGAAAACTTAAGATAACAAAAAGAAATTAGCACCATTTAGTAGATAAAACTCTCCTCTTTACCCCTATACCCCACTGTATACCTGGGACGATCCGACCGTGATCACCAGACCAATTTTTGTGACACAAGGTCAAATATTTTTTGCAAAATTTTAGTAAAAGAGCTAAACAAATTTTTTTGTAAAGTGTTTTTTTTAAGTATTTTAGTTTTTATACCCGCAACCAAAAAAATGGTATATATATATTCTTAATCGGGGTTTTATTTGATGACGATCTAGCTATGTCCGTCCGTCTGTCCGTCTGTTAAAAGCACGATAAAGGTCCCATCGAAAAAGCTAGTGGGCTCAAATTTTGCCAGAATATGTCTTATACACAAGGTTTGTTTGGAATAGAAAATTGGATAAATCGGAATATAAGGAAGAAAGTTATAACTCGTAATGCAAGAAAGAACCGTGTCCTTCCAACATCGAATAAAATGGAGTTGTGTCCACCAGCATCTACGTATGAGTCATGAAACTCCAAATATAAACTACCTGAGCAAAAACAATATATTTACCCAAAAATTGCCTAAATGCATGCATTAGGAAGGGAGTTAGAGATCAAAATGTACGAAAATTTATACCGCGCAGTGTATTTTTCAGTATGTTGAAAATTTTAAACCTAATAAGAGTGGCAAAATTAGATCTACGATTCTGAAATTTTGCAGGAATTGCTTTTTGGTCAAAAGCTTTCTTCTGACGGAAAATAAATGTGACACGCCAACCTCCCATACAACGTTTGCTCTCAAATTCTTATAATTTCTCTATAAATCGAATAATAAAGGACTTTATTGAAATTTATAAGTTGTATTTATTAGCATAAATAACTTCGACACACCTACTATAACGCCCACTTTTCACGTTATCTACTGTTAATGAAATTTAAATTTATAAAACCGACAAAATTAGAGGTATGATGATAAAATTTGCTACAGAAATCCTTCTAGTCAATGTTATTGTTATGCCAGAAAATTTAGGTGACACGCCCACTCTTACGCCCACATCCTATATAATACCTTATCTCAAATTCATATAATTTCTCAATGAATAAATATTTTAGAAGAATTACGGACTATATTGAAATATCTAAGTTGTATTTATTAGCAGAAATTTTATAAACACGCTTACTTTAACTCCCATTTTCACTGAAACACTTAATTTACGAAAACATTTTACCAGCATATCGAAGTTATAAAGGGTGGGTTAATTTTAAGGGCCGATGTTGATTTTGAATAAAACACAAATTATTTAGGAAATTATTATCATTTCTTTTTTAATGATAATGTTTGTATGGTTCAATTATGTGTGGAACAAAATATCGGCCAAATGGCCCCCGCGACCTCAACGGCACACCTCGATCCGATAGTCCAAATTTTCAATAACATTGCTGATGCTCAATTGTTTGGCACGATGATGAGTCGTAGTTGACTGTTTTTTTGCCACACTATCGCGATAAACAGCAATGCTTCTCATTTAACGAATTTAGAAGGCATTCATAGTTGTTCTAACATTTTATACAGACCTGGGGCCGAATTACGGCATTCGATATCGATCGAAATTTTACTCGAACGATCGAGTACGCTGGGCTTTGGGTATAGAGATTCTAATAAGAGTTTTCAAATTTCGATCACGTTCGAGTGCCGTAATTCGGCCTCTGTTTTAAATTTAAAATTTAACCACCCTCTACAAAGAAAGTGATGTATATTTTATTATAAAGAGATTATTCCAAGCGATTAACAAAATAATAATTATTGTGCTTAAATGTACACAAAATTGGTGGTGGGTATAAAAGATTCGGCACAGCCGAATATAGTGCTCTTACTTGTTTATCAATAAACTTGTATTGAAAAACTTTCAAGAGTTTTTATTTTTACAGTCGTGGTTGACATATTCATGGAAATGTCCATATGCATGCACATTAATGCTTAATGCTTGATGCAAAATTATTTATAATGAATCGTCAGCTGATTATTTTTTTTACTTATTTCAAACTTCATCTGCCAAAGTCTAAAGGTAATAAACACATTCACTTACTTCTTCGTTTATTTCAAACCAGCATTTAACCCGCTACTTCGATAGCGCAGTTCCTACTATTTATTGAATACTCAAGTTCTATTTATAATCATTAAATATTTTTGGTTCAATTTATGAAAATTTGTATTTCTAATTCAATTTACTTAGAAAAATAAAAGTAGAGAAAGGATATATAAATGCTACTGAGTTTCAAAAATTAAGATTCATAATTTGCAAAAATGACCCTAAAAATAATAAAAGTAACACCTTTTCATTCACTAAAACTTTCACTTGGCTTATTATTATCTACATTCAGAATTCTATGTATACAAAATATAAAAAAAAGAGAAAAAGTAATTTTGGTCGTCCATAATATTAGGAGTTAGACCTCGGATCAAAAAACATTAATGTTAAGAATCTATGTTTACAAACGTAAAAATACAAAGAGTATCATAAAAAATCAAAAAAGTATCTTTTTGGTCGCCCATAACATTTTCAGTCTCACATTGATCAATAGTCACTAATTTCAAAATTATAGCTTCGCAAACGTTGAATATACAAAAAGTACCATAAAAATTCAAAAAAATACCTTTTTGGTCCCCAATAACATTTTTAGTCTCATCTGGAATCAATAGTCCTTGATTGTACAATCCTACCTTCATAAACGTAGAAAATACAAAAAGTACCATAAAAATTCAAAAAAGTACCTTTTTGCTCCCCAATAACATTTTTAGTCTTACCTAGAATCAATAGTCCTTTATTTTGCGATTCTACTGTTATAAAAGTACATAATACAAAAAGTACCATAGAAAAGCGAAAAAGTAAATTTTTGGTCCAAGTTCTAAATTCCAAGTTTAAATGTTCAAATATCTTTGTAACAAAATATTTTTAAAGACTTGATTTAAAGTCAGCAAATCTACTCTTTTTTGCATAAAAGTAATTATGTTCTAAAAAGTACCAAACTTTTCCCGCTTTTTTCCTTTTCTACCCTGTTAGGAATGTGTTTCAATTTTTACTAAATTACAAAACGTTTAATGTCTGGTGAAATCCCAATTAAAAATTTTGTGAAAATTGGCCGTCCAATTAGGAATTACATACATTTTCCGGAACTTTCCCCTTTTTTGGTACCTTTTTTGCCCCTAAAAAAGTTTTCAAAAATTAACCCTAAATAATTGTCCATATTCTATTAGCCAATAATTATAACCAAATTTTTGTCCCGTTGAATAATATTAGAAAATTTTCTTTTAAAAAAACTACCAAGAAAGGGACAATTTTTACCCTTATACATGTGAATTTGAAAAAGGTGCCGAATTCTCATTAATATTTTTCTGCGGATTACTTTAAACAGTTTAAACCTTTTTCCTAGCTTTATGTGTTTGGAAGTAGGTAGCAAAAAAGTACCAAATTATAGTTTTTACCCGTTTTTTCCCCTAAGGGGTTGAAAATTCAAAGAAATGCCAGACATCTGTAAGTTTGTTTTTTGTGCAAAATACAATACTTTTTCAATTTAATTTGTATCATTGTTAGCTTGGCAGATATAAATGCGTTTGGGCTGTGCGATGATGAATCAGTCGGTCAGTCTGTCAGTCGTTACTCTTTTATATAAAGGGTCCGCCAAATAACTTTTTTTTTGAAAATGCTATAAAAAAGTAAAAAAGTGTGGCACGTAGCGCCATTCTGTTGAAACCAAATGTTGCCAATATCCTCCTCTTCAATTTTTGTAAGCAATAATTCGTTAAAAATGGCCCAATAACGATCGCCATTGACTACGGCCACTCCTTGCTCATTTTCGAAGAAAAATGGCCCAATTATGCATCTGAACCAAAATCCGCACCAAACAGCGACTCGTTTTGGGTGAATCGCCTTTCCAATGTATGGATACGGGTTTTCTGTGCCCCAAATGCGACAATTTTGCTTGTTACATACCCGCTAAGATCAAAATGAGCTTCATCTGAAAAGATATTTTTTTTTTGCAAAATCGGCCAAATTTCCCAGCGTTGTTCAAGCGTATACACAACCATATTCGTTCAGCTGAAAGATAAAACTAATTATCTGTCAAATCAAAAAAGAGCTTAGTGTTACCATTCACGAAATAAGCACTCGTTGGAAAAAAACGTTAGATTGCGGACCCTTTATATAGATAGATATCAAATTTCATGTATAAAAAATGTAAACAAAAACTTTTCCCCGAAATGTGATTAAGTGATGAATAAACATGTCTTGCATATGGCTTGGTGTGTACAGTAAAATTTCGTGAATTAATATGATTTTTTTTACGTATTGTTTTTAGGGATGAAGAAGTTTGTAAAAAACAAGTAAGAGCACTATATTCGGCTGTGCCGAATCTTTTATACCCACCACCAGTTTTCCGTTCTTTTGTAGCTAGGGTTTTTTTCCCGAAAATTTTTGATTCCCGGAAATGCAAGTTATTTTTTAATATCTCGGGATCCCGCAGCAAAACAAATAAAAAGTAAATTTGTTTTTAATAAAAAAAAATTTTTTATTAAAAAGCATAAAATAGTTTATAATGTAAAAAAGAAACTTCAAAACTATAAAAATCAATAAAGAAACTTGAATTTAAAATATAAATTGAGTAAAAAAATTTTTTTTTAAAAAATATTATTCTCTAGATACGAGATCAAATATGAGCACAAAAAAACAAAAATACAGGTACTTCAGCTATGAGATCAAAAATAAAATCATTAGAATTCAATTTCAATAAAAAAACATCTGCTTTCGAATCGTAGCCACCTTTTTTATTTCTCGGGATCCCGAAAAATAATCCCGGGAAATCGGGAAGATTAAATAACTCAAATTCCCGGGAAATAACCCAATTTATAGCACAAAATGTATTTGTTTGTTATTAACAGGAATCGCTATGCAATAATCTCTTTAACTATACATATAAAAGTGAATCTCTGTGTGTGTGTGTAAAACCGATCGAACTCAAACTTTGGCAAGATGTTATACACATTCCAGGGAGTGTTTATGGGTGGAAAAAAAGTGGGCGCCCATAAAAAACTTATAATTTTGAGGTATTTGAACTGGACCAATTTTTTTAAAACTTTGCACACATATTGAGCTGTCATGACTTTACGATTTCTTGATAAGAAAAGTGGGCAGGGCCACGCCCATAAAAAAAAGTTATAATTTTGAGGTACTTGCACTGGACCGATTTCTCTGAAACTTTGTACACATATTGAGCTGTCATAACTTTACAATTTCGTGATTAGAAAAGTGGGCAGTACCACGCCCATAAAAAAAGCTACTTGAACTTCACCGATTTTTCTGAAGCTTTGCACACACATATTGAGCTTTCATGATTTTACAATTCCGTGATTAGAAAAGTGGGCAGTGCTACGCCCATAAGAAATAAGTTATAATTTTTAGCTTTTTGCACTTTATATTCAATTTAAATTTAGAATGCATTTTTTTTATTAAGAGGCGTAGAAACGCGCGGGGATTTTCTAGTACTAAAATATTTATCACTTTCTTTGTATAACTTCGATATGCTAGTAAAATGTTTTCGTAAATTTAGTCTTTCAATGAAAGTGGACGTTAAAGTAGGCGTGTTGAAATTGTTTCTACTAATGAATGCAACTTAGATAATTCACTAAACTCCTTCATTATTCCAAAATCTTCATTCATAGAGAAATTATATGAATTTGAGATAAGCCGGTATATGTGAGGTAGGCATTAAATAGGCGTGTCACCTAAATTTTCCGGCATGACAATAACATTGACTAGAAGGATATATGTAGCAAATTTCATCATCATAGCTCTAATTTTGTCGGTTTTATGAGCTTTTAAATTTCATTATTAGTGGATAACGTAAAAAGTGGGCGTAATAGTAGGCGTGTCGAAATTATTTTAATAACGAATGCAACTTAGGTGTTTCAATATAGTCCTTTATTTTTCCAAGATTTAGGTAATTTTCGGGGAGAAATATTGTTTTTACTCAAAAAATACATATTCGAAATTTCATGACCGTATGTTAATGCGTTTGGACACAATTCCATTTTATTCGATGTTCGAAGGACAGCGTTTGTTCGACCTACTCTTGCTTTACGAGCTATAACTCTCTTCCTAATGTTCCGATTTAGCTCATTTTCAATACCAAGCAAACCTTGTCTATAAGAAAGATTGTGCCCCCTAGCTTTTTCGGTGTGACCTCTACGTGCTTTCAACAGATGGACAGACGGACGGACATAGCTAGATCGTTATAAAATCAAACCCCGATTCAGAATATATATACTTTATGGGGTCTAAAATGGATATATCGATTGTTACAAACGGAATGGCATAATGAATATACCCCAACCATTTTTTTGGTGGCGGGTATAAAAATATTTAACTAACCTGAATATCCTGGTATTGATATGGATAAAATTTTACTAAATGGTTTTCGTGCGCGTTTCAAATCCTGTTCCACAAATAGACCATCATGAGCGTAGATCTTAAAGACAATAACCGGATTATACGCAAGCGAATAGCGAAATTTGTGATCAAAAGCAAACCATACATTATCTGGAATAAATGAGGCCAATTCCAGATCAGTTTCCAGTAACAAATCCTCAATTGATTCATTCAAGTAAATAAAACGATAATAGAAATTATGGAATGAATTGTAACGTAGTTGCTGTGTTCTCAGTTGATTAGACAGTTTTTGCCGTAAATAAGAGTCATAAATTGCAATTCCCGATATATGGGCACAATTTGGATTTATATAAAATACACTAATATTACGAGTGATATGAGCAAAAACACCAATATTCGATATATTTAAAATGTTAACTGACGAATCATTGTCATCAATTGCTAGCAGACTGTCGGCCACACTTGCGGCTGATAAATTTACATTGCAGAAAGTATTAGATACAAATTTATTCGTAAGTGCATCCATATAGTTTTCAAAGATTTCTAACAAACGACTTGTGACGTTTATTTCAGCCGACATCCGCAACACAACTGGATCAGTTGACATAAGATTATTTGTTATTTTAAAAATATCATGAGATAATTCAGCATCTTGGAAATCAGTTACTATACTTTTCAATATTTCACTAGACAAATGAACGTCTGCTGGCAGCAGTTTTATTTTTGGTTTCTCTATGAGTGTCAATAAAGTTTCAACCGTTTGACGACGTGTAGTCATGTCACTTAACAACAGATTCGTGGAAGTTATATTTTCATGCAATACATTAAGTTCTTTACTTATTATCTTTTGACGCGTATTTTGAAGGCAGATATAATTCTTTAAATGATCAATTGAAGCCCAACGAGCTCTTTGATGTTTAGCGTCATAGAAACATTTCCGCGTTAAATGAAGACCATTTGGCTGTAGACATATATCTCGCAAGCTTGAATATTCACCAATTTCAGCTCGCTTCCAGATATTTTGATGCAGTTTCTGTTCACCATAACTTTTTATTACATAATGTTCAAAAACCTCCGGTCGGCAAAACATACTCAAGCGGCATTCAATGAGTGTTGTTTTATTATCAAAACTCTCCCACTGGGCAAAACCGTCGCAAAGACGACGAATTGGAAGACCATTTTCAACTGAACAGGTATTACGTAAGGATAAACGTTTACCGGGATTAGTACGCATCCAAGTAGACCTTTTTATCTGATATTTATTATCTAGACTAATAAACGTGTTTAGATATTCTTCCTTCCTACAAAAAATATCCGAATATTGACCATTATTACTGCTGGTTTCATTCGACAAATGATTAGTTTTAAATTTGTCCACATTTTCAGCACTATTAACCGTTGAATTTATAACATAAGGCATAAGCCATATATAATTTATTTGGTTTAGTATAAAGTAAATTGTTATAACAATATACAACAAACTCATTTTAACTTTTTTTTTAAATTTCGTATTTATTTTTTGAAAATTTGTTTTTAAAAATACACATATCCCACTTATTATTAGCGTTTGGCTATTTTAGTCTTTAACGTAACGAGTTCGTTGGTTTTCGAAATAATACTGATTTGATTATAGCAAAAAAATTAAATAACAATACTAATCATGGAAAATGGCGAATGTTATAGAACTCAATTGTTTTTTTCCTTCAGTACTTAAATGGATAAATTCTTAAGAGTGATTATTATACCCTTTATTTATGATGACAAAGATATACTAGCCCTAATCAGTATTAATTCGTACACCAGTTATTTTTTCGCTCTTTAGCACTAAACGGCAGAACAAAGATTTAATTATGTTAATTACGCCAACAAGTTCATACTTTTCTGAAATGTCGTTTTATTCTGAAGATTTTAAAAAATTAAGCAAACTAAAAGGCCTTCATTATTTATTAAAAATAATTTGACCACTATTAATTCGTTCAGTGTATAAATTGCGCTCAAGCTAAATAAAAAATCAAAATGTAAGCAAAAATTTTAAAGCCACCGTTACAATAAAAGAATAGGAATGTAAAGCAGCCAAAAAGGAAAACTTTTCCACTTTGTTTTATTTTAATTTTCATCATTTCTCAAAATGCCACGTGTTAAACCTGTTTGTGAGGAAATCTGAATTTAGATCGTCGATAAATTCAAATTGGGAATGACATATGGGCAGATATCAACCGATATTAAAATTCCAAAGATCTACAATAAAAAATTTGTTAGAATTTATGAAATAAGTGGAAATTTCAGCAATATTGTTTTAAACAGGCCGGGCTTCCAGAATAAGTCATCGCGATAAAAGAGCTTTGACAAATATCATTTAACTAAATCGACGAAGCACTGTTCGAGATATAGCTTTAAAGTGGTCTGAAGCAATTGGAATGCCCGTAAAACGTAAGTGGACCCGACTACAAATGAAAAGCATAGGTTATAATTTTTATAAAGTAAGTTTAAGATTAACCCGGTATTTCGAAATCAACTTGATAATTTATATAATTGTTTTAGGTCAAAGAAAAGCCATTGCTTACCGCGCTCAAATGAAAAAAGCCTGTTATGGACTAAGGGCAGACGCTCTTATGTACAATGGCAATGGGACAGCATTATCTTTAGCGACGAATCTCAATTTAATACATGTATTGGTGATGCAAGAAAAAGGGTAAAACGTAAAAGCACAGAGACATACAACAAAGACTTTTTAAAGGTACAGTCAAGTTTCCAGGTAGCGTTATGGTATCGGGATGTATGTCCTCAAAAGCTGTCGGTCAGCTCCTTTTCATAGATGAAATCGAAAATGCAGACAAATATATAAGAATCCTGCAGGAAAATCTGATACCATCGGTATCAAAATTAGTAGACTGCGAAAAAGTGGCTTGAAGAAAACGTAAACGAGGGCCTGGATTGGCCATCTTCTAGTTTAGACCTTAGTCTAATAGAAAATTTGTGGGCTATTATGAAAAGAAATCTTCGAACCCCAACGGACTATTGACGGGTTAAAGACCCAAATTAAGGGAATTTGAGACTCGATAACACCAGAAGACTCCCAAAAACTATTCAGTACCATGACGAAGCGGGTCAAGACCGTTTTAAAAACAAAGATTAAATTAATGAACTTTTTAAACAGTGCTTTTTTATATGTTACATTTTAATGTATGTCTAAAGAGAACGAAATGATCTTAAAAAAAGTATAAATTTTTTTTGTGTAGTCATTATAGTTCCGAAATATACATACTTTTATAGCACATTTATGAAAAATGCTCTGTGTACGATTTAATAGTGGTTAGGGCTCGTATATAATTTTGTCATTCCCTTTGTAATATCCTCTATATTTATTTCCGATCATAAAATTTTAACATTTTTTAAACTTTATAAATAGGGAAGAAGTTTTAGCAATTTCCGTCTATCCCTGTATTGTTTAAGATAAACTTTAAGATGTCTCCACAGATCTACAGTTGGATTATAATATAGTATACAGTCATTTAAAATTTAACCTCTTTAACCGCCTTAATATTAATATCAATTGAAGGAGCTTGACCAGTAAAACACAGTCAACTAAAAAATAAATTTTCTTGCAACGTTATACGTTCTTGTACCATAAATATAAATTTTTGGCTTTTTATACAGGAAATTAAAAAAAAATGAATAAACTATGAAAAAGTTAAGATCCAATAGGACTTCCTTTGTAAAACAGTAGAGCCAAATGAAATCTAGGACTGATCACGATGAGGTCATCATAAATTTTATGTTCTACCTTTCTACCACAAAATTTATATTTAAATTTATTTATTTATATATCCCAGCAAAAAATTTTTGCACTAATTCAATGTGAATAAAATTTTTCATGGCTTTTAATTTATAAGTGCAAAACGACGCATAAATAATGCCTTCTCCAAATCCAAAATAGTAAGCCTTTAATGCTGCGCTTCAAATTACAAAAAATCTTAAACAATTCGCGTAAACAAACATCAAACAAGGGTATCTTTTTATCTACTGTGCATACGTTCTATGAACTTATCAGAGTGAAGAGATTTTTTTTCATATAAACACATGCTCTCCAATGACACGTTAATGTTGAATTCATGCATGTTTCTCCTGAACTGAATCACTTTATCATTGGTTGAACTCATACATTCACTATTTATTTTGAGTGTAATTTTTTGCAGGGATGTATTACTTTCTACGTTGAAATTATCTTTGCTATTAATTTACTTTCTTAAACATGGAACTGATATTAACTATTTCCTTTTACGGTGATGTTCTATTTTCACGAAAACCAAAGAGTATAAATCGATGGACAGAAGTATTTAAAGCAAGTAAGAGCACTATTTTATGCTGTGCAGAATTTTTGATACCGACCACTAATTTTGTGTATTGCGCAATATTTATTACTAGAAAAGCCCCGCGCACGTTACTACGCCCCTTAAGGAATAAAAATGCATTCTGAATTTAAATTGAATATCAAGTGCAGAAAGCTAAAAATTATAAATTTTTTTAATAGGCGTGGCACTGCCCACTTTTCTAATCACGAAACAGTATAGTCATGAAAGCTCAATATTTGTGCAAAGTTTCAGAAAAATCGTTGAAGTTCAAGTAGCTGAAAATTATATTTTTTTTATGGGCGTGGCACTGCCGACCATGAGAGCTCGATATGTGTGTGCAAAGTTAACTTTTTTTTAATGAGCGTGGCAGTGCCCACTTTTCTAATCACGAAATTATATAGTCATGGCAGTTCAATATGTGTGCAAGGTACCTTAATATTATAACTTTTTTATGGTCGTAGTCCCGCCCACTTTTGTAATCACGAAATTATAAAGTCATTACAGCTCAATATGTGTGAAAAGTTTCAGAAAAATCGGTCAAGTGCAAGTAGCTAAAAATGATAACTAATTTTTTATGGGCATGCCCCCCCCCACTTTTTTTCCACCCATAAGCACTCTCTGGTATGTGTACAACAACTTGCCAAAGTTTGAGTCCCATCGGTTTTACAGTTTCGGAGTCTATAGCTAACACACACACAGACAGATTTTCACTTTTAAATATATAGATATAGATTTTGTTAGTCTTTCATTGACAGACTAAAATAAAATTTCTACTAAAAAAACCACTTAGATATTTCAATATAGTCCTTTATTCTGCCAAAATCATTATTCATAGGGAAATTATATGAACTTTAGATAAAAATTTTAGTAAAAAGCCTTTGAGCAAAAAGCAATGGTTGCAAAATTTCAGAATCATACATCTAATTTTGACAGTTTTATTACGTTTTAAATTTTAAAGATACCGAAAAATACAATGCGCGGTATAAATTTTCGTATGTTTTGATCTATAACTCTTTTAATAATTCAGAGATTTTGTAAATTTTCGGGAAAAATATTGTTTTTCTCAGGAAATATACATTCGAAATTTCATATTTTTACATCCTATTCGATGTTAGAAGGACACGGTTTTTTTTTTACCTACTCTTGAATTACGAGCTATAACTCTCTCCCTAATATTCCGATTTAGCCCATTTTCATTACCAAACAAACCTTGTGTTTGGTGTGCTTTCAACAAACGGACATAGCCAGATCGTCATAAAATAAAAACCTGATTCAGAATATACCTTGTGGGATCTTAAATGGATATTTCGATTTCTTACAAACGGAATGACAATATTGATAACCCTCACACAGTTTTATTGGTGGCGGGTATAAAAACAAGCACTCAGAACATGTGTACACTATGGGGTGTAAAATGAATAGTTAATAGTTTGATACAAATGACATGAGAAAATTAATATACCATCAAAGAGTAAAAAAATGCAAAACTGTAATACAAAAAAATTATCTTTAACAAATTTCGCAGTTAGAAATTGTATTTTGTGTGTATCTAGGTAAATGACTGAAAATAAGTACTTCTCTATTTCATTATAAATCAGGTCATTACTAAAACACTTCTTAGTAAGACAGATGATATGCATTTATGTCATTGAAAAATATGTTGTTTAGTAAGAGCAAGTCATTACATAGTTTTAGCTGGGGATGTAAACACTTTTCGCCATTTTCTGTTGTTATAGTTTTTGTAAAAAGGAAAATTTACTTATTTATTAATAATTTTTGCTACAAATATAACTAAAAGTTTTCATAAATATTGAATTTATTTTAGACGATTAACAGTTCACTTCTTTTGGGCTCTGCATTCTTATCTTTAATAATAATGATAAATATTTGGCATAATATTTGTAATCACTTTATAATTTGAATTCTTTTTTTTTTTTGTTATTTTGTGTATATTGTTACACATTAATGTATTTGTTCCGTCATTGATTTAAATATTTGAAATCTATAAACTTAAAGCAATACAATTTTTGCAAAACGTTATGGACACGCGTACCTGTCCGGTATTTCTCAGATTTATATGTGTTTTGTGTTGCCTGTTACTCGTTATAATTTTTTTTTTTTTCTAAAATCAAATTATGATTCATTAACGAATTACTACACATTTCTAAAAATATAAAACGCACACTTTTGTTTAACTTTTATTTTTAATAGATTACTGGTCACATTTTATCAGCGACGTCAGCACAAAGAAAAAAAAACACAAATATTTTTAAAAACTCTAAATATTTGAATATTTTAAAAAGAGCGGTATTAATTTTACGTTTGCAGTATTAAAAAAATGGCAAAGTTCTAACTATTTCTGAAGTAATTTTTTTTAAAACTAATTTAACAAATATTTTGATCGATATTTATACTCAAGCAGGGTTTTTAACTACTAAATAATTTTTCGTTAAATTTATAAAAAAAAACAAGTAAGAGCACTGTATTCGGCTGTGCCGAATCTTTTATACCCACCACCGATTCTGTGTACATTTAAAGCACAATTTTTATTATTTTGTTAATCGCTATGGAATAATCTCTTTATAATAAAATATGTATCACTTTCTTTGTAGAGGATGGTTAAATTTTAAGGGCCCATGTTGAAGGTGAACTACACCTAGTCTTTAAATTTGTTTTCTGCATTTCATTTGACATTTCTCAATCTCAAACTTACTCAATTTGATCCGTGGAAAGATACGCAAATGAGCAACGCTTTGAAGTTATTCAGGTTTTTTATAAAAATGGGCGTTCAAATCAAAATGTATTTTGTGCACTTCGTAATTCTTTTGATCAACATAATCATTCAAATTCGTTCACAATCGGGAGAATTGTAACAAATATTTAAATTTCTGCAAAACAGGTCTGTATAAAAAGTTAGAAAATCTGTGAATGCCTTCTTAGTTCGTTGAATGGGAAACATTGCTGTTTTTTGCGATAGTGTGGCAAAAGAGCAGTCAACCTCGCCTCATCATCATGCCTAACAATTGAGCATTAACATTGTCATTGAAAATTCAAAAATCAGATAGAAGAGTGGCGCCAAGGATGGGGGGGGGCCATTTGGCAGATATTTTGTTCCACACATAATTGAACCATACAAATATTATCATTACAAAAGGAAATGATAATAATTTCCTAAATAATTTGTGTTTTATTTAAATTCAACATCGGTCCTTAAAATTTAACCACCCTTTATAACTTCGATATGCTACTAAAATGCTTTTGTAAATGTAGTCTTTCAATGAAAGTGGGCGTTAAAGTAGGCGTCTCAATAAAGTTTCTGCTAATAAATATAACTTAGATATTTCAATGTAGTCCTTTAGTATTCCAAAATCTTTATTCATAGAGAATTTACATGAATTTAAGAGGAAAGTTTTATCTACGAAATAGTGCTAATTAATTTTTGTTATCTTATGTTCTGCTAAAGTTATGCTTTATTAAAAATTTGAATTTAGGAAAATTTTGACCTAAGTAAAAAAAAATTATCTCTTAACATGATAAACAATTTATTGTTATGTACTAATGGCTAACAAATTTTAAAATTATACAAAACTTATTTCGTTTAAAAATCTTTTAAAAGCAAAATGTTATAGAATTTTAAAAATCAAAATCTTACTAATAAATTTCCCGCTTTAGCAAAATGCTGAGAATGTATATTTTGAATCACCCTGCAGCCCTTAAAATTTATTGTTTCATGACTCTCCGTTTATGCGTCTGGACACAATTCCATTTTATTCGATGTGCGAAGGACACGGTTTTTTCGACCGACTCTTGCCTTACGAGCTATAACTCTCTTCCTAATATTCCGATTTAGCCCATTTTCAATACCAAACAAATAGAGGTGCGACCTCTATTGTGCTTTCAACAGCCGGACAGACGGACGGACATAGCTAGATCGTCATAAAATAAAATTCCGAATCAGAATATATATACTTTATGGGGTCTAAAATGGATATTTCGATGTGTTACAAACGGAATGACAAAATGAATACACCCCCCCCCCCCCCCCCCCCCACCATCTTAGCAATCATGTTTTTCTAATACATTTGTTTAACAAAATTAAAAGTACTATGAGGACTTAAAGGGAAAACTAATGTTATAAATTTATTTATTCCCCCTATCATCTTATATCTCACCGAATTTTAGATTCATAACTTTAGAAAATAAAAAAATTACTATAAAAATAAGAAAAGTAATTTTTGGTCTCCCTTAAAAATTTTAAAAGTCATCTTGAATTAATAGTAGCTAATTTGAGAATTCTATGTATTAATACTCATAAACATAAAAAATACATAATTGTCATAAAAATTAAAAAAGTACCTTTTTTGTCCCCTATATCATTTTTAGTCTCGCCTCGGATCAATAACCATTAATTCAAACAATCTACGTTTACAAACATAGAAAATATAAAAAGTGAAGTAAAAATGAGAAAAGGTACTTTTTTGTCTTCTGTAACATTTTTAGTCTCACCTAGAATCAGCAGTCCCTAATTTCGATATTCTAGATTCATAATATAAAACAAAAAACATCAAAATATAAAAGAATACCATTTGGTAGCCTATATCAATTTACAAATTCTGAGTTCTGAGCTCTATTTAGTAATGAAATATTTTATTAGGCACCATTAAATCAAATCCACCATTAAATTAAATCCACAATTTTATGCATAGAAACATATATGTTCTAAAAAGTACCAAACTGTTTTCGCAAGTTTTCCACCTTTCTACTCAGTCTCAAGTCCACTAAATTACATAATTATTTATGTCTGGTGAAACCTCTATTACAAATTGTATCCCAATTGGCCAAGTAACAAGAACTTTTGCATTTTTTAAGAATTTTTCGCTTTTGGGTACCTTACAAAGATGTCTCCTAGATAATTGTCCATATTCTTTTAGGCGATAATAATAATAAAATTAAGCTGTACTGCATATCATAAAAAAAAATCTAACAAAACTACTATAAAGACGAATAATTTTAATTCCTTATACAGGAGCCTTTCGCGAAATGGCGAAATTTACATTTTTCCAATGTTTATGTGTTTGGAAGTTACAAAGGGTACCCTTAGGTGTTACCAGTTACCTGGTAACTTAGTTTTTTGTTTCTTTAAAAGATTGCAACACCTTTTCGCTATAATTTTTAGTTAAGCAGATATAATGTTGCCGATTTTAATCTTTTTTAACCGAATTTTCAGAAATTTATAATAAAAGGGACCCACTGTGTCAATGATGAATAAATTGGTCATTTTTTCATTCAGTCAGTTAGTCACGTTACTTTTCTTTATACATATACTAGCCGCCCGGTACGTGCTTCACTACGTATCAAAAATTCATTATAGATTGTTTAAAGGAGAGTAAAACTACGTTTTTACTTTTTCCTATTGTAATCCCTTTTAAAGATAAATGCTGTTCAAAAAAGTACCATAATTCAGTTTTCAGCCGTTTTATCCCCTTAAAACTCAAAATTTCCAAAAAGTACCAGACACTTATCCAATTATTTTTAACAGGCTCTTTGGTCCTTTCTAAATTTTTTTGATATTTTTATTAAGCCTCAACGCACCTGCAACAATTTTTTATATATATAGATATATATATATATGTATATAGATAGACAATTTGTAAAATAAAGGGTGTCTCAGTCGGATTGCACTTTTAAAATTTAGTATTATTTTTTAAAGCAAATGGCAACTCTGTAACATGTTAACTGTCGTTTATATTCATTCCGCTCATTAAAAATGCAGCCTTTTATGACAGAACAACGCGTTATAATTGTGAAAACATATTATAAAATTTTGGATAGTTTAGTTATGGTGAGACCGCTCGCAATTTTCAAAGAATTTTCAGTCCAGATCTCGCATCTAATTGTCAACCATTCAAGGAATTGTAAAAAACTTTGAAAAAACTGGGTCGGTTATGGACAGTATGAATACTGAGCGTAAACATACCGTTCGGTCTCTTAAAAACATAGTTGTTGTATTATCTCAAGAGTCGTCGAAAAACATCAAAGTCATCCACCTCATGCGACGTAATTAGGCCTACTGCTTGGGCTCCTACTTTTTTGAAGATGAAGCCGAAATTGCAGTGACTTTAAAAGGCAGTCGTTACAGGAGCATAATAACGCACTTTACTAGACGGCATTAATGTGGACATGAGGTTTTAGCAAGGCGGCGCCACCTACACACCGCCCATGAAGCCTTTATTAGAGTAATGATTTTTAAAACAAATTATCTCATGATACCGCCGTACGATATTTTTCTTTAAGGTTTTGTAAAATCTCGAGTTCATGATTTGGCGAAATTACAAAATTTTTCTGAGGGTGTCAAAAGCTTAAAAAAACTTTTTTGGGGGTTAAAAATCTTAAACTGAGGGAATTTTATATGTGTTATATTTTATTTTTTTATTTTTTTGGGGATGGCATTGCATAAATTTTGGTTTGGTTGCATCGTTTATACCTGAGATCCAACGCGTCATCATTGAAATATAGCCACATCTCTCCAAAAGACATAGAATTTTTATGAAAAATTATTGACCTGTCATCATAGCCTTGCGGGACATTTGACATATAATCCGCTTTATTGTCAGTGGCGTTGTCGTGTCGTTTTTGTGTCGAAAATGATAGAAATACGACAAGGTCTCATTCACTTTTCATTGTCGAAAATATTACACGATACCAATCGCCACTGACAATAAGGCTGATTAACTTCCATACATAATTCCGAAATGTCACAGAGCTTTAAAAAAAATCTATTTTAATTTTAAAATAAAAATGTGCATTCTTACTGAAACACCCTTTACAACTCTCATTTCTACTTGTTTTTTAAGTACTTTATTGAGCAGCACCAATTATTACTTCTTTTATTTTATTAATTACTGAACATTGAGTTACATATAAATATATAAAAAAATTTATTACATTATAAATATTTATTTAGCAATTCGCCTAATTAAAATAAATTATCTTAAACTACTGGTATATACGAACTACCGGGTACAACATCTACTCCCAACGGTAAGAAATTCATGGCGTAATCTTTTCTTACTGGGATATTGTTACTGGTTGCAGAACGTGTATTTACGACCTTGGGGCCAGTTTGTACTCCAAACATTTTAATAATGGCGGATTGAATCTGCTGCGCCTCGTAGGGTGTGCGATAATTGATAAAATGTACTTCCGGCTCTTGCTGGACAGTCCTGTGTGTAGAGTGAAATTGTTGTTGCAGCGCCGCATAGTTTGATTCTTTATTGATGACATAGACGTGTGTTTCCTGATCGTTGGTATTTTGTATCAGATTTTGTATAGCTCTTTCAAAAAAGCTGCTATCGGGATTTTCAACAAATATGACTTCGTGACCTCCCTTTGCTGCTGATTCAAGTTTTTTTAAAAGTATACTTTGATCTGCCTTATATTTAGCATCACTTAGTTGAATGTTTTTGTGTTGGTATATATTTGGCAGGGCAATTTGTTTATGATTTTGTACTATATTTACGGAATTTTGTGAATGCTGCGAAGAAGCTGTATGAAATCTTTGAAGGTTATACGCGTTTGAAGACCAACCCGTTTGTATCAGATTTAAAAACTGTAAATAAGAATAAAGTAAGAGTAAGTAAATATTTTTTTTGTACCTAACGTAAATGTTGCGTTTATTAGTTTTTATACCCTTCACACAGTGAAAAACGGTATATATAGGTTTGTCATTCCGTGTGAAATTTCTACAATTTTCATTTCCGACTCCATAAAGTGTATATTTTCTGAAAGCTTATGAATAGGGGAGTCGATTAAGCCCTGTCAGTCTGTCCGTCTGTCCGTGTGTATGTTGAAATCAACTTTTTGAAGCCCCCCGAAATCGCTTGGTCCCGGGTGAGCTATTAAAATATCAGAAATATTCGGGAGTAGATCGGTATTGAAAATCAGAAACATCGGTTCATAAACAACTGAGATATGAGCCAAAAAAATTTTTTTTTTATTTTTTTATATTTTTTTTTTTAATTTTTTTTTAATTTTTTTTTTATTTTTTATTTAATATATTATTTATATTTTTATTATTTTTTTTAATTTTTTTTTTGTTTTATATTTATTATTTATATTTAAATTATTTTTTTTTTAATTTTTTTTTTTAAATTTTTTTTAAAATTTTTTTTTTTGAATTTTTTTAAATTTTTTTTTTTTTTTTTTTTTTTTTAATTTTTTTTTTTAAACATAAATACGTTAATTTTTAATTTTACAATGGGATGTTTTTATATATGTATGTTTTTTATTTCATATGGGATGAATGGTGATACAAACTACTGTTATTGCATGACTACACGTTGTGAAGGGTATATAAGATTCGGCATGGCCGAATATAGCACTCTTACTTGTTCGTTATATCATTGGTATCTACAGTCGAATATTAAAATGTGATATATCAATGTTTTTGGGTTTGAGGTAAAAATATGCTGCTCTAAGAGCACTCATTTATACATATTTTACTTTTGTTTTATAGTGAAAAGTGTTGTCTGGAGGAAAGAAAATGCGGAAGTCTTCTAAAAAATAAAAACTTTTTTTAAAAACAAAGTTTAATTTTTTAAAATAAAAAAAATTAATGGATTTAATTTTGCATTAAAAATATTTATATTTGAATTTAAATTCTAAATACGAGCGAGCAAGTAAAGAAGATTAACAATTTATAATTAAAAAAATTACAAAAAATATCGTTAAATCATCGTATTAGTGTAAAGAGATTTAGGTAGATACTTTAAAAGAGAATTCAAAAGTAATCCACGATTTTAAATAATCGTCTGAATTGGAATCTGAAATGCAGAACATAAGCAGTATGACTGCGATAGAATCATAAAAAGTTTATTTATTATACCCTTCACCTGTGGTGTACAAGGGTATATATAGCTTTGTTATTCCGTTTGTAATTTCTACAATTTTCATTTCCGACCCCATTAAATATATATTTTCTGAAACCTTATGAATAGAGGAGTCGATTAAGCCCTGACCGTCTGTCCGTGTGTTGGTTGAAATCAATTTTAAAAAGCAACCATATGTTCCTCAGATCTGTGTATTATCAATATTTTGGAAATATCCGGGAATGAATCGCTATTCAGCACAATCGCCCCATAACTTTCTGAGATATGAGCAAAAAAACATGATTGCCTCTGTTTGTTTTCCCATATTTTTACCACCAAAATTAGAATTTTTCAGTCATAGAATAATTTAGAGGTGCCTTTGCTACTTTTTGTAGATATAATATGCCTCTAGAGATATTCGTGAAAAATTTTGGATAAAGCGGGCTCTTATCGGTAAAGTTATAGGCAACAAATTTTTTTAATTAATATATATTCCAAAAATTTACAAACGAAAATAAATTTTTTTCAGCTTTTAGACAATCAAGAGAGTCAATATTAGTATCATCTGATAGGACTTGACAGCGCAATATAAGCACTTAAAAAAATTAAAATTCATGTTGGCCGCCACTACAAAATGGCGGACAATAAATTTATGCATGGGTCAAATCTGGCGTCTTAAAATGTTACTTCTTGAACCCCGTTCATATTGGTACCAATTGAAGGGGCTTGACCAGTAGAATACAGTAAATTATTAAAAAATGTAAAATCCAAGGTGTCTAAAATAAAATGGCGGATCCAATTTTTTTAACCCCATCAATATGGGTATCAAATTAAAGGGCTTGACTATTTGAATAAATGTCACTACGTAAAAATCAAGGTGGCGTCGGAATTAATAAGGAAAAATGGCGTATAACATGAAATATAGGTTAAGCTACGATGTGGGATTATACCTATGTACATGATGGTAAAGGGTATTATCAAATTCACGCACTCTTTTTCTTAACTTTGTTTTTATATAATTGCAATTTATTTTTTCTACCTTATGTTGGTTTTTATAAATTATTAAACAGTAAACGCGAAATTAAATTATAAACATTTGAGAATACTGAAAAATTTTCCCCATATTAGCAGAGTGAAATGCATTTTTAAAATCAACTACGATTTTATCATAATTAATCTTTATGTGTTTACTCCTATAAGATTTTTAATGTTACTATTTCTGTTACTATTTCCGTTACAATTTAATTAAATTTTATCAAACGACAGTTTTTCATGTTCATATTCTTTAATATTCTTAATTCGAATAAAATTATCGAATAAATATTGATTTTTTTTCTTTCATATTTTAATTCTTTTTTAAACTTTGCTTTATATTTAAATATTTTTTAATGTAAAAACTTTTTATACAAAAGAATATTATTATTTACTTTTTATTTAAAATATTTTTATAAAACTATTATACATTATCATAAATAAAAAGTTTAAAATAAATAAGTTTAAATAAAAAGTTTAAAAAGAATTTTTAATAAAATAAACCCTTACTGGCATAAAATAAATATATTGTCATTGAAAATTGGTCAACAAATACACATTGCATGGTGTAGCCGACCGATAAGTATCAATAATTGAAACGTATAAATAAAAAGCAAAAGTTGTGAAGAAAACAAAAAGCTTTCGTCACCATCAAACTGATGGTTGTTAAGCAAAAAAAAAATTTATAATAAAGAGTTTAAACAGAAAAAAAAAACACAACAAAAAGCTAAAATTGTCTTGTATGCATTTATTTCACACTCACTCACTGTTATTATCTACCAAAAGATTTAATTTCCAATAAGCGAAATCTAGCTTTGAACTTGATATTCCTCTGTATTTTATTTTTAAACTTTTTTTATTTATCAAGAAATTCAATATTGGTTTGAGATAATGAAAGAATGTACTGAAAGTTTATGAATAGGGGAGTCGATTAAGCCTTGTCAGTCTGTCCGTGTGTATGTTGAAATAAAATTTTTGAATCCCTCCAACTTCGTTTGGACCCGCGTAAGGTATTCAAATATCAGAAATATTCGGAAGCAGTTCGGTGTTGAAAATCAGAAAAACCGATACATAAACAACTGTGATGTGAGGAAAAAACCACGACCACCTCGTTTTTTTCACAACAACAACATACATACAGACATAAGGGTGGGCCAAAAGAAACCAAGGGGTGTAAAAGTTTAATAACTTTTTCGTTTATTTATTTTTTTTTATTTTTTATTTTAGATTATATAGACAACACTTGCAGAATTAATTATGGAGAGGTTCACAACTGAACAGAGAACCAGAAAAATAGAATTTTATTATTTAAACCAGAGATCAATTATTTTAACGCAAAGAGCATATCGTCGACATTTTAACGTCAGAATTTCGCCCTCTGAAGCAATGATTCGTTGCTTAGTTGATCGTCATCACCAACATGTCAGCTTAACAGGTTTGCCTCGAACCGGTAGACCACGTTTAAGTCGCACTGCGGAAAATATTGAACGAGTACAGCAAGGTGTTAACGAAGCACCTGAAACATCTGCCAGAAGGCGTTCTGCTCAGCTAGGAATGTCTCGTACGTCACTACGGCGCATTTTAAAAAAAGATTTACAGTTTTACCCATATAAGGTGCAATTGGTGCAAGAATTAAAACCCGCAGATCATCGCAACGTCTAAATTTTGCACTTAAATTACAAGAGTTGGCCAGAAATTAAATCAACTTTATTAAAAATTTGATTATGAGTGATGAAGCTCATTTTTATTTGAATGGCTTTGTTAATAAGCAGAACTGTAGGTTCTGGGGTTCTCAAAATCCAAGAGCCATTCATCAACGCCAATTGCACGCCATCAGGTGTACAGTATGGTGTGGGATCACATCTGAAAATGTCATTAAGCCTTACTTCTTCGAGAATGCAGATGGAAGTGCTGTAACCGTAAATGGAGAGCCGTATCGGTTTATGGTAGAAAATTTTTTACGCCCTGCTCTTGAAAACAGACCTGCTATGTGGTTTCAACAGGACGGAGCCACTGCCCATACTGCCCGAGACACAATGGCACTTTTAAGTCAAATTTTTGGAGGGCGAATAATTTCCAGAAATTCGGAAATTATTTGGCCAGCGCGATTGCCAGATTTGACAGCACCCGACTATTTTCTTTGGGGTTATTTGAAGGAGCGATTGTATGTGAATAAGCCAGAGAGAATCCTTGAACTCAAGGCAAACATTGTTGCAGAAATTCGAACGCTACAGTCACAAGTTTTGAAAGATGTCATGGAAAATGCTCTAAAAAGATCCCATCAGTGCGAAGCTGAAAACGGTGGTCATTTAAGAGACATCATTTTTCATACTTAGTGTAAAAAAGTTTCCCTTTTGTATATTATATAATCTGAAAGAAAAAATAAAAATATTAATAAACGAAAAAGTTATTAAACTTTTACACCCCTTGGTTTCTTTTGGCCCACCCTGTACAAACGTGGTATACTGGTAAGAGTAAACGTGGCATCGAATCCCAGCTGAGCCAAAAAAAATTTTTTTATATATTTTTTTCATTTATTTCTTTTTAAATTGGCTTTTTATTAAATTTTTTTTTGTTATTTTTATTTATTTTATTTTAAACTTACATACATAAACTCAATTTATAATTTTACAATGGGATGTTTTTTTTAATATGTTTGTCTTTTATATGCATGTATGTGCGTATATTAAGAAGATGAATGGTGATACAAACACTTGTTATTGCATGACTACACGTTGTGAAGGGTATATATGTAAGATTCGGCACGGCCACATCTAGCACTCTTACTTGTTAACTTACAAGTTTTATTAAAATCTGTATTAGCTGTAAATAATATACTGTAAATAATATACTGGCTGCATTTTTTTATTAATGCAATAATATAATTAAAATTATAAATTGTTCCACAATTAAAGACAGATATCTATTTCTTTTTGCAAGGAAATAAGCAGAAGAAGCATGAAAGAAATAAACAGCTGTATTAACAAAAAAAAAAAGATAATACTGCAGTGTCCGTTAAATTCGCCTTGGTCTATAAGTAGTACATACACAAACCTTTCAACTAACTTGGTAGCATTATTTACAGGCAAATCTATGAACTCTTATTATATTACACTAGCTAAATATCCGCTTCTTCGCTAATGCTTAAAGTTTTTATTATACCCTTCACACAGTAAAAACGGGTATATATAGGTTTGTCAATCCGTGTGAAATTTCTACAATATTCATTTCCGACCCCATAAAGTATATATTTTCTAAAAGCTTATGAATAGGAGAGTCGTTTAAGCTCCGTCAGTCTGTCCGTGTGTATGTTGAAATTAACTTTTTGATGCCCTCCGATATCGCCTGGACCCGGGTAAGGTATTAAAATATCAGAAATATTCGGGGGTAGATCGGTATTGAAAATAAGAAACATCGGTACATAAACAACAGAGATATGAACAAAAACCACGACCACCTCGTTTTTTTCACAAAAACAACATTACAACAACAACATACATACATACATAGAAACGTGTAGACGTTAAACGTGGCATCGAATCCCAACTGAGCCAAAAACAATTTTTTCTTATTTTTTTTTTATAGCCTGGTTTAACGAAATTGTTTTTAAATCAATTTCAAGCTCAACGTCTTTTATGTTTTATAAATTACAACTAGTTCTGTGTATGACAATATTAAATATAAATCATTTATTGTAAATCATTTTATTCGTTTAGTAAATAACTGTTTAATAACCGTTACAACAAAGATGTATTTCAACGTCTCAGCTCAACTAGTTTGTAATTAAATATATTAAAACAATAACTATTGATTACGGAACTAGTTTTAGAACAAGAACCAACATTATAATGACTACAGGCGGTTAACTCTTATTATTCTAATCCCCTTTGACAAAAAAGTATGTTATACATACGCAAGCTGTGAAGAAAATTTTTTTCTTTTATCAAAAATTACGTCTAAGTAAAAGCATGTAATTTTTATTTTAATTATTAAATGTTTGATAATTTTAAAACGCATGCCAGACTGTTAATTTTTAATTGAGATTTTTGTTTTTATTTTATTTCTTTTAAACTAGCCATTTGTTTTTGTCCCTGGTAAGCAGAGTATAATTTTGTTTTTACGCGTATTTCTGATTTGGCAATTAAACATGCCACAAAAGTTTTTAAACTTATTCGTAGCTAAGCAGCTAATACACGGCATGTATTTTACATCTGAATTGACAATTTCCACACTGATAAATACGAACGTGTCGTGTGTTACCTTTAAAACACTACTGTTATAAAAAATATGTTTCTGACAAAATTTCAATTACAGCGCAATCTATTTTCTTCTGTCAAAACATGTGACATCAGCTGTTGGCAGAAATCTCTGCCACTGCAAAGCAGTCAGCGAAGGTTGCCTGTAAAAGAACAATTTTTACATGGAGATTTACATATGTCTCACAAATTTTAAAGTCAGATGTAAAAAACATGCCGTGTATTAGCTGCTTTAACAACCATTAGCATGTCACTTGGCTGAAAATAGCACTGTGAAGTTTTAATAAAAATTCATTCGAAAAACACTACATTTTTTAGACAAGTTTATCTAAAACATTACGTATTTATATCACTTTAAAAAACACAATTTTTTTAACAAAATTTTTTGGTAATTTTAATTTCAGAAAAATTTAAAAAAATGGTTAAACTTACACAACAAAAGATTATCAACATCATTTTATGGTATTTAAAGTTATATTTTCTTCTTTGTGAAAAAATTTATTATAAAATTGTTACTAAAAAAAACCGTTTTAATCTATAAATTATAATATTTAAATCTACAAATCAACTTGTCACTTTCTGACTTTAAGTTTTGTAGATGACAAAGAAACAACACAACCACTCTTTAAAACTGAACTCAATTGACTAGAATTGGATTAAATACAGCAACGAGCTAGAGCACTAACTGAATGATTTTATAAGGCAACATGAGTACAAATTTATTTCTTTTATTCTTCTATTTATTTCGATTCTCTTAGCTTTAGTCACATCATTTCAATTTCAAGTTCATGGTTAAACTCTCTCCCAAAAACAAAAAAATAAAATAAATAAAAACATAAAAATTTACTAGCAAATAAGATTTGTCAATGGAACGGAATTTTAGATAAATATAGAATAATACTAAATTATGTTTTCTTCTTCTTCTTCTTCCATTTTTTTGTAAACAAAATATTCAAAAGAAAAAAAACTGGTTTAGAACTAACAAACAATTGGTTGGCATAAAGTATAAAAACATTAAAATTTTTTCGCCACATTTAAAGCCGGTTTAAATTATTTACATGCTTGGAATTCCCCAGCAGGAAGGGTGTTTTAGCAAAATATATTCAGATATTTATTAGATATAAAAGTATTGCCATACTAACACGTAAAATCATAAACGTTTAAAGTGTATAGTAACTTTTCAAATATCTTTTGAGTATCATAACGTACATTCTATTATTCTGATTTTAAATTCTGAAAATAGCATACAATGAATAAATAATTTTTGTTTTTTATTTATTTTTTTAACTGAAATTAAATTTTAAGCATTCATTTGCTGGCAGGCTAGTTTGCTGTTGCAGTGTGAATTTTTCAAGCTTTTTCCCATGCAACGAAATCTATTTATTTTATTATTGTAAAAAGTTCTTTTGTTTATTGTTTGTGTAAAGAAGTTAGGTTTTAGAAAAGCAATATATGTCAAAGAAATAAATACCCCTATCAGTATAGAAAGACCTACCTGGCAACACGGTTATGCTTATAAATAAAACTTAATGATTTCCTTATTAGAAAAAAACGTGTAGATATATTTAAAATATTTGATTCATAATTTATAAAATAACAGGCACGCTTTTTTTTAATTTTATAACTTCGAAAATTAATTGACTTAACAATAAAAATGTTAAATAGAATTTAATAAAACTTTGTGATTAATAAAATTTAAAACAACAATTGTTTCTTTAAGAGTAAAAAATCTATATGCTATTACTGGCTGTACCGAAATTAAGTAACCACACGCAAAAAAAACAGTGGTTAACTTAATCGAAGAGAAATAAATGAATTAAAGAATTTAATGAATGTGACATGGTGTAATCACGAAAGGTGTTTTCGTCTCTTTATACCCTACACAGTGAGTGTAAGGGTATAAATAGGTTTGTCATTCCATGTGAAGTTTCTATAATTTTCTTTTTCGACTAGGAAAGTCAATTAAGCACTGTTCATCTGTCAGTCTGTCCGTGTATATGTTAAAATCAACTTTTTGAAGCCCCCAGAAATTTTCAAGACCCGTGTAAGGTACCAAAATATCAGAAATATATGGGACCAGATCGGTAAATCGCTCTATAAACAACTGAGATATAATGAAAAGCCTAGACCACCTCCTATTTTTCTACCAATACAAACTGGATGAAAGTAGGTTCGAACCCCAGTTAAGACCAATATTTATTTATGTTTTTTATATATTTTTTTAGTTTTTTTTTTTAATTATTTTTTATATAATTTGTTTTTAACATAAAAATATAAAATCAATTTATAATTTTACAATGGGATGTTTTTAAGCGGATAAAGTCATTATAAAAATAATGAAACATATATGTATGTATGTAAGTATTTCATATTAATGAGTTGAATGGTGATACAAACAATTCTTATTGCATAACAACACGTTGTGAAGGGTAAATAAGATTCGGCACGGCCGAATATAGCACCTTTATTTGTTTTTTTAATATGAAGTTTGACAATTCTTGGGACTGAAATCTCTTTTTTATATTTGGAGTTTGACAGTGGTTTGTTGGAAAACAATCAGCTGGGCTGGTACCGCTACCTGTATAAGTGCACCCTGGATTATGGTAAAAACATATAATGGTTGCAACTTGTCCTTGTTTTGTTCAATTAAAGTGCTATTCCATAATTATAGTGTGGCTAATAAAAAAAAGATCAATCTTTGTTATTTTCTAAAGTAAATTATTGTTTTTTGCTATTAGTTTTATTAATTATATTCAGCTTGTTTATCATTAATATTTTTATTAGTATTGATTTAAAAGTTATTGATTTTTCTATGTGTGATAATAAAAAGGTGAAAAATAACACGAAACCAAAAAAGTTTTAACTTGTGGTAAATTTTGTTCTTAATTTTAATTTTAATGTTTAATTTTAGTTTTCTATGTCATTAAAATTTGTGATTTAAATAGATGATAGTTATATATGTACATCGAACACTAAACATTCCGATCAAAAAGTGCTGATTCGAAAATGCATTCCACTAGTGTCGGAATATAACCTACTTTTTCAGCTTATTCTTCCATTATAACATATAGAACAAATTTAATCTCTTCGTATAGAAGAATTAAAAATAAATGAACTAAAGCCAGAAATAAATAAATATTGTCTTTAAAACATTCAAAGTTCGTATTAAAATTAATTTAATTCTTATTTTTTTATATATTATTTCTTTAATATTAATTTTTTTTTAAATGTGTGTTTATTTTTTCACATGTCAAGACTTAAAAAATAAAATTTATTCAGTAAGAAGAAGAACAGTTGAATATAATTTATTGTTAAAGGATCAAATCTTCATTGTCTAGATACTTTTGTATATAATGTTTTTTTTTTTTACCGACGACATCATACTATTTTTTTCATAATATATCATACTATTTTTAGAGGAAAACCACATCGAAGATTTCATGAAAAGTGAACATTAAATTATCAAAACAAAATATGATAACCGTGACAAAATATATGATTAAACAATATAAAAATTATTATAACTTATTTTCGGTAACCAAATATTTTTTGGAAACTATAATATGACCACTGCGATCATATTATAATCATTGTTTTTCTTCGCGTGCAACTTAGTTATCAAATTTGCAATTAATTTCAACTTTTGTTTAAAACAATTTATAAAATATGTTAATTTAAAACATATATGTATATAGAATGTAATCTATAATTATATTGATTAAAAAAATTATAACATAATGTTATCGGCAGACTACATTTTTTTTGTTTATTTATAATTATTGTTACATTACAGATTTTTAAAACTAAATTTTTCTACAAATTTTGACCATTTACAGGAGCAAAACATTTTGGGCAATGTGTAACAAACGTAATACCAAATTTAATATAATGAAAAATTTTTCTTGCTTAGAAGGCAAGTCTTAATAAACTAATAAATGTATTTTATATATTGTCATTTGAAAAGTTGTACATTTTTACTATTTATCAATTAAATGAGCAACATAAGTATTCTAACAAACTTATGAATAATTCAATATACTGGTTTTACTTTATTGTCTTAAATAAAAAAAAAACGGTATGTGGGTTAAATTTAAAAGTTTTAAATATTTATTTCAAGCTTGAAACAAAAAAAGTATGTGCGCTAAATTCAGATTCTTAAATACCCTTCACTATCGTATCTTATATCTTACAAATTGGGGTACTAAATAGTAACTGCTTCTATGTAACATAAGTATATTATCCGCACAGAAGAGAGACAAAATTCCACCGAAGACATCTGATGTAATGTCGGCAGCATATCAGGATGCTTTAACAATGTTATTTTAACATAAAAAGCATATCTTATTCTTTTATCTAAAACATTTAATTTTATTTAAATTTTTAAATTGTTTTGTGTGAAAAATTAAAAAAAAACTTATATTGTTATATCCTTATTTAGTCAACGCAATATCCAAAACTTTCTTCTATAATAGTCGGCAACTAAAAATACATTTTAATTGTGTCTTTTGTACCTATACACTGTAAATAGATTAATTAATTAATTCATTTTTAAATTTGTCTTTTATCTTTCTTATTAAATGACATTTTTATTCATGTCCATATTCTCTCATATTCTTAATACATTTTTGTTATGCTTTCTATATCCATCCTTCTGGCTGGCGGTATGGAAAGAAAACTTTTATTTTTATATTGAATACCCTGTTCAGACAGATATTTTTAATTGTTTCAATTTAGTGTTGATTAAGCAATTAAAATAAGTGTTCACACATCCTCAATTTATCTTACTCCATTAGCATTTGGTACCAGTAAAAATACAATGAATTTATACCAAATCAAATAATGCCTTCTCTTCAATTTTTTTCCTGTTAATAAAATATATTTACAATTATATTTATACATATTGAATTTATTTAAACATTTTTTTTTTAAATTTTCATCAACCATTTGCCATTTTCTTACTTTTTATTTTGTGTATATTTATTTGTTTGACATTAGAAATGCCACCCGTAGAAGTTTCTTCTCACTGAACATACTTCTCAAGAGTTGTATTTCGAATTCTAGACAATAAGTGAAACAATAAACTATATATTGCTCAATTTAAAAATAATTTTTAGTATGGTAAATTGAGCTCAATAAGGCCTTTAATTGCGATAATATTATAAATTGACAATTAAGGCGCGTGTGTGAACATGGTATAAATCTATCAAGATGATAGACATCGAACAATGAATTCATGAATTTAGTAAACACTGTGCCACTTTTTGTAAATATCTACTATCGTTTTGTTTTAACATAAAAACAGCAATATTTTAACATGTAAATTTACTGCCTGTTCAACGATGTCGAAAGAAACCCAAGCGACATTTTTATTCGCTCAAATATATTGAAACAAAACAACAAAAACTTAAAATTTGTTTTTGTTTTCAACGTATTTGTACGAATGAAATTTCGCTTGGGTTTTCTTTCGACATCGTTGAACAGCCAGTTAATAATGAGATACTCATTAAATAGTTATAAAAAAGTTTCACAGATATTTTAACACATTCATTCATTGTGTTAAAAAAAGCTTTTCTCAATAAAAAGAAATGATTATGAATGAATTTGGAAAACGATTTTGTTTTATTAATAAAAAGTTAAAATGGTAACCTTTTGTAAAAGCTTTGCTTATAAATATAACTAAATGTTATAAAAAAGTTTTAAAATACTTGCGCCATCTTCCGTAAAAAATAAAAGTTTTACACTTTTTATATGCAAAGCTTTGAGCTTTAACCTTTTCACAAAAAAAGTTGCTGAAAATGTTAATATGAATAATTTTCAGAGCTGCCATTTTTTTTACGAAAAATTGTCAAATTTTAAAAACAAAATCGTTAGGTTTTTTTAAAATCATTCAAAAAGGTTTTTAAAAAAAATTAAGTCTGGTATAAAAAACAAATTCTTATGAAGAATAATTTTCAAGACAGTTTAAGATATATCAAACTTTTTTTTTGTTTAATTTTTCAAACTTATTTTAATATTAGCAGATTAGTTTGGCAAAGTCGTTAAGTTATTTCATAATTCACATAAGGTTGGAAACGTTGATTAATTGTAATTAACTTTATTTTTTTAATAACGAACATTTATCAAAATCAATCAATTTTAGTCTACCTATTTTATCTTGTTATTTATCTCCAGAAAACAGATTGGGATATGTTTTGACCTTCACAAGTTGTGAAAAGTGTTTAAAAACAAAAACATTTTTAGCGCTAATCTTACCAATATGTATCTACAAAACAAATTCAACAATTTAATAACCCAAAAACTTCTTGATCTTTAACGTTTGAAAACATATCTTTTCTCACAGGTGATTCCCCCTTTTACAGTATATCTATCAAAAGCAAAAGTTTCATAGAATAATAATATTAATAATAATTTTATATTTTATTTTACAAAGTTTTTATAAACACAGTATTGAGAGAAATTAGTTTTCTTATTTCTCAATTAGTGCTGTTTCTAGGAATAATGTAATTTTAAGAAAACATGAAAATTTTTATGATGAACAAAAGTCTTAGCAATACAAGACAGTTCTATATCACATGCAAAAGGAAGTATGTTCTGTATATGCCTGCACCCAAACAAAGTGTGACAACTGTTAACGACCCAACTACAATTAAAGTAATTTTGTAAAAAATATAATTTAGTTTTTCACTCTAACATCCGTAGGTTTAAAACAAAAATTAGTTATTTAATATTTTGAGGCTGACAAGACAGTCATGTAGATTTACATATGTCTCACAAATTTTAAAGTCAGTTGTAAAAAATATGCCGTATATTAGCTCCTTCAGCGATACATAAAAGCGATTATAAATTGGTCGGGTAGATAATAATTTTAATCGTTGTTGCTTATATTTTACCAAATGTTTATATAATATTTCTTTTATATTAAGTAAACAAAAAATAAAAAAATTTATAAGAAGCAACATGAATCTTTTTCTTGGGAGCAGAAATGGTATTCCATAAACGAGCTTTTTGTATTTGATTTATTTACATCACTAAAAAGCCTGTAAGTTGTGCTAAATAATAAATAAATTTTAATTTTTTTTATTAATTTATTTTTATTATTAATTATTTTGTGAATTTATCAAAATTAATTTGATATAAATATATATATACAAAATATAACAATCTGGGATCCTTAACAATTTCTGGTAAAAAATATTTGTCATTCAGCCTAGAGAATTTTAAGTTTTAACCAAAAATTTAGTAAGTTATTGCTGACTGAAAATCGGAAATCCCACCTGGATGGTCGTGCGTAAGTTTAAATAAGAATTTTGCAGTCTCTAAAACGTTTTAAAAATTAACCAAATATATATATGCCCAAAGTTGAAACTTTTTAAACTAAAAAGTACTACCATATTTGCATTGCTATAACTGGGTCTGTTTCGCAACATTAGTATTTTAATTTGATGGCACATTTCCTTCACAATTTTATATGATGTTAAACTTTAGAGTGAAAATAAATGAAAATTTAATGTAAAATATTCAATTAGTTCGTTACGTCAATTATTTGCTATATGTAAGAATTTTTGCAAAGAAATCGATATTTTTTTCAAATATCTGGTAAGAAATGACGTAAAAACGTAAGGTTTGGCAATCCTAGTCATTTTGTTTTATAAGTAAACATTTCGTTGAAATGTTAAGTTAATATACTTGGAGCTTTCAGTTATGTAAAAGCTTTTAATATAGAATTACCCAGCAGTTCTTAGGTTTTTACGCCTAACAGCTATTCGAATATATACTTTTATGTCAATATAAAATAAAAATAATATAATCGAATCATCATTATTCAAGCTTTGCTTACAATGTAGGTAGTGTTGGACCTGCAAGATGGCCTAGGCCATTTCTGTGTAAATTTAAGAAGCAATTGTATATTAACTATGCATAGATCACAGTTAGATTTTCATTGGTCTCAGATTAAACATGTATGGGATAGAAATTCTGTTTAGTTAATACATATGATATAAATCTACTACTACTGTTACTTTTAGCTGTCAGAAGTATCTCAGTTTTTTATTTTTATACAATTTTCTAAAAAATTTTTGATAATTTTTTCAACGTTCTAATCTCTCGTTGCATAATTTTTATTAAAAAGTGTTACCATACCTTTAATAGTTGGTTTTGGTTATGTAACCAAAAGCTGTAACCAAAGGTTAAACAGTACTTGTGAACTAAATAGCGTTTTGTTAATGTTCTTTTTAAATACAGATTATTTAATTAATTAAGATAATCACATGTTGCGAAAAGGGCCATAAGTCGTTAAGTTTCTACTGAACAGCTGCAGCTATTTATAATATTTTTTAGAATTATTTTTTTCAATTTTTTTTATAAATATTTTTATATTAAATTCGTTCAAAATTAACAAAACGGTTTTTCTGTTCACTTTTGAAAAAAAAAATCAAAAGGTTTTTGAAAGTGAGGGACGTCGCGATCTTAAAAATGTTGTCCATAACGATAAAATATAAAATCTCTAATATTAGACTAAACCAAGGCATATGTATTCATCAGGTACTCTTGATTCGTCAGCTGATTATTTTTTTTATTACTTATTTTTAATTTCAGCTGTCATAATACATAAATAAAAAACAATTTTCTCTTTTCAAATGTCAATTTTTTTCAATTTTCAAATGTCAAACTTCATATATAAAAAATATAAACAAAAAATTCTCTCCAAACTGCAATTACCTGATGAATAAATATGCCTTGGACTAAACAAATCTCTAATATTAGACTAAAAAAAACCTTGCGCGTTTTTGCGCCATTTTTATACCCTTCATCTGTGGTGCACAATGGTATATATAGCTTTGTCAGTCCGTTTGTAATTTCTACAATTTTCATTTCCGACCCCATAAAGTATATATTTTCGGAAAGCTTATGAATAAAGGAGTCAATTAAGCCCTGACCGTCTGTCCGTCTGCCCGTCTGTCCGTGTGTTGGTTGAAATCAACTTTTAGAAGCAACTATATGTTCCTCAGATCTGTATATAGTATCAATCTCTTGGAAATATCCAGGAATGAATCGCTATTGAAATTCAGCACAATCGCCCCATAACTTTCTGAGATATGAGCAAAAAACCACGACCACCTCGTTTTTTTACACAATTACAACAACAACATACATACTTACATACATTTAAAAAACATAAAAAAAAAATTACAAAAAAAAATTACAAAAAAAAAAAAATATATTGAAAATAAAAAAAAAATAAAAAAAATTTTTTAAAAAAATAAAAAAAAATATATAAAATATAAATAATATATTAAATAAAATAAAATAAAATTTTTTTGGCTCAGCTGGGATTCGATGCCACATTTATTCTAACCAGTATATACATACATATGTACGTTTTTTATATGAGATGAATGGTGATACAAACAATTGTTATTGCATGACTACACGTTGTGAAGGGTATATAAGATTCGGCACGGCACTGTTACTTGTTTTGAATGGTTTTTTGAAAATATAATTTTTTTTGTTGCTATTTTTGCTTATTTTGTATAGGTATAAGTAAGTAATAAACCTTTTTCTCAGTCATAAAATATTTTGGTTTTTTATAATTGTACGAAAATGTTTTTTATTTAAATTATTAGAGTTATTTATTACCCTTATCTATCTCAAAGAGTAGTAAGATTCCAAATAATACAGGAAGCCTGTTGAAGAGAAATTACAATTTTAAGTTAGAAAATTAATGAAATTCCAAAATGTCAAGAGGAAAGTGATATATCAGCCGTAAATCAATGCTTAAAGGATTTCCAAAAAATTATATATATATTGGCATTAAGAGGTGGGATTAGTTCTTTTTAGAAAGACTTTTGTCTCTTGATCCGGTTTTTCTTATAGCTTTGCAATCCTAGGTCTATATTTAACACATATTTCTGCCAAGTTTCATTGATCTAGGAGCACGCAATAACTTTGAAGAAGCAATATAAGCTAAAACAAGAAAGAGTATTATATACGGCTGTGCCGAATCTTTTATACCAACCACCAATTTGATGTACTTTTATAGCACAGAATTTATTATTTTGTTATTAAGAGTAATCGCTATGGAATAATCTCTTTATACTGAAATATGTATCACTTTCTTTGTAAATATATCTTCGATATGCTAGTAAAATGTTTTCGTAAATTTAGTCTTTTAATGAAAGTGGGTGTTAAAGTAAGCGTGTCAATAAAGTATCTGCTAAAAAATACAACTTAGATATTTCAATATAGTCCTTTATTCTTCCAAAGAAATTATATTAGTTTTAGATAAAAATGTTAGTACAAAGCCTTTGACTAAAATGCAATGGTTGCAAAATTTCAGAATCATACATCTAATTTTGCCAGTCTTATTACGTTTTAAATTTTGAATATTCCGAAAAATACACTGCGCGGTGTAAATTTGTATACGTTTTGATCTATAACTCCTTTCCTAAATCATAGATTTTGGCCATTTTTAGAAACAATATTTTTTTACTTTAATATTTTTAATTTTGAACTTTAATATTTATAGTTTTGAAGTGTTTCTTTTACATTATAAACTATATTATGCTTTTTAATAAAAAGTTTTAAGTTGGAAACACTGTTTTTCGTTTGGCATTTCAACGTGAATACAACGACGTATGACTAGCAAGGCGTAGATTTGGTAAATGGGCCTAAAACAAGTTTGCTGTTGATTCCGATTTTCATAAGCGATTAGTTCACTTTTGACGGAATAGATACGACAATGAACAATACTGCTGTATATGTTGTTATGATAATTCTCAAGTGTATGTTGAGATACCTTTAAATCCTGACTGGTAGGATCATTGGTCTGCAGGTCCTTAAAAACGATGCAGGTCGGAATGTTACAGTCAATGGTGACCGCTATGCAGCCATGACTACTGACTTTTTTATACCCGCCACCAAAAAAATGGTGGGGGTATATTCATTTTGTCATACCGTTTGTAACACATCGAAATATCCATTTTAGACCCCATAAAGTATATATATTCTGATTCGGGGTTTGATTTTATGACGATCTAGGTATGTCCGTCCGTCTGTCCGTCTGTCCGTCTGTTGAAAGCACGATAGAGGTCGCACCGAAAAAGCTAGGGGGCTCAAATTTTGCCAGAATCTTTCTTATAGACAAGGTTTGTTGAAAATGGGCTAAATCGGAATATTAGGAAGAGAGTTATAGCTCGAAAAGCAAGAGTAGGTCGAAAAAACCGTGTCCTTCGAACATCGAATAAAATTGAATTGTGTCCAAACGCCTTAACGTAGACTCATGAAACTTTGAATATATATTTCCTGAGTAAAAACAATATTTTTCCCTGACAATTGTTTAAATCTATGCATTAGGAGAGGAGTTATCGATCAAAATGTACGAAAATTTATACCGCACAGTACATTTTTCAGTATATTTAAAAACAAAAACGTCATAAAAGCAACAAAATTGGATGTACGACTCTGAAATTTTGCAAACTTTTCTTTTTGGTGAGTGGCTTTTCTGTAACGGACAATCAATGTGCCACGCCCACTTTTACGCCCACCTCCCATATAACGTTTTAACTAAAATTCATATTATTTCTCTATTAATAAAGATTTTGGAATAATAAAGGGCTATATTGAAACACCTAAGTTATACTCATTCGCAAAAATAACTTTGACACGCCTACTATAACGCCCACTTTTCACGTTATCTACCGTTAATGAAATTTAAAAGCTCATAAAACCGCCAAAATTAGAGGTATGATGATAAAATTTGCTACTTATATCCCCCTAGGCAATATCATTACTGTGCCAGAAAATTAAGGTGCCATGCCCACTTTTACGCCCACCTCCCGTAAAACGTTTTACCTACAATTCATATAATTTCTTTATTAATAAAGATTTTGGAATAATAAAGGGCTAAATTGAAACACCTAAGTTGTACTCATTCGCAAAAACAACTTTGACACGCCTACTATATCACCCACTTTTCACGTTATCTACCGTTAATGAAATTTAAAAGCTCATAAAACCGCCAAAATTAGAGGTATGATGATAAAATTTGCTACGTATATCCCCCTAGGCAATATCATTACTGTTCCAGAAAATTAAGGTGCCACGCCCACTTTTACGCCCACCTCCCATATAACGTTTTAACTAAAATTCATATAATTTCTCTATTAATAAAGATTTTGGAATAATAAAGGGCTATATTGAAACACCTAAGTTGTATTCATTCGCAAAAATATGTTTGACACGCCTACTATAACGCCCACTTTTCACGTTATCTACCGTTAATGAAATTTAAAAGCTCATAAAACCGCCAAAATTAGAGGTATGATTATAAAATTTGCTACGTATATTCCCCTAGGCAATATCATTACTGTGCCAGAAAATTAAGGTGCCACGCTAAGTTTTACGCCTACCTCCCAAATAACGTTTTAACTAAAATTCATATAATTTCTCTATTAATAAAGATTTTGGAATAATAAAGGGCTATATTGAAACACCTAAGTTGTATTCATTCGCAAAAATAACTTTGACACGCCTACTATAACGCCCACTTTTCACGTTATCTACCGTTAATAAAATTTAAAAGCTCATAAAACCGCCAAAATTAGAGGTATGATGATAAAATTTGCTACGTATATCCCCCTAGGCAATATCATTACTGTGCCAGAAAATTAAGGTGCCACGCCCACTTTTACGCCCACCTCCCATAAAACGTTTTACCTACAATTCATATAATTTTTTTATTAATAAAGATTTTGGAATAATAAAGGGCTAAATTGAAACACCTAAGTTGTACTCATTCGCAAAAACAACTTTGACACGCCTACTATATCGCCCACTTTTCACGTTATCTACCGTTAATGAAGTTTAAAAGCTCATAAAACCGCCAAAATTAGAGGTATGATAATCAAATTTGCTACATATATCCTTCTAATCAATGTAATTGTTGTGCCAAAAAGTTTAGGTGACACGCCCACTTTAACGCATACCTCCAATATAACAGTTTATCTTAAATTCATGTAATTTCTCTATTGACAAAGTTTTTGGGAAAATAAAGGACCATATTGAAATATCTAAGTTGTATTTATTAGCAGAAACTTTATTGACACTCCTACTTTAACTCCCACTTTTACTAAAAGACTACATTTACAAAAGCATTTTAGTAGCATATCGAAGTTATAAATTTTAAGGACCGATGTTGAATTTAAATAAAACACAAATTATTTAGGATATTGTTATTATTTCTTTTTGTAATTATAATATTAGTATGGTTCAATTATGTATTTAACAATATATCGGCCAAATGGCCCCCCCCCATCCTTGGCGCCCCTCCTTTCTCTAATGATACAAATTTTCAATGACAATGTTGATGCTCAATTGTTGGGTATGATGATGAGTCGAGGTTGACTGCTCTTTTGCCACACTATCGCAAAAACCAGCAATGGTACCCATTCAATGAACTAAGAAGGCATTCACAGATTTTCTAACATTTTATACAGACCTGTTTTGCAGAAATTTAAATATTTTTTACAATTCTCCCGACTGTGGACGAATTTGAACGATTATATTGATCAAAAGAATTACGAAGTGCACAAAATACATTTTGATCTGAACGCCCATTTTTATAAAAAACCTGCTCATTTGCGTATCTTTTCACGGATCAAATTGAGTAAGTTTGAGATTGAGAAATGTCAAGTGAAATGCAGAAAACAAATTTAAAGACTAGGTGTAGTTCACCTTCAACATGGGCCCTTAAAATTGAACCACCCTCTACAAAGAAAGTGATACATATTTTATTATAAAGAGATTATTCCATAACGATTAACAAGATAATAAATATTGTGCTTTAAATGTACACAAAATTGGTGGTGGGTATAAAAGATTCGGCACAGCCGAATATAGTGCTCTTACTTGTTGTTAATCAAGATGGCAAACAAGTCAGACAGATTTTGCTACAACTGATCTATTAATGAACACGTTTAGTAAGTGTATAGCTTTACTATTCGGACCCGTGAATTGGCCTCTACGATTGTGCGATTGAACGTGAATAGACTTATTTCTATGGGGATATGTGAAGTCGCTAGTCTACTTACGTGAATAAGGCTATACATATATCGCACTTGATCAACAAGAGGGTATTAACTCAAAATTTTTAAAATATCACTTTTTTCAAGAAATCAGCAAACAACATCAATATCTATCTACTGTAAAAATTTCAACGTATTCCGTTTACTCTTTCATCTCGAAAACCACTTTTGAGACCATATTCATGATAATGTAGTGATTACCTTTATTTCAACAAAAAGGTATTATTTCGAGTTAATACAAAAGTTGAAATAGGTAAGAATCGTATATTTTCATAAAAAAGGTATTATTTTGATTTGAGCCTTTATTTATGTTAAAAATAATCAAACTGTTTTATTTATATTTGGTTGTATTTTGAGTTGATACTATTTTTTTAATAAAATTTGTTTTATTCTATAATTTTAATTCGAAATGTGACTCTTTTTATCAAAAAATTGTTCAAATTTTTTTTGATTTGTGACGCTTTTCATGAAAAAATGGTGTTAACTCAAAAAATAGATTTTTTTGCAATGATTAGTAAAATTTAAAACAAAAACAATGAATATATATATTTTCAAATGGAATTTGCTTCCTATGGTATATTTGAATTTTTAAATTCTGTTAAAATGAGGCCACAAACAGTTTTTTGATTCTACTGAAAATTCAAAAATTTTGAGTTAATACCCTCTTGTTGATCAAGTGCGATATGTATATATATATATATACAAATGTTAGAAAAAGTCATCAGAAATTGAACCACCTACGTCCCAGTCAGCCGTGACGGTCATATGCCAGAAGTTCTATTTATGTTGTAATGCCAGAATATTATCATGAGAATAAAATAAATTTAATGTCAAAAAAAATAAGCTTTGAGTTACTCCATTTCAACAAAAAAAAAAAAATAATACCCTATACTACAAGCTATAACCCTTTTTCTAATAGACTGATTTACTGATGTTGGGCTAATTTACTGATGATGGGCTAAATCAGTCCATTAGAAAAAGGGTTAAAGCTTATAGTATAGGGTATTTTTTTTATTGAAATGGAGTAAAACAAAATACATTTTTTAAATTGACATGAAATTTACTTTATTCGCATGATATGTATTGAAATTTTATTGGCAAAAAGGCATTTCCCTTATTTTTTTAATTTATCAGGTGGACGGGCATAGCAAATATCAAAAATGAATCAACAACCCAAAAAATATATGCTAAAAAATAAATGACCCCCTAAACCATTTGGTGGTAACAACAAGTTCACCGGTTTTGTTAAAATGTCTAAAACAAGCGATAAAGTTTTTAAAGCTTTCATTCGGTAGAGATTCGATGATCCACCAGTTGTTGTATTGTATTGAATAGAAACTAGGATGAAAAACAAGGCATACTTTTTTAGGAAACTATACATTTTATTCAGGCATAAAGTTGTGTAATAACATATACATACTTACTTATAAATTTTGCTTTACATATTATAGCACTTATGATACGTTTATATAAGTAATGTATTTATATTAATACAATAAGTACATATAAATATATATTTTGTTTTGTGTAAACAGTTTACATTATAGTTATTGTTATGGAAAATACATATTTTTTTTTTAGTTTTGTTAAAAAAAATTTCAAAAATTTCAGTGATGCAATGAGAAAATTTATATTTCTTATATATTACACTTCTACGAAAGGAACACGAGTTCTTTAATGACTATGTGCATTTAAAGAGATGATCTCGGATATGTTTGTTAATTACAGTATTTCGGGGCTTGAAGCAAAATATTACATACAAGTAAATTTAAGCCTAGATCAAAAAATATGCTCAAGTAAGTAAGTTTCAAACTTGTTACTTGATCTTTAACCAGTAAATGATATTCTCCACAATTTGCAAACTTAAACAATAACTATTACCTAAAGTAATCAAGTATACCATACAGTAAATATCCGTTGTTTAAAGTATGCATTTAAAAATATATTTTTTTGATATCCATACAATATGTACTGCACTTGAAATTTTTTTTAAATTTAATTTTATTTTTTTATAAATTTAAATTTTTACTTTTTTTGTTTCTCTTTTCTTGCATTTGATATGATTAAATTGTTTATTTTGTGATACAATTTTGCTCTTTTTGAATGTAATTTGTCTTTTTTTACTACCTGCTGATTAAAGAAAATAATTTCATTTTTGTCTTTATAAAAAACAAATTACCAAAAATATGAAACTTAGGATAAAAGTACACTAAATTATTAAGTAGAAAAATATACATATATACTTAAGTGTATGTATACATTTTAAAACATATTTACATGTAGCGAAATTTTTATAAAAATAAAACATTTTTAATATTAAATTGCTGTCGAATCGTTAAACTGTTTTCATACACAAATTTAAAGCTAATGCAAAAGTACCATTTAATGGAGTATTGTGTGTCTATACAGGAAATTAAGAAACACATCAACATTATCTTTGGAAGTATGTGATTATTTCTTTCATTTTAATCTACTATTAAATTGTTTTTTTGTGTTTGATGTCATTTCCTTAAAGCAATCTTTCCAAATCTTCACTCTCCGCATCGCTGGTATATGAATCTGAGTCGGTGAAATAATCATCGCCACGATTACGACGACAGCAAATACGTCGACTAATCTCATCATCGCTCCAATGCTCGAACTCCTCTTTGTGATGTTCCAACAACATAAGGGATGGGAATAAGCTATCACATCCGCCGCAGCTATTAAATGAAGTAGAAAAATGAAAAAAAAAACATAAATGAGAATTAATTAATTAATCAGTCAGTCAATCACTTATACGATAAATTCATATTAGATTTTCTTTATTTCTCTGTATTTAAAGTTATAATTCAAATTCTTACCCAAAATGGCGTTTCTTTTGTTGATGTGATGCCAGCTGTCTGTGACAATGAAATGCTCTATCACAGACATTACATGTTAGGGATTCGTCTGAAAAATTATTTTAAAAAAAATTATTAAGGCTACTAAACATGAGAAAAATTTATTAAATTATTTGTTAATAGCAGAGAATTAAGTAGTAAAACTGTAGAGATAAAAGAAAATGTTTTACTACGTTGGACACATATCGTTGGCAACATGACCTATAGTAACCGACTGACCTAACTTCACATTATCATAATAACATAAAAAACTTGAATGTGTTTGTCTATAAACTTAGTTTAATCAGACAGGGTTGCCTTTTGAGACAGCAAGTCTTCTAAGCATAATTTAAACATATTTAGTGAAGGTACAAACTAAGGCTAAACTAAACTAACTAACCTAAAATACTAACATATCCTTAGAAATATTTTATAAAGTTAAACTAACAATTTTAAAAGATAGCTCTTATAACTTTTAGGGTCTTATTAATTTATTAAAAAAAATACAAAAAAACAATTTTTTAATCCCTGTTCAGACAGATATTTTTAATTGTTTTAATTTAGTATTAATTGAGCAATTTAAATAAGTGTTCAGACTTACTCAATTTATCTTACTCCATTAGCATTTGATAGCTGTAGAAATACGATGTATTTATACCAAATCAAATAATGCCTTCTCTTCAGTGTTTTTCCTGTTCATAAAATATATTTATAATTATATTTATTTATACGGATATTTATTTGACATTATTCAAACGTTTTATTAAAGTTTCCATCAACCATTTTTCATTTTCTTACTTTTTATTTTTTGTATATTTATTTGTTTGACATTAGAAATGCCACCTGTAGAATTTTCTTCTCACTGATCATACTTCTCAAGAGTTGTATTTCGAATTTTGGACAATAAGTGAAACAATAAAGTATATATTGCTCAATTTAAAAGTAATTTATAGTAAGGTAAATTGAGCTCAATAAAGGCCTTTAATTGCGAGAATATTATAAATTGACAATTAAGGCGCGTGTGTGAACATAGTATTAAGTTATAAAAAAATTAAAGAAAAATTAAAATATTTCACTTTTGGATGGCAAAAACTAAAGCAAATTCACTTTTTTTTTTATTTTCTAGATTATCTTAACAATTAATTGAATATTTTTTGTTTTGCAAAACAGAAGCGCATTTACATGACATTGAAGTTATTATTTTTTGAATTTCGCTGCATTTAATTGAAGGGAAAAATTTCGTTTATTCGATCCCTGATCACGTTTTATCTACCAAGTCCCACAAGTTCTCTATAGGTTTAAGGTCGGGTGACTGAGCTGGCCATTTAAGCACATTAATATTTTGGTCTTGAATCCAGGACTTATCATGTTTCGATACATGCTTTGGATCATTATCGTATTTTAAAATCCATCCGATAGGTATTTCATTTTTGCAAACGGCAAAATGACAGTTTCAAAAATATTTTTGTAAAGGTAGCGGTTCATAGTTTTACTGATCACACACAAAGGCCCGATTTCATTGAGCGAAAAACATTCCACACCATTATATTCCCACCACCATGCTTAAAAGTTCCCTTGCAGTACTTAGGGTCTAGTCACTTATTCGGGGATCTTCGAACATATTTGTGTTTTGAATCAGATTCTTTAAAGTTTAAGTTAAATTTAGACTCATCGGAAAACATTATTTTCCGCTATTTTTCAACACTTCAGTGCAAATTCGTCTTAGCAAATTCTACTCTATTTTTATTTCTATGAATATGTTATAATATAAGGTCTACTCAAAAAATAAACTGACATGTATCTAACATTTTTCTGATTTTTGAACCCGGGAAAAAACGGGTAAAAAATTTAATGTGGTACTTTTTTGGTACTCTATGTAACACATAAGGCTATGGAAAAAACTAATATAATTTAGTATTAGTTAATCCGCGAAAAGATAATAATAGAAGTTTGGTACATTCTTTAAATTTCCATGCATATGAGGCTTAAAATTTTGTCTCTTTTTGGTACTTTTTTAAGAAATTTTTTTTTATAATATTCACTAGGACAAAATTTGATAATTGTTATCGCCTAATAGAATATGGACAGTTATTTAGGTGAAATCATGGAAGCTTTTAGGATGACAAAAAAAGGGATTTTTCATGATTTTTTTTTTGTACATTCTACGTTTATGAAGTTAGAATTATGAAATTATAAACTATTGATCCGATTTGAGACTGGAGATGATATGGGCGACGGAAAAGGTACTTTTTCGAATAGTTATGGTACTTTTTGATTGTCTACGTATATTGGACCTGAATTGTGAAATAAGGTAATTAATTGGTTTTAGAGTATAAATTTTCTAATTGAAAATTATGAAAGAGAAAATATAAAAAACTTTGACATTTTAAAAGTAATAGCTAATTATCAGCTGATCTTAACTACGTAATTTAGTGTACCCTTATAGAGCGGTATTCATAAAAAATATTTAAGGTTTATTGAAAATTATTTGACAAATTTCTCTACAACATCTGTCAAATAAACCTTTAATATACCTACAATATTTTTTATGAATACGGCCCATAAAGTTTAACTATAAACAATTTGCTTTCAAGTAATTTACAGTTATTAAAAAATAAAAACAAAACATTTTATAGAAAATTTTTATAAGCAGTATTGTCGACCAAATAAATTGTGAATCGTCAAAAACCAAGATTTTACTATTGTTAAATTTTTCATAGTTTTTAACTCAACTTTAAACTTTAAAAATTCAACCGCAATTTTTTACTGCAGACGAAAACAGAATTTCGATTTAAATTTATTCAAAATAAACAACAACAAAAAACGCGTATTTAAAATATTTTAGAGGATTTTTTGCCCATTGAAAATCAAATAAAAAACAAAAAACACTCACCATAGTCATCATCGTCAGACATTGCCATCGCTTGTAATCGGTTTATAGTATTTTCGTTCACCTCTTTACCACCATAAAGATGAGATGAAATGCAATTTCCTTTTAAAATTCCATTACTCGCCAACGATGTCGTTGTTCCACCACCACTACCACAAGAATTGTTTATATTGTATTGACATAAATTGCTATTGGCATAATTTCCTTGACAATCGGCTGTTGTGCAATGGCCACCATCAGTGATACATGAATTATTTAAATCTTCATTACAACAATTCAAACCACTACAATCACTGTCATCGCCACTGAGCCCATTACACCCACTACACCCAATGCCACCATTACTACTTTCATTCTCGTTCGTATTTACATGATTGTTGAGCGGATGTTGACAGCCGTTGTGAAGTTTTTCTATTTTGTTTTTACTTTTTGTAGAATTTTTGCTTTTACAATTTCCATTGGCAGGCGAAATCAGGGCAAAGTTATCAATTTCATCAAAAGGATCATCGATTTTATGTTTGGCTGAGGATGCATCATCCGAATCAACACTTAGACGTCCGTATGCCTTTCGTGGTGGTCTTTTAACGTATTTATCTGTAACAAAAAAAGGAAAATCAGATGATTTTTTTAACATTTTCTTAAGACTAATAGTTTTAAGTAAAAAATACTTATATTTTGTTTAACTAAATAGAAAAAAACCAGGTGATCAGAGTTATGAAGACAAAGTTCGGCATAAATTTCAACTTTATTGCAGAATAATATTTAAATTATTCTCTTTACCAAAGAAAACGCCATTGAATAAAGGTAGAGTTTCATCACTTAACCAGGTAGAACTAAAAAGGTTTTCTAATAAAGAATCATGATTTTTTAAATTATTTTGAACAATTTGATAACCGTTGCAAATCATATAATTTATGCAAAAAATAATTTATAAGGAACGATTTTTAAAAGCACCTTTTTTATAAGAAATAAAATTGAATTTAAGCATATACTGCCGTCCCAGCAAAAACCAGGTTATGACTTGCTCTTACTGCACACAGAAAACAAAAACTCAAATTCATTGCTAATCGAATGGTTAAGTTATTTCAAACGAACTTTTTTTTTTGGTTATAAAACTTCTATTGTAAATATCATCATAGTTTTATTATGTATTTATTTTCGAAAGGAAATTCGGTAGATGCAACCGTCAAGTTCTTTAATCACAGATAAATTTTGCGATTTTTAACAATTGTGGTACTCTCTGTGTAAACAACGTACTTTTCAATATTTTAGTAATGACTTGATTTATAATGTGATACATAAAAACTGTGTTTTTTTTTAGAGTTTTCTTAAATACACACACAATACAATTTTTAATTTCGAAATTTGTTAAAAGTCATTCAAAAACATAACTCTTTATAATTCTCATTTAGCTTAAGACACTTAGAGTAAAAATTATAATGTTTTGGCAAAAGACTTTAATAATTTCACTGATTTTTGAATTTCCAAATAACGTATCGCAGAACAAATAATCTAACCTAATCTTAGTCCTTAAAAGAAGTTATACAAGGAAAGTGATACATATTTTAGTATAAAGAGATTATTCTATAGCAATTACTGTTAATAACAAAATAGTACATTTTGTGCTATAAAAGTATAAAAAATCGGTGCTGGGTATAAAAGATTCGGCACAGCCGAATTTAGTGCTCTTACTTGTTTATATTACAAACATGTTTCCGTATTTATTTAAACTAAAAGTTTTAAGCTTTTTGTATAAACATTATCTATATAGTTGGCCCTTTTAATTCTTCCTTTTCTTTTTAAATTTTTCTTTAACGAATATACCGAAAAGGACTTGAAGATGTTATAACGTTTTAAGTTTTTTTTTTTTATAATATTCGATAAAGATGTGAAGCAACTTTTAAAATTTTGTTTGTGACATAACGTAAGAATTTTATTTGCAAAAAAAAAAATTTATAAAATATACTTTAATAATAGAATTAAAAGATTGTTTGAGGCAATCTAATATTTTCATTATATCTGAGTTTTTATCTATAATCATTCCCTAATGAATAGTAATAAATACTGCCTTATTAAATGGCTGCTAAAATGCTGATTCCTTTTAGTAAATTTTATTCGTGTACACGCAATATTTTTGCTTGCTCACGTTTTCGTTATACTGTATACATACTGAACAGGAGGCATAAGAAATATAGTATCGTGTAATTCAAACACGGTATTTTTATATTTTATAAAAACTAGAACACTTAAAAAAACACATTACAAAAAAATTTGTTTAGCTCTTTTACTAAAATTTTGCAAAAAATATTTGACCTTGTGTCACAAAAATTGGTCTGGTGCTCACGGTCGGATCGTTCCGGGTATACAATGGGGTAAAGGGGTATGGAGGAAAGTTTTATCTACGAAATAGTGCTAATTTATTTTTGTTATCTTATGTTCTCTTGAAGTTATGCTCTATTAAAAATGGGAATTTAGGAAAATTTCGACCCAAAAATAAAAAGAAAATTATTTCTAAACATTATAAACAATTTATTTTCATGTACTAATGGCTAGCAAATTTTAAAATTATACAACATTTATTTAGTTTGAAAATCTTTTAAAAGCAAAAGGTCATAGAAGTTTAAAAATCAAAATCTTACTAATAAATTTTCCGTTTTAGCAAAATGCTAAGAATGTCTATTTTGAATCACCCTGTTCTCTGTAATATATGTGAAATAAAGTTTTGATTTTTGTCTCACGAGTTACACTAGTGTCTACATTCGAATGAACTTTAACGTTTTTCAATCGATGACAACAAAAAAAAAATGAGTTTTGGCCGCCTTCTCGTAGAATGGCCCACTGTGCGGTGGCCATTTTATTTCATACAAATATTATCATTATAAAAAGATATGATAATAATTTCCTAAATAATTTATGTTTTATTCAAAGTCACCATCGGTCCTTAAAATTTAACCACCTTTTACAAAAGAATAGATAGATAAAAATATAATTTGACTAAAAATATGTATTTTAAATATTCAAATAGATATTTTAAATCTACTGATGCACATTTTGTTTATATTTTTAAATCTATAACCTCATAAAACTGTGGGAGCAAATATGTATGTTTAGAGTTGGGCACAAATTGTTACCCTAGTTAATTTTTGTCAACGACCGAGGTATTTTCGATTTCACGAACCCTAAAAATCCCTTGTTGGATGAAAAAGGTTGTTAGCATGCCATCTAGTAGTTGTCAGTAGAGTCATCTACTGTTTTATTTTATCTTGTATTTACATGCAGTGCAATAGGTGGCGCCGTGTAAGACGAATCAATGCCAATGAATATGACTAATATATTTTTATAAAAAAAAATTTAAGAAAAAAGTGGGCGTGGCACATTTATTTTCCGGTATAACCAAGATTTTGACCAAAAAGCCATGTTTGCAAAATTTCAGAATCGTACATATAGTTTTGTCAGTTTTATCACGTTTTAAATTTCAAATATACACTGTGCGGTGTAAATTTTCGTACATTTTGATCGATAACTCTTTTCCTAATTCATAGATTTAAACGATTTTCAGGGAAAAATATTCTTTTGACTCGATAAATATATATTCGAAGTTTCATGACTCTACAGTTATGCGTTTGGACACAATTCCATTTTATTCGATGTTAGAAGGACACGGTTTTTTCGACCTACTCTTGCTTTACGAGCTATAACTCTCTTTCTAATATTCCGATTTAGCCCATTTTGAATTCCAAACAAACCTTGACTATAAGAAAGATTCTGGCAAAATTTGAGCCCCCTATCTTTTTCGGTGCGACCTCTATCGTGCTTTCATCAGACGGACAGACATAGCTAGATCGTCATAAAATCAAACCCCGATTCAGAATATATATACTTTACGGGGTCAAAAATGGATATTTCGATGTGTTACAAACGGAATGACAAAATGAATATACCCCTACCATTTTTTTGGTGGCGGGTATAAAAATTGGAGGCTACAAGTGATGAACATTTGGTATATCTTTGAATTTAGTTGATAAGTTCAATAAAAACTTATGCGTTTAAAAATCAATACATGTCAGAGAGATATAATTTTTTTCAAAGAGCTTCTTAATTTTGAAAAACGTAGTTGCCATTAAATTGTAATGTCCCCAAAATTAACGTTTTATGTGTAGAAAACCGGAAGCTGTTACATAAGTACACACAAACTTAAAATACCTTAACGTTATGTTAAATTAGTTTTTTGTTAAAGAATTTAAAAACTAATTTTATTATTAATCAATAATTGCAAAATTGTTTACTTCTTCTTAGTTGCACGGTACTGTAAGTATACTATGTTTGTTTTTCTTTTGTAACCTCTTACAATAGTTATTGTTTTTCTTGTCGTTTATTTTCTTTTATTTTTTTTTTATAGTACAACAATTTTCATACTCCGAGTGTTTATTTTCAATTTTAGATTACTCAGAGTGTATATATTTGCTTGATGGTAATGACGTACGTGCTTTATTTAAACCAAAGGTGGGGAAAGAAGTAAATAATAATGATTCTTATAAGCATAAGCATTTGTTTTTGTACAGGTTTTTGAATGTTTTAACACACTCATCATTTTAGTTAAAATTTTAGCTATAATTGCAAATATTAATAAACTTAATGTCATAGGTAGCGTGATAATAAATTTTGTCTAGGAACTAACATTTGCTATTTGGTAATGAAAAGTTTTATTTAAACACTCTATTGTAAAACTATAAATTGAGTTAATGTATGTATGAAAAAAAAAATAACAAAAAAAAAAAAAAAAATAATGATAAATAAAAATAAAAAAAAAAAATAAAACAATTAATAAAAAAAAACTAAATAGAAAAAATCAATATATATAACATTTTTTTTTTGGCTTGGCTGGGATTCGATGCCACGTTCACTTTGACCAGTACATCACGTTTGTATGTAAGAATGTGTTATATGTTGTTGTTGTAAAAAAAACGACGTGGTCTTAGTTTTTTCATCAATACTGAATATTTCTGATATTTTAATGTCACACGCGAGTTCAGGCGATGTCAGGGGGCTTCTAAAAGTTGATTTCAACACACACGGACAAGCGGACAGACCACCAGGGCTCAATCAATTCCTCTATTTATAAGCTTTCAGAAGATAAATACTTTATGGGGTCGAAAATGAAAATTGTAGAAATTTTTGCTTTTGTGAGTTACGTTATTTTAGCTGTTAAGGCTCGATATGTACATTATTGATGTCTAAAATGAATAATGTGGCAACAACAAGCATATTGGCAAAGCTTGTTAAAATTGGCACAGAAACTTCTAAGCTGTATGCACAAAAATACAACTGAATTTAATTAGTAGTAATAACTTCTACCCATATGTCGTCACACTGCTCTAAGACATAGATGTTTAAATTATCACACTCTTCGGTTTATTAATTGTTTAATTGGTTTGATTGAATTTTAAAGTTTCTTTAATTTTGTCACATAAATGAGACTTTTCAACGAATGTACATATAAAAAATTAATTAACTTTAAGCAGTATTTTTTTGCATACATTCATTAATCTAATATTATATATTATAACAGAATTTTTCATTTAAAAAATCAGTAGAATACAAATAAACCATTAAAAACGCAACTACACAAAAGAGTATGAACTTAAAAAATAAATGGAAATTTTGTTTTGCAATCTGATGGCTTACCATAACTATATACAGGTGTGTCAATGTTTGTGCGACTGTACAAGGGTCAGCAGGAGGCTAAATGGATTTGTTTTTGTTGTGCTATATTGGGAGTGAAAAAGTTGCTGACTCACAGGTATACATAAAACAACAATGCGATGTGTAAATACAGTTTTTTACTCTTTATTTAAGTTTACATAGTTCTGTTATTTATTTGCAACTTTGTTTTCATTGTATTCGGCTTTATGCTTTTAAATGTCTCTTTTGTTAAAAATGTGAAATAATCTTGAAATTTTCAGTCACACAATATAAGTAAATAGTTAGTTTCCAGGTATGATTGTAGCAGGGATGATAAATGAGATTTTTTATACCCACCACCAAAAAAATGGTGTGGGGGTATATTAATTTTGTCATTCACACACACCGAAATATTCATTTTAGACCCCATAAAGTATATATATTCTGAATCAGGGTTTGATTTGATGACGATTTAGGTATGTATGTCCATCCGTCTGTTGAAAGAACGATGGAGCTCGACCGGAAAAAGTTAGGGGGATAAAATTTTGCTGGAATATTTCTTATACACAAGGTTTGTTTGGTATGTAAAATGAGCCAAATCGGAATATTAGGAAGAGTTGTACACATATCTCGTTATGTGATTATGTATAAATGCACTGACGTAAAGCGATGAAATTTCAAATTTATATTTCCTAAATAAAAAACGTATCTTTCACTGAAAATTGCTCAAATTTATACTTTACGAAAGGAGTTATAAACAAAAATGTCCGAAAATTTATACCGCACAGTGTGTTTCTCAATGAATTAAATGAAGGATTCTTAATTTACAGACATTGCTTTTTGGTCAATAGGTTTGTACTAATAGAATATTAGGATGACACACCTACTTTTGTGCCAACCGTCAGGAGAAACTACTCTGATACGCTTTATTTAATGCTCACACACAGAAATTAAATTTGGAAATTTAAATGTTTCTCTTGTGATTCATAGCTGCACTTAGAAAGGATTTTTTAAACTCGTACTTTAAGGGGGTAAAAGTGGGTAAAATCGGTGACGTAATATCTGCTAAACTTAAAATGGTACAAATTAACTTAAAAGGCATTGTAATATACACAAAAAATATGCTGACAGGTTCCTTTCCTATTTTTATGAATTTTCAACTCCTAAGGGGGGAAAACGAGTAAAAACTATTATTTGGTACTTTTTTGGTACCCTATGTAAGTTCTAAACACATATGGCGAAGAAACAAATTTAAATTGTATAAGAAAATCCGCGGACAAATATTAATAAGATTTTAGCATTTTTTACAAATTACATTTTGGAAACTTTTAGGGGGAAATATAAAAATCTATTATTGCAAATTACAGGGCAAATTTGCAAAATTTTGTAATAGGGATTTCACTAGACATTAAAAATTTTATTTAAAATTTAAACACATCCACAAAATTATAAAAAGGGGAAAATTCAAGAAAACAGTTTGGTACTTTAGAACATATGTTTTTTTATGCACAATAGAGTAGATTTACTCACTTTAAATCATGGCGTTAGCTTAACATCATACAAATTAGTGTGACACGCCTACTCTATCGCCGAAGTTACACAAGGAAAGTAACACATATTTTAATATAAAGAGATTATTCGGTATTGGTTACTGTTAACAACAAAATAATAAATTTTGCGCAATAAATAAAGTATACAAAATTGTTGGTAGTGCTCTAACTTGTTTAACTTAAATTTCCTAAAAGTTCTGGCTTCGCAAAATATTTTCGATAAATTTTCAATAAACTTTTTTTTTAGTTTTACCTTCACATACATTAACTTAACACAATAAATAGTATACATAGGTATGTATGTACTTTAGTCTGTTACATATTAAAACAAATTCTGTTTGTAACTCATGTATCACATGTTTTTATTTAAACTAAAAACAAATTATACTTTACAGCTTCAAATATTTTATGCTGAATAAACAAGGATAATTTGTATCGCTTTTTGTTAACCAGTCCATAGTAAATACGAATATACAGTAGACTGACTCATAATATAAAATGTCATGTAAACAAATTTATATTTATTGCCAACGACGTAATAAAATTGTTAATTTAAATGTCATTGCTACACTAACATTTCATTTGATATTGTAAAATTAAAAACTTTTTATAAGCACCCTTTGTAAGTGGGAATGTGAGTGTGTGTAAAAAAAAAATTTACATAGAATTATAGAGCATTCAAATTGCCGTTGTTGTGGCATGTCCATATAACGAGTTTGTTATACAATGCGGATGTGTTATATTTTCAATAGCGATAGAAGTACGAAAAGTAATTTAGTAGTGTCAATTATTGTAATTACTATAACTTTCAAAAGTAAGTAACAGAATTTTTCTAAATAAAATTGAATAATTCTACTTAAATAAAAATCTAATGTCGTTCGTTGGTGAGAACGGCTACACTGATTTCGCCAATTTTTATTCAATGTTTATCATATACCAGCTTAAGTTTCAACGGATAGAAAAATTAACCATGCCCACTTTTACGCCTAATTTTTTTAATCTATATAAAATTGGAGAACGGACCAATTTTTTCCAGATAATCTATTAAGGTCAAAAATGGTTATTGTGGAATTTTTTTAAATTTGAATTGGGTATGGTAGCCATTTCCCCTACAAAATTCACAGTTTTTGCCGCATATCCAGAGTACGACAATACCTTCAAAATTTGTGTCGTGTTTTAATATAACAATTTGTTGAGCTTAAAATGAGCTGGAAAAAAACAATGATCGTGGCACTTTAAAAGTAAAGAAAATAAATTTATGAGATAGAAAACTACTTATGACAGCTATAATTCTAAAACTTTGTTTAATTTTAATGTTATTTGTCTTATTTTAACCACAAATCAATACGATTGGAACAGGGGATGTAAAACCTCCCATGAAGAGATCTTATTATATGAGTTATTGCAAGATCTATAAATGAAAGAAGTTTAAATACATTTAAATAAAAATTGTACAATTTACTCCAACGATTAAATAGGATTAAAGTAGAGGGCGTGGAACTTCTTATACAAAAACATATATGTATATAAAGGCATATTTCTATAATTGTTATTGGCTTTAAATTATGTGTAATTAGCTACGATATTAGTTTTCTTTTTCGGGTGCAAGATCGAAAGGAACAGAGCAGAGGGCGTGATGAAACCCCCATCTCCCCACCAAACAAAAAAAAAAAAACTGATGTCATTTCTAGAAAACAAAATACGAGCTGATTCTAATTACAATTTCCTAATTATGACAAAAAATTTAAAGGACCACAGAAGAGGAAGTTATATCTTCATACGAATGAAATTGTTTAAATGACAATTACTGCATACCTAATGATGACAGATAATATTAAAATATATCTCCTAATGAGGAAAGAATTTTGCTAGTACCTTATGTTTTTAAGTAAAAAATACACTATTAAATACAAGTTGTATGTAGGATTTTCAAAACACTATTCACTCGAGTTTCGTAATTTAAATTTGTTATATACATATAGGCATATGTGATTTATTTATTTGTATTCCTTTGCAACAATACTGACTTAACTCAATTGTTTAAAATATTATTCACAAAAAAAATCTGAAATTGTTTTTTGTTTTGTTGTGCGCAATTTTTATGTTTAATTAAAAATAATTTCAAGAATATGTTTTAAAATTAAATCGTTGAGGCAAGCTAACTGTATCGAAAGTAGAAAAAATATTACGAAGATTTTTAATTTTAATGTGGAATATTTTCAAATATAAGCCCTCGTAAACAATTCTTTAAAAAATTGTAATCCAGTTAATTTATAACGCTTAAAAGTAATTGAAATTAAAACCTTAATGTTAATGATAAGCACTATCGGCCAAAATAGCTTCTTTTTAGGCTTAACTGATACGATTTTCAAATAAACAACTTAAAACAAGGAAGAGTGCTATGTTCGGTTGTACCGAATCTTATAAAAATCTTCACTTTCATATACGTAGGTGTAGTGAACACATTGTAGCTAAGCCTAGATTTCATTTTGATTTATTTCTGTAATTTTTTTTGATTTATTTCTGCAATTTTTGATTTGAAATTTCAATTTCTACTAGTCGAGCCATATCATTTGCTACGCATCTTGATGGGGATGAAAAAATATATTATCCGCCATTTTGTTTAGAGCGACATATTGAATTTTGACGTTTTCATAGCTTACTCTATTCTATAGATCAAGCCCTTTCATTTAATGCCCATATTGAAGGGGTTGAAGGGGCATAGTCTTAATTACTATTTTGGACCCATGTATTCACCATTTGATTTCGGACGTCATGTTGGATCTTAAATATTTCATATTCCTCTGGCTAAGTCCTATCATTTAATATCAATGTTGAGGGAGTTGAAGTGATTTTGGTTACTAGATTTAACCCATATATAAATGAATTATGCGTCATTTTGTAGTGGCGTCCATCTTGAATTTAAAAATTTTTTAGTGTCATATATTTTACTAGGAAAGCCTTTTTCTGACAACTATATAGTACCCTCATGTTGTCCAAAAATTGATTTTTGTTTTAAATTGTAGAAGAACACCAAAGCTTTTGTATTTTTATGCTTATATCTCAGATAGTTTAAAACCGATTTGTCAGTTTTTCTTAGCAGCAATTTTTAAGACTACGATTTATATTTTGGTATGTCTAATATGTACAAAAATTAATTGGAAGCTTTAATAACTTGACATATTTATCAAACATATACATATATTTTTCAAAATTATTTTTGCCTATAACTCTGTCGGTTAGTAATCGTTTTATCAAAATTTTTTTTAAAAATATCTTTAGAGGCATGTCTTGCCTACAAATAGTAACAAACGTCTCTATAAGTTAACCTAGCGTTGAAAAATTTAGTTTTTTTTGGCAAAAATATGGGAAAAACAGACTCAGTCGTGCTTATTTGCTCATACCTCAGAAAGTTTTGAGGCGATCGTGTTGGATTTACTCCCAGATATTTTCAAATAATCAATACCACATACAGATCTGAGTAAGATGTGGGGGCTTTTAAAAGTTGATTTCAACCAACACAGTAATAGACAGACGGATAGATGGGCATCGTTTCCCCTAGTCATAAGTTTGCAGAAAATATATACTTTAAAGAGCCGGAAATAAATATTGTAGAAATAACAAACGGAATGACAAAGCTATATATGTATACCCTTGGGCACCACAGGTGAAGGGTATAAAAAAACGTATAATGTTTTTCATTGAACAAAATTTGAGAAATTGACATCGTTATGGCTATATGGTTAAAATGGAAAAATAAATAATAGGCTTTTATCTGCCATCTGTCACCACTGCATGTAGAGAAAATCATTGACTACGCAAGTCGTACTATGGTTTTAATAAATTATTATTTAGTTATCACAAACAAATCGTAACAACTCTGATATAATACATATATATTTATAAGCAATCAAAATCTCAAATAACAACAAAATAAAAGGTGCAACAATATTATGGTTGGGAGGAAAACAAGTTAATATTGCTTTTCATATTTTATTGTTTTAAACTGTTCTTGTGAAACGTTATTATTTTTATAGTTTTTAACAATACTAAATAAATTATAAGGTCTAGCTTAAAGCTACAAATAAAAAGGAAAAAGATCTTAACTTTTATTTAAATTTTTAATTCAGGCTTGAGTTCATATTTTAATTTTGTTACTGAAGGCCTATTCTTGAATTCGGATCTATTATTTAGGATCCTTATACTAATTTTTAGAAGAATCGAATTTCATCTGTTCAGAAAAAATTTCTTCTATTTTGTTTAGGTCATACAACATGGGATCCTGATAGAAACATTCTACCGTGCACAACTAGACTTGCTACAATTGAGTTGCCAACGTTAGAAAGTAGACGAATTATGGTTAATGGAACTTTTATGGTGAATTTATTAAATGGTTCTGTTAATTCTGAATTTTTGCTGAGTAATATCAACTTTAATGTTCCACTTACTCCTCTTTATCTTAAATGTCATCTACGCTGATGCTGATCCACTAAAGGGAATATCGAAAAACTATAATGATTTTTATGATTTCATTGATTTTTCTGTAAATCTTAATAATTAAAATAAAACGTAATATTCTTCTGTTCTTAAATGTTTGCAATTGGTTAAATTTATTTTTTGCATGTATTATTGCTGTGTTTTATAAATAACTTAATAAATAAAAACCTGAATTAAAAATTTAAATATTATTTTAAACCAAAAAAGGTCGATAAAAAAAATTCGATTATATTATTATATTATATAAATATTTTATGATCATGAGGAATTATTATCTGTTTATGTGAGATAATATCAGGATAGTTTTAATTTAATTGGTGCTGTGGTATCATGTTATGAATATATAGAATTCAACAATGATCACATGGGATTATATTATGATTATAATAGATTTTTATGTGATCATGTAAATACTTTAGTTAGTTACCGGCTAGTTGTCGGTAAAAATATAATTTTTCAGATTATTCCTTCATTTATCACAAATAAAAAAATTCTTTGTAACAATAAGAATGTTAATATGAACTCGAGCCTGATTACAAAATTTGAATATTAGTTTAAACAGAAAAGTTCGATAAAATAAAAATTAAATTTATTTTAAGGAACTTTAAATAAACTTATAACTTTAAGCATTAAATCCAACAATAGTATGTTGATCTTAAATTTTGTGCATATTGGTGAAGGAGAGTATATAAATTCTTAATTATTACTACATTTACTTTAAACTCAAAACAATGTTTTTTATTACAAAGATTTAAACTCTTAATAAAAACAATTTTATTATTACAAAGTTTGTTCAAAGCATAATATTTGTACTTATAACAATTTTGCAACAAATGTTTATATAATAGACTTATTTTTCTGTTGGTAACTATGTTTTATTTTTCCCATGAAATTTGAAATAAACGAACGTACGTACATAAGCCCAGAAAAACAAATAAATTCTATTTAGTTTAGACTTAATTATTGAAGCGAAAAATATTTTCGATTCTCTCTATATAAAGTTATTTCATTCTAATAATGTTTTTTGTTTGCATTGTATTTTGTTTTTCTAAGCCACTTTATTTGAAATGGAATTCTATTGTTAAAATACAAAATTCAACGCATGTAATAAAATCAATTTGTCTCTCTTTGAACTGTACGAATATTTTATAATCCAAAAGTCCTTAAACACACATACATATATTTTTTTACACATATGCATGTGTATGTACATCAAAAGCATATTAATTTAAATAATTTTTTCTATTTGCAATTCAATTCAATTTTTTTATGTATAAATTTTAAAATGAATTGCAGATGTAGGGCAAGATGATGTGTGAAAGTTTGTGGCAGTAAATAAATGTTTAATATTATTTATAAAAAATGTTAATAAGTGTGTATGTGAAATTAGAAATAAAATTAAGCTTTAATAATTTTGGATAAATAATTGGTATATCCATAAAAGGTCTAAAGAGCCGTATTGTTGTAATGCTATGATTTGCAAAAAATTTTAAAATAAGTTAAAATTATTCTAAAGTTAATGACAAGGCATATTAATTCACCAGCTAAATGCAGTTCGGAGAGAATTTTTTTGTTTATATTTTTTATATATGAAGTTTGACATTTGAAATAAAAGAGAGAAAATATAATATTGTTTCTTATCAATAGACTTTGACAGCTAAAATTTAAAATAAGTGAAGAAGAAAATAATCAGCTGACGAAACAAAACTACCTGATGAATAAATTTGCCTTGAGTTAATGATAAAATTTTTATGTTTTTATATACCCGCCACCAAAAAAATGGTTGGGGTATATTCATTTTGTCATTCCGTTTGTAACACATCGAAATATCCATTTTAGACCCCATAAAGTATATATAATCTAAATCGTGGTTTGATTTTATGAAGATCTAGCTATGTCCGTCCGTCTGTCCGTCTGTTGAAAGCACGATAGAGGGCGCACCGAAAAAGCAAGAGGGCTCAAATTTTGCCAGAATCTTTCTTATAGACTAGGTTTGTTTGGCATTGAAAATGGGCTAAATCGGAATATTAGGAAGAGAGTTATAGCTCGAAAAGCAAGAGTAGGTCGAAAAAACCGTGTCCTTCGAACATCGAATAAAATGGAATTGTGTCCAACCGCCTTAACGTAGACTCATGAAACTTCGAATATATATTTCCTGAGTAAGAACAAAATTTTTCCCCGAAAATTGTTTTAATCTCTGCATTAGGAGAGGAGTTATCGATCAAAATGTACGAAAATTTATACCGCACAGTGTATTTTTCGGTATATTTAAAAACAAAAACGTCATAAAAGCAACAAAATTGGATGTACGACTCTAAAATTTTGCACACTTTGCTTTTTGGTGAGACGCTTTTTGTAACGGAAAATCAATGTGCCACGCCCACTTTTACGCCCACCTCCCATATAACGATTTACCCAAAATTTATATAATTTCTCTATTAATATAGATTTTGGGATAATAAAGGACTATATTGGAATATCTCGGTCGTACTCATTAGTAAAACCAACTTTGACACGCCTACTATAACGCCCACTTTTCACGTTATCTACCGTTAATGAAATTTAAAAGCTCATAAAACCGCTAAAATTAGAGGTATGATGATCAAATTTGCTACGTATATCCCCCTAGGCAATTTCATTACTATGCCAAAAAATTAAGGTTCCACGCCCACTTTTACGCCCACTTTCACTTTTGCATTGTGTCCAGACGCATAAACGTAGTCATGAAACTTCGAATATATATTTATCGAGTCAAAAGAATATTTTTCCCTGAAAATCGCTTAAATCTATGAATTAGGAAAAGAGTTATAGATAAAAATGTACGAAAATTTATACCGCACAGTGTATATTTCAAATTTAAAACGTAATAAAACTGACAAAACTATATGTACGATTCTGAAATTTTGCAAACATGGCTTCTTGGTCAAAGTCTTCGTTATAACGGAAAATAGATGTGCCACGCACACTTTTTTCCTTAAATTTTTATAAAAATATATTAGTCATATATATTAGCATTTATTCATCTTACACTGCACCATTTATTGTACTGTAGCTAAATATAAGATAAAGATGATAAGATAGATGACTCTACTAGCAACTACTAGATGGCATGCTAACATCTTATGCTCTAAGTTATGCTCTATTAAAAATGGGAAAAAAATCTTACTAATAAATTTTCCGTTTTAGAAAAATGCAGAGAATGTATATTTTAAATCACCCTGTGGCCCTTAAAATTTAACCTTAAATTCACTTTCTTCCTCTTAAATTCATGTAAATTCTCTATGAATAAATATTTTGGAATACTAAAGGAATATATTGAAATATCTAAGTTATGTTTATTAACAGAAACTTTATTGACACGCGTATTTTAACGGCCACTTTCATTGACAGACTAAATTTACGAAAACATTTTACTAGCATACCGAAATTATAATGGGTGTTTTTATTTTAAGGGACTATGTTGATTTTGAATAAAATTATTATGAAATTATTATCATTTATTTTTATAATGATAATATTTGTATGCTTCAATTATGTATGGAACAAAATATCGGCCAAATGGCCCCCCAACCTAGGCGGCACACCACGATCCGATAGTCCAAATTTTCAATGACACTGTTGATGCTCGATTGTTGGGCACGATGATGAGTCGAGGTTGCTTGCTCTTTTTCCACGTTATCGTGAAAAACAGCAATGTTTCCCATTCAAGGAACTCAGATGGCATTCACAGATGTTTTCACCTTTCATACAGACCTGCTTTGCAGACATTTAAATATTTTTTACAATTCTCACGATTGTGGACGAATTCGAACGATTATGTTGACCAAAAGAATCACGAAGTGCACAAAATGCATTTTGATTTGAACGCCCATTTTTATAAAAATCTTTAATATTTAAAAGCGTTGCTCGATTGCGTATCTTTCCACGGTTCAAATTGAGTTAGTCTGAGATTGAGAAATGTCAAATGAAATACAAGAAAAAAGTTGAAGTTTAGATGTGGTTCACCTTAAACATGGGCCCTTAAAATTTAACCACCCTCTACAAAGAAAGTGATACATATTTTATTATAAAGAGATTATTCTATAGCGATTAACAAAATAATAAATATTTATTGTGCTTTTAATGTACACAAAATTGGTGGTGGGTATAAAAGATTCGGCACAGCCGAATATAGTGCTTTTACTTGTTTTTTTTTAATTTTGAAAAATTTTTATACTACGACAATACGATACTCAGAAAACTTTTAAAATTCAAAATTTAAAAGTATAAAAATGTCAAAATTTAGTATCAATTTCTTGATTCGGAATAAATTTGTTTTATTAGATTTTGCGTCTATTAAGCGATATCCGCCTATTCGTTTATCACTTCATGATTATATTACAACAAAAGCACAGGCAACAGAATATTTAAATCAAGTTTTGCGTATATAATTTTTTTGTTTCCAGTCACTCTGTTAGTTTTGATATAATTCGGCTCATGATTCCATATGCGGTCCAAACAAATATTGTCTTGATACTAGACCCTAATAACAACGTTCGGGTAATTGCTTGCTTATTGAAATAACGCACTAGTAAAGGGCATCCCGAAATATATAGGGTAGGCCATTTCAAGTTTTAAATTTAAATCGGCTATAAAAAGTACTAATTACTTTCTAACATTTTTGGTTTCCTTGGACAGATTGAACTTTCTCACTTGAGAATGGAATACAATATCATTCAAATGACTAGTAAAACTGGCTCGGCTCAAAGTCATAGTAATCGATAGTTTAAATTTAAAATTTTCAATAAATACTGTTCCATCGCTACCTAAGCTAAATCCCTACACGGTATTATTATATTTCGGTATACAGAGTTGCTTTAATACTTCTGGAAGAATGGACTTAACAATTGTCCAGGAGATCAGCGTACTGCTTATTACTTTCCTTCTGGTATCACGGCGCATAGGACTTGTCTTGGCGAAAGCGGAAAGCAGAAATCTATATTTTAGTTACTGTTTCTTTTGCAAGCTGTGCACGTTGGGTAACCATTGACGTCTTTGGAGGCAATTACCTTATAACACAGATATCGTAGTGTGATAATGGGGGTTAAACCGTATCTCCTAGTAAACAAGGTCCCATTTTGTGGGTGATTGACACTAAGCTTTTCCAAATGGGATTATATAGATCGGACTTTCCGACAAGATGCTTGTCCACCTGAGTGTTATGCAAACTATAATTTAGAAGTAATGTTTTAATGGAAAAATTCAATTGATAGAAAGACCACAATCCAGACGATAACATTTCCGAACTATTTTGCCGCAGCCATATTTTTTTTTTGAATTCAAGAAATTTTCTACTATACATTCTTAACAAGATCACACAGGATTAAATTTTCACACGAGAGAACAAGGTAGTAAACCGAAACTTTGGTTGTGAGATATCTCAACAGATTCGAGTACACTTCACTAAGACACTTAATCAAAAATACGCTTCGTTACTTAGTTAGTATAGCATTGTGTAGTAAGTCACGATTTTCTTGGGGAATTTATCTAAAAGAAGTCGATAGAGTATGTTTGTGCTATTCCAGTTGAACAAAGGTTGTAGACTGTGCGCTATTTGCGAAAACGACGATTTATTTTTGCATTTGGTCTACAAAATAATAAGCAAGTTATTAATTGTAAGTTTAAAATCAATAGAATTTAACTGTATTAGTTTGTTTTTTAATAGACTGCGAATTAATTTTCATTATCCCAGAAAGTGTTTACAAAAATATAATAAATATAAAAACACAATTGGTAAACTCGTAAGGTGTCCCAAATGTCGTATTGTCTTACAGTAATAATTTTTCAAACATTAAAATAAAGTTTTAAAATTAAACAATTACCATTATAATACTTTTCATTAATTTCAAAACATTTTTGAAAACTATGACGTTGTGTTAATACACCAAATATATAATAAAGTAATGAAGTTACAGAGCTATCGTTTCTTGTGCCCCACCCTACATTCAACTAAAATTTACTTTTTTCCATTCAGCGTATATTTACTTTCAAGCGATTTTGGGTACGTATCACATATAGTATGGTAAGCATTTCAGTTATTTATCTTTAATAAAAAAATGGATGAATGCAGCTTAATGACTGCTTATATGTTTTCGATCCAAATCTTAATTTATTGTTTGTCGAATTATCAACCTTGTATGTAAATAAAAGAGATAAGAGACCTTGTTTTACAATTTCCTGATAAAAGTCATATTAATATTGATAGATAAATTAAATAGCATTTTATTTATAAATCATTTCTTCTTTATTAAAAGGAGCTTAGCATGTGAATATAATCAATACCACAAAACAGAAAATTAAATTTATGTAACATGCTTGTTTTTCATCGACAAAAGTAACGATAAGACTGGAAAACTTATTCACGAATAGCTTTTGTGCAATATCAAACTCAAAATTGTTAGTAGCGAATATTATTTGTGCTACTTTTTTAGAAATAAGGTTAAAGAAGCATCTTTTAGCAGGTTCAATTTTAAAATAATTTTGCATTGTTTTTTATTTTTGATAGTTTATAGATCAGATGTTTTAAGAGGCGTGAACTCCGAAAAATATATGTATATACTATACTATTATGTAAGGTTGAAAAAGAGGGACACTTAAAGCCCAAACCGGTAGAAGGTATACGTACGCCCAATTGGCATGTTGTGTGCTTTAAAGGAATGAAATTCCCTAATAAAAACCATAATCCTAATTCGTTCAGTATGCCGACAATGTTAGAAACCCTATCGCTTCAATATACATAATTCCTTAGTGACTTCCAATTTGAATTCCTTAGGTATTCAAATTTCGGCATATTATCGACATTAAAGTTCTCGTATCTGATACGACCAAATGTAGGACATTGATTAAGGTAATCATCCAAAGGCTTATCCTTTTCCTCGCGTACTCTACAGATTGTTTCATCCATCACTCCCATGTGAGCTAGATAACTTATCATCTCGGTGTGACCTGTTATTACACTAGTTAAATTAAGCTTAAAGTGTTGTTCGTCGGTGTTTGAGAACATCCTTCGGTTTCTCAAGATTTGGGCATTTTAATAGAATGTTCATCAATTTACCGATATTAGTATTTAGCCATTTCCTAATGTACTCCTCCATCACCAAAACTTAAAGTTTGTTTTTGAACTGCTGAAAGTGTTTGGTGTTTTCCCAGATAATGGTGTTATATATATAATTTTTCGGATTCTTCGTTTCTGATTATGGCTTGGTATCCATGTTTTCTCTAGACGTTAGCAATTTACATGCGAGCTTATTTCGCTCTTGTAGTCGGGACTTTCCCATTCGTGTTCTATTAACTGACTGTCTATCTCCAAAGAAACGAATCTTAGCTCGTTTTCAGTTTCATTTATTTATTTAATAACTCCAGTAATTGCCATAATCTTAGCTTCGAAAGCTGATACTATTGACTTATTTTTACAAAAATTTTAATAAAAACAAATCAAATGTCGTTCATTGGTAATCGCATGATTTAAGAATAGCTGCACCGGTTGCGCTTTTTTTTAATATTTGTCATAACACAACTTTGGTTTTTTCGGCAAAAAAATTACCACAACCCCCTTGACGCCTATCTTTTTTAATTTATTTGGAAAAACAAATGAAATAAATCATTAATAAATTTATAAATGAATAGACTATCTATTATACTATGTATACTGTTATAGTGAAGTGCATATTTAAGCTAGATATAACGGGTGGCCCAAATAAGACCTAGTGATGTTAAACACGTAACATACTCTTGTATGTTAAATACATTTTATGGAAATTTAACGTGACCATGTGTGAAATATGACATCAGACAAATGACCACCATTTTGCTCGATACAGGCATTGGCTCTTTTTAGCGCATTTTGCATTACACGGCGTAATGTTTATGATTGCAGGCGCCGTATTTCGTCCAAGTGTCTGTGGTTTGTTAACATACACTTTGTTTTTTAAATAACCCCTTAAAATAAAATCGGGCGCAGTTAAATCTGGTGAACGAGAGGCCAAGGAAAATCTGAATTTTTTGAAATTATGCGTTCACCAAAAATTTCAGGCAGCATGTCCTCAGTTTGCCTAGTAGTATGCGCATTGGCTCCATCTTGTTAAAACCACAAATTAGGATGTTGCCCCACCATTGGCCGTAAAAAGTTGTCGATCATTGTTCTGTAAAAAGCCCCGAAGACCGTTTCTGGCGTTTTATTCTCATTCTTAAAGAAATATGGGCCTTTGATTTTTGTGGCCATAACACCACACTAAACAGTGCATCTGATTGGGTGTGACTGATGCTGATGTATTGTCCTTGGATGTTCGGTGCCCCACAACCTACAGTTTTGTTTATTCACATAACCACTTAAATGGAAATACGCTTCATCCGTCATCAAAAGATTATTTAAAAAATCATTTTGTGTGGCTAATTGTGTAAATCGAATAGCGTATTGTAGTTGTTGTTGGGGGTATTGCGGTAGAATCTGTTACACAATTTGAACTTTGTATGGATACATCTTAAGACGAGTTGAAACAGATGGATCATTTGCAACACTCTGCTGCACTGCCTCACGTTGTCTTCAGTACGAATATTTCGATGAGCACCTCTTCCTGGATGGTCGGCAATTGAACCCTGTTTCTCAAAACGACGAACTAATCTTATAATCATGAAAGATGTGGGCGCTGATCTTACATTAAAAAAACGGCGATAATTTCGCTGCGTCAGAACAATTGATCGTTGGGAAGAATAATAAAAATAGATAATTTTAATGCATTGTTTTTGACTGTACGTATTCATTTTAAATTTCCAAGAGTTCAGTTATAATCTGCAAAAAGAAACAATAAATTATGTTAAAAAAACAAAAAGGTTATTTGTGTTTCACATCAACTGGTCTTATTTGGGTCACCCGCTTTATGTATGTAAAATGTATATTTTTATTCATACTATATTATAGTTTGAATTTACTTGTATGAGTGTGCGAAGCAAGGAGTGAAGATATGCTTAAAATTAGAATATATTGCACACTTGTGTTTTAAATTTATGCCAAAAATACTACCAGAAGCTGTTAACGCTGATATGGAAAAATTCCCAGGTTTGACTTTAGCTTTATTTAAAGTACAATTTATTACTTTTGTTAAATTTTATAAAAGTTTCTATTTGTAATATAACATTGAAATATTTTCATTTACGTATGTACATATATGGTTGGAAAATTTCCTTGAAAATAATATATGATTAAATTTTATTTGCTGTTAGCAGGTGTGGCCCATAAAATTTAACATTTAAAAAAAAAAAATCATATCGGTTGGCAGGTAACAGGCAGCTACAATAAAAAAAGTCTTTTATAGTATAAAAATCCAATTAAAAATAATATACATTTATGCAATTGTATACAATTATATTATTAATAGATTTTCATTTGTATTTTATTTATAAAAATATTTAATTACTTATCATATGAATGTGTGTATTTATATATATGCATACATATATGTATATGTTTGTGTGTATGTATGCATGCATATTTGTAATATGTTTACATGAATAAGTAATATTTAATTACATAATAAATATGTCTGACTCATATGATTTAATATGCAAATGTACATAAATACTTACTTATATATCGCACTTGATCAACAAGAGGGTATTAACTCAAAATTTTTAAAATATCACTTTTTTCAAGAAATCAGCAAACAACATCAATATCTATCTACTGTAAAAATTTCAACGTATTCCGTTTACTCTTTCATCTCGAAAACCACTTTTGAGACCATATTCATGATAATGTAGTGATTACCTTTATTTCAACAAAAAGGTATTATTTCGAGTTAATACAAAAGTTGAAATAGGTAAGAATCGTATATTTTCATAAAAAAGGTATTATTTTGATTTGAGCCTTTATTTATGTTAAAAATAATCAAACTGTTTTATTTATATTTGGTTGTATTTTGAGTTGATACTATTTTTTTGATAAAATTTGTTTTATTCTATAATTTTAATTCGAAATGTGACTCTTTTTATGAAAAAATTGTTCAAATTTTTTTTAGTTGTGACCCTTTTCATGAAAAAAATGTGTTAACTCAAAAAATAGATTTTTTTGCAATGATTAGTAAAATTTAAAACAAAAACAATGTATATATATATTTTCAAATGGAATTTGCTTCCTATGGTATATTTGAATTTTTAAATTCTGTTAAAATGTGACCACAAACAGTTTTTTGACTCTACTGAAAATTCAAAAATTTTGAGTTAATACCCTCTTGTTGATCAAGTGCGATATGTATGTATTTAACTATTTATTTGTAATATATGTATGTATTTTATTAGTATTTAAGTATAAATATACTTGTATAATGTAAGAGCAATTTAATATTTCAATATTGACTTGTTTTATTTAATAATAAGCAAATTAAAGCATAAGTAGTCGATAATGAGATTTTGGTCATAGCTAACCCAGCATTTACACATGAAAGTAATATCAAGAAATTTCTGTATACGTATTAAAAATAAAAATTTCTATGAAATAGACTAAGGACGCAGTAATTGCTATACTCACTGAATTATAACAAGAAAGAGCACTATATTCTGCTGTGCAGAATGTTTTATACCCACAAACAACTTTGTGTACTTTTTTAAGCACAAAATTTATTATTTTGTTATTAACAGTAATCGCTATGGAATAATTTCTTTATGCTAAAATATGTATCACTTTCTTTTTATAACTTCGATATGCTAGTAAAATGTTTTCGTAAATTTAGTCTTTAAATGAAAGTGGGCGTTAAAGTAGGCGTGTCAATATAGTTTCTGCTAATAAATAAAACTGAGATATTTCAATATTGTTTTTTATTCTTAAAAAAAACATTGCCAAGAAGAGAAATTATATGAATCTAAGATAAACCGTTATATGAAAGGTAGTAAGGTGGGCGTGTCACCTTAATTTTCTGGCATAACAATGATGTTGACTAGAAGGATATACGTAGCAAATTTTATCATCATACCTCTAATTTGGTCGGTTTTATGAGCTTTAAAAATTCATTAACAGTAAATAACGAGAAAAGTGGGCGTTATAGTAGCTGTGTCGAATTTGTTTCTGCTTATGAATAAAACTAAGATATTTCAATGTAGTCCATTATTATTCCAAAATTTTTATTCATACAGAAATTATATGAATTTAAGATAAATCGTTATATTAACAAGTAACAGTGATATATTCGGCCGTGCCGAATCTTATATACCCTTCACAATGTGTAGTCATGCAATAATAATTGTTTGTATCACCATTCAACTCATATAAAATACGTACATATGTATATACTGGTTAGAATAAATGTGGCATCGAATCCCAGCTGAGCCAAAAAATATTTTATTTTATTTTATTTTATTTAATATATTATTTATATTTTATTATTTTTTATTAAATTTTTTTAAAAAATTTTTTTAAAAAAATTTTTAAAAAATTTTTGTAAATTTTTTTAAATTTTTTTTTAATATTTTTTTGGTAATTTTTTTTTATTATTTTTTTTTTATTTTTAATATATTTTTTTTTTGTAATTTTTTTTTTTTGCATGTTTTTTACATGTATGTATTATGTATGTTGGTGCTGTAATTGTGAAAAAAAACGAGGTAGTCGGGGTTTTTTGCTCATATCTCAGAAAGTTATGGGGCGATTGTGCTGAATTTCAATAGCGATTCATTTCTGGATATTTCCAAGAGATTGATACCATATACAGATCTGAGGAACATATAGTTGCTTCTAAAAGTTGAATTCAACCAACACACAGACAGACGGGCAGACGGACAGACGGTCAGAGCTTAATCGACTCCTCTATTCATAAGCTTTCAGAAAATATATACTTTATGGGGTCGGAAATGAAAATTGTAGAAATTACAAACGGAATGACAAAGCTATTTATACCCTTGTACACCACAGGTGAAGGGTATAAAAACATTGTTTACAAAATTTCAGAATCGTACATCTAATTTTGTCAGTTTTATTAGGTTTTAAATTTCGAATATACCGAAAAATACAATGTGCGGTATATATATATATATATATATATATATATATATATATATATATATATATGTATATTTGAAGAATAAATATTATAAATGTTTTTATATATAAAAAATAAGTTATATTTACAGTTATTATGTTACTACAATCCTGTAAATTTCTATAAGTTTTATTTTAGGCAACAGTGTTTACCTATTTGTAACTTTACTTTCTTGAAAGTAAATCTTTACGTTGATTTGCTTTCTTGAAAAAATCGTTGAAATCTGAGTGGAAGAAAAAAAACACATGTGAGTGGCTTAGTGCACAAGTGTAAGTGTATTGCGAATTTACTTTTATGTGTACATGCTGGGTAAAGTCAAATATAGTATTATATATTTTCAAATAAAATTTATTATGTATATATTAGAGTTTTTAAACTCGGTTTCCGAATAATTGGAAAATTATTTTTTTTTATACATTTTTCCGGTTATCCAAATCGAACTTTTAAATTTGTCAGTTTCCGAATTATTTCAGAAACCGGTTTTTATGACTCTAATTATAAAAAAACCCGGGTTTTATACATTGAATTTTTCGACAGGCTAAATACATATTTCCTTGTATATATAAACAAAATGCAAAATTGTTTATTACTCTATAAATTACATTCGTCTCGAGAATTACGCAACCTTTTCTTTATAGTGTGCAGTGTTTATATTAATTTTTTTTAGTTTTAAAGTGTTTTTTTGAATATACCCTACAGGATTAAGCAAAACATAAATTTAATGAAGTAATGGAAGGCACACAATGACTATAACATTTGCAAGATTACAACTAGTTTCTTTGCAGTCATGACTTAGTGTTAATCTGACATTTATCTAGATTAACCTTCGGCCACACAACTCGCGACAAACAAGGACTAAAGAGAAATCGAAATTTAATGTTTAAAATAAAATGTTGTTGCTCTTGTTTTTATTAGTGTGTTTCTTTGTCTTCTTTGTTATGGTTAAATGTTTTTTTGTTTGTTTTACAAATCTACCTTTGATCATGAATTTAAGTTTTTATTGTTACAAGCACATTTCAGTTCTGTTCAGTTTATTTTATTTTTCTTGTCTTTTTTTTTCAATAACTCGACAATATATTTTTATGAGAACATGACCTTTAACAAATTTACGCATAAAAATGTCGTTAGCGTACGCTAAATAAAAAAAATAATCTAACTTTAAACAAATGAAAAGAGAACAAAAACAGTTTAAGTTGACATTATTTTTTTTAAGTTTAAAAGCTACAATGGAATGGTATACCGACTGACTGAATGACTGAATGATTGTCTTATATTATGTTGTCTTTTAGTACGGAAAAGTTTTGTGTGAAAACTGTTATCAGATGAGCTTGGCATCATTATTTATGAAATAAATTTTCACGATTTAAATAAGAGTGTTTTTTCTCTTTTGTTACACATTTTGTTTCTATAAAATTGTACACAAATCAAGATTTTATCATTCCTGTAGTTTTTCAGCACTGCAGTCCTAAGAATTATTAAGTAATAAAATAAAATATATATATATATATATATATATATATATATATATATATATATATATTATTTATTTTTTTTCTTTTGTTAATCTTAATGATAAAGCGTTGTAACTTTACAGCAGAAGTTTAAAACCTAAAAGAAACTGTATTATCATAATGTAACTTCTCTTTTAAACTTTTGCTTGCAAAACTGTTATTTTTGATATATATTTGAAACACTGAAAAACTCGATTTCATCAAAAATACCAGTTTGGACCTTTCTTCTTCTGACCATCGATATGTAAAGTTTCGAAGAATGAATACTGAAATGTATGAAAAAAAAAAACGCAGCAAAATAAAATAGAAAAGGCTTTTTTTTTTTAGATCTGTAAAGAGTGACATAAAAATAGTTTGCCATAAAAAGGCAATAAAAGTGTTGCTCAAAGACTTCAAATAAAAAACACAGTATGTACTAGTGTTGTCAATTGTTTTACTTTTTTATTCGAATAAAACAATTTCGTTTTGTTAGAACAATCGAAACATTTTATTTTTTTTTTAATTTTTATTAAAAACAATTCAAATTAAAGTAAACAAGGAAGACTTCTATATTTGGCTGTGCCGAATATTTGATACTTACCATGTGTACCTAATTTTGAGTAGTTTCAAAGCACAAAATTTATTTATTTGTTCTTAACAGTGTAACTTCAATTTGATATTAATTTATTTGCCTTAATTTAATCTTACAATGACTTACTCTTTTTTAACTACAATGTTGTATTTTTATGGAAGCTGAAGAGTATATTTTGGTAGTCAGAGGTAGTTAAACTCCGTTTTTTTTTTTAAATATTATAGTTAATGTTTGAATTCATCTTTGATAATACGTTATTTTTTTTATTTTTTTTACAAATCTTTTGTCCATATTGCAATAATATGAATTTAAAAAAAAAATGTTGAAGTGCGCATCTTACCTTTATTTGCTGGCATTATAATAAAATATACAAAAAAGTTATATATAGAAAATTTCACTATCTGGCAAAAAAATTTTCCACTAGTTCAATGTGAACATAATTTGTCAAGAATTCTAATTTATAAGTGCAAGAAGTTGCATGAATAATGCCTTTTCTAAATCCAAAAGATTTGCATGTAAATCCAATGAATAAAAACCTTAAACAATTAACGTAAACAAGCATTATTTACTCATAAAACCTGGGCTTCTTTTTATTTACTGTGCATGCGTTCCATGCACTTTTTAGAATGAAGTGAATCTTGTTCATATAAACACATGCTCTCCAATGACTCGTTCATATTAAAATCATGTATGTTTCATCTATATTGAGCCACTTCATCATGGGTTGAACTCATGCATTCATTATTTCTTTAGTATGTCTTTTGTTGCTGGGTATATCTTATTCTGTAGCTTTTATTAGATTTAAATTTAGTAGATTGTGTGAGAAGTGGGCATTTAAGAAGGCGTATCAAGTAGTTTCTGCTGATGAAGTTAACTTAGTCATACCAATTTGGAGGCGTTATTTCTTTAAAAAAAAATTTTCCTTAAAAAAATTATTACTTGCAAAATATTATCGCTCTTAGTTGATGTCGATTTAGCCCATTTTTAATTCTAATCATTCCCTGTATATAAGAAATACTCTGGCAAAATTGTATCACCTAACTTTTTTGGTTCAAGCTCTATCGTGCTTTCAATAGATCGTCCTAATCCAGGACTCAGAAAATATATACTATTTTGGTTGTTTTCAAAGCGTTTTTATGATTTTTATTTATTTTAAGCTGTAATCAGACAGGATATATTTTACATATGACTTGCCGCTTTTGCGATCAAAAACGATTCAACGATTTCACAGGAAGTGTATCAATTCTGCAGTGTACTAGTCTTACGTGTGTCAAATACATGCCATCTAAAATCACTGGACTAAATGAGAAATCCGAAAATACGCTTTACTTAATTTCCAATTTTCCATATAAGTATTAATGTAAATATTATCTTACAAACTAACAAACCGTTTATTCATTACTCGATAAATTGTAATTTTTTGTATAGTTTGGAAATTTTACGAGTAACGAATGCAGTGGAAATTTTATTAATACATATTGCTTAATCACACACATGAGGTTTACTTGATCTAATCTTGTTTAATTTTTTTTTAAGCTTTGTTTAAGCTTATAAAGAAAAAGATTATTTTAATTCTTATTTTTTATCGTCGTTTGGCTACGCGTAGTATATAAAAAATAATAAAAGACAAGGAAAATACAAATTTAACTAGTAGCTCTTACCATTCCCATTTCCAAAAATCAAGACTTTACTACACACGATCCGATGTATTTGATTCAGCACGAAATATATTAGGATCATTCTCATTTTATAGTTTTTCATAAATTTATCTAAATTACGATTTTCTGCAGTCAACCCATTTGACGCTAATGTGGCAGTAAATGATTTTTTAAGCTGAACATATAATTTTTTTCTTTAAATTAATTTTCTATCTATTTATATATGTATTTATTTCAACTTGTACTTAGTTTTCAACAAACTGAGAATACATAATTTAAAACATAAAATATATTTATCCTAGGCACCACAGGTGAATAGCATACAAAAATAAAACAAGAAAACATCTTTTAAACCACAGTTCTAATTGTAACAGGACAGTAGTAGTAGTAGTTAATTTGTTTTGTGTTTCCATGTTATAAAATCTCTCTCTCTCTCTCTCTCTTTGCAAAAATAATATGGATCACTATGCATTGCTTTTTTTATTTTTTGTTTTGTTACACATATACATACATATGTTTTGTAGCAATTTTAATAAGATTGATATTGTACACATCTGCAGGAAAATTCCGTTCAAATTGTATTTTAGTTTTGTTGTATAATATGAGCGTAAACTGCGAAACAAAAAACCTAGACACACAACACAACAGGTAATCAAATTAATGGCCAATCGAATTATTGAATTTTTGCAATCAAACTTTTCTTTAGCGTTTATTCCAATTCTATTGCAACAATTATAATTCCTTACAGCCGACAACAAATTTATATTCGAAAAAAATTCTTTAGACACAACTGTAAGATTCTAATTTAAAACTAAACTATGCGATTGGTAATAATTGTGGCACTTACAAACGATACTATTTTCGCTGCGTATTAACCAAGTAATCTTAATATGTAATATTCTGTTATTGTAATACATAGCTACTATTTATTAATAAATACAAATAAAAAACAATTCGAACAATTTGGTTATTTTTAAAAATTATTCGAACTTATATTTACTCGAAATTAAGTCTTTAAATAAACTTTTATTTTGTTCAATCGAATAATTTGAATAATTTTTGTTTGAACAACAACCCTAAAAAATACTGTCACATATTGTACAAATCGGTATTTTGGCGAAACAAAATTGCTTAATCTTGATGATATCTTTAATAAATAAATACAACCAGTTGTGTTATATTTCCATTTAAGTGCTTTCAGATTTTTAAGAGCTGGTGACATAATGCTCTTTATGGCTTATGCAAATTGAAGATTTTAAATGTTCCACATGATATTTGGTTTAGACATGTTATTTTTCAATCGATTAAAAATTAAAATTTATGTACAAACAATAAAAAATCTAGGAAATCACTATCACACTATGCGGTATAAATTGTTGTACATTTTAATTTATAACTCCTTTTATAATGTCTAATGCAGTTGTCAAGCAAAAATGTTTTTTTACTCAGGAAATATACTTGGGAAATTTTATTGCTTTACGTCAATGCGTTTAGACACAATCTCATTGTTTTTTTGCACGCTCTTGCATTACAAGTTTAACTTTTTTTCTAATATAGTGCTTTAGCTAATTTCCAATGCCAATTAAACATTATGTACATATTATAAATATTCTGGCAAAATGTGATACCCCTATCTTCTTCGGTTCAACCTCTAGTGTGTTTTCAAAAGACGAACAGACCTATAGAGGGACAAACGGACGGAAACACATAACTTAGTCGTCCTAAAATTCAACCAAGATTCATTATGGGCACTAAATGGCTATTTTGATGTGTTGCAAACGGAATGAAAGAATTAATATACGCCACACCGTTTACGGGTGTAGAAATAATTTTAAAATATATAAAAATTTAAAGCTTGTTATGAATTTTTAGACGCCATTTTCTAATGACACCAGAACACAAGCAGTTGTCTCAAAAATTGCTGCTGAGAAAAACTAACAAATCTGTTTCAAACTAACTGAGGTACAAACAATTTTTTTTCTCGTGGAAAGATTACCGTCGGAACCGACACAAAGTGTCCTAATCCCACGGTCGTCTTAACCACTGAGTTAGAGCCGTGCCTCCAACCATAGCCCCTGTGACAATTTTGTGCAACTCAACACGCCACAGGTTGCAATTAATTAATTAATTCTTGGTTACTTCAAATGCACATTGCTTTGGAGCTCGGGCTACTAATTCCTTGTTGGGTTTTTCGCTATCGGCTGCAAGTCGATCGGCAACAGAATCGAGCGTGTAAACTCGAAAGACGCCGAATCGACTTACCGAGTAGCTATTTCTGTTGAGATGTCAACAGCACCCGAAAACTTTCGTGTTAACCGAAGCCCGTCCGAGGTCAGTCATTAGAGCTCACTTCCGAATTCGTTTTCAGCTTGGAATAACCATAGTCACCACATGTACTCCGAAGAGACCTCACTAATATTCAGACAGAACTATGTTCCGGGTCTTACTGATTCCCGTGGTACCAGATAGGTTTCTGGTCAGCTTTGAGATTGTCTCTGACCAGAGCTCATTTTCTTCCAAGTTATGGCTCTAAGAAGCCAGAGGTGTTGGTCTCACCTCTCTACCCCGAGCTAGCAAATACCAAGGCCTGGAAGAATGACCAAGGATCTGCCCTCCAACCTTTCCAATTCGACTATCAAATAAAAGGTCTCGACCAATAGAATACAGTAAAATATGAAAAAGTTAAATTTCATCATGGCGTCCTAACAAAATGGCAGATAGTTTTGTTTTAAACCATCAATTTGGGTAAAATCAAAGATGGCGTTGAAATCGACCACTACAGTCACAAATTTTGAAATGTGTTATGGAAAATACTCTAAACCAAGCCCATCATTGCCAAGCTGAAAACAAGGGTCGTTTGAGTGACATTATTTTTTATAGACAATGTATAACATTTTCGTTTTGTATATTTTATAATCAGAAAAATTCTATAAACAGTTATTAATATTTTCAACGCCATGATGAATTTTGACTCATTGAGTTTTTAATAAATGCTTTAAACTTTTTTATTGTTTCCATTTGTGGCCATAAAATACATTTTTCTATCACCTATAAAACGCATTATTAGAAAATGTTTGATAAATCTTTTAAATGGTCCTCTGCAAATATATAAATTTTTTAAATTGTCTATTTGTTAGATATTTTAAATTCGCTATTTATCAACGAATGCTAAGATTTTATTTGTAAACTTCTATAGATTTTTCATTCAAGTGTTTCTGATTTTATTTACTGTTTACAATAACACTTAAAGTATTAAGGATTAAGTGGTTTATAAATTACTTTTTATTGGCAGTTAAAATAGAAATCCATTATCTTCTTTCATAGTCAAACAAACGATAAAATTAAAAGAAATTTAAGCTGTTTATAAAGATTTTAAGGCACTAACAAAAATATTGCTCATTTACTTTAAGAGTTTCGTAACTCAAAATTCCCGCATTTAAAATTGTTACTATGAACAATTGAGCAGGGTTAACCGTTTCTAAAATGATTAACACTTTCGGAGTTGCAGAAATTTTTCGACTAAAAATAATGATTTTTTTATTGGTTCTATATAAAAGATTTTACTTCAACTTAATCTATATCGGTAATTAATGTAGGATTGGGTCTATGCATAAACTATTTTTTGAAAATGTTGATTGCAGTGTATATATTAGGGTGATCGATTATTTGACTTTTTTAAGAAACCGGTTTTCAAATAGTATGAAATTTAGAATTTAAGAAAAACCGGTTGCTATTTTGAAATTTAAAAAAAAAACCGGTTAACCGGTTCGAATACATAAAATATAATATTTAAAGAAAAATTTAAAAAATATTGTAAAAAAAATTATAATAAAAATTTTATCTAAATATGAAATTTTTACAGTTTATATACGTTTGGCTGCACAATAACCTAATAACTGACATGAATGCAGTTGAGTTATTTGGTTTTAATTAGTTGGATTTAAGGACAAAGGGTACTCTTTACAAGTGAAATAAATAAATACAACAAATTAATACATAAATAAATAAGAATTTTTATAAGGCTGTTATAAATTTTTGTATCTTTTTCTGTACATTTTTTAAATGTTAAATAGATCTTTTAAACTTATACGCACTTACGTATTTTGTTTGAATTGATTTCTGTAATTTAAAATACATTTTAAAGGCTAGGGAGAAAATCTTTAAAATTTTGTTTTAAAAATTCTATTTTATACCCATACAAATATAGGCATAAACTAGTTTGTTCGATGGTTTAATTTTATTTTCCTTAAGTCATTAATTAAAATTAGGATCTGGAGAGAGAGATTATTGGTTTTTCTTTATTGTAACTACACTTTTTACCTAAATGTGATCGATCAGCTTAGTTTATGCTTCAATTACCTTTAACTTTTAACGTTTGGTTTATATCCTATAAATAAACTAATATTTAATCTCAATTATTTTTCTTATTTAACATTTGTTTTTTAAACAACAAACAAATTTCTTACAATATTATGGAAGAATATTTAATAGGTTCTATTTTCTAATTTTTGGAAACTTTTCGAGTTCTAAATATACTATGGTGCGATTGGTTACAAAGATATTTAAAAATAAACTTAAAAAAATAAAAAACCGGCTTTTTCGAATAAAAAAACCGGTGTATTCCATATTCGAAAAATCAAAATTTAGAAAAAACCGCAGCCTGAAAGAGGAAAAAACCGGGTTTTCCACCGGTTGTAAAACCGAGTCGATCGGGTATATATTAAAACTCTGCTTTGTTAAAAAAATATATTTCAATGTAAACATAAAGTAACAATTTGTTAATCACACTAAAATTAAATTATTCTGAAATTTTGCAAGCATTGCTTTTTGATCAAAGATTTTGGAAGAACAAAGCACTCTATATTGAAATATCTGAAATGCGCTTATATGCAGAAACTGCATTGACACGCCTACTACAATGCCCAGTTTTCACGTAATCGACTTTAAATGAAATATAAAAGCTCCTAGAACCGAAAAAATTAGAGGTAGATGATAAAATTTGCTACATATATCCTTCTACTCAATGTCATTGTTATTCCGGAAAATTTAGGTGACACGCCCACTTTAACGCCTACCTCCCATTTAACGGTTTATCTTAAATTCATATAATTTCTCTATGAATAAAGATTGTGGAATAATAAAGGACTATATTGAAATATCTGAGTTGTATTTATTAGCAGAGACTTAATTGACACGCCTACTTTGACGCATGTCTTCATTGAAAGACTAAATTTATGAAAACATTTTAATATCATATCGAAGTTATGTTAATAAATTTTGTACTTAAAAGTACACAAAAATTGGAGGCACAACTTTTGGCAAAGTCGAATATTGTGCTCTTACTGGTTTTTATTTATTTGAATGCTTACTTAAAATCGTGTAAATATTCTGACCGAATGCTATCTTCAATGAAAACGTATGGGCTATGACACAGCAGACGCGCCTAAAAAATTAAATTAAGAACCTTATATACATGAAGGCGGGGTATCGAAGCAGGCTTCTTCCATAAACGGGTCCGTTTTCGATAACCTTTGTTACTTAGAGATTACAAGGTTACCCCGATCTTACTGAGTCCCGTGACGTCCCAGGCGTTAGCTCTAGACTCTTGTGACTCACATTACAGATGATTATCTACAATCCTCATCACAGACTCCTTTGTAATCGTCAGCTTCTGCCCCAGACTAATTTCCCCCATAGCACCAACATCCAACCTGTGGCTGCCAGTTGTACTAAGTCTATAGCTAGCCATTGCCGCACATTCGCATACCACATGCTTCGCTGTCTTAACAGTCTCAAGGCTCATTCTGCAAACATGGTTCTCCATAACCCCGATCCTGTGCAGATGATATTTGCAGTTGCCATGCTCTGTGACCAAAGCTGTTATCCAGCTCAGGCCCAAGGACCCTTTCGAGCACCATACGTACCTGTCTACATGTGGTCGTTTCCATCAATAAGAAGCTTAAATAGAATTGGATTGCACACACACTTCGAAGACCCAGCAATGATATTACGAGAATGAAAAGTGAATGGACTCTGCAGGAAGCCGTAGAAGAGGAAGAACGGCGCACGTGTGGACAAGGAATTTGGTAAAACAGATGGCAAAGTTGTTGCGACTTATGGTCCTAATGGCAGTTAAAGGAATTTATATATATATATATAATATACTATTTTAAATTTAATGATATAGTTAATACTTAAAATCTAAAATACAAAACACCACTTTTAAAAAGTTCTGTCGATCTGTCTATCTATCTTTCTGTCTGTCTTTTTTTCTTTGAGAAAAATGTTAAACCAATTTTGTTTGGACCATCTTCACATTAAGGATTTTATTATGAATAAAACCTTTAAAGCTGTTTTACTCAAAACTATGTTTTTTTTGCGTTATAACACTGTTTAAGTAAATGAGCGATATATAAGTATAGTAAATCAGTTTTTGGAATTTAGCTTTCAATAATATTTATATTTGTGTATGTTTTACTTAAAAAAGTTCCCAGAATTTTTATAAACAACGCAATAATTTGGTTATAATATTAATTTTTCTGGTAGCATTGTGTGTTGTTAGTCCTTTAAATATATATTAAACGTATATGTATATATATATTTATAAGTGTATGCATCTGCCTACATATATTTATGTTATATTTACCATTGTAGCGTCACAAATAAACCTAAAATACGTTCAAGCACGCAATATTCTAGAAATGTGCAAATGACTAATAAAAACCCATTGTACGGTTCAAAGGACGTTGTTGTGTAAATGTCTTTATAAAACAGAAAAGTTGATAAATAAATTAAGTTTAAATTTGTACAATTGCTTAATTTTTATATGTATGACTGTGTCAGTTTTCCTCTCTAATGGCTCTTTAGCAAATCAAATTATTCTAGGTTAGGTTGTTCTGTTGTTGCTTTTAGGGCTCTCTAAACACATTTATTTTATTTTATTTCTTTTGTCTGAAAACACTATTTACTGTTTTCATTTATTTACATACACACACACACACATATTTTGAGAATCTTTTATCAGGAGTAGAGAATTTAATTAACGTTAACAATTTACACCTGATTAAATAAACGTTGTATTTTATTTTTTATTTATTTTTAATTTGTGTATTTACGATCTGATTTTATTGATGCAGACAAACGACTTTACGTTTAAATAAATAATTTCACACCCAAAAGACATGAATAATAAAATAGGTTATAACTTCTTTCATATCTTTATTCAGTTTAGTTGTGTCGTATTTAGTTCGCATCATCTTCGCCTTTCTTTCTAAGATAATATTTCAATTTTAATAAACACTTTGTTAGTATAGTCCTGTAGTCTTCTTATAAACGAACTCGTAGTCTTTTGTTTTTTTTTTTTTAATTACTCCTAAGGACTTTATCGACTTTATCGATTTATTTTGGCATACTGAATTAGCCGATATTAAAAAAGCCACCAGATACACGCTCTCGCTTAACATTTGAACAACGTTTGAAAATATTGTGTTGCTTAAACTGTGCGTTAATTTGAAAGATGTTTTGGTCTAAATAAAGTACCATTCGTTTAAAGGCCTCGTCTTAATGACTAAAATTGGACTGATGTGGCTGAAAATGTGAATCTACTTAATGTAATAAGATTAACTTAACACTGACCTTATTTCCTTGACGTTGCGAGCAACAGTATAATACAGTAATAAGATTTCGAATTATTCCCTAATAATAAACTTAGCAATTTACACATGCTTGAGCCTTAAAGAATTTATAATGGGACAACAAATTTGACTTCAAAATCACCTTTTCATCTCGGCGGCTATATTAACAAACAAAACTACTACATCTGGATGTGAAAATGTGAAAAGAGAGTAACAGTTTGATGTTGGCTTTAAAGTAATGATAACATTTATAAATTTTTAGTCAAAACATGACGCGGCATTTTAGTTAACTGCAAACGATCACTAAATAATCGATCTAATGCGCAATAAGTTCTGGAAAAATTTTATTGGCCGTCTAGGCGATTTAAACTCGTCCAAAGTCAATGGTTTAGATTAAAAAAATCCGATTTTGACAAAGCGTTTGTTTGTGACAAGGTATTTCCGTAAGTTGGTTGGTTCGCGGCAAAAAAGTATAATAATGGTTAAGCAACAGAAAGGCGAGTTAGTACAGGTGATTGTAAGAAGTCTGTTGATTATGTATTTATTTTAAATTTTGTACCAAAAGGCTGTCAGAGTTGTTTATTTTTTTCGTTTTTGTATTCAAACAAATTTGTTAAAATCTTTTTTCAAAATACTTAAAACATATAAAAATAATCCAAAAGGGTGTGTCAAGTAAAGGAAAAACTTGAAGCCAAACGGATTTATAACTAATTCGTTTGTTGTATAAAGGATACAAATATGTGGGTTAGTACTGACGAGAAGCTATAAAAACACTAAAAGCAAGCAGCTAAAATTTCGATTTGTCTCTTATGGTCGTATCGCCCAAATTTTGATATGAAACAACAGCACAATTTAATTTTTTTGCTTAAGAATGCCTTATGTCCTCGTTACTCTTACGGAAAAGCATATATTGTGAATCAGATGATTCGATTTCCTTCGGGAATTTATGTGTAAAGAGTTACTTTTTCGTAAACGTAGCGTCGCGGACAAACTTGATAAAATTTTAATTTCTCTCCATTTGCACGTTACAGTAAAAGGAATTTTTTCCCAACTTTTGCGAAAATATTGTTTAAACTAAATATTATTTTTTTTTACCGAAGAATCTATCTATTCGGGTATAAATGCAAAAATAAAATTATTTTTTATATAAAAGAACTGACCTCAAGTTTATAATGAATAGAAATAATTTTTTTAAATAAAAAAAATTTTTTTGTAGAAAATCTTTTTCCGAAGTATGTCTATTATCGATCTTCCATATCTGGGTCAAGTAAAAGCTCGTTGTCATGTTTTTATGAAAGCTTGCAAAAATTTTATTGTTATGATATTTCTGCCATAATTAAAGAACTCAAACTAAATTGGACTTATTCTATTTGAAGAAAATTTAACTTCACTTCCAAGTTTAAAAATTTAAAACTTACTTAAGGCTATAATACATGGCACGTTTTTAACATCTGACTTTAAATGTTGTGAGACATATGCAAATCTACTTGTCTGTCAAAATTGTACTTTTACAGTCAACTGTCGTTGAATGCTTTGCAGTAGCCGATATTTCTGCCAACGGCTGATGTCACATGTTTTGACAGAAGAAAATAGAGCGAAATTTTGTCAGATGCCTCAACACATGTTTTTTAAAGAAGTAATGTTTTAAAGGTGAAAATCAGTGTGAAATTTGTCAATTCAGATGTTAAAAACATGCCATGTATTATAGCCTTTTCTTAAATTATATGCATTTTTGGTTTGATTTAAAAGTGTTTGCATAGTGATTAGCATTTCAAACTTTGTATGTGATTAACAATATTGTTTAAGAAAAAAAAAATAATGACAAGTTTACATTTTAACTGTAACTAACCACGTTTTTTAACAATATTTTCATATTGAAAAAATAAACAATTTTTAACTGAAGAGCTTAATGAACTGAATACAGTTCGTCAAGTGCATTCCAATATTCCAGTATCAGAGCACATATTACGTTTGTGGTTTTTAATTTCATAAATATACAAACAAAAAATAATAAAAACTATTGTTTTTTTTAGATAAAAGATACCCCATTTTAGTTATTTATTCATGTTTTGTCAAAATCTTTTCGCCTTTTATTTTGTTACACATTCGCCTGGGAGTCACGCGTTAAACAATAGTAAATACTTTTTGTTGTAAATTTGCTGTGATTTTAGTTTTTAAAATGTTAAAAGTAAAGTTTTCTTTTCTTTCACTTATTTTTAGTTTTAAAATTTATATAAAATATTCTAAGCCACCTGCAACTGCATATTATTTATTTAAGACAACCAGTAAAAAATTAAGTTTGTCAGCTGGAATCACTATGTTCAAAATAAAGTTTACAACACAGGCAAAATACTAAAAAAAAAAACCGTATGCTGATTGAATACGATTATCTTAAAATCTTCCTCATATAGTGAGGTTGACTGCAAAGTAAAGTGTTTTTCTTTTGCTTCTGTATTTGTTGAGCAGTTTCATTATTTTAAAGTCAATTTAGCGATTTTTTTTAATTTTATTTTTATTTCATATTTAGTGCCAGTTAGTAAAATAAATCGTCTAATTTTTTTTAATCCTTAAACTTTATATGTGTATACACAAACATAAAACATTTCAGGAGTTTTATGCAAAGTAATTACCTAAAATCGCTAAATCAGGGTTGTAGCGTAGAAAAAATCGGACAGATTTTTTATATTGTTTTAAATATAGCTATTTTGGAATATTATCTTAACAATTCAAGTTAAGTTTCAAAGATCTCATGTATTCACTTTGAAAATAGAATTTCAAATTTATTGCCAATAGAATAGTTCGCTTCTTGCAATCGAGGCTTACCTTTTTATATTATACCGGGTGTTTTTTTTTAGGGGTAAATAACTTTATGTTGGCCACGTTTTTTAAGTGTTGGACATTTTGTTAGAGTCCAAGTGATTTAGGTATAGATTGATTTGTCATTTCAACATGAATAGAATGTCGCGAGTAGCAAGGCGTAGATTCGGTGAATGTTCCCAAACCTAGAGGAAAGTTGATACCGATTTTCATAAGCTAATTTTGTTAAGCATTATAGCTTACTTTTGTTTTAATAGATAGGTAAATAAACCAAACTGTCGTATTCAAAATCATAATAATATTCAAGTGCATGTTGGACACCGTTACATCCACACTATTTGGTGTTCTTTATTGGCTGGTGGAATTATGGTACGTACTTTTTAAAACGATGCTGGTTAGAACGTTAGACTAACTAATGATTGCTAATTACTGACTTTGTTGTTAATCAACGTGCAAGAGTTGTGGTTTAAAATATACGCAGCAAAATGTCACACAGCTTATGCCACATAGGATTTATTGAAAGAAAGTTTTGATATCCATATAGTTTCATGTTTTGCTCCTGTAATTTGGCCTACATATTGTGCGATTTAACACCGCTAGACTATGTTTGCTAGACTACGATGATTAACCTGAATTGATTGACAATTTTGAGGACAACTTTTTGACAAAAAAAAGTCATTGAAAATTAGACCTCCAGATAAGATAAGTCGACCGAACACCCTATGAAATGTCTTTTCAAGTGCTGACTACATATTTATTTCCCGAAATGAAATTATAAAATTATAAAGTTCTAACATTACAACTTGACTTTGCGATTGGAAACAATTCGGGTAATCACCGATAACGTTTTCTCCGTTGGAGTGGAGAGCAATCAAATACAATTCGTCTATAAGTGAAATAATTATGTTTTTAAACATTGATTTATAACATTGAGAGACAAAACTAAAAAACTACAATGACGAGTTTGTATTTCACAATTTAACAAAATAGGGATGGATTTTACAATACCTCATGCAAATGACAATGGAGAGAAGATTTGTTCGCGCTAAATAGCGAAACAATTTGACCCACTCAACTGTAGGTTCAATTTGTATTATACGATTTTTTGTGCAAAGCACATTCAAAGTTTTATTATTCATTAAAAATCCAAACAATTTTTATTTGTGATAATAGGAATTTTGTTGTTTTTTTTTACTTTCAGTTTTCTTCGTCACACATAAACCAATAAATACGTAGAGACTGACATTCAGGTAATAGGCATACATATGTATTTGTATTTGTCTTCTACTTCAACTAAAACATCTTATGACATTGAATAGACTGAAGATTTGTGTAAACATCAGCATGATGTTATAGCAACAGGATCCCATTTAACAAAAAGTAAAAAAAATTGATTTTGTATCCCAGAATACATAGAGTCGTATTAAAATAATATTTTATTTATTTATACACAACAACACTGTAATACTTCTAACAAAAGCAAAAACAATAGCTAAAAAAATTTGTTCATTAAGTGCACTGGATTTGATTTATTTCACTGAGTTGTTTTAACAAAATGGTTTCCCCTGCAAATTAATTTAAATATTATATCATTAAATGCTCAAGCCAGACAGGGAGTTCTTTCTTTTGTTTTGTTAAAATTTTACAATTTTAAGTTTATGTGTTGATGTGTTATATAAATTATTTAAATGCCGATAAATTTATAAATATTTGTAAAAATTTTTTATGTTAAAATTATTTGTGTTAAGGCAATGCTGCGGCTTTTACGCTGTTCCCAAAGCATACGTTATATATATATAACAACAATTGAAATGTTTAATATGTTTTTAGGCCCTTAATTTCAGATTATATTACAGATTAATAAAGTTAACAAACTCAACAATCAACGATACAAAATAACAATCTTTAAGATATCTCTCTGTCTTTCTATAGGCTCAAAAACTAGTGGACGGATTTAGAAAAAATTTTTGCCGATGTAATTTGTATTGCAGATACTGCATTTTTATTACAAAAATAGCAAATCATATTCCAGATAAAAGGCTACTACAAGGCTGGTAATAAAACATGCATATGCGTCCACGACAGAAGACGAATTCTTAACGAAACTGCACTTACAGCATAAAGTTATTAATTTGTGGTACCAACGATATTAAAATATGATTTGAAATAGATACAATACAAAACAAGTAAGAATCCTCTATTCGGTCTTTTTTAATCTGAAATTATCCTTCAACATAATGTACATTGGTGTTGCACATCGCAAATTAGCCTAGCCTTCAATTGAATCGTATATAGTATGTTGCTTTATTATTATTTCCGACGCTTTATTTTATTTTATTTGATTTTAAATTTCTACATGGTTAGCTGTATCGTACTAGTCAAGCGCTTTTATTTGATAACTTTATTGATGGGGTTGAGAAAAGAAAATTATACAAAGTATACAGTATTCAACAGGTCAAGTCCTTTCGTTTGATAGCAAAATTGTAGGGGATGAATGGGGCCGTATTGTAATAACTATATTTGGTCCAAATGTTCACATTTAATTTCATCTTAGATTTTAACTTTTCCATTTTTTTTCTCTCCTTTAATTTGTATTCTACTAGTCAAGCCAGGTGAATTAATTTTTAATAATCATATTTGAACCATATTTATATCGATGTATATTGTAAGCCATTTAGTAGTGGCGACCATCGTGGATTTAAAATGTCAAGCCTCTTCTTTTAATATCCATATGTGAGTTTTTCCCCGCAGTAATTTATGGTATTACGGCTTATGTCTTTAGCGTATTCGAAAATTCATTAGAACCTTTAGTTACTTGCTTTATTTAAAAAATATATATACTTTTAAAAATAATTTTGGCTCCAACTGTAACCGATTTGTTCAAAATTTCGCACTAATATTTCTAGAGGCATATCATTAATAACCACAAACATGCCTAAAAATTATCCTAGGGCTGCAAATGATTAATGTTTGTAATACAAATAAGATAAAAAACGAAGGCAATTGTGTTAATTTGCTTCTGTCTCAAAAAGGTATAAAGCGATTGTGCTGAGTTTTAATATTGATCTGCTAGCAAATATTTACCACAACCGGGTCTTGCTAATATCGTAAGACTTTACAAAGCTGATTTCAACATGCACACGCAGTGACGGGCAGTCGCACAGACGAACAATGTTCAGTAATCTCTCCTATGCATATGGCTAGAATCAAGTGAGAGTGCTATATTCGGCCGTGCCGAATCTGATAATACTCTTCACCATCATGCACATATTTTTATTATTTCATGTTTTACGCCATTTTTCTTTATTATTTCCAACGCCATCCTAAATTTTGAATTTCTACGAGTTTAATGCCTTCCACTAGTCAAGCCCTTTAATTTGATATCCATATTGTTTCAGACGCCATCTTGGATTTTACATTTTTTAATAATTTACTGTATTCTACTGGTGAAGCCTTTTCATTTTTTACCAATACTGAGCGTGTTCACGAAGTTACATTTTAAAATACCAGATTTAACCCATATATAAATTTGTTGTCCGCCATTTTGTAGTGGCGGCCAACATAAGATTTAATTTTTTAAAGTGCTTTTATTGCCCTTGTCAAGTCTTTTCAGATCATACAAATATTGATTCTCTCGGTTGTCTAGAGGTTGAAAAAAAATGATTTTCGTTTGTAAATTTTTGGAATATATATTTATTAAAAAAATTTTTGCCTATAACTTTACTTTATTCAAATTTTTTACGAATATCTCTAGAGATATATTGTATATAGAAGCAAAGGTACTTATAAATTATTCTATGGCTGAAAACTTTTAATTTTGATACTAAAAAATATAAAAAAAACAGAGGCAGTCGTGTTTATTTACTCATATCTCAGAAAGTTATGGGGCGATTGTGCTGAATTTCAATAGCGATTCATTCCCGAATATTTCCAAAAGATTGATACTATACATATAACTAAGGAACATATGGTTGCTTCTAAAACTTGATTTCAATCAACACACGGACAGACGAAAATTAAAATTGTAGAAATTACAAACGGAATGAATGCACCACAGGTGAAGGGTAGAAAAACGATAACAGAGCATTTAAAGTGTTTTGTTAAGCATCTTTAAATAATTACGAAACTTGATTAAATAAGTTTTTAAATTTAAATTTTTAAATCTAAGTTTTAAAATTAAAATTTTAAATAATATTTAATAATCGGAGAACTTAATTTTCGTTCAATTCACGCTCTTTTTTTAAGATTTACCACCACGATAAAGTTCACCTTAATATTTATTTATAATAGAATAACAGACGTTTCTTTGTTTTTCTTTAAAATAATATAGAAAATGAAATGAATTAAATTATTGTGATAAACATTAAAATTAATAGCAAAAAAAAAACACTATTGGCACGTGTAACGTAAAGTTTACATCCTCTGAAAATATAAAAAAAAACTCAACATAAAATTTCTTGTGGCCTTGAGGTCTTGCGAATGCTAACTTTACAAGGCAAAAAAAAATCAAAATTAAGATCTATATACAAAAATGAGAGAAGCGAAGTAGTAAAATATAAAAATCTTTTTAAATCCCAAAAAAAGCTTCTCAAACATAAGCAGATGTAAAATGGAAAGCACAGATGTATAAAATTGCAATTTTCTAGAATAAATAATGATTGAAGGATAGACTTACTTAGTTGGCAAAAAGAAAATGAGAAAAACAAAAACAATGTGAATTTTTAATTCTGTTTGTTACCTAGGTTATTTCAAAGAAACTTTCTTTTATTAAATTGTTTTTATTACTTTTTAAAAATATTAAATTATATATAAAATAATACTTACAGCAAAAATCTTTAAGTTAAGGTAAGTTATCTATAAATTCAATAACATTTTAAAGTCATAGTAAAGTGATAGCATTAATTGTTCTAAATAAATTTTAAGGAATATTTATTAAATAGAGTGTTTTTCCAGATTAAAGAAGTGCTTACTACACACAGGGTATATTTATATTCATATATAAAGTGCGCGTCAGAGTGAAAAGTGACCTTTATATTTTACTAGCCAAACCCGGCGCTCGTTGCTACGCCCCATAATGAATCGAACTGCATTCTAATTGAATATCAAGTGCAAAAACCTAAAAATTATAAATTTTGTTTTATGGGCGTGGCACTGCCCACTTTTCTAATCACGCAATTGTAAAGTCATAACAGTTCAATATGTGCGCAAAGTTTCAGAATAATCGGTCCAGTGCAAGTACCTCAAACTGATACCTTTTTTTTGTGGGCGTGGGAACTGCCCACTTTTCTAAATACTTAACTGTATAGTCATAACAGCTCAATATGTGTGCAAAGCTTCAGAATAATCGGTCCAGTGCAAAGACATCAAAATGATACATTTTTTAATGGGCGCGGCACTGCCCACTTTTCTAATGACGAAAGTGTAAAGTCATGACAGCTCAGTATGTTTGCAAAGTTTCAGAAAATTCGGTCTAATGCAAGTAGCTAAAACTGATAACTAATTTTTTATGGGCGTGGCCCCGCCCACTTTTTTTATCACGAAACTATAAGGTCATGACAGCTCAATATCTGTGCAAAGTTTCAGAAAAATCGGTCTAGTGCAAGTACCTCAAAATTAAAACTTTTTTGAGGGCGTGGCCCCGCCCACTTTTCTTATCACGAAATTATTTAGTCATGACAGCTCGATATGTGTGCAAAGTTTCAGAAAAATCGGTCAAGTGCAAATAGCTTAAAACTATAACTAATTTTTTATGGGCGTGGCCCCGCCCACTTTGTTTCACCCATAAACACTCCCTGGTATGTGTACAACAACTTACCAAAGTTTCATTGTATAGCTAACACACACACACACACACAGAGTTTCACTTTTATATATATAGATAGATAGATAGAAGAAGATGTTTCTATTGCAAAATACAAACAGCATTTGTACCGTTATTAATGTTATCTTTACACTGAGTTCTCATCTAACTTTAACAACTGATTCACGTCCAGATATAAAATATCTAATTGTTTTTATTTTGAAAAGCTTCTCAAAAGTATATTTAACTCAAATCTAACAAGTTTTATAATTATTAGACACTAGGAGAGCTTTAAACTAATGTTTAATATATCGACTAAGATAAGAAATCAGATGGTGTAAAGGCAGCTAAATACATGTACAGCCATTAAAAGATTGATTTTGTTACCATTTTTCTTTGATTAATTTGAGAGAAAATTTTTTTACTAAAAGATTTGTCTGAACTGTAAAATGGTTAGATAAAGGCATTTAGTGAAAATTTCGTTAATGACCAGAAAATTATGGCACCAATAATTTATGATGTAAATAAATTAAGAATTTTTTAATTCTCAATCAAACAGGAGATTTTTTCAGATATTAAATATAATTTTTATTTTGGTTTATCACAAATTGGTTGCGGTTAAAAATTCAGGCTCCTAATAATAATAATAATAAAATTATCAACCACGTTTTTTCTAAACTGTTGTCAATGGTTGATGTCGAAATGATAATATTGTTTGTAAGCTCTTAAACTGTAGTGGGATTGTTAACAACGATTGATTAAAATTTGAATTTTGAATATTATCCCTGTTATTTAGTAAGAATTGTATAATTTTTACTTTATTTAATCATATTAAATCGTTTTAATTATTTTTCGAATTTCGATACTCACTATTTCTTTGTTCATAAAAACTGGAATTTTGTTAGGTTTTATTCCATAAAACATATGGTTTAAAGATATTAAATTTTGCTAGAAATCTTGTTAAGTTTGGTTTTAAGAATATCCGTTATTTTTTTTTTTTTTTCGTTAATTCTGCTAAAAATTACAAAGAATATCACATTTTGTATTTTTGCATATCCTTGTCTTGTTCACTCAATCACGCAAAATTTGGTGAACAAATTTAATTAAAATTTGCCACATATAAAGACTATAACTTCGATTAGCCTTCATACTATGTTTTAAAAACATACGTTGCCGAACCTTGAGTGTGTCTTTTTGCACCATATTGTGTGATTGTGTATTCTTTTTGTCAGCCAAAAACAAAAATTTTACCATTAACGAATTATTTACTTATATATTTTGGTATCTTTTACATTGTATTGGTAAAGGTGGGATCACATAATTGCCGCAAATGCACCAATCTGACACAATTTTTATTGTGCTGAATTGGCGCACAATAATGAGATTATTTCAATCAAATACTTTGTAATCACACGACTGCCTCACTTTATACAAATTTGATTGTTGCAAGATGGCGTAAAATGCTATAGTGACAAAAATCGCCGCATTCCCGTCACACGATTGTTCCTGCATGTAGCAACGCTAGCTTATTTTGTTGTGTCTGTTTTGTTTTTTTTTGTGCATAAAAATGGTTTGTTTTTTAAAAAGAAAGAAAATTGCATCTTCTTTGTATATTGCGTGTTTATTTGGTATAAAAAATTTATATATGGTTTTGTAGAAATGTACTTACAAAAACAAAAGTGCACACTTAATAAGGAAAAGTAGATATGCTGGGGGTACGCAAAGCTTAACTGGCTTAAATTTATGTAATTAAAAAGTATAATCATACAAAGAAAAACTTTTTAATCACAAACCACAAATAATTGAAGCACGCAAAAAAAATTAAAATGTTGGCGCGTATTGTAAACTTTGATTGCCGCTAAAGAACACAATAAATATTGGCATACTTTTGACATTTTTATTGCCGCGCTGTTGTATTTAAAGTGGTCACACGGTTGCCCCACCAGAGTTGCATTTTATTGGTTAAAACAAGCACAATATTATCCGCGATTGTCACATGAACCAATTTATTGTGCAATCACACAATTGGGATACAAAAAATTGTAGAAATTGGTGCATTACGGCAATTGTGTGATCCTACCTTAATCCATAACATTTTGATATTCTGATTAGGCAGCAATATTTAATGCAAAATATTAAAAATTTGTAAGTCTTCAAACCACCGAGTTCAAATAAAACCTTATGGACATTTTTGATTGAGGAAAGAAAAGACGATTTATACCTTGAGGATAATATTGTGTTGATTTTTTTTTCATCTATTTTTTTAAGAAATTTATATTACTGTCATCTGCATAATTATTTATTTTGTGACGAAATAAACTTAGCTTCGCACAATTTTTATGTAATTGGAACCAACGGCATATATTGATTTATCATTCCGTTTGTAATTTCTACAATACTACCCCATAAAGTACATATTTTCCGAAACATTATGATTGAGTATTGTCCATCCCTCCGTGTGTTGCCTGAAATTAACTTTTAGAACGCCCGCATGTTACCCAGAATTGTGATCAATCTTTTGCAAATATTGCTGAATGAAACACTATTAATATCCAGTACGTACAATCGTAAGTAAATCATTATGTGCAACTAACAGCTCAAGACAATAATTTCAAGTGTAGTCACATATATTGCTTTAATTAATCATAATAATGATAACTGGTAAACATTGTATGTTTCAACCACAATCATACATATGGATATCACAATCATATTTTTTCTTTTCGCGTATTCCTTTTTTTATATTTTTATCTGCTCCAATTTGTAACTCTTGAAATTTTAATTAAAAACTAGGTAGGTAGATAGTAGGTAAGGCTGGTACAAAGTTACCCTCACATCTTCACTCGGAGACCATTACGGTCCATTGCGATGCCTTAATAGAGAGAAGAATAGAATAAGAATAGAAATATTTAGAATAGAAAAGAAGCAGACAATTCCAGAGTCTCCGGCAGGAATCGAACCCGCAACCCCCAAACAACTGACTTGTCCTTTTACTGACTAGTCCACAGGGGCACTCTAATTAAAAAAAAAAAAAACTAAGTATTATATTGATTAATAAGGTTGCCCTTATTTGCTTTGTGTTTTACATTTTATCATGACAGACTAGGTACATTGGAGGCTAGATTAAAATGGGCTAACTAAAACTACAAAAAGTATAGCATGGTCAGTTGGGTAAATTAGGTAAAGATTTTACCATCTTTTGCTAGGCGTTACGTAAATAATTCTCTTTTTTATTTTTTATTTTTTATGTTTTTGTTCTTTAATTTTTCTGCAGTCAATTTTACTAAATTCATACATTAAATAAATACAAAATAAGCAAGTTAATATATATTTTTTATTTTTATGTATAGAAAATCGTAACCCAGCATGTTGTGAACAAAATCGACCACAACTTCCCTAAGTACGGTAAGTAGTAATTAGAAGCATAGGCCCCTGAGAGTTACGGTTTGCTTCGTTACAAACTGTAGTTTTCTTCAGCATTTTACATTTGAATACGACTTAAATTTTGCTCCATTTGTATAATGATATATGTTGTTTTAGTGAAGTTTTGTAAGGATTAAAACTTAAAATAAAAATTAAAAAAATTTAATCAAAGAAATAGTTTAACTCAGTTACAGAAACTTGTCCTTTATTACTAACTTTATACAGAGCTTTGAAGTACAATTAATAATTTTATTTTAGTATTATAGCTAAAGAAGTCTATTTTGGAAGCTTTGTTTTTTCATTGAATACTTTTAAAGGTCTGTTTCCAGATTTGCAAATGACGACCTTAGCGTATTTTCAAAATCGTATCCTTATATTGTTAATTTGACTATGAAGGAAGTAAGACCTTTTTGTAAGTCAACAGCATGGGACACAAAATGAATGTAAATTTTGTACTTTGTTTTATCTTAATTTTTAGGGTATTTTAATTTTTCCTTTCTGTCGTATTACAAGAGTACAAACAAATTCAAATACCACACATGTTCTCATTACTCTTCTGAGCCTTTTGCATTTGGTTAAAACCAATAATCATTGTCAACTATGTTATCAAGATTAGAAAATGTTTTTTGTTGTCACAAATGTATTAACTGATTTATAAACGTGCTCGTTACTTGGCTAATAATAGCAAGGTTAAAATAGAATGTCTATCTAGTTTTAAATAATCATACATTGCATTAACAGATAAAAGTTTTGATTTTGAAACAGGTTATTTTAAGCCCTAATCAATTTACGGCCATATTCATAACAAAAAGTTAGCCACAGTTTATACACTACGTACAACGAGCTGCTAACTAGAATGCCGATTAAGCTTGGCAGCTCGTTAGCACAGAGTTTATTCATAAGAAACTTTTATCCGTCTGCCAACTTTTCATAAATCAACTCTGAAATTGCATGATACCCCTAAAATATGCAACAATTTTTTGTATATAATCCCTAATTTTGACATTTTTGTTTTTCCATCGATACTAACAATTTTTAAAATTGAAAAATAAATTAAAAAATAAACGAACAATATAATTTTTATTAAAATGGAAAAGCAACACAAACGATTTGTAAATTGGGAACAGGATGAAAAGGTAGGTAAAAAAATATTGGTAATGTAAAACAACAACACATTAAAGCTGTCTTTCACAAGTTGGCAAACGTTTGGCAGCTCGTTAACAAGAGTTTAGCCAGAGTTTGGCATGAGTGTTATGAATAAACTTAATGCTAACTTTATGCCAACTTTTTGTTATGAATAAGGCCGTTATTGTTTATTTACTTAGACTCATATTCATAACAACATAAAATGTATTTGAAATCTATTTAAAAAAATTTTTATATGGAAGATTCTAAATAAAGTACACTTTAAACTCATTTTAAATTTTATGAATATATGGGGTTAATGTACAAATAGAAATACAATTTGTTTTTTAAGGGAACAACTTAATCGAAAGTTTTTCGCTTTGTTGTACAACAGGCAACAAACAAGATTATAAAATAATTTTCTTTTTTATAAAGCATCATACAATTATCATATCAAAAAATTATTGTCTTTTGCTATTATATCTATGTCAATTAAAAACAACTGCTAACGTCTATTTTGATAGTTCTTCAGGAAAACGCTTTTACGTTTTCACGCTATGATTTTCCGTAGAGTTGTCTAAAGTATTTAAAAATTTGCCTGAAAATAGCTTTGAATTCAGAATTACAATCATGTGAATTTCTTAATATTAGCTTATGTCGACTTAAGTGGTTTTTCCTCTTTGTTAAAGATACATAGATTCTGTTAGGCTTTTACAAGGAACATGTTGCATCTGCAAGTTTTTTTTTGCATTCGGCTAGGTCTTTTTCTATCACCTTATTCATGACTTTGAGATATAACTGTTTTACCATCTAGCTAAGACCACCATTTGTGGCTTTGGCGGCCTATTGTTTGACTGACCTTAAGGTTGATGGCATTTCTAGTACTATCATATTGAGGCCTGTGCAATGTATGACCTATCCACCTTCATTTATGCCGTTTGATTTCAATATCTGTAGGAGTATTGGAAATTGTGTCCCACATCTAGTCTTTGCTGATGGTATTTGACGTGAAGATTTTTAGTAGACAATGGCTTACACATATCTTATCTTGACTTGCTATATCTTAGGCTTCGCACCCAAAAGCAGCACCGATTTTATACAGTTATAAAATATACTGTATTTTGCGCTTACTGATAGAAAGCTGGATCTTTGTACTGAGTTTTTTGATACGATTTAAAACATTCTCGTGGAAACCGCCAGACTTTTGAATGATGCTCCCAAGGTAACCAAAGGCGTCTTCCTTAATAAAACTCCGCTGTCGAATAGTGAATGATTTGATGTTTTGCGTTTATTCTCATGGCTTTTGTTTTCGAGTTATTTATCCTTTAGCTGCTAAAGTTACTAGTTTGTTTTGTTATTGCTCCATGCTTGAGTCACTTGAACTTAATGAGCTGTCCGACAGTAAGTTTATTCGTATAGGGATTTCCGTTATGATCTTGCACTTGAGTGAGTTCCACATCACTGTTTGATTAATGGTTTCAAATTCTTTTTCCCAAATGATATTATTCCAAGACTGTTGATATGGTCAATGCAAGATTTGTCAAAAACTAGTTTGCAAGGTACAAACAACACCCTGAAGGGCATTCCGTAATCGCTTATTTAATATATTGGTTACGACTTTATTAACAATAGAAAAAAAGTGTTATTTTTGTCTAGCTTTTGCTGAGTAAAGCCGCCTTTCGTGGAAATTTTAATAATCATTCCTTCCTTTGTTTCGACATCAAGAGCACCATGGTTTTTCTTTGCGTGTATCAAAATTTAATAAAATCTTACTTAAAAAAAACATATAAGAAAGAAAATAAGACGTATGATAAGCTTTATAACAGATTGTTTTACCCTAAAACCAACAATTATCCAAATCTAATTTTGCAATCCAGTCTTCAGTTATTGCTCTGTAGTGCTTTCTGTACTGCAATAGCTTTTCTAGAGAAAATGGACCAATGGTATCTCAGACACCTACAGCAGATTGCCATTTTGTGTGCATGCATTTGAGGCCCCAGAATATCTATATAGTTTAACGATTCTAAGCTGCATTAGTTGTTTGCTGACATAAATACTGCGATGATAATTGTAAAGAGATAATTTTTTTGGCCAAACACAATGCCCGATTGGAGATTTATAAGAAACAAGCTGAGAAGTTGTAATGAAATAGATGTTTCTTTGCCTTCAATTGATGAGTCAACCGGACATCGGAGGCTATTAATCTGTGATATTTGTGCAAAATTCTTAACGTTATTGTGCATTACAAGCCTAATTATTTATATCGATTGAGACTCGGCCATAGCAGCTATATTTTTATCGATAGTAAAACAGTGTCACGAAATTTCTACACAAATATGCGTTCAACTCTCATAGTATGTCAAATCTTCTTTTTTTGTCCGCGCAAGTACGATACTGAACTGAGCCGTGTCAGTATCCAAATATCATACGATTTTAAAATGTAATCTTAACTGAACTATTTGAAAAAAAGAATAAGAAAAAGAATTATGTTATTTTAATTTTTAATATTTACTAATAAAAGGAGATCTTGAAATAATTTTGAACATTTATTACCCTCCGAGAAAAAAAAAATTTTAAGTAGTGCAAAGTGAATAACTTTTCCGAAGAAGTGCCAAAGCATTCATTCCAAATGACTTTCTAAATACGAATTAATTTGTCGTAAAAGATTTTCTTAGAGATGAATTCAATAGCATAAAGTAGATTTATCAATGCATGTAAACAAACAAAATCAATTCGAGGAACATCAGTTGATTTTCACCAAATATGACTGCCTGTACTTATTAGAATATCGTGAAGTTCATAATTATTAATTCAAGTAAACACATGACCCTCAATGACCCGCTTATGTCAAAATAATTGGTATTTTCACCTTAAGTAAATCACTTCGTCACCAATTGAATCCCTATAAATACAATAATTTCTTTGTCATATTTTTTGTTTGTTTTTGTTTTGTTGATTACGTATACGTATTATTGACGTTAAGTATACGCAGCATATGGCAATTTCAAATAAAAAAAAAAAATAAATAAATAAAATTCTTGTTGTCATGAATGAAAAAGTATAAAATTACACAATTTGTTTTGATTTTAACTTTTCATCGTTTTTATTTTTCTTCTTTCCCTCACTTATTTATTTTTAAAACTTTTATACTAAAAACACAAATATGCATAATTTTATTAGTCCATATGTTTTATGGTGACGTGACGAAAGAAACGTTACAAAAAAAAAATTTGTCGCACAATAGCATTTTATTTTAATGGGCATATTTTCAGCTCATTTCAACTAATGGTGTATTAATGTCTAGTTCGTGGTCAGCATTTTTCATTTGACACAACGTTTTAACTTCCGCCATAAATTTTGTTTTTTTTTCCGATTTGTGTCGGTATAAATTTGTTTTGTCCATTTTATTATCTTCACAATAATAGTAATAAGACCTGTGTAAATACAATTTAATTTGATTACAACAAGATGACGCCTATCAACTCTATTGAATACTAAATAGTCTGTATGTTCTGAAATTATGAGAAAATAATTTTATTTTCCGATTTTCCTTTTTTACGTTTGTTCCCAGCAAAAAAATCTATGACAGAAAAGTGTGTTTGCAGGGGTTCAGCTGTTGATGAAATGATTAAATTTAGATAAAAACAGCTATGATTTAAGCATTAACTTGTCATTGAGAAGCATCCTCTGTTACATGATTTACATGAATATTTTGCATGATATTGCATTCATTTTTAAACACAACATTTATGGCAAATTGCTTCATATTAAGGGAGTCCTTTAGAATTATTGCTTTTACACAATTAATTTCGAAGACTTTAAAATGTAATTTGTTTTGCACTATTTCCAATTTTTTTTGCTGGGTTTATAAATTGAAAAAGAAAAATTTGTTTGAAGCTTAAAATTTGATAAATTTTCAAGGTGCCCTAACGGACGTATTGTTACAATATCTTTCAAAAATTAAAAAGGTTTGAAAAGTTTACAATGAACATTAAAAATTTTATAGCCTTAACAAAGAGTGTTAGGAAATATATAGGTTTGCCATTTCGTGTGAAATTTCTACAATGTTGTATACATTTTCCCTATAAAGAAAATATTTACTGAAAGCTTATGAACAGTTAAGTCGATTTAGCGATGTCCGACTGTCCTTTATTGTTAAAGCCCTCTGACATTGCTCGGATTCGTATTCATTATCAAAATATCGGAAATATTTTAAAGCACATTGGTATTGAAAATTAGAAAAACCGATTTTGAAACAACTGAGATATAAAAAAAACTTCGAGACCACCTCATTTTTTCATAAAAAATCCATACATAAACTGGTTATAACGAACCAGGTTTCGAATCCACACTAGGGCTAGAAATTTGTTTTATTTTTTTAAATTATTTATACATTAACATATTTTATAATTTTAGAATAAGATGTTTTTAAGCGGATGAGAACAATTACACAATAGTAAAACTTGTATGCGTATTTAAAATTAGTTAGAAGAAATTGTGTAGAAATTTATTCCCTATAATGTTGGTAACAAACGAAACGCCTTAAAGAGTAGAATACAGTAAAAAATTAAAAAGTTAAGGCTGGGGCACAATGAATCCGTCGTCCGTCAAACTTAAATTTTTTCAACTGACAACTAAGTTATAACACATGTTTTCTTACCACCTTTTAATGTTTGATTTTTTCAACTCTTAGTTGATTTTGTATTTATATTATAAAATTTTTTGGAAACTATGATTTTGATGATGATGGATTTTTTATTACCATGTTATACGAGTTATTACCATGCTTTGTGTTACTTTTTGAATTATTTATTTATTTTTTGTTTTATTACAATACAATTATAAATTATATTCTAATTTAATTAACAGAGCTGAGTAACGAAGAAAAATGGCCCAATTATGCCTCTGGACCAAAATCCGCACCAAACAGTGACAAGGTTTGGGTGTATCGCCTTTTTAATGTATGCGTGCGGGTTTTCTGTGCCCTAAATGCGACAATTTTGCTTGTTTACATACCCACCAAGATCAGAAGGAGCTCCATCTGAAAAGATGCTTTTTTTAGGCAAAATCGGCCAAAGTAATGTCGCAATACTTCTTAGCGTAGCTCAAGCGTATAACGGTCTAAAACCCAAATTAATAGCGACCGTATGTTACAGTTATTCAGAAAACTTAAAACTCAAAAACTCCTTATGTTAGAGTAAGTGCAGACCTTTACTGTCATATGCCAATTTCTATTGAAGTGATCTCTCAGAATCGGTAAATTATTTATTTATTTCGGTGGAGAACTTTAAAAAGAGAGTTTTAATTTAAAATATTGATTTGATAATCCTTAGAATAATGAAAGATTTCTTCATTGTTATTATATCGAGCTTTAACTAAGTTGCTGTCTAGCCTCCATAAGGTCGTCTTTTAGAAAATGAAATCAAAAGTAATAATATTTACAAAAATAAGAGCCATTAGCTTCGAACGTAAGTGATACCCAACATTACGTGTAACTGCAAAAATAACGTAAATGACATTTTAAAAATATTAAATTTCAGGAATACTTAACGAAATAAACAAAATATTTACATGTTGTGAATTTAGTAGGCGAACTGCGCAAGATCTAATTTTTATGAAATTAATAAAGTATGATTTAAATAATTCAAAAAACATAATCATTAAAACAGAAAGTGTCGTTATGTCGGTTATAACCTGCAGATTTGTTATGGTATGCAAACATGTCCATAAAAAAGCCAGATATAAATGAATGATTTTTGGTTTTAGTTTTTATTGTCCAAAATTATGTTTTCCACTTATATTTATAAGTCTTATGCAGACTTAAATTCATTTAAAGTTTTCTTAATTTAATTATTATTACAAAAAAATAATCTGAAGGACGTTATCACTTAAAACAATCAGCTGGCATCCTGACATTATCTGATGTGAATTTGCCTTGTTTCTGTGTGTAACGTTACTTTTGTGCTCATATTTTATTATTATCTGTTCTAAATGCCAGCGACAAAGTAAACATAACTGACAAAAAATTTTTTATGAATAATAAAGGTACATCTTATCCATAAGATGCATAAGATCATTGACAGACTATATTTTAATTTTTATAAAAAAAAACTCCTTAACAAAATGGAACAAACTTTTAAAAATATTCTGTAAAGTTCGTTACTTGTGAATTACGTTATTTTATCAGTTAGGACTGTGTTAAGATTTGTTCTAACCAAAATACCTTTACAAAAACTTAACATAAATGCCCCAAGATATTGTCACTTAAGCCTATAATAAAACGAAAGTAAAACTGTTTAAATCATAATATTAAACTCGTTTTCAGAAATTACCTAAGGTAAACAAGTAAGGGCGCTATATTCGGCCGTGCCGAATCTTATATATCCTTCACAACGTGTAGTCATGCAATAACATTAGTTTGTATCACCATTCCATATGATTACGTACGTACATACATATAAAAAAAATACATATATAAAAACATCCCATTCTTAAATTATAAATTTAAGTATGTATGTTAAAAAAAAACATTAAAAAAATTAAAAAAAAAAAATTTAAAAAAAAATTTAAAAAAAAAACTTAAAAAAAATTGTTTTAAAAATAATTAAAATATATATAATAAATATAAAACAAAAAAAATTAAAAAAAAAATATTTAAAAAAACAAAAATAATAAAAATATAAATATATTAAATAAAAAATAAAAAAAAAAATAAAAATTAAAAAAAAAATTACTCTAACCAGTATACACGTTTGTATGTATGTATGTATGTATGTATGTGTTGTTGTAATGTTGTTTTTGTGCAAAAAAATCGAGTGGTCGTGGGTTCTTGCTCATATCTCAGTTGTTTATGTACGAAGTGTTTCTGATTTTCAATACGGATCTACTCCCGAATATTTCTGATATTTAAATACCTCACCCGAGTCCAAGCGTTGTCGGGGGGCTTCAAAAAGTTGATTTCAACATACACACGGACAGACGGTTAGACGGACAGACGGACAGACTGACAGGGCTTAATCGATTCCCCTATTCATAAGCTTTCAGAAAATATATACTTTATGGTGTCAGAAATAAAAATTGTAGAAATTTCACACGGAATGACAAACCTATATATACCCTTTTTCACTGTGTGAAGGGTATAAAAAAAAGAAATCATTTCTTTTTTATCTGCTTAGTATAATCATCCATTTATCTGGCTGCTTTACCCACTGTTATACCAAGAAAAATACATAATCCCACAAACTTTACTGCTCTTCACGTAGATTATATGAAAATTTAATAATTTCACATGGAGTGGAAATAAATGCTGTCGTACTTTAATATTTTGGTATTTAATCGTAAAACATAAAATATCATAATAATAATAGAGGCATTATTTTTTTATGCTTGTCTTTGTTTAGGTTTAGGGGGGTGGTAGGAGGGTTTGTGGCATGCAATAACTTAATTTACACAATCACACACGCCCGTATCATGGAGACAGGAACATAGGAGTGACGGAAAATACTTTTACGAATTGTATAAATATGCGGGCGTAGCGAAAATAAATGTTTTACTAACATGTATGTACGTACACATATGCATACATGTATTCAAACATGTTTATGTAAATACACATACATGCATAAATATGAAAAAAAGTCCTAACAAAACATATTAAAGCAGATAAAAAAAATGTAATAAATATGCTAAAATATTTGTGGGGGCTTATATCGTAATTGCTTGTGTTATTTGTCTGAGAAGGATATGTGTAAAGGAGCAAACGTTCTGATGATGTTTAGCGAAAAGAAAAAACGGAATTAAAACTTTTCTTTGTAAAGCCTGCATCTTGAAAAGATTTTTTACGTTTATGTTAACTGGAATACACCAAGAGCGAACTAAAGGGTACCCAGTATGTTCATGTGAGTTTACATGAAAATGAACTAAACCCAACTTCCCTAGAATAATTGGCGCTAATGACGGTACCCTCATAAAAATAAAAGTAAAAAAAACTGGCGGAGATTTAGCACAATATTACATTAATAGAAGGGGGTCTTATTAACTTTTTCCATATTTATATTTATGTCTTCGGCAACCAAGCAACTAAAATTGAATAAGATATTTTAGTGAAAATAATCGTTATTCAAATAGTTTTTTAATAAAAAAAAGTCATCTAATTTTAAATTTTCTAAAAAATGTTTTTTTTAATTAAAATACTAGTTGACATAATAATTTTATTTTCTAGCACATTAGTTTACTTTGCAAACACATAAATGATATAAAGATATGAATATTAAATAAATTGATACTCGTTTTTGTGCATCATTAATGCTCTGGAATTTAAAAATTGGTTACAAAGTATATTAGTTAATTCACTGTTTATAAATGTGGTTTTTCTTAAACGGTTTATTAGACCAGAAGTCTTTATTGACAAAACTTTAAGGCACAATTAAGATTTTTCAAGCATACGGCTGTTATTGTTTAATATTTCTTAACAAAAAATTTTTTTTCTTTAATTTTTAGACATAACAATGTTTGGATTTAAATTTTTTAAAACATTTTAAACAAACTGACACTGAAAATTTTTTATTGTAGAATAAAAACAAGTAAGAGCACTATATTCGGCTGTGCCGAATCTTTTATACCCACCACTAATTTTGTGTACATTTAAAGCACAATATTTATTATTTTGTTAATCGCTATGGAATAATCTCTTTATAATAAAATATGCCCATGTTGAAGGTGAACTACACCTAGTCTTTAAATTTGTTTTCTGCATTTCACTTGACATTTTTCAATCTCAAACTTACTTGATTTGATCCGTGGAAAGATACGCAAGTGAGCAACGCTTTAAAGTTATTCAGGTTTTTTATAAAAATGGGCGTTCAAGGCAAAATGCATTTTGTGCATAATTCTTTTGATCAACATAATCGTTCAAATTCGTCCACAATCGGGAGAATTGTAAAAAATATTTAAATTTCTGCAAAACAGGTCTGTATAAAATGTTAGAAAATCTGTGAATGCCTTCTCAGTTCGCTGAATGGGAACTGTTGCTGTTTTTTGCGATAGTGTGGCAAAAGAGCAGTCAACCTCGCCTCATCATCATGCCTAACAATTAAGCATCAACATTGTCATTGAAAATTTGGACCATCAGTTAGAAGGATGGGGGGCCATTTGGCAGATATTTTGTTAAATACATAATTGAACCATACAAATATTTAATTACAAAAAGAAATAATAATAATATCCTAAATAATTTGTGTTTTATTTAAATTCAACATCGGTCCTTAAAATTTAAACACCCTTTATAACTTCGATATGCTACTAAAATGCTTTTGTAAATGTAGTCTTTCAATGAAAGTGGGCGTTAAAGAAGGCGTGTCAATAAAGTTTCTGCTAATAAATACAACTTAGATATTTCAATATAGTCCTTTGTTTTCCCAAAAACTTTGTCAATAGAGAAATTACATGAATTTAAGATAAACCGTTGGAAGGTAGGCGTTAAAGTGAGCGCGTCACCTTAACTTTTTGGCACAACAATTACATTGATTAGAAGGATATACGTAGCAAATTTGATCATCATACCTCTAATTTTGGCGGTTTTATGAGCTTTTAAATTTCATTAACGGTAGATAACGTGAAAAGTGGGCGTTATAGTAGGCATGTTTATGAGCTTTTAAATTTTATTAACGGTAGATAACGTAAAAAGTCGGCGTTATAGTAGGCGTGTCAAAGCTGTTTTTGCGAATGAGAACAACTTAGGTGTTTCATTATAGCCCTTTATTAATCCAAAATCATTATTAATAGAGAAATAAGAGGAATTTTGAGTAAAGTTTGCAAAATTTCAGAATCGTACATATAGTTTTGTCAGTTTTATTACGTTTTAAATTTGAAATATACACTGAGCGGTATAAATTTTCGTACATTTTTATCTATAACTCTTTTCCTAATTCATAGATTTAAGCGATTTTCAGGGAAAAATATTCTTTTGACTCGATAAATATATATTCGAAGTTTCATGACTCTACGTTTATGCGTCTGGACACAATTTAAAAGTGAATATGGGCGTTATAGTAGGCGTGTCAAAGTTGTTTTTGCTAATGAGTACAACTTAGGTGTTTCAATATAGTCCTTTATTATTCCAAAATATTTATTAATAGAGAAATTATATGAATTTTAGGTACAACGTTATATGGAAGGTGGGCGTAAAAGTGGGCGTGGCACCACTTTTTGGCATAGTAATGATATTGCCTTGGGGGATAGACGTAGCAAAATTTATCATCATACCTCTAATTTTAGCGGTTTTATGAGCTTTTAAATTTCATTAACGGTAGATAACGTGAAAAGTGGGCGTTGTAGTAGGCGTGTCAAAGTTATTTTTGCAAATGAGTACAACTGAGGTGTTTCAAAATAGGCCCTTATTATTCCAAAATCTTCATTAATAGAGAAATTATATGAATTTTAGTTAAAACGTTATATGGGAGGTGGGCGTAAAAGTGGGCGTGGCACATTGATTTGCCGTTACAAGAAAGCGTGTCACCAAAAAGCGAAGTGTGCAAAATTTCAGAGTCGTAAATCCAATTTTGTTGCTTTTATGACATTTTTGTTTTTAAATATACCGAAAAATACACTGTGCGGTATAAATTTTCGTACATTTTGATCGATAACTCCTCTCCTAATGCATAGATTTAAACAATTTTCGGGGAAAAATATTGTTTTTACTCAGGAAATATATATTCGAAGTTTCATGAGTCTACGTTAATGCGTTTGGACACACTTCCATTTTATTCGATGTTTGAAGGACACGGTTTTTTCGACCTACTCTTGCTTTTCGAGCTATAACTCCCTTCCTAATATTCCGATTTAGCCCATTTTCAATACCAAACAAACCTTGTCTATAAGAAAGATTCTGGCAAAATTTGAGCCCCCTAGCTTTTTCGGTGCGACCTCTATCGTGCTTTCAACAGACGGACAGACGGACGGACATAGCTAGATCGTCATCAAATCAAACCCTGATTCAGAATATATATACTTTATGGGGTCTAAAATGGATATTTCGATGTGTTACAAACGGAATGACAAAATGAATATACCCCCACCATTTTTTTGGTGGCGGGTATAATAAGAAAATAAGGTTTTATAAATATAGAAATATTACTCAAAAAAATTGGTATTTCTGGTGAATTGTGTAAAAAAAAAAAAAAAAAACCATCAGCTGATTTGATACGAGTACCTTATTAATTTATCTTGAAGAAAGCATTACTAACTCTAAAAAAAACAAACATGGAAAATAAATACGGCAGCTCTACAGGTATTTATATGTTTTCTACTCTCAACAAAAAAATTCAAGAGATCAACATACAAAATTTAAAAGAACAAAAAAAAAATAGCGCCACTGCAGCCGTTAATCACCGCCTCTGTATATCACTCTTTGTATTACCATATATTTTCAAATGAAAGTACTTTCATAAAATAATTAAACATTTACACGAAATAGACTACTTTAATGAAAATTTCTAGATCGTTTACGTACTAAGGTAAGCGATAGTTCATTTAAAAAATGTTGCCGAAGCGAACAATAATTGGTCTACTTTGTAATTTGATGAGTTAATTTTGCCTTCTTTTATTTACTGCCCTTAGAACTACCAAGTATATTTCATACAGAAATTTAACAGGCAGTAGTTGAAAATTATTACTTTTATTATTAATAATTTTTATTGAAATTATTGTTTTAAGAAGAAATCAGTTGTGTTGTTTAATTTCGAGCTGCTAAAAGGACAGGTCAAGGCATGTTTACATACCAGGTAGTCACAATTCGAAAAGAAATATTTTTACGTCTTTGCATTTTGCAAATGTTGGTATATTTTTTTTGCATTAATCTGGATTCGTTTCATTGCCAAAAAAATTACGCTTAAAATTTACAGTATAAAAATTAAAACCTCTTGATTGCTTTTCAACGAAACACAATAAAAACAATTTATTTCCCTTAACTGGTGTTCTATGAACATTTGATATATAAACCATTTATAATTTTTATGAAAACACATCAGTAAATTTATACGGAATTTTATTATATTATGGATTTTATTATCGAACTAAATTTGATATACACACAAGATACTCTGTTGTAATACTGCACCAACACTGCTATAATTGTTTGGTTGTACCCTGTTTTACAAACTTCAGTAATGTTAATATTAGTACGTTTCAGAAAGTCGGAAGTCGGTAACGGGATATATGATAATACAGAAAATATATGATAATACAGAAAACAGTAACGCTGTGTGGAAAATAAGTTTAAACCTTATTTGCACAGGAGGGTCTCACCTGTGACAAGAGGCATAATGCTGATAATCCACTGTAAGCAATGTAAGCCATACTAAATATTGAACAATAAATATTATGTTTAAACACTTTATAAATACATGTGTATACAAGGTGGCGCAAAATTATTCATTCAATTTTATTTTTAAATATTATTTTCACTAAAAAAAATTATTTTGAGTGATGGAAACTTTTATTTAAACCTGTAAATTTGTTTCTGTTCATTGTTAAATACAATATCATCCTAGTGTCTGCCGTCAGTGTTGATACACATTTGTGCCCATTTTATCGTATTTTGCATAACTTTCCTTTATTTTTCTGGTGATAACAATTCGCATTCCTGTAGAATATTCACCTTAAGGGCTAAGGTTGTCAGGGGCTTGTTGAGACAAACCCGCTACCCAAAGAAAGAAGTCTGTGATGGTTAAATCGGCTGCCTCGTCGCTCATTATAAATTTTGATTCAAAATTTTCCTCTTCATTGTTAAGGTTGAGGATGGCTCTGACTGTACTGATGCACTGTTTGCACTTTGTATGGGAACATGTGTAAGGCTTTTACTAAAATTGTCTGTAGGGTCCGTCTGGTGAAGCCCCAATGCGTGCCACATCGTCCAATTGATGCTTCTTTGTTCTCAACAACATCAGCAGCACAGCCGCATTATTCTCGACAGAACGACCAGTCAGGTGTCGGCCATGTCCTGCAAGATCTGTTGTGGTCTCAGTCTACTCGAGTTGAGTAGCATTGCCGGCGTAATGTTTATCAAGTTAGCGCTACTCGTTTAGGAAATCTACTATAAAATTCATGCTGAGCTAACACCACCGACTGACTATTGGTTAAAAAATTCATCGGTATTAGGTCACGCTCTTGCGGAGTATAACACTCGATTGTTTTTCTGTTTGTATTCTGTAGCTGTCTACTTCACAAACGTCAAATACGATCGATGTAAATAGCCATTTGTAAAAGCTATTACATCTTTCTCTAGGGTGATTAATTTTGCGCCATTTTTTATATATTTTACTAATAATTTCATAACTTTCAAAGTTATTATAAAATTAAAAAAAAATAAAATTATATTATTTTTATTCTGGCTCAAGTTCATTTTTATACTAAATTTCTCATATATTTTCTTTTTCATATACATATGAAGAAATCAGTTTTTATTTGTGGTAATGAAAGAATATACTGGAAAAGTATCTTATTATCCCGACACCAGCCGAGTGGAATGCATTTTCGAAACCAGCTACGGTTTCATCATCAGCACTCTTTTGATCGGGATGGCTGGTGTCGGGATAATAAGATACTTTTCCAGTATATTCTTTCATTACCACAAATAAAAACTGATTTCTTCATATGTATATGAAAAAGAAAATATATGAGAAATTTAGTATAAAAATGAACTTGAGCCAGAATAAAAATAATATAATCTTTAAGATATTAAATAGTTCGACAATTAAATAAAAGGAAAACGGGAGCACGGTGTAGATCATATAGACAAATACAAGAACATGTATGATCTAAACAAAAGTTGTGAGTATAACAACCAACAAAAAAAGAGCTTTCATTGCCATCAGACTGGTGGTTTAAAGCTACGATTAAAATGTGGTAATTGAAAAGAATAACAAAGAAAAAGGGGAAAAGCTTTAGTGTAGAAGAAATTTCGTTCTCACTTACCATGGCAAATATATGAGTTTATAGGTAAAAGAATTAATTTACAAAATCAATTTTCATATAAACTTGTGAGTTAAATAGATGATATTTACTATAAACACTAAGACATCCCGATCAAAAGAGTGCTAATGATGAAACCGTAGCTGGTTTCGAAAATGCATTCCACTCGGCTGGTGTCGGGATAATAAGATACTTTTCCAGTATATTCTTTCATTACCACAAATAAAAACTGATTTCTTCATATGTATATGAAAAAGAAAATATATGAGAAATTTAGTATAAAAATGAACTTGAGCCAGAATAAAAATAATATAATCTTTAAGATATTAAATAGTTCGACAATAAAATAAAAGGAAAAAAATAAAATAATAATTTGGTTTTTTCGTTTACAGAAAAAAAAAATTATAAACACGATTTAGCAAAAAAAATCATGTATGAATAATAACTATTTTAGGTAACGGCATCAATCAGTACTTTTTGTGTTTTATGAATAAGAGAATAAAAAATAAGTGACCTTATCATTTCGATGCTGGGTATATGTCCAAGGAAAGTAATCACAATGCCTGGAAATTGAAACACTTCATAAGAACATGCTATCACCACGAACTGAACAATATCTTAAAATATTCACTAGAATCAATTATTTATGTACAAATATTTCCACTGTTAAAGAAATGTCTGAGCTAACTTTTATTCACCCAGTATCCTTTGTTCGAACTCCGTCGTGCTTTTGGCAGTCGTTTAGACGTTTAAGGAATAAGGTTTTAAATGAATATTATTTTTTTTTTGTTTTTCAAAATAAAATTAAAATAAATTGTCTTTATAATTCAAGAAATTGTAAGAAATTTAATTTAGTACGTAAATAGATAATTTTTTTTTATTTATGGGTATAAAATTTATTCAAAAACATTTGTATTTAATATAAGTGTCTATAGTTACAGTCTGGTTATATGCCTACAGTTGTAAGAAGTTACTCTAACTTTTTTAAGCATAAAATATGCAGAACTTTGTAAGGAAACTTTTTATCATATATTGAATGAATGAGGGTAAATTAGTAAACTTTTATGAAGTAATAATGGGAAAAAGTTTGTTTATTGACAAGGTAGTGCATTATACATAAGGGAATAATTTTCTTTATTATTATTATATATTGATTAAACCATTATACTTAATTGTTGTAGTTTTAAGTTCTCCTTTATTAAATAAGCTTAGCTTAATGCTCATTGCTTACATTATTGTATCTATTAGCTTTGAAAATAGATAAACTTGTTTGCGTTATAAAACTGCTGGTCTTTCAATTTATTTCACATAAAGAACTGTGAACAAACTGCAGGTTATATGTCATTTGACTTTTTTTGTAGAAATTAAGAGAGCATTACCATTTAAGTTAGTGACAGTTAAGTATTTGAAAAAAAAACACACTAATAGCATTTCCCAATGTAGTTCTCCAGTAATTTTATCGCACTAAGTGTTTAAAAGCAAGCATTAAGTGTTTATAACATTCATTGTAAGAAATTATTTTCAGTGATGCCGTTCGGTGAAATCTTTCGTTAAATTTTGCATTGTTCAAAAATTATATTTAACTTTGTTTTTTTCACCCTTCTTTGCATAACTTTTTATATTGTATAGGTAGTTGCTCTTTAAATTAAAAAAATCGATAATCAGTCACTGATTGCAGCTGGTTTCACGCAAAACGCGAGAAAATCTGTTATTAATTATTGTTAATAGTGAAAAACGTTGTAGCAAGTCATAATAGGTTTGAGTTTATAAATTGAAAGTCTTATTGAACAACTTAATTAAGAAATTTTCAAAATAGTAAAAGCAATTTTAACGAGAAATCTAAATTTCTTGCATAAAAAACATTAATGTGGCAATGAATAAATGTAGGGTTAGTCCTTTAAGCCAGATAGAACTTTCGAAGTGGTTAACTGTCAGATGAGTTGTCATATGGCGTTTAATTTGTAAAAAAATCTACTTCAAATTTCATTAATCAATCCGAGCCGAGGTTTTTTTTACAAAATTGTGTTTAGCGCTACTGCCTTTTGTCCGGAATATCCAGTGTGTCTTAATCTTTTAAAAAATACAATTTTATTTTGAATTGTTTTTTTTTTTTTATAAATTTCAAGTTCTATTAGGCTTAAAAATAGACCGTATATTTACGATTCAGTGTTACCTGGTGTTTCTACTATGGATAGAGTTGTTAAAACCGTTTTTTTTATACTTTTTCGTTTTTTTAAACCGGCTTTCGAAATTTTTTGAGAAACCGGTTATTTAAAGCAACTTCAAAATATGCAAAATTCTAAAATAAAATTATCTTTAAGCTTTAAACAAAACTTTTAAATCTCTTTTGCAATTGCAGAAATATTGTGAAAATTGTGCTAAACACTTTTAAAACAAAATTTTAAATTAATAATTATTTTTATAAGATTCATAAAAATAAAACAAAGATTAATTATTGTTTGTCCAATAGCTATGGATTATGTTAACATTCAAGTACTGTACTTAAACGGTCTAATAAAACTAAAACAGTTTTGTAAAGGTTTTTAAGCCAAATTTCTATAGAAAAAAATGTTTATGCTGTTGATGAATCTTTAAAATTTTAATTTATAAGGCAGAAAGTATTAAGACAAAAATTGGGACACGTACTGTATACAAATCTAAACACACAAGTTTAAAATTTTTGCGCAGGAGCAACTAAAAACAGGTTCTAAAGAATTTTCTGGCATTTAATTAAATTTAGCACACGGTATTTTTTTTTTTTTTTTGAGTTTACTTATTATCCTTTAAAAATAAAAACTACCAACAACGAAATTACTCCTAAGCTGTATAAATATTGCTTTAGCTTTAGGGAGAAAAATTATTGGAAAAAAAAATATTTTTTATTAGCAACTATGCATTGTGTTGATTTGGAGATCGATTTTAATACTCTCTTCCACCTTAATTGCCATAATTGTCATAAATGGTATTTCATTTATACCTTCTATGATCCTTAACATTTGTATTCTCGTTTGGAAATTATTATCAAAAGTAGCTTGTACTAAATTTCAATTAAATAGAGATTACAGAATTACCTCAAATGTGTGTTTTATATGGAAGTGCCATTCCGATACTCTGTTCCTACCGATTTTGTACTCAAAAAAGTACACAGATATCTGAGCTAATTATATAGAATTGAATGTCAAACACACAGATAAGCTACTAAATACATTTTTATTATATTCCCATTAAATTCCACTCCCTCTCATTTGATCCTATCCAATCATTGAAGTTAATGAAATAACTTTTATTAAAATGTCTAATACCAAACATAAAAAATTAAGCACTTATTGTTTGGATTGATGTATGACATCAATGAGTTTTTTTTTTAAGGCATCAATTCCCCTTCTCCGATAGTATCTGGCTGGAATAAGGCAAATGTGATAAAATCACAGAATGTAAACATTTTCTTGATATTTAAAAGAAAAATATTTGATATAAAAAAAAAATATTTTATGAAGGTTCCACGAATACTGTTGTTTTTTTTAGCTCATTTAAAGCACAACGATGCAAGTTATTATTATAATATCCCACACTAATTTTTAAAACTTTAGACGGTACAGTACTCTGGATATGAGACAAATACGTCTGAATTTGTAAAGGATAAAGCTACTCTTAAGCTTCATAAATTTAAGAAAAATTAGCAAAATCGACAGCCCTACCTATGTGCGACTGACTTCATTTTAAATATTATTATTTATTTAAAAGAATATTGTACATACATTAAAAAGTAATAGCCAAATTGGTTTCCTTTAATGCTTTAAAATTAAATAAAACATAGGAATCCAGCTTATCTACAATTTTAGATAAATGAAAAAATGAGGGCGTGGCAAATTTTTGTATACTTAAGAACCTAAGTTAAGCTATGATAAGCGTTAACAGAAATCAGCCAAATCGGTGCAGCTGTTCGTAATTGATGCAGTTACCAACGAACAACATTTGATTTTTATTTATAAGGACTATGTGGTGGTACTCCACTTAAAAACTTGAAATTTATGTGGTTTTGGGCACCAAAAAAATTATGGGATAAAATTATATAATCTTTTGATAATTATTAGTTTTAGCAGTCGTAACACATACAATTAAGACATTTTGAATAAAAACTTCCTTATAGCTATCACTACGAATGACAGTGTTAAACATCTCCCTTTACGCAAACTTCAGATTTTGCTATGATAATCATTGGCGACGCCATTAAGTATATTTTTTCCCAAATTATCTGATATATAATACATTTTGAGTCCCCTTTGTGTTTAAAGGCCACCGTTTTTTTTTTTAATATGAATGTTATTACTTAAACACAACATGCCAACTGGGCATAAGTGCATACCTGTCATGGGTTTGGGCTTTCATACCCCTTCTTTTCAACCTAACTTATCTTCTAATGTATAAAATTCTCGTGTCGTGGTGTTGGTGATTAAACTTCTGCAAAATGGCTCGAGCAATTTTAATGCAATTTTTTGGGAAAATCGGGTAGGTCTGAGGATTGGTCAACATTTTTTTTTAATACTGCTGAATGCCACGCCTTTTTTCACGCCCCCTTAGGTAGGCCAGACTGCTGGACCGATCTTCTTGAAACTTTCACATAATATGTTTACTTTAACTTGAACGCCCACATTTTTTTAATCATGTAATTGTATCGATATAGTTTTTAGTATTTTTCTTCAAATTGTACACAATTGATAGTTCAACCACTGCAATTAACGTTTAGAAATCGGTAAACATATATTTTTCATACTCCCAAAAAATATTTATTTAGGGTGACTCACCCCAAGGGTCAATTTATGCCTTACCTAAATAACATAACGACTTCGATGAACTCTTAAACTATATTTTTCTTAATTTTTTTATGGCAAAATAACGTTTTGCCGGGTCAGCTAGTATTTTTATATATATTTATTCATTCAAAAATCATTGAAGATAACATTTTATAAAAATCTTACTTTTTTGTTATCAAGGCAACACTATTTTTACACACATTATTTTTCTGCTCTAGATCAAATAAGGAAAATATTTATCTATAAAATTAACTTTTTTGCTGTTCATGCTGTGCCTTAACTAACCGCAATAGATTTCCTAGTTTAAGCAATAACAATAAAGAATAAGGAAAAAAAAAATAGGAAGCAAAACAAACCAGGGATGCTTTTTGGGATGAGTTTACATCCCCATTAATGGCTTCGAACCATAACAGTAGAAAGCATTGTAAGTATTATCGTTTTTATGGCTTAAATAAAATTACCATATTTAAAATATCTTTATTTAAACTAAAGTTTTTTCAGTCTTGGATATGATTTTAAAAATGTACGCACTCAGGCACGCATGTACGCACATATGAATAACTGTGCTTGCACACAGTGATACACACATTAATAAACAATAGATCTATTTACATACCCTGTGTGGTTTGTGTATTAGAGCCATGTCCTTTGGAAGTACTGCAATTGTTGTTCAATGAATTGAAAAAGTTTGCTGCTCCAGTACGTCGTAAAATCCAAAACATTTTTCCAAGATTTTTCCTTTTGCACAGCTTTTGTATGTTTTGATTATATGCCGTTGATATGAATTGTCGAGATGGTTGTTAGTTTGTTTTCTCTTTTTTTTATTTTGTTTTTATTTTTGTAATAAAATAAATTTATTTTTTGTTTATAAATATATGTAGTATGTTGTTGTTGTTGTTGTTTTTTTTTTACTTTTTCTTAAATAAATAAAAAAGTTACTGTTGTAAGGACATGCTTTGCACCATGATTTTGTGGGTGTCTGCTAAGTGTTTATATGTCTATTTTCAGTCCTTTAAAATATATCGCATTTAAAATAATTGAATTAAATTAAATTGTTTCACAATGTGGGGTTGATATGGTTGTGTAGCAAAGAATTTTAAGTGGTTTCCTTTTAGTATGTTCACTCAGTTGTATTAGCTTTTTACGTTTAATTTCTTTTTATTATTTTTGATTATATTATTTAGTTTTACCTGCAAATAAATGGTTGCAAATGAATTACATTTTACAGCTAATTATAAATAAATATTTATTACATACATAAAAGTCCTTTGTAATTTTTGTGCAAAAAGGACACATAAAATGTACATACAAAACGCTTATTGTTAATGAAATTTGTTTTAGGAAAAATATCCTTACATGCTAATTTAACTACAAATTTAACGTATTTTATTTAGATACGCTATTCCAGAAAAAAAAAATTTTTTTATTATAAAATGTTTAAAAAAGCCAGAAAATTTTGCATTGACGACGTAACTATTTAAATATATAAACAAATGCATTTAGTAAAAGCTATAATATGCATAAACTAAGCAATAAGTTTAATTTTTTTAATATTTGTACTCGTATAAAAACAATACACAAGTAGATTTTTCCATACTGAAACTAATTCAGAAGAAAACAAAGGTCAAGTTTATTTCAAACTATTGTATGAAACAGAAGCATTTGAAATTGTTTGAAATATATTTAATTTAAGTATTATTTTTGAAATATATTTCTAAACTAAACTCTAAACTGAGAAGAGGAATTTGTCAATAATATTTCTCAATAAATACAATAATAAAACAGCCTTCTTCTTATCTTGAGACAAGATATGTAAAACAGGCATTATCCTACTACTACTGTGAATGTTTGTATGTTTGGATGTTTGGATATTTGTTACTCAATCACGCAAAAACGGCTGAACGGAACCAAATGAAATTTGGCACATAGATAGACAGCAACCTAGATTAACAAATAGGCAACTTTTTATCGCGATAATAATAAAGTCGTTGGCATACTCATCATAACACATAATAAGCGGGTTGTTTGTATTGTAAATATTTTTATCTTTGTTGTCAATACTAAGTCCACCTTTTATCTCGATAACTACGCAGACGAAGTCGCGGGCACAAGCTAGTTATTTAATAAATTTAAAAATTTTGATACTCTGACCATGCATACTCTCATCAGCGACAACTAACGTTTTTTAAAACATCCCTTGCGTCGCGGTCCGGAAGGCAATAAACTGAACTATTGAAATAATATGTTCAGATACTGTATCAGTAAACAAATAAAACGAATGGGCTTCTGTGCATTATTTTATTAAATTATAAACAAATGCTTTAAATAAAAAGAAGTAAGAAGGGGTTTTTACAATATTAATGAGAAAAATTGCATTCTGAAGTTTGAAATGAAGCTTGTGCAGGATATTCTCATTAAATCTTGGAGATGTTAATCGGCAAGTCTGTTCCGGAATTTATTTTCATCATTTAAGTTCATCTTAGAAAATGCTGCTTTACAAACATATGTTGACCCAAACAAAGTGAGAAGTTTCAAGGATAATTTTTTTTAATTCTGGGTATTTATTAGAACAAACAAATTTTTATTTAAAACGCTTGCCAAGAAACTTCCTGTTTTTGGTGTATTAAAATTGTATTATCTTGGAAATCGATCACTTTCACCTGGAGAAAAGCGTTTATTAATAAACACAGCCTGTTCGACGAGTGTATGTGTGAGATTTTGTTGCATCTCCCTGATGACATGAATATTACTAATGAAATTGTTTGTATTATCGCTCCCAAATTATCTTTTTTCTCGCATAGGTTTCCCTATTACTTGTTTGTTAACGGATCATCACCAAAGACTGATGTCGTGATGAAAATATTTCTCATGAATTTGTTGTGTCATAATGTAAAATATTTTTTATTGTTAACATAACGTCCGCATAAAATAGGTCTACGGTGCGGATCTGGACTGCGGTTTGCCAGTTGGTGACCCCTGTTCAACAAGTTAAACTTGTAGTCATATATATACACACCCTTTACCTGTGGCCCCACATGTTGCACAAATCCGTATATAGTAGCAATTGTATGGAAATATTCGAGAATAATTCATCCTATAACTTTCTGAGATATGGGCAAATAAAAACGATTACTTCTGCTTTTCCCTATATCTTGACTATTAAAATTAGCATTATTTATTGCTTTAGAGTAAGCCAACTCATATTTAGTTAAATAAAGCTTAAACCATTCAATATAATATAATATAGTGTAAAAAAATATAGTGCAAAAGTCATTATCCCATCGGAAGATGTTAAAAATTTTGCATTTGACATCAAATGCCAGTTATCCTTTGAAATTTGTGTAGAAAAACAGATACCGAACACACGTCAACAAGACATGAAAAATCTAGACACTAAATAAATATACTTAATCCAAAATTAAAACCAAACTTTTTCATTTATTGCAAAAACTATAATCAAACAATATCGGATCACAACTGTTGCGACATCTTAAATTATTTTGTATTGGTATTCCGAACATGGATCAGATACATTTTAATATATTGTAATGGTCGTTGTGTTGACAGCAGTAAAAAATAAAATGATGAAATATCTTAACCAATCAATCAATTGATTCTCATCTGCAACTGTTGCGTAGATTGTGGAATATTTAGGTCTAATGATGGCAAAATAATAACGGCATATAAGGATGTCCTTTGGAAATAACATTTCAAATTTAAGCTTTCAAGATCTCAACTATTTTTGCTCCTACATATTGACATTATAATCTCTAAATGTGCCAAACTTAATCGAAGCAATATTTAACTTAATTTTGCAAACTAAATGTAACAATTTGCAATTATTTTTCCGGTGTATCTAAATCCATTATTTTTTGTCTGACCGACATCATAATGGAAATGAAATACAACTATCATGTTTTGATTTTAACAAAGACGTTTGACACAAGTTGATAATAGTGCCTATTAGAGCAAGAAAATTACCCTAACAGCTGCTGGCATAGATTTTTATGCTACAACTATTCATGGTAATAGTGGGACTATAACTGGTGAGTTTTCAATTGTTACAAATAAACAGTTGAACTTTTCTACTCAGTCACGTACTAAATATTAATGAATGGTGAAAATGCTGACAAAACAAACCATTCTAAAGTATAACACGTAGCAACACTTGTGTACGTATTTTGCTCAACTTTAGCTTAAGATTTTTCAGAAATCTATATGGTTTTCCCTCCAAAGCAAAACAAATTTGTTTTAATTTTTTTTTTTTCATGATAAATGTGCTGTGCTTTTGTAGTGGCCTGTATAAGATAGCATTGGTTAATAGCAAAGATTTTATAACATAGTGGCTGTCAGTGTAGATATATATGCAAGTATTTATATTGATTATACAGTATTAACTATAACCATTTTTTAAAGATGCCATCTTGAATTTCTACTTTTTCATACTTTACTGTATTTGACTGGTTCATACCAATATTGAAGGGCTTGAAGATGGTACATGTTTTTAAACTCGATTTAACCAATATAAAAATTGATTGTACGCCATTTTGTAGTGATAGCCACTATGTTGTCAAACCCTTTCATCTTATACTTATTGAATACATGGTGACCACATCGATGTTTAATTGTACACTTTAAGAAGAAAACACAGTAGCAGTTGTATTTTCGTGCTTATATCTCAGTTAATTTCAAACCGACTTGCTAGCTTTTCAGGAAAAATTTTCTAAGCTATGGCTTAAAATTTGATGTCACTAGAGTGTCAAAATATTCTTAAGAAACTTGAAGAACTTTGTTTCTATAAAAAAAATTATTTTCAAAATTGTTTTTGCCCATAACTTTGCAGATTAGTGGCCAATTTTTCATCTAGAAGCGTATAAAACACAAACAAAATCTGAAAATCTCTTAACGAATAATAAAATTATGATTTTTAAAACCATTATTTTTTCAAAAAAGTAAAAAATTAAAATGATTTGTACCTGCAACTTAAAAATGCGAGCTAAAAGAGAATAATAAAGATTAGAAGAAAAGGTTAAATTTGCATTGCTTTTGAAAATTTTTAAAGTGTGTAGTAAAATTATATGAAAAATGGAAGACGTGTTTGTTCGCTTATATCTCAGAAAGACACGGACCGATTTTTCTCGATTTTAATAGCAATTTATTTCCAAATATTTCCTCATACAAGTCTGCGCAACATGTGAGGGCAGACAGAAAGATGGAAAGATATTTCTTATGGCAGATCTCTGAAGCACAAGTTAAAGTTTTCGAACTTTTGGGTTTGTTGTTAAGAGACTAAGATAGACCTTATTCGACTCTATCTCTTCTTCTCTCAACGACAAACTCAAGAGTTTGCAAAATGAATATATTCTGAAAATTACAAACAGATAGACAAAGCTGTGTATACCCCTTTGCAACACAGGTGAATGGTTTACAAAATAACGCTTCGAATGCTGGCTTTAAAGTGCCTTAATGATTTTTGTTCTAGACATTAACATTATTTCTCTAATTGCACATAAACTAACTGATGATTCAACACTAAATTAAGTTTTTCCAAATATAATTTAATGATCCAATATCCTGGCTGCGTGTGTGTATATACATTATGAATAGTCTTACCAAACTTATCTCATAACAACATAGACCTTTTAGATTAACTGTTATGAAAACAATGTTGCCAATTTACGATTCTTCTTTAAAATACGATTTATATTGTAGTTACCCTTAATCTTTGAGCTATATAATACTTCGATTACTTGTTATATGGTTTGTTTCATTTTCATTAAATTTTTATTTTATTTTAAATTGTTAGCTTATTTTGTACTATACTAATGAAAAAAAATGACTACCATTTATCACAACATACTCCAACGTTGGTTTGTTAAAAAAAGAGAAAACCCTACCGCCGAAGTAAAATAAGAACAAAAGCTTTATACAAAATATACCTATGCTATATCTGATGGAGCTGTAAAACGCCTTTGAAGTGTTTAATTTTTCTTTCTTTAATTTAATTGTGATCATTAATTTATTTTGAATTAATCGAGGAAACGTAAAACACATTTTAACTTTTGCAGGTCATCATCTAAATGCAAATGATTTGGGAAATATTTTTAAATAAAAATTTATAAAAATAGGATTTTTAGATGTCATTTTATAAAAAAAGCTGCATATCTTACAGACATAAAGCACAATTGTATTTTCGCAGTTTTATTATCTGTATGTGTGCTTATAGCATCTCTTATTTCTTCTTTAACCCTAAAGACTTAATCCAAAGATTGATTATAACGTAGGCAAGAATTACCTCTTTAAAAGCAAAGGCGCATTCTTACGAAATAATAAGCAAGTTGCTTCTATATATTTCCCTAAACGAGCAATATTTAAAATGTCTTAAACAATAGCGAAATAAAAATTAAGCTCAATAATTTTCATTATCCTAAGTATGTATATACAGGGTGGGCCACATGCCACCATGGGATTTTAAAAATTTATATATTTTTCGTTAACACATATATTTTTTAGATTATACTAGCTAATACCCGGTGTGCTTCGCCACCCCAAATTTTAGTATTTAATTCATATGGCAGGTGCCACGCCCATTATTGTTAATGCACCTATTTCTTTCCTAAATGTTCATTTGGGTGTCAAAGTTGCTCTTGCAAAATTTAACTACTCTAATCGATATCGTTTTCCAAATACACGAATTTTAGTATTTAATTCATGTGGCCACGCCTACTTTTGCAAGTCCGCCCTTTTTTTACCCAAATGTTTGTGTGGATGTCAAAGTTTACCGTACTTAATTTGAAGACTCTAGCTGCATTAACTTTCGTGATATATAATATTTAAAACTTATTCTTTAATAGTGCGTGGCACCACGCCAACTTACAATTTCAAACCAAAGTATAGCCTATAGTTCCTTCCAGACATACAGAAAGATTCTGTAAAAATTTCCAGGGAATCGGTCCAGCCTTTTAACCGTCTATAAAGCACAAACAAACATACAAACACACATTGGTTTTTATATATATAGATAAATAACACCTAGAATATAAATAATGATAATAAAGAATCAGACAATTAGAATGTTTTAAATTAGTGATCAATAATTTTTACACAAAAAAAATTAAGTCAATATTTCAACGATTCGTTTCTTAGTTCATTGCCACTAACAACATGCCATTGTAAGAGACGTGCCGCAGTCTTGAAGCTCATTTCATTTGAGTTACTTTATTAAAAGTTAGACAGTTAGGCAAAACCTCTTTTGAAAATGGAATATGCAAGTGCTGTAACCGTAAATAACGATCAGTATTATTATAAATATTTTTTACATTCTGGTTTAGAAAACAGACTTGGAATGTGATTTTACCAGCGCGATGTCACTATCTAAAATCTCCGAGACACAAGAATAGTTTACAGAAATTGGATATAAATCGGTCAGTGCGTTAGCCAGATTTTTTAGCACCCGACATTTTTTTAGGATTATTGGAAGGAGAAAATATATTTGAACAAGCTTGAGAGTTTGAGCTTGCAACATTGTTGCAGAAATTCGATCTTTATGGCCACTAATTTTCAAATATGTTTCGGAAAATGCTTTAAAACGAACCGATAACTGCAAAGCTAAAAAGACACGATATTTAAGTTGCACTATTATCGATACTAAGCGTAAACAAATTTTAATTTTGTTTATTGTATAATCTTGAAAAAAATATATATAAACGAAAAATTTATTATATTATTAAGTTCTATGGAGACTTTTGGCCTACCCTGTAATTAATATATCTTGGAAACTTTCATTTATATAATACTAGCCAAGCCCGGCGAGCGTTGCTATGCCCCTTAATGAATCAAAATGCATTTTAAATTTTAATTGAATATATTAAAAATAATATTTCGTTGATTTTTGTTGTAATGCAAGTGAGTATACAATATTTTTGGTTATTCTATTTGCTGTAAAAATGGACAAATTTACGCAATTATATAGTCATGAGAGCTCAAAATGTGTGCAAAGTTTCTTAAAAACCGGTCAAGTGCAAGAAGCTTAATATTATATTTTTTTATGGGCGTGGCACTGCCCACTTTTATAATCACGAAACTGTATAGCGATGAGAGCTCAATATGTGTGCAAAGTTTCAGAAAAATCTATCCAGTGCAAGTAGATAAATATGATAACTCCCTGATATGTGTAAAACAACTTGTCATGGTTTGAGTCCGATCAGATTTATGGTTTCGCAGTCTATAGTTAACACACACACACACAGACAGACAAAGTTTTACTTTTATATATAAAGATTCGAAATGGAACTGTAAGTTTGCTGAAATACTTATAATATAATCGTAAATCGAAATCATTTATTTAAATGACTGGCTCTAATTATTTTACATTTAGAAAATATATAAAAATTTTGGAAATTAAGATTTTAAATAATTAGTGGTCAACGGTGATTTTTCTACACCCTATTCATAACTGAAGGTTTTTATTTTTTTATTATCTGCTAATAAATTTTTTAGATCAATTAATGTAAAAAACATGTATAGTAATTGTCATATTGAAATTATTTTACAGTTAATACCATTTTTATTACAACTTAGCACGCCAACTAACATAATTCACTCAAAATTAGATTTAAGAAACAAGTATTTTTGAACACTTCTTACTGTTCCTTGGTCAAATTCCATAAAAAATCAATTCAGTCCATATTTAGTAGACACAAACCAGCACTTAATAAGATTTATTAATAATTTTTTTCTTCTTATTTTTTAGTTTTCTGAACAATTCCGATAAGTAACATTACATTTTTAGTTCCATACTAGGAAGTAAACATTAAGAACTTGACGTAATTGTAAATGTTATAAATATTTAATTACACTTGTGTTATTCAATTACTTTGCACAAAAATAACAAGAGAAAACCCAAACCAAACAATTGACTTTGATGTATTATAAGGTAACAAATGTAAGTTCACATATACATAAGTACATATAGACATATTCACATGTACTTTTTTTATGACAATACCGATATAGATCCTTTTATACGCACAAAAGCATATAATTATAATATCGTATTTAATTTGTATATATTTAACACCAATACATAAATTTATAATTAATAATTTTATTATTTATATTTGTTGAAGCATGTTAATTCTATGGCATTCAAGTAACTATTTGAAACAACCACTTAATATCATTTTATTGCCGACGGCTAAATTAAAACCGAAAACGTACAATTATATTGTTATTGGTTTTTGCACAATTTTCAGCAGAAACAAAAAAAAAAAAGACACACAACCATAATCTTTTAGTTTACAATAACAAAAATATTCCGTGAAACTGTTGGAAGCCGTTCGTTAGACTGGCCTCATTGACAACGTTGTGCTTACTGAGTATTCATGTGCTTTGTTAACAGTATTTTTACTGGTAGTCTTGGTAGAGTTACGTTATAACGTAACACAGGATACATAATTTTTGTAACTGTTTAAAACATTAAGAGAAGTTTATTGTTATGTAAGAGATATAATGTTTATGAGTTTAAGAGAATTTTTTAAGTTTGTTATTTACTTACATACATATACACTTGCTATTCCACTTAAACATGCATGTGATATACATATGTACCTCAGTATATTAACAATCTAATGAATTAGGTAACAATCATTCGTCTAATTTCAAATGTAATATAATAAAGAGTTTAAATAAAGTATAAGAGAACTAGGAATTTATTCGCTATTTTGCCAGCGAAGTCCTTACTAGGAGTATTTATTCAAGCTATTATTTTTAATTACTAAAAAACTTTTTTTTTAAATTTATAAAAACTTGTTGCTTTAATTTATTTTATATCGAAAAACTAAAATTACTGTGAGGATATGTAGTCGCCAATATTATTTATAGTCTAATATCAAATCAATAGTAACTAATATAAAAATTCTGGCCTCACAAACGTAGAAGTATCGATGAACTAAATGGTGAAACTTATAGCAAAAGGGTTATTATAGACCCGCACTGGAGACCATTTTTAACACAGCGCCTACAGAGTTTTAGGTCAAGGTAATGGTGGAAAGGAGCTTAGTCAGGCTAGGTAAGTAATCGGGCTTGGTAGAATAACTAATATCGGCCACAATGTGATCTTATTGGATAAATTCTGATTATATGATCACAGAGATCTAAAAATGAATGTAGGTTTGACTCCGTCGGACTATATGAGGAGTGTGCAATTTTCAAGGAGGTATTTATACAACGGCGGAGACAATCATGAGGTTTCACTTTCTTGTAACTATGTTTACCACGAGTAAATACTAGCCATCCATAGGGCAATGGATTCCATAATTGTAAATGTTCCGAGGGGTAGATAGATTACTCATTACGTAGATTTTTAGGCGGCTCCTTTGGGCTGGAAAGGACATTATTTGATGGAATAATGAGCTTCTTGTTAGATTTTATTTGATAGAAAGGCACTGTGAATTTGTCTGTAATGAAATTGTTGACAAACTTGATCGTTTGCACTAGGTTCGACGTATTAAGACAACATGGTAAGGGCACCGATATGCCACTATTTTTGACGAACTATTGCGTGGATATAGGATTGGACAGGTATGGTATGGTATGGTATGGTATGGTATGGTATGGTATGGTATGGTATGGTATGGAGAAACAGAAAGTAATGTTTAGGGCTTTATGGCCGAGTCTACTCCTGGACTTGAATAGTGTATGTCTAAGGGTCACTCTTGGGGTTATAACAGGGCTTTATAAATGGAATCGAGGATCTCTAGACTATTGTTAGATGTGTTAGCATAAGAAAGAGTTAGAAACTGTGGAGCGTATTGTCTATCCTTGCCCGAGACCGCAGATCCACATCGTTAAGTGGTTAGATAAATGATTTCACGAGTGGAGTGATATCTCGGAATACAAACTAAAATATCATTAGATTCATCAAAGAGGTCGGCTGGTTAGTGAGTAGACCATTGAAGCTCGTTAGGACTTTACATATTTAAAATTTTATTTTTTCTACAATCGCTCTTCTTTATTTACTCTAGCTTTAAATATTGATTTTCTGTTAAAGTTTTTTGGTTTTTCTTCTATCAAAGTGAACTTAATGGGCCACATTGGTGTTAAAAGTGTCTCCCCTCCTGAAGCCTTCTTTAGTGTCATTTTAGGTGTCGCCCAATATAATTTCAAATTCTGGACTCATAAGCGTAGCAAACACAAAAAGTACAGTGAATGAAACAGTTTAAAAGTACATATTTAGTCGCCAATGATATTTTCAGTTTTATATTGGTTATTTTATGGGTTACACTCAAAAATCAAATCAAGTAATCCGTACTTAAATTAATCCGTAGCGGTGTCAGAAGTACGGTAATTACGAATTTTCTTAAACTAAGAACAAAATGCTTGATTTAAGAGCAAATTTGTCAAGTAGGAATCTCTTAATTTTAGGAGTAGTTAAGCCGAAAAATTTTAAGAATTATTAGCTTGATTAATGCCCGAAACCGTATTTGACATATGCTTAGAAAAAGATTCATTCAAGTATAAATGAGGTTGAAGTAATCAAAAGATGCGCCATTTTTAGGAATTCGTCACTTTTTTGAGCGTTGCATACTACAGTATCTTCACTACTTACCCTTTGACATTTTTTTCAGAGATACGTTTTATTAAAACTTAAAAAGAAAAATAAGGGGCAAAGCATGAAACGTAAGATAACTCGGAACTGCTACAGCTTTATTGTCGTAAACATTATAACTTATAGCTAAAGTATTATAAACATAATGAGAATTATAAAAACATACTTGAAATTCTATAGAGTGCGTTAATCTATGCAAATGTCTCAAAAATATGAATTTGTTTTTAATTTGAGAGAAATAAAATTTAATTTAAGAAACTGATTCTCATTTTAATAGTCTTGTACTTGATTTTGTAAAATAACCCCGTTTTGTACTTGTTTTAAGAAAATCAGAAATAAATCGTACTTGAATTTTTAAGCACGATTTCGGCATAAATTATAAATTTAATTCTTGAATTTAGAAGTTCACTTTTCGTTCTGGGGTACACAGAAAGGGTTTGACTGGTAGAATATATATGATACTAAGAATAAAATGCAACCAAAGATCCTGGTACGATTTTGTCCCCTTCAACTTCCGCAATATTGGTAACAGATGATAGAGTTTGGCCATTGGAATGCAGTTTATTATGAAGGAGTGTAAAATCCAACATATCGTCCGAAACAAAATGGTGGGTAATTTTTGTTCTTAACCCTAAAACTATACAAAATTGCATAAAGCATTCAATCTGAAACCTAGGCGACGAAACTCTTTTTTTGGTAGCCTCTGGTGATCTATGGGAAGCGAAGAAAAAGGACCCGTTTATGGAAGAGGTCTGCTTCGGGATTCCCCCGACAAAGATACAATTAGGCCATTATATATAAGTATATGATGGTGAAAGGTATTATCTGATTCGACACGGCCGATTTTTTATGGTGGCAAAAAAGTAACTTTTATTCGTTCTCAAGTGTCCTAAGTGTATTGATTTATATAATTTTTTAGAAATTTTAGAAAGAAAATTTACAATCAGCTATACAAATTTTTCTTTAATTCTTTTTTAAGTTTTAGGAAATTTTCATATGACAATACAACACTTAGAGCTTTTTGTGAATACATCAAAAATTTTTCCAACAAAAACTTTTATTAGTTTTTGCTTTGTTTTGCAACTTTGCTAGAATTTTTAATAAAATTTGTTTCTAAATAATTATTTAATTTTTTTCTTTTTATATTGTATAAGTCATTTCTGATTCTTTATTATAATTTCTTTTGCTTGGTGTTTGGTATTAATTGACGTTAAAAAAAAAGAAAAATGTATAAATGATACAAGAGAAATTTTCTTCGCAATTCAATAAAACATAATTGTCTTTCAAAGAATGATAAAAGAGAAGGTTGTAAATTGAACAAATAATGTTATAAAATATTTGTTACACAGAAAGTTTATCATCTATTTGCTATTTATATAGTATTTGTTAGAATTATAAAAGAAACCTTAAATTTATAAAATTATTTTGTTAAAGTAATTTCTAATGTGTCTGTTTTTATTTCGATACCCAGTTGTGTCTCTTTCGTATTGTGTTTTGTATTTCAAAAAGCTATTTAATGCTATTGTTACTTAAATTCTGTTATTTTTATGGCAAATAAAATAAACACTTAACTTAATCTTTACTGCTTCTTTTTATTTAATAGAATGTGACAGAATTGAATCTTTATTGACCCTCACTAACTAAAATTCTTTTAAAAAAATCTTTGTATATAAAATGTATATAAATATTACTATAGAGGTAAAAAAATGTTATAAAAGACGGCTTATTCATTAAACTTTAATCACAACAACATTTTCATCATTTTTTTTACTATTTGTTACGTTTCGTAACTGGATTTTTTACATCTTAAATAGAATTTTGTGTAAAGGAATACAATACAGTAAACTTCAGTAAGAATAACTAGATACCTGTTGGTAAACTAACAAACATACATTTTACACAAGTATGATTGCTATATTTGTCCTTGCCGCATCTGATATTACTCTTCACCATCATGTGTAGGTGTAGTGACCAAATCGTAACTAACTCTAGGATTAATTTTGTATTTTTACATAGATAACCGTATTTTTCTAATCAAGTCCATTCAATTGATGTTTATATAGATGGGTTGAAAAAAAAAATGGTTTGACATCATGCTATCATGCATGGCATCCTATGTTGTAAAATAATTTTTTTCATTTTGTCACTGTATTCTATTAGTCAAGCCATTTCATTTGATACCATTACTGTGGGGGTTTAAGGAGGCAAAGTCGAAATTAGTATTTTTGATAAATATATCTGAAATTTTATTTCAGGCGTCATCTTCGATATAAACTTTTATATAATTTACTGTATTGTACTTGCCAGGTCCTTTCGTTTGATACCAATATTGAGGGGGTAAAAGTGGGTACATTTTTAATTACTACAATTAACACATAAAGAAATTAATTGTATGCCATTTTGTAAAGGTAGTCAGCTTGGATTCAAAACTTTTTATATAGAGTATTATATTGGGCTTGACTAACAATCCAATTTTATACGCATATCGATACTCTCTGTTCCAGTAGCTGCAAAAAAAAGAATTTTAGTTTGTAAATTTTATGAAAAACGCCGAAGTATTTGCATTTTTGTTCCTTTATTTCAAGTAAATAGTTTTAAGACGATTTGTCAGTTTTCCTCGGCAACAATTATTTAGACTTCAATTTGTACTCTGGTGTCTTTAATGTGTCTAAAAATTAAATAAAAGCTTTACTACTATTTGTTTTTTTAAATATTACTTTTGGCTATAACTTTGCAGGTTAATAACCGATTAACCTAGGGATATGTTTAGAGTCATATCATAATTATTAGCAATTACAAATTCTTATATGTTATAAATTAACCTAAGGGCCGTTAACAATAAAAAATTAACCTACACTTAACTCAAAATTTAAACCTTAGTTAGCCAAAACCCATTAACACAAAGTTCAGTTATCCTATAACTTTAAGATTATTTTGCCAAATTTCAGTTAAATTTAACCGAGTACTATTTGACGTTTAAGTTCTTAACTGGAAGAAAATATTTGGTGTTTGAATTTAAATATATTATATTTTTGCTATTTTTAAACAATTGAAAGATGCCTCTACGATTAAAAAGATTTACACATTTGTATAATTTATATAAAGTAAATATTTCTTATGGTATGAAAAGAAAATATAACCACAGAAGTCGAATGGATCATTTTAATTTACCTGATGCAGAGTTTTTCATGAGATATCGTTTATATAAGAGAACTGTTAACAAAAATTATTTTAAAATACATTAAATTTTTATTAAATTTATTAGCAGATGGGTGCACATTAAAAATTTATATTTATGTATACATTTCTTCTTCTTTTTAAGTTCATTCATAATAATTGATAACTACAAGTTAACTAACTCTTGCCTGTTGTTAACGAACATTTATAATTTATATTTAAAACTTCAGTTAAAGCTTACTGAAAGTTAGTAAAACTTTACTTTAAATTTATTTATATTATATATTTATTTATGGTAATAGGCCTAAGAATGATAAAAGTTGATTATTGTAATAAAAAAATTGTAAAAAAAGAGAGGCGTTTATATGCTCATATCTCAGAAAGTGATGGGCCGATCGTGCTGGATATCAATAGCGACTTATTCCCAAGTATTGGTAAGAGATTGATATTACAAGCAGATCTGAGTAGCATATGTGGGTTCTAAAACTTGATTTAAGCCAACACACGGACTGATGGACAAGTCTCTATTAACTTCCCTATTCATAAGCTTTCAGAAAATGTATACTTTATGGGATGGGAAATGAATAGTGTAGGAATTACAAACGCAATGATAAAGCTATATGTATATACCCTTAGCACCACAGGTGAAGACGATAAAAAAGAAAGTGGAAACAAAATCCATTTAATATGGAACTTGTCGCAAAAAAAGTACAAAATATTACTTTAAAAATAGTTTATTACAATCTTTTTACTAAGCAACACCCACATTACCAATCCTAAGTTCTAGAGGCTGGTACGATGAGGCTCTAAAATGTAAACTGCTTCTGTTGTCACCATACTATAACCTCTACTGTAAAAAGATTACAAAAAAAAATGATAGTGTTAAGAATCTATCAAACTAAAATAAGGCAACTGTTACAGGGTGCAGGTTAGCAAAATCCTTTTGTTCAGTTTTATCGCCGAGGAGAGCGAAATACTTTTTTTCTACTAATGGTATCTTTTATCGTTTATTGCGACTTGCCATCCAAACTCGATCAAATTCTGCAGTTCCTATGAAAATGTGGAGGGAACGATGTAATGTTTACCTTGTCACTTTTCGGCACTTATTGCGAGTAGATTTTGGCTTTTTTGTGTATGTGCAATTGGCTGTCTCTAAACGCTTTCCACGCATGATATGAGCAAAATTAACCTTTATACAAGGGTTCTTAAAATTTATACAGCAGAGGAGACCAAGAACCTACCTTTTATTATAAGGATTTATTATGTTATTTTTATGTAAGTATTTTATAGTTTTTTTCTCTCTCTCTCTCCATCTGCCACTCTCTGCTTTACGCCTATTAGTCACTAGGTGGAGCAGCCGATAGCTGTTAGGTATCGACACTATTAGCTAACCTATCCTATAATTGTTATAAATTTATTAACATTAATACGTTGATCAAGACAAGGTGTTTGGTGTGGGGTTGTAACTTTTTTTAAATATATATATTATTTGTTTTATGACTCTTAAAATACTATTACTTAGAGGACGGTGAAACATCCTTTCTCCACTGAATCCACGCTTAGTCATATTCTTTTGTATTGGGAAAACATTAAAAACACATTTTGTTGCCATCTAGCTTTCAAATTGATCATATTCTTTGCAATTTTAAATTACCTATAAAGTTTTTAAATTTTTTCTTTGTAGGAAAGGCAATTTAAAATCTAACCTTAATCGATAATATTCGATAAATAAAGTTAATAAAAAAATAAAATCTTACTTTACATCCTAATAAATAATAAATGCGAATGTGTTGTATATTTAGCTCTTGTTTACCAAATCACGTGAAAACAGCTTAAGGGAACGCACAGATCGATAAAAACCTAGATTTACATATAGACTAGCTTTTATCCCGAGAACTACAAAGATAAAGTTGCAGGATCACGCTATCATAAATATAATCTAGTACTTTAGCAAATCTGATTATAAAAACACCAAGTTATTAAGAGTTAACGTAGTTAACTTTCATATCTTTAAATATTATTTTTATTGCCTGATAATATATTTGTTTTTGTCAATTGTTAAGTCCCAAATTATGAATCTGCCAAATCAAAATGTAGACAAAACAATATTAAATATTGTAGACATGCACTTATGTACATACATATCTATGTACAACTACAAATACATATAAAAACATTAATAATATAAAATTTGTACTTCCATCCAACACATGTCCAGCATCTATTTTATTCCGTTCTATTTTTGTCTTGTAGCAATGATTAACTTAAGCACTTGCGTCGATTCTTGTGTGCGTAATTTATTAAGATTATTTTCTATATTTCTTCGCCACGTTTCATTTATTCTCCAGGGAAACAGCATAAAAACCATAAAAAAATTAGAAAATACACATAAAAATCTAACCTTCATATGTTCATGCGTTAGGCAAAGAAAAATTATTAATTTTTTCTAATTTATTTGTTCAAATACCAATCCATGCAAAAAAAAACAAAAAAACATACAAAAACATGTAATAATTGATCATAAAAGTTGTTTGCTTTTACATTAAAAGCTTTTCCGTAAAACAAATATTACTAATGATGTGGTAGACGAATATCACAGTAATTACAGGAGTGTTTATTATTGTAATAAAATTAAGCAGCGTAAATTAAGACAACACATAGAAAAAAATTAACATTGTTACAAGAATTTTGTAAATAAAACTTTCTTGTTATTCTCTGTACATGGAACATTGTTTATAAATCCTCAACATGTAGAAAGAGTCTATTTAATAAAAAGTATTCCATTATTGTCCTGATTTGTGGCAAATTTCTTTTTTTTTCCCAATTTTATCTTTGCAGTTTATATTTTTGTAAGCGGCTTCACATTAGTTCAGAGCTCAATCAGAAAAAACTTATAATTGTATTAACTTAAATAAAGTGGAGACCGTTAAAACCAAAGATTATCGAAAATATGTAAATATATTCGAATACTGTACAAATTAAATAAACAATAATATATTGACATATTACGGGAAATTTATAAATTTATCCATTTATTCCGGAAATCCTCTAATTAAAAATTTTACAGTTGCTTCCGTTAACTTTTTGAATGAGGTGGTCGGACATGACCTGCAATACCCTTTCTGAGTTCTGTAATTTTTTTTTTACAAGAGCCCAATACGTTTCCAAAGCCCGAAGTTCTATACAGGCGGGTGGATTTAACTCCCGTGGTACAGAATTGACATTATTACATTATCTCTTTTTTTTGCGAAACCGTTTGTGTAGACATTTCGTAATATTTATGTTTTCTTATTTATCGTTGATTGATGTCACAATTGATTGGATTCTTTTGTCGCAACTGCAAATAGCTTGCCACACTATGAACTCTTTCGAAAATTGTATTTGCTTATTTGGCGATATGGTTTTTTAACACTTTCTCGTCCATGAGCCACATAAAATCATGGCCCGAAGTTGTACAAAGTTTGTCATTGTACAAGTTTTGCCATCCGTCACACGACAGGTGTATTCATAAAATTATTTTATAAAATTGTCAAAAAATAGTAGAGGTATAAAGGATTTGCCACAGCCAAATATAGCTCTCCTACTTGTTTAAACAATTTTTTTTATTAAAACTTTTATTAAGCTTAACGCCCGCATAAATTTTTGGCACTTTTCTTACATGTATATACAACAAAACTCTTCCCTTGTGAAAATATTTAGTCCAATACATCGATAAATTATAAAGATAAAGGCGAAAAATTTTATTAAATAATAAGTTTAGCTTAAGAAATACATTTGTTTAGCTGCTTTTTTTTTTTTTTTGAATGATAGTAACACACAAATGTATATCATACTCTTGAGAATTTCGGTGTTATAAATTGTCGTAATTGGCCCATAAGTGATTATTTTATAAGCATAGAAACAACTACATATACCTCTGTCTTTTATATAAAGTATTAAAGGGGCTGCAACAACAAAATTATATTTAAACTACAACAAAATCAAATGTCGCTGTTATATGTATAGACAACATTGTAAGTTGACAAAAAACAAGTAAGAGCACTATATTGGCTGTGCCGAATCTTTTATACCCACCACCAATTTGATGTACTTTTATAGCACAGAATATTATTATTTTGTTATTAACAGTAATCGCTATGGAATAATCTCTTTATACTAAAATATGTATCACTTTCTTTGTATAACTTCGATGTGCTAGTAAAATATTTTATAAATTTAGTCTTTGAATGAAAGTGGACGTGTCAATAAAGTTTCTGCTAATAAATAGAACTTATATTTTTAAAAATCTTTATTCATAGAGAAATTATATGAATTTGAGATAAAGCGTTAAATGGGAGGTGGGCGAAAAAGTGCGCGTATAACATTTATTTTCCAATAGTACAAAGCCTTTGACCAAAAAGCAATGGTTGCAGTTTTATTATGTTTTAAATTTTGAATATACCGAAAAATAAATTTTTATACTTTTTGTTCTATAGCTCCTTTCCTAATTCATAGATTTGGCCATTTTTTATGAAAATATTTTTTTTACTCAGGAAGTATATGTACGTTCGCAATTTCATGACTCTACGTCAATGCGTTTGGACACAATTACTTTTTATTCGTTGTTGGAAGGACACTGTTTTTTCGACCTACTCTTTCATTACGAGCTATAAAAACAAGTAAGCAAGCTATAACTATCTTCTTCCTAATATTCCGACTTATCCCATTTCAAACAAACCTTGCGTATAAGAAATATCTGGCAAAGTTTGAGCCGCTATCGTGCTTTCAACAGACAGACAGACAGACGGACGGACATAGCTAGATCGTCATCAAATCAAACCCTTATTCAGAATATATATACTTTATTGGGTCTAAAATAGATATTTCGATGTGTTACAAACGGAATGACAAAATAAATATACCCCCACCATTTTTTTGGTGGAGGGTATAAAAATTGATGGATTTGACCGTTGAACAACTTATTTATTATAGAGAAATGATTTTGTAACATATAATTTTTAAATAAAATATATTAATTTCATCATTTTTCATAATTTTTAAATAAAATATATTAATTTCATCTTAAGAGCGATTTTATCTGAGTTGAAAAGAAAGAAAAATTAAGATAAAAATTTCTAAAATAAAGTGACAGCATCTGCAGGACTTAAAACCTCTACTTCCAAGAGATTGCCATTATTTCTATGTGAGCATACCCTTTAAAAATTAATTATTACTTTCTTAATTCTCTCTTCTCTATTCCAATTCTTGCAATTTTTTGTTTAATTTTTATGAATTATTTTAATTTAATTTTTTTATGCAATATTAAAATGAACTTACATATAATATTAAGGTTTTTTAAAAATAAATGGAAAGCGTGTACATATAATAAAATTTATTAAACAGCGTTTTCCTAATAAATAAAAAAACACAAATAATCGACTTTGTATTAATGTGAAGATAGGACCTTTGGCTTCATAAGAGAGCTTCATAGAGAGCCAACGGACCTTACTAACAAGGCTTTTTAAATATTTTAAAATCTTATTTTATTTTGCAAGAATTAAATTTTTCACACTTTTTTTATAATTGTGAAAATCATGGTGATCGAAACTCTACCATTAGTTTAAAACAGTTTTTTTGCTTCTCATGTTATAATTTCAAAATGTTAGATAGGGTTTTTTGCGTTTTAGCTATCGATATTTGTGTATGTACATGTGGGTACATAAAGGGTATATAAGATTTGACACAGGTGAATATAGCGATTGTCTTGTTTTTTTGAGTGGATTACAATATCTTTTTAAGGTAATTTGTACGAATTTAAGTTTAAGAAATACAAGGTTGCCGATTGTACTCTTCTTAATCCCTCATTGTTCAAGTTTTTAAAAAATTCAGTTCTTATAGGTAAGGGAATTCACTGTACAAATTTCATATCCATATCTCTCTGTGTGTGGGCTGTGCGATGATGAATCAGTCAGTTGTGCATTCAATCAGTCACATTACTGTTCGATACACATAAATATGTAGACTTCAGATCAATTTTAAAAATAAAAACCCCACTTACAAAGAAGAATTTTAAAAATATTAAATCACTTTATTTTCAAATAATTATCTAGTGGTTTTTCCTTAATTGTTTTAAATACATAAGTTTAAATAATATAAATAAAAAATGAGAAAATTTAATTTAAATTTATTTCTTTGCATAAGATTTTCGGTTTAATCTCTTTAATGCATATTTATTCTCTTTAATGCATAAATTAATTTAAAGTTCAGAGTATCACCACCTGCTTAAGACATCCCTTTTACTCTTACTTTTTTTAATTTTTTTTCGTGCTTTAAAACTACAATTTTTAACTCTTCCTAACTTTACTACATTTTATTCTGAATTATTAATTAAATTTTACTGCAAAGTCATGAATAAAATGAATAAATGCTCGTTTAGATATTCATTTTAAGTTTGATAAATTTCTCTATTAGATACGAGTACGTTTGTTAAAAAAGGAAAAAACTAATGAATAGTCGTGACTTATCGACTATTCACAAATCCACAGGAGTTCATTATCATCAGTTTAACGCTTTGTGGCTGTGTATTTTTGTATTTCTATCATTTATGGTTGCATATGGCTTTGTTCTAATACAACCACTCTAACACTGCTTTTAGCTTTTGTTTGATTTTGTATACAGAAAGTCAAACTTAATCAACTAGTGACTTGGGTGTTAAAATTGTGCACATAAAAACTAGAAAGAAATTGTTACCAGGCATATATTACAATATACAATACCCTATAGTTAATACGAGTTAAAATAAATCAAAAATTTAATTTACTATTTTATAGTTTTTTTTTTAAGTAGATTAAGGAAATATTTTTTAAAAGATATTTTTATGCCTCATAAGTATAGCAGCCCGACTTTAGCATTTTTTTTAAATTTTTATAAAGATCGCTTTTAAAGATACAGCCCTCCGAATTATAAGTAATGAAGAAAACCTGTGACCTTTTTAAGAAAAAAATCATATTGTATATCAAATCAAAGTTAATTTGATAAGCTTTAAAATTCGATTCTATGAACTGCGTTCCTCTAATACTTTTGGCAATTAATTAAGTACAATTTTGTTTTGATGCAAAAGAGTCAGTGACCTCAAACTTCGTGTTATTCATAGTTCTGTCATACACTTTTTACCAAAATTTAAAATAAATTGGAAGCAATGATGTGAAAACAGGAAATTTTTGACTTGAGATGTTTTAACCCATTTTTTGCTTTTGTAAAGTGGAGGCATGGTTGTATTGAATCGACATATTTTTTTATAAGAATATAAAACAAATTCATTTTCAAAATTCAATTTGTACAACATAACGTGGTCATATATCATAAGCACTTGTTATCAATCACCTGTTTTTATTCTAAATCTTTTTAAAAACTGTGTTTTATATACTGAACCTTCTAAGGCGACGGATGAACTCTGACATTTTCTTTATGTGAAAAATACCTGTTGAAACAAAAAGTTTTTTATTTGTGTTTTTTCTTTCAATCAGTGGTTACACCAAATCGTATTTCATTTGTGTATGGCTAACGTAAAAATACTATTGAAAAATTTCGATGGGATTTCTTAAAGCTGTAAGGTACTACTTAGCTAACGTAGTAGTAATAATGTTTTGGTCGCCATAGCCATTGACTGTGGGCAAAGAAAGATTTACCGAAACAACTGACTTTAAGAGCCTGACGCCGGACCAAAAACACTTTAAAACTTTCCAGATTTATTTTATCTCAAACAAAATAAAGTAGTGGGTGGGACTTAACCATTTCCAACTTTGAATATAAAATCTATTATGCTTTTCATGCAAATGTCATTTTGTATGGTGCCTACGAGGTTTTCGAAACGGCTTTGAATTTTTTTCATATAAAGTTTTCAAGATAAAAATGCAATGATCGAGTTGAAAATGTTATTTTCCACTAGAAGAACTAAAACGTAAACGTAACGTAAATTTAAAAAAATTGCGCTTACGTGGTTTGGAAAAAAACCCAACGTTAAGTACTCCCTTGGCACCACTGGTGAATGTTATAATAATCACAGAAACAGTTTTATAAAAGTTTTATAATCAAATTTCCATAAAAAATTATTTTTAGAAACACTTATAAACCTTTGGAAATTTTTAAAAATAAGGCAGTAACATATTACTAAATAACAATTACTGAAAGAAACTGTTTAGTTATTAATATATTTTTTGTGTTTTTGTAATTTTTGTGACAATTTTATATGTAATTCAGACATTATTTTGAAACACAGTTCTTGTACATTTTTTTCATAATTAAATTTAGTTTATTACTAATATTAATTAAAGTAATATTTAAATCAATCTTCTTTCTATACTACGATATGTACATTTAATTGACACACATGCATGTTTGTATGTTAATGCAAAAAGCATATCTGCAAACTTTTCAATACACACATGCGAGTACTTAAATAATTTGCCATTTGGTCATGTAGTGAGTAAAATTCAACAGAATTTAAGATTTTACTAATTACTAACTACTTCCAACTGGAGTAACAACTTAAGCGGTTGTAATCCTCTTAAAAGCAAATACTTATTGACCAATACATACATACATATCAAATTTTGCTTTTATAGAAATACGTGAACCGGTTTAGATTAAATTGACATATTGCATGAAACTTATTAAGAAGATAAAATACATTATATAAAATGATAAAAACAATTGCATTATTTTCAAATTGTATTGAATAATAAGATTGGTCAGCATAGAATGGCAATAGTACATAATTAAGAAATTGATAGAGATTTGAATGTACAGTATCAGCATTTTAATGGTTAAAACTACAATGGTTATACAAACCATGAGAAAAGAACAAAATAGGCAGATTGTATAATTTATTTAGATAAATAGAAAAAAGAATGATACAAATTGATAATCTATCTAAGTCGACATAAGACAGTGTTCAACTTTCTTAATCATAATTGAAAAATATTTAAGGCGCTTTGTTTGCCCTAATTGATATCTTTGTATGTAAAATTCTCTAACACATATTTATAGGAAAATGTTTTCAATCATATTGATAATTTTTATACCTATCACGAGAAATATGTAGTGTGAGTATAATAAATAAATAATAAAAAATTAATAAAGTATATAATTTCCGTTGAAAGCACAATAGAACTCGATAAAGCTGGGGGAATGAAATTTTACTACAATATTTCCTATATCTCTGAAATATTTAACATTGACAAAAGTAATGTCACTCCTATTGTAAAAATAATCAGGTTTCATTTGGAGACCAATTAAAGAAAATAAGTGAAAAACAAATTAGACAAAGAAAATTAAATATATTTTCTTGTACAAATAAATTATTTTATAGCGATTTGAGTTGTAAACAGTATAACAAATTCTATGATACAAAAGTGCCTCACAAAATTTATGGTGGTTATCAAAAATTGAGCACAACGGGAAATAGTCCCATCAAAAACTAGATAGAGACTTGCTCTTACTAAACAACTTACTTTTCAATGTCAAGTACATATCGTCTGTGTTAATAAAAAGTGTTTAAGTAATGCCTTGATTTATATTCGTCTTTAAATATAAATCGTTCCTAAAAGAACCGAATGACTTTTGTAAGTCCATAATATTAGTTGGTTATTTTGGTTACAAAAATCAAGTACTTATTTATTGCTTTAAAAGTAAGTACTTATTAAAGTCCCTATTAACATATAAGCGAGCGTAGAAAGTACTCATTCGATTTCATATTTGTAAGCTTATATTTACCTACTTCAGTTCCTATTTGTAAGCGAGCGTAGTAAGTACTTAACTTCAATGACATCGTAATGTTAAGCTGATGGGCTTAGATCAGGGATAGCATCAGAATATTTAAAATTGTACCAAATGACCTGAAAATTTTGTGGGGGTATATTAAGTTTGTCATTCCGTTTGTAACACATCGGAATATCTATTTTTAACCTCACAGAGTACATATATTTCGAGTATTGATTTCATTTTATGACAATCTTCCTATGTCCATCCGTCTGTCGGTCTATCCGTCTTTTGAAAGCACGATAAAGATCGAATCGAAAAAGTTAGAAGGATAAAAATTTGCTGGCGTGTTTGTAATATATGTTTTGCATTGAAAATGTTCTAATTCACTAAATTATGATGAGAGCTTTTAATGCAAGAGTAGATAAAAAAATGTCCTTTATACATAGAATAAAATGCGATTAAATTTCGTAAGTTTATTTCCTCAGTAAAAGAAATATATTTCATGAAAGGTTGCTTAAATCTACATTACAAAAGTGTTTATAGATCGAAACATACGAATTTCTATACCGCACGGTGTGTTTTTCTCTATATTGAAAATTTAAAATGTAATTTAACTGACAAAATTTGATATACGATTCTGAAATTTTGAACATACTGCTTCTTGACCAATAGATTTTTACCAACGTAAAATTAAGGTGACATGCCAACTTTAACACCCACCTTCCAAAGAACGCTTTATTCTAAAATTAGATATTTTCTTTAAGTGAAGCGAAGGGATTCGAAATCGCTTTCTTTTTTCCTTAAATTATTCCTATCATGCCATTGCAAACATCATTGTAAAAACCGCAAAGAGATGATCAAAGCATAAAAACTACAAAGAAGAGGTTACAATAGCTTTAAAGCCGACGGAGATAAAAAATCATTAAATTTCCTCAAACTCAATCTTCTTGTCTTCAAAGTTTAAAGCGGAAGCTAGCGTACAAGAAAAATTTTTCAGACCAACATACTTATATAGGATGGACAAACAAAGACTCACGATGTTAATTGTGAATAAAACAAAAATTTTTCAGAGAATTTTTCTAAAATTTTCTTTATGATAGAGGGATCTATGACAATCGTGTATGAAACAATATATTAGACAAACGCTCGCTACGGCTTCGGTGTCATATTTCTTTCCGATGATCCATGGTCATGGTCGACCTAATTTTCAAAGAAATATGGCCCGATGATGCCGCCAGCCTATAAACTGCATCAAACAGTCACATTTTGTGGATGCATTAGTTTTTCAATAATCAAAAATCAATCTGCAAAGTCACCATTCACTTATGTCTGTCCAATCAATTATTTGGCGTATTGATGACGCTTGAAATGATCAGTAGTCAATTGAACCTTGTAAGCGTGTAAATTTTAAAATTAGCGATGTTCGTGAGATGTTCAAATGTTACACCCGATGACGAGTCTAGGTTGAAAGACTCTTCTGCTTCACTATCGCGAACAACAGCAGTGTTTTCCACAAAACGAACTGGTTGAGCATTAACAGAAATTTTCACATTTCCTACAGACCCAGTTGGCTAAAAATTTTTCCACAACTTTTTAGATTTTTTGGTGGTTTATGGTAACAAAAAAATCATTTCGTTCACGAAATATATTTTATTTTAAACACTCTGTGAAAGTGTTCAACAATCTTAACACGCTGCTCTATTGTGTACCTCTTTACGTTTGAATTTGTCTGAAGTTATCATTAAAACAACGAAATGTCAAATTAAGTTGAACAAAAACTAGACGTTAAGGTGAGACTTATAATTAGTATCGTGCATTATTGTTGGACCACCGTTTACAAGCCATTTAAGACAGCAAGTACAGAAAAATAGCAAAAATTTGAAGCAGAAAAAGAAACGAATTCACAATCAAGAAAGATTGTATATCACATGACTTTTGAAATATCGAAATCGATATGGTCTTATTTGTTAAACTGGAATCTTCATATACATATGTATAAGCAACAGTGTTGCCAATTTAGCCATTTCCTAGATATTTTTTAGCCTTTTTTTAACCATTTTTTGGCTTTTAGCTTTTAAGTTTTGTTGTCGTTGTTTCGTTTCGTAAATAGTGAAAAACGCTACTATAAAACAATATTTTTTTAACTACTAAACTGCTTATAAAGCATTAACAAACAGCTTTAAAGCTTAAGTTTTAATCAATGTTTTAGGCCATTCTAGTTGATTTTATTCAATGTTTTAGGCCATTAGGCATGTGCTTTGTGTGGAATTTTACACCAAATCATGTTTGTCTAAAATTCACAGAGTAATTATAGTTCTATTACTTTATTTTAATATTTTAGCCAAATTTTCTTTATTATAATTTTTTTTTTGTTCTGGCTCTAACTATTTCCTAATAATATCAAAATTTATCTTTAATTTGAAATTTTTTAGTTAATTTCTAATCATTTTTACAAATGTTCAATATAAAAAGGTAAACAATTTAAAGTGATTATACAGAAAATTTTTATATATTTAAATTGTTCTGAAAATCCTACAAATACAAACTAAACTACATCTAATAACATTAAATTTTCATATAAAATAATGATGCTGAAATCCCTTTTTTATTGACCTTTTATCTCAGTTTTTTGTTCATTTTAAAGAAATGAAATACAAAAATGTTTTTGTAACAAAATAAACGATTTTATTTGCTCATTCTAAATACACAAGTAAATAAATCCTTCATGTTGTTCAATAAACTTGAATTTTTTATCATTATTAGTTTTTCTATATTTTTTTTATACTTTAGTGCTGCGCAGCATTTTATTTTACCCTCTACCGTTTAGATGTGTGTATTTATGTGTGTGCCAGTATATTTAGTATTCTAAGCGAAACTTTAAAGCAACTTATTCGTTGAAGTGTTGATTGAGTTTTAGTATAATAAAAATTTGTTGCCCCTCAATGAGTTAAAATTTTCGTAATATTTTTAAACTGACTCAAATCTGCCTCTTCGATATTAGAGCAATTCAATTGAAAATGATTTTCGTATATAAATCGCATTAAAATCGCATCTAGAAATCTATTTTCGCGCTATATTATCGTTATTTTTTTATCCTCAATTCTTTATACTATATAATTCTATATGTATGTATTGTATCGTATGGACTCCAAAACGGCTGGGCTGATTTTAATGAAATTTTCAGGGAATCTTTAGAATACTTATGCGGGTGACACCGTGAAGTCTGATTTTTGATATTCGATCTGCGGGCGGAGGGGCGTGGCAAAACCCAATTTTCATATTGCACCAACAATGACATATACATTTATTTATTTCGTTTACTTTTTTTTTATTTTATTTTGAAAGCTGTTGTCATGTTTTTCAAAAGCAGACATGTATTAAACTCTTAAATCGGTTATGTAGTTCTGAAGATATTTACAAAAAACCTCTGTTAATAATGATCCAATATCAAAATTTTAAAACTTTTAAAATGTTGCATTCAAAAAAATCCGAGTTTTTGGTTTATTTATAAAAAATATTTACAGCTCAATGAACAAATTTAATTGAAACTGCCCGGCAAATTAATCAAATACAATTCGATCGACACAGTAATGGAGAACAAAACGTTAATTATTCCACTGAATTTTTGAATTCATTGCAACAACCCAAAATGCCACCGCATGTACAACATTAAAGGTTGGATCATCGGTAATTCTTATTCGCAACTTAAACGCACCAAAGTTATGCAACGGAACCAGATTGACCATCAAAAACTGTTCACCAAATTTAATCGAGGCAACAATAATCGGTAGCAGATTTAAATGCGAACACGTACTTATTCCACGAATTCCGATAATTTCTAACGATTTACCATTCCAGTTCAAGCGGCTCCAATTCCCTTTGCGTCTTGCTTTTGCTATTACCATCAACAAAGCACAAATTGGCAAATTTTGGGAAATTCATGTTTTTCACCCGGCCAGTTGTATGTGGCTTGCTCTTGAGTTGGAACGCTAAAAAATGTATACTCAATTTAAATCGTATGGTAATACAACACTAATGTTTGCTTAGGGCCAGCAACACGGGCCGGGTCTGCTAGTTTCTTATAGATTTTCAGTTCAACTAGGCAGGCTACTTAAGAACACCTGGAGGTAAATACTCGTTTTATAAATGCTTTTGAGGACAGAAGCTTTTCATTTTAAAATTACTCAGAATGAGAACTGATTCCCTGGTCATTAAGTTTATGGTTGATTTTGGGACGAAAAGTATTCAGAACTATTTTTTCAATTTATCTTTCTATTATTCAACAAAATAATTTTTAAGAATATGAACGAATCAATAAGAAAATTCACTCAAAATATTTGGTTCTGACAATTACAACATTCAACTTTCAGCCAAATAATAACCGAATCAGTTTAGTACATCAGTTTAGTTAATTCTAACTAATATAATACATTAGTCAGTAGTACCACCACAGATTTAAAAATACATATTATAGAAAAAAAAAATTTCAAACTAGGACCTAATACCTCTTCTTGCAGTGCTCCTGCATGTGGTTTGCCTAATGCTGCATGATTTCGTAAATTCAAAATCTGAAAACTATGTATATTTTAAGCACCAATTGAAATGCATTTGTTTTTAACGTACCAAAATATTTTAAAATTCGGCTGATTTAGCTTTAGAAAATCAATTGGAATAAAGATAAAGGATGTACGCAGTTTTTCAATAATTAAAAATTTTTTTCCTGACACTAACAACTCTAACGAAGTTTCCACTTTTTGTGGAAATCCACCCATTAAAGATTTTAAAGTTCCTTCTGTTACCCTTTTTAACGAGTTGGTTAGCTTAGCCTTAAAATACTTTATGTTTTCTCTTATTATTTTTGCATAAAGTCACACAAGACCTTTCTACAGGGTAAAGGTCTGGACAGTTTTGGATTTGCCTCCCAAGAATCTCCTCCTTTTTTTTTGTCCGATATAATTCTTGAATATTACTTCGTCCATCATGAAATATCTAATAGTACATAAGTTTAGTCATCCATTACACTATAGGTGTATTTTTTATAAAATTTTATCTTAATTTTTTGCTTGTTGTTTTTTGAATCTTAGTTCTTCATTGTGCATTTTGCAAAAAAGAGGGACATTCAGCCTGCCCTCAAAAAAATTCAGACGTAAACTTTTATATGACAAAACATATATGTATATATTTGTGGTCTTCTCTGTTAGAGTTTGTTGTAAAAAATTTGTATATGTATATGTATGAAAATAAAATAATTAATGATATTTTCAAGTATCTATATCCAAAAAAGGAACAATCAACTGACATGACAATCGAGTGGTTTAGCTTTTGCAATCGGACTTTTCCATTGTGGTTAAGAAATTATAATTTTTTAGTGCTGACTATACGTTGATTTTTCAAAACGAAATTCTGTAGATACAACCCTAAAATTCTTCAATTCTTCTTGCTAAGTTATGCGATTGGCAACAATTGTGGGGCTCACAATCGATACTGTTTTATCTGTGTAAATAAACTGATAATAACATAAATATTTTTTTTACCCTTCAGCTGTGGTGTCATAACAATATTAATTTCCTACTCAATAAAATATATGTTTTTTTTTTTTAAATGACTATAGAGTCGACGAGGAAATGTCCATCTGTCAGTCTGTTTGCTGAAATCATCTTTAAAAAGACATTACACTCATACCACGGTTTGCGTCGTTTCGAAGTTGCGTCTTTTTAAAATTTTCATTATTTTGATGTTGTGCCTTCTTTGCTTCTGTTTACGTCGCATGGCTTTGAAGTTGCGACGTAAGCGATTCGATTTGCGCCGTTAATTAGAAAATGTTTTTACAAAGCCAAAATAGAAAAAAAAAGATTCCGTCTAAGTCTAATGTAAATTTGTATGTGAAAGTTGTCCTTAAGTTTGTATTCGTTGGTAGTTTCAAATTACATTCGGTAAAGTGAATTTTAACCTAAACATTTTGCAACAATGAGTCAAAAAAGAAAGTAAAAAAGCTTAGAACAAAAACTCGATATTTTAACCTTTTAGACCCGACATTCGAAAAGCAATGCTAAAAAAAAATTTTTGATATCAGCAGGTCATTTAAGCAATATGTAACTTATTGGTAAAGAAAAATCTGGAAGACTATTATGGAGGGCATTTTCGCTAAAGACACCACTTGCAACAGAGCTTTTAAAAAAAAGTATTATTATTACAAAATAATATAAAAAATATATATTCTCTATTTCTTTTTGAAATCTCCACTTATAATTCAGTCGTTTATATCGTATCGATTTATTAAAAATACTTTCGGGAATTTTGTTATTGCAAATCAGTTTTATGGATATATTAGGAATTAACATATGAGCCGAAGAAAAAGATTGCCTTGCCTCTTCTCCTCTTAGAACATTTGTTACGTATAGAAAAAATATGTGCCTTTAGCAACATTTACAGAGTATCTTGATTTAATGGGTCAATTGCCGGCAAAGATATTCATAAAAAAAATTTTAACTGAAAATTTAAAATAAAGATTTCTTAAAAAAGTTAATGGCACTGATTTATCATATAATTGTCAGTAGATGGTAAAAACAGAGTGAAGTATATTCGACACAGTCAAATATAGCGATTTTACTTGTTATATCCTAAACATTTTCAATAAGCAAAAATTAAAAATACTTACTTAATAGATACTATTTCAAGTACACAAACTTAATATTCCTAATCGGAGCTGGTATACAATTGCAAAAACTATTTTAAATAATTACACTTCCTTTCATTCGGTACACAAAAATATATATAAGCGGTGTACTAACTTCAACAGTAATTTTGATCTCAACTGTGTAAAATATTTTTTAAACTTAATTTCTTATTTATATTAGTTTTACATTATTTTACAAACTGCTTTATGGTTGTCTGAAAATATTTACATATTTTTGCTACATTTTCACGAAAAGAAAAAAACAAGAAAAATCTTTCATAAAACAACCTTAAACCACAAAGCAGTGTGATCTTACAGCGTGTATATAAAAGAGCATGGTAGAGATTATTATGACCTTTGACAGCTGTCACTGCCAATGAAATGTGGATAATATAATAAATTCACAAGGGTTTAATTTTAACACAATATGTTTTGTTTTATAAGCATTATTTTCCTATTTTCATTTTGCTCTTTTTTACATCTTCAATTGTTCAAAATTATGATTGTTATGAAATATTAGTTTTGATAAATAATATTTATAACTAGCTAATACTCGGTGTGCTTCGCCACCCCCATCGTAATGAAATAAAAATTTTATAGTTCAAAAATATATATATTTTGCAAGTGCCACGCCTACTAATACTAAATTAACCATTTCTTATTCAAATAATCATATAGACGTCAAAGTGTCTCTTGCAAAATTTGGGTACTCTAATTATTATCGCTTCCCAGATATTCGAATTTTTGTATTTAATTCATATGACAGGTGCCACGCCCACTATTACTAAAGCATCCATTTCTTATCAAAATAGTCATATAGATGTCAAAGCTTCTCGTGCCAAATTTGGGTACTCTAACTATTATCGCTTCCCAGATATACGAATTTTTGTATTAAATTCATATGACAGGTGCCACGCCCACTATTACTAAAGCATCCATTTCTTATCAAAATAGTCATATAGATGTCAAAGCTTCTCGTGCAAAATTTGGGTACTCTAACTGTTATCACTTCCCGATTATACGAATTTTAGTATTCAATTGCTATCAGAGCTGCCACGCACACTATTTCTAATGTACCCATTTTTGCCAGAAATGGGTGTCAAAGATGCTCTTGCAAAATTTTAGTACTCTTATCGATATCGTTTTCCAAATATACGAAATTTAGTATTTAATTCATGTGGCCACGCCCACTATTGAAAGTCCGCCCACTTGTTACCCAAATGTTTGTGTGGATGTCAAAGTTTACCGTACTTAATTTGAAGACTCTAGCTGCATTAACTTTCGTGATATATAATATTTAATACTTATTCTTTAATAGGGCGTGGCACCCCGCCCACTTACAATTTGAAACCAAAGTATAGCCTATAGTTCATTCCAGACATACAGAAAGATTCTGTGAAAATTTCAAGGAAATCGGTACAGCCGTTTAACTGTCTATAAAGCACAAACAAACATACAAACACATATTGATTTTTATATATATAGATAGAAGATAGATAGATATAGATTGAAACGTTTAAAATATAATAAAGGAAAAATATTTATTTATTCATTGATGATTATGATGATGATTAATGATAATTGATAAGTCTCTTTTAAGTAAAAAAATATTGTGGAATATAAATTAGAAAATTATCGATATTTCAAGTATTTTTTCAAATTAATATTAATCGTATTTATATGAAATATTAAAATGAGATAATTTTATTAGGTTAATAATTTGATGTAATAGATGTAAATACAATAGTGTTTTTTAAACCAGTTTTAATTGCATGCAACCTATTTATGAAGGCCTATATGTTGATATCAAAAAAATTAGTTTGTAGGTGGAGAACTGTGAAAGTATTATTATTTAACAACATTTCAAATGTTACATTTGATATAAATTTTTGTACACCTTAGCAGACAAAAGGTAAAACTATTTCAAGAATATTTTACATTTGTACATGCATGATTCTAATCGTTTCTTAGTTTGTTATCAAGGTATATTTATTCATCAGGTAATTGCAGTTTGGAGAGAATTTTTTGTTTATATTTTTTATATATGAAGTTTGACATTTGAAATAAATTAGAAGAGAGAAAATTGTTTTTTATTTATGCATTTTGACAGCGGAAACTTACAATAAGTGTTGAAAAAAAGAATCAACTGGCGAATCAAGAGTACCTGATGAATAAATATGCCTTGGTTTGTTATTAAGAAAAGGAATAGGTCGATTTTGGATTCGTTATTTGCTATTCTGTATCCGATATATCTAACATACACGGGGTTGTCCAACTAAATGCAAGATGTTAATTGTAAATAAAACCAAAAGTTTTTAAAGAACTATCTATGTCAATTATGATAGAAGGATCTATGATAGTTATGTAAGAAACAAAATATTGGCCAAAATGCTAGCCACGGCTTTGGTAGCGTACTTCTATCCTATAATTCATATCTTCAATTACAGTAAGACATAATATGCTGAAATATCTCACCATTTAGCTCTTGAATTGATTTTGGATTATTTGACGCAAACTTTTTCTTTTAAATTTCCGCAAATGGTGTCAAATCACATGGCCGTAGCGGCCAATAACCATTTCCATGATGTTAAAAAACATAACCATTTAAATTCTCACACAAAATAGTCATTGTGGCAAGTGACACCATCCTGTTTAAACCACATATTGTCCAGGTCCATATCTTCAAATTTTGGCTACAAAAAGTTCGTTGTCATTTCGCGATAGGGAACACTATTCATGATACCTGCTTAGCCGATCTCATTTTTTAAGAATCATACATATATATTAGGGTGATCGATTATTCGACTTTTTTAAGACACCGGTTTTCAAATTAAGAATTAAAAAAAAACTTGGTTGCTATTTTGAAAATTAAGAAAACCGGTTTGAATATATAAAATATAATATTTAAAGAAAAAATTAAAAAATATTGCAAAAAAAGATGATAATAAAAATTATATCTAAATATGAAATTTTTACAGTTTATATACATTTGGCTGCACAACAACATAATAACTGACATGAATGAAGTTGACTAATTTGGTTTTAATTAGTTGAATTTAAGGACAAAAGGTACTGTTTACAAGTAAAATAAATAAATAAATAAGTCCTTTTGTAAGGCTGTTACAAATTTTTATATCTCCTTCTGTAAATTTTTTAAATGCTAAATAGATCTTTTAAACTAATATGCACTAATGTATTTTATTTCAAATGATTTCTGTAGTTTGAAATATATTTTAAGGGCTAGAGAGAAAATCTTTAAAATTTCATTTTGAAAATTCTTTCTTATACAATTGACAGACATACAAATATAGGCATAGACTAGTTTTTTCGAAGTTTTAATTGAAGTTTAAGTTGACAGACACTCAATGCCATTAATTATAATTATGATCTGGAAGAAAAGATTATTGGTTTTTCTTTATTGCAACTACACCTTTTACCTAAAAATGATCGATCAGCTAAGTTTATGCTTCAATTACCTTTAACTTTTAACATTTCGTTTATACCCTATAAAAAAATATATTTACGCCCAATTTTTTTTCTTATTTTGCATTTGTTTTTTAAGCAACAAATAAATTTCTTACAATATTTTAGAAAAATATTTAACAGTTTTTATTTTCTGATTTTTGGAAACTTTTTACATACTTAATAAACAATGGTACGATTGGTTACAAAGATATATGAAAATAAGCTTAAAATAATAAAAAACAACCGGCTTTTTCGGATAAGAGAAACCGGTGGATTTAATATTCGAAAAATAAACATTTAGAAAAAAACTGTCAGCAGAAAGAGGAAAAAATCGGGTTTTATACCGGTTGTAAAACCGAGTCGATCACCCTATTATATATAAGTTAGTTTTAAACCAGTTGATAAATTTTTGTCAGAAAAATATTTTTATACCCGCCACCAAAAAAATGGTGGAATTGTATCCAAACGCATTAATGTTGACTCAAGAAAATTCGAATATATATTTCCTGAGTAAAAACTATATTTTTTTCCAAAAATTATCAAAATCTATGCATTAGGAATGGAGTTATGGATCAAAATGTACGAAAATTTATACCGCACAGTGTATTTTCCGGTATATTTAAAAACAAAAACGTCATAAAAGCAACAAAATTGGATGTACGACTCTGAAATTTTGCAAACATGGTTTTTTGGTGACATACTTTGACCATTTTTGGAAAATTAATGTGACACGCCCACTTTTACGCCCACCTCCCATATAACGTCTAAACTTAAATTCATATAATTTCTCTACGAATAAAGATTTAAGAATAATAAAGGACTATATTGAAACATCTAAGTTGCATTCATTATTAAAAATAATTTCGACACGCCTACTATTACGCCCACTTTTCACGTTATCCACTGTTAATGAAATTTAAAAGCTTATAAGACCGACAAAATTAAAGCTACGATAATGAAATTTGCTACAGATATCTTTTAAGTCAATGTAATTATTATGCCGGAAAATTTTGGTGACACGCCCACTTTAACTACTACCTCCCATATAACGGTTTATCTCAAATTCATATAATTTCTCTTGAATAAAGATTTTAGAATAATAAACGACTGTATTGAACCATCTAAGTTGCATTCATTATTAAAAATAATTTTGACACGCCTACTATTACGCCCACTTTTCACGTTATCCACGGTTAATGAAATATAAAAGCTCATAAGACCGACAAAGTTAGAGCTACGATAATGAAATTTGTCACAGACATCTTTCTAGTCAATGTCATTATTATGCCGGAAAATTTAGGTGACACGCCCACTTTAACGACTACCTCCCATATAATGGTTTTCTCAAATTCATATAATTTCTCTATGAATAAAGATTTTGAAATAATAAAGGACTATATTGAAACATATAAGTTGCATTCATTAGTAGAAACAACGTCAACAGGCCTACCTGAACGCCCACTTTCATTGAAAGGCTACAACAACTTCGACACGCCTACTATTACTACCACTTTTCACGTTATCTAGTGTTAATGAAATTTAAAAGCTTATAAAACCGACAAAATTGGAGGTATGATGATGAAATTTGCTACATGTTTCTTTCTAGTCAATGTTATTATTATGCCAGAAAATTAAGGTGACACGCCCACTTTAACGCCTACGTGCCATATAACGGTTTACCTCAAATTTATATAATTCGTCTATGAATAAAGATTTTGGAATAATAAAGGACTGTAGTGAAACATCTAAGTTGCATTCATTAGTAGAAACAACTTCAACACGCCTACTTTAACGCCCAGTTTCATTGAAATACTAAATTTATGAAAACATTTTACTAGCATAATGAAGTTATACAAAGAAACTGATATTTATTTTAGTATAAAGAGATTATTGCATAGCGATTACTGTTAATAACAAACAAATACATTTTGTGCTTTAAAAGGGTTATTTCCCTGGAATTTGAGTTATTTAATCTTCCCGATTTCCCGGTATCCCGGGAAATAAAAAAGGTGGCTACGATTCGAAAGCAGATGTTTATATTTAAATTTAATTCTAATGATTCTAAAGATTCGGCACAGCTTAATATAGTGCTCTTACTTGTTGAGACAAGTATGATGTCTTTAACGTATCCAGAAATTATTTAGGATCTTTAAAATTTTATGTCTGTATATATAAAAAAATATATATTTTCCAAATAATTTAAAATCTGTATTTCAAAGGCACTGACATTAGCAAAACTCGAGTAAAGTATCAAAATATCAGAAATACTCGAAAACCGATTGGTATATGAGCACAATTGCTCCCTAACTTTCGGTTGTGTTTGGTACCATAATGTCACTGTGGAGTTGTCAGCTATAAAATTTCTGACAAACTTGCCTTTGGCGGATTGACACTAGGGTAAACATATAAAGAGGGAACGATAAGGCTACCGTTGGGTTACTATTTTGGGCAACCAAGATATCCAGGTGCACTTTTAGGAATTCAACACATTTTACATATTATTTCTTCTGCAATATTTTTCCCTCAATTACCGCATCTTTATTATAATAAATGCTTTTCTTATTTAATTCTTTGTGTTTTTCCTTTTATCAAAAGGAACATAAAGGATCTTCAAGTATGGGTGTTGAAAGTTTTTGTTGCTTCCTGGTTTCCTTTTCTACCTTGGCTTTCGTATCAATTTACCAGATTGGATGATCATCATATACGATATCCTTCGCTTCTGGTTAACGTTTTTTTTATACCCGCCACCAAAACATGGTAGGGGAATAAATATTCATTTTGTCATTTCGTTTGAAACACATCAAAAAAACTATTTTAGACCCCATAAATTTTCTAATTCTGGTAATATTTTAGGACGATCTAGCTATGTCCGTCTGTCTATTTAAAAAGCAATAAAGTTCGAACAGAAAAAGCTAGGGGGCTCAAATAAAGTCAGAATATTTCTTACGCCTAGGCGTAGTAAAAAGTTTCTTTGTATATTTTAAATCGTCATAAGAAAATATTTGTCAGCCAAGGGGATTACTGACACCGTCAACTTTCACTAACTTTAAAAATTTGTAGTAAGAATTTGCAGACTTTGCATACACATTCAATTGCAATAGTTGTGCAGCGCTCACATATAGTTGTCATTCGTTTTAAACCGCCTTTAGTTAACCGATTCTGAATTCCAATAATAGGACAGAAATGAAATCAATTTAATTTAAAATTTGTTTATGAATGATGAAGTTCATATTCATTTGAATGGCCATGTTATTAAGCGTAACTATAGGTTCTCGGATACTGAAGATCTATAAGATATTCTTAAAGGCTAATTGCACTTCATTAGATGTACAGTATGGCATTACATCTAAAGATATCGTTAGAATGTCTATCTCTTGAAAAAAGACCTTAGACTTGGTTTGCACTAGATGGGGTCACTGCCTTCGCTTCCCGAGACATAATAGCACTTTAAAGTAAAATATATTTTGAGAAACTCGGAAATCAGTCAGCGCCTACGTCAAATGTAACAGCATTCGGCTAATTTTTTTTTCTTTTGCTATTTAAAGGTGCGGGAATATGAAAACGATTAAAAACAATTTTTAAACTTAAGACGACATTTTTGCAAAAATTCAAGCGTACAGCCGCAAATTTTAAAGGATGTAAATAAAAATTTTCTAAGACGAACCCACCATTGTGAAGTTGAAAAGGCAGGTCATTTAAGTGACATTATTTTCTGTAGTTAGTGTAAAACAAATTCCATTTTTTATATTTTATAATCTAAAAAAAATATTTTAAAAATTTTTTAATTTTTAAACCATATTAACTTATGGCCCACCCACTTTATAAAAATAGCCGAATTTTTTCTTTTTTTTTTAATTTTTATTAAATCTTAGTAAATAAAGCAGAAAAAGAATTTTATTTAATGGATTATCAAAATTATATTTTTAACAGTATTAAATTAAAGTTTTAATTCGCTCGTTAAATTGTGTAAATCAATTTTAAAATAACAATTTAACAATTGTTTAATGAGTCTTTATTTTGATATGGTTTAAAAGCTGCACGAAATATTTGTTTGTTTCTATGAAAGTCCTTATTATGAAAAAATTCAAATGAAAATTAATTTGTTAACGCCTGTCATATTGGTAATTATATGTATAAGTATTGTTCTACTTTATTTATTATTGAAATATGAACAGAAAGTTAAGAGAAATTTTCAATTATGTTAATTAAAAATATATTTATTGGCTTACGCGTAAATGTAATTTGCAATTCTGTATAAATAAACACAATACGTTTCTTATAAATGATGGCAATATTTTAATTTTTTTATGGTCATATAATATTAACATGTACCTCAATATTTGTAAAAGGTTTTGAATTTATAATAATATTCAGATTTTTTAAACAGGCTTGAGCTTAATTTTTAAGCATTCTTGTTTTTACAAAAAAGTTTTTAATTTATCTTATAAATTTTAAAGAAAAATTTTATCAGAAGTTTATTTTATAAAACCTTTTGCAAATCTTAAACTTTTGAATAAATGTAGAAAATTTAATTGCACAATCTTAAAAATTAATTTCAACTCTCTTTGCGATACTAAAGGGATAACTATATTTATCAATCAACCGTTAATTAACTTTTTTATATATTGGGTGTATAATTTAAAATTATTTTTTCAAATCTTTTTTATTAAAAAAATATTTTGGATTCTGAGGCAATAAAATTTCTCAGCTTTTGAGGCCATGAAATAAAACTTCGCAACCACTTTTTTCTTAATAGTTTTTAGCCCAAGCGCTGTCATGATTAAATAAAACTGTTAAATGCCTGGTCGCATATTTTGGACTTTTTTCGACCAATACCATCTTTAAATTAATTTGTTGCATTCAGTGCAGTAACGTTGTGGTCTGGCCAGAACTCAGCAGCTTATGTTAAATCGGACCTTCTTGTTTCCACCGGTTTTGGGCCCTTAGCACCAAAGGTGAAGGGCATAAAAACATTCTTGTTTGCACTTAAATATTTAATGACTAAATAAGAATAAATGACAGGTATGTACCCTTCACAATGACATTTGTATATGTTATGGAAGACAAAAACCATGTTTTAAAGATACGCCATCTATTAAGAATTCCGCATTTTAAGTTATACACCCAATACTTTGCTATGCATATAGATTAAATAATGAATATTTGTATATATATAAAATTTAACAATATATTTTTATATTAATTAGTTTTTTTGCACTTTTGTGATATGTGCATGTCAGAACTGTAAACGAATGATTCTTTCTTCTGCGAATCGGTCAAAAAGTAATTTTATCAAAAATAACAAATGAATTATAAAATATGCTTTAATTTTATTAAAAAAATAAATTAATTTAAATTTGAATTTATTCAGCTGAGCTGAAGTTTATCATGTTAAAAGTACTAAAGGTGTCAATAGATGTTTTTGAAAATTTGCCATCTTACCCTCGTAACTAAAATATATGAAAATAAAACAAGTAAGAGCACTATATTCGGCTGTGCCGAATCTTTTATACCCACCACAAATTTTCCGTACTTTTATAGTTAGGGTTTTTAATTTACCTGGATCCTGCCGCAAAACAAATAAAAAGTAAATTTGTTTTTAATTAATATAAAACTTTTTATCAAAATGCATAAAATAGTTTATAATGTTATAGAAACACTTCAAAACTATAAAAATTAATAAAGAAACTTTAATTTAAAATATAAATTGAGTAAAAATATTTTTTATTGAAAAAAATATTATTCATTAGGTGCGAGATCAAATATGAGCACAAAAAACAGAAATACAGGCACTTTAACTATGAGATCAAAAATAAAATCATTAGAATTCAAAATCAAAAACATATAAATACAATGTATAATTAAAAAAAATTTAACATAAAAATTTTAATTTTTTTTTATTTTTTATTGACTGGTCAGAAAGTCTATTTCTGATTTTATTAACAAATTGCCCTGTTACAGAAAATACTCGTTCACTTTATATCGATGTTGGACGAATAGTTAAAAGTGCATTTAACAAATATACAATATTTCGAGTTTTTGACCACTTCCCTCAAAAAATTTTAACTCTTTCTCTGTAGAAATATCGAAGTATAAGTAACGTGGGCTTATTTTTTTAAAGTTTTTAACACTTTCCTCAATAAGTATTTCAAATTCTTTGTAAAAATATTTTTAAATGCAAAGTTTGAAAAAAAACCTGAAAAAGTAATGTTACGATATAAACATCTGCTTTCGAATCGTAGCCACTTTTGCATTTCCCGGCATCCCGAAAAATAATCCCGGGAAATCAGGAAGATTAAAAAACTCAAATTCCCGGGCAAAAAACCCTATTTTTAGCACAAAATGTATTATTTTGTTTTTTACAGTAATCGCTATAGAATAATCTCTTAATACTAAAATATGTATCACTTTCTTTGTATAACTTCGATATGCTAGTAAAATGTTTTCGTAAATTTAGTCTTTCATTGAAAGTGGGCGTTAAAGAAGGCGTGTAAATATAGTTTCTGCTAATAAATAAAAGTGAGAAATTTATACATAGTCCTTACTACTTCCAAAAACCTTGTCAATAGAGAAATTATATGAATTTGAGATAAAACGTTATATGAAAGGTGGGCGTAAAAGTGGGCTTGTCACCTAAATTTTCAATTACATTGACTAGAAGGATATATTTAGCAAATTTCATCATCATGCCTCAAATTTTGTCGGTTTTATGAGCTTTTAAATTTTATTAACGGTAGATAACGTGAAAAGTGGGCATTATAGCAGGCGTGCCGAATTTGCTTCTACTAATGAGCACAACTCACAAAGTAGTCCTTTATTATTCTAAAATCCTTATTTATAGAGAAATTATATAAATTTGAAATTAATTGTTATATAGGAGGTGGGCGTAAAAGTGGGCGTGTCACAATTATTTTCTGTTGTAAAAAGCGTTTGACAAAAAAGTAACTTCTGCAAATTTTCAGAATTGTACATCTAATTTTGTCAGTTTTATTAGGTTTTAAATTTTAAATATACCGAAAAATACAATGCGCGGTATAAATCTTCGTCCATTTTGATCTATAACTCCTTTCCTGATTCAATTTTCGGAAAAAAATATTGTTTTTACTCAAGAAATATATATTGGAAGTTTCATGACTCTACGGTAATGCGTTTGGATATAATTCTACTTTATTCGACTTTGAAAGGCCACGGTTTTTTCGACCTACTCTTGCATTACGATATATAACTCTCTTCGTAATATTCCGATTTAGCCCATTTTCATTTCCAAACAAACCTTGTGTATTAAAAAGATTCTGGCAAAATTTGAGTCCCCTAGCTTTTTCCGTGCGACCTCTATCGTGCTCTCAACAGAGGGACATACGGACAAACGGACGGACATAGCTAGATCGTCATAAAATCAAACCACGATTCAGAATATATATACTTTATGGGGTTTAAAATAGATATTTCGATGTGTTACAAACGGAATGACAAAATAAATATACCCCCACCATTTTTTTGGTCCTGGGTATAAAAAATAAATTACATCTTCATTTCAATCTTGTTTCTAATGAAATAAATGCATTCAAAAGTTTTTAATTCAGGATAAATAAATTAATTTTCTAATTGAATTCTTATTTGATGCCAAATTCATGATTAGTTTAAAACAAATTTGAGTCATTTTTTTACAGCTCTGGTGCATGTTTATCTTGGCTCGTGCAGCTGTGTCTCTTTTTAATTGTGTTTACGCAATATACCAAAAAAAAAAAAACAAATTAATTAATTTCGTAACAACGAATTTTTACAATACAGCAAAAGAGTGGCGACATTTGTCTATCAACGTAAAGTTCATTAAAATGTAAATGAATAAAAATAATTATTGATGAGAATTTGAGTGATTACAATAATGCTAAATTAGAATTTTCAATTACTATAAAATAATGAAATCCATTAAAAATGAGTATGGAGTTTACAAACTGGCAAAAATTAAAAATTTTTTATTGATAAATTTTTTTCCAAGCCTGATTAAAGCAAATAACAATTGTACACTGTTATTTTATACACACGTGTACAACTTTGTACTTTTCTAAGTTATTTATGTAAATATAATATACGAAAAATATATGTATTTCTACTATCAGAACCCTTAACGCTGTGCTGCGCCTGCAAAACATTTCTATATTGTATAGAGTGAATATCGTCGCTGCTCTGACGTAATCGGTTATGTAACAATTCTTGAAATTTTATTTATTGTTTCATTTTAAACCTTTATTGATCATACATAAATATATCCACTAAACCATTCAAGAATATCTGGATTTTTTACAGCAACAACGATATATAATAGAAATATATACAAAGGGGAAATGTTGTGAGTACAACGAATATGTTTTCCTTACTATCAGACTGATGGGTAAAAAAGCAACAAGAAATTGTGATGAGTAAAAAGAATAACCAATTATAGAGAAAATCCTAATTTGTGGTAAATTTCATTATTACTCACTATAGTAAATATGAGTAGTTATGATATGTTTTATTTACAGAATCAAATTCATAGAAACTATCCCAAAACTTATCCAAGCTTAGACATCCTGATCAAAGAGTGCTGATGATAAAGCCGTAGCTGGTTTCAAAAATGCATCCCACTTCACATTAATTATATCAATTTTATGAAAATTTATTAAAAGTAAATATTTTTGTTTATGCGTTATTTTTATAATCGATTGGAACCCTATAAGTTCTTTTGTATGAAAAAGCCAAAAATTACACTTTTTAAATTTTTCCCACTTTAACCGGCTGTTATTCAAATGTGAATACCACAATGTTTCTGATAAGTACAATGTTAATAAAAACTAGTTAGAGTGTTACTCTTGGCAGTGCCGGATTTGATAAAACAATTCACCATTACATTCGTAGTTTTTAGTAGCAATTTTGCTTAATTATTTTCAACGCCATTTTGATTTTAAATTTTTATAAAGTTATCAGTATTTTACTACTCAAGCCCTATCAATTGATAATTACTATTACGAAAAAGAAAATGTAATCCGCCATTTTGTTTCTGTGGCCATGTTTGATTTTACACTGTTTTATAGTTAACTGTATTCTACTGGAATAGCTCTTCCATTTTATATCAATATTAAAGGATTAACGGGATTCGATGTGTAAATACTAAATTTGACTCATAAATAAATCTATTATACGACATTTCTATGGTGTGCTTTATTTTTCGCTTTCATTCACTCTCTCGGAAAAAGTGATCGAAAATTGGGTTCATCGAATTTGTTCCTGCAGAATAAGTCGTGGAGGAAATTTGAATGACGTTTTATGCAGAACTTAATTGTTTCAATTGTATTTAACATTTAATAAAAAAACTTTTAAATTTCGTTTAGAAAAAGTGTGTTTTTTTTTTTTTTTACAGAAATCGTATTATGCTTATTGGAAAACTTTTTATTTATTTTCTCATATCTGTGAAAGTTGTTACTGTATTGTGCTGGATTTCAATGTCGATTCTAAAGTAATTCAAAAGGATTGATATCGAACACAGGGTATCTTATCAAGGCTAATTTTAACCAATTTACAATCAGACGGATATCGCTCAGTCGAATTTCCAATTTTTCAGAAAATAAATACTTTGTGGGGTCGAGATGTGGCGTATATTTAACTTAATTATAATTTCAAATAAGCTATTATTTTAAATGATATTACTTTAGAAATATACATATGTAATAAGTTTTTAAGATTTATCGTCCTGTTAAGTATTAGAAAGTTTGCCTAAGGGTAGTTTTTAACTTTTGGATTGCAATGATGTTATTATTTGAATTTTATTACAACTGCTTATGTCGACTTAAGCAGTTTTTCCTTTATATCACAGATATTATTGAATCTTTTACCCTAATTCAGGCAAACTAAAATTCAAACCAAAACAATTTGCATTTGTTCTGCATAAATTAGTACGAAAATAATTATTGCTTAGTTTTCCATCTATAATTAGCTGACAAAAAAGAGATATGAAAGAAACTATAATGAGGAATGGAAAAGGCATATGTTCAAATGTCTTTCAAAATTAAGATAAAATTAAGGGAAAAAATCTTTGAATTTTTCTTATGATGTTATTTTTGTTTTTATGGAATTTTTAACTTTTGATGTACGAATAAACAAAAAATTCTCAAAATAAAATTCTTTGACTAATTTGACATAAAAATTGAATTATTAAAGAAAAGCATAACAAGATACTTATATGATATATTTTTTTGTAAAATTTCTAATGCATTTAAACGAATAAAACATACAAGACATGTAAGACATTACTTTAGAGCGGATTTAAAAAGAAATTTATTATGGAAACTAATCAAACTTAAGTATAAGTAAAAGACGCAATCACCAGCTTATAAAATTTAAAGTAAAATAAAAACAAAATTAATGTATTTCTCAACGACTATCAATAAAAGATTTAAAATGTATTTGCTATTGATTTTCAGCATTTCGTACACTAAATATAATAACGTCACAACTCAATTAATTTTTTCAAAATTTACCCTTTGTTCCCAAATTTAATTACAATACACATCTCTAGCTACTGCAAGCATTTCTATCTCATCTTTTATTTTTACTGGAAAAATATCGTTGTTTTCTTTTCTGTTAATTGCACTACTCTAATTTTGCACAGTTTTGCCAATTCTTAAAGGGATTTTTATAAAAGACATCAGTTATAAGATAAAAGCTTTTATATACACTCAGAAAATTATGACATTAAGTGAATATATTCTGTTAATTTATTTTTAAATGAAAAATCAGTGCAAATACAGAGGACAGTTGTTCAAAGATAATTTAATACTTCCTTTACGTCATATTAAGAATGGTAATTTAATTTTATTCATATTTAGCCAAAGCTTAAAATGAATTTTTAATACCCATAACCAATTTTGTGTACTTTTATAGCACAAAATTTATTATTTTGTTATCAACTATGGATTTATCTCTTTATACGAAAACATGATTAAATTTCTTCGTGTAACTTCGATTTGCTATTTTCTTTAATTTAGTCTTACAATGAAATGAAACCTTAAGTATTTCTACATTTGGAGCGATACATTTTTACTAAAATGTATTTGTACAAAAACTGAGAGATACAATTTGAAGAGGTATTCAAAAATAAGATTAGCTTTGTATGGGCATGTCACCTCCTACTCATATAGACATAATATGAACTTAGAGAAAATCTTTATATGGAAAGTGGGCGTTAGAGTCGGCGTGTCACCTTATTTTGTTGTTAGTTAAACTTATATTGACGGGAAATGTAAATATGCAAAATTTCGTCTTCATACATCTATGAGCTTTTAAATTTCATAACCAGTAAATTATGTGAGAAATGGGCATTGAAGTAGGCGTGCCGTGCTGATAAGATCAACTTAGATATTTCAATATAGAGTCCATATAACTTGAGATAAATCTTTATATGGGAGGTGGGCGTTAAAGGGGCCTTGTCACCTTAATTTTCCCTTATTACAAGGGATTTTATCAAAAAGCAATGTTTGCAGGATTTTAGAATTGTACATCTTATTTTGTCAGTTTTATTACATTTTAAATTTAAACGGTCTAATTCATAAAAATATCTTATTTCAGGTTATATGTTTACATTAGTTATTAAACACTTTTTACCTTATAATCCAGTTAAAACAATTATTATTTATAAACGTTTAGTAAAACGCAATTAGCTTTTAAACGATTTTATTACTTATGTAGTTGCATGTTGACAACACTGTATTATTTTCAATGTCATTTTAAGTGTAGTGCTGAATAAAACAACTAACGGACTATCTAAGTAATCATTAGTAGCTATACAAAAGAGAATAAAATTACTTAGTAGCAATTAAAATAACTATTTAAAAGTAGCCTATTGTCTTTTGTAACGAACAAAAGAACGAAAAAGAAAAAAAGAAAGTTAGAAGAGATTGTCTAACCAATATTTTTGTGAATAACTACAAAAAGTATACAAATACCGAAGAAGTTGTTGTTGGTTGTACAACACTGGGTTTTTTTTTGGTTGAATAAAAAAAAATGTCTAAGAATTATGCAAATATTTTAAAATAATTTTTATGTAGTAACTTAACGATTGTAGGAATTAAATTAGTTACATTCATTGTAATTTTTTATTTAGCTTTTGCCCTTTTTGACTTTTTTTTTATTAAAATTTAAAGAAAAAACGTAATGAAAAAATGTTCTTACAGTTACAACTGTCAACTAAATGTTATTATTAAAGATTTAAAGTAGGGATAAAGCTACAATACATACCTACTTAAGAGTTTGTAAGAGCATAATAGCGCTATTTAATGTTTATGAATAAAATTTTTGCGAGTTTGCTCATTAAACTCTTATAAAGCTGTTTTAGAAGTTTATCAATTAGACCGTAAATATACCAAATAAGACACTGTGTGGTATAAATTTCCTTATATTTTGATGTATAACTCCTTTCGTAATTCATAGGTTTGAGCAATTTTCAGGAAATAGACTTAAGAAACTTTATAGTTTACCTTAATGCATTTAGACACAATCGCAGTTTACACCGTTAAACCTTGTGTATAAGAAATATTCTGGCAAAATTTGATCCGCCTTACTTTTTCCTTTTGCGTGCTTTTAACAGAAGGATATATGGATAGATTGACAGTGTAATGAACACGGCATTGTAAGATGGTTTCAAGGATAAAATCCTGGCCTAAAACTTAAGGTTATCAGAATAGAGTGACTAACGGGAGCCATTGATTGGGCTAGCAATCAGTCGGTTGGGGAGGTTCTTGTCTACTCTAATCTGCTTGCCATCAAATGTCACACATAAATAATTATGGTAGACTCCCTTAAAAGAAACAAAACAATAGAGGACAGGGTAGTTGATTTTAAAAAAAATTTATGAAAAGAAAACCCCATTATTAATCAACTGATTATACGGAAAGAAAAGAATTAACCATTATTACTATCAAATTATTAAGTTTATTTTTCCCTAAGATGTTAATAGGGATAACGCCTCATTACCCTCCCTGCCTATGATCTTAGAGCGTAAGTACTGGTTAAGCTAAGATCCCACAGTAACTGCTACGTCAGTCTATTTGCTCACATCATGTAAAGAATTTTGCTAATTTACAGATCCATTATTTATAATTCAATATTTATTCATTTTTTTCATTGTATGACTACGTTATAAAATATCTTATAGAATAAAAAAATATGCCTTTAAATCTAAGTAGATTACCAAACAAAAATAGTTTTAAAAAAAAATATTTCAAATTCTTTGTTATTATCTAGGTATATACATATATTATTATTACTTGTAGACAATAGAAATTGACTGGAATATTTTATACTGTAGGGTATACATAAACCGTGTGAAAATATAAAAAAAACTAAATGATGTTAAATATTTCAATAGATATAATTTACTCCGCACAAATTGCTAATTACTTTCCAATAAAACTCTCTCTTGATCTATATATTTCTCAATATTTTCTTCTTCTTTTTTTTTTTCTCACAAACAATAAGAAGAAAAGAAGTAAAAAAAAAACTACAGAACAATAATTGTATAGTTGTGTGTTCAACTAACCTACAACAAAAATAATATAAGATTTTTGTCACCTTTTTAAAGGAACAGTAGTCCCTTACAGATCATGATATTAAGAAATATATGAAAATATAAAGAGAGAATGTTATGGAATTGTACAGGCTCGTGCCCACATTATTTTACTTTTATTTACGGTTTATGTATTCTCTTAAATAAGGTGAAATGGTATAAAAAATTGCAAAACAGTATTTACTTTATAAATTGACTCACCACTTTATAGGCTAATTATTCTGCCGCTGCGGGATGAAGAGGCCTCGTCAAACTGCAGTTGCTGAAGTGCTGTGGGAAGTTTTAATAATAACAAGGAGTATCTATGGATGTCTTGCAATTTAAAACATGGGTATTCATTTAAATGGAAGACGAATACTTAAAAAAACTATTTATCTATGGAAAATAAGGAGATATATTAAATTGAATTTCTACTACTAAATATATCATTATTTCATTACTTAGCATAGGTGTACATTTAAATAGATGAACAATATAATAACAATTTATGAATTAATTTAAAAAAAGTAGAGCAAATTCTTGAACAAAAATACACACTGTTAAGCTAAGTTAATAATTGTAATATTTATATGCATACCAATATTTCATAACTTTGATTTTATTACCAGCATTTAAGTGTATTTTTAAATTTAAATGACTTTTATGGAAATTAGTATTGAATAAAATTTTAAAACACGAGATAGTTATCGCTTTAGCACGCCTGGTAAGTTAGGTTAGGTGCCCTTCATAACCTTGAAACTACGACTGTATTTGTATTTTTCCGCGCACTGTTCAACAATTCACTCTATCACAAGATTACATAGTTTTTTCTAATTTACACTATATTATAATATCGATATTTCTAATTACCACACTATGGAGACTACGGATACGTCCTGCGGATGATTAAGGCTTGTAAGTATTTGCCAGAAAAAGGAGTATATGTTTGGAAGCTAGGATCTGCTTGATATTTGCCTTTTTATCTTAATATTTTTCTCTGCTTCTACTAATTTTTAAACAAATGTAGTTTTCACTTCTATTTTATTTCTTTCTGTTGTTTGCTGCTTTACACTGGCTTCTGATGAAGGTTATTTAGTAGAATGATTAATTCGATGCTTTTTGGTTTGCTTTTTGCTTTAAAACTCTCATCCACATTACATTGCAGTAGTTATTTTTATGACCAGAAACAAGAAAAAACGAAACAGTAGTGGCTCACAAAGTGAGTCCACTATAATTTGTTGAATCAACTGCAGATGTTTATCGATTAATTTTTCCTTTTATATATTAAACAAAATTAATACAAATTGTTACCGAAAGCAATATGTCGGCCAGTTTAATAAAATTCTAGTTTCAGGTTATAGTCGATTTTAAATTTGCCTTAGCGAAAAATCTAGAATATAATTATAGTTCGTATCTGAGCAAAAAATTAACTCCCATAAATAAATTTATTTAACTTCAGTTTAAGTTCAGAAAATTACCTGTTTCTTTTGCGAAAATGATGAAATTGTTTCAACTTTATTTATTATAAGACACAGATTCAGAGATTTTAATGTTTTTTACTGTATTATAAAAAGAACGTCTGAATGGAGTAAAGGTTTGTGCGGAAAGAATTTTTCTAGGCTACCGGAAAACTAAAATTGACATTTTTATTTTTTTATGTTAGTTACGCATGGTTGCTTTCTTGTTGCAAATATTTTCATCCTTGCAATTTTGCTGGGTTTGCACAACGCGTAGAGATGCGTTTCTATGCGTTGTTCTGCGTTGTTCTATAAATAAGGCAATTGCCTAACACAAATTTTTATTTTTTTTTCCTAATATTTCCATTGTACATGTTAATTTAAATTATGTTTTAAAACAATGAAAATTAATCATTAAATTAGTATAAAAAACAAATAAGTGTATCCTATTGTTTGTTATTATAAATTTTGCAACGTATTCAAAATAAGGTGATATAATTATAGAAATGAAACTAACGAAGTATAATTGGGATACGATGTTGCAAGTATTTATGTAGTAATAACAGTTGGGTTAAAATTAAGAAAAAACCTAATATTTGGTCAACCATAAAATATAAAAAATATATAAGGTTTAGAAAAAAAAATTTTTATAATTATATACTTGAGAGCGCACATTACAAATCGCATAATACTGGCATATTAGGCAGCAGTATTAGGAGAAGCTGTGTATTTATGGTCGAATGTCTTTCGCGTGATAAGTGCCTAGTAACTTTCCGTTCATATCTTGTAGAACGTAATAATTATTACCGACTTTTTCCTTAATAACTGCTTTTATGAATAAGGGTGCAAGTTTTGAATTGTATCTTTTTTCAAAATTGCTTTGGGAAAAATTACGGCGATAAACTTCCTGTCCAACGTTATAAGATATAGGTCGAGATCGTAAGTTATACTGAGTTCTGTTGGTCTCATATGCTTTAGCCATATGTTCCTTAAGGTTTTTTCTAATCAAATATAAATTATCGTCCCTATTAAGACTTATGCCAGGTTCATCTAGTAGATTTAACTTTTTCAATAAATCGTACGAGCTACCATGAGTAACCATTTCAAACCCAAACACAGCCATGTATGGAGAACATTGAATGGTTTGATGTAGTGAGTTGCGTAGAGAGCAGCTAATTGCACTAAGATTCTGATCCCAGAGGGTTTGATCTTCTTTAAGGTATGATCGTATACCGGCTATAATCGAACGGTTTACTCTTTCGGACGAGTTTGACTGAGGGGAATATACTGCGGTATATCGATGAGTTATACCCAAAGCCGTCAGAAAAGCGTTAAACTCATTTGCTCGGAATTGAGATCCGTTGTCGCTCAACAAAATTTCTGGGACACCAAAGACATGAAATACGTGTTTAAGTAGGTTGTCTTGAATCACAGCGGAAGTAAATTTTTTAAGGGGAAATAGCCAATGAAACTTAGTCATATGGTCTAACACAATTAGTAAGCCAATATTACCTTGTTTACTACGGGGATATGGACCCAAAATGTCTACGTACAATAACTGAAAAGGTCTTGAAGTTATAATAGGTTTACCCATTTCTGGTTTCATAATAAAATTTGGGGCTTTCGATGTTTTACAGGTTTCGCATAGACGAATATATTCACGTACATCTCGCACTAGACCTGGCCAAAAGAAATGTCTACGAATAAGCTCAATAGTCTTTACCATGCCACCGTGTGCAGCAATTGGGTTGTCATGAGCACTACGTATAACCGACTGTCGCAATTTATACGGTACCCATAGTTTCCAACAATCATTCTCCTGTTCAACGTTACCATTGTAATGTTGAGTACGAATGTAAACAAAATTCTCTATGATTTTAATATCCGGATATTTAGAACTGAAATTTTTAATTTTCTCTTTTAATTCTATATAGTCGGGGTCACTAAAATGTATCGAAGTTAAATCTATCGCAGGCTCAGCCAATGTTACACTTCCCACTTCTTCGAACGGTATCCTTGACAGAGCATCAGGCACTACATTTTCCTTTCCTTTTCTGTGACTTATCGAAAATTTGTAGCCCTGTAGCTTAAAAACCCACCTTGCAAGTCGTCCCGACAAGTCAGGTTGTTTCATCAACCACACTAGTGAGGAGTGATCTGTAATAACCTCGAAATCTTGAAGCTCTAGATAACACCTAAATTTCTTTATGCCCTCCAGTGCCGCTAAGCACTCGCGCTCGGTGACGCTGTAATTGCGTTGCGCAGTATTTAATTTTTTCGACATAAAGGCTATTGGGCGTTCATTGCCTTCATCATCACACTGCACTAATACGGCGCCAATACCAAAATCGCTTGCATCACAATGCAAATAAAATTTTCTATCGAAGTCTGGGTTTGTCAAAACAGGGGCAGAAGTAAGAAGGTCTTTAATTTTCTGAAAAGCATCTTGAGCGTCAGATGTCCACTTAAACTTTCGTTTTGTGGATAAGACTTCAGTGATTGGGAACACAACAGAGGAAAAATTAGCAACGAACCTACGGTACCAACCAGCTAAGCCAAGAAAACCTCTGACTTGCTTAATATTTCTAGGTACTGGCCAGTTGCGAATACAAACAACTTTTTCCGGATCAGTTTTAATGCCACCATTGCCGATAATATAGCCCAGATAATTGACTTCTGTAACACAAAATTTTGATTTGGACACATTAAGTGTTAAATTGGCTCTTTTAAACTCTCCCGCAATCCTTACCAAGACTGACAAGTGGGTTGGAAAATCTTCCGATATAATAATTAAGTCATCTAGGTAACTAAACACACAGTGACGTAGATCAGGGGGAACTAACTGGTCCATTAATCTACTCATTGTCGAGGGCGCGTTACATAGCCCAAACGGCATGACTACAAACTGATATAAAGGACGCCCTGGGACTATAAAAGCTGTTAATGGCTTAGACTTTTCCGATAAACCAATTTGCCAGTAGGCATCTTTAAGGTCAAGCTTAGATATTAAATTTGCCTTAGGTAATCGAGAAAAAATACCTTCAATGTTAGGTAAGGGGTAAGCGTCTTTCTTAGTCACCAGGTTAAGCCTCCTTGCATCAAGACATAAACGAATTTTGTTTGGCTTAACTACTAAGTGCATTGGTGAACTCCATGGTGACTTTGATGGTTCGATAACCCCTAAATCGAGCATTCTATCAATCTCTTGAAACATGAGTTTTTCCACGGCTGGAGATACAGGGTAGAATCTCTGTTTCACTGGGTCGGCATTACCAATGTCAATCGTATGCTCAATAAGGGCAGTTCGTCCTAATCCCTGTTTCAAAAAATTTGGGAATAAGTCTATAACGGTGTTTAATTGCTGTCGTTGATATTGATCTAACGGATATTCGATATAAGTTTCATTGTTTGGCGCATTGATTTGAAATTCAGATACTACTTTAGACGGAACACTAAGAGTTGACAATTCAGATACTTCTTGAGCTAATGTATCATTTCCAGATAAAACAATCACATCCCCAAAAACGTCTGGCGCAAGATTAAATCCTTTCCAAAAATCTAAACCCAAGATTAAATTTTTGCTGATAGATGGTACTATTAATATTTTAAGCTTTTTAGATTGACCTCTAAACCAAACATCTACATGTAAATAACCAATAACCTTTTGTGCTTTTCCATCAGCAGTTTTTACATACGAGTGTAGGTTGACAAATTCTTTTAAATTAGAAAAGTTAACTTTGGCTAGGTCCGACCCTATACATGAAACATTTGCTCCAGTGTCTAGTAGACCTATTTCTTGAAAAGAAAGAAATTTGACAGAAGCATAGTAACGTTTATCGAAATTGTTACTTATAATAGAAGATAAAATAAATTTTGATGTGAACTTTCTATTTTTATAAAATTTACGTAAGCGAAGAGTAGAACGTTTAGGTTTTCGCACCTCTTTTTCCGATATTGTAGAAACATTAAAAATTTCATTCCTTTTGCTTACATAATTTTCCCATCTTTTGTGAAACGGTAAAATAGGATATAATTTTGGAATTTTTTTATCAGATGTCAGGGTTGTTTTATTATTATTTAAGATGGTAAGTTTCTCTTTAGCAACTGAATTATCCTCAGATGACAAAGCTACAAGTTTGGGTGTCATATCAGAGTTTTGTTGTATCAAATGTAAATTTTTAGGGTTAACATTAGGTGTAAAATTTAAAAAATTAGAGATTTCATTACCGGTTTTTAAGGGTGCTTCGGTAGGTGATTTTGATGCTGGAAGTTTTTTGTCCTAAGTTTTTTCGAAGCACATTTTGTGCATTGCGGTTTATAGGTATTTTTCTCCCCACATCCATAGCAAAAAATGTGTCTTTCCTCTAAACAATCCTCCCACATATGACCTATTTGCTCACAATTCCAGCATTTGACTGCATGTTGCAAGGCATCTATGGAGCTGTCTGGGGGAATTGGTACATCTACGACAACATGTTCGTCTGGAAAGTCTAACTCAGCAATTTGACGTCGCGGTCCACTATACGGTGAAGTTTTCATGACAGTATTTTTACGGAAAGAATCATTTCCCAACAAATTTTCCCTCATTTGAACTAGTTTACGTAAATGAGCTATTGATTGAACTGAAACGTAAAGCAGTTCGTGACGAATTTCTGGCCGCAGATTACGCGATAAAATTTCAACTAATTCTGATTCTGCAATTGGTCTTTCGAGGCGATCTAATATAGTAGAAATGGAGTCGTAAAACATCTCAAAAGTTTCATTTTGCTTCATTTTTCTATTTCGAAGCTCTTCATAAATATCAAAACTAGACTTAAAATCTTTATATTGATACTTTAATGCTTCGCAAAATTCATTCCAATTAAAAGTCTCCACCTGTTTATGATATCTCCAAAACCATTCCCTAGCACGACCAATTAATAAAACGTGTAGATTTTTGCATATTACAGAAAAATCATTATTAAAATGTGTACGAGTTAACACACGTACCCTATATAAGAATTCGTCTACACTTATACCCTGTACTGACCCATCGAACTTAATATTCCAATTTTGTATGATTGATGTAATTTTATCCGATCTAAGCGCAAAATTTTGCTCAAAAGAATTATTACAATTACCTCGTACGTTTGGAGAATTAAAAAAATTAGGTGGCATACTAGCAGATGGCATGTTTACACACGGTCTAACGTTGGGAACATTAATATCTGACTGTCTAGGGTTTTGTCCTTGTCTGGGAAATGATAAAGGGTGTTCTAAAGGTTGTCCTACGTGATTGGGGTATGGATGTATTGGATGTTGCATTCTACAATTCTGTGAATTATTAGGTAGCAAATTTAGATTACCTAACAGACGAGATACGGTATTATCAATAATTTGATTAAGTTGTACAAAATCTATATTTTGTTGAATATGATTAGGCCTTTGATCACTAGCATTTTGCATGTTACTTTGCCTTAAATTGGCATAAGATTGGTTACGAGTAGGTGTGGCAGACACCTCCGGTTCATTTTCAGGATTTAAACTTATATCGTTCACATTATTCTGTGAAGATTCAGCAAAAAGATTTCTAGAATGACTTCTAGTATTTGGGTGAGAAGCTATTGCACCACGCGGTTTACCACGGACAGATTTGGATTTTTCATACTGCTGAGGCCTATGTTGAATATTAATTTTCTTTAGTTCTGATAACGCACACGGTCTCTTGCAATCAGGACATTCAGACGAAAGCGACAAATGAGCTTCGATACAATGGTTGTGAAAAATATGATTACATTCAGCAATAATCATGCAATCGGTATTTTCAGCTAATTTCTGATTACAAATTTTACAAATACGATAATCAGTGCCTGTTTGTGAAACAGGTGGCAAAGCAGACGCTTGAGGTGAACGTTCCATTTTTTAAAAAAAAATTTTTAGAAAAAAAAAATATGTATAACATACAACGCAATAATTAATTTAACATTAACATAAATAAAGGATTCGTACAGTATATAATATACGAACCTAAAACAAAATTTTGAAAAAAAAAAAAAAAATATATATATTTATAGTGATTATAAAAAAATTTTACTAATCAATAGTAAGAGCAACTCAAAAGTTTTTGTTAATATAAATCTTTACATCTTGATGTGATACAAATAGACAGGTCTTAATAGTTATAGTGATAATGATTAATTTAGGCAAAAAAAACTGGTCTATGGAGTTTCCAAAAACTAAAATCTATTGTATAGACTATGTACACAATGATGTGACTTTGTTATATATTCACTTGGTTTGACTGGACAATAAATTACAGCACGCAAATATATTGTGGATCCAAGACAATCCCCGAAATCATACAGTCAACACAATAAACCAAAATTTGAAAACTAAAATAAATAATCAAAACCTATACATTATGTTAGTAATAGCCTGAAAGAAACTTTACATTTATCTTCGGTCATACTAATCGAACTTATAATCAACTAGACGAAAATCCAGAAGGAATCTAAAATTTATTCAAACAAAATAACTCGCAACATATATAAATTTTGAAATTTAGTAATACTGAAATCTACTTACTTATATGAATATTTAAAAATAGAGCCGCTAAATTTACACAAATAACTTCTAACTTCTCGGGCCCCAAGTTGGGCGCCAATTTATGTAATGAACACGGCATTGTAAGATGGTTTCAAGGATAAAATCCTGGCCTAAAACTTAAGGTTATCAGAATAGAGTGACTAACGGGAGCCATTGATTGGGCTAGCAATCAGTCGGTTGGGGAGGTTCTTGTCTACTCTAATCTGCTTGCCATCAAATGTCACACATAAATAATTATGGTAGACTCCCTTAAAAGAAACAAAACAATAGAGGACAGGGTAGTTGATTTTAAAAAAAATTTATGAAAAGAAAACCCCATTATTAATCAACTGATTATACGGAAAGAAAAGAATTAACCATTATTACTATCAAATTATTAAGTTTATTTTTCCCTAAGATGTTAATAGGGATAACGCCTCATTACCCTCCCTGCCTATGATCTTAGAGCGTAAGTACTGGTTAAGCTAAGATCCCACAGTAACTGCTACGTCAGTCTATTTGCTCACATCATGTAAAGAATTTTGCTAATTTACAGATCCATTATTTATAATTCAATATTTATTCATTTTTTTCATTGTATGACTACGTTATAAAATATCTTATAGAATAAAAAAATATGCCTTTAAATCTAAGTAGATTACCAAACAAAAATAGTTTTAAAAAAAAATATTTCAAATTCTTTGTTATTATCTAGGTATATACATATATTATTATTACTTGTAGACAATAGAAATTGACTGGAATATTTTATACTGTAGGGTATACATAAACCGTGTGAAAATATAAAAAAAACTAAATGATGTTAAATATTTCAATAGATATAATTTACTCCGCACAAATTGCTAATTACTTTCCAATAAAACTCTCTCTTGATCTATATATTTCTCAATATTTTCTTCTTCTTTTTTTTTTTCTCACAAACAATAAGAAGAAAAGAAGTAAAAAAAAAACTACAGAACAATAATTGTATAGTTGTGTGTTCAACTAACCTACAACAAAAATAATATAAGATTTTTGTCACCTTTTTAAAGGAACAGTAGTCCCTTACAGATCATGATATTAAGAAATATATGAAAATATAAAGAGAGAATGTTATGGAATTGTACAGGCTCGTGCCCACATTATTTTACTTTTATTTACGGTTTATGTATTCTCTTAAATAAGGTGAAATGGTATAAAAAATTGCAAAACAGTATTTACTTTATAAATTGACTCACCACTTTATAGGCTAATTATTCTGCCGCTGCGGGATGAAGAGGCCTCGTCAAACTGCAGTTGCTGAAGTGCTGTGGGAAGTTTTAATAATAACAAGGAGTATCTATGGATGTCTTGCAATTTAAAACATGGGTATTCATTTAAATGGAAGACGAATACTTAAAAAAACTATTTATCTATGGAAAATAAGGAGATATATTAAATTGAATTTCTACTACTAAATATATCATTATTTCATTACTTAGCATAGGTGTACATTTAAATAGATGAACAATATAATAACAATTTATGAATTAATTTAAAAAAAGTAGAGCAAATTCTTGAACAAAAATACACACTGTTAAGCTAAGTTAATAATTGTAATATTTATATGCATACCAATATTTCATAACTTTGATTTTATTACCAGCATTTAAGTGTATTTTTAAATTTAAAGGACTTTTATGGAAATTAGTATTGAATAAAATTTTAAAACACGAGATAGTTATCGCTTTAGCACGCCTGGTAAGTTAGGTTAGGTGCCCTTCATAACCTTGAAACTACGACTGTATTTGTATTTTTCCGCGCACTGTTCAACAATTCACTCTATCACAAGATTACATAGTTTTTTCTAATTTACACTATATTATAATATCGATATTTCTAATTACCACACTATGGAGACTACGGATACGTCCTGCGGATGATTAAGGCTTGTAAGTATTTGCCAGAAAAAGGAGTATATGTTTGGAAGCTAGGATCTGCTTGATATTTGCCTTTTTATCTTAATATTTTTCTCTGCTTCTACTAATTTTTAAACAAATGTAGTTTTCACTTCTATTTTATTTCTTTCTGTTGTTTGCTGCTTTACACTGGCTTCTGATGAAGGTTATTTAGTAGAATGATTAATTCGATGCTTTTTGGTTTGCTTTTTGCTTTAAAACTCTCATCCACATTACATTGCAGTAGTTATTTTTATGACCAGAAACAAGAAAAAACGAAACAGTAGTGGCTCACAAAGTGAGTCCACTATAATTTGTTGAATCAACTGCAGATGTTTATCGATTAATTTTTCCTTTTATATATTAAACAAAATTAATACAAATTGTTACCGAAAGCAATATGTCGGCCAGTTTAATAAAATTCTAGTTTCAGGTTATAGTCGATTTTAAATTTGCCTTAGCGAAAAATCTAGAATATAATTATAGTTCGTATCTGAGCAAAAAATTAACTCCCATAAATAAATTTATTTAACTTCAGTTTAAGTTCAGAAAATTACCTGTTTCTTTTGCGAAAATGATGAAATTGTTTCAACTTTATTTATTATAAGACACAGATTCAGAGATTTTAATGTTTTTTACTGTATTATAAAAAGAACGTCTGAATGGAGTAAAGGTTTGTGCGGAAAGAATTTTTCTAGGCTACCGGAAAACTAAAATTGACATTTTTATTTTTTTATGTTAGTTACGCATGGTTGCTTTCTTGTTGCAAATATTTTCATCCTTGCAATTTTGCTGGGTTTGCACAACGCGTAGAGATGCGTTTCTATGCGTTGTTCTGCGTTGTTCTATAAATAAGGCAATTGCCTAACACAAATTTTTATTTTTTTTTCCTAATATTTCCATTGTACATGTTAATTTAAATTATGTTTTAAAACAATGAAAATTAATCATTAAATTAGTATAAAAAACAAATAAGTGTATCCTATTGTTTGTTATTATAAATTTTGCAACGTATTCAAAATAAGGTGATATAATTATAGAAATGAAACTAACGAAGTATAATTGGGATACGATGTTGCAAGTATTTATGTAGTAATAACAGTTGGGTTAAAATTAAGAAAAAACCTAATATTTGGTCAACCATAAAATATAAAAAATATATAAGGTTTAGAAAAAAAAATTTTTATAATTATATACTTGAGAGCGCACATTACAACAGACGGACATAGCTTGCTAGATAGTCTAAAAATAAAATGTAATTTTGATAGAAATTTTTAGAGTTGTGACGTTATTGTATATAATGTGCGATATATTACGTTTATTTCTTGGAAATAGATTTTTATTGCTACAAATATTTTTCCTTGTAAATATTATTTTTGTATATTTAGATAAAATACATGACACATAATGTTAGCCAAATGTAAATAGTATATTATCTGTATCATAGAAAGTAAATAAATATACTTTTAAATAATACTCAGGCATAATTCTCTTGAAAATATAAAATGCCATAAAATTGCTTGTTCACATATTGCGATTTCGCTAGCAAATATTCCCTTGTATCAACAAAAAGGCTTCCGTAGCAGCTCTAGAAAATAAAAAATATTTATAAAAACAATCCTTAGAAAACTTTATGTATTTTTTCTCTTGTCATATCTTTGAAATAAGTAGTTATACTTGGTAATAGTAATCGATTGTTTAATTTTTATTGATATTAAATGTGGGAATAGATTCTGTAAGCACTCATTGTTCTGCAATTTCCATTAAAGCGGTTAAACAATTGTACATCCTTATTTAAGTTTTTTATATGAAAACGTAAGTCGATTTTTAGTGACACAGTTCAGACTGACATAATATTCGTACAACCATATATAATTTGAAAGAAAATTTCCTACAGTTGTACACAATCACAATCCCATTCAATATTTTAGCATTTTAGGAGTTATAAGCACAAGCGGTGTGAGTAAAACAAAACAAGAAATAAATAAACAAGTAAGAGTGCCGAATCTGAAAATACCCTTCACCATCATATACATAGGTATAATCCCACATCGTAGCTTAATCTATTTTTCATGTTATATTTCATTTTACCTTATTATTTCTGACACCATCCTATATTTCGAATTTTTACGTAGTTAGCTGTATTCTACTAGTCAAACCCTTTAATTTGATACCCATATTGATTGGGTTAAAAAAAATTTGTCCGCCATATTGTTTTAGACGCCATATTGGATTTTACATTTTTTTTTAATTAACTGTATTCTACAGGTTAAGCGCTTTCATTTGAAACCAATATTGAGGAGGTTCAAGAAGTTCCATTTTAAAATACAAGATTTGACCCATATACATATAAATTTATTGTCCGCCATTTTGTAGTGGCAGCAATAGGAATTTAATATTTTTTTAAAGTGTTTATATTGCACTAGTCATATCCTTTCAGATGATACCAATATTGGCTCTCTTGATTGTCTAGAAGCTGAAAAAATTTGATTTTCGTTTGTAAATTTTTGGAATATATAGTAAAAAAAAATGTTTGCCTATAACTTAACCGACTAGAGCCTGCTTTATCAAAAAATTTTCACGAATATGTCTAGAGGTATATTGTATCCAAAAATAGCAAAGGTACCTATAAATTATTTTATGGCCGAAAAATTTTAATTTTGGTGGTAAAAATATGGAAAAAAACAGAGGTAGTCGTGTTTATTTGTTTATATCTCAGAAAGTCATGGGGTGATTATACTGAATTTCAGTAGCGATTCATTCCCGGATATTTCTAAAATAGTGATACTATACACAGATTTGAGGAACATATGGTTGCTTCTAAAGGTTGATTTCAACTAACACACGGACAGGCGGACAGACGGACAGGGCTTTATCGACTCCTCAATTCACAAGCTTTCAGAAAACAATGATAAAGCTATATATACCCTTGTGCATCACAGGTGAAGGTGCAAAGCCGTCAGGGTTCAGTTAGTACTAAATTAACTTAAAAGCTTTTGGCCGATTTTTAGTGTGTTTTTTGTAAAGTGGTACACTCTAATATCTATGTACAAACAAATATATTTATGAAAAGATAAATATGTAAAGAACAACACACTTTAAAACATAAGCCCAATTGTGCGTTTGTTGTACAGACTTAACTGATATGGAAAATTTAAATCGGATATTGATTTAGTCTTATGTCTACATATCAAAAATTAATATCCGTATGCTAGAAAAAATAAACAAATACTTTTAAATTTTTATTTAAATTCTGCCATAAGTTCATTTTGATAAATTATTTTATTACTTGAAACAGTTAAATTGAATTGTAGGTATTAAAGAACACTGAAAAATTAATCCGATAACTGGCTGAGTGGAATGCATTTTTAAAACCAGGTACAGCTTTATCATCAGCACTTTTTATCGGTGTAGTCATATTAGATTTTGAACCAAAATTTAATGAAATTAGAAAATGAAAGCATTGCTTTTAGTTTTTAGTTTTTCATTTATATCAAATGCCACCTTCTCAATGTTTGTATTCTCTCATATTCTTAATATATTTTAACCTACTTTCTATATTCATCGCTTGGATGGCACTATTGAAAGCGTCGCTCAGTATAAAAGTATCAGCGGAAATTTGGTTGCAAATCAAGTAGTACTTAACCCATTTGCCTTTGTGGTTAAGAAACACCAACCATACACAATAAACTTGTCCACAAGAATCAAGTATTGCAACTTGGATAAGGCAATAAATATATTTGTTATGTCTTTTGCTTGTATTTTTATTATATAATGTAAGAGGTTATTAAAACACTTATATTTGTCAAATTATTTGCACAGGTTAAGAACGCACTATAAAACAAATTTGTTTAAAAATATCTAGCTTTGTCAGTTTTATAAAGTTTCAAATTTTTAATATAACGAAATATACACTATGTGGTATAAATTTTTCTACATAATGATCTATAACTCCTTTCCTAATGCATAGATTTAAGCAATTTTCAGGGAAAATATTTCTTTACTCAGAAAATATACATTCGAAATTTCATGGCTCTACGTTAAAGCATTTGGACACAATTGCATTTTATTCGATGTTGGAAGGACATGGTTTTTTTACCTACTCTTGCATTACGAGCCTTAACTCTTTTCCTAATATTCCGATTCAATCCATTTTTAATACCAAACAAACCCTGTATATGAGAAATATTTTGGAAAAATTTGAGTTTTGTTGTTAAATGAACGAAGACAAACCTTCTTGTAAACGGGACTTTTAATGGTTACACTCTCTCCGTTTTGTTTTTATACCATACACATAAAGCATTTTTTACAAAAACAATTTGTATCAACAACAATGATGCATGGGGTAATCCTATAAGGTGATAGCGCACGCAGACGGACAGAATTTTTCGTCTCTCTTTTTTTTTTTGTACGGAGTTTGAAAATACTTGGGAATGAAATCTCTTTTTTATATATGGAGTTTGAAAAACAGTGGGAAACAAGACATAAGCAGCTGAACTGGCACCGCTACCTGTAAAAGTGTACCCTGCAGTGATGCGTAAAATTAAAAATGTATTTGTTCCGATGACTAAAATAAAATTGCACTGGGATAAAAAAGCGTAATTTAAAATTATTCTGGCATATGATTTAGGTAAAAAATTATGCAAACAGTAAATCAACATATAAAGCTAGAAGCTGTAATAGGTTTGCAGATCAATTTTTCCACAGACATCTATTTGAAAATTGCTGAAAAAAAATTATTAATTGGCAAATTATATACTAATTTTTAGAGAACAACTTATCTTCTTCCATTACAGAAATTTCAACACAACAGTAGAATGTGGTTATATTGGTAAGCGAGTTGTTCAGCAAACAAGATTAAAAGTATTTTAAAAAGTTCATAGTTTGGTGTAAAATTTTTCAAAAATATATTAAAACTAACATCCTTTATATTGTGATTAATATTTAGAACCAAAATGTGTAAAGAAAACCACTATAGATTGAGATTGAATGATAAAAAGTCACCAAAAATTCTTGAGGCTTAAAATCAGCACAATTCTTTACATTTCCATGACATCTTCTGTATGCATAAAACCTACTATAGAGTACACGGGGCCATTAACCACACTCTCTGCTTCCATTTCATTAACCCCAAATGTAATTTATTAAATTAACTTAAACCTATTAAGAGTATAATGTACAATACAGTAGTCTTAGTCAATAAGAAACATTTGACAATTTCTCTGGAGGTATTTAAAAGGGACCCACAGGATACTTAAAACAAACAAGAAAAATTAATGTGAATAAGTTTTCAGTGAAAACCAATAATTAAATACAACAATTTTAAATTTAAGATACAATTTCTTTACACAGTGAAAGTACCCGAACAAGAGTAAGCATGTAAGTACACACAGTTGAATTCTTTTCGAACTTGTACATAAATTAACAGCAAACTACAAACTTGTTACGAACATTTCTTTTATACTCATACAACTTATTTTATTTAAATGTTTTTCGTTATTCATTTTCCCATTCTGCTAATTTTTTTCGATAACATTCTTGGCAATAATTTTTAAATGTCATGCACAGGAGCCGGATATCTCTGTAAATTCATGTTATTTCATTAACTGTAAGAACTGTTTAGAAAGAAATAACTTGAGAATTTACTTTAAAATGTGGTCGACTTGTTTATACATACTATTCTAAATCTGTCTTATATTCTATTATAAAACATTTTAAATATTATATTATATTTTATGCACAAATATCTTTACCTTTGTATAGAAATAAAAAAAAAACGTTGAGACTAAATTGAAAATGATTTCTTGTTTTTTTATGTCGTCCACTTGTGCTGTCCAGCTTTTGTAATTTCTATAATATTTATTTTCGACCCCATAAGGTATACATTTTCTGAAAGCTTACAAGTAGGGGAGTCGATTAAGCAAAGTCCGTCGGTCTGACTATCTGTCAGGTTATCTTTCCGTGCCCCTAGTTTTTTGGAAATATACAGGAATAAATCGTTATTGGAATCCAGCACAATATCTCCATAACTTAAATGTATAACTAAACACCATTGCATCCCTTTTTTTGCCATATTTTTAACACAATAATTTACATTTTTTAGAACTAGAATAATTTATCGACACATTTTTTTATATTTATAAACATGCTAAATAGTGATATTCGTAAAAGATTTTAGACAAATTGGTCATTAATCGGCAGAGTTGTTGGTAAAAATTTTTCTTAAATATATCGGGTTTCTCAAGTTCCTAAATAAATCCTAGGCACGATAGTAACGCCAAAGTGTAAGGCCGAGGTCACGCAATGAGGGGCAGAGCAGCGAGTTTGAATAAGAACAAGTTCTATTACTGAGCGGCGCCGCTAAGCTGCTCAGAAATGCCGCTCATTGCGTGGCCACTTCAGTAGTATTCTATATGTTTTAATTTTTTGCCACTCACCGCTTAGCCGCTTAACCGCTCATCGCGTAACCGCTCACCGCTTTGCCGCTCATTGCGAGGCCTTGGCCTAAGGCGTAGCCTACGAAATTACTGCTGTAAAAATCTGACAAATCGCTCTAAAATTGATTGAGATATAAGCATCAAAACACAAAAACTCCGGTTTTATTTCTAAAATTAACTATAAAAAAAACGATTTTTTCCAGCCACTCGACAACCGAAAGATGAGCGGTATGGGCATTAAATGAGAGCTCAACCAGAAGAAAAATATAATATACTATGAAAAATTAAATTTTTACAAAATGGCGTACAATCAGTTTATACATAGGTCAAAATCTACCCCCTGAGTCTCCTCAATGTTAATATAAAATGAAAGGACTTGCCCAGTAGAAAGTACAAAATCCGAGATGGCCTCCGATTCAAAATTGTGATTGTTGTTTTTCTGAAGTCCATCAATAAGTTCATCAAATCAGTAATTGGGCTTGACGAATAGGACGCAGTAACCATGATCAAAGGTGGCCTCAAAAAAATTAAAGAAAATATTGTATTAAGGTTATTTTACGATAAACCTATTTTACCTATGTGACAGATATAATCAGATTCGACACTCCCAAATGTAGAGCTCTTACTTTTTTTCCCCCGTTTTATTAACAATTTCTTTCTTTTTTTATGTAGTTAGTATTTAAAGATATTTTTTAGAAAGCTAATATTGGCGCTAAAAATTATTTTTTTGGTGCATAAACTTCTAGTCTCTATTCATATAATTATTTTCGCGTTTATTTAAACTTCACTGAACAAACGAAAACAAAAGTAATATAAAAGAAAATAATAATAATGATAAAAATTAATACTTTTACTATAAAATTTGCATTTTTTTAGGTTAAATACAGACCTCTCAACGGAATACATTAAACTTTTGTTTTAATTATATATTACGAAGTGGTTGAGTCTTTAATTTTTTCACTCACTGCTCACTTAAAACGATTATACTGTGGCACAAGGTAAAATTGCGAATTTAAGAGTAGTGGTAGTAGCAGCAGCAAAATGCTATATGGAGCAAAATAATAGCTGTACAAAAAGTATTTTATTGAATTAATAATAAATGGCAGCAAAAGTGAATGGGATTTTAAATTTTAAATTTCTGGCAAGTAAATATTGTAAAATGTGATGGGCTTAAAAACTTTAAAAAATAATAATAATAATTATATAAAAAAAACTTTTTAGGTATTATTAAAGCTATCCTTAGAATTATTAGGAAATACTTTTGCAAATATCTAATAACTTGAATTTGGGTTTCGTCTAAAAACGGTAGGAGAATGTTGAAGAAACATGCTTATAAACTATTTACAAGTTATTTGTTTATTTAATACAGCTTTGACATTTTGGTTTCTTCGGGTAGTTTTTGGTTCTTTCTAGCTTTATTTACCGGAATATTTCGTTTAATTCCCGTTTTAGTACTTGTCAGCTTCTCTTACAGTGAATTATAGTAGAACTTAAAATAAAAATTAAATTAAGAGTGTTGAAAATTATTTTCGACATTATTTGATAAGTAAGTAAATAATACATTCTTAGTTTTAATTGGTAATACATATTAAACTTTCTTAAGGAGCTAATACACGGCATGTTTTTTACATCTGACTTGTCAAATTCTCCACTGCTAATACAAACAAGTCGTGTGTTGCCTTTAAAACATTTCTTCTGTAAAAAACATGTTTTGAGACATCTGACAAAATTTTAATTAGAGTGCACTCTATTTTCTTCTGTCAAGACATGTGACATCAGCCGTTGGCAGAAATCTCTGCTGCTGCAAATCAGTCAGCGTAAAAATACAATTTTGACAGACATGTAGATTAACATATCGTCGTGCGGGAGTTTGTGTGCTCTATCCGCCATTTTACATATTTCGAGTTAATTATGCCACTTTAGGTTTTCGACCCCAAATTTTTCAAATATGTAATCCGTTTTCGGCTATCTCATCTAGTTTCTGAGATAAATAGTGTCTGTTTTGTTCTATATCCCTCAAACCAGAATTTTTTTGTGTTTTTTGCTCTATACGCCATTCAGTGGCATACAGAGCAAAATTTCAATGTAAAAAGTTGAAATTGATTTTTGATTGACACTTTGCTCTACGTGTAATTAATATTGCTGAATATAAATATTTTTCAAAATATTTTTCTCTTATAAAGAATTTATAAGAGTTTTTTCTTTCCAAACAGAATGCTGTTGTAAAGTATACTCTCTATTTTTCATTAAGAGAGGGATGTACAATTTTTGGCAAAAACTGACCCAACGGAGAATGAAATTGAAGAATTCAATATTCATAGAAATGAGACGAACGGTCTTAAAAGAGAACGTGATGTAGATCGCCAGAATCAAGACCCTTTTACAGTTGTTGTATGTTTTGATTTGCAAAGCACTTTTAACCTTCCTAAAGGTTTTGCATCTTCATTTTATTATAGGCGTAAAATTAATGTTTATAATATGAACTGTAGCGGTCATATTTCTCCAATAAGGAAAAATTTACTTATTGTTGCGTTTGGGATGAATTTAATAACGGTCGCGCAGGTAACGAAATAAGTAGTTGTATATATATAATGTACTAAATGATCTGGTGACAGAATACCCAACTATTGGCAATATAGTTATGTGGAGTGATTCGTGCGTTGCCCAGAATAAAAATCAAATGATATCCACGACAATTTTAAAATTTATGTCGGACCACTTACAGATCAAAAGTATTGTTCAAAACTTTTCTGAGCCTGGACATTCACAAATCCAAGAGGTCCATTGCGTTCACAGTGCCTTAGATAAATATCTGAAACCTTTGGAAATTCACAGTATTTTGCCCCTCGTTAATTATTTGAAAAATTTTTAAACAAATAAAATTAAAATTATTGAAATGCCATTCTCAGATTTTAAGAATTTTTCCAGGATATCCAACCAATTAAATTTTTCGTTTGCTTCATTTGCTAAAATAAAACTTATTCAATATATCCAAAATAACTTATTTCAAATATCATATAAAAACTCAATCTTGCAGACCTATTTTCAATTAGCAAAAATATTAAAAAAAGGTTGTCGAAACCAATTATCAGCAACGTTAAATAATTAAAAAATAGAGTTAGATGTTATTAAAAAGAAAGAAAGAGTTAAAAATGAAAAAATTTCCGATCTAAAGTTGTTATTCAATCTTTATTTTATATTTATATTAGTTGTTATTCAATTTTATATCTGAAATAGACAAAAATTGTTATCTGACCCAGATAAACTAATCTTAATTAAATGCTTTTGTTAACTTTGTTATAATAATTTGAATATATTTAGTATTTACTTTGTGAATAGTTTTAATTTTTGGTTTTATCAAATGAATATATCGTTTTTTTACAAAAATTTAAATTTTATTTATTTCTTTGTTAATGTCGTTTTGCTCTACGTGTATGTATTTGCAACGAAATTTGTTTAAGATGGCGTATGGAGCAAACAGGATTTTTATTAACTTTAGAAAATATCCCGTTATAACTGCCGTCGAGAAATAAAAAACATTTCGTCAGAATCATCTTTTCAAACCAAATATTTGGTGTAAAAATTTCAAAATTCTATCGTAAAGTTCTTTAAAAAATTATGTTAAAACTTCAAGATCGATTTTCTCAAAATACACTTTTGGCATATAGAGCACATAAACTCCCGCACGACGATATGTCTCACAAATTTTAAAGTCAGAAGTAATAAACATGCCGTGTATTATAGCCTTTAGATGGAACGAAAAAACTACAGAAAAGTTTGGGCGTCTTTATCGATATTGAAAAAAAATTTAAAGACTTACAAAAGACGCTTCAAAAGTTTAAGGAAATTAATTCCTGCCATTGCAATTTGTTGCGGCACATCAAAAAAAAAAACATTGAAACACATTAAATCTCTGCAATACACTTTTGTTAGAAACTGAACTTTTCTCTTAATTTAGAAAGCAATTCGTGTATTTAAATTGTTACAGGCCAGCTTATACTATAATACAAGTCGTACGATTTTAACAGCGTTGTCAACTCGGTGATTTTATCACCGTTTTTGGTGATTTTTAACATTTAGAAAGCGGAAAAATTGTGAGTCAGTGCTTGGTGATTTTTTTTTTTTAGTTTTTAGTGATTTTCTTTTTATTTCGGTGACACCAAACACTAAAATTCAAATTAATTAATTGAAAAAAAACTTTTGTAAGTGTAAATTTATATACATACTACCAAAATGTAACTTATAGTACAATTACATGCAACTCGGCAAGAAAATAATATTACACTAAAAATTTAATTATTTATAAGATAATTGATTGCCCAGAAAGTTTTTGTTTCAAAATGTCTAACTTTATACATATGTATATGCATTTGAGGTGAATGTGAATAAAAGAAATTCCTCTTTCTTTTGAGATCATCTTATAAATGATTAAACCTTAAAGCAAACTTTTAGCGTCCCACAACTTTAAACGTTTAAAAATTTTACCAGAAAACCTTGAAATTTTGAGTAAAATTAACATAATTAATGTTAGAAATGTTTTATCACATACAAAAGAAGATATTTTACCGTTACCAATGGCAAAATATTGAATCCACTCGATTTTTGGATTGAAGTTAAATCGTACAAAGATGCAGTTAACTTAAATCCCTTTGAAGCATTAAACTTAAACGTTAAACTTTTGTCGCTCCCATGAATGTGTTTAAATCTAAAATTCGCAACCGAATGTCTTTAAACTCAGTTAATGCCTTACTTCACATTAAAAATGGGCTTAAACGGGAAAATTCCTGTTGCGAAACCTACCAAATAGCTGATGAAGTAAATATTCTGATTAATAGCAATGATATTTATAAAGCATTACAATTTGAAATTAAGACTATGTTGTGGCCAGATGATAGTGATAATAATGAAGAAATAATTGACTTTAACATTGATATTTGATATTATTTACACAGAGAAAAGCTTAAATCCTAATCGAATTATTAAACTGCAAGTTTATTAAAATTTTTCATAATTTTTAGTTAGAAATAGTTCTATTTAATTACTCTAATATGTAACATAAAAATATTTAAATATTAAATAATAGTTGTTCTTATTTGGTGAATAATTTATTTAATATTTTGTACAACAAATTCACATATGTTTATTAAACGTCGTTTAAATGCATCAGGTATGGAAAAATTAATCCTGTCGTAATTTTTTCTAAATGTTGAAATAAATTTCTTACAATGCATCACTCCTGTGATATATTGTGAATTGATAATTACTTTAATAATTAAATATTTTTGTTCTTTTTTCCAATGTTTTTGTTTATTTTTATTTACATATAAATATATGTATGTATGTATGTAAATCTGTACTGACTGACTAAAAGATATTCGTTGTTTGATTTTTGTAAATTTTTTTGTTATTTATTCTGATATTCATTTAAAAATGTCTTATTTGCAAAGAAATTTATATAAATGTATAATTTTATTAAATAAATAAAAAAATAATTTACAAATTATAAAGTTAGTGCTTTTTTTTGAGAATGACGCGTTTTTTCCTGGGTTATGGTGCTTTTTGAAATTTTAAAGTTGACAACGCTGGATTTTAATTAGATTTTGTAAAAGCAAAATATGATGAAATTCTCTCCGTACTCAAGAAAATGAGAGCAAAAGTATAATGTAAGTTTTTTTTTTGCGTTTACACTATTTGTGTGAAGTAGAATCAAAGTAGAATGATTAAGAAAAATAAACAAACTAAAAATCTTACTAACCCACCAAATTATAATCGTGAGTAAAAAAAAAATTTACTTTTAAATTAAATAAGTTGTTTTATTTTTTTTCTCTTATTTTTGAATGTGCTTGATGAATAAAACAATTTATGGTGTTTGTAGTTCTACAAAAACTACAGAAACAACAAGCCATTTTCTTCTACTCTGTGTACCACAATCAAATATATACATGGTTTTTTTGTAATTGTTGTACAATTACTAGCACACCTTTAATATGTTTGCCGACGGAATTGGAATAAATAAATAAATAAATAAAATAAATAAATAAATACACCTCAAATGAAATCTTCAATTTAAAAAAAAAAAAATTTATCCATATTTCCTCTCAAGTTTTCTTCTACTGATTACAATTTGCTTTTACACTATTTTACTTTGTTTATTCTACACGAATTTTTCGCATGTCGCACGACTTGTATTATACTCTAAATTGGCCTTGAGTGCTTTTTTTATAAAATTGTTCTCATCTTATGCATTATCTTATTATAATTTTGGTTGGTGCTTGTTTACCCGTTTTAATGTCGTAGATGGTGCTTTTCTTCTTTTAAGAGTTGTCAGCACTGTAAAATAACCACATGATGCTTGTATATAAAAGCCTCTAGTACCAATATTATATCGAGCCGCTAATATAACGTGACCCACAAAATCCAAATTGTATAGGAGAAGTTTTTTTCAACATTTGTTTCAATTTGTTCCAATTTGTGATAATTTAAATGTAGCCTGCCAATGATCTTATGCAACCAATTGATTAGTTTTATCTTAGTTCTTTACATAGAAATTTCCTTTTTGTCAGTTACGTTAATTTTGTTGTCTACACTCTAACAGGTTGGACTAAAATTTAACCGCGAAAATTACGTTACACAAAAAAAAATTTAGAACAGAAGTGTGTAATATTACTAAGTCACTGTTAACATTTATCTAAATAACCTCATTCTATATTTTTTATAAATTAAAAAATAATTTTTTCATAAAAGAAATTAAAAACCAAAGACGAATTTTTACCTTCACTGTTTTTAAACTACCTTTTTACATGTAAAATAAAGGATGAAATTTTTTGATTTTTTAATCGCAGTTCCCTAAGAACAATAAGAAAATCTTAAAATACAAATATAAAAAGTGTATTATTGACAGCAAGTTTTTATAAAATGCTTGGAGAAGCTTTGATAATAAAAATTTAGAAATAATGTCGTTAATTTAGTTTTTCCGTGAGTATCGTTACAATGAGATTCTTTTATTGCGTTTAATTTTTCATAATATTTGTGTTAGCGTACTTATGTGTCAGCAAACGAAAAACAAGTCCTTGTATTAGTAATAAATTTATCATAAGCTTCATGACCGTAAAAGAAGAGTGATTTACGGTTACATTCCTAGATTAAAACAACTAATGCCATGTTCGTACGGTAATGTGAACCAGTAAGTTTGCTCTCTGAATCACGATTTCATTTTTTGATTTTTGGTGTTCAGACGCATGTTCTTGTTTAATTTTCTATACACTTTAAAATATGTTTCACATTTCCATTTTTTTTTCATTTTAATTTCAATATGTCTGTAGAATTAAGGAAAAACTGCTTATGTCTGTTTTTATAGTTTTTTAGGATATCACTTTAAAATTATTGAGTGAATTTTTGTAAATTGATAATTAATACTAAAAAAAGAACATATTGGTTTTCGTGTATTCAGTTAAATAGTAGGTTGAAATGAGTTATTATTCCAAATGATATTGTTCATTAAAAAAATATAGGATAAAAGTTTTTACGCTATAACTTCTTGCAAAGTTGTCTAAAATCGTTGGAAGTTTACCAATGAGTAGTTTTAAATTTCTTGATTTCAATCGTGTTGTTATATCGATTTTATTTTATGTCGACTTAAGCAAATATTCCGTATTACCACAGATATATATACTTAAAATATCTGTGGCTTGGAACTAAAAGGGCCAATGTAAAAATATTTACTTTTGAGAAAATTGGAATTGAAGCTGTTCTGGGTTAAGTATGACTTTGGCTGTATTACCAAGAAAACAAATCTAATGCAATGATTAACTCAAAAGAGCAAAAAAGTGACATTGGCTCTTTTAGCTTCAAGCCACAGATATACATACTTCATATTTGTAAAAGTTTTTTTTTAAATATTTTTATATAAAATGTTTGTTAATAGTTATTAGTTTCTTTGATCTTTTATAATAATATATAATAATTTTTTAAGCTTAAGTTTTTTTCAATAAAATAAAACAAAAAGATTTTTTATTATTAAAAAGACCTTAAGCTTAAAAAAACTATTATATTAAATGTTTGTTCTTTTTTTGTCAAATAAACTAGTCAGATAAACTAGCGATAATTTGTTATCAAAATTGCAAATAATAGGGAATTTATTGTTTGTTTCGTTTGGCAGCAATATTTAAAATCAATCAAATTGGTACGCTCTGAAAATGTTAGTCAAAACAAGACTCTTTCAAAAACCTTGAATGAGATAGCGAACATTGAATTTTGCTGTCGATGTGAACATTGTACAAGAGGTAACAGATACATATGTAAATAAATATAGGTTACTCTTAATAATACTGGTCAACAAGAAAATTTATTCCCGAACATATATACGTGAAACATTGTGATCTCAACTTGATAAATGCAAATTCGCTTGCAGTTTTCGCATATCACGCACAAACTTATAATAATATTTTCCCCTAAATAAGGCGACCACGCTAACGTTTGTCAATACAGATAATTGAAACAAAAAAATGCATGATAAATTTTCTTTTTAACTTTACATAATTTTTTCCCCGTTTTTAATTGTTTCGGAGTTACTTAGAAATTGGTGGCGAAAACAATTTTTTAATGAAAATATAATTTATTTGTTTTTTGAAACTTGTAAAGAACTTAAAACGGCAAATATTTTACATTTTTATTCTTTTTCGTAAAGGTAGATATAGTGAAAATATAATAAGCCATACTTGATGCACAAATTTTGTTGTTTTTTTACACAATTAAGTGAGGGTACCAACTTTGACAAATATTATGTAACACATTTATGCGCAACAAAATTGTATTTTGCGGCTCAGGAACAAAACCACAACATAAATATATTGCGTAATTTCTTCTGACCAGATTTATAAGAATATATATATTTAGTTTTTATGGTTGGGAAAACCAAATAGAAAATAAATTTTCTATACCTACATACACACTTATGTACATCGTGTAAATATCATGTAACTGACATGGGCACATACAGTGTGCGGACGTATATAAAATGATATTAAAACAATAGAGTTATTTAATAGTTTTCATTAAATTTTTGGTAAGTGAAATTTCCTTTCTGATTTTTATTGATTTTTTAATCATATAAGTGCTTTTACTGCATATAAAGTTGTATAATATCGTTTGTTTAAAGTTAAAAAAAATGTCTGGTCTGTGTAGAAATAACTAATAATTTTGCACCTCAAAATGCTGTCGCCCTTAATTAAACAGGCTTACTATTATTATTTTGCATTTAAAATAAACGAATAAGAGAAAATTTGGATCCCTAATATGTATTGTAAAACATGTGCAGTAGCTCTGACAGGTTTAAAAGTTGTGATAGGTTTAAAAGTAGACAAAAAACCCAATAAATGACAACTATTTTTGCATGACAATAGCAAAAGGATATTCTAGAATATCTAAACATAAAATAATATATTCTGATGTTCCTTCGGATCAAAGGCCAATTCCGCACAACAAAGAACTACCAGCGCCAGTTCCATCTTCGGAAGCACAAACTGACGTGTTATCCGATATTGCCCAATCAACATTTAAAAACGCAAATGAACTTTTGTCTAGCAATATATCTAGTGGAGTAGAAGAATCACATCAACTTAACCAATCTGAACTTATTACAAAAATGTGACTGTCGTTTACGTTAAAGTTTAATGGTTTATATTACTGTAACTATTTTGACTTTCAATATATTAACGTGCTTATAGCTGGAGAAGAATTCATAATAAAATACATAATAAAGTCTAATTCAAAAAATATGTCAGTTACGTTACTTTCGTTGTTACGGCTCGAAATGTTTCTATCACCCACCTCTTCTAATATGGTAACCATATTTTATTTTTAGAGCATCCTATTAGTGATTATCTGTTTACGCATTAGTAGTTATTATGTATTAAATAACTAATAAAAAAAATTCTACCAACTAAAATAATATGATTTTTCAAACTATAAAATCAATTGCACTGATGTGTAAGCGCACTAAACATTCTGTTCAAGAGTGATTATATTTGGCAATTTTCCTTTTTCAAGAATTTTGTTTTATTTTAAAATTTTCCTAATCATAACAAATTTTCTTAAATTATACTTTTATGAAACCTTAGTGTAAAAAAATTAAAATATTCTCATTATACCCTTCACACAGTGAAAAAGGGTATATATAGGTTTGTCATTCCGTGTGAAATTTCTACAATTTTCATTTCCGACCCCATAAAGTATATATTTTCTGAAAGCTTATGAATAGGGGAGTCGATTAAGCCCTGTCAGTCTGTCCGTCTGTCCGTCTGACCGTCTGTCCGTGTGTATGTTGAAATCAACTTTTGAAGCCCCCCGACATAGGTTGGACCCGGGTAAGGTATTAAAATATCAATAATATTCGGGAGTAGATCGGTATTGAAACTGAGATATGAGCAAAAACCCACGACCACCTCAATTTTTTTTTCACAAAAACAACATTACAACAACAACATACATACATACAAACGTGTATACTGGTTAGAGAAAACGTGGCATCGAATCCCAACTGAGCCAAAAATAATTTTTTTTTAATTTTTTTAAAAATTTTTTTTTAATTTTTTTTTTTATTTTGTATTTAATATATTATTTATATTATTATTATTATTTTTTTTTTAATTTATTTTATTTTTTTTTTTAATTTTTTTTTTTTTATTTTTTTGTTTGTTTTATATATGTATATTATATATATAAAACTTTTTTTTTAAATTTTTTTTTAATTTTTTTTTTTAAATTTTTTTTTAAATTTTTTTTTTTTTTCGTTTTTTTAACATACATACGTGTACGTATTTCATATGGGATGAATGGTGATACAAGCAACTGTTATTGCATGACTACACGTTGTGAAGGGTATATAAGATTCGGCATGGCCGAATATAGCACTCTTACTTGTTTTATATTATTTCTTTATACACGTTTTCAGTACTTTTATATACCTAAAATTTTTTTTGTATAAACTATTTTTAAAAGGAAATAAAAAATTCCCTGCTTATAGAAATTTTTCTACATAGTACTTTTGCAGACAATTTTCGACAAATTCTTTATCTGGGGGCTGATTCTCGCATCCGTATACGAGCGAAATTATATTCGAACGTGCGAGTTTTCTTACTTTTAGGATTCTCTCATTCGATATCGAGTATCGACTATTGAAATTTCTAATGATGTCATTCGATAACGAGCTACATTTTGAATGTAGCCTTGCGAGTATAAACTCGTTAGCAAAAAATCATTCGAGTTAACGTTTTAAAGTATAAAAGTGAACAAAAATGAAAATGTAAGTTAACAATTTATGATTTTTTTTTTTTAAGTAAATTGTTATATTTCTAGGTCAAAGTTAACAAAAAAAAATTATTCTCAAAAAGAGATCCTTGGGAATTTTATGGCAAAGCACACAGATTTGGCAAAAAGCCTTTTACCGAACAGTTTACAAGGGAAAGCGTGGGCTAACCAACTTTGGGAGCAACTAGCCGCGAAACTTAATGCTTCTGGTCCACCATTAAAAGATATGAAAATGTGGCGGAAGGTAATATTACAAGAAAAAATTGTTTTACTTTTGGTAATGATTTTTTTGTTTAGGTATACGCTGATCAAAAACAACATGTAAAAAAGAAGTTTTCTTTTAATAAATCTTCAAAGAAAATAAGCGGTGGTGGCCCGTATGAAGAAAAAACTCTCACTCAAGTAAAAGAACAACTCTTGGCTGCTGCTGGCATAGAAGTCTCTGTTTAGAGTCTGAAGGCTGTGCAAAGCTTTGGATCAGTTTTAAAAACACAAACAGAGCCAAAGTCAAACCTTAAACCTTTAGGTGATAAATTAAGTGTAATAGCGCCTGAAGATCACAATAATGACTTGCCATGTACTTCTTCGTCTTTAGTCTCGGACAGTAACCACCCCTCATGTATAGAAGATGATCATTTAGAAGAATCGGTGCCAGAAAAAAGAATAATATACGGAGACATAAAGAAAATAGCGCAAAGATAAGGGAAACAAAAACTACCGTGCTAAAAAAAAATATGATGACTACAGTGAACTACCAGAAGGAGATGCTAAAAAGATTAGATTCCCTTATAGAAATAAAAAAACAAGACCTCGAATTAAAACAAAAGAATGTCGAACTGAATATTCAGTTAATTGAAATGAAAAAGAAAAGCCTACAAATTAAGGAAGATAAGCAATACTGAGACAAACAAATTAAAGAAATATAGTTGCAAATACGAAGAAAGGAGTTAGAAACACTTAATATGGGTATCGAAATGCAATAAAAATAGCAATAAATCCCTATGTACATAAAACTTGTATAGGCTTTAATTTGTTCTAGTTCCAAAAGATATGAAAAAAATAAGGTCTTTACAACACTGAACTAAAAAATCGATTCGTTTCGTATCGAGTAACATCATTAGAAAATTGTACGCTATCCAAATTAAATTCGATACGAGTTGTATTTCGATCACGAATGCGAGAATTAGCCCCCTGAAGAAAAGTTTCTATTAAGAAACTCACTTTTTTTTAAAAATTGAGCGCTTAAAAATAATTTGCTTCCTAAAATAACAAATAAGTTCACTATTTATGATAATTATTTACTAATTTAATTTTTTAATATATTTAAGTTAAACGAAAAAAAAATTAAGTCCCATTACATTTCATTCAGCTGTGGGAGTACAGATATTAATGGATATCCTGCATTAAGTCTTTGTTTATGGTCACACTGATGTAGTTTTTATGTAAGAGAGATACTGGAGTATTAACTGCAATTTAACGGAAACATACACAAATATACGCTGATATGACATCATCAAAATAAAAAATTAAAAACCTTGAAAATTTTTATGAATTCAAACTCAATGACAAGTACAATTTGTTTCTCTTTAATAATTGTGTTGATCACAACCATTTTGTTTCTTTGCGTGCAGGTAAAAAAATAAATGAATTAATAATGAAAAACACCACCAAAATAAAATAGAGAATTCTAATCATTTTATTATGATTTTTATATTTCTTATTTTCATTTACTAAAGCCTTAAAAGAAATATTTGGATAAACTCTTATCCAGTTCACTAAATATTAACACTATTTAACTGCTTACAGCCTCTAAATATTTTTGAAAGGTTCCCTAATATCCTGCATGCAACCACAATTATCCTAGTAAATAAGAAATACTTAACATACTGAATTATTTATTATTGAAATTTGTAATTAGTACTAATCGGTATAATTTAAGTCAATCTAACTTCATTATTAACAAACTGTTGGTTTTGCTATCAAAATATAATTTAAACGCTTAGAGAGATAATGGTTATGAGGTATAGTCATAAAACCGTTTAGAAAATACATTTTGCTTGCAGAAAAATATATATAATTAGTTTCTTGTATACAGGTCACATCCGGCATAAAATTATATTGTTCATAACAAACATCGTATATTTAATTGTTCAGTACTCATTAGGATTACGTTTGTAAACTTTTTGTATATGAACACATACAGGCATGCTTGAATTTCTTTCGAATTTATCTAAGTACGCCCACTTGTGTATGAGTGCTACCATTAAGCAGAGTGACTACTTTTTCCAAGTGTTGTTATTATTTAATGCGTATGTGGTATCCAAGTACGGTGAACATCCGTTCCGTATTATACTGAATAGAACTGTATTTAAGAGTCTTGCTCTGTTTGAATTATGCATTAGGAGAAATGATTAAAATGTTTTGTATTTTATTTTCTATTTAAAAAATAACGTCTAATCAGCACAGCTTTAATTTACAATGAAAAGTGTCTTAAAATATCAACCATAAATACTGTCGTAATTCTACAAAAATACAACATGGGTTCTTGAAGTGGGAAATTTTTTAGTTATTTTGTATGTTAACGTTTGAATATACGTATTTCTGAAAGTATAAAACCAAGTTTAAAACCTACGGTGCCATGGGCATACTTATATAGCTTTGTCAATTTGTTTGTAATTTGCGACCCTTTAAAGTATATATTTTCAAAAAGCTTATGAGGGAAGAAGTCAATTAACTTTGTCCGTATGTTTTTCAAAACAACGTTCAATAATTTGTAAAGTTATAGGAAAAACACACAAAAAATATTTTTTTTTTAATATCGAGGTCCTAAAGCTGTCTTAGAAGACACTTCTCCATATTAAAGGAAAACGGCTATGGTTTTGGCTTTTCTAGAAATAATGTACAGGATATCCGCTGGGAAGGTATAATACATTGTTTGGTCGCCATTTTGGTAAAAATTAGTCTTGGCAGTTCATATTTTGCAGTCGTGAAGTAGAGACGTGAAAAATTTTTTACGGAAAAATATTCGGTAAACCAACATGTTTTAATCGTTAAAATATTTTAATCAAAATCAATCATCAATTACTGTGACGATGAGAAAGTGACGTGAAATGTTTGGAAAAAACAACAAGATGCAATATTTACCGTGTAGTGAATGATCTCGAAGAGGGACTGTAGCCGAAAACATTACTGCTGTTCAAGAAAGTGTTCAAAACAATCCATTAATAATAATTCGATGCCGTGCTCAGGAGCTTGGTCTTCAAAGAACAACTTTAGCCAAAATTTTTCACAAAGATTTGCATTTCTTCAAATTTAAAATTCAGTTGTCACAAGAGCTTCTTCCGGAAAACCATTTACGCCGCTGTACATGTGCCAATAGGATGTTATAGCCCACCCATGGTAACCCCGATTTTCATGAAAAAATCATAATGAGCGACGAGACAAATTTTTATTTGAATGGATGTGTAAAAAAACAGAATAGTCGGTTCTGGGCAATTTGGTCAGGAGGAATTATTGGACCTTAATTCTTTCAAACTGAAGACGGCGCAACGGTAACTGTCAATTTATAGCGAAATCGTGATATGATTGAAAACTTTTTAATGCCACAACTGCATGCTTTAGCCTTGACTAACACGTGGTTTCAACAAGACGGTGCCACATCGCATACAGCCATGATTACAATGAAATTGCTGCGAGACCTCTTTTCACAAAAAGTTATTTCAAGGAATGGTGATGTTGAGTGGCCTCCTGGTTTGACTGCTCCGGACTTTCTTTTTTTGTGTGGATATTTGAAAGGCAAGGTTTATGTAAACAAGCCAGTAACGCTGGAGTAACTCAAACAAAATACTCGTAATGAAATTAAAATAAAATAACGCGTGAAATATGTGAGAATGTAATAAGAAATGTGTTCAAAAGGCTCGCATTTGTAAGGCTAGCAGCGGCGGAAATTTATATGATATTGTATTCCATACATAATTGCCGACATTAAATAAAACATTTATGAATATAAGGTCCATTCTTTTTCATTTAATCAAAAATATTAACAAAGATAGTAGTATACCTTCCCGGCAGACACCCTGTATTTAAACGACATTCTATAAACATTGGTAAAACTCTTGTAGGTTTTGTATAAAAAATAAATATAGATATATTTAAATGTGTACAATTACTACGACGTATTTATTTAACCAACATTTACTTTATGGGGCTGGAAATAAATAATAGAAATATATAGATATTTTCGCAGTCGACTCCTCTGGTTTATGCAGACGTCTGTTATAAACCAGTTGTATTTCTTTTAGATCCTCATAATTTTTATAAAATAATTAAAGTGTTATCGTCTAAACATGCCTTTATAACACCAAGACAAAGACTAAAGCTTTATTACTTGTTCATTACTTTCACATTAATTTTATACTTAACTGAACTTTAAACCATTTTGTCTTTTTGCCTACTTCGATGTTAAATGTACACCTTTTTCACTTATAAAACGTTATCGTATTAAGTATATACTTACGTATACATGTACAATAATTTAAACAGGTCTTTATGTTAATAGGTTACATTTCATATTTCTTTTTAAATCGGATAGAAAATAAAAAGCGCAAAATATTTCATTCCTCCCGCCATTTCTAGAAAAGTAAATCTTTGAAGCACATAATGTAAAACCAAAACCAACAACAACAAAAAAGTGGGAAAAACATCAACAAACCAACAAAAGCTATACATCATTTTTTTTTAACGGGTGAAAAAGGCTTTAAAGGTAATTGCCTTAATAAAGAAAGCACTTAAAAAGAACAATAAAAGAACTCAAAGGGAAAAACACAAAGTTCCTTAGAGACTTTAACAAGTAATATTAGTCTTAGCAGCAGATTTCCTTTACCATAAATTAGAAAAGAAACATCAAGAAAACAAGAGACCGCAAAATTGAGTTAGAATACAACTTAGCTTTTTATTAATACGCAAAACTGTCAAAACAGACACGCACAAACCTGCACATCACTAAAGTTTCGAACACAATCAATTTGTTTGTTGTTTGTTATTAAATTTCTTAAAATAAAAATTGGAATTAATGGTTGAATGAGTGAATGAATGAATAAATTAAAAACAAGTAAACGAATAAATAAAAGAATGAAAATTTTAAAAAATACAAATTTGTTTTTTTATTATCTAAAGGAAAATCTATCGTATTTTGTCGCTTCAGACAAAATCTCCGCATTTTTTCATACTCTAATACAGGTGAGGAAAGAGGGTACAAATAATTCTATCATATCACGCTTTACATCTACAAAATATTTTATTTGTTCTGTATCTATTTGGCCAATTCGATCCCTTTGTCCATTTATACACAGATTGGCGCTTCAAAAAGGCTCAACATTCAAGAGGAAATAATATAAAGGATAGCAATGTGTAAAGATACTAGTTAAAACCCCGATTTTTTTAATTTTACTAAATACAACTCAAACCTCTAAATGTATGTATAACAAGTTAATAAACATAGACGAACTTTAAAGCTCGTCCTATAACAAGACCAAATTAATATTTTGCATTTAATTATTAAACTCAATAAGGAAATGGTAAATAGCATCCTAGCCAGAATAGCTGGAAATAAGGAGACAATATTATTCAGTCTTGTTATTCAACCCTCCTTCCGTCTCGGAGAACACTTGTTTACGGGCTAACTATAAGGTTCATGATTTTAACGAAATACAAAAGCAAATAAGGCTCGTGAAGTCGATAATAGAGAATCCAGAATGCTCAAATCAGACAGCCAATCGTCATAGAGCTAGAACAACTGATCAGTAGCAGTAGCTTTTGAATTAGACTTCTAGCTTAAAAAAGATTGCATCGTCAACAACTTTTAAAACGTCGAAATTAAAACTTTTCTCAGTGCAGTTAATAAGATCATAGCACAATTGGATCGTCCACAAATACCTTGCATTGACTTCATAAATACATGATTGCAAGCAATTCACGAATTTCATTTGCCATTGTGTATGATGTTTATCAACTTCGAGATAGCGTCCTATAAGACACTACGTGATGCGAATTGCTCTTGCTTGCTTGTCTCATTTATTAAATCTCTCTTCATGGATGTTAAATGCCGGATTACCATGACAACGCCCTAAGCAATCGCTTTCACGTTCTTATGGTAGTCAGGCAAGTATGCGCATTTTAAATATCTTTCGAATATGTAAGGCAACAAGCCTTACATCCACAGATACAGTGGCCAACAACGTATGACCACAATTTTTGACATTTTAGAAGTCGAAAAACGTTAAATAAAAAATTAGTGATGCAGGTTTGTTTCAAATATGTATATCTATATATATAAAAGTGAAACTCTGTGTGTGTGTGTGTGTGTGTGTGTGTGTGTGTGTGTTAGCTATAGACTCTGAAACTGTAAAACCGATCGGGCTCAAACTTTGGTAAGTTGTTGTACACATACCGGGGAGTGTTTATGGATGAAAAAAAGTGGGCGGGGCCACGCCCATAAAAAATTAGTTATCAGTTTTAGCTACTTGCACTTGACCGATTTTTCTGAAACTTTGTACACATATCGAGCTGTCATGACTAAATAATTTCGAGATAAGAAAAGTGGGCGGGGCCACGCCCCTAAAAAAGTTTTAATTTTGAGGCACTTGCACTGGACCGATTTTTCTGAAACTGTGCACACATATTAAGCTGTCGTGACTTTATAATTTTGTGACTAAAAAAGTGGGCGGGGCCACGCCCATAAAAAAGGCTATAATTTTGAGGTATTTGCACCAGACTGATTTTTCTGAAACTTTGCACACATATAGAGCTGTCATGACTAAATAATTTCGTGATTAAAAAACGGGGCAGTGCCACGCCCATAAAAAAAAGGTATCATTTTGAAGTACTTGCACTTGACCGATTATTCTGAAACTTTGCACACATATTGAGCTGTTATGACTTTACAATTTCGTGATAAAAAAAGTGGGCAGGGCCACGCCCATAAAAACAATTTTAATTTTGAGGTACTTGCACTGGTCCGATTCTTCTGAAACTTTGCACACATATTGAGCTGTTATGACTTTACAATTTTGTGACTAGAAAAGTAGGCAATGCCACGCCCATAAAAAAATAAAATTTTTAGGTTTTTTCACTTGATATTCAATTAAAATTCAGAATGCATTTCGATTCATTAAGGGGCGCAGCAACGCGCGCCGGGTTTGGCTAGTCTTTTATAATATAAGCAAAAGAATATATTTTCCAACATTAACCAAGAACAACAACATTATCCAAGAAAAACAATTAAAATACGACAAACAAGTAATTGTTGAATACCAAGAGAAAAGTGAAGTTATTTATTTTTTACCATTGTTATTGCATTAAAGGATTGATTTAAATTATTTTTTGTTGTGAATTATAGTGATTTAGTGAATATTAAAACGGAATAATGGCTTGTCGCAAAGAAATTTCAATTAAAGTAAGAAATTTAGTTGTAAAGCACAAAAATTAAAAACCAAAAATGATTTGTTGAAATATCAAAGCTATTAAATTTAAGTAAATCTACTGTTCAGACAATACGGAGCAATTATAAAAATACTAGTGCTATTGTTAATAAGCTGCGTAGAAAAGAAGTGGAAAAACAACCTAAGTTGAATGCTTCGAAATTGGCCAAAGAGCTAGCCAGAAGATCAGAACTAATTGTACATCTATGAACCATACAAAAAACCTTAAATAATAATAATGGTTACCACAGCAGAACTCCTAATGAGTGAAAAAATCGTAAACATCGTTTGAAGTTTGCTAAAAATCATACTGAAAAGGGGATTTGATATCAGGAAGCGAGTTTTATTCATTGACGAATACAAATATAATATATTTGAAAGTAAAACACCACAAAGTTTGGACCTTAACATTATTGAGCACGTGTGGAAGATGCTACAAGGAAAAATCCGAAATCACAATATTACTAGTGCCCCAATGCTGAGACTGAAGCTTCAAGAAGAATGGCAAAATATTACTTCTACAGAATTAAAAAATTTTGTTAATTCGATGCCCATAAATGTCATGGTGACCCAACTAAATATTAATTTTAAAGATTAGTGGTGGTTTTTAATACCTGAAATAAGTTTTTATGTTATCTTAAATATCGTATGTATTATTTTGTCAACGTGTTATAATTTTTTTTGTTGTCAATCATCTTTTAAGTTTTTGTTGGAAAATATTTTTTTTTTTTTTTGCTTTCATTAACAAAATTTAATTTGAAACAAAACTGCGTCATTAGTTTTTGATTTAACGCTTTTGAACCTAAAACTGCGATGCTAATCCATTAAGAGAATAAAAGTTAAATACGCAATCTTGATGTTGTTTGTAGGTGTACACATATTTCAGTGATTAGAATAATGAATTTTTTTTAACAAAAAAATTATTTATACATACATCTCAAAGTATATTATATGTGTTTTTTATTTAATTATATTTTTACAGATTTGAATGTACATATGAATTCATAATGAATTATTAATAAAAAAACTTTAAGTTTGGCTATTCAAAATTGCAAAATTAAACTTAAAGAATTAAGTATTCATTGCAAGCTATAAACTATTAGAAATGAAATTTTTGTGTGAGAGAGCATAATGAATGTTTAATATATTAACGTAATACAAAAAAAAATTAACTTACGTTTTGATAATCCCACGAAGTCAGCAGACACCAGATAATCGTAGATCAGTTGAGAATTTTACCTTAATGCAATATAATTTAGCTTTATGTATGTGGACTGCGCTATGAGTTAAAGTTTTCCATTTGATTTTTTAATAACATTTTCATTATTTATTTATTGTTAATTATACCGCAATCGAATTAGCCTACTGAAAAAAATTTAGTGCAACTTTTTGTAAATGTTACTTTAGTGTTTGTGTTTGAGTATGTGTGTGGTGGCGGTGCCAGCCCAGCTGATTATTTTTTTGTGCTCTGGAGTATGTCAAACTACATATTTAAAAAATTATTTGAATTCCGGAAATTGTCAAACTCCATACATAAAAAAAGAGAGACAAAAATTGCTCTCCTTTACGCTATCACCTTATGTAATTACACCATGGATATACTTATGTATGAATGGATATTTTTATATTTTTATATGCTTATTTTGGCATTTTAATTTAACAGCAAAAAACAAAATAAAAAAAAATTTAGGTGACCATACAAGTTAATTTTAACCAATGATAAACAAAAAAAAAATTACGATTTTTCTTTTTTCAAGTTATGAAAATTTTAAACAAAAAATTCAATATCTAAGGACCATACCTAAACAAGAGCGTTGAGCGTCAAGCGTTGAAATTTTGCATGTATTTTGTTATTGTAACAAAAACAAAACACATGTAAAACTCCAACGCTTGACGCTCAACGCTCTTGTTTAGGTATGGGGTTAAATAACAAGGCAAATTTATTTATCAGGTAATTGCAGTTCGGAGAGAGTTTTTTGTTGAACTTTTTTTTTTATTATAAAGTTCGACTTTTGAAATAAGTGAGAGAAGAGAGAAAATTATTTTTTACCTATGGGCTTTGACAGCTGAAATTAAAACTAAGTAAATAATAATAAATAAAGACTACCTGATAAATATGTAAATATGCCTTGTTAAATATGTTAAAGAATAAAAAAAAAAATTTTAAATTTTTTTGGTATTAAAAAAAACATTCAGGTAAAAATAAAAAAAAATATAGTTCACTTAAAGGTCACCAACAAATTGATATACATATGTATGTATATACATATATATTTAATCAAATTAGCACTTACCTTAATTCACTTAATAAATCGATGTTATTTACTTTATTTAGATAAATAATATTTATTTTTCTCTTTTTTCCCACAGCTTGTCCACTAGTAAAGGAAATGAATTGATTGGATTTCTCCCTATTTAACCAAAGTCTATGAGGTCATGAAAGATTTGATGGTAACACCTCTTACCATTATATCCCAAGTTGATACGTGCTCAATGTGGTACAATTGTAGGGACAGACTGATGGTAAATATAAAATCTTCTTAAAATTTTGATTTTAAATAAAACGCTTTACGAACTTAACACCCTTACCTTAAGAAAAAGTTTGGTCTTTATGTTGCAATAAATTAAAATTTCGTTTAAATCTTTTAGAAATTTGCACACAATATTCGTTGCAATCAAAATTATAGAAGACACAAAATTATTTTAAGTTTTTATTTTTTTCGACCGTCGTAGTTTTATATCAATTGTCAATTGAAAATTTTCAAAATTTGTATTAGATTTTAAATTTAAAAGCAAGGATAACTCAATTAAAAATCAGTAAATTAAAAAAAATATACACATTAGTATATGTACATATACATATGTATGTACTTATAATTTCCTTAAATTTCCTAAAAAATATATTCTTACCATCATCACATGATTCTGCCAGGTACTTCAGCAGATAATCTAAAACGTGCAGCAGTCTAACCATCCCTCTTTGCAGCATGATTTATGTGCCAATTTGAGGATTATTCTATGCCCCAAATAAGACCCAAATTGATAACATGTGACATCGCTTTACATTAGAATTGCTGATTTTGCAGCCATTTTTCTAATAAATTATTATAAATAAGTTTAACGGCAGCAATCCTAACATTTCTGGTATTGTTTGCATTGGTGTGGCTTGTATCTCACCACATTATCCAAGTCAGCCAACCTCAGAGCTACATACAACTTCAGCCTTTTTTTTACAAAAATTCAGCTGTATCTTATTGATAATACGTTGGATCTCAGTTAAATTATTTTTGATTTACTCGCATAAGGCTAGGATTTCATAAAACAAAAATGAAAAAATCACATGGCATAAATCGAATGATCTTGGTGGACAGTTGACATCAGAATAACTTGTTATGATTTGTTCTGGAAACTATGGCTGCTATAAATGGATTGTTTCATGAGCGGTCTGGCAGGTGGCGTCGTCTTACTTAAATCGCATGTTGTCCAGATAATGCCATCCCCTTGAGGCTACAAAAACTTAGTCATCATGTTCCTGTATCAAATGCCGTTCACAATTACTTCAATTTCGGCCTCATTTTAAAAAAAATAATTGCCATTAACGCCACCTGACCAAATTCTGCACCACGCAGTTGCTCGTTGCAGGTACATTTATTTAAAATTTTTAAATTTGACAATTTTATTTATTTACGAAGCCATTCAAAACAAAATGATCTGTATTTAAAATTTTTTTTTTCGAAAAATATACATTTTCTTAAATCTTCTTTAATTTTTGCTTCATTACCCATTAAACGAAGTGCTGGCAATTTCCGTGGTCTGCTGGCTTGAGCTTCTGAATAAGCAGAATTTTGTATGCTTAAAGGAAGAGGTCTTTTGTTAAAATTCGCAGCGTAGTAATTCGTTTGATTTAAAGCTCATAGATATGACAAAGAATTCATGTTTTTCGATATCCGGCCAACCGTCATTTACAATCTCAATGTTTTCAAAAGAAGACCGATGATGGCGAACAGTAGTCTTACTGTCAATTACCGACCCAGTTTTTTATTTTTTGTGCCACTTTTTCAAGGGCTAACACATTAGGTGCATTTTACCTTTTCTCAAAATTTTTTCAATTTTTAACAAATATAATTGTTCTTTGGTAAAGGACTCCATCGGAATAAGCACATGTAACAGCTGCCAAATATACAATATAAATACTCTATATTTAAAAGTGTATTCCTAAGGGTGAAAACTTTAACCACACCATAAAATAAAACTCAGGCGAAAACTTTTAAAATGCTGACACTTGTTTGCATTTTTTCTTTGGTCACCGCTTTCAGAATTTGCTGATTCTGCATAAAATAAAATATTTACAAAATAATGAACATTTTTACGTTTCTATTAAATAATTAAAAACTATTAAACAAAACCCAATAAATCTAAATCTCAAACAAAAGGTTTTTTGTCACTAGAATCATACTAAAGAATCTCGCAATTGAATATTTGTCTTGTGGTCATAGAGTAATTACCAAAAAAAAAATCATAAATTATTAAAACGGTTTAAAAGTTAAAGTATTTCAGTTGTACCTATAAAATAAAAAATAATATCACATCTCAACTTGTCATTGGAAATCAATTGTGTAAATTAATATAAAGATTTATGTTACTGTAGTTCTTAATTTATTGTGACGAAATAAGTTGTGCTAGAATTAATTTTATTACTTTAGTTTACGTTAATATAATTTATATTTGAATTCCTATATACATTTATGTAAACAAATTTAGTCTAATTAAGATTTTGTTTAACAACTTTGGCAACCTCGAAATTATGCACAATTCATATCTGCTATATCATAGCACGAGCTTTTAAAAATAATTATTTCGAAAGTCTGGAAAATTCTCAATATGATAATACATTATAAATACAAGAAAGCTTCAGCAAGTAGTAGTAAGTTGTGTAAGTAAGTGAACATCAAGTAAAATATTTAATAAACTATTGTAATATTTCAGTGTATTTAACAAATATAACCTTTATAAACTAAATTTAAAGACGGCTCATTACTATTTGCAATAAAAGAATCCCAGTTTCTTTTAATTAAATAAACCAAAATTTATAAAAAGGTATAAACGGAACAATATCTAAGATTTAAATAGCATGAAAAAGTAATAAAATTTGTAAAATTAATAGATCACTTGAAAGACATTTAGCAAAATATTTAACAAGTATGGATCTAAATAGCAGGTTTACAAATTGGACGTATAATAATATTAATAAAATTATAACTTTTTTTGTGATATTAAAAATACTTTTATTTTACTTTATTGCATATTTATTGTTCTGGTTAAAAATTAAATATTATGTCGGTCAATTGACAACCATACTGGCTCGGCAGTTTCGCAAAAATTTAACCAAAATTTTTAATCACGTTTTTCAATAAACTGTTGACAATGGTTGATATCTGCTCGATAATGTTGTTTTATAGCTTTTGAATTGCTGTACCCATTTGTCATTTTATTTCCGATGCCATCTTGGATTTTAACTTTTTTATTATTACGTGAGGGGATTGAAGGGGTACATTTTTAATTACAAGATTTAACCCATAAATAAAATAATTGTACAGCAATTTTTAGTGGCAGCCATCTAGGATTTTAAATTTTCTTTTATTGCTGTACACTTTCGATTTCAAAACACTCCACAAAGAAGTTTTAAGGTGTCAAATCCGACTATCTTGGTGGCCAATACATTTGTGCTCTACGAGAAATAATGCAATTTTAAAATATTTCTTTCAAATTATACATTGTTAGTCTTAATGCCACGTGTCACCATTATATTAAAACGTCTTATTTTCAACGTCCCAAAAGCTTATGATCATCACCATGTTACAAAATCCATTGTCAATTGATACCTGAAATTTAGACACCCTTTACAACACACTTGTTAAGATGGTTGACATGAAATCATATTCGATGAATACATTAGCAGTATATTACAAACATGTATATTTTAACTTTATTATTATACAATAGTAAAAAAGATATTACAGCTCATATTCTATTATTTAATAATTATAATAAAAATATTATCGCATGCATTATTTTTTTTAATGCCCACACTAGAAAAGCAATAAAGAGCATTCATATATATGTATATAATAACGTTAAAAAGGCGGCATCTTATAGATATATAAATGTATCTGTTTGTAATAAAAAAATAATAATAATAAAACAAAACAGAACAAGAAATCAATCATGATCAATTTTCATAATATTTTTTATTTTTATATGTCAATGGTGGCAGAATACGTAACGTATAACGCCAGAAAATATTTATTAGAGACACAATAAAGTTTGTCTTAAACTTTATAAACTTCTTTGGTGATGAAGATGTGAGGGATAAGATTTCATGATACATCCATACAAAATTTAATAAAATTTACATAAAATCTTCAGATTTTGTAGATACAGCTTTTTAAATGAAATATATCCGTACAGAAAATATGATGTACAAACCAAATCTGATAATACCCTTCAACATCTTGCACACAGGTATAGTGACTATATCGAAGTTTGACCAATCTGGATTAGGAATTTTTGCATAGAAAATTGTATTCTTCTAGTCAAACACTTTCATTTGATACGCATATTGATGAGGTTGAAAAAATACTAACCGCTATTTTGTTTAGAGTGCCATCTTGGATTTCTTTTTCATAGTTAACTGTATCTTTTGGTCAAGCTCTTTCATTTGATACCCATATTGTGGGAGTTGAAGGGGCAAACCCATAACTTCTATTTTTGACCCATATTTCCGCCATTTTATTTCCGATGCCAATTTGGATTTTAACTTTTTCATTATTAAGAATATTCTACAGGCCAAGTCTTTTCGTTTGATACCAATGAATAGTAAAAAAACGTCTTTATAAATTATCCAAGGGATCACAAATGCTGTTTTTTGTGGTTAAAATATTGAAAAAATAAACATAGGCAGTCGTGTTTATTTGTTCATGTCTCAGAAAGTTATGGGGCAATCGTACTTGATTTCAATGGCAATTCATTTTTAGATATTGGCAAAAGATTGATACTATATACAAATCTCAGTCACATGTGGGGATTGATTTCAAAGAAGACATGGAAAGACGTACGGACTAAAATGACTCGACTCCCCAGATCATAAGCTTTCAGAATATATATAATGGAAATTGTATACCCTTTTAAGAGTATAAAAATAAGAAACAGCACTATATTCAGCTGTGCCGGACTTAAGACACCCGCCATCAATTTTGTGTATTCAAGTCAAGTCACTATAAAATAATCCTTTTACTAAAATATATATTAATTTCTTTGCTTGTTTTCAATTTGCCATCAATTAAATTTTATTTATATAGTCTTAAAATGGAACCTTCTATAATATTAATGATATTATCCAATTTTTTACCACAATATTGTGTTTTTACGGAAATTGAAGACTAAGGCGCAATAGGCAGATGTAGTAAAAATTAACATTAATTGACCATGGTACGTTTCCTTAAATAAACTTTAAAATTTTTGAGTAATTAGAAGTGGTTAAAATTAATACTTAAATTGTATGGCTGTATTCGGAAGAATATATACCAAGAATGTATACCAAGTGGAAATTGTGCTGCAATATTATACTGAAATAACATATTCAGCAGGCATTCCACAATAAAGAAAATTTTCTAATAAATTTTTCATAAAAACGGACCAAAGCCTACCGAAACCTAATTCCATTTTATTTGATGTTTAAAGGACACGGTTTTTTGACCTACTCTTGCTTTACGAGCTATAACTTTCTTCCTAATATTTCGATTTAGCCCATTTTCAATACAAAACAAACCTTGTGTATAAAAAATATTCTGGCAAAATTTTACACACCTAGCTTTTTGGGTCGACCTCTACCTAGATCATCATAAAATAAAATCCCTATTCAGATTATATATACTTAATGGGGTCTAAAATGGATATTTCGATGTGTTACAAATGGAATGACAAAATTACAATTTTTTTGGTGGCGGGTATAAAAATAATTAAGTAGAGATATCCCAACGTAATTTTAACATGTATTATTATTTTCAAATAATTTAAACAAAGTTTAAACAATTATTTAAATTTGTAAAATCAATTTGTAGTTTACTTCAATACAACTAACTTTGAGCTAACTATAAATCGAGTTATTTTTAACTAACCTTTAAGTAGCTAACTTTAAATGAGTTTAAAAGTCAACTTAATTTGGACATTTGACTACTGCGTAGAACATCGCAATGTTAAAATATTCGCTTAGACCTATTGAAAATAATTCAGGCAATAGCTACCATTATTTACGGAAAAGCTAGCTTAAAGTTAGGTTTAAGTTGGCTTTAAGTTACGCTGAATTTCTTATACGGATATTATACTACTTACATGTGAAATCTTTTTTTTTATCATGAAAAAAAGAAGCAGACTTTCGTCTATCATTTAAACTGTGTGGTAAAATCTGATATAAAGTAAAGCAAATCGGAGTAGTATTTAGGATGTCTTTTAAAAATATAAATTTAAAATACTGTTGACAGCTATTTTTACATGCAGTGGGTTAAAAAATAACTTCTCCCTATACACAAATACCTGCACTTTGGTAAGTTGAAACTTGTTGAGAGATTTTTCATGGAAAATTCTTGTAATACTCACTTATATGTATTGTTTTGTCAAACAAAGTTTTAAAATGAATTCCCCTTGACATCTCATAATCAAATATCATGTCGTAATACAACAACAACTAAATTACCGTCGAACTAGTTTCTACAGAAGTCAGGAAAGAAAAATTTTTTAAAAATTCGTTTAGCAAAATACATGAACATAGATAAATGAAGTACATACAGTTGAGTGGATTCTCTTTTGTATCACAAATGCTGCAAATTGAAACTTGTAGTCATAGAAATACTTTCATATGTATGGATGTATGTATGTATGTATGTATGTATGTATTTTTATGTATGTTTTTATGAATGGTAGTATGTATGATGTATGTATGTATGTAGGTGTATATACATTGAGTCATCCAATTAAATGAACACACATCCCCATATGAGACAGTCAAACATATTTATTCGTGTGTACAGAGATTGTGGTAACGGTGGTGGTAAGATTTATGTGAAAAAAAAAACGAATACAAATATTTGATTCGCACACAAACAACATGTTTTTCAGCTGTAATATTGATTATGTCTGGTTTTGTCAGTCAATGAACAGCAAAAAATTTGCTTAAATAAATAAAATAGAAATATGATTGATGAATCGTATTACATGAGGTTTGTCATTTCATTTAATATTGTTTTTGTTTTTGAGTTTCTTTTACATAAAAGCAAAACAAAAATTGTAATTGAATTGCTGTTTTTTAAACATACATTTTATAGAGGATAATAATACTTTTAGGATGCTTCTACAAAGAGTCTTTTGAGCAAAGAAAAATACTTTATAATTGGGAAAACTAAATTGTGAACAAATATGAAGCAAGAAAAACCTAATTTCATTAATTTCGTTTATTTAAATAGGCAAATTAAAAAAGGAAAAAAGGAGATTCTTATTTCATTATACGTTTTAAATTAAAGCAAATGTCGTAAAACCAAACAATTATTAATTTCTTATTAAGATATCATTATAGGTAAAATTAATTGAAGATGTTTTTGGAATATCTGTAAGAGTTTATGAGTAACAACTCTTAAAATTTAAAATTTTTAATGCTACATCCAGGGCTCATTTTAGAACCCGGCAAAAGAAATTTAAAGCACCCCAGCAAAAAAAAAGACATGCAAAAGATAAAGCAAATTCTGATGAAAAATAGATGATTTTTATATTAAAATTATTAGAAATCATGTCTTTAAAAATATATTAATAAGCTGTATTACGTTCTAATAAGTGTTTCTTGTAATATTCGATATATTGACTTTATACGCTACAATTAAACTCATGCATTACTCTATTAATTATTTCACTTACTATTTATAATGCACAAGCTAGGGCTGACTTTAAATTTATAAAGGGAATCACTAAACGAACTATTTAATTCTTAGGAACTTAGCCGAACAAAATCCATATGACTGAATGTGAAACCGCATATGTATGTATGTTGTCGAAAATACAGAAAGGATGACTTGAACTTGAGCTTTAAGTCTGCCCGTATTGGATACCTAAGGAATTTAGGCGATATTAAAATGGAAACAGGAGAGTAACCTGTTTCAAATTAAGTTAATAATAACACCGCCATATTCAGTAAATTGTTCTCATATTTTCAATTTATTATACAAACTTTAGATAATTTTTCCTTTCCAATGACGATTTCTTGAGCGAGATCAACTTGAGGTAAGCTAGAAGACTTCTTATCAGATCGAATGCGTGTAAAAGAATGACTCCAAATCCCCAAGATGCCTCAGCAAATTCAGTTTATATTTTTCGTGAAACCATCGTTTACTCAAACTTATTTTTCGTTAGGTTATACAGCAGTTCAAATTAATAAAGTATTTTTACAATAAATTAATTTACAATTATTCCGAAATGGGACTACTTCAAATTACGCAAAATGTTTGTTAAAAAGGGGAGCAACAAATAATTATTTTATATTAGCATTATTAGGTTAAAATGCTTAATACCATATACAGACGACAGCGTTAATTTGCATTAATTTGCTGTGACAGACGACAAGTTTTGCATTTAGTAAAAATTGTAAATGCACTAGCAATCACAATTCTGAACATGTGCGCTACAAGTTTGAATGGCAGAAGGACACTCTGAAATAAGATAAAGGGATTTGTGGAAATTCGTAGGTTTAATGGTATCTTTTCATGGAGGTTATATTTTATATGTAGGTATATGGTATTTTTTTAAAGGACCGTAACAGCACTTTTTGGGAGAGTGACGTGCTTGCGATGGACGATACCAGTATTAAGGAAAACTTACACCTAAAGAGAAAGGCATTCCAAAAAATATGTAAAAAATTTCAACATATCGAATCTATTTTAATTTAAATTTTTTTATTTTTTGATTGATTGCCGACCGTGTTGCCATATTGAAATTGGAAGGTTGGTAGGTAGGTAAGGCTGGTGCAAAGTTACCCTCACACCTTCACTCGGAGACCATTACGGTCCATTGTGACGCCTTAATAAAGAGAAGAATAGAATAAGAATAGAAATATTTAGGACAGAAGAGAAAGATAAGCAGACAATTCCAGAGTCTCCGGCGGGAATCGAACCCGCAACCCCCAAACAACTGACTTGTCCTTTACTTACTAGTCCACAGGGGCACTCTATTGAAATTGCTAAATTCAGTTTAAATTCAATATGATTTAGTGCATTTACGTGAAATCTAATACACATTGGAATGGGGATAATTCATAGGTTAATTTTAATTAAGACTTTTAATGCAAATCAACACTGTCGTCTGTCTATGGTATTAAACACTTAACTTCATATACACACAACAAATTCTGTTGTAATACTCATATACCACTTGTGCTTGTTCAACTTTTATATTACCGGTGCCACAATGTTGGCAATTCATAATTTTCTATAAACTTCTATAACAATAATATTAGTATTTACAAGAACCGAAAGTCGGAAACGCGTTATATGATATAACAAGGAAACCATTAGTCACGCAAATACGAGATTGTAAGATGCAAAATGTTAGTCCTTTCTCGCACATGTTTGTCATATTTGTGACAAGGTGTATAATGCAACTTCTTTTTAACTACACGCAAAGAAAAAATATGGTTGTGGTAACCATAATCGAAGAGCAACATACTATGATTAAATTGTATGATTATGTTTAAAATAATATTGGTTACCAGTTATCATTATTATGTTTAATTTAAGCATCAATCAATAATCATATATATGACTACAATAAAAATCGACAATCTTTGCTTTTTTACGGCAAATTATTGTCTTTTGCTGTAAGCTACACATATTTATTGTACTTACCAATTTAATTGCAATTTTTTACCAATATTTTTTTACATTTTCTCGTTTATTTTTAAATTTTCTTTAATTTTTCAAAATTTTTGTTCCTTTTTTTGACATCTCAAACTTTTAAAATAATAAAAATTTATTCAGCAAGAAGAAGAACAATTGAAATCAAATTATTATTAAAAAAAATCATAGCTTGATTATTTTGTAATCATTCTGTTGTCTCACTTATTATTTAATGATTATTTTTAATTTTTAATGATTTTGAATATAATGTTATTTTTGTCAAATTAATTTTTTTAAATCATACTATTTTTAAATGATAACCATTTTGAAATTTTTACAAAAAGTAATAATTAAATGATACAATTCAAACAAATGCTTAATTATCGTGACAAAATATATGATGAAATGAAACAAAAATAACTATTACTTGTTTTCGGCAACCAAATATTGTTTTAGAAAAAATAATATGACCGTCGTGATCATGGCGTAACCATGGTTTTTCTTTGCGTGTACACATCGTAGTTGCTCTAACAAATTCAGTTTTATATTTTAGAAGAGAAAAAAAATGTTATTTTAAAATTTTTTATTATCTCAAAAATCGCAAGGTCAGCCCATTTTAAGCCATTGTTTTGCCTCTATGTTTATTTAACACAACAGTTACAAATCAGTCTGTAACCGGAAAAGTTGTAGTCGAAAGTAATTTGTTTTTTTTCGCATCAAGTTCATAATGCTTCTTAAAGTTCCTAGTTTTCTAAAATACAAAAAACTTATTTTATTTATATATTTAATGGATTAGTTTCTGTGTAACTAGACTTAATATTATATTTCTAATGCAGAAACGGAATGCGTTTAACATAAAAACATTTGCAATTATTAAATTTGAATTAAAATATAATTTAAAAAAATAAATATTAGAAAATTGCACATAATATAATTAAAGCAAATAACTTACACTATTTTAATTAAAATAATTAACTGGAAAATTTTATTTAAAACAATTGAATAAATTTTTTGAATCTACTAGCCTTGTCATTGATTTTTTCACATAGTGGAAGATTGTTGCAAAGTCTAGCGGCATATACATAAAATTTTTATTCTGAAACTAGGCATTGATGTCGAGTATATACAATGTTCCGGTTTCGTGGCGATTGAAAAAAAAAATTATTTGAGTTTGAATATGTATTATTTTATGCAAAAAAACCAAAGTGCTTTTTTTGAGTAGGCTATTGAAACTGTCTCCATAAAGGTTTTTAGAAACAGTGCAAACAAGATCAGATCTTGTCATTCCGGACATATAACTTATAATATTGTTAAATAAAAGATTTAATTTTCTCAAACTAACAGAGTCGCAGTTTTCAAATAATTCACTCCCCTACAACAAAGAGGGAAGTAAATATGATTTGGCAAGCAAGATTCTAATTCTGATGGATGCAAAGTATTGTGTAGACCAGAGCGATCGTTATAAAAATTACGACTGACGGTTGGACGGTTTGTTTACATGATCTATATAAGATAAAAAGTTATTTAAAATTATACCTAGATTTTTCGCTCTATAAACGATTTCTATTTTCTAACCATTTAAAACTATATTCCCAAAAATAAACACACCTATACGTTTTCTGCAAATAACAATACATTTAGTTTTTCGAGGGTTCAAACAGAGGTTATCTGCATAAAGATGGATGTTATACTTTGACCATATTTTTGGCAAGTCATTTGCATATACGGAAAACAAAAGCGGACCCAGAATGGAGTCCTAAGGCACTCCCCCTTTAAGTGTCGGCTTATCATTACAAATTTTGTAAAAAAGAATTTTTTATTTAAAATAATTATTTTTTTAGTATAATAATGTTTCGATAAAGCACTATTAAAAAGAAGAAATTAAGTCCTTAAGCTCTATGAGTAAGCTTTTGAGTTACATATACTATGTAAAAGCTTTAAAAAATACTACAAAAAAAATAATACTTCAAAGTAGGTAATCGTCATACAAATACATTCCTGCATTCCGTAAGTAATTTTGTAAGTAATATTTTTTTCATTTCTCCCAAGCAAACATATTTCGATTAAAGCATAATTTTTTATTGGGTAGTATTTTCTGGTAATTACCAGAGGACCGTGCATTTAAATGAAATGGTGATATGGTAAATATACGTAATATGTATGTAAGAAAAATAACTTCTCCCTAAAGTGGTAAGCACATGTTATAACATTCGGGCGAGCATGCAGAGGCATTTTAAAATTTTCTACAAACCCGGTTTGCTAAAACTTGCACAATTTGCACAATCTTTACGATTACGGATACATATGGCCGATTATGCAGACTATAAAAATCACGACATACCCAAAATGCATGTTGATGTGATGGCCATTTCGTAAAGGCCTTCAACAATCTTAACGCACTGCTCCGTTGTGTAGAATATTAATAAAAAGGTTAATCAAACTTAATCCATGGCAAAATGTTTACTTAAAATATTTATAATTTTCAAGTAAAATTTACTGGATAGACTTCCTTTACACAAAATTCTATATTTGTATATAGTAAAAAATTCAGTAAAGTGTAATAAAGTTTGAGTAAATTATTATGACTCTTATTTTATACAAGCCAAGATCGGAGCGCGTTGCTACGCCCCTTAATGAATAAAAATGGATCCTGAATTTTAATGGAATATATTAAAAATAATATCTTATTGATTTTTACTGTAATGCAGGTAGGTATACAAAATTTTTGGTTTTTCCATTTGCTGTAAAAATGAACAAATTTGTTCGTGTTCCCACTCTGGAGCATGTGACATACAGCTGGCATGGATTTTCCAAATTCAATCCTGCAACACGCAGAGGTTGTTCTTGTGCTTTGTAGATGGTAATAGCGAACGCAAGGCGAACTTGAAACTGCAGTCACTTGAATTTGACAGAAAAATCAATGGGAACCATTGGAATGCGTGAAAATAGCTGAAAAAATTATAACTTTTTTCAAATCGTGGCACTGACCACTTTTCTTATCACGAAACTATAAAGTCATGATAGCTTAAGATGTGTGCAAAGATTCAGAAAAATCGGTGAAGTTTAAGTAGCTGAAAATTATAATTTTTTTTTATGGGAGTGACACTGCCCACTATTCTAATCACGAAACTGTAAAGTTATGATAGCTTAAGATGTGTGCAAAGCTTCAGAAAAATCTGTGAAGTTTAAGTAGCTGAAAATTATAATTTTTTTTTTTATGGGAGTGACACTGCCCACTTTTCTAATCTCGAAATTGTAAAGTCTTTATAGCTCAATATGTGTGCAAGGTTTCACAAAAAAACGGTCCAGTGCAAGTTACTCAAAATTATAACTTTTTTATGGGCGTGGCCCTGCTCACTTTTCTAATCACGAAATTATATAGTCATGATAACTCAATATATGTGCAAAGTTTCAGAAAAATCGATCTATTTCAAGTATCTAAAAATGATAACTTATTTTTCTGGGCGTGGCACTGTCAACTTTTTACCATCCATAAACTCTCCCTAAAGTGTGTACAACAACTGGTCAAAGTTTGAATCCGTTTGGATGTACGGTTTCGGAGTCTATAGCTAACACACACAAACACACACATGCAGATTTTTAAATTAAATATTAAGTATACGCCATCCGTATCCATCAACTTATAAAATAAATATCAATTTATGTAGCATACAATTCAGCTGAAGAAGCTTTTATGGGTAGTATAATAAAATTTAATATAGTTTTTAATTTTATTTTATAACCGTTTTCAAAGCCAAGACATAAAGCAAGCACAAAAAAGATTAAACTTAGTTTTAATCAAAATAAACGTCATATTTTATTATAAATTGTTACTGATGTTAAATTAAACGTAATCACTAATGGGAAAATCCAAAGCATTTTACATATTATCTTAAAAATGTTCTGAAAATATAAATGTGCTTAGCAAATGGTTTTTATATTCAAATTTTCAATTTCACTATAAATTAGAAATAGAAAAAAAAAATTTAATAACTAAGTCTAATATAAATATCGTTCACAATAAAGAAAGTCATGAAGACATTTAACTGCTTGCTTACCGGCAATATTTAAAAGAAAATAGATTGAAACATTTCATAAAATTTAATTTTTAATTGACTTTCAAAGCATGTAGTAAGTTTCTAAAAGCACTTGTTAAACTTAACACTTACTTAATAAAACCCACATAATCCTTATAAACCCACCAAAAAGTTTGGCCGTAGATCCTGTATAATACCAAAAATGGTTGTGTAGCCATTAAATAATAGTATGAGTTTGTGTGTTCGGGTTTGGTTTTTGCAAGAAGAAAACGAAAAGATAAAGTGAGGTAAATAAAATGTTTTTCTTACATAAACATTTGGTATTCTAAATTGATAAAGTTAAAAAAACACTAGTAACTAATGAAATACAATAGAGCCTAAAGGTGAGGACATTTTGTAATTTTTTATGCAATCAAAATTCCTGAGAACAAGTGACACATAGAGTTACCTTTGGCACATTTAAAATTCTCAACCACAATAAAGTGAAAGTAGACATTATTCTTGTCAGTTTATAGAAAAAAAAATGTCCAAAGTTTTTTCTTTGTATTTAGAAAACTATTTAGTGAAAAAAGTTTCAACTAACCCAACCAAATTCTTGTGACTAGAATACTTTTAAAATTAAGCAACATGTTGAAATACCTTTTATATTAAAGAAATGCTTTTTATATTGCTAAAATTTTAAAAAAAGTATTTAAGTTAAATTTTTCCTTTTATACCATTAATATGGATGCTACTTTTTTAATACCTTAGGAGGTTACCTTCCAGCTCACATTTTTAATATGTATACGTACCTTTGTGCATGTAATTTCCTGAGGAATTAAAAGGTGGTTTTAGTTTCATTTACAAAAAGAATAAAACTTTTTGTCAATATCATTTCATCAATCAACTAATTTTTTTAGAAGTTTCAAAAGACTTCATCAAAACTTTATTAAAACTTTAATTATTTTTTTATTACTTATTTATTCATCATAATTTCTTTAACAAAACATTGACCTTACTAAGTAGAAAACTTTATAATGAAAGATAGTTTACAAGATATCAAACAGGTCTATAATAGGGTTAAATAACAGCTATTGAACAACACTATAATACTAAAGGGTGGTTCAACAAATATACGCTATTACTTGTGAGTCACGCCTTAGCGTTAAATTTTTGCCCAAAGTTATTTGACATTTCTGCCTTTCAGTGTTTGAGAAATTTAACCACAATTAAGCATCGCTTGTGAAGGCTTTTTTACGAAAATGGACTTTCACATCAAAATGTATTCTGTGTATTTCTTGCATTTTGTTTTGGTCTGCATAATCGACCACTTGTGTCCATAATCGTGAGGATTGTGCAAATAGCGCAAATTTGAGCAAACCGGATCTGTAAGAAATATTTAAAATGCCTGTGCATGCTCGACCAGAAAACATTGCCATTGGTCGCTAGAACTTTAGCGGACCTTAGACTCGTCATCATGCCGAACAATTAAACATCTCACGAACATCAATGATGCGAATTTTGATTAAAGATTTTAATTAACACAAGAGCTAAAACCTACTGAATATGTTAATAAAAATTTTCAAAAATAGCACTTTATGTTTTTTGATCCGCTATAGTCACGGTTACCGCCACTGCCTAACCACTATTGTGAATAGTACTTATTTTGGCAACTGTTATCCATTTTTATTAATTCCCTTTTACATACATTTAAGTGTTTCAATTTCAGTCCAAGAAAACTTTGAAGATTCCACGCGGAAAATAATGTATAGAAATTTCCCAGTTAGTAGCTATCTTTTTCAATATATTTTAGAAGTCTAATTGTGAACTAAACGTCTTTCAGTTAAGAAGCTAGCTTGGTTTCTAAACCATAAAAGTGTGTATTTTTCTTATTACGTAATATTTTGTAATATCATAAAACTTAATTGTCAATTTCTAGGAATTAACACATACGTGTATAAACCAAATAAATGTTGATTTACTCAAGAAAACATCACTACGTCTATACTCGGTGTTCACGATCTTTTGGAAGCATTAAGCTTGGGCAGCTTCACCCAACAGTCACCTAACTGCCAAAAATCATCATTATTTTAAATTCTATGGAAAGGTTTTTTTATAATTTTTTTTTATAAAATATGAGATTTTTTAGGGTCTGCGCCATACCACTTGTCGTATCCTTGGAGCGACGTACTAGAACTTGTTACGCAATCCTTAAAAAAAAACTTTATATTCGCCACTTTTAGGGTTATTTATATCATTTTTTGATTTATCTATTAGATTTTTAGATATTACGGAACAAGTTGAAAAAAATATTTGTGTATATTTTGTACACTTTGTACAAACTTTTGTTTTGAAGTTCTGCTAGCTTCCAAAAAAAACTACACACTTTATACTTGTTCAATACTCATCTTTATTTTTTGGTATAGAATCCTAAAAAATCAATGAAGCTCGTAAAGGGGATTTTATAAGTTTAAGTCAATTTCGGTAGTACGTGCAGTAAGTTTGTTTATGACTAGTGTAATAAAAATAAAATTTGTCTTTTAATCAGAAAATTAAGAAGGCTGAATCGTATAAAAATGTTTGTACTCTAGTTTTACGTACTATTAAGCCAAATTTAATAAAATTTTACTCAAAGTTTTCGAGCAAATACAAATACCTCTTAAGCATATATTTTATATGTATGTATGAATAAACATACATATTACTCTGCAATAGCGGCACAATTATAATGCTTGATGACAACAAATTTTTGTTTTTTAATACGCAAAAATAATTTTAATTAATATTCAACAAAGGTATGACTATTTTGTATGATACGTTTAACAATTCAAATGTTGTAATGAATATTATTGAACGTAATAACTTTTAGGTAAATAACATTTTTGAAAATCTTAATTACTAAAATTACACAGCAAAAAAAATTATATACAAAAATTATTAAAGTCGGTAAGGTAAGCGCTTTGAATAAAATTTAAGTGATCGATACGATTACACATTTATATCATTATATCGATGACATACAATTTTTTTTTATTTTTTTTGTAAATATGATGGTTATAAATATTGTACGATGGTTGCAAATATGGTACATTTATAGTGGCGAATTCTAGCTAATTAGTTTTCTGGAGAAAATGTCAAGCTTTCTATAAACAAGTAAGAGCACTATATTTGGCTGTGCCGAAAGTTTTATACCCACCACCAATTTTCCGTACTTTTATAGCTAGGGTTTTTTTCCGCAATTTTTTGTTTCCCGGGAATGCGAGATTTATTTTAATTAATTTTTAATTTAATTTGTTTTTAATTATTAAAAAACTTTTTATTAAAAAGCATAAAATAGTTTATAATGTATAAGAAATACTTCGAAACTATAAAAATTAATAAAGAAACTTAAATTTAAAATATAAATTGAGTAAAATTTTTTTTTATTAAAAAAATATTATTCTCTAGATACGAGATCAAATATGAGCACAAAAAAACAAAATTACAGGTACTTCAGCTATGAGATCAAAAAAAAAATCATTAGAATTCAATTCCAAAAACATGTAAATACAATGTATAATTAAAAAACATTAACGTAACAATTTTTACCGACTTAGAAAATAATCTTTTATTATGCTTAAAAAGTTTTTTGACTGGTCAGAAAGTTCAATGTAGTCCTTTATTATTCCAAAATCTTTATTCATAGAGAAATTTTATCGTACATCTAAGTTTGTCAGTTTTATTAGGTTTTAAATTTTAAATATACTGTGCGGTATAAATTTGCGTACATTTTGATCGAAAACTCCTTTCCGAATGCATAGATTTAAGCAATTTTCGGAGAAAAATATTGTTATTACATAGAAAATATATATTCGAAGTTTTATGGCTCTACGTTAATGCGTTTGGACACATTTTATTCGACGTTGGAAGGCCACGGGTTTTTTGACCTACTCTACGAGCTATAACTCTCTTCATAATATTTCGATTTACCCCGTTTTCAATATAAACCTTGTGTATAAGAAAGATTCTGGCAAAATTTGAGCCCCCTAACTTTTTCCGTGCGACCTCTATTGTGCTCTCAACAGACGGACAGATGGACGGACATAGCTCGATCGTCATAAAATCAAACCCCGATTCAGAATATATATACTTTATGGGATCATAAATGGATTTTTTGATGTGTTACAAACGGAATGACAAAATGAATATATCGCCACCATTTTTTTTATGGCGGGTGTAAAAATATGTGTAAAAAAGTGCTTAACTAGCATTTAAAGTGCAAAAATAGAAACACGAATTAAATCAGGCAAATCAAAAAATCAGGAATGGGAAAGTTGATCAATTTTTACTTTTACAGCGTTACACTAAATATTTTGAAACAAATTTTAGTAAAATTTTTTAGCAAGAATAAAAAATCAACACACCATTTGAGCTAAAAAATATTATATATTTATTTATTTGGACGAAAGAAAATACTACAAAATATTTATTGATTTACCGAAAAAAAAACTTTTCTTGTCAATGAATGAAATCAAAACAACACTTTAAGGATATATGAAATTTATATTGTTTTGTTATACAAAATGTTTCAACGGAAATGACCAACAACAAGCATACGCTACTGTAAATCGGATCAAAAAAAGTATCAATAGTACAACAGAGCTGTGGTCGTGAATTTAATTAATATAACGCTAAGAAAACTCTCATAAAAAGTAGAAATAATTGGACAACTACTTGTATTAAAACAGACAAAATAAAAATTAATTTCTATTACAAAATAATTATTATAATTAAAAATAAATGAGAATTATTAGTTTTAATTGAAAAATATTGCAAAAAATATCAATTAAAACATTTAACTAAAATTCTTACAATTTAAAAATAATTGATTTAATAATGCGCTTAATTGAAATTAAATTAATTAATATAAATACAGAATTTTTTTTATAAGTAATATAAATTCATGAACCTATTATAAATAGAAGTATCCGAAAAGAAAATAGACAAATTTTCTATATATATATTTCCAACATATATCAATAAGTAGAAACACAAATTTTTAATTATATATATATTTAATCCTTTAATTCCCAGTGGAACATAGGGCCGCAACAAATGCTCTCCATTTTATTCTATCAGTAGACATCGTTTTCATTTCACTCCAAGACACACCATGCTCGCTCAACTCGTTCTCAATTTGGCGTCTCCAAGTATTCGCAGGTCTGCCAGGTCTTCTGGATCCTTGGGGGTTATACTCAACGGACTGTCGAGTTAAATCATCCGCTGGCTTCCTCATTGCCCTAGCCAGCTAAATTTACGCAATCGGATACTCATGTTTAAAGGGACCTGATTGGTTAAGTTCCACAAGTCCTGATTCGATATTGTGACATGCCAGAATATCCTGTGTATACGCCTGAGGCAGTTGTTTACAAAAGCTTGCATACAACTCATTTCCTGAATCGAAATATTCCAGGTTTCACAGCCATACAGAAGCACAGATTTCACGTTGCTATTAAAAACTTTAAGTTTAGTTTGATTTGAGATATTTTGCGATCTCCAGAATTTATTAAGCGTGCCAAATGCTTGTTTCGCCTTACACAGTCTATTCTGTATATCTTCTTTGCTGCCCCCGTTTTTTGAAATTATACTCCCCAGATAGCAAAAGTTTTCAACATCGTCAATGTGTTGGCCCAAAAGCTGAAAGCTCGTATTGCATGAGGAGTGATGCGCATTGATTTAGTTTTGTCGATATTAATTTGCAAGCCCGCTTTGGCAGCATGTGTAGCAAAGGGTAATTACATGCCGAATATTTTAAGTATAAGAAAAATGTAAAGCATAAGAATTAGGGTGATCGGTTCGATTTTGCAATCCGGTTTTTTACTCTTTCAGCTAGCGGTTTTTCCCAAATGTTAATTTTGCAAATGTCGAATACACCGGTTTTTCTACTCATATGTTCATATATCTTTGTAACCAAACACACCATACTATATTTAATTATTAAAAAAATTTCCAAAAATCAGAAAATTTATTAAATACTCTTCCTTAATATTGTAAGAAATTTAAAATAATAAGAAAAATAACTAGGCCTAAATATTATTTGTTATAAATGGAGAGCAGGTGTATTATACGTTACACAGAAGAGTATTTGGCCTGAAAAGCGGGCCAAAAAGGCAAAACTGAATTTTAAGAAACTTAAAAACTAATTACGCAGCTCGACAGACAACAATATTTTACATTTATTGTAAATTTCGAAGACTTTTAGTTGCGATTTGTAGCTCTGAGACCTTGCTAAATTCAGGAAAGTGAAGCAAATTATATGAGATTTAAATTTTTTTTCTGTTTCTGGATGTTTATATGATATTTTGTTTGCGGCTAAGCGAATAAAGTTTTAACAATAACTTTTTTTGCGCTGAAAGGTTTGATCAAAAGTTATTTAAAAAATTAAAATTTTAAATATGTAGAATATTCATGTTGAAACAATTCGTTCAAAAGCTAAAAAAAATTATACACTTTTTTTGCAAAATAAAAGAAAAAGAAGAGGTTTTTAAACGAAGGTTAGCATCTCTACGAATTATGTTTGATACTATAATAAAATTTGGAATCTCTAGTTTTAGAAACAAAAAAAGTTTGGGTCATTATTTTTGACGATTTTTTTAAATTTTCACATTTTTTCTATTTCTGCTCATCAGGCACTTTTTCTTATACATTTAAATCGACATAAATTTGAATGTATTTTGAATAATTGATTTCAACTGTTATTCACATCACTTTTCACACTTCACAATGTTAATACCTGCCTATAATTATAAATTTGAAAAATTCTATATTATCAATTATAGTTATAAGGTAATGTCCCGCACATCCCCATAGAAGATGTTTTCATATACCTGCTTTACAAAACATTATATGTTAAAAAAATAAATTTACGTACCTTATAAGAATAATTATTAAAAGCATTAATCACAAAAATAAGTTTACAAAAAAAAAATTCAGGTACATAACAAATACATAGGCATCCAATTGTCAGAAGAAGCTGCCAGAACTAAGCCCTTACGATTATATCGTACGAATTTTTCGAGGAAATTGAGCAGAAGCGATACAAATCGAGATGTCTTGAATAGGTTATTTCTGAGCAGTGACCCTTTTATAAGCAGTACGAAAAGGGAACGGATTAATAAAAATGCTTTTTCATCAGAAACCATCACATTTCTTCTTCCTGACACCGATGATGCAGCTAATGATGATATACATACCACATAATAATTATTAAGGAATTTTTATTTGTTTAACTTTTCCGTATATTAAGTATTAAATGATATCAAATAAATGTAATAAAGCCTTTTTCATTAAAAAATATTTCTTTATAAGAGCCTTACAATTTGCCAAAAAAAAATTTTTTTTTTTAATTAGACCGTAAATCATATGTATGCATGTAGATACAGTGTGTCAAGAATAAGTTTTAACTTTTAAAATCAACATTTGTTAATTGAGTTTTACTATTTATACCGTCTTTTATTCCTAAGGAATGTGGCTTTTGGAAAAATCTTAAAAATTTAAACTTTTTAGTTCTTAATTTTTTTTATTGCATTTTGAAAACAAAAAATTTGAGGAATTTTGCAGGAAAAAATTTTTTTTCCACCATTAAATTAACTTCGAAATAGTAATGGATAGGAAAGAAATCTGCTGGGTTAGTTTAAGCAGAATTTTCTGGTGCAACTTCAGACCCTCCTATTATTAAAATCGGAAAACATATTTTCATGTTATGACCAAATATATTTGGCAACCCAACGATTTAGGGGGTGAAATATGCCACGCCTTTAAAAGAAAATTCTTATGTTCTAGAGAAAAACGGAAAACAAACTTTAAATTAAGGGCATCAAAATCCATATAGTCCACATACTTTTATTTCTAGGGTAGAGAAAATTTTTTTTTGTTGCACAGTGTACTTTTGTTGCGCAGTGTAATTTTTTCAAAATCTGCCACTAGACTTTTTATATCATACCACACCTAAAACTAGCAAAAAACTAAAACTTTTAATTCAAAAAACAGGTTTAATAATTTTGGCCAGCTTTTCAGGCCAAATACTCCTCTGTGCGTTGTCGCGCTTATAATTTGCTGTGATAATCCGCTGTTCAGTTAAGTTTTTTGACCAAATTATTGTATTTTGCAATACTTTTTGATCTCCTTTTCGAATTTCATAATATTTTGCTTATACGAAATCTAACGAATTGTACTTAAGACTACCCATAGCTTAATTAATATCTCTGATAACATATAACTTGTATACTAAGATAGTTTGGCACACAAAGGGTTATTAATACAACTTGCCTATAAAGTTAATGTTAATAAAAGGTAAATTTGACTACCGTAAGCAGTGAAGTGACTTTTTAATATTTTTCATTATTACAACCTCCTTGTAACAAAGTTTTTTTTATTTTTCTAATATGGCAGTACCAGAGCAAATACCGATTACTTTTAACATATTTCTTTGTTCTTAAAAAATGTATTGGCAACAATATAAATGTATACATTTTACTGACAAAACATAATAAAATTTTTTAAGATTTATTTACTGTTTTGTGTCACTAACTTAAAATAAAAACATTTAAAAGTCGATGTAGAAAAAAAGTAATTTAAATCACAATTTAGTTGCCATATTTGCTTTCATGTAGAGAAAAAATGAATTTTTAAATTTATTAACCTAAAATTAAAAATTAAAGGTAATTGAAGCATAACTTACCTTCTCGGTCACTTTTAGATAAAAACATTTTTATTTTAACTGACGGCATTTTTAAATAACGCCATTGAATGTGTGTAAACTCTGTCATAGGTATAAAAAAATTATATTTTATCTATTTGACCGGTTTTTTCTAAATGTTGAATTAAGCAACCAGTTTTTTTAGTTCTAAATTTCAAATTATTTAAAAACCGATTTCTTAAAAATGTCAAATAATCGATTAACCTAATAAAAATACAGAAAATATAAACTTCTTTAGGAACTGGTAGCACAACCAAACGTAATATTTTCAAGAGTGCATGCTCGACCTGATACAAAGAAATTTTACCGTTAAAATACCTTGAACGAAACTGAAATTCAAATAACTATTAAGCCAGTAAGGTGAGAATCTAAAAAAATATACCAGTCCAAAAGAAATACTTTAGTCACATCTGCAATAAAGCTCAAGCTCTGCATTAAATTTATTAAGAATAAAGTCTGTTCTTTAACTACGTATACACTCACTTGAACTTTTTTTTGCTGATAAGGAACTACTTTTTTAAATTCACCTTCATATTTAGTATAATTAATTTAAGTTTTATTTAGCCTCTTCTTCAAAATCAAATCTTAAAGAAATTAAATTTTTCTATTTTATTTTTTAAAATACTTTTTTTTAACTAACAGATATTTTTCGAAGAAATTTAATATGAATTAAAAAAATTCTTTAAATTTATTAAGCAAAAAAATTTTAGTTTATTTATTATCAATTATTTTTATAACATTACATTACATTAAATTAAGCTGTAATAATTAAAAGATACTGAAAAATTAATCTTATATTTACCGAGTGATATGCATTTTCGAAACCAGCTACAATCATCAGCACTCTTTATCTGTTCTATACACAAAATGTTCTATATACAAAATGTTGGTGGGTATATCACATTTGTAACACATCGAAATATCTATCTTAGACCCCATAAAGAATATATTTTCTGAGTCCTGGTATCATTTGAAGACGATCTATCTATGTCTGTCCGTCTGTCCGTATGTCCGTCTGTTTTAAGCACAATAGTGCTCGAACCGAAAAAGATAGCGAGCTCAAATTTTGCCAAAATATTTCTAAAACACTAAATTCCATTGGTATTATTCGGTATAATAATAAGAGAATTAAAGCTCTTAATGCAAGAGTAGATCAAATAAACCATGTCCTTTCACCATCAAATAAAATGCAATTGTGTGTTAATGCACTGACGTAGAGCAATGAAATTTCGAATGTATATTTCCTGAGTAAAAAAAATATTTTTCCCAGAAAATTGATTAAATCTATGCATTACGAAACGAGTTATAGATCAAAGAAAATTTATACCACACAGAGTCTTTTTCGGTATATTTAAAACTAAAAACGTAAAAAAACTGACAAAATTAGATGTATGATTCTGAAGACTTTTAAGAATGGAAAATTAAGGTGACACGCTCACCTTAAGTCCCAGCTCCCATATAACGTTCTATCTGAAAATTATATAAGTATATCAATATAAATAAAAGAGAAACGTGACTGACTGACTGACTGACTGAATGACTGACTGACTGACTGATTCATCATCGCACAGCCCAAACGCAAAGAGAGACATGAAATTTGGACAATCGGTTCCTCTTTCAATGAATAGCTCCACTAAGAAGGGATTTTTGGAAATTCGTACTTTAAGGCGGTAAAAAACGGTAAAAACGGGTAAAATCGGTAATCTTATATCTGTTTAACTAAAAATGAAAAAAATTAATTCAAAAAGTATTATAATTTGCACAAAAAATAAGCTGACAGGTGTCTGGCCTTTTTTTGAATTTTCAAACCCTAAGGGGAAAAAACGGGTAAAAAGTATAATTTGGTACTTTTTTGTACCCTGCGTAACTTCCAAACACATAAAGCTAGGAAAATTTTTTTATCTGTATTAAGTAATCCGCAAAAAAATATTAGTAGGAACTTTTTTCAAATTCACATGTATAAGGGGTAAAAATTTTCCCTTTTTTTTGTACTTTTTTAAAAGAAACTTTTCTTATATTATTCAATGGGACAAAATTTGACAATTATTATTTCCTAATAGAATATAGAAAATTATTTAGGTGAAATTTTTGAAAACTTTTTTCTTGACCAAAAAGGTACCAAAGAGGGCAAAATTCCGGAAAATTTATGTAATTCCTAATAAGACGGCCAATTTTCACAAAATTTTTGATTGGGATTTCACCAGACATAAAAAATTATGTAATTTAATATAAATTAAAACACATTTATAACAGGGTAGAAAGGGGAAAAATCTGTAAAAGGGTTTACTACTTTTTAGAACATAATTACTTTTACGCAAAAAAGAGTACATTTACTGACTTTAAATCATGTCTATTAAAATATTTTGTTACATAGATATTTAAACATTTTAAACTTGAAATTTGGAACCTGGACCAAAAATGTACTTTTCGCATTTATATGGTACTTTTTGTATATTCTGCATTTATAAAGGTAGAATTGTAAAATAAAGGATTATTGATTCCAGGTATGCCTAGAAATGTTATGGGCGACCAAAAAGGTAATATTTTGAATTTTTGTGGTACTTTTTGCATTTTGATTCCAAGTGAGACTAAAAATGTTGTGGGAAACCAAAAAGGGACCTTTTTTGAATTGTTATGGTACTTTTTGTATCTTCAACGTTTGCGAAGCTAGAATTTGAAATTACTGACTATTGATATACTACGTTTTCGAAGTCAGAATTTTGAAATTAGTGACTATTCATACAAGGTGAGACTGAAAATCTTATGGTCGACCAAAAAGGTACCTTTTTGAATTTTTATGGTACTTTTTGCAAAATATGAATCCTAATTTTTGAAACTGAGTAGCATTGATCTTGCTTTTAGTTAGGAAATATACACCCGATGTATCCTTACTCTACTTTTTATTTTTCTAAGTAAATTGAATCAGAGATACAAGTTTTAATTAATTCAACCAAAAATATTTAATGATTATAAATAGAACTTGAGTATTCAATAAATAATAAGAACTGCGCTATCGAAGTAGCGGGTTAAATGTTAGTTCTCTATAAACAAAGATATGCAAAGAGTAAAGAACACTATATTGCAATATTTGAGTTGATTTTATCAGCATAATTTACTGTTAATGCAATTTAGAAGCTCTTAAAACCGACAGAACTAGATACAGGGTGTCTGGTGGCAGATTTATATTTTCAAACTTAAATAAAAAACGTAGTAATTTTAGTTTTATTAAGAGCATTGAACGATAGATTGGAAATCCGGATTTTATTATTTAAAGAGCATGTCATCAAGATGTCTTCCATCGAGTTGAACACACTGTTCTTGTGTTCTGCACCACACACGCTGCAGTAAACTTCGTTCAATTGAGCTGAGGTCTCGACGAATATTTTCCATTAAAGCCACAAATGATTGGGGATTGTCATTATAAACCCTATTTTTTAGGTAACCCCATAAAAATCCATGGGAGATAAATCGGGCGACCTCGGTGGCCATGGGATTTCCCCAAAGCGACTAATCAGTTTTTGGGGAAAATTTTCCCGAAACAAATTCATCGCTGGTCTGGCTGTGTGTGCAGTCGCCCCATCCTTTTTAAAACTACGTGTTTGAAGAGTACAATAGCTGAGCTCGCAGTATTGGAAAAAAGAATTCTGTAATCATGCGTTTATAATATCTACCGTTGACATTCGTCGCCTGACCTCGAGAATTTTCGAAAAAAAAAATGGCCTAATTATCTGATGCGTGAATAAGGCACACCAAACAGTCACCCTGGGGCAATGCAATATATTTTGATGTTTAAGTCGAGAGTTGCGGGTTCTTGGAGATCAGTTACGGCAGTTTTGCTTCATGACATGGTCGTTTAAGTGAAAATGAGCCTCGTCGCTCCAATAATTATTTAAAAGATTTAAAACAATAAACTTTTCTGAGTAACATTTTATAAAACTTTTGCACAAGTATTTAATTCATTGACACTCAAATTTATAGATTATTAAACTGGACACGTTTATAAAAAATTAATTATAATTTTTCAACAACTTCTACTCAAAACATTCGTATTGAGGTTTGCAAAAAAACTTATGACATTAAAAAAATTGGTTGTGCCATGTCCGCCACAGAAATATTTGCAGCTCACTTTTGAAGCTGAAAATAAAAAATTAAATATAAAATAATTTAATACTTTTTAATAGTAAATTAAACTTAAAAGAAAATACGAAATAATCTTTAAGTATGAAAAAATACTCGACAACAACCTTATACATTTAAATAATGAAATGGAGTTATAGGTTGAGATTAGTTCATACATTCATATTAATTACTTAGCACTTATTAAATATTTAAATAATTCTGATGATTTAATTCAAAAATCTTATAACATTTACATATATTTTAAGAATATTCCACACAGTCATGCAAAAACCCAAACATATAGAAAAAAAATAAAATTATTAAAATTATGAGTTTTTAAGTTGCCATATGTTGCAGTATGAAACAGCTTACCTTTACCAAGTGCATAATTTATTATAATTTTTAAATATTTTACGTGCACAGAATTTAGATTTTATGTCTTTAATAATTTACGAAAACTTTTAAAAGTAAAACGTATACAAGTAAAGCTAAAGTGGTTTCTAGCCAAAACGCAATACATAATTGAAATCATGAAATACATAATTTATAATGCTTTAGCAAGTAATTTTTAAAACAAATTTAGAGCAAAAAAAAAACCAAAATGTGTTTTATAAACAGTCAACACAAGAACAAGCACCAAAAACATATTTTCATCCTCTCCCTTTTCCAAGCAAAAATGAGGATTACTGAGTTAAATACAAAAAAAAACAACGAGCGAAAAATATTGTAGAAAGACATGGCTCACAGAACACGTTAACAAACAAAGTTGGATTTGAACAAACATTGTATAATAAAAATATATGTATAATATATAAGCACTTGTGTGCATGTGTATTTAACACTCTTGTACCATTAACAAAACCAATCTTGCCTATTACCACAAGATCCTTATCAACGTCTGTATTAACGTGGCATAAACTTTGATGAGGTGTACAAAGGACTAATACAAACAATTTTCTACCATTTTAAAGTTCTCCTTCTGCGCTTCGTACGTACAACATAAAAAGACACTTAAAGCTACAAAAAATTAGACACAAATGGTTGCCAAAACAATATTAAGGTGGGTGTAATTTCTATGCATACTTTGACATTATTAAACAAGTTTCAAGTGTATACACAACAAATATCTGCAAGTATTATTTGCAAAATTTAATCAGCACTGGTGATAAGAAAGTCAAATGTTAATTAAGACTAATATCAGTTTTAAATTACTCAATAAAAGAAGTCATAACCCATTTAATTAGAAATGAACAGCTTTGGAAGATAAGATAACATTGTTAAATAGTAATTTTTTGTAACAAAGTAAACAAATCAGTTAAAGAGTGCCTTAACCAATTGATATCACAATAGTTTTTGGGACTAGTATTTTTTATTGATTTCTTATTTACGTATTTATAAGAAATCACCTTGATAACTAATGTCTAAGTATGGCTATTGCAACCTGGTCCGCATTGCTGACCCAACAATATTTTTGTTGTACATAAATCGTAATTTTAATATCGTTGCGAGTGCAAAATAATAGTTTATTATTGTTAAGAATACTTGTTCTTTATTACTCCGTCAAACATTTATGGGGTCGAATATAAACACAAGCGGAACGACAAAGCCATATATACTTTTGGCATAAGGGTGGAGTGTATAATAATTTTCAGTTGCTTAAATGTATATGGGTTTTACTTTGGCGCCTAAAAGTATAGCGGCCATATGCAAAAAAAAGAGGTCCTCAACGTCAGTTGCTAAACATTTTAAGGTTAACATGCTTTTGTAGCCTGAAAAATATTTTAACTAACATTTCTTTTAAAAAATGAAAAATCTTTATGCTGGCAATACCATAAATTTCTTTTACCATTTTGTTGCTAATCATCATAGAAACGAATACGAATTCATTCGGATAGTAGTCTGTAGAGAGATTTTATTTATTTGTATATTAAATAATTTATTTTTATTGTCGTTAATTTTTCCAATGGTGTATAAAATATATCTTTTAAATAAAAAATAATAATTAATTAACCAGTAAGAGCACTGTATTCGGCTGTGCCGAATCTTTTATACCCACCACCGATTTTCCGTACTTTTATAGCTAACGTTTTTTTCCCGCAATTTGTTTGTTTCCCAAGAATACGAGATTTTTTTTTTAATCCCTGGATCCCGCAGCAAAAAAACAAATAAAAAGTAAATTTGTTTTAATTAATAAAAAACTTTTTATTAAAAAGCATAAAATAGTTTATAATGTAAAAGAAATACTTCAAAACTATAAAAATTAATAAAGCAACTTGAACTTAAAATATAAATTGAGTAAAAATATTTTTTATTGAAAAAATATTATTCTCTAGATACGAGATCAAATACAAATGAGCACAAAAAAACAAAAATACGGGTACTTCAGCTATGAGATCAAAAATAAAATCATTAGAATTCAATTTCAAAAATATTTAAATACAACTTATAATTAAAAAAAATATAACGTAAAAATTTTTACCGACTTAGAAAATAATCTTTTATATGCTCAAAGCTCTTATTGACTGGTCAGAAAGTCTATTTTTGATTTTATTAACAAATTGCCCTGTTACAGAAAACACTCGTTCACTTTATTTCGATGTTGGACGAATAGTTAAAAGTGCATTTAACAAATATACAACGTTTTGAATTGTAAAAATATTTTTAAATGTAAAGTTAAAAAAACCTTGAAGAAAAAATGTTTATGAAAAAAAATTTTACAATATAAACATCTGCTTTCGAATCGTAGACACCTTTTTCATTTCCCGGAATCCTGAAAAATAATCCCGGAAAATCGGGAAGATTAAATAACTCAAATTCCTGGGATTTTCCGGGAATAATCTCTTTATATTAAAATATGTATCACTTACTTTATATAACTTCGGTATGCTGGCAAAATGTTTTCGAAAATTTAGTATTTAGTCTTTTAATGCGTGCCAATATAGTTTCTGTTAATAAATAAAACTGTGATATTTCAATAGAGTCCTTTATTCTTCGAAAAACTTTGTTCATAGAGATATTATATAAGTTTAAGATAAACCGTTATATGGAAGGGAAGCGTTAAAGTGGGCGTGTCACCTAAATTTTAAATAACATTGACTAGAAGGATACATTTAGCAAATTTCATCATCATAGCTCTAATTTTGAATTTCATTAACACTAGATACCGTGAGAAGTGGGCGTTATAGTAGGCGTGTCAAAGTTGCTTCTGCTAATGACTACAACTTAGATATTTCAATATAGTCCTTTATTATTCCAAAATCTGTACTCATAGAGAAATTATATCAATTCGAGATGAAACGTTATATGGGAGGTGGGCGTAAAAGTGGGCGTGTCACATTTATTTTCCGTTAAAAAAAGGCTCCACGAAAAGCCCCCCAATGAAATAACGCCCAAACGAGAAATGAAATATTTTCCAAATTTTTTTCATACTTTTTTGGGTGTTATTTCATATGAAATAACTCCCAATTTTTTTGGGCCGTTTTTCATTTTTTTGGGAATTATTTCATTTCTCATTTGGGGTTTTTAAATTATGAAATAATCTCCAATGAAATAACACCCAACAAATGTTTAAAATTCGGGGCTTGTTTCATAACATGTATAATTTGGGTGTTATTTCATTTTGTATTTGGGGGTTGTTTAATTTTTAAAGCTGTTGGTTTTTGGGGGTGTTTGTAAATAAATTATATAAAAATAGGCCTTTTACAAGAAAACTTTTAGCCTGTTAATATACTACAATAACTTTTCAAACAAATTAATGATAACGTTCTGAATTTGGATGGTGCGACCTTCGTGACTGACTAAGAAATAAGTCTACGAACGGCAATAATGATTGTTTTCCCTAAATCAAAAGTAATCGGTTGTCGGTTCCACTTCTGCCAAGCAGTGAGGAGGTACATAATAACACAGTGTAACCAACTGGCAGCATTTATACATACAACGTATATTTTCTCCATCTTGAATTCATGAGCAACCACTTTGTTTTTTTACCATTTCTTACGTATAATGTATTAAGTTTATTATTTATTTATGTACATGAAAATAACTTTTTGGTAGTTGGGTTTCAAAAATAGATATATTGGAAATATTAAAACTTCTTTGTCCATACTTCCTCACATCTCCATTACAGAAAATTACTGCCTTCTTTACAACATTGTAACTATAATAACGCCTCCCAAGAGTTGGATTTTCAAGCCATTCAAAAGTTTTAGGATAGCTCGTTGGTGGCGATCTGAAATAGCTTCCATCGTATAAGGGAAAATAATTGCACTGGACTTAGTCCATTTACAAAACCAAAAGTAGTCACTATTAAACGAGTTTTGTATGTTCCTTCACCAAAAAAAAATGGTTATGAATGCTGGCACACTTTCGAAGTTGCATATATCCTTATAATGAAGAAGACGCCTGCGGGCGTCGACTTATATTTATATCAATAATTTTGCGATTTTGCTGTTGGTCCATATTGACTTCAAAAAATCCTAAGTGAAACTGACTCTTTTATGAATTTTGGGCATAATTTCATTTTTGTTGCTGATGGGGTTTATTTCATTGGGGGTTATTTCATTTTCATTCCCAAATATTGGGGGTTGTTTCGTTTTTGCTTTGGGGTTTATTTAATTTATTTTTCGATGTTATTTCACTCACTGTTTTTGGGTGTTATTTCCAATTTTTTGAGGTTTACTTCATTGGGGATTGTTTCCTGGGCGTTATTTCATTGGGGGGCTTTTCGTGTTGAATAGCACTAATTTTAATCAATTTCAATGTCTCGTAAGAGAAAACATGTTTTTTTATATCAAAAGTTAAAAAATTTTCAAGAGAGGAGATTTTTTCTTTCTGGAGTGTTAGAAATAAGCTAAAGGGTGGCCAAATTTTAATGGCCGAAGTTGAATGTGAAACAGAACTAAATGCTTAGTTTTTTTCTGTATTTCATATGACATTTCTCAATTTTAATCTAACTCAATTTGAACCATGGAAAGATACACCATCGAGCATCGTGTTAAAGCTATTCAGGCTTAGTATAGAAATGAGCGTTCAAATAAAAATCCATTTCGTGCATTTCGTGATTCTTTTGGTCAACATAATCGTTCAAATTCGTCCCCAATCGGGAAAATTGTAAAAAATACTTAAATTTCAGCAAAACAGGTCTGTGTGAAATGTGAAAACATCTGTGAATGCGATCTAAGTTCGTTGTGTGGGAAGCATTGCTGTTTTTCGCAATAGTGTGAAAAAAAAGCATTCAACCTCAACTCATCATCGCGCCCAACAATGGAGCATCAACAGCGTCATTGAAAATTTGGACTATCGGATCGAGATGTGCCGCCGTGGTCGCGAGGGCCATTTGGCTTATACTTTGTTCCTTACATAATTGAACCATACAAATATTATCATAATAAAAAGAAATGACAATAATTGCCTTAATAATTTGTGTTTTATTCCAAATCGACGTCGGCCCTTAAAATTTAACCACCCTTTTTAACTTCGATATGCTAGTAAAAAAAACCTTAGTCTTTCAATTAATGTGGGCGTTAAAGAAGGCATGTCAATAAAGTTTCTGCTAATAAATACAACTCAGATAATTCAATATAGTCCTTTATTATTCCATGGGATGTGGGCGTAAAAGTGGGCATGTCACCTAAATTTTCTAGCATAACAATGACATTTACTAGAAATATATACATATGTAACAAATTTTATCATCATACCTTTAACTTTATCGGTGTTATGAACATTTAAATTTCATTAACCGTAGATAACGTGATAAATGGGCGTTATTGTAGGCGTGTCAAAGTTACTTATGCTAATGAATACAACTTAGATTATTCAATATAGTCCTTCATTATTCCAAAATCTTTATTTATAGAGAAATGATATGAAATTGAGATAAAGCGTTATATGGGAAGTAGGCGTAAAATTGGACGTATCACATTTATTTTCCGCTAAAACAAAGCCTTTAGTCAAAAAACAATGTTTAATAAATTTTAGAATCGTACATCTAATTTTTTCAGTTTTATTACGTTTTAAATTTTAAATATACTGTGCGGTATAAATCTGCGTACATTTTGATCTATAACTGCTTTCTGAATATATAGATTTAAACAATTTTCAGGGAAACATATTATTTTTACTCAGGAAATATATATTCGAAATTTCGTGACTCTACGTTAATGCGTTTGGACACACATTCATTTTATTCGATGTTGGAAGGACACGGTTTTGTTTACCTACTCTTGCATTACGAGCTTTAACCTTTTTCTTAATATTCCGATTTAGTCCATTTTCAATACCAAACCCGTAACTTTTTCGGTCCGACCTCTATCGTGCTTTCAACAGACAGACAAACAGACGGACAGATGTACAGACGGACGGACATAGCCTAATCATCATAAAATCAAACCCTGATTCAGAATATATATACTTTTTGGGGTCTTAAATGGATATTTTGATGTGTTACCAACGGAATGATAAAATTAATATACCCACACCATTTTTTTGGTGGCGGGCATAAAAAGCCAAGACTTCAAGGAGCTCTCTTTTTTCTTTGTTTTCTGTAGGTTTAACTTTTCTTTATTGCTAATATTGTAAAAATTATTATAATTCAGATATTGTACTGTAATGAAAAAAACAAAAAAAACTAAAAAAAATTTTTTAATTAAAAGAACTTTTTAATTTGTATTTGAGTCATCCTACGTCAACAAGTTATCTTTACATCCTGTTCTGTTTAGAGTCGACCTTAATGTCAATTTTCTCTTTGTCTTTAGCTAATTAAATACGGAAGAAGTACGTTCAATATCACAGCAAAATATCTTTGTAATTAAAAAGAGATACGAATGGCTTTTCCCCTAAATTTGAAACGTCAAAACAAGAAACAAAATCACAGAAAAGGACTATACATACAAACAGTCGTCGTTATAAAAAATAAATATATAGTTGCCTAGTTGCTAATTATTATCATTATGGTTGAGAAGATTTCAACAAGGAATTTAATTACTTCTTCTTCATTTTATTTTTTGTTTTATTTATTACCTTTTCTTTTATAATAATTTCTTTTTATTATGTTGGACCTTAATGCCTCAACGTACGCATTTGTGACGATTCTTTTTATACCCGCCACCAAAAAAATGGTGGGGGTATATTCATTTTGTCATTCCGTTTGTAACACATCGAAATATCCATTTTAGACCCCATAAAGTATATATATTCTGAATCAGGGTTTGATTTGATGACGATCTGGCTATGTCCGTCCGTCTGTCCGTCTGTTGAAAGCACGATAGAGGTCGCACCGAAAAAGCTAGGGGGCTCAAATTTTGCCAGAATCTTTCTTATAGACAAGGTTTGCTTGATATTGAAAATGGGCTATATCGGAATATTAGGAAGAGAGTTATAGCTCGAAAAGCAAGAGTAGGTCGAAAAAACCGTGTCCTTCGAACATCGAATAAAATGGAATTGTGTCCAAACGCATTAACGTAGACTCATGAAACTTCAAATATATATTTCCTGAGTAAAAACAATATTTTTCCTTGAAAATTATCAAAATCTATGCATTAGGAGAGGAGTTATCGATCAAAATGTACGAAAATTTATACCGCACAGTGTATTTTTCGGTATATTTAAAAACAAAAACGTCATAAAAGCAACAAAATTGGATATACGACCCTGAAATTTTGCACACATGGCTTTTTGGTCAAATGCTTTCTTCTGACGGAAAATCAATGTGCCACGCCCACTTGAACGCCCACCTCCCATATAACGATTTACCCAAAATTCATATAATTTTTCTATTAATAAAGATTTTGGAATATTAAAGGACTATATTGAAACACCTGAGTTGTACTCATTAGCGAGAACAACTTTGACACGCCTACTATAACGCCCACTTTTCACGTTATCTACCATTAATGAAATTTAAAAGCTCAAAAAACCGCCAAAATTTGAGGTATGATGATAAAACTTGCTACGTATATCCCTCTAGGCAATGTCATTACTGTGCCAAAAAATTAAGGTGCCACGCCCACCTCCCATATAACGTTTTACCTAAAATTCATATAATATCTCAATTAATAAAGATTTTGGAATAACAAAGTCCTATATTCAAACACCTAAGTTGAACTCATTCGCAAAAATAACTTTTATACGCCTACTATAACGCCCACTTTTCACGTTATATACCGTTAATGAAATTTAAAAGCTCATAAAACCGCCAAAATTAAAGGTATGATGATAAAATTTGCTACGTATATCCCCCTAGGCAATGTCATTACTGTGCCAGAAAATTAAGTTGCCACGCCCACTTTTACGCTCACCTCCCATATAACGTTTTAACTAAAATTCATGTAATTTCTCTATTGACAATGTTTTTGGGAAAATAAAGGACTATATTGAAATATCTAAGTTGTATTTATTAGCAGAAACTTAATTGATACTCCTACTTTAACGCCCACTTTCATTGAAGGACTAAATTTATGAAAACATTTTACTAGCGTATCGAAGGTTAAAAGGGTGGTTAAATTTTAAGTTAATTTTAAATAAAACACAAATTGTTTAAGAAGTTATTATCATTTCTTTTTATAATATAATATTTGTATGGTTCAATTATGTATTTAAAAAAATATCGGCCAAATGCACCCGCCCCCCATCCTTGGCACCACTCCTCTATCTGATGATCCAAATTTTCAATGACAATGTTGATGCTCAATTGTTGGGCATGATGATGAGGCGAGGTTGACTGCTCTTTTGCCACACTATCGCAAAAACCAGCAGTGGTTCCCATTCAACGAACTAAGAAGGCATTCACAGATTTTCTAACATTCTATACAGACCTGTTTTGCAGAAATTTAAATATTTTTTACAATTCTCCCGATTGTGGACGAATTTGAATGCCCATTTTTATAAAAAACCTGAATAACTTTAAAGCGTTGCTCATTTGCGTATCTTTCCACGGATCAAATTGAGTAAGTTTGAAATTGGGAAATGTCAAATGAAATGCAGAAAATAAATTTAAGGTCTAGGTGTAGTTCACCTTCAACATGGGCCCTTAAAATTTAACCACCCTCTACAAAGAAAGTGATACATATTTTATTATAAAGAGATTATTCCATAGCGATTAACAAAATAATAAATATTGTGCTTTAAATGTACACAAAATTGGTGGTGGGTATAAAAGATTCGGCACAGCCGAATATAGTGCTCTTACTTGTTTGTATTTAATTTTTCTCATCATTATGTCTCTCTACATAAATTTTTTTATTATTGTAATAACTTTAATTAAAACCGGCCTTAACAGCAACAGCTGCAATAGCATGAGCTACAGCATTCAGCATTATCATCGTTTTCCTCAGCAGCATTGTCATCAACATGTTTATCATGGGCAAAGGCATTAAGAAAATAAAATCTTCATTGTAATGATGATGATGATAAATACTCTGTTCGACGTCATCATTCTATAATCATTGTTGAAAAATAATACTGTATAAACCAAAGTTTTAATGTTTCTTCTGCTTTTGTTTAATAAATCTTCTTTATGCTTTATTAAATAAATAAAAAAGAATTCAACGAAAATATATTAGAAAATACGAGTTTATACTCAAACATATAATTTATCAAAAAATTTACTAAGTAGTGAGTTAATAAAATATATTTCAGAAAATTATGAATTTATTGCAATTTTTTTGTTATTTAATCAGACAAATAAAGTAAAAATGTCAGCAAAGGTTGTCTTCCAATCTACTTAATTAAGGGAACAATAGAAATTCATCATTCATTCTCAATATATTTACAAAGAATTGTCATAAAGTTTGCTTCATTTAACACCACGTTCAAGCGTGTTAAAAAATAAATAAACATTTAAACCCTTCAAAGTTCAGCCTCGTATACAAATATAAATATCACAAGCAAATGTATACAATTCTTAACAAGATAATGAGTCATGTTTGTATTCAACTTATTTTTTTAATTTAGTACTTTTATCTTAGCCATTTTAATAAAATTTTCTTAACGATTTATTTACGTTTTCTTTTAGTTAGAGCTTTGTGTTTTGGTACTCTACGCAATGTTGTGATACAATTTCTATACATTTTGTATAGTCCTGGCTAAAAAGTAGGCATATGTGTGTCAGAAGGAAGCATAACGAATTTAAAAGATTTTTGGATAAAATGGGTAGGGATGTCTGCGAGTGAGGTTAATCCTTAATAAACTGCAAACGTTAAAAGTAGTTAAGCTGTGTAGTTTTATATGTATATATCAAAATTCTGGTGGTTTCAAAAACAATTCTACAGAATTGTCTAGTTACTCCAATGTCTTAACTATACCCCTATACATCACAATGTATCTCACTTCTTCTAGATACGTCTTTCTATCTATGTTAAAACTACAATTTAATACAACAACAAGTTTTTATCTCTCAGATTCAAATATATATTGTTTATATAGTTCTCAGGGCAAAATATTCATGTGCATGAGCTTTCTGTACCTGCAGGCAATTTACCGAATAAAATATTTTTTTAAAATAGTTGTTGTTAGTTGATAAAATTTCTTTTCTTTTACATCCTTGACCTGCGGTGCCAAGCAGCTTTGTCATTCAGTTTGTATTTTCCACAATATTAATTTCTGATTCCAATAAATCGAAATAAAACTTATTGAAATAAAATCACAAAAAAAACAACAATTTCAATATGTTCCAACCATTTACAAACGAAAATCGACATTTTCAGCAGAATAGAGAAAATTTTAGAAACTTAAAAAATCAAGATGGCATCCGAAACAAAACCGCAGATATATTATCTAACAAACAAAAAATGGGCTTGAGTAGTTTCTGAAGTAGCTCTAATATATCGCTGCCAACCCAATTAAGAAAACGGGAGCACTTTGTATCATCACAAGAAATGGCATTTGTTTTAAAGTAATGTTCTGTTTGAAAATTAAAAGTTGACCATTTATCCATATCTGATTTACACTTTCCAAATGGAGATATTAATGGAAAATTTTTGGTTTTGGCCACAACCTTCTTCAATAGCAAGAATTTGAGTAATTAACTGTTGGTTTGATTGCTAAAACTGGTGTTTTACTTAGAAAAAGCATTCATATTCATTGTTCCTTTTTTGTTGATTTCCTCGTCGCCAAATGTTGGAATTGGTAATTCTCAATAGACTTAGAAATTTTAAGTATTTCTTATTCAGGAAAACAACAGAATATTTTTTAAGCATGAACAAAGTTGATATCAAGGTGGATGAAAAGGTACCGCATAAAATCAGCTGATTAATGTTTTTTATTTTATTTCAACAAAATTGTCAGATCAATTCGCCTGGCTATTAAAATTTTTTGATATTTTTATATAAATTTTTGTAATTGAGTAAAAATATTTAAAATAAACCAAAAAATAAGACTGCAAATTAACAAATAAAAGAGTGAAAAAATATTACTGATGAAAATGACAAGTTGTTGGGAGCGAGTTAAAAATTTCATCAATGAAGACCCGAAAATTGGAAAAAGATATGATTTCGACACTCATCATGTAAAAGCCCTATAAGTTTGTGTGATCTTTAATAGACAAAATGCTTTAAAAAAGAAACCACCAGAGCTATAAATAAAAAGGTACAACTGAAACATTTATGTTTTTGTGGTATTTCATATAATATAAAACAAAAACAATTTTACATCAATAATAATATTTTTTTCGTATATTAAGTTTCTAGGTTTTTTACAGAAATATTTCAATGCCTAAAGCTTGACGCCCTATGCTCCAGTGGGAGTTAAAGGAACATATATATATATAAAGCTTGACGACACTTTCTGTCATATAAGAAACGCGAAATCATTCATAACCATTTCTGAAAATTTATAATCCACCTTTTCAAAGTAAACAATATTAAGTCAGGCCAAAAACTATCATCAGGGCTTATTAATCGGCAATAATATTCTGGGCGTAGAATTTAATTTGTTGTTTGTCTAAAATAGAAACAAGTATTCCTCATCAGATAAAAATTTACATATGTAATTTTGAATTTACACGTTTTTTTTTTATATCTATCCTTTAGTCTTTAAATTTAAAATACGAAATTTTTATTTATTTTTTATAAAATTTTTATTTTCAAGCCAACAATTTAATATTTAAAAATTACTTTTCAAATTCCCAGACAAATTATTTTTTGTTGTCAAATACTGGCAAAAGCGAATTTCGATATTAAAATTTTTATATATTAATTTGCCTTGATATTGACAATTATGTACTAAAAAACACTTGGTTAATATCAAGGCGAATTCATACAGGTGAAATTATCAGCCCAGCTGATAGGGAAACTTTTTGTCATAATTGGTTTAATTTCCCTTGATATTATTTATTAATGCAGGGAAGGAAAATGTGATTTTGGCTTCGGTATTAAGCATTTAATTTAAGTGTACTTATTTGATAATAAATATACTAAATTCATGTATAGTTGTTGCTCTTGCGTCATGAATAATGTGTTTCAAAAATTAATATCCTTTTTTTTTAATAAAATTTTATTATATCTAATAATTCATAACAACTTTTCCATCCCTGATATGCGAATTAGCCTTTACATAAAATATTCCCTCAAATGTTTCTCTGTTGCATCAATGCGCCGTTGCATATATCTGTATGAATATGCCTTGGTTAATATGAAAACAAATTAAAATAGAAATGACATTAAGAAAAGTATTTTTTAAAAAAGTAGATTACATACATTACAACTATGTAAAAACTTAAAACCAACAAGTAAGAGCGCTATATTCGGCCGTGCCGAATCTTATATACCCTTCACAACGTGTAGTCATGCAATAACAGTAGTTTGTGTCACCATTCATCCCATATGAAATACGTACATACATATATAAAAACATCCCATTGTAAAATTATAAATTCTCGTATATATGTTAAAAAAACAAAAAAAAAATATAAAAAAAATTTTAAAAAAAAATTTAAAAAAAAATTTTAAAAAAAATTTTAAAAAAAATTATTATATATATAATATATATATAAAAAAAAATTTTTGGCTCAGCTGGGATTCGATGCCACGTTTTCTTTAACCAGTATACACGTTTGTATGTATGTATGTTGTTTTTGTGAAAAAAAAAATCGAGGTGGTCGTGGGTTTTTGCTCATATCTCAGTTGTTTATGTACCGATGTTTCTGATTTTCAATACCGATCTACCCCTGAATATTTCTGATATTTTAATACCTTACCCGGAACCAACCTATGTCGGGGGCTTCAAAAAGTTAATTTCAACATACACACGGACAGACGGACAGACTGACAGAGCTTAATCGACTCCCCTATTCATAAGCTTTCAAAAAATATATACTTTGTATATTGTAGAAATTTCACACGGAATGACAAACCTATATATACCCTTTTTCACTGTGTGAAAGGTATAATAATGGCGTATAACATTGCATATACAATTTAGGCTTAGTATTATGTAGTAATTATACCTATTTCCATGATAGTGATTCAGATTCGGCTCGGCTGAATATAGAACACTTAGCTTTTTACATAAATTGTTCTTATCTGCCTTTTTATATTTAAACTGCCGTATTCATAAAAAATATTAAAGATTGATTGAAGACCAACTTGAAGAATTTCCTTACAACATCTTCAATATAACATCAACTTCAATAAAATTAAAATATTTCATATGAGTATTTCAGTAAATATCTTATATATCAAACAATAAGCAGCTATTACTGGAATAAAAATAAGATTTCTTTTTATTCATTCGAAGATTTTAAAATATTATAACCTTATGATAAAACAACTTAAAAGCACATTTTATGAATACACCAATTATGTTTTAGATATTTTATATCGAAATTATTTTACGCCTTAATTATTGAATGAATAACATTATAGAAATATATTTTTTTTAAGAATGTTTTACAAATAAAAACAAATTAATTTTAATTCAAATAAAAACTCGTGTATAACTTGTTTTTTAAACAAACAGAAAATTAAGTTAAACAAAAAGAAAATATTGTCTAATTAAAAGTAATGTTATGAATAAAACATAAAATATGCTATTTATTATTATTCTTTTATTGCTTGTCAAATTCAATTAATTAAGGCTACTAAATGAATATGTTTTTTCGTACTTTTTCATTAGTAAATTTTTACGATTTACCTTTTTTATGTTGAAAATTCCAAAAAAAAATAATAAATTCATTTTAAAAAGAAAAAGGATTAATAAACCTTTTCTTGCCTTAGTTTACAAAAACAAAATCATGAATAAATATTAAGAACCTTTTTTTAGCTTTCAAAAGAAAAAAAAAACATTTAATGAAAGCATTAATATTAACTTATTTTCATAAAACATTATTATTAATATTAGCAAAGGATTCCTAAGAAAACCGGATGCCCTTGTAAGTAAATCACTTGGCTAGAGGTGGCACGTTCAGCTAACTCTGGAGATTCTGGTTGGTTAAATCACAAAAGGAAAGAGCATTCAGTACTGTGTTTAATTTTTTACTGTAAAAGAAAGCTCGCTTGGACTTTTATTTATAGCAAATTGTTGTTTATGCAGAATTTATTAAAAGGACAACATAATTGTTCTTTTCATGTTTCAAAATAAAACGAGAATATTAATATATTCCCCAACATATTTTTTTTTTCATGTTGGATCCAAAAAAAAGGAATGAATGAAAATGTGATGCCAACAAAATATTTTTGTGTACAAGTATGCTGATGCTATGAGCTGGCAAAAATGTATTTTTATTAATTTATCCTTTTTGCGCTTTAACAAAAGCAAAAGCCAAATGACCATAAACAGTAGATAGAACACACATTTTAATTAAATTAATAAACCCTAGGTCTGCTTTCAGATTTTATTTTATTAATATCTTTCGTTTTCATAAGTAAATAAACCACATTATATACTTAGCTTTTGTCCATTGAAGGTCAATTTAATTTTCCCATCTTCATACATCACAATTTATTTGTTTCTACAATGACGTCTGTACTATATTTTCATCTTAGTTCAACAGTTTGCTGAATTACCATCTTCACATTTTTACTCACAACCCAAACCAGCTTATTTTGACGACTGCTGATTTTATTTTGCTTTTTTGAGATCAAAATGTGTAAGAAAACTACAAATATCAAATATACACCCTAGAAGTATATCATTGATTTATGTGTTTATTTTTGGTTAAATTTGCGGTAAATGTCTGCATTCCCATACTCATGTTCATAAATCAGATAAATTCTGGCAATAAAATATTCATGAAAACACATAAACACAAATTTTACTGTTCCTCAACAACCACAAATTTTTATAAACTTACACACACAAGTACACACATTCACATACAATCATGTATTCAAAAACATAATTTATGCAGTTGTATAAAAAATGTGGGTAAAAAAAAATAATAAGGAAGATACAAATCCATTTCTCAAATAAATTGGTGGAAAATATCACAAAAATTTATGCTTATTTCTATCAATTTATCACAGTTATATTCACTACATTGAATCTTGAATTTGCAGCACGTTCATGCAAGAATGTGTGCGGAACATAGATTTATGAATTTATACAAATCATACACCAGCAACGTAACCGCTACTTCGGTAGCATTAAAATTATAAAAACATGTTGCTCTAACTTGTTGTATTTAGATACTAATTACAGTGAATATTAAGAAACTGTTTACTTCGATTTATAATTAATTTATAAGAGAGTATTTCTTATTCCCCACAAAATCTTGAATATCAGTTAATGTTTCTTGCTTTTAAATGGTATAGTCCGAAAATGCAAAAATTACTACAGCAGAAAAGGAAAGTAAATTATTGTCTTTTATAATTTTTAAACTTAACTTGAACTATTTAATAGTGGCTAATATCAAAAACAAACAAAAAATATCATTAAAATTTGGAACACTACCTTTACAGTAGCATGTAGAATTTTCAGTCTCACTCGTAATAAATTTCATAAAAGTACCATAGAAATGCGAAAAGGCACCTTTTTGGTGGCCCGTAATATTTTTATTCTCACAACGGGTCAATAGCCATTAAACTGAAAAATCTAGATTCATAAATGTAGAAACTACAAAAGTTACCAAACATATGCAAAAAAGTACCCATTTGGTCCCCATAACATTTTCAATCTCACCTTGTATCAATAGCCACTAAATTGAAAGTTCGAGCTTTATAAACTTTAAAAATACCAAAAACACCATAAATGTATGAGCAATGTTTTGGTTACCCTTCCTTTTTTCATTGTCACCTGGAATCAATAGTATCTTACTATAATCGAAAAGAGTACTATGAAGATGAGAAAAAGTATCTTTTTGTCCACCCATTACATTTCTAGTATCACTTTTTTATAGTCACGTATGGTGCTCGGAAGACCCCTTTGCAGGAATGCAATCAATGTACTCGGATATAATTGGAGGACCCTGAGCTAGATAACTGCTTTGATCACAGGGCATTGAAACTTCAAATATCATCTGTACAGGATTAAGGTTGTAGAGGATGATGTTTGCAGAATGTGCTTTGAGACAGCGGCGCATGTAGTATGCGAATGTCCGGCAATCGCTGACAGTAGACTTAGTACCACCGGCAGGCACACGTTGGACGTTGGATGTTGTGCTATGGGGGAAATTAATATGGGGCAAATACTGGGGATTACAAAGAACTCTGTGATGAGGATTGTAGATAATCATCAGTCTACAATGTGAAGTCACAAAAGTCTAAAGCTAACGCATGGGATGGCACGGAACTCAGTGAGGTCGTGGATACACTTTTGCTAGCCTCGTAATCTCTGGGAAACGAAGGGGGTGGAAAAGGGACCCGTTTATGGAAGAGGTCTGCTTTGGTATCCTCCCTTTTTAAATTCCCATAACATTATAGCATTATCCATAACATTATCAATCTCAAAACAGATCAGTAGTCCCTAATATTTAAAATCAAGATTCAGAACCGTATAAAATACAAAAAGTAATATTAAAATCCGAAAAAGTACTTTTTTGGTCGCCCATAACATTTTCAGTTTCATCTTCTATCAATACTTACTAATTTCAAATACAAAAGGTAACATAAAAATTTGAAAACGGAAATTACATAAATTTGTCTAGTAAAACCTCTTTTACAAATTGTATCCAAATTGACTCAGTAATTAGAAATTATACATATTATGCTGTATTTTTCCCTCCTAGGTACCTTTTCATCACCTGAAGTCTCCACAAATTTCGCCTAAATAAGTGTGCACATACTCTGAAACGATAATTACCAATAATGTCCTATTGCATAATATAAGCAACTATTTTTTTTTGTGGTACAAAGTGGGACACTATTTTCCATTTAGAGGTTTAAATTAAAAAAAAAATGCAATTTAACCAAAACCGTTTGAATTTTTCCAAATTTGATTATTTTTTTTGTGAATTATAGTTTTTGCGGTTAGAAATAAAATATTATTTTATTCTTATGACCTCCCATTCGATCGGATCAATTTTCGAGCGCATTCTTGAGTGAACGGCACCCCAAATAGTCCATCGGTATCAAATCGCAGCTTCTTGGCGGCCAATTAACATCACCATTTCGGCTAATTAAGCGGCCATCAAACGTTATATGCACTAAATCGATTAAGGCATGAGATCTGTGGCAACTTGTACCATCGTGTTGAAACGAAACATCGTTTACATCAATATCATGAAGAGAGGGCACAAATAAATCGGTTATCATGGTCTGAAGGCGTCTCCATTGACTGTAATTGTTGTGCCGTCCTCATTTTCGAATAAATATGGGCCAATGATGCCTCCGCTCTACCAGCAGCACCAAACAGTCACTCGTAATGGGTGCATTGCCATCTGTAAGATGGGTTTTCTTGGCCCCAAATGTGGTACTTTTGTTTATTAAAGTACCCACTAAGATAAAAATGAGCTTCATCTGAAGAGATGATTTTTTGGAAAAATCGGCATCAACGTGCAATGCAATTTTCGATAAATTTTCTTTGTATTGGGAATAAATTTCCAATAAATCCAAACATTTCTTAGGTGTAAATTGATTCATTTCGTTCAGCGAAGATATTATATTGAAATTTGTGATAGAAAAGAACTGCATATGTATTTCCTGATTCGAAAAATTGCTGGTTCAAATTTAAACCGATACATGGCCCATCCTTTACATGATTATTATTAAAACAGGTGCTGAAATTCTTTTATCATTTTTTCGCGTAGTATGTTGCTTCCTATGTTTATTAAATTACACAGGGTAACAATATATATTTTGTAACCTGAAAATCCAAAAAGGCAAATGCACTTTATTTTAACTAGATTATTTTTCGAGTAGATTAAAGCACTTTTTCAAAGTAATCTGTATCATTCTTTGATTAACAAATATAAGTTTATCGATTGTACTTTCTTTTCTACTCCCTTAAATTCGATTTTTTAAAACTACCTTATTAGTGATCTATCTATACAAGAGAACGGTTAGTGCATCAATTTAGTAAAAGAATGCATGACATGAATAAGAAAAATCGAGTATAACAAATAACAAATCATGCATTGCTTGTCTTCTACAAAAGTAAACTCACAGTCCCAAAAGAAACTAATACTAAACGATTGGGTGGAATGGTTTGATTGATTTGATTTCTGTACATTCTTCATAGAGAAAACAGTATCGATTATGAGTACCGCAATTGTTGCCAATCGCATAGTTTAGTCGTGATAGTAGAATTTTACGGTTATATCTACAGAATTTCGTTTCGGATTATAAATATGTAGTCAGCACTAACAAATTACGATTCTTGGAATAGAAATTTTATAATCACAAATGAAAAGTTCGATTGCAGAAAATGAAAATGAATGAGTTTGATTATCTGTTACCTGTGTGTATAAGTTGTTAATTTTTGTTTGTTTGAAAAATTTTAAATAAAGTAGTAGGTAAACTCGTCGTAGAAATTAGTTAAAGAAATTAAAATATTTTCAGATATTACATAGGTCGACAAAAATATTTGTTGGCTTCAACGAGTGCTAAACAAATGAATAGAGAGAATATTTTTGAATTTTTTTATCTTGTCGAACTTTTTTGTTTAAACTAATATTTAAATTTTTAATCAGGCTTGAGTTCATATTAACATTCTTTATTTTTACAAAGAATTTTTTTTAATTGTGATAAATAAAAGAATAAATCTGAAAAATTATATTTTTACTGACACTAGCCGCACAGCACTGTCTGATCGTTGGATACATGTTGGTTGTAGATATCATCTATTTAACTCCCGGGACTTAAGTTAATTGAATTCGTTATATATATTTTTACCACAATGAGTTAGATTGAAATTTTTAGCCAAACAGCAACCCTTTGGCTACTTTTGTTTGTTATTATCTTTCATTTATATCACTATTTTTGTCCTGCTCTAGCCACCAGTTAGGTTATATAAACTCAAGCCTGATTGAAAATATTTTTAGTTTTCTGATATGGCATCATGTTATTTCTTTGCTTCAAATTAGTGTGCACATATGAATACACATTTTTATTGTTGTCAATTAAAGGTGATATAAAAACAACAAATAAACAAACAGGCATAAAAAATTAATGGTTTAATTATGTTCTTAATTTATACATTAGTAGGGAGACCCTCTGTCCAAATTTGTTGAAGCTTTTTGCGTTTGGGCTGTGCGATGACGAATCTGTCAGCTCCATTACTCTATTATATCCGTAAAATGTCAAATCAAAATGTTTGCATATCAGTTCTATAATGTTTTATATACAGACCTAAAGTTGTTGTTTGTAATTTTTTATACAAACAAATATTATATTCACGCGTTGGGTATGTTTTAGAAAATAATTTTTTTATGTTCTCTCTCTATCTCCCTCATAGAGAAACTCTATGGTTTTCTTCCTTAAGATTCTACTATATTAATGATTCGTAAAAAACAATCCATTTACAGTTCAAACAAAATGAACAAGTAAAGTTTTACAAAAAAACAAATTTTTTTTTTGTTGGCCATCTTTAAAACGAAAACAATATTCTTCTTCCTTTTTTAACAATAATAAAAAAAATTTCAATTGCAAAAAGAACACAAAAAAGCTAACAAAACAAATTAGATTATTTGTAATATTAAATTTGTGTCAGCAAAAAGTTCATAAATTTGTTTTAAATTTTCTAAAAGGAATGTTTTTTTTTTAAACAACTGAATTTTTGTAACAAATAAACAAACTTAGTGCAAGTATTCAATTAGAAAAAATGCATTAGTCAAACAAAATGATATGTAGAATCTTCTTTTATATAAAATTCATGTCGTAACACATAAAAACTCTAACACATGACGAAAATGGCATCAGTAGTGAAGTAGAGATGACTTTGTGAAACTCAAAGTAGTGAATGAATAGTAATAAAAAAGATACTAACAAAACTTAACTACATCGACATAGAACTTGAGCAGGTAGAAAAAAAAGCATGCAGTGCCTGCTCAAAGACATATAAAACGTAAATGTTTCAAGTAGAAGCAGAGATAATAAAAAAGAAATGCATAATATACGAAGGCGTACAGTATTTGGTGAAACAGATAAGGACAATTCATATTTAAAAAAAAATAAAAAGGACTATTATAAACCTTCTATCTAGCGATGATTATCAATAAAATTTAAAAATATAAAATTTATCGAAAATAATCTACATAAAATAAACCCTTTTAAAAACTTAGAAAATAATTTTTGACAAATACAGGTCTCTTTTTCAATATACATCTTAGTACCTAAAGAAAAAGAAAATATTTATGACTAGTTTATGTAAAACACTTTTTTAATATATCGTCTAAATTTCTTGATCTTTTTTATTGATTATATATGATTTTTTCAAGCTTGGGATCAACTTTTTTAGTTTTTTTATAAAAGCTCTTTGAAGTAATTCATGGCTTAGCTTAATCATGGCCTACGGCAAATAGCTGCCGAATAGAAAATTGCTGCCCTGCCCCCATGCTGCCGACGCTAATCAAGTAAGTCGTCTAAATGTTTTTTTTATTTTTAACATGCATATTCAGAAAAGCAGTACAAATTTTAGTATACAGGTAAGTACTAATACGTTTGATCCTGTAGTTCTGAGCAATGTATCCCCAGTATTGTCAAATCTTTAACCCAGAAGAAAGAATTAATCTTCTTTTTAAGTAACTTTGTTGAAATTACGTTTTGAAATCCTTTTCTTTCAAACGATTATTTTCCTATTTAATTTATTGATAATCTTACGAAAGGGTAAAAAAGTCCTTTTGAATACTTATTTAGAACAAAAAAATATTCTTCAAATTTTATTTTTTGATTCATTCGTAAGGAGTATAAATAATGACCATTCTTAATAACTACCTTGTGGCATACCCGAGAAGATATAAGTGTTTTTTTTTTTTTTAATTTGTATACTACAACCAGTAGCAATCAATCCATTTGAGTAGAAGAGTGCAAAATATATTTATTCCAATTTAAGTAATAATAAAATAAAAGTTTAAGGAATATTAGGAAAGAACAAAAATGATCGTGAAGTCAGTAGAGACGACATCCGTTTCTTGGCATTTATCGAAACACATGATGTTATTCTAGTCTTAAAAAGATGTTTTTTTAAATGGAATTTTTATTTATTTTTTTTTTAAGCCACCGCTTTTTTAATGTTCAAATGATAAAGGAAAAAGTTGTTCAATTAATTGAATTTTTGATTTGTTTTTGAATTATAGTTTTCATTAATTTAATTTAATTTTTAAATTGATATTAAATGTTTTCAAAAAGCAAAGTGATTTCTGTCAGTTGAAAAAAAATTGAAAAAAAAATAAAAAGTATTATTTTAAATGACATTTTCTTGAAAATATAATTTGAAGAATAAATTTAATATTATTACTCAAGGAGCGGAATATTACTTTAGACATATGTAAGTTTTTTTATTAAAATTTATTCTGTTTTAAATAATTATAATAAATTATTTCGGTTTCATTGTAGATATGCCAAAATTCATAACATAATTTTTGTATTTCCTTATATTCCTCAGAATTCTCATTTTAATAGGTAAGTTAGTTGAATTTCTTCACTCTGCCTTATCAAGCCTTTTACCGGTTAATATTTCTTTATATCTAGGTCGTATGTGTATGTGTACGGTATAGTATGTGTATGTGTGTGGAACCCTACTTCCTATCATTACTTTTATTATATAAGTAACGACATGTAATTAAGAATATAGATTCCTTTGTAATATAAATGTATATTAAGAATAAATATATATAAAAAGAGAATATTTTTTTTTTGTATTTTTTGTAAACAGGTTTAATAAATTTTATTATTGATATACAAATGTTTTAATTTTATAAATCCCAAATCTCAAATAAATGATTAAAATAATTAAAATCATTTTTGAAAATTAGGAAAATTTTAAATAATTTTTTAACACTATATTAATTGATATTTTTCTCAATATTTTTTCAATTAAAACTAAAATTTTCAATTAATCAATAAATTCATTTTGATGATTGGAGCAAAATTAAACAATTTTTTAATTAATAATATTAATTTCGTAATTAAAATTCATATTTATTTTTTTCTGTCTAGCATTGACTGTTACGTTTCTACCAGCATCGTTTTTAAAGAAGTTTTTATCAATGATAACCAGCCCTCAAAGCACACCAAGCAGTCAGTTTTTTAGGATGAAACGGTATCATAATATTGAGGATTATCATCACTCCAAGTACTGCACTTTTATTTATTATCGTGAAAATCGGGATCAACGGCAATTTTGTTTGGTCCCATTCACCGAATCAACACCTTGGTATTCGTACGTTAGTCTATTTGTGTTTAAATGACTAACCAAACTAAACATAAATCATTTTACTGCTAACAAATTTGGCTCATTTACATAAGAATTTAAATAAAAATGCGCTTAGCGGTCATTAAAATTTTTTTCGTAAAATTAGCATTCATCCATTAATAATTTGGTAAATTTTTCATAAGCGGGTTGTATTGTCTTGCATCAAATTTTCGTGTAGCATTTGTATCTTTTACGGAAACAGAAATACATTTTTTTCATTACTCTCCGCAGTGAAGTTCTAGACATTTGCAGCTGAGTGGAACATTTACGAAATAATTTTTCAGGGTTTTTATATATGTTCTACCGACCTCGTTCGATATTATCTTCTCCTTGTCCTTCAAGCGGTCTTTCATTCCGAGGCAAGCCACCACCAGATGCCGATGAATTAAAAGGAGCGACTAGATTGCGTACTTGATTTCATGATGGTTCATTGCTGGTATTAACAATATTTCGAAATTATCTTTGAGTTTAAATAACTTAGTTTTGACTAGCAAAATAAAACTAACTGCTCGTTCCTCAATCATATACATGGCTATTAAATCTCTCAAACGTTATTTAAAATGCTTAAGTATAAAAAAAAACAACAAAATAAAAAAATTATATAAAAAATACAGTGAAATATGGCCCACACTGTACTGTATGTAGATTATTATCATTATTATTATTTTATCATTAAATAAAGAAACTATCATTACTGGTTCGCTTAAAATCACTATTCACTATTTCTTTTATTTAAACAATCTTTTTGAATAATTAAGAGCTCGTTCCGTATAAAAATACTTTTGGTAACCCAATGTACTTGTTTTTGGTATTCTATACTATGTTTTTTATAATATAAAAATTTGTATAAAATCCTTCTTTTAAATGTTTAACTTTTACGTTTACGTAAACTACAAAACTAATTTGAAAATTTAATTCATAATTCTGTATGTCATTAAATTACGTAGATTTAATTAATCACATAAAATTTAGTTCTTAAATTTTAAATACCCTAAAATTTATATTACTGAACACCCAAACATCTATCCTTTGCACAATTTGAAACAAAATTCAAAGAAACAAAGAATAACAAAGAAGAACACCTTTTTAATAAATTTTTAAAAATGTGTACATAAAAAGCTAATAAATTTAATTAAATGTCTTTAATTATTACTTTTCTTTTCTGTTTTTTAAATATTTTTTTTTATTTTTAAATTTTTCGTTGATTTATAAAAAACTTTAAGGTAACAACATTTGGCGCTGCTACTTTATATGTTTACATTTAAAATCATACGTTTTTCACAGTAAACTTTACAAGTTAAAAAATGTCCTGCATAAACATTAAAATACTCAGTTAAAAAACTCTCACATTACTCTCTCAACTTGTGTTCTCATTTACTGGATTTTATGTAAACGAATACACTAAAAACTTTTTGCGTAAATGAACGAACCTAATGTCAAGCCGTTAGCGTATGAGTAACATATATTTAAACTATTATCGAGTATACGCCTTGTATAAAAACTTTCTAACAAATAAAATTTGAAACACATTGAATTTTTACGACCTGTTATTGATAATACAAAATAAATCATTCTAAATTGCTCTTCAAAAGCGAAAAAAATTTAAAAAATAAAACTAAGAGCAAGAGCTTGTAAATTATATTCCAAAATTTATGTTAGCAAATAGTAATAACTTATGCAATATCTGTTATTTTAAACCTCATTATCATGAAGTGCAGCTTTTTAATATATTCGTATAAACATCTGTTCTCCATTGATAATTTAATGTTATAATCATAACTGTTTTAACTTAAATCATCAGTTGAAAACATAAACATCTCTTCGTTAAGCTTCGCTTAGCTGGATTGTTAATGTACTTCTTGTTATAGCTTCTCCTGTTATAGCAAACATATAACTACATTCACAACTTTAACGGTTCTGCACGTATCTTTTGTCTGTATTGCTGTCATAAAAAAAAAGACTGCAACAACTCCAGCTGCTACCACTTGTTTTTCAAAATTACTTCCGACATTATAACACAAGAACTACGAAGTACGGCTGATGTTGCAACAATGTTACATTTTAGTATGCAATTACATTACAAATTTGTAGGTAAAGCAGTTGCCACGTAAAAACAAGTTATTGAAACTACTTGCTAAATAAGTATCAGCTTTTATCGTCACCGTTGAGAGCAGCATCAATAGATTTTTCAACTACACATTCCAAAATGACACGTTTTCAATTAGTTTTCGGTTATACAACTCTACAAACTTTTATATTGTTGAAGACACTTACATCCTTAATATTATGTAAAATCTGTATGTTTGTGAGAAACATATCTGTAAGAAGAAAATTTATTTAAAAATACTAATGAAAATCTTAATAAATTTTTTTAATTGTATATTTTTTAAAAACGCATTAAGTTGCATTACCTTTTATACAAGAAAACCAAATTTTTAAAAACAAAAACTTTTAAGTCCTTTTTGTTTACAATTTTCAAACTCTCTACGCATAGAAATTGTTTTTATACTTGAAAAATTGTTATTGATTCTGCTTGAAAAAGCAAACTAAACTTTTTTAATCTGAAATAAATAAGTTTTATTAATTATATATTTATATTTTATTCGAACTTTTTTCTATATATTAAATTTTAATGTGAACCATTTTTTATTTTGGCTTAAGTTCATTTGTTTCTTTATTTAATTTTATAATTCAAATTAAATTAAATTGTAACCATTTTAGGAATATTTTTTCTAAAAATTATTTCCGATATTAGCCGAGTGGAATGCATTTTCGAAATCAGCTACGATTTCATCATCAGCACTCTTTATCGGTATACTACTATGTAACTTAAAATTCCTATTTATGTTACAATTGAATGAAATTTGAATTAGTGAATCTTAGTATTAATTTTCATATTTTGTTGAATATTTTATTTCACCTATCAAATGACAATTCATAATTCAACATGTTCATATTCTTCTATATTCGTAATACATTTTCGTTATGCTTTCAATATCCATCCTTTGGCTGGAATTATTGAAAACAAGGTTGTATTTACATTTTCATTTATATAAGTCCATCTAGGTGATAGACACTGAACAATGAATTCTTGAATGTCATTAACACCGTGCCATGTGTGTTATAATTATATATTTATATTTTATTCGAACTTTTTTCTATATATTAAATTTTAATGTTTGGCTTAAGTTCATTTGTTTCTTTATTTAATTTTATAATTCAAATTAAATTAAATTGTAACCATTTTAGGAATATTTTTTCTAAAAATAAAAAATGGTTCACATTAAAATTTAATATATAGAAAAAAGTTCGAATAAAATATAAATATATAATTATAACACACATGGCACGGTGTTAATGACATTCAAGAATTCATTGTTCAGTGTCTATCACCTAGATGGACTTATATAAATGAAAATGTAAATACAACCTTGTTTTCAATAATTCCAGCCAAAGGATGGATATTGAAAGCATAACGAAAATGTATTACGAATATAGAAGAATATGAACATGTTGAATTATGAATTGTCATTTGATAGGTGAAATAAAATATTCAACAAAATATGAAAATTAATACTAAGATTCACTAATTCAAATTTCATTCAATTGTAACATAAGTAGGAATTTTAAGTTACATAGTAGTATACCGATAAAGTGTGCTGATGATGAAATCGTAGCTGATTTCGAAAATGCATTCCACTCGGCTAATATCGGAAATAATTTTTAGAAAAAATATTCCTAAAATGGTTACAATTTAATTTAATTTGAATTATAAAATTAAATAAAGAAACAAATGAACTTAAGCCAAAATAAAAAATGGTTCACATTAAAATTTAATATAAGTTTTATTAAGCTATACTTTCTACAAAAGTTAACATTTACATACATATAATGATATGTATATATTTATATATTTATATGAAGTAAAATAAAATAAAAACAAGTAAGAGCACTATATTCGGCTGTGCCGAATCTTTTATACCCACCACCAATTTTGTGTACATTTAAAGCACAATATTTATTATTTTGTAAATCATTATGAAATAATCTCTTTATAATAAAATATGTATCACTTTCTTTGTAGAGGGTGGTTCAATTTTAAGGGCCCATGTTGAAGGTGAACTACACCTAGTCTTTAAATTTGTTTTCTGCATTTCATTTGACATTTCTCAATCCCAAACTTATTCAATTTGATCCGTGGAAAGATACGCAAATGAGCAACGCTTTAATGTTATTCAGGTTTTTTATAAAAATGGGCGTTCAAATCAAAATGCATTTTGTGCACTTCGTAATTCTTTCGATCAACATAATCGTTCAAATTCGTCCACAATCGGGATAATTGTAAAAAATATTTAAATTTCTGCAAAAGCAGGTCTGTATAAAATATTAGAAAATCTGTGAATGCCTTCTTAGTTCGTTGAATGGGAACCACTGCTGGTTTTTGCGATAGTGTGGCCAAAGAGCAGTCAACCTCGCCTCATCATCATGCCCAACAATTGAGCATCAACATTGTCATTGAAAATTTGGACCATCAGATAGAGGAGTTGCGCCAAGGATGGGGGGGGGGGGGGCATTTGGCCGATATTTTGTTAAATACATAATTGAACCATACAAATATTATAATTACAAAAAGAAATAATAATAATTTCCTAAATAATTTGTTTTTTATTTAAATCCAACATCGGCCCTTAAAATTTAACCACCCTTTATAACTTCGATATGCTACTAAAATGCTTTTGTAAATGTAGTCTTTCAATGAAAGTGGGCATTAAAGTAGGTGTGTCAATAAAGTTTCTGCTAATAAATACAACTTAGATATTTCAATATAGTTCTTTATTTTCCCAAAAACTTTGTCAATAGAGAAACTACATGAATTTAAGATAACCCGTTATATGAGAGGTAGGCGTTTAAGTGGGCGTATCACCTAAACTTTTTGGCACAACAATAACATTGATTAGAAGGACATACGTAGCAAATTTCATCATCATACCTCTAATTTTGTCGGCTTTATGAGCTTTTAAATTTCATTAACGGTAGATAACGTCAAAAGTGGGCGTTATAGTGGGCACGTCAAAGTTGTTTTTGCTAATGAGTACAACTTAGGTGTTTCAATATGGTCCTTTATTATTCCAAAATCTTTATTAATAGAGAAATTATATGAATTTTAGGTAAAACGTTATATGGGAGGTGGGCGTAAAAGTGGGCGTGGCACATTGATTTTCCGTAACAATAAAGCGTTTCACTAAAGAGCAAAGTGTGCGAAAATTCAGAGTCGTACATCCAATTTTGTTGCTTTTATAACGTTTTTGTTTTTAAATATACCGTACATTTTGATCGATAACTCCTCTCCTAATGCATAAATTTAGATAATTTTTAAGGAAAGATATTGTTTTTACTTCGGAAATATATATTCGAAGTTTCATGAGCCTACGTTAATGCGTTTGGACACAATTCCATTTTATTCGATGTTCGAAGGACACTGTTTTTTCGACCTACTCTTGCTTTTCGAGCTATAACTCTCTTACTAATAATCCGATTTAGCACATTTTCAATACCAAACAAACCTTGTCTATAAGAAAGATTCTGGCAAAATTTGAGCCCCCTAGCTTTTTCGGTGTGACCTCTATCGTGCTTTCAACAGACGGACAGACGGACGGACATAGCTAGATCGTCATCAAATCGAACCCTGATTCAGAATATATATACTTTATGGGGTCTAAAATGGATATTTCGATGTGTTACAAACGGAATGACAAAATGAATATACCCCCACCATTTTTTTGGTGGCGGGTATAATAAATTAAATGAAACAAAATTAACTTAAATAAAATAAAACTAACTTAATTTTGAAATAAAGGTGCTTTATTTAAAATGTCCAATTACACTCTACATTTATTGAACACGATTTCATTTATATGGCAACTGATGCTGGTAGCTCATTCTGTTAGGTAAATCTCCAAGACTTACTTGTTGATGTCCTATATTATCTAAGCAATTCCTTTAGATTTTGTTTTAGTTTTTCGGACTATTTGCGTAACAAAGGTTATAATTTATAACCCGAAAAAGTCTAAAGTGGTAATATTGAAACCAAGAGACGGTTAGTAAGTCAAAAACTTTTTCAGTCCGGAACTGTAAATTTTTATTTATTAATAAAAGAATATGCATTTTTTAGATTTATTTTCTAAAGAGTAAAATAACACGACTGAAGCAGTGTAGTTGGACTGAAGTTATTGATATGAAAGGGAAAAAACATGTAAAATGGTGTAACCCACTTGAAAACATATTCGTTTAACTTAATATCTTTTTACCTAAAGCCAAGAATTTACAATTCCAAGATGGCTGGTAATATTAAATAGCTAAGGTTATCGAATTTAATCGTCAATAATATATTTTCGATGAGCTTCGTTAATGATGCCATATTTTGGAAACCAAGAAGCAACTTAAATTTTAGGCAAAAAAGGCAATTTGGGAATAGTTAAGTAATAAGTATATTTTGACCGCGTCAAATTTGTAATCAATTCAACAGCAAAAAGTTAAATTTTTAAGTTTTACAACAACACCCAGATATCTGTAACTGTTTGCGATCTCAGTTTATTTGATTCCATTATGCTAAAAGCTCATTGCATGCAGTTTTACATGGTATGCCTCAGGGTAGTGTACTTGGGCCGTTGCTGCTTACCATATTTATTAATGATTTACATAACCTTGATCTTGCTAGTAAAAAAATTATGTATGCGAATGATATTTGCCTATTTTATTCATAAAAACACGAAACTGTAGTATAAGTTTATATGGAATACGATGCAGCATTGATATCTGAGTTTGCATGAGTAAACAAACTTGTTTTAGATGTAAACAAAACGTAGTTTCTAAGATTTAAATCTAGCCGCCATAAAAACACATTTTAAGTACATGTTAGTGGTAAAGAAGTTGCTGAAAACAGCTCTATAAAATACTTGGATATAACTTTACAAAACAATCTCGTTTGAAATGTACTTCTGACAATTTTAGGAACTAAATTCAAGAATAAGTTTTATAAAGTCACTAAACTTTGGGTTATAAATCATAGCCATTTGAATTATTTAAAATTTGTTTATGGTTACAAGTATAGAAATGACTTTAAGTCACTTCAACGTATGCAAATTAAAGCTCTAAAGGTTGTTTGTAATCTACCAATGATATATCTTTCTATTTCTCCTTCTATTGATACATGTCAAACAGTTTAACTCATATATGGTATTTAAAAAATGCAACTTGTAATATATGTTTTAAAGTGTTTGCACAATATTGGATATCATACTTTAAATTTCATAAGAAGTATTTATATGATATATACGTAAAATGATGAAAATTTAAAATTCTCTTGGTGTAGGTTCGAAACAACCAAACAGCGCGTCAAATGTTTGGGTAGTCGTGAATGCAATAACTTGCCTTAGATAAAAAAACCGAAAATGGAGTTTCTGTTTTTAAAAGACTTCTTAAACAACACATTTTGCAACATATAAATAAACTTTTTATATATAATGTTCTATTTAATAAACCAATCTCATAACTTAATGTGTATATATATTGTTACGTTTAAAACTTTTATAAACGTTGGCTTATTTCCTTTAAATACACGTTAAGTTCTTTTATTGCAATCAAAAACAGTTGAAATTAGTTATAAAATTAAGAGCACTTTATTTATTTAAACACACTCAGATATTGCTTTTATGTCGCTTTACTTATTTCACTTATGGTTATACACTTATTATCAAACTCACATTGACAAGCACTTTACAAGCTCTACTGTAGTACTGATCATGTTAGCTGTGTTGTTCGGCTATTTCTAGTAACATAGTGGTGTTCGGTAACATTCGACAAAGTTCTCGTATGTACACACTAGTTCATTCGAAAATCGTTACATTTAAATTAAGACGTAATGTTAATGTTAAGTAATATGCAGGAATAATAAAAGTACCTAAGAGTATGCTGCACATAATAACTCACATTGGCTGCACACAACTTAACATCATGTTCAAACAACCAGCAAAATAACGCAGTAACGCGGCAATATCTTTACTTACCTAGCAAGTTAGCAAGTAAGTGATATTGGAGATGTTCATAAACAAGTTACTTTTCGAACGAATAACTACTTATTATGTACGCGTAATAGTTTCATCACCTTTATCTGATAAATTATTTAAGTAAAACGAAAAATTAGTTATGCATTAAATGCAGTGGAATCATTACTTCGATTTTTTTAAGGAAATTTAAGATTTTAGCAAATAGCAAATTTATTCGAAATTTACTGTAAGCAGCAAAAAATATTTATATACAGTATTTTATTACGATTTTACTAAAGAAGCTATATTATCAAAAAAATTACTATGAATTGCAAATTTATCAAAAATTTCAAAATAAAACGAATTTTCTTAAATCAGCAAATATATCGGAGTTTTTTTTATACCCTTCACACAGTGAAAAAGGGTATATATAGGTTTGTCATTCCATGTGAAATTTCTACAATTTTCATTTCCGACCCCATAAAGTATATATTTTCTGAAAGCTTATGAATAGGGGAGTCGATTAAGCTCTGTCAGTCTGTCCGTCTGACTGTCTGTCCGTGTGTATGTTGAAATCAACTTTTTGAAGCCCCCCGACATAGGTTGGACCCGGGTAAGTTATTAAAATATCAGAAATATTCGGGAGTAGATCGGTATTGAAAATCAGAAACATCGGTACATAAACAACTGAGATATGAGCAAAAACCCACGACCACCTCGATTTTTTTTTTCACAAAAACAACATTACAACAACAACATACATACATACAAACATGTATGCTGGCTAGAGAAAACGTGGCATCGAATCCCAGCTGAGCCAAAAAAATTTTTTTTTCAATTTTTTTTAAATTTTTTTTTGTAATTTTTTTTTTATTTTTTTTTTTTTATTTTTATTTTTTATTTAATATATTATTTATATTTTTATTATTATTTTTTTTTAAATTTTTTTTTTGTTTTTTTTTTTGTTTTATATATATTATATATATAATAATTTTTTTTAAATATTTTTTTTAATTTTTTTTTATTTTTTTTTTTAATTTTTTTTTAAATTTTTTTTTAAATTTTTTTTTTAAATTTTTTTTTAAATTTTTTTTTATATTTTTTTTTTTTGTTTTTTTAACATACATACGAGAATTTATAATTTTACAATGGGATGTTTTTATATATGTATGTTTTTATATGTATGTACGTATTTCATATGGGATGAATGGTGACACAAACTACTGTTATTGCATGACTACACGTTGTGAAGGGTATATAAGATTCGGCACGGCCGAATATAGCGCTCTTACTTGTTTTTAATCACGACTAAAAAAACATGTTTGATTCTTTGACGTTAGATTAAAAACTGTCAACTCAAAAATTGCACTTTTAGTGGGCTGTGACAATCTCCGTTTGGTATTATTTAGTAACTTATGTCAGGTACAACTTCTTCTAATCGTAATCATTTGCTCTTTAGATAGTAAATGATAGAAATGCATATATTGTTTGATATTTAACAAAAACTGCAAAATATGACTTAATACCTTATTACCTAACTTCAAAAGATTGCCATAATGATCATAGATCATAGTAATTAAAGATTTCATTTCTGTATTGTTTTTATTTATTCGAGCTTAAGATCACTTTTTTTATAAAAATTATTCTTTTATTCCGATATTTCGCTACCACATTGGGTAGCTTCTTCAGGGAAAGTTTTTACAATTTATAACAATTAACAATTAAAATATTAAAATATTATTATTTTAATATTTTAATTGTTAATTGTTATAAATTGTAAAAACTTTCCCTGAAGAAGCTACCCAATGTGGTAGCGAAATATCGGAATAAAAGAATAATTTTTATAAAAAAAGTGATCTTAAGCTCGAATAAATAAAAACAATATATTAATAAAAAAAGATCGAAGAAATTTACATAATATTTGATTTCATTTCTGGAAAAAAACATATGCATTTATATGAAATATGAAGAAATCAAAACTAAGGCAACTTTTTATTAAAGAGTTTTGATAAAGTATTACAAGCAACAATACTTGACACCGTTATTTGCTCTTCTAAGAATCGTTTCAAATCATCAAACCAAATAATAGTGAAACAAGATCACTATTTAAATTTCAGTACAATGTGGTCTCCTCTTTTATAATAAACATAATATAAAACATGTTTCAAAAAAACGTGCGTGAACTAAAATAAAAAAACCAAACCCTGTATAATATACATAAAGACAAAAAAGGAGTATTTTGTTTTTCTGCGAAAAATATTTTCACTCAAAAGAAATTGTTAACTTGAAACCATGGCTTGATGTAGCAAAGATTTTTTTTATTTCCACCTCTTACCTTTATTAAAAACTTTTTCAGTTTTTCCCATACACAAATCAAAACCATTATTTTGCAAAAGGTTTTTTAAAATTTGTAAAACCAAATTAACTATATGTATGGAAGAACCACAAAAAACAAACTGCTAAGTGCAGCTAGCACTTGTATGTATGCAAAGTATTTTGTTTTAAGGAATAGATGGATGTAACAGAATACTAAATATTCATAAAATTAAGAATATGTAGTTTCTTTGGGAACATATGTATACATGTAAGTTGCTTACATATACACAAATATATGTCATAATTTCACAACATATAAAATTTGTTAAAAAGTTCAAACATTTTATAATACGCAAAACAATACTTTTTCTTAAATTTTTTTATTTATTTTTTTTTTTTTTTTTGAAAGTATAGCACAAGGTGGATTGAAAGATAGATTCGCCTTGGTATGGAATTATTATATTACTCCTTCTTGTTAATATCCCAACTGTTTTTGGTCAAAACTCTATTATTATTTTAATACAACTTTTTTATTCTAATATAATATATGCCTTAAGTCAAACTAACTTTTACAAAGTGTTTCGAAATTATTTTTAAATCATAGTTTGAATTATTAAAAAAAACTGTTAGATATAGAATGTGGAAACTAAGAATATCCATTCACTAAAAATATACATGAGATTCTTTTTTCAATTTGCCGAAGTTAACATAACAAAAGCAATAACTACTAAATATTTGACTCCGCAATTAGATAAGTGGTAAAATCGAAAAAATCTTAACATACGTTCTGCCTCTTAGCTCTTTTCCGATGAAATATTTACATTTTCTTTATTCACTAATTATTTTTAATGACAATCATGATGATTTGTTTTGAGTTTTATTAAACTAAGTGACAAAAAAGTACTTTTTAAAGCTATTACAAATTTAAAAAAATGCAAATCGGTCCTCAAAAAATTTACCACAAAAAATTAAGATCTGCCGTCAAACTATATCTTATGTCATACTAAGCTTGGTTCGTAAAAAAAAACAAAGTTCTGCTTTGTATCGAAAAGTCAAAAGAAAAATTAAATATATTAAAAAGAGCCGCAAGCATTTATGTTAGAATAGCAGCAAGCTTAGCTCAGTAATCTAACTATTTTATGCAAAAAGTTAAAGATAATAAAGAGGCTAAAAAAAAATACAAAGTCCAAAAACTTCCAGATAGAAATGCTGCAAAAAATGTTAAAGCCAAAAATAGGACACGTAACTTAAAACTTAATTTCATACAAAAACATTGAGTAGCTTCCGTTTCCGCGACGTCGGCGGCACACCTGAATCGGCACACTATCGCGAAAAACAGCAATGTTTTCCTTTCCACGAACTAAGAAGGCATTTACAGATGTTTTCACATTTCAAACAGACCTGTTTTCCTGAAATTTAAATATTTTTCACAATTTTCCCGAATGTGGACGAATTTGAACGATTATGGTGACCAAAAAGATCACGAAGTACATAAAATGCATTTTGATTTAAGTGCGCGTTGCTCGATTGCGTATCCATGGTTCAAATTGAGTTAGTCTGAAATTAAGAAATATGAAATGAAATGCAGAAAAAAATGGACTTTTAGGTGTGTGTTTTACATTCAACATCGGCTCTTAAAATTTAACCACCCTTTATAATGCCTTTTGTCTGAAATTTATGTTATTTCTATGTAGAAAAATATTTTGTTGTATCTCATAAAGCTTTAATTAAAATAGAATAAAAAATTTTTACTCCGTAGTTAAGCCAGACCATTTTTTATGGGAAATTATGTTTATGGTTTTTGTTTGGGAATTCCGTTTTCCATATGGAACGCACAACATGCCAACTGGGCATAAGTGCATACCTGTCATGGGTTTGGGCTTTTATACCCCTCCTTTTCAACCTAACCTAACCTAAGCCAGACCAAGGCAGTCATAATAGGCTTTTGATTAAAAATACTTCATCCCACTAATTAGTTTCATTTGGTTCAGCACATATTATTTATAGAATTAATGTACCATTTTTTTAAATATTTTAATTTTGTTTTTTTATTTTTTGACGGCTAACTCTAAGGCTAGCCTAGATGCTGGTGACATGAAAGACATTAATGCTAATGTAATAAAATGGCAAACGGTTTTAAGCACTAGAAAGCGTTCAAACTCTCATTTGTTATTTAAATGACAACAATTCAACGCTATTGATGAATCTCCAAAATCAAACCAAATCAAATTTTAATATGACAAGCTCTGAGGAACCTAAACCGCCATCGTTATATATCCCAGATGTAATGAATATTAAAGATATGACTGATTATTTTTCAACCATTATTTCTCCAGACCTGTATTCCTATAAATCCCTCAGAAATGATCAAGTAAGAGTTATGATTAAAACTGTAAAAGCTTAAAGATCCTTTGTTTCAAATCTTAAACTTAAAAAAATCAGTTACCACACTTTCCAAACTAAACAAGATAAAGCTCATAGAGTTGTCATTAAAAACTTCCACTATTCTTTCAACAGTAATGATATTAAATCATTTATTGAACGCTATTGTAACGATAGAACCACCACGAAAAACGAGAGATATTCCACAATGCCACTGGTGCCAAGAGTACGGCCATACTTGTTCATACTGTAATAAACCATTTAGATGTGTCAAATATGGAGACAGTGTGCTAACTGCCAAGAATCACATCCAGCACGTTACAGAGGATGTATTGTTCATCAAGAATTTAAAAAAAAGCTGCAAAACAAAACTTATCAAATTAGAAACTCCAATATTTCGGAGTACCAATCCCAGAACATTAATTCTCAACATAATCCAAATATGCTATACTCTGATGCTGTTAGAATGTCATCTAATTCTAATAATGGTAATGCATTATTGCAAAAAATTGAGAGCTTATTATCAAAACAAATGCAACTGACAAACAACCTTTTGAATATGATGTCTGTTCTATGTACTTAATTATGTCAATAGATCTTCGAATAGCAACATGGAATGCAAACGGACTCTCTAATCACTTAAGAGAAGTTGAAGCATTTTTGCAGTCAAACAACACAGATGTATTTTCAATATATGAAATACACTTTACAAGTAAATCATTTTTCAAAATAAGAGGTTACGATTTTATTAATTCAAATCATCCAAACAAAAGAGCTCATGGTGGAACCGCAATCTTAATAAAGTCTTGCATTAAATAAATAAATATGCTCCGGAAGAACATACCGTTACAGAAAGTATTCAAGCTGCATATATTAAAATCGATTGTAGTACGTTTTCTTTAGTAGTAAGTCCTATTTATTTTCCACCTCACCATAACTTAAGTTGTGAAGTCTTTAACTGTTTCTTTCAAAAACTTGGTCCTCGATTCATTGTTGGGCGAGACTACAATGCAAAACATCCATGGTGGGTTCACGAGAGCTTTATAAAAGTGTGACCACGAAAAAATATTCAGTACAAAAAGAAATCCTCCATTTAGGGATAATAACGGGGTATGGTGTAGATAAGTTGCCTCAAAAGTACAAGCATTTGCTCAGCACCAGTATGAAAATTTTAATGTACATCAAATGAAAAATCCTGTAGTTAAAGACCAAATTTGAAGATTCTTAGATGCTCCTTATCAAAATGAGTTTGCCAATTAAAGATTTTTTTGTTTCTGAAGTTAAAACCCATATCAATTTTTTAAATTTTCCTGGATAAATATGATTATATTGACGCAAAAGTTATTAAAAATCTTCCTGAAAAAGCAATTTTATTCTTAACCTTAATTTATAATTCAATTCTACGGTTAAGCCACTTTCCTTCACAATCGAAATGTGCTGAGATTATAATGATTAAGAAACCAAATAAGCCTGAAACTGAGATAACATCATACAGACCAATCAGCATACTTTTTCAAAACTATTTGAGAAAATTTTTTTGAGCATTTATCACCTCTACTTGAGCAGTTTAATATTATTCCGGATCATCAGTTTGGATTTAGATCAAACCATAGTACTCCAGAACAATGTCACAGAGTTATAGATGTTATTCGTAAATCCTTTGATGTTCAGCAGGCATTCGACAGAGTCTGGCATAATAGGCTATCTTCTAAACTGAAAACGCTGCTTCCTGCTACATTTTGTTCAAATTTTAAATCGTACATTCAAAACAGGACATTTTATGGTGAGTCTTCTGATGAAATATCTAATATTTGTAATATTAGAGCTGGCGTTTCTCAAGGAAGTGTTCTTAGTCCTGCATTATACTCAATTTTTACTTCTGATATGCCTGTCTCAGAAAATGTACTTATTTCAACATACACAGATGATATCGCAATTTTAGCTAAAGACGATTTACCTTTAATTGCGTCAAATAATGATCAGAATCAACTAAATTTGATTGAATCTTGGCCAAGTAAATGGAAAATAAAAGTTAACGCGGAAACGTCTATTCATGTCACATTCACTTTAAGAATTCAAATTTTCAACTTACCTTTTGATGTGTATATACATACATATACTTATGTATACTGTTGTAGGTATGCATATGTGCGTGTGTGTATATGTATATGTATGTAGATATATGCATACATGTATATGTATGTATATGAATATTTATACATGTGTGAATGTATGTGTATACGTATGTGTATGTTATTATGTATTAAAAATTACTGTTTAAAATTATGTATTTATTTATATTTATGTGTACATATATGATTATTTTTTGTTATCTAATTGTATTAATTATTTTTGTTATAAATGATGTTTTTCTAATTTTTATAGTTGTACTTTTAAATATGTACTTCTACAAATGCCTCTTTAAATGTTATCCAATTTTCCTATAATCTTTACATAGATAGATTGCATTTTAATAATTAATAAAAAAAATTTTTTTTGTTCTGTTCAAAGATATCCTGTAAACAAACATCATAATTTGGTCTGACCAGACCTAAAGAGTAATTCTAGAGTTCAATTGTAAAAATACATGAGTTAACCTTAAATTTAAAACATTGTTGGAAGTAGTACTTGTGGGCACAGTCTCACCCAGCTTCGTACATGTTTCTCTTTGTAACAACAAATGTTTTTATTTACACTTCTATTTACCTACATATAAAATAAAAAAAAGTGTACAAGTAAACATTATGTAAAGTCTAAATATAGTTAGGAAACAATTTGCATACAGAAGAAAAAAAAATGTCTTTCAAAAGTGTTCTAAAAAACTTAAAATATGTACAAATTTCGGTAACAAAACAAAAATTGTACAATACAATAATTAATTATATGTAAATATTTAAATGTGTTGATTTTATTTCAATGCAAGACACTTATGTCTAAATGAATAAAGTCTCTGAAAACAAATAGAACATTATTAAAAAACTGAATTGTTTTTTTTTTATTTTTAATTTACAACCATAATTTAATTTTCTTGCTCTCTGCCTCTCTCTGTTATTTGGTTTCTGTAATTTAAAATTTTATTTACTTAATAATACTTTATAAAATATGTACATACATTTCAAACTGTTGATTACAAAATTTGTTATCATTTTCTTTGCTGTCATTCATGAAGGTACTTCGAAAAGGTAAGCGCAGGGTATGGTCCTTAGAAATAATTCTGTACATGAAACCCTTTTGTGAACTTTTTACGAAAAGCTTATTTGTACTTATGTTGATCATATTTTATATAATTGCTTTTATCATATTTTTGTGTAATGAGACACAAATAGTTTCAACGAATCCGACTATTGTATACTATTGACTTTTGCTAACCAATAAAAATATTAATACAGGCAGACAGAATTACCTGAAGTACAGATTTCCGTCGGAAAGAAATCATTTTAAATAAAACTACGTTATATCGAAATTTTGTTTGAATTTATATATTCGCAGTCGACAATAAAATAATAAGAATTAATAAATAATAAGGAAAATCAAGAATTTGAAATATTTTAAATTCATTAACAATTAAGTCCATAATAAATAAACAATTTTTTATATATTTTTTATTTGTATTTTAATACATCACTGAAATATGTATTACTTAGACAAACAATAACCTTCTGCATTAGCTGCTTATGATGTTGCTGTCATTTCCAATATAATGGAATAGCTGGCTACACGATTGTTGGTGGCCTGCTACCGAATATGTGTTTAGTTCAAAGTGCTAAGTAAAAAATTCAGTTTTTATACCCTTCACACAAAAGTTCAAAAGGGTATATATAGGTTTGTCATTCCGTGTAAAATTTCTACAATATTTATTTTTTACCCCATAAAGAAAAAATTTCCTAAAGCTCATGAATTGAGGAGTTGACTGAGTCGTATCCGTCTGTCTGTGTGTGTGTGTTAAAATCAAATTTTAGAAGCCCCCTGACATCGTCTGGACCCGCATGTGGTATTAAAATATCAGAAATATTTGGGAGCGGTATTGAAAATCAAAAAAATCGGTACATTAAATCCTGAGATATGAGAAAAAAAACATGACCACCTCGTGTTTTTCACAACATACATAAAAACGTGGTATACTGGCAGAGTGAACGTGGCTTCGAATCCCAGCTGAATATATATGTATGTTGTTTTAATTCTTTTGATATAAAAATTATATAAAAATTCAATTTAAAATTTTGCTATGGGATGTTTTTATATATGTATGTTTTTATATGTATATATGTACGTATTTCATATTAATAAGTTGAATGCTTGCATTGCATGACTACACGTATATAAGTTTCGTCACGGCCGAATATAGCACTCTTACTTGTTCAATTTCTTTAAATACAAAATAAAATTTAATTTAAAAAAATTCTAAGTGTCTTTGAAATGGCATTATTTTCAATAAAAACAACAACAACTCCAGGTTATTATAATGCCAAGCGTTCATTCCTATAAATGATATGGGCCTAAGAATTTTTGATAGCCAAACAACGCTGGCTGCTGTTTTGAAGGCTTGGCATTATTATGTTTTTAGACCAAAGAAAGACAACACCTTTTCCTTCGCCAGTAGCCAAATAAAGAGAAAAGTGTACGAGATTTCTCAAGACATCTAACTAATACAGGAAATTTTAATAAAATGTATGGCTAAGCAAATCTTGTAACATTGCTCAATAAATTCTGATACTGATCTGGCGAGAAATTAAAAAAAAATTGCAGCAGTAATTTGTTGTCTATATTCTATGCACATAAAATATATATTTTTCAAATACATAATAAAATTTTGTAAAAATTGCTTTCTGTATATTCTTCAGCTACGGCACAGATTTCGACAAGCGAAGAGGACATGATGAAGCCTCCGATAGGTTAGGCGTTAAACTTTAAAATTTTAAGAAAATAATTTTTAAATTGGAATTATTAACAGTAAAAATATTTAGTTTTAATAATTTAGAATTTTAAAAATACTGTCCGGTAAAGGCAAACGTCAATTCATACTCTGAATTGGGGCTGGGGAAGAAATAGAAACAATGGAGCATGTTGTCTGTCAATGCCCGAAATTACGGTTCGGTAAGCGATTTTACGATGCATTTAATGACATCTCATAGTGCAAACTAGAGAACATCATCAAAACTGCGATAAACGTGCTAAGGATCCTTTTCCATTATTGCTATTTTCTTTATTTGTTTTGTTTTTTCAATCATTCTTCTTTCATCTTTAGTTTTAGAAATTGGGTTCTAATTCTTAAAGCGTCTCAGAAATTGCAGAATTTTTGAGCCTAACTGTAAGCTCTTAAGGTTTTTTTTATTTATTCTAGAGTTTTCTTATACCGTTCGATATTAATTTTTATTCTTTGAGGTTTTTTAATCTACAATTTTGCAATATTTTATTAATGTTAATATTTATCTCAATGTGAATGATTAGTTAAGCTCAAGGTCAGTTTTTGAATTTCGTTATTTACTTAAAAAATATTTCCAATGTTTCGAAATCCAATGGATCTCATCTTCAGGGTACTACAATTATAGTTAACAAAAAATAAAAAATAATAACAAACATAATTTTAACATTAAATAAATACATATTGTCACACTGTGTCATAAAACATCTAAACAGAAAAAAAGGAGACAAAAATAAAAACTTACGAGAGGAACAATAATAAAAAACATGTCACACACGGTTTTACATTTAAAATTGCACTAATTCCTTATTCTACTTTTTGTTTATTATATGTCTATACTGTCTTGCTGAGCTTGTCTCTAAATCGTTCTTAAAGTTCATTCGATACTCTTTGCTTGTGTTTATTATATTTAACATTTCTAGTGTATAGCGTCTATGGTATTTTTCTTCCCTTTGCAATATCTCCACATTGTCGAAGTTTGGTGTGTGCCCTTTTTCTGCACAATGGGCTAGAAGTGCGGTTTTTTGTGTTGAAGTTTTATTTATATTTTTCAGGTCAGATTTATGTCCTGCTAATCTTGTCTTAAGTTTGTTTTTTGTTGTACCAACATATACCTTTTTACGTACATTGGCCTCGTCACCATTACAACCTATTTTGTAAATCAAATTAGATTTTTCCATTTTATCAAGCTTACTTTTGGTGTTTGAAAAAAGTTGTCGTAAAGTGTTTTCCGATCTAGGTGCTATTTTATAGTTTTCTTTATCATAAATGTCAGATTTTTCAATCCTCTCGGATATTTGTGGAACATATATCATTGATTTATACCATTTTTGGTTTCCATCTATTTTTTTGGTTTGTTTGTTTTCTACTTGTAAGAGTCTTTTAACAATATTGTCTGGGAATGCATTTGTCTTCAATATTTCTTTTATTTTCTTTATATTATCCTGGTGAAAAGGTTCATCACTTATAATAAATACCTTATTTCTTATTAATATAACTTTAATAATTTTTAAAGACCTTTAACATTACCCTTTAAAATAGATATACCTACACCATTTTTTTGGTGGTTGGTAAAAAAAATTTTTTCTATAATAGCTGTTGTAGTATTGTCCTTTTGCAAATATACCATTCACTAGTGGTTTCAAGGGAATGTATAGCTTCTATTTTATTGTAATTTATACAATATCCATTTCCGATCCCGTAAAGTATATATTTTCTGAAACTTTTTAATAAGGGAGGCGATTGAGCAATGTCAGTATATCTATTTATACTGAAAGCAATTTTTAACAGCAACTACCTTTTACACAGAGCTATACATAGCATCAATCTTTTTCAAATATACGGGATAAGGTAGGAAGGTAGGTAGATAGGTAGGTAAGGCTAGTGCAAATTTACCCTCACACCCTCACCCGGAGACCATTACGCTCCATTGCGATGCCTTAATATAGAAATAAAGAGAAGAATAGAATAAGAATAGAAATAGGTAGAATAGATAAGAAAGAGAAGCAGACCACTCCAGAGTCTCTGGCGGGAATCGAACCCGCAACCCCCATACTAGCAGACCAGCACACTGCTGACTAGTCCACCGGGGCGCCTTATCCGGGATAAAGTCGATGTTGAAATCCAGCACATTTGCCTCAAAACTTTCTGAAATCTGAGCAAATCAACACGTTTTTACCATAAAAACAATATTTTTGGTCCCAGAATAATTGAGAGACAAATGTGCTACAATTTGTAGATATCGACCCCTGTACGCGAAATTATTGTATGTTACGTTTTTTTAGAAATCGACTTTTTTGTTCAAATTAGTTCTACATCCATTAATCCATATGCTGATTTAATATTAAAGCGATAACTGTTTTAGTTATTGAGATAACACTGTGTACATTTTATCGTATGTAGCAGTGTTATTTACGTTTTTATTTATTTAAAAGTAATAAAAACGCCAACCTGTAAAATTTTGTTTTTGTTACATACGATAATATCGTGCATAGGGTTCGCTATGATATATCTCTTGGGCTATTCGTAACTTTTTTGTCAATTCGGTCTCTAATCGGCAAAGTTACAGGCAAGTGAATTTTTTTAAATATACAAAGTTTCTAAGCCTCCCTATTAATTTTTTGACAAGCTAAAGATACCAATATACAAACTATGGTCTTAAAACTTTTTTTTAGAAAAAACTGGCATATCTGTTCGAATCTTACTGTGATATAATTGCAAAAATACAGTGTGTACGCCGGGAAGGTATACTACTTTATTTTTCAGCCATTTTGGTAAGCGTTAGTCTTGACAGTTCATACTTGATAGTCGTGAAGTTGATACAAGGCAAATATATTATGAAAAAACATTCAGTAAACCAACGTGTTTTATGGTTAAAACATTTTAATCAATCATCGATTACTGTGACAATGAGAAAGATACGTGAAATTTTTGGGAGAAACAACGTGCCAACAAGAGGCACTATTTATCGTGTAGTGAATGATTTCGAAGATAGACAGACTGTTGCTGATAGGCTCAAGCATAGAACACATTTTCCACATTTGTTTTCATTTAGGATTCAGTTGACACAAGAAATTCTTCCAGAAGTCCATTTACGCCGCTATAAATATGCCAAAAGGATGTTACAGCTCGCCCCTGACAACCCCGATTTTCAAGAAAAAATCATAATGTGTGACGAATCACATTTTCTTTTCAATGAATATGTTGAAAACCCTCAAATTATTTCAATAAGACGGTGCTTCATCGCATATAGCGATGGAATTTTTGCGTGACCTCTTCTCACAACAAGTTATTTCAAGATATGGTGTGGCCACCACAATATTGATATAATATGAAATGAATTGTTTGACCAGTAGAATAAATTTGACTATTAGAAAAAATTTTAAATCTATGTAGTCACCATAACTTTGTTCAATATGGTGAAGGGTATTATCCGATCAGTATCAGCAGAATATATCACTCTTACTTGTTTGAATTCGCCTTGTAAAATAACAAACGATTTTACAAAAAAAACAATGTTTTTTTATGTTTTTTTTAGAGATATGATGACCAGAAATTAAGTTATTATTGCTCTACTTATTTAAAAAAAATGCAATTAATTTGTTTAACGAAAACAAACTGAATATTTATGGGCTGTTTGCTCATAATTTTGAGTACAAATATTTATAATATCGAAAATACCTTACAGATCAAAACACTGATATACTTCTGCAGTTAGTGTTGGGCATAATCTTTCTTTTCAGTGAATCGTTCATGATCGGTCAGAAAGACTTGCTGAAGTATTTCATTCTTTCCTTTCATAAAAGAAAGATGTAAAATGAATGATTGAAACAAGGCAAAGAATACATAACAGTTGGTTTTTGTTTATAAGAAAATAAATGCAAAAACTAAAATTGCTGGTACAAAGCGAATATTAAGTACTAATAATTAAATAAAAATAAGTTCAATTCAAAAGTTTTAATAAGCAATAAATAGACACATACATATTTTGAAAAAAAAAAACAAAATCAAAAGCTGTATTCCGGTTAGAATTTTGCATATATGTTAATTCAAAAATAGATTTTGATGTCCAGTTAAAAAAAAAACATGCAAAAAATATTAAAAAAAATTTTAACATTCGTATACATAAAAATCGGGAAAATTTATATGCATGATCTTAATGTTATGTATTTAATTTGAATCAAACCAAAAAACACTGATCCTTTTTTGAATGAAATTATAATTCAATTTTTTATACAATTTTTAAATACAATTAAATTAGTTTTTTTTATATTTCGCTACTCCTTCACTTAGCATTATTAGGAAAATAAATACTATCGCTATAACAAAATGATCTTTAAAGTTCGTGTGCGCTAAAAATCGTATAATTTATTATGAAAACAATTTATATTTTAAATTATATTTTGGGCAAACATAAACATGTATTAAAAAAATTTAATTAATTATTGAATAATTCATAGTTTCATTAAGAAAAGAGATCTTTCTTTCATAGTTTTGGTACAAATACATACTATGTATACATTGAGATGCAAACAAATTAAAAGATTTGTTATGGCAACAATTCAACAGATTATTATGGCAACATCGTAATCTACATACATTTTTGACTGACTGAAATGTGTGAAACATGAAAGAACACTAAAAGATGAAAGATTTGAAAGAAAGAGTACGAACTGTTTCATATCTTTCACCTTACTGAATCGTTCAATTGAAATATTTCTTTCATGACCGACACAACTCTATCTGCAGTTAATAAAATACCTTTTAAATGGCACATTTTTAGCGGAAAGTCATATTACAAATAGTTCCAAAAAGGGTACTGAATCCTTAAATTCTTTTCTCCATTTGTTTTCAAGAAATTCTAGGAAATAACTTTTTATGTAAGACATAAGTCCTTTTTTATAAATTACCAAAAGACTATTTTAAACTTACTGTAATGCACACGTTGTAAATTTTTTTCTGTGTATCTCTAAAACATTCCTTGTAATATCTTAAAACATTTCAAAACAATTTAAAATATTTTATATCGTATGATGCTAGAAAAATCTTAGAACTGGTATTTAGTGGTTTACTCCTTGAAAGCATAATGAATAGTATATTTTAGTAAATTAAATGAAGTAGTATCATAAATATATACAATTAATCATTATTTTTAATTACAATTACAGATTCTATTGAAAAAGTGTTTTCGTGTAAAACATCCCATCAAAAGAAATGGGATGTAATCAAGGCTAAATACTTTTTCAAGACTTCTAAACTTATAATGCAAAAGCATTAGCTCTAAATGATGGCCTAATGTGAAATAATTTCTCATATATGATGTACTTCAAAATGTCTGAAACAGTTTATGCAGGCAAATATCTTTAACTCAAGAAACATAAGTTGCTGATGTGCATAAGTTTTAGACAATGATTTGGAAACACGCTATTTATAATTTCACGCTAATATTGAAATCATTTTTCTCCCATATTAAATCACTTCATCGCCAGCTGAAACTCCGCAAAATCACTTCTTTTTCATCTTTCTTTTTCTTTTTTTTTTGCTGGGAGATAAAACCTAAGTTCCTAAATAATAATAAAATTTAAGAATCGAATCATTGAAAACATCAAAATGAAAAAATAAGGTTTTAAAAATATCTATTTAAAGCTTTGTCATAACTAGGTTATATGATTTTCTATGCATGTATACAATCCATACCTAAATACGTTACAAACAAAATTCTTCCACTGCTGAATCTTATTTAACTTTTTCCCAAAAATTAATACTAAAATTTATTATATTTAGCTTTAACGCACTTACTACCATGGAGACGTTGTAGCACCCAACACACATACTTTTAGATATAAAAACCAACATGATGAAGTTACGGTCATACACAATATACATTCATATACATTCATACATACAAGTATATTTCCGGTTGACTAAATATTTTCTTTGCTCTCTTATATTAAGAGTTTCTATGTATAAGTAAGAGCTCAAGTAAACAAACTTATATCCACAGAAATGTATTTTTTCTTTAATATAAATTTACAAAATTGAATACATTGTATATATAGTTTTGGCCTTAAAGCACGTTGTCTAAAGTTTGGCATGTCTCAGTTTCTGTATTTCTTATTATACCCTTCACAGTGACTGTAAGGGTATATATGGGTTTGTCATTCCGTGTGAAATTTCTACAGTATTCATTTCCGGCCCAATAAAGTATACATTTTCTGAAAGCCTATGAATAGCGGAGTCGATTTAACATTAACCGTCTGTCCGTGTGTATGTTTAAATTAACTAATTGTAGCCCAGCGACATCGGCAAGACCCGCGTAGGATATATTTATATCAAAAGTATGCGGGAGCAGATCAGTATTGGAAATTGGCAAAATCACCTTGTTACTTTCCGAGATATAAGCAAATAAACACGACTGTCTCTTTTTTTTTTAAAAAAAATTAAAGTTTTCCAGCCCTGGGATAATTTATGGACACTGTGGTTACTATTTATAGATTTGATATATCTCTGAAGATATTCATAAAAAAGTTTAAATTGGACACCGGCAAAGTTATAGGCAAGAATAATTTGAAAAAACGCATTTTTTTAAGATATAAAATTTATTTAAACTCCTAAATAATTTTTGACCACGCTTAAGACATCAAATTATAAGCCGTAATCTTAGAAATTATTTCTATGAAAAACTAACCAATTGGTTTAAAAACAACTGAGATTAAACGACCAGAGTACAACTGCTTCGGTGTTTTTTTTCATAAAATTTACAAACCGAAATCGACATTTATCAAATTCTATACAACCGTTAGAGCTAATATGGGAATTCAATGAAATGGATGAGTATTAAAATATAGTTAGCAATGAAAAGAAAAAATTCCAAATGGCGTCCTAGATTAAATGGCCAATATGTAAGTCAAACCCAGTAGTTACGGCTTTGTCCTCTTTAATACCCACAATATTGATATCTAATGAAAGGGATTGACCAGTAGAATACAATAAACTATGGAAAGTTAAAACCCAAGATGACGTCTGAAACGAAATGCGAATGAAATGAAAGAGCTTGACTAGTAGAATACTGTTAACTGCTTAAAAATCAAAATCAAAAATGGCGTGGGAAATAATAAATAAAATTACATTAAATATAAAATATAAAATCTAGGCGTACATGACGGTGAAGGGTGTTATCAGAGTCGGCACGTCCAAATATAGTGCTCTTACTTGTTTTTTTTTTTACTATTATTTCCTAATGGGCAATGTAATGTTTTGTAACAATTTTTCTATAATAATAAAACAATGTTTTATATGTTTGCTTATTTACACAATTTTTTTTTCTTTTATTCTGAAATAAATTTTCTTTAGTTTACTTAACTTCCTGCCTTTAAAAGCTAATTTCACGTATGACCTATTCTTTGTGATTTTTGTTTGATGTATATACATATGTACATACATATACGAAAACCACTTACATATCAATTACATGGAGATGTTGATGTAGCTGTAAATAATGTCTGATTTCAAAGATTTATATACAAGTTTGAAGAATAACAAGTGAATGTGCCTATACAAAGTAAATGTAGAATGAGGTAAAATAATATATTGGGAATATTTATTTTTATTTGGTTAAAATGAAAGCCACGATAAATAAAACTCTGTCTAATACAAGGATTTGTTTATATTGCTTCAATTAATCTGACAAATGCATGCAAATCTTATCACATATCTGGCCTAATTAATGGTTGCTTGTTAATGAGCCAATAGCCTAAAATACAAATAAACCGAGACGGGGTTTTTTTTAACATTTCTTTTATACTGTCTTAAAAATGCTTTTTATAAATATAATAAAGTATAGTGTTTTGATTACATTATTAAATATGTTCGTGTTGTTCTGTTGTAGTTGGTAGACCAACAAAAGTCCTTGTTACTCTAACGTAAGCGTACACGTCCCGAATTAGCTGTTTCGTTCTTATGTGCAAGAAGTTACCACTTTACAATAAAAAGAACGTTCCATTGCAGACTTATCTGATGAAATTTTAACTTCTCACCGTTTATATGTATCAAATGTTGTGTGTTTATATTAATGACGGTATTTTCAACAACATTTTCGAAATTGCTCATTTAATATGTTTTTTTCTTAATTATCATTAATGTAGTAAAAATCGTTTGTTGTTTAAAAAAAACATTATTGTACAAACCGAATTTTAATTATGGAAATAATTTGCAAATGGTTTTCAAACATCATAAACTATATCCTTTTCTCTTAAACAGATATTTTATCGGCCCATAAACATATCTTCGTAGATCATTTTTATACCCGCCACCAAAAAAATGGTGGGGGTATATTCATTTTGTCATTCCGTTTGTAACACATCGAAATATCCATTTTAGACCCCATAAAGTATATATATTCTGAATCAGGGTTTGATTTGATGACGATCTTGCTATGTCCATCCGTCTGTCCGCCTGTTGAAAGCACGATAGAGGTCGCACCGAAAAAGCTAGGGGGCTCAAATTTTGCCAGAATCTTTCTTATAGACAAGGTTTGTTTGGTATTGAAAATGGGCTAAATCGGAATATTAGGAAGAGAGTTATAGCTCGAAAAGCAAGAGTAGGTCGAAAAAACCGTGTCCTTCGAACATCGAATAAAATGGAATTGTGTCCAAACGCCTTAACGTAGACTCATAAAACTTCGAATATATATTTCCTGGGTAAAGACAATATTTCCTCCGAAAATTATCTCAATCTATGCATTAGGAGAGGAGTTATCGATCAAAATGTACGAAAATTTATACCGCACAGTGTATTTTTTTGGTATATTAAAAACAAAAACGTCATAAAAGCAACAAAATTGGATGTACGACTCTGAAATTCTGCACACTTTGCTTTTTGGTGACACGCTTTCTTGTAACGGCAAATCAATGTGCCACGCCTACTTCTACGCCCACCTCCCATATAACGTTTAAACTAAAATTCATATAATTTTTCTACTAATAAAGATTTTGGAATAATAAAGGCCTATATTGAAACACCTCAGTTGTACTCATTCGGAAAAATAACTTTGACACGCCTACTATAACGCCCACTTTTCACGTTATCTACCATTAATAAAATTTAAAAGCTCATAAAACCGCTAAAATTAGAGGTATGATGATAAATTTTGCTACGTCTATCCCCCTATGCAATTTCATTACTATGCCAAAAAATTAAGGTGCCACGCCCACTTTTACGCCCACCTCCCATATAACGTTTTACCTAAAATTCATATAATTTCTCTATTAATAAAGATTTTGGAATAATAAAGGACTATATTGAAACACTTAAGTTGTACTCATTAGCAAAAACAACTTTGACACGCCTACTATAACGCCCACTTTCACTTTTGAATTGTGTCCAGACGCATAAACGTAGTCATGAAACTTCGAATATATATAATTATCGAGTCAAAAGAATATTTTTCCCTGAAAATCGCTTAAATCTATGAATTAGGAAAAGAGTTATAGATAAAAATGTACGAAAACTTATACCGCACAGTGTATATATGTACGATTCTGAAATTTTGCAAACATGGTCAAAGTCTTCGTTATAACGGAAAATAGATGTGCCACGCACACTTTTTTCCTTAAATTTTTATAAAAATATATTAGTCTTATATATTAGCATTTATTCATCTTACACTGCGCCATTTATTGTACTGTAGCTAAATATAAGATAAAGATGATAAGATAGATGACTCTACTAGCAACTACTAGATGGAATGCTAACAACTTATGCTTATGTTCTCCTGAAGTTATGCTCTATTAAAAATGGGAATTTAGGAAAATTTTGACCTAAGTAAAAAAAAACATTATAAACAATTTATTTTCACGTACTAATGGCTAACAAATTTTAAAATTATACAAAACTTATTTCGTTTGAAAATCTTTTAAAAGCAAAATGTTATAGAAGTTTAAAAATCAAAATCTTACTAATAAATTTCCCGTTTTAGAAAAATGCAGAGAATGTATATTTTAAATTACCTTGTGGCCCTTAAAATTTAATCTTCTTCCTCTTAAATTCATGTAAATTCTCTATGAATAAAGATTTTGGAATACTAAAGGACTATATTGAAATATCTAAGTTATGTTTATTAGCAGAAACTTTATTGACACGCGTATTTTAACGGCCACTTTCATTGAAAGACTTAATTTTCGAAACCATTTTACTAGCATACCGAGGTTATAATGGGTGGTTTAATTTTAAGGGACTATGTTGATTTTGAATAAAATTATTATGAAATTATTATCATTTATTTTTAAAATGATAATATTTGTATGCTTCAATTATGTATGGAACAAAATATCGGCCAAATGGCCCCCCAACCTAGGCGGCACACCACGATCCGATAGTCCAAATTTTCAATGACACTGTTGATGCTCGATTTTTGGGCACGATGATGAGTCGAGGTTTCTTGCTCTTTTGCCACGTTATCGTGAAAAACAGCAATGTTTCCCATTCAACGAACTAAGATGGCATTCACAGATGTTTTCACATTTCATACAGACCTGCTTTGCAGACATTTAAATATTTTTTACAATTCTCACGATTGTGGACGAATTCGAACGATTATGTTGACCAAAAGAATCACGAAGTGCACAAAATGCATTTTGATTTGAACGCCCATTTTTATAAAAATCTTTAATATTTAAAAGCGTTGCTCGATTGCGTATCTTTCCACGGTTCAAATTGAGTTAGTCTGAGATTGAGAAATGTCAAACGAAATACAAGAAAAAACTTGAAGTTTAGATGTGGTTCACCTTAAACATGGGCCCTTAAAATTTAACCACCCTCTACAAAGAAAGTGATACATATTTTGTTATAAAGAGATTATTCTATAGCGATTAACAAAATAATAAATATTGTGCTTTAAATGTACACAAAATTGGTGGTGGGTATAAAAGATTTGGCACAGCCGAATATAGTGCTCTTACTTGTTATAGTTATGATATATCTGCCATAACTAAAGGCAGTAATTGCACTTATGTAATTTGAAGTACAAATGAACTTTTTTGTTTAAAAATAATAACACGAAACATGCTCTGATTAAATATGCAATAAAACATGCATCAAATGGTCTTACGGCTATGATTGCAGCCATTTTCGCATCTCAACAATGATGCGTTGGCTTTCGAATTGGAGCTCAGAAATTATTACTGGTTTATTCCTATAAACCTGAGATTTTTAAAAAACATCCCAACAAAAAACTTGCATGGTGTTCAATCATATGATCTTGGAGGCCAGTTGACATGAAAATATCTTGAAATAATTAGTTCTAAAACTCGTTGCTTCAATAAATCATTTGTTCATGTGGTGCGGTTTGGCAGGTGTGCCATTTTGCTGAAATCATGTGTCGAGCAGATCAATGCTATCCAACCGACGCCACAGAAATTCTCTATGTTACTTCTGTACTGAATGCCGTTCAAACTTAATGCAACTTTGGGCTAATAGATCAATTCATGTCCTGTCATGGATAGCATAAGAACTTTTTTAAGTCCTTAAATCAACAATTTTGTGTATTTATTAAGCCATTCAGATGAAAATGTGCTTTATCGCAGACTTTAAGCATTGACTTCACTTTGCTACATTACCCATTTAACGAATTACCGACACTTTTCATGGTTTCAGTTCCTGAGTAAGCTTAATTTTATACGAATTAATATGATAGTCCTTTGCTAAAAATCGTTGCATAGTGTTTCGCAAAATTTAAGGTTTCTAAAAATGATGCTAAATGGAGGTTTCGACGCTCTCGTTCACACCAGCAATATTTTTTAAAAATCCGACCGCTACTTTGATGCACAGTGGTCTTATTGTTGATATCCCAAACAGTTTCTCCAAATTTTTTGGCCACTCTTTAAATGGTTGATACATTTGATGCACTTTTCTTCTAAAAAATATTCGAAGTTTGCAATCAGTTTTGGCATAATTTTCTAATTTTTTTTTAATTTATCACAAATAATAATGCATTATTTTGTCGTAAAAAAAATATCACTTATAAAAAATTAACAAAAAAAATTTCAACGCATTTATTTTTATAATTCAAAGTTCTTTTATTTAATAAAAGTATTTATGTAGGATATTGCATTTTATATTGCATATATTATTAACAAATTTATTAAAGCAATCGTTCGTATAATGTAAAAACTAGCTACGTTTCAATTTAAATGCAACGCTTATGAATCTTGTGTCCATGTAAGAATGTTGTGCGATTAGAAAAACTTTTTCGAAAAGTTTACAACGCTTATATTTTTCAAGATTTCTATTTTATGCTAATTTAAATCACAAAAAAATACTTAAATTTTTTTTCTTAATGTGTATTATCAAACTAATATGCTTTTGAATAAAATAAATGAAAAAAACATTTTCTATCTAAGTTAAATATTACATTAAAATACGCTTTCGTATTGGTATTTTTATCTTTTCTCAATATTTTACAAAACCTTTCACAACAATACTGGTTATAATTTTACAATTTACGAGTAATATTTAGCTTCAGTTCCTTAGTCTAAGGTCACACACGACGATATTAATTGCCCTACATTTTGCGAATTTTCTTTTGAACTTGCTTTTATGTTCACACACAACAATTTCTTCGGAAATTTGTCTGTCTTCTTTAGCTTTAATTTTCTTATAGTTTGACATTTTTGCTTTAACCGTAAAAAGAAATAATAAAAATAAAAACATATACAACATAATGTAATTGATTTTAATTAAATCTTTTAATTAAAATATTCTCATTATACCCTTCACACAGTAAAAAAGGGTATATATAGGTTTCTCATTCCGTGTAAAATTTCTACAATTTTCATTTCCGACCCCATAAAGTATATATTTTCTGAAAGCTTATGAATAGGGGAGTCGATTAAGCCCTGTCAGTCTGTCCGTCTGTCCGTGTGTATGTTGAAATCAACTTTTTTAAGGCCCCCCGACATCTCTTGGACAGGGGTGAGGTATCAAAATATCAGAAATATACGGGAGTAGATCGCTTTTGAAAATCAGAAACATCGGTACATAAACAACTGAGATATGAGCAAAAACCCGCGGCCATCTCGATTTTTTTTCACAAAAACCACATAACAACAACAACATACATACATACAAACGTGTATACTGGCTAGAGTAAACGTGGCACCGAATCCCAGCTGAGCAAAAAATTTTTTTATTTTTTTATTTTTATTTTTTTTTAATTTTTTTTTTTTTTTATATAATATATTACTTATATTTTTATTATTTTTTTAAATATTTTTATAAATTTTTTTTATTTATTTTTTTTTTAGTTTTTTTTTTTGTTTAATATTTATTATTTATATTTAAATTATTTTTTTTTTTTTTTTCTTATTTTATATATTATTTATATTTATATTTTTATTATTATTTTTTTTTAAATTTTTTTTATAATTTTTTTGTTTTATATTTATTATTTATATTGTAATTATTTTTGTTTAATTTTTTTAAAATTTTTTTTTAATTTTTTTTTTTAACAAGCACAGAAAAAAATAAATATGAACTTCAATTACGAAATTAATATTAATAATTAAAAAATTGTTTAATTTTGCTCCAATCATCAAAATGATACTATTAATTAAATGAAAATTAATAGTTTTAATTGAACAAATGTTGAGGAAAATATCAATTAAAACAGTATTAAAAAATTAATTAAAATTTCCATTTTTTTCCAAAATGATTTTAATTAATTTAATCATGTCTATAATTGAAATTTGGTAATTATATAATAAAATTATTTATTATATCAATAACAAAATGTATTTAACCTCTTTAGAAAAAAAATTAAAAAAAAAAATATTTTTTTTGATATTTATATATTCTTAATATTCATACATGGTACATATGAATCTATGTTTTTAATTACATTTCGTTATTTATATAAAAATAATTTAGCATAAGAAGTAGGGTTCCATAAGTAGACATACTATACCATATCGAAAGCCGGAGATCCAAAAATAACTGGTAGCATCAACAACCTAGATATAAAGAAATATTAACCGGTAAAAAGGCTTGATCAGACAGAGTGAAGAAATTCAACAAACTTACCTACTAAAATGAGAATTCTGAGGAATATAAGGGGATACAATAATTATTGGATTTGGGCACATCTACAATGAAACTGAAAACAATTATTATATTTAAAACTGAACATATTTTTATATATTTTCACTTACCAGAACTTTTTCTTGCATATTGTCTACTATTTTTTATTATTCTGCTCATTAAATAATAATTATATTAAATTAATTCTAAGAAATTTAGTTTTCAAAAAATTTAATTTAAAATAACATTTTTTTTATTTATTTTATTCAACTGACAGAAATCTCTTTGTTTTTTGAAAATATTTAATATCAATTAAAAAAATTAATTCAGTTAACGAAAAATATAATTAGAATTTTAAAACAAATCAAAAAGTCAATTAATTAAACAAATTAAAGGGATATTTTTTTCTGTGAAACATACGTAAATTTATAATTTTACAATGGGATGTTTTTATATATGTTTTTTATATGTATGTACGTATTTCATATGGGATGAATGGTGATACAAACAATTATTATTGCATGACTACACGTTGTGGAAGGTATATAAGATTCAGCACGGCCGAATATAGTACTTTTACTTATTTTCACTGAAATAATTTTTTGAGTTTTTATTTTAAAATATTTTAAGTGTTTTGGTTGGTTGGTTATCGTGGTAGTTTGCTGCACGCCAACAGTCAAGTAGAGTCTGTATGACTCCGTTTTGACAGGACCACATCACTCGTCAGCTTCCAGTGTATCTCAGAATAAAATCCAAGAGTAAGGGTACTAGATCAACCCCGTGGCCCTGAGATATCTCAGTAGATAATTCAGTCCAACTTCAGATATCGCAGAGAGGCCATCTAGTATATGTTCGCCCAGAAATCTGTGTCTCTTAGCCGCCAGTGCAGGACATTCGCAGAGAAAGTGGAAAACCGATTCCTCCTTCTCTTTATCCAGACAACTGCGACAATGGTCGTTCGATGGGAGTCCGAGCCGACTTGCATGTTTGCCTAACATCCAGTGACCCGTCAATACCGCCAGCAACCTCGATATGTCCCTCCGACTACGACTGGTAAGTTGCAATGTACGTCGTGCATCAAAAGAGGGCCACGTAAGCCGTGCCACCTTACACGTGCTCAGCCCACGCCACCTGTTATCAGCCTTCCGGAGAAAGTGTCTGGAGATTCTGCCCTTAATAGTCGCCAACGGGATTGCAACTGCAATTGCATTAGAGATATCCAGAGCAGATCCTCCCCTGGCCAGCTCATCAGCACGCTCGTTACCAAAGTGGCCCTTATGCGCAGGAATCCAAACTAGAGTAACGTCAGCCCGCTAACCAAGCCTTGACAGTTCCTTTCTACATTGGCCAACTAATTTAGACGTAATAATGTATGACCTGAGTGACAAGAGTGCCGCCTGACTGTCGACAAATATACCAGTGCTCCCGTGGATATTCCCGTCATTCAGTATCCTACATGCTTCCCTGATAGCGAGTACTTCCGCCTGAAAAACCCTGCAATCATCCGAAAGACGGAAGGAGAGTTCAATCTCCGGTCCATCAGAGAAGACACCAGATCCAACACCACATTCAATCCTTTTAAGTGGGCGGGGCCACGCCCATAAAAAAAGGATACAATTTTGAGGTACTTACACCAGACCGATTTTTCTGAAACTTTGCACACATATTGAGCTGTCATGACTAAATAATTTCGTGATTAGAAAAGTGGGCAGTGCCACGCCTATAAAAAAAAGGTATCATTTTAAGGTACTTGCACTTGACCGATTATTCTGAAACTTTGCACACATATTGAGCTGTTACGACTTTACAATTTCGTGATTAGAAAAGTGGGCAGGGCCACGCCCATAAAAAAAATTTTAATTTTGAGGTACTTGCACTGGTCCGATTCTTCTGAAACTTTGCACACATATTGAGCTGTTATGATTTTACAATTTCGTGATTAGAAAAGTGTGCAATGCCACGCCCACAAAAAAATTATAATTTTTAGGTTTTTGCACTTGATATTTAATTAAAATTCAGAATGCATTTCGATTCATTAAGGGGCGTAGCAACGCGCGCCGGGATTTTCTAGTTTATATATAAAATTGATTCGTATATTTCAATATTATTTAAAATAAAAAATTATTTTCCCTCGCAAGAAAAATTTCATTTTCATCATTTTCAAAAAAAATATGACCGCCATCTACTAAAGATTCTAGTTGAGTAGCACTTCAAGGAGAATTGATCGGTCAGAAACTAAATGAAATCCAACAGTTGATCTTAAGCAAATTAATTAAAAAATAAAAAATAGAAAAGAATAAAAATAATTTAACATTTAAAATCAGTTAGTTTTATCGAAAAATATGTAAATTTGTAAAAAGTATACAAAAACAAAAGTAAGTTCTACAAAAATAAAACAATTTTATAAATAATTTTTTTGTGTCACAGCCATAGAGAAATCTATTTGGTATTTTAAACATGCAGGTTTTCTCAACCTCAACCTCAACCAAAAATGATTGTTCTAAATGTATTCTATATAATTAACTATAGAATTAAAATTTGATTAATAGCAAACAACGTGGCCTTCTTGTCCCCTTAGGTTAGGTTAGCTGCTCTTTAAAAAAACTAAAAGAAATGGCTCCCAGCGAAGAAAAATGGAAGTAGTTCAAAGCGAATTACATTTTCAGGACTTCTAAGTAAATTGTGTAAAAGCATTCATTTTAAATGTGAAAAAATTTATCATAATCGATTTGCTTAAAAATGAATGCAACATCATGCAAAATATCTTAAACAATACATGTAAACAAAATCAACTCATGAAACATCGGGTGCTTTTCACCAAATATGCATGAGTTGTTGGCACTTATTAGAATAGAGTGCGGATCATTAATATATTCATGTTAACACATGATCTCCAATGTTGAAATCATTAGAGTTTTCACCTAAATGTAATTACTTCACTTTTCTGTCATAGATTTTTTGCTAGGTTGTATTAAAAATACCGTATACGATGCGTATGTGTACTAATACCACAAGATAATATTACGTATACAACATGTTGACTAATAATGTTCTGCCTTTATAAGAACGCCCCAAACAATGTTGCAAACTAAACTTAAGAAACAGGGGAATGGGTATAAGTTATGGCGCAAAAAAAAATAACAAATACATATGATAATAAAGAATTAATATTAGATACAAACACTCTGCTAACACACATATACACATTGCTTAATTGAACAAAACAAAATCAAAATGAAAGCATCAGTCACACTTGATATCATAATACCAATATTTAATAAAACGAGCAAAAAAAATTTTAATTTTTATTTCTTTATACAAGTTAGTTAAAAAGAAAACCAATTTATATGGTGTTATTTAAAGGAATTATATACCCCACTACAAAGAACAATTAAAACTACCTAAACAATTACTTTGCTATACAATATATATATGTATACCATAATACAAGGTAAATATTAAGTGTCTTTTTTTGAAGTAGGTGACTCTATATAGGCGGCTCCACCGGAAAAAAAAACAAGAAACAATTATACGCTTGAATGCCAATACTGAACACGTTATTTTAAAAAGAAGTTATAAGCTAAAATCATTTTTTGAACACAATCGATTTCATGGATGACAAAAACAGTTTTATGTATTTTATTTCCATTTAAATTCCACCAAATTTTTAAAGGAGCACCCGATATTTTCCAGTAAAAGTTGAAATTAAAAATGAATTCGCTGTTTTCTTAAACAACAGAAATATAAATTTCGTTAAAACCAGCAAAAAAATTAAACACCATAAACAGTCTGACCACACATGGGATCTTGAATAGATATTTTGATGAAATATAATGAATATACCCCCCCCCCCCCCACCACACCATTATTTTGGTGGTGGGTATACAAAGATTTTCTAATGGTGTCAATACACGCTGTTATATATCTTAAATGCCAGAAAGTATAAAAAAATTAATTGATTAATTAATTGCAAATATAAGGTAGGGTGTCCTGGTGGACAGTCAGTAGTTGCGTGTTCGATTCCCGCCAAAGACTCTGGACTAGTCTGCTTCTCTTTCTCTTATATTCTAGCTATTTCTATTCTTCTCTTTATTATACCCTTCACACAGTGAAAAAGGGTATATATAGGTTTGTCATTCCGTGTGAAATTTCTACAATTTTCATTTCCGATCCCATAAAGTATATATTTTCTGAAAGCTTATGAATATGGGAGTCGATTAAGCTCTGTCAGTCTGTCAGTCTGTCCGTCTGCCCGTCTGTATCTTCCGTGTCCGTGTGTATCTTGAAATCAACTTTTTGAAGCCCCCAGACATCGCTTGGACCCGGGTGAGGTATTAAAATATCAGAAATATTCGGGAGTAGATCGGTATTGAAAATCAGTAACATCGGTACATAAACACCTGAGATAAGAGCAAAAACCCACGACCACCTCGATTTTTTTTCACAAAAACAACATTACAACAACATACATACATACATACAAACGTGTATACTGGTTAGAGTAACCGTGGCATTGAATCCCAGCTGAGCCAAAAAAAAATTTTTTTTCTATTTTTTTTAAATTTTTTAAAAAATTTTATTATTATTTTTTTTTTATTTTTTATTTAATATATTATTTATATTTTTATTATTTTTTTTTAATTTTGTTTTTATATTTTTTTTTTTTAATATTTTTTTTTAATTTTTTTTTTATTTTTTTTACATACATACGTAAATTTATAATTTTACAATGGGATGTTTTTATATATGTGTGTTTTTTATATGTTTGTACGTATTTCATATGGGATGAATGGTGATACAAACTACTGTTATTGCATGACTACATGGTGTGAAGGGTATATAAGATTCGGCACGGCCGAACATGGCGCTCTCACTTGTTTTTATATTAAAGCGTCACAATGGACCGTCATGGTCTCCGGGTCAGGGTATGAGGGTAATATTGCACCAGCCTTACCTATTTATAGGGTAACCGTAGTTTGGTGAGAATTTTTTTGTTTATATTTCTTTACATGAGGTTCTACATAGGAAATAAATATTAAAAGGGCGAGAATTATGTTTTATGTACGGAAAAGACAAAAATTATATATTATATACGGACTTTGACTGCTGAAAGTATTGAGCTGAGTAATCAGGGCTGCATGATGAATAAATATGCCTTGTGCAAATCCTTACCGTCAAGTTCTCGATGAATTAATTCAAAATTTGATTTAATTATTTTTCTAGAGAAAATAAACACATTCGAAAATTTGTAATTCATGATCATGATGAATTCATTCATGTTTTAATTCAATTGCAATTAGGCCAAATGAATACATTCAAATTATGTTAATTTATGAAGAATTAACTACATTTAATTATTCATTTACAGCGCTGCTGTCTACCAACAGCTGGTAATTTAATCAGTTGACAGTTTTTTTGACTTTTACTTTCAACATTTTCTCCTGTAACTTTAATTGTTAAGGCTAATTAATTTAACACCCAGTAGCAGAATGTTGGCTTCTTTTTACATTAGTCTTTGCACTTCAACGTTCTCTACTTGTTCCCTCACAACTATTTATTTGTTCAAATGACGGCACAAATGTAAAGTAAAATTTAATAAAATAGGAAAATCCTAACAAATGTTTTTAATGCTCTGTATTTTATATATTTATACGTAAATATATGCGTTTGTATGTATGTATGTATGTATGTATGTATGTATGTATGTATGTATGTATGTATGTATGTATGTATGTATGTATGTATGTATGTATTTATGTATGCATGTATGTATGTATGTTTGTTTTAGTTTCTAGTTATTTTAGGTTCGTGTATATTGCATTCGGTTTAATTGTATATTCACGTTATGGCCTCATTTAGTTCAAATAAAAAGTTAGCTAGTTTACATGAGTTACACTACAATCGCCACGTTTTATGTTCATTTTAAGGAGAAATTACTTTTAAGTGAAAAATAATAACGCATTATTTAATAAGCTAAAATCTGCTTTTATAATTTTTTTTTTATGTTTTATTTGACTTTTTTCTGATAAATTTTATTTCATTAACGGTTCCTCAAACTCCTTTTTATTGCAAATGTAAATCTTAAATTCATTTTTATGATAAATATTCTTTCTACACTGTACTTTTCATCGAAGAGTAAAAAACGTAAGTAGATTACGTAAAACTCCTTCTTAACAAAAGAGAACATTTTGTATTCTCTTCAATGTTTATTTACAGGTTCTCTTAAAATGTCAGTATGTGTATTATTTTACACATTTAGCAATGCAGTAGAAACATAAATTATCAAGACACTAAAGTTTTTAATTTAAACAACGTGTGTTACGAAACAAGGCATAATACAACAAATTAAGTATAAAAAAAATAATTCTTAAAAAAAATTACAAAAAATTTAAAAACAAACACTTTGTATAAAATGTATTTTAATTAACTGAGACTATATACAATCCAGCAAAAACAAATTTATGACAAAGAAGTTAATTTGCAAGGGTTCAAGCGGTAGGACAAAGTTGTTATATTTAAGTAAAAGAACACTAAAGAACACGTTATATTTGTGACAATCAAAATGTTTCCATTTGGTTGAGTCACCAACTATATAATTACGTTTTTTTATGTTTGTTTTTATGTTTTGATGATATGATTTTATGATAAAAATTTTATTTAATTTTTAAGAAAATGTCTCCGAATTAGTTCAAATATAAAGGATTTTCACAAGGAAATTACAAAAATTTGCTGAACATGCGAATTACCTCTGTACATTTTCAATGTCTGCTATATACAGCCGAATACTAAACTGGGATAAATCAATTTTTTTGCCTGTAGTTTCCATTGACCTCGAGTAAAAAATCAAAAGGCGATAAAAAATTATACCATAGTAATCCCAACACTTTTCTAGCAAAAGTTTAATGATATTTTGCGTGCTTTAATTATACGCTTTACACGACAGTGTAATAGGGTACATTCCGTGTGAAATGTCTACAATTTTCATTTGTGACCCCATAAAGTATATATTTTCTGAAAGCTATTGAATAGGGGTATCGATTAAGCATTATCCGTCTGTCCGTGTGCTGAAACACGTTTTTGAAGCCCCCGACATCGATAAAATCCGCGAAAGGTATCAAAATATCAGAAATATTTAAAAGGATAATCATCATAATCCCTTTATAACTTTCTAAGATATGAGCAAATGAACACAACAACCTCTGTTTTTTCGCTTATTTATACCACAAAACTTAAAATTTTCCAATCTCTAAGACTATTTATAGACGCGTTTGTCCTATTCATAGATTTGGTATATCTTTGAAGGTATTCGTGAAAAATTTTAATCAAATTGGTCTCTACTCGGCAAAGTTATAGGCAAAAATTATTTGAAAAACTTATATCTTTATTTTATCACTTTTTTCCAACCCATAAATAATTTTTGAACACGCTTAAGATACCATATTATAAGCCGTAAAACTAATATTTAGGAAAAACTAACAAATCAGTTTAAAACCACCTCAGATATAAGCACCAAATCACAACTGCTTCAGTGTTTTTCCTAAAATTTGCAAACGGCAATCGATATTTATCAGTTTATATACAACCGAGGCAGCCAATATGGGGATCCAATGACTAAATGACCAATGAGTATTAAAATATAATTAGAAATAAAAAGAAAAAAAATTAAGATGTCTCCCTAGATTTATATATGATTCGAATACAAAATATTGGTATCAAATGAAAGGGCTTGACCAGTAGAATACAGTAGATTATTAAAAAAGACTAAAATCCATCTGAAGTAAAATAGCGGAACAAATTTTTTTAACCCCAACATTATGGGTATCAAATGAATGGGCTTGCCTTGTAGAATTCAAAACCAAACCAATGCTGTCGGAAATAATAAAGAAAATAACGTATTGCACGAAATCTAAAATCTAGGCTTACCTAATATGTGGTTTTTATAACTATGTACATGAAGGTAAAGAGTATTATCAGATTCAGCAAGGCCGAATATAACGCTCTTACTTCAAGTTTAGAAATAAACAAGTCACGTCTTTTCATATGAAGCTATACATACAGGGTGCGCCAAAGGTCACCGTCGTGGTAAGCCATTTGTTTATTTAATGACTTAAATTGTGAAATAGAAGAGCTTTTATGTTTTTCTTATTTATTGTAGTTGTTTTTATAACAGTATTGCTTTTGCCGTCAATGATTTACGGCCGTATGCAAAAGAACTAAGTACAGCTTAACAAACCATTGTTACGCAATGCTAATGTTATGCAACAGTTAATGTTATACATAAAACCTCAAAAAGCTTAACACACCTTTATTATCTACACTAAGGTAATTTCTAATTTTTCTTTCTGTTTTTTACGTTTTGTGCAGTCAAATGCTGTGAAGTATATTACAAGAGCAACAAATGGTATTAAAATATTGTGCTAAAAATGTAAATCTTAATTTTAATTAGAAGAATTCGTAAAATATTGAATAATTATTTTATTAAGTGAAAAATGTGCAATTCATTGTGAGTTGTGTTCTTTTTTTCAGTGATGTAACTAAAATTAAAAAAAAAACAAAAAAAACAAGTAAGAGCACTTTATTCGGCTGTGCCGAATCTTTTATACCCACCACCAATTTGATGTACTTTTATAGCACAAAATTTATTATTTTGTTATTAACAGTAATCACTATGGGATAATATCTTTATATTTAAATATGTATCACTTTCTTTGTATAACTTCGATATGCTAGTAAAATGTTTTCATAATTTTAGTCTTTCAATGAAAGTGGCCATTAAAGTAGGCGTGTCAATAAAGTTTCTGCTAATAAATACAACTAAGATATTTAAATATAGTCCTTTATTCTTCCAGAAACTTTGTCCATAGAGAAATTATATGGATTTAAGATAAACCGTTATATGGGAGGTAGGCGTTAAAGTGGGCGTGTCACCTTTATTTTCTGGCATAACAATCACCTTGACTAGAAAGCTATATGTACAAAATTTATCATCATACTTCTAAGTTCGTCGGTTTTATGAGCTTTTAAATGTTATTTACAGCAGATTACGTGAAAAGTGGGCGTTATAGTAGGCGTGTCAAAGTAGTTTCTTCTATTAAATTCATCTCAGATGTTTCAACATAGAGTCCTTTATTCTTCCAAAATCTTTTTTCATAGAGCGTTATATGGGAGGTAGGCGTTAAAGTGAACTTGTCTGTTAGAACAAAGCAAAAGCAATGTTTGTATAATTTCAGAATCGTACATCTAATTTTGCCAAAGGCCTATTAGACACGCATACATGTCTTAAGACATGTGTATGGCACACTTTGGGTTTAGCTATTACACTGTCGAACGCTGACGGCATACTTCATTACACAGAAATTTTTGAAGCGAAAACATGGCAATGAAGCGGAAAGTTGTCAATAGTTGCATTTTTTCTATTTTACTTAATTTTTCTTTTAATGCATTGTATGCATTAATTTTCAATTGTTTGTTGTAGTACAGATTTGATTTTAATTGCACACAGCAGCGGCAAAAATTTGAATGAATTTTTGTATGAAGTATGACAGACACGCTATTAGACGAGTATGTTGGTATGCGACAGACTCAGGTTTTCAAAAATTTTTTTAAACCAACATACATGTCTAACATACTCGACATACATGCTATTACACAGTGAGATTTGGTATGACATCGTACATGCCTTAAGACAAGTATGCGTGTCTAATAGGACTTTCAGTTTTATTACGTTTTAAATTTTAAATATTCCGAAAAATACACTGTGCGGTTTAAATTTTTGTACATTTTCAAAAATATTTCTTTTACTCAGGAAATATACATTCGAAGTTTCATCGCTCTACGTAAATGCGTTTGGACACAATTGCATTTTATTCGATGTTGGAAGGACATGGTTTTTTGACACCATTCTTACATTTCAAGTTATAACTCTCTTCTGAATATTCCGATTTAGTTCATTTTGAATACCAAACAAATCTTGTGTATGAGAAATATTCTGGCAAATATTTCGACCTCTATCGTGCTTTCAACAGACGGCCATACAGACGGACATAGCTAGATCGTTATAAAATCAAACCCCGATTCAGAAAATATATACTTTATGGAGTCTTAAATGGACAATTCTATGGGTTACAAACGGAATGATAAAATGAATATACCCCCACAATTTTTTTGGTAGCGGGTATAAAAAGCTCGTTATATGAATACTCTCCTAAGAAAAACCGTCTTGTTGCTTCTTTTTAATTAATTTTTTTGTTTTGTTTTCCTAAATAGAAAAGAAATATTCTATACAGGATCGGAAACATATAAGCAACAACAATTAAACTAGTTTTTTTCATTTGCAAAGAAAAATAATATGTTTATAGACGACCAGCCGAATGTATCGTTAACAATATGGTGAAAGAAGTTGATGGTCTTGGCAGTATAAAAAGTATGTATTTGTTAAAATTAATGTAAGTTTAGATAATTTTTTTGGATACGTTTTTTTAATAGAGGCGTGTTACCCTTAATACGTCAAGTTACTTCTGTCGCCATATTTGCATTTGAATTAAAATTATAGAATAGGTAACTGTATTCTACTGATCTAGCCCTTTCTTAGGGCTTTATTTCTAACACAATTTCCTTCTTATTAATATAAAATACGAATATAAGTTTTATTATTCTTTGTTATTATTTTATCCTCATAAAAACATTCCATTGTAAAATGCAAATAAAATAGGCTAAAGTGTGTATGCAGATTATTTCTGGGTTTGGAAATTTAAAATCTAAAAAATATAACTATTTCAACCTGTCTTAAACAGGATGACTAGAAATTTCATTTAAAATAAAATATCGATGCCTTACTTCTTCAACCTCGTATCTTAATAAATAAAATTTTTCAGGAGAGAAAAAAAAACGGTTCATCTTTTTATACTTCGGTGTTTGGTTAAAAGTTTAAATGCAATTATTAAGGAATTGATTGTATTTATGTATATTAGTAGTAATAATATACTAATCCTTTTTAGTTAAAGCAAAAAACAATCGTTTGATATGAAAAAGTGGAAACCGTATTTTTTAAGATACGAGGTTGAGGAAGTACGGCATCGATATTTCTCACCTACAACACAGAAATGCGGTACTGATAACATTCATCTATAAGTATGTGTGTTTAAAGCAAGTTAAGATTAAATACGAAATAATTTTAAATTTCTTTAAGAATACATGTAAATATTCTCAGCTGTTATTTTTTTTTTTTTTTTTTTTGTTCTACAAAATACTATCACATACTTATATTAATCGTTAATGCCATAATAAAGAATAAAAGAACTTATTTTCAAATAAAATATGTTAACAGAACACATTCTTCATTTTTTGCCAGCATTCCTCAAAGTGTTGCTGCTAAATTTTCAATGCCTAAGCAATAAATTCTTTAGAAAATATTTATACATTTTCTCATCAATTTCAAAGATAAATGCCAAACTTCCACTAAACCTAACAAAAATGTTTTGTACATATTAGATTCTTAATTTAAGATATTTCTTGATAAATAATGAAAATATCTTCTTTTGTGCTACAATAACAGCCTTATATGTATTCAACTTTATTTCTTCATCTTTTATTTTACTTTTCGCTTTTTGTAGCTCAATAACTTAACAAGCTTCTATTATTTGATAGAACTAGTTTTATTTAAAGAAAATCAGTGGCAGTTAACTTTTGCTTTAATTAAAGAAGGATGTGTATAAATAACAAGTAAGAGCACTATATTCGGCTGTGCCGAATCTTTTATACCCACCACCAATTTTGTGTACATTTAAAGCACAATATTTATTATTTTGTTAATCGCTATGGAATAATCTCTTTATAATAAAATATGTATCACTTTCTTTGTAGAGGGTGGTTAAATTTTAAGGGCCCATGTTGAAAGTGAACTACACCTAATCTTTAAATTTGTTTTCTGCATTTCATTTGACATTTCTCAATCTCAAACTTATTCAATTTGATCCGCGGAAAGATAAGCAAATGAGCAACGCTTTAAAGTTATTCAGGTTTTTTATAAAAATGGGCGTTCAAATCAAAATGCATTTTGTGCACTTCGTAATTGTTTTGATCAACATAATCGTTTAAATTCGTCCACAATCGGGAGATTGGTAAAAAATATTTAAATTTCTGCAAAACAGTTCTGTATAAAATGTTAGAAAATCTGTGAATGCCTTCTTAGTTCGTTGAATGGGAACCACTGCTGGTTTTTGCGATAGTGTGGCAAAATAGCAGTCAACCTCGCCTAATCATCATGCCCAACAATTGAGCATCAACATTGTCATTGAAAATTTGGAGCATCAGATAGAGGAGTGGCGCCAAAAATGGGGGGGCCAATTGGCCGATATTTTGTTAAATACATAATTGAACCATACAAATATTATAATTGCAAAAAGAAATACTAATAATATCCTAAATAATTTGTCAACATCGGTCCTTAAAATTTAACCACCCTTTATAACTTCGATATGCTACTGAAATGCTTTTATAAATGTAGTTTTTCAATGAAAGTGGGCGTAAAGTAGGCGTGTCAATAAAGTTTCTGTTAACAAATTAAAGTTAAATATTTCAATATAGTCCTTTATTTTCCCAAAAACTTTGTAAATAGAGAAATTACATGAATTTAAGATAAACCGTTATATGGGAGGTAGGCGTTAAAGTGGGCGTGTCACCTAAACTTTTTGGCACAACAATAACATTGATTAGAAGGAAAAACGTAGCACATTTGATCATCATACCTCTAATTTTGGCGGTTTTATGAGCTTCTAAATTTCATTAACGGTAGATTACGTGAAAAGTGGGCGTTATAGTAGGCGTGTCAAAGTTATTTTTGCGAATGAGTACAACTTAGGTGTTTCAATATAACCCTTTATTATTCCAAAGTCATTAGTAGTAGAGAAATTATATGAATTTTAGGTAAAACGTTATATGAGAGGTGGGCGTAAAAGTGGGCGTGGCAACTTAATTTTCTACCACAGTAATGACATTGCCTAGAATGATATTTGTAGCAAATTTTATCATCATACCTCTAATTTTGGCGGTTTTATGAGCTTTTAAATTTCATTAACGGTAAATAACGTGAAAAGTGGGCGTTATAGTAGGCGTGTCAAAGTTATTTTTGCGAATGAGTACAACTTAGGAGTTTCAATATAGCCCTTTGTTATTCCAAAATCTTTATTAATAGAGAAATTATATGAATTTTGAGTAAAACGTTATATGGGAGGTGGGCGTAAAAGTGGGCGTGGCACCTTAATTTTCTGGCACAGTAATGACAATGCCCAGGGGGATATACGTAGCAAATTTTATCATCATACCTCTAATTTTGGCGGTTTTATAAGCTTTTAAATTTCAATAACGGTGGATAACGTGAAAAGTGGGCGTTATAGTAGGCGTGTCAAAGTTATTTTTGCGAATAAGTACAACTTAGGAGTTTCAATATAGCCCTTTATAATTCCAAAATCTTTATTAATAGAGAAATTATATGAATTTTGAGTAAAACGTTATATAGGAGGTGGGCTTAAAAGTGGGCGTGGCACATTGATTTTCCGTTACAAAAAAGCGGCTCACCAAAAAGCAAAGTGTGCAAAATTTCAGAGTCGTACATCCAATTTTGTTGCTTTTATGACGTTTTTGTTTTTAAATATACCGAAAAATACACTGTGCGGTATAAATTTTCGTACATTTTGATCGATAACTCCTCTCCTAATGCATAGATTTAGATAATTTTTGGGGAAAAATATTTTTTTTACTCGAGAAACATATATTCGAAGTTTCATGAGTCTACGTTAATGCGTTTGGACACAATTCCATTTTATTCGATGTTTGAAGGACACGGTTTTTTCGACCTACTCTTGCTTTTCGAGCTATAACTCTCTTCCTAATATTCCGATTTAGCCCATTTTCAATACCAAACAAACCTTATCTATAAGAAAGATTCTGGCAAAATTTGAGCCCCCTAGCTTTTTCGGTGCGACCTCTATCGTGCTTTCAACAGACGGACAGACGGACAGACGGACAGACGGACAGACGGACAGACGGACAGACGGACGGACATAGCTAGATCGTCATCAAATCAAACCGTGATTCAGAATATATATACTTTATGGGGTCTAAAATGGATATTTCGATGTGTTACAAACGGAATGACAAAATGAATATACCCCCACCATTTTTTTGGTGGCGGGTATAAAAATTAGTCTTAATATATTATAATTGTTTTTTTTTAATACTAGTTGCTTTGACTCCCATTAAGCAAAAAGAAAAATAACAAAGAAATAACTTTTACTTTTTAATTTTTATCTTTAAAAGAAATGCCTTAAAGCTCTTCTATTATCTTCTTGTGAGAACTTTGTTTTTGTTAATTCTTTTTAACGTCACTTAAAATTTTCTATTTTTACCAAGTCTTCTTCTTGTTAACTTTGTTGACTTTAGGGCAACCGACCACTAAGTAAATATATGAATTTATTTAAAGACGAAGGTTCTCTGGTTGAATGTGGCAAATAATAAAATGTAATAAAATAAATACAGGCAAGGGAGCCAAAAAATATTATTGAATAAACAACAGAAAAAAGGAAAAATTATTTATGAGCGTGACAAGGAAATTTATAACTGCCTTAAACTGCTAGTTGATAAATGATGATAAATGATGATAAATATATGAACAACTAGTAGTTAGATATTGGTCAATATTCAATCGTTTTTAGAGCCACTACGTGTAAAAGCTAAGATTTATATAGCCATGTCATTCCGTTTGTAGTTTCTAAAATATTTGTTTTACATAATGTATATACATTCTGAAACCTTAGAAATAGGGAAGTCAATTCAGCAACCTTTATCTGCTCGCCTCTCCGTATAATAGTTTAAATTAATTTCAATCAATATTTCAATCTTATAAATATGTATACTGTAATCTGTTGAGATATAAGCAAATCATTGCACCTGTTTTGTCTAATATTTTTAATACATAAATTGTAACTCATCAGCTGTTGGATAGTTTACAGAACAGCTTGTTATTATTTATAAAAATTTTAACCGTTTGTTTTATTAGAATTGTTTTGATATTGTTATTAAGGCAAATTTTTTTATATTCATCTCTATGTACATACTTTCTTATTATCTATTATTAAAAACAAAGTATTATTTGGCAAGAAAAAGCATCCTGCAGTGTACTCCCACCAAACACTTTGACAACATTGAAATTAAAACATTCGCACTTTGTAACATACCTGCGGGATTTTCGTATATTAACTATTTCTGGAATTTACATTGTTTAAAAAATTCTCAATACGATATCACAGTATAAATATTTGAAAAACACTTTACATAAGTCATACATATCTATATCAAGTTGAATTTAAAAAGTGCTATATTCGGCCGTGTCGAATCTGGTGATAACCTTCACCATCATGTACATATGTAAAGGGTGATTTTTTAAGAGCTATAGGAAAGTTTAAAAAAATACATAAAATTCAAAAAAATGCATGAAATCTTTATTTGAATCGATAGTACGGTCCATATAATTTAATGCTTGAAGATTATTTCATGCAAATGTTGACCGTGACTGCGCCTCAAATGGTCCATCCGTTTAGTCCAATTTTGGCATACTCTTTCCAACATTTCGGCCGGTATCTCATAAAAAAATGCTTCAATGTTGTCTTCCAATGCGTCAATTGAAGCGGGCATGTGTATATAGACATGAGCTTTAACATAGCCCCACAAAAAATAGTCTAAAGGCGTTAAGTCGCACGATCTAGGCGGCCAATTGACCGGTCCCGAACGTGAAATAAAATGTTCACCGAACTCGCCTCTCAATAAGTTTATTGTTAAGCGTGTTGTGTTGCATGTGGCACCGTGTTGTTGAAACCACATGTCACGCAAGTCAACCTCTTGCATTTTGGGCAAAAAAAAGTTGGATATCATCTCACGGTAGCGTTCACCCTTCACAGTTACTTTACGATTTGAATCATGTTTGAAGAAATACGGTCCAATGATGGCACCAGCCCATAAACCGCACCAAATTGTGACTTTTTCTGGATGCATTGGTAGCTCTTGCAATGCTTTTGGCTGATCTTCACTTAAAAATCGACAATTCTGCTGATTAACTTACCCATTGAGCCAAAAGTGAGCTTCGTCGCTGAACACAAGAAGTGCGCGATGAACTTTCTTAACAGAGCACGCATTTTGATACTAAAATTCAATAATTTGCAAGCGTTATTCGTTTGTAAGACGATTCATGGTGAAATTATAGACCAAACTGAAGATGTTTGACAGTGAAACAAAACACGAAACGTGCGTCAGCTGTTTAAACCAGTGTTGACAAAAAGATAATAGCTAAGAAATCATCCTTTATAATCCCACATCGTAGCTTAACTTATATTTCATGTTATACGCCAATTTTCCTTATTATTTCCGACGCCATCCTCGATTTTGAATTTTTACGTAATTATCTGTATGGTATGGCCGCAATCTCGGCGGCACACCTCTATCCGTCTAAAATTTCAATGAAGATGCTTATGTTTAATGAGTCGAGGTTGACTGCTCTTTTGCAACACTATCGCTTAAAACAGCAATATTTCCCATTCAACGAACTAAGATGGCATTCAAAAATGTTTTCACATTTCATACATGTTTTGCTGAAGTGTAAATATTTTTTACAATTCTCCCGATTGTGGACGAATTTGAACGATTATGTTAACCAAAAGAATCTCGAAGTGTACAAGGTGCACGAAATGCATTTTAATTTAAAAGCTCATTTTATAATAAGCCTGAATAGCTTTAACGCGTCACTCGATTGTGTATCTTTCGATGGTTCAAATTGAGTTTGATTGAAATTGAGAAATTTTTAATGAAATACAGAAAAAAATTTACGTCTTGGGGAAGTTCACATTCAACATTGGCCTTTAAAATTAAACCATCCTTTATATTCCAAACCAATATTTTATTATACCCGCCAACAAAAAAATGGTGGAAGTATATTCATTTTGTCATTCCATTTGTAAGACATCAAAATATCAATTTTAGAACCGGATCGGACCGATAAATCTGGGTGTGTAAATGTTTGCCAGAATATACAAGGTTTGTTTGGTATAAAGTTATAGCTCGTAATGCAAGAGTGGGTCAAAAGAACTGTGTCCTTCGAACAACGAATAAAATGTAATTGTGATCAAAAACATTGAAGTAGAGTTAAGAAATTTCGAATGTATATTTCCTGAGTAAAAAAATATTTTTTCTCAAAAATGGCGAAAATCTATAAATAAGGAAAGGAGTTAAAGATCAAAACGTATGAAAATGTAACCGCGCAGTGTATTTTTCGGTATATTCAAATTTTAAATGAATTTAAATTTAAATTAATTTAAATTTAACGTCCACTTTCATTGGAAGACTAAATTTACTAAAATATTTTACTAACATATCGATGTTATACAAAGAAAGTGATACATATTTTAGTGTAAAGAGATTATTTTGTGCTATAAATAGGGTTTTTCCCTGGGATTATTTTTCAGAAATGAAAAAGGTGGCTACGATTCGAAAGCAGATGTTTATATTTTAACATTTATTTTTTATAAACATTTTTTCTGTTGGATAAATGAAAGACAACTCGAAGTAATCTAAACGTAACGAAGTTTTATTGATGAATAATATAATAAATATTTTTCAGTTATTAATAGAAAAACCAAAGCTAACTATGATATTTATATAAATACAAATTTAGAATACGTAAAGTATGAGGTTTATAATTTTAGGCAAAGTATTATTTTCAACATTTTCTTTACGCTTTTTTTTACTTTACATTTAAAAATATTTTTACAAATAATTTGATATACTTTTTGAGGTAATGTGTTCAAAAATTATAAAAAAAAATCAGTCAAAGTAACCTTTGAGCATATTAAAAGATTATTTTTTAAGTCGTTAAAAATTTTTACGTTCAATTTTTTTAATTATACATTATATTTACATATTTTTGAAAATGAATTCTAATGATTTTATTTTTGATCTCATAGCTGATATTCGATCCCGTATCTAGAGAATAATATTTTTTTCAATAAAAAATATTTTTACCCAATTAATATTTTAAATTCAATTTTTTTTATTAATTTTTATAGTTTTAAAGTGTTTATTCAACATTATAAACAATTTTATGATTTTATAAAAAGTTTTTTTATTAATTAAAAACAAATTTACTTTTTAATTGTTTTGCTGCAGGATCCCGGGAAATTAAAAATGAATCTCGCATTTCCGGGAAACAGCAAATTGCGGAGAAAAAAACCCTAGCTATAAAAGTAAGGAAAATTGGTGGTAAGTATAAAAGATTCGGCACAGCCGAATATAGTGCTCTTACTTGTTCATATAACAAAAGGTTTGAAGGTAAAACCGTGGTTATGACAATCATTTTATAAAAAATTAATAGCTAATTTTAATTTATTTAATCATATATTTTATTACGATAATCAAGCGTTTGTTTGAATTTTAACACTAAATGTTTACTTTTCGTAAAAATTTCGAAATGGCTGTCCTTTAAAAATAGTGCGAGTCCAAAATTATTTTGACAAAAATAGTATGATGTCGTCGCAAAAATAACGTTATTTTCAAAAGCATCAAAATTGCAAACTATCATTAAATAGTTGAAACTATCTAATAGCTGATAATAAAGCAGATTTGTTGAATAATAATTTATTCTTCTTGATAAATACATTTTTATTATAAAAAATTTGTAGAGTCGAAAAAAAACATTAAAAAATTTAGGGAAATTTAAAAAGAAGCGAGGATTAGAAAAATACTGATATAAAAATTGCAATCAAAAAGGTAAGTATAACTAATATAATATAATATAGAAGTTAAAAATATACCGTTGAAAAAGCAAAGATTGTCGATTTCAACTTAAGTCACGCTTATATATAATTATTGCATGATATTTTAATTAAGCTTAATAATGATAACTGCCAATCATTATATGTTTTAACCACAATCATACAATTCAGTCATATTATGTTGCTCTTAGATTATGATTACTTTAACCATGCTTTTTTTGCCTGGTATATATTTACTGTCACACTTTTAAGTTTAATTACATAATCTCTGCCACGTCATAATTTAATATTTGTCATACCATTTTCACATGTACTCTTCCCAATCTAAGTTTTAATACATGCACCAATTATTGTTGATTTAATAAAACACTTAAATCATTTAAAATAATTGTATTCGTTTTCTCTTTTCTATTCAGGTTTCCTTTCTTGGCTAAGAAAAGATGTCAATAAGTAAAATGACCAACTATCCTTGTAATTACAGATTGACATTGACAGAGATGATTCTTGAGCATTTTTCCAGATGATTGCTTACAAACTACTGCATTTATAAAGCCTTACAGGATGGAAGCAAATTTACAATCTTCATATTAAGTCTTTGGCAATATGTTGTCTTAATCAAAGACAGGCAAAGTTAATATACAAAAGTTAATTTAATGCCGCACCTGTATGTACACAGTCCGGTATCTGATATCTTATCATGCCAACCTTTCAACAAAAAATTAAACGTATAGATAAACCCATCAGGTTTACAACTATACTTTGATTAGCATAATAGATACATGGATAATATGTATAAATCGAAAATAAAATTCATGTTATATAAATATTTATCATAAGCTTTGGATTTTCTTTTAAACGAGTAAAACATACACAACACCAATTGCTATTGTAAGAATTTGGAAATTCATTCAAATACATGTTATGTTCATCATTGCTAGATTTAAAAGGATAAAAACAGATTTTTGAAAATCAACAAATTTGCAGAAAAATTACATCGATTTGTTGTTGTTATTGATATGTTAAATTTTTTCTGCATATACATAAATATATATTTTTACAATTTTCAAAGAGGTTTTTGCTACATATTGTTGTATGTTTACCCTACACTTGAGAGTGTAAAAGGTTAGATATAAGCTTGCCATTCCGTTTGTTATTTCTACAATATTCATTTGAGATCCTAAAAAGTGTTTATATTTGAAATCTGATAATCAAAGCAATTGATTTTGTTAAGTCAGTCTCTCCATATGTATGTTGAAATCAATTTTTTGAAGCCCCAACGTATACTTTAGAATCTTATATGTGATTATTTTATCAAATACGCATTCGAGAATTTTGGTATTAAAAATCAGTTATGAGTTCTTATCACAAGCTAAAATATAAGAGAAGATTACGATTGTATTTTACCCAAACAAAATTAGATTTTGCAGCTCCTATGGAACTTCATGAATTATTTGTTCTGTGCATCACCGTGGTTGGACCACACTTTGTGAAACTGGTACCTTCGACCACGCTTGCAGAAAATCTTAGCTCCATGCGTATGTTACCGACAAAGTTATCAGAGTTTAAAAAATTCTATTAAAAAATCAGATTATTGATTTCCACAATAAGTTTAGGTCACAGTTGCATCACATATTGTAATTGTCAGATTGAGCCCTGAAACTGTTATACCATGTTCACACACGCGCCTTAATTGTCAATTTATAATATTATCGCAGTTAAAGGCCTTATTGAGCTCAATTTACCATACTAAAAATTACTTTTAAATTGAGCAATATATACTTAATTGTTTCACTTATTGTCTAAAACTCGAAATACAACTCTTGAGAAGTATGTTCAGTGAGAAGAAAATTCTATAGGTGGCATTTCTAATGTCAAACAAATAAATATACAAAAAATAAAAATTAAGAAAATAAAAAATGTTGGATGAGGATTTAAAAAAAATGTTTAAATAAATTCAAATACATACATACATATAAGTATATTTATGTATAAAGACAATTGTTAATATATTTTATCAACAGGAGAAACACTGAAGAGAAGGCATTATTTGATTTGGATAAATTGAGTATGTGTGAACACTTATTTTAATTGCTCAACCAACACCAAATTTAAACAATTAAAAATATCTGTCTGAACAGGGTATTAAATAGTGTTGAAAAATAACAAAATTACCATATAAATTCAAAAATAAATAAATAAAAACATATATGTATGTATGTATATTAATAAAAATACATATGTAAAGTAAGGGTGTAAAATTAATTTCTGCTAAAGAACTCAACTAGTATCTTGCAATATTTATCCATAATCTTTGGACAGCTCTTAAACGTTCAAATTAAAGTTTCAAACTCTTGAGAGGAGTATGCGGCGAGTATCAATAGAGAATATGAGGTGAGTATCAAATAAACCCTTTTGTTTTCCTTACTTATACATATACATTTACTCAAACACAAATGATATTATAGGCAAGTAAGTCAAAATTTGCCAAATTAAAATTTATGTGTCTAAGTACCAAAGAAAGAAACAGAATTCAAGAAAATTTGTTAAAATAAAATTGGAACATATAGGAGCTATGATGCTTACACGACCTCTTAAATATTATTAATAGTAGATTATGTGAAAATAGGGCGTTAAAGTAGGCGTATCAAAATTTAAGCTAATGAACTTAACTTAGGTCTTGCAGAACAGACTCTTTTATTTTTCAAAAATATTTGTTGATAAAGAAATTATGCCAATGTAAGATAAATCGTTATATAGGAAGAGGGCGTTGCAGTGGGCGTGTTATCTTATTAATCAGGTATTGTAATAACATTGACCAAAAAGCTATATTTGCGAAATCTCAGTATCGTACATTTAATTCTGTTGGTTATATGCGTTTTTGAATTTTATTAATAGTACATTATGTGAGAAGTGGGGGTTAAAGTATTCGTGTGAAAGTGTTTTCTAAAAATAATTTATACTTGGATATTAAAATGCAGACACAGTAATTCCTTTTAGAGAATTATATGAATCTAAGTAAAAGCGTTATATAGGAGGTAGGCGTTAAAGAATATAAAACTGTGTGATTATAATATAATAAAGATTTGCATCGTTATTGCAGATATGTTTGTTCAAATTCAATTGCTGTAAAAGCCTGATACAGTTCTCAGTATTCTTACCATTATTGTAAGTATTTACCTAAATTTCTTCACAAAGTTTAATCCACTTTTTATATTAATGGAAGTTGTCCTTGTGTTTAAAATTCAAGCTAGCTATTTCTTTTGAAAATCATAAGATACAGTACTCTTATCAATTACTTAATTGCAAAGTTTTCATATACGTACATACTGTTACGTTTATACCTCTTATAGAAGTTGGTTTATTTCCTTTAACGAACCGGGATTCTCTTGTATTGCAAATAATAACAATTGAAATTTATTATCTAAAAGAGAGCACTTTATTTATTAATTTATACTCGAATATCTTATACAGAACTTTAATATTTAGGATTTAGAAATCACATTTTTGTTTATCCTCACGGCAAGCTGAGTAGATGGAGCTTCACAGAACGAAAAAATGTAGATGTAAATCATATTTGGCCATTTCTTCAAACAATTGTTTGTAAGCCCGACCTCATTTATTTCTATGCTCCTTAATTTAGTCGTCGATGATGTAGACAGATTAGCTTTAAAAGGCAAAAAATAAATAATAAATTAATTTTCGCCAAACTATCGCACTGAAAAATCTTACGGAAGATATCACAAGCCTTCTTTAGATGTACCAGATATGAATCTGGATAATGTTTAATACTTCGCTCAGAAACTGCGGGTCAACTATGATGTGCTGAAAGTCACAAAAAGCTCACTGGAAATGTTAAAAAAAAATTCATCAAAAGACTGTGTGTTGGTAAAGGATGTTTTAAAAAAATCACACATAATTTTTTTGAACATTTTTTTTTTTCATTTTAGAATAAAATTTTTTTCCTAAAACTTTTAATTATCCTCCAGAAGTTACGTAAATAAAGACATTTTCAATATTCTGCTTTTATTTTATATTTGGTTCGAACAGGTTAATTGTTTTGCACTATTTTAATTTTAATTGATATTAATTTTCTTTTAAATTTTTTATTTGAGCAAAAATAATTAATTTTTTTCTGTGTTTATCAATAAGCCACTGCAATGTGTTTAGGACAATCCAATAGGTATGCGTTTTGATGTGGAATTGTAAAAAGAAAGCATTTTTATCTAAGGTTATCAGTGCAGTTAAGGTTCTTTTTTTACTTTTGTAGGAACATTTGTTAATTTTAAATCTCTATATAAATATATCCATCCAATGATATTTACATTCTGCTTTTTTTTCGTGCGTAAATACCCGCAAAAAAATATTCGCATAATTTTTGCGAGTGCAAGTATTCGTTACATCACAAATACATACATACATTTTACCTTTTTTTATAATTAAAAAAACAAATAACTGTAATAATATGTTTATAGTTATTAAGAAAATGTCTTACAAATGGCTTTAATTTATTATAAAGTCATTGTAAAAGTGTTTAAAGTCAAAGGACCCTTTTTTGGATTTAAATTTCTAGTCACGTTTCGTTGCTGTTTAATGTTAGCAACAAATTTATTCGCTTCTTTTTTGCATTTATAAAAAGTAAAATAAAAAAAACACTTTTAGTAAAAAGGCAAATTTCTAAGAGGGGGTGATATAAAAGGAAGCTTTCATCAAATAAATTTTTGTATCTGCATCTAAAAAAGTAAATTGGTATTTTATGTTAAAATGTAGAAAGTTAACTCTAAAAGGTATGTATTGTATTTAAACTCATGTACTTCGCATAATAATGATAGTAACTAAAGCAATTTAATTTTCATTACGTTTCACTTTTGTTAAGTTTACATTTCTCTTGTTAACTACTATAATCGAATACCCATACTAGAGGTTTAACGATTCAGTTAAAAAAAACTGTATCGCAATGTAGTTATTCATGTGACAAAATGTGATACATAAATATAACATATACTTTTTATTAATAATTGTTCATTCTGTATCATATGTTTAAATACAGTTAAGGTTTTTTAGTTGTGAACACAATCTCTATTGTATTGGTTATATTGCAGATTTGCTAAAAATCAATTGATAATAAACGTCAGGCTGCTCAAATCTTACTTGTGCAGGGTTACAAAAAATATTTTAAAACTTTTTTATAACATTTTTAAACATATGTAAAAAATATCAAAATAATTTTTAATTTAAAAAAAAAATATCATACATTTATTTAAGGTAGCAAACAAAATACCACAAAAATTACTTTTTTTTTCTGCAAAAATTTTAATATATAATACAATAAAATACTTTAAAAACATATGAGTGGAAATTGTATTGTTATACAAAATGTTTCAATGGAAACTGCAAACAACAACTATACAATACTGTAAACACATACAAAAATAGTACCAATAGTACAATATAACTGGCGTTATGAAATGAATTAATATATCGCAACATTCTGTGAGGAAGAAATTAAGCGAAATAATTTTTTTACAGCTTTTATTGTCGGTAAAATTTAATTAACTCAAAACTAATCTTCTAACTAAACATTCTAATCAGCTTACATCGGGATGAAAATTTTAAAATTGTCGTTTTAAAAAATATTTTAAATTGTTGGCGTTATAATACCCTGCACCTGTGGTACCAAAGGTGGGTGTATAAAAAGTATATGCTTTCTGAAAGCTATTGAGCAATGTAAGTCTATCCGTCCGTCGGTCACTAATCGGCAAGGTTATAGGCAAAACATTTTGGGAAAATATAAATTCTTTTAAATCTATTAATTTTATCAAGCTTCCAAATAATTTTTAACACGATAAAGCCATTATATTACTAGCCGTAATCTGAAACTTTTTTTCTGAGAAAAACTAACAAATCATTTTAAAACTAATTGTGATAAAAGCATCCAAAAACAACTGATTTGGTGTTTTTTTCTAAAACTAAGAAACGAAAATGGATTTTTTTCAGCTTCTAGATAAGGATGAAAGTCGATATAGGTGGGTCAATTTCAAAAAAACGCAATTTTTGTGTCCCCGCACTTTACACTACTATATTAGTTAAAAAAACAACAACAAAAAATAAAAAATTTGAAAGTGATCAGCGAGGAATATGTAACAAAAAAACGTAATTCTCAAATTTGTATGTTTGTTTTTTTTGTTTATTCAGAATGGTGTTTTGTTTCTCCCTCGGAGACCTTCCATACAAAAGCATGTGTCCCCCGTTAGAATTTTTAGTAAACAAAATTAAATAAAATCCAGAAAAAAGTAAATATGCAACATTTAATAACAGTTTTCGAATTATTGAGTTCCTTTCTTGAGCTTTCATTTGTTATAGTCGTCAAAACTGAATTAGTGCGAATTTGGTGTTGCAAAGAAAGGTTGTCCCCTCAATTTGCATTGAGCGTCACTTTTTTTATAATTCAAGTAATATTACTAGTTTTCAATTTGCATTTAAATAAAGTAAATAACGTAAGGAAAGTACAAACCTTAATTATAACAAAGGTGAAAAAGCGAAAAAAATCTTTGTAAAAAAGTGTGCATTTGCGTAGTTTTTGTGAACACCATGGTAAGGGTGCAATAAAAATTCATGAGCGTCACGCTAATTTTTTTAAAAGTGAATGTATTAAATGTAAAAAATTTAAGTTGGCAATTATCGTTTACATGGTTTCAACACATTTTTTTATAATTTGTGAGTTTGAGAAATAAATTGCCTACGAAAAAAAACCAGAATAGGCAAATATTTCATGAGCATCACTTTTTATATATATTGCTTCATAGCTTAAAATGCTTAATTATGATTTTATTTTTTAATTTTTAAGAATAAAACAACAAAATTAATGGCGGATGAAAGAGCACAGAGATATCAAGAGAAAATAAAGCTCGATAAAGCGCGTAATGACGAATATAAAAGAAAGAAGAAAGGTATAATCGTGGTATATTTGTGTTTAATCGTGCTTTTGCAACATAAACCTCTGGGGGACCGGAAATTTATGCAACTGCCACAAACTAAATTCGAAAGTGGTAAAAATTAATGAGAATAAAAAAAAAACAAAGCCGCTTGTCATTTCATGAAGTTTATACAGATTCAGAATAAGAATTCGAATGAAAATTTATAAATTAAATTAAGATAAATGATTGTTTTGCGTCAAATATTTACATATGTGTCTAAGTTTCTTCAAGAATTACTTCCTTTTTTCCATTTTTGCTAAAGACATCAAAAAATATGTATATGTTTAGTTTTGTATGAAAATTTTTGTTTTTTGAAGATTTTTTGTTTTTTTTTTTACTTACTTTTTGTAAAAGAATAAACTTTTTTTCGTTAAACTTAAAATTTAGCATTATTTCTTGTTTACGTACAACAAAATCTCTTGATCGTCACAAAATATCTTGAGCGTCACACTTAGTTTTTTTTCCCCTTAAAACGCTTATAATTAATTTTTTTTTAATAAATTGTTACAAGCCTATTACTTTGCAAGTGACCTCTAAGTTCAAGTCTTTTTTTACCAAAAATTTACATATTTTCATCTTAAAATTTTAAAATAACTTGTCACTTTTAAAAAAAATTAAAAATCAAGGTGAACCGTGATTTTGTGTTTATAATCGAAAAGGTGATTTTCGCAAAAGTCAATCTTGAGAAACAAAATAATATCGTAGTAAGCTTGAATTTCAAATATTTTTGCATTTTTAGCGATTTTTTATACATATTTGGTGTGTGACGCTCAAGATAGAAATCATAGAAAATCTAAAAAAATTTAAAAAATATTGATCTTTTTGAGAGCCCAAAAGTACCACCGGAATCATCATCAATTTCTACATAAATTGCCCACTCTTACCGGCGAATTGAAAAAACTTTAAAAATAAGGAAAAAAGCTCGATGTGTACGTTTTTTGGAAATTGACCCAGGTATCACATTAAAGGTCTTGACTAGCAAAATATAAGAGTGTAAAAACAATTTTTAAAATCCATAATATGCGCAACTATAAAATGAAGTACAACAAGTTTATAAATGGATTAAAAATGTACCCAACTCTCTCAATATTGGTATCACATGATGGTGCTTATTTATATAAAAGTTAAGAAAATTTGTTTTCTTATCCCCATTAATATGGATATGGCAGCTACATAAAATTTCTATCGAAAGAGCAAGAATATGTATCTTAATATTTACGTCACGAACATTAAGCAAAATGTTTGGGAATTTTTTATTTCTTTTAAACAGTAAACCTACCAGGTGTAAAAATATTTTACAGTTTATAAAGCTGTCAAAACTCTGAAGTTTTGCTGAAAAGAAAAAAATTTAAGATGTCGGCGCGCCGCGGCGCGGCGTTTCTTTGTGACCCCACATTTATACATAAAGGTACTTTCATGAAATTTACGTATACGTATAATAAATACAAATTTCAAACAGCCTGCTTTCATTCGATTACACAGGAAATTGAAATTAATTTTAAAAATGTCGTCGTTGCAAATAGTTTAGTTGAATAATTGTATTTTGATAAATAAAATTTACCTTTATTTTTTTACTACCTTACGAGTTGCCAACATACATAAATTTAAAAGTCTATAGTAAGTAAATGTTAATTTTTATTAAAATTATTTTTTTGAAGACATAAATTTTATTCCTAATGAATACTTAAAGAATAAAGTTTAAAAATCGTTTCATATTTATTTAGAATAAGTTATATTTAAAATATTTGTTTTGCCACAATCCTTTAAATTTGCAAAAGAAGTTTTAGTAGGCAACAATGTTGCCATTTTACTTTCTGAAACATCAAAAAATTACTTTTTTGTAAATATCGTTGAAATCTGAGTGGAAATTAAAGAAGAGAAGAGTGTGTTAGTGAAGAAGTGTGAGTTTATTGCCAGTTTCAGGCATTCACTTTCATGTTAAGTTCATTAAAATCCACGGATGGGTAAGGTTATTGATAGTTTAATTTTTTAAAGTTTAATCAATTTATTTATTTCATAGTTTCAAATTTGTCCAGCCAATAAATTTTATTCCGTTATACCCTGTTCAGACAGATATTTTTAATTGTTTCAATTTAGTGTTGATTGAGCAATTAAAATAAGTGTTCAGACATACTCAATTTATCTTACTCCATTAGCATTTGATAGCTGTAAAATACGATGTATTTATACCAAATCAAATAATGCCTTCTTCTTAGCGTTTTTCCTGTTGATAAAATATATTTACAATTATATTTATACATATATATATACTTGTATGTATGTATGTATTTAAATTTATTCAACCATTTTTTTTTAATTTTCTTCAAAAATTTTTCATTTTCTTAATTTTTATTTTTTGTATATTTATTTGTTTGACATTAGAAATGCCACCTATAGAATTTTCTTCTCACTGAACATACTTATCAAGAGTTGTATTTCGAGTTTTAGACAATAAGTGAAACAATTAAGTATATATTGCTCAATTTAAAAATAATTTTTAGTATGGTAATTTGAGCTCAATAAGGACTTTAATTGCGATAATATTATAAATTGACAATTAAGGCGCCTGTGTGAACATAGTATTACACAGTAATATAAAACGTACAACGTTGCGTGCGAAAAAAAGCGAAAAGAATTCCAAAATAAAAATGAATAGACATGTTATGGAACAATAAAGTTATATACGAAAACGCACAGTTTATCCCATTATAAGCAATGATTTTTATTTATTATATATTCTTGGTCGAACCCGTACCGTGCACTCAAAAGAAACCATCACCGTTATAGACGCGAGTGAGACAAAGGACTTCAATTTGTCGATCCGACGTCTGTCCCACAGCACGGTCTCTTTTTTTATTCATGTCATTGCAAATCATTTGGAGTAGAAATGGCTCAAACAAAAAGCGCAACATTCCATACACGCACTGGCGTGCAACCACAACTTTGTTAATCCATACTTAGTAATACTGCGGCTTAATATTTTTTACAATTTTTTTATGTATTTTATTGTAATCGATGTTTTTGCTATGATTTACCGTTTTATTATATCATTGTCACTTTTAGTTTTGGTATTCTATTTTTTTTTTTGAACACGCTAACACTGACAAAGCTGTAGAGAAAAAATTTTCGAGCGATTAATAATTTATTTAAATGAGAGTAATGTCTTGTTGGTTTTGTTTTGTTATTTATGTTTACACTGAAATATAGTAACTAGAAGCATGTCAAGCAAGTAGTATCTTTTAAAGCATTTTACGCAGCAGTATTTACATTTGTATAAAAATATTTTCTTAGTTATTTTTCAAAATATAGATTCGTTGTCTTTGTATTTTAAGAAACGAAGCTGAATTGTAACATTGTTTATTAAATGTTTCGTTAAAAAAAGTAACAAAGTTCAAATAAGTGCAAATTATTTTTATTTTTCGTTCACGTTTTTAAACTTTGCATGCATATTCTAGAAACCTAATATACACATTTTAAGTGCATAAATTTCCTATCCCTGCTCATCAGCAAAAGAAAGCAGCTAAATAGTTTTTTTTTTACATTGAACCAATGTATCTAAAAGTTGTCTGTCCAAACAATTTGTTAAAAGTTTTTTTACTAAATTAAAGTATCAAATTATTAAAAGAAATGTTTTCGCTAATATATTGCAAAAATAATTATAATTTCTTTGGAATTAAAATTTTAAAACTATTTTTCATATATACAATATAATACACGTTAATAGACTTAACAATAAAACATTGGTCTCCTACAGACAAAAAATCGATTTAACATACTTTAACGATATAACGAAAAATGTAGAAAGCGACTTTTAAATTCGACAAAAGATTTTTTATTGTAAGGTGCTACGCCCTAATATACATATGTATGTATTGTATCTGAGTAACAGAACATGCACAAAAACAAAACAACAAAATTTTCACTTTCCTTAATTTTCAATTATGGCAAATCTAAAGTATTTCTATGAAGTGTCCCACAGCTGTCAATCAAATCACAAAAACAACATTACAACAACAACATACATACATTCAAACGTGTATATTGGTTAAAGAAAACGTGGCATCGAATCCCAGCTGGCCAAAAAAAAATTTTTTTAAATTTTTTTTTATATTTTTTATGTTTTATTTAATATATTATTTATGTTTTTATTATTACTTTTATTAAAATTTTTTTTTTGTTTTATATATATTATATATATAATAATTTTTTTTTAATTATTATTTTTTTTTTTTTTTTTTTTTTTTAATTTTTTTTTATTTTTTTTTTTTTTTTTGTTTACTATCACTTTGTTTTTTTTTTTTGTCTGAATCAATTTTATTCTACTTTTTTATTATGCCGTTTTGCTATTAGAGACATTAATTTGTTTAAATTTAGTAGGGGAGAGATGGTGTTTACACAGCGTTTCATGATTAAAAAAATTTATTGCTGTAATCAACATGAAATCTTTTACTAAACCGATTAAAATAAAAGTATATAGTAGAATCATTTACTTATCCAGCAAAGAAAACTGTGGCAAACAAGTGCTTTTGCAGAGGTTTAAACAAAGTGACAATGTGCTTTATGTAGATAAAAAAATATATATTTACTTATGAACTGCACTCCATTCTAATAAGTGCTTAGAAGTAATGCAAAGTAATGAACAAATTTGATGTGTCATGAGTTAGTGTTTCTTGCTAACAAGAATTGTTTAAGATATTCTGATTTTGTATTCATTTTGAAACACATCATTTATAAACAATTATTTCGCATTTTAGGAGTCATTTATAATCCTGCAAATGTAATTTACTTTGTACTACTTTTTCATTTCTTTCCTGGTTAGAAGTGCTTTGCTGCAACCACAATTAAGTGAATAAAATATAAATTTTGTGTGACTTAAATGATTTTGCGATAATTAAGAATTTGTGATAGAATTTTTTGGTACAACCGTTTTAGTCAAAGAAAAAACTGATTGTAAAAAACCTGTGACTGTTCATAAAATATATTTATAAGTTTTGGAGTGCAAAGAACATTTTTTAGAATTTCTTACTCCCTGTCTCTCTATTTTTTTTTCTGAACAGATTTTAAAATATCTGTGACTAATTATAAAATATCTTTTAAAATTTTTGAGTGCAAAGAACTTTTTTTTTTAATTTTTGACTGCCTGTCTCTCTGTCTTTGTTTCGGATCGTAATTGGCATAAAAACTACTTAATGAATTCTACTAAAATTTGGTAGAAGAAGAAGAAGTCTTGATACCTGGATTAACATACAGTATACTTTTTATTGCGATATAATAAAATAATATTTAAAATGATACAGAAGAACACGACAAAAAGTGGAATCTGAAAGACATTATTCTAGCAATCAGAATTTAACTTGATATAAAAACAATTCAATGCGCATTGGGTTCAGCTAGTTTCTTAATATAATATTAAAACTAGCTTGTGCCCGCGACTTCGTCTGCGTAGTTATCGGGATAAAAGGTAGACTTAGTATTAACAACAAAAATAAAAATATTTACAATACAAACAACCCGTTTAGGATGCGTTATTATTATTTTTATTTGATATAGAGTAGCCTATTTGTTAATCTAGGTTGTTATCTATCTATCTATCTATGTGCCAAATTTCATTTAGTTCCGTTCAGCCGTTTTTGCGTGATTGAGTAACATATATCCAAACATACAAACATTCACATTTATTATATTAGTAGGATTAAGTACATAACTTTTTGAGCTAAAACACACATATATTTTGTATTGGTGTGTCACTGTCTATATTTCTAATCATCATATTGTAATTTTCTAAAAGTTCGTTTTTTGTACTAAATTTCAAACAATCGATTAAGTAAAAGGAGTAGTAAAGAAAATTTATTTTGTATTAGCATGACGCTTTAAACGTCATCCATCCTCCAAGGAATGAGGGATATTAAACCTACGCCCTAAACAAATTTTTTCCTTTGCAAACGAATAGTTTTGGCAACAACAAAACAAAAAATTTACATACATAAATAAAACCTTATAACTCCACAAACCATCACTTACCCTCACACGCTTGAGCAGGATCCACAGGTACCAAGAATTTTCAAATAATAATAAACGCGAGGCAGAGTTACGAAAATATTTTTAAACAACTTTTAGTAACAATTTAAGCACAGATTTAAAATGGACTAAATAATTGAGATAAAAAATTACTATATATTTTTTACTTTGGCAGCAAAGTAATACCATAAAAATTATTTTATTGTATTAATACAATAACATACTTTAACCCTTTGACGACCAGAGGCAAACATTCTTGCCCAGGGGTTTTCATCATATAATTGTTTCCGTAGGAGATCGAATAAATTTGTTCAATATTGGTTTACAGCAGACGATAGTGGCAACACAAATGTGGTCGGTGGTAGGTTCTTATCTGCCCCCATTTGCCTGCTAGGTGGCCTCAATGTTTGTCAAAAAGTCAACTTACTTTAGAGGGGTAGTGTGGAGAGACCGTAGGATGCATCTGTCTAAAACTAAGGCATATTTTGGCGGCACCTCTTACCTTTAAAAAAATATATTAGCCAGGTTTGTGTAAGTTTTGAGCTGCCCACAACTTTGCCAAACGTTTTTGGCAAGTATGTTTGCCTGTGGGCTGAAACGGAAAAAAATGCATTTAAAAATAATCAAATGTTTGTTGCTTATTTTCATCATTATATGTATATCTGAGTATACAGTCTTAAATTTTTTGGTGCATGTCTGTTTTTAATTGTTTATAATGAAATTTAATTGAACAAAACAGACTTTGTTTGTTATTGTTTTAAGTTGCAAGCTTTTTCTGCGCTGCTAGTGTCTTCGTTTTCATTCACTAATTATTCGAAATCAATAAGAGAAAACGTATTTCGTGCATTACTATTTAATATTGTATTATTATAGTATTTCGAGTCCAAGAGGATAAACCGATAGAAATTGTTATCGAAGGCAATAATCCCGTAGAGTCTCCTGTAATTAAAAAGATCCGCAGTAGTCGTAACCTATTAACAGTTGCTGTAGAGGCTGAGCCAATTGCAACGACTTCTAATGCTTTAGTTATACTAGAAAAGCCAATACATTTTATACCACCAGATAAAACTTTCCGGTTCAGAGAGACGAGTGCCTATAAAAGCCCCGTTTTTACTGGATTTCAGGATTGCACTTATGAATATTCCCAAGTTTTAAAACCTACTGTAAATATACATGAGAAAATGCCATCAGCATATGATGTGTTTAATGCTGTTTGTAATTTTGAAGGTTAGGTTTTACAATTTCAACATACTAGTTCTTATTATAAAATAAGAAGTATAATTTTTGGTTTCAGTCCAAACTGTATGCTATGCAAAAAGGTCGTGTTTTCACTCTGACCGTGTAAGAGTTCATTTCAGCAATCTCAAAGTGCAGATATCAGGACGCGGCCTCCCACCTATGGCAAATATAGTCGCACAAATGTATTTTGTACTATATGTAATGTATTATTTTGCTTCACATTATCACGTGACTACTTTGGCGAGTACCATGTATAGTACTTGTTATTTTTGTTCAAATTCTTTGTAAATTATTTGTTTAATAGCCTAAATAAATAAACAAATATAAAATAACATACGTTTCAATAAAATTTTTTTTATAAAAGAATTTTCTTTCAGCCAATAGGCAAATACATTTGCCAGGAATAATTTTTTTTTCTTGGATAAAAAATTCCCTTTCAACCCAGAGGCAACTATATTTGCCAATTAAAATGAGGGACAAAGCGAGGACCTAGAGGGCCAAATTTTTTTTACGTACCTATTATTGGTGCATATATTATGAAAATATAAAAAAATAAAAAATCGCTTCAGTAGAAAAAGTCCGGTCGTCAAAGGGTTAAAAACATATGAGTTGAAATTGTATTGTTATACAAAATGTTTCAATGAAAACTGCCAACAACAACTATACAATACTATAACCACATACAAATATAATACAAATATTACAAAATTGTTGGGGTTGCGAATTAAATTGCTGATTTCATCATATTCCCTGAGAAATTTGTTCTGAACAGTCTGGGAAGGGAATGACAAACATAACATAACATATTCGAAGTCAGCTGTTTCTTTTTTTACGAAACATTTGCAAATAATTTTAAGAAATATCAAGCGTAAAGAGTGAATATTAGAAAATATTGAAGGAAAAAACAATTAAAAAATAAATTAAAATATTTAGTGTAGCGTTTTTAACGATAGTCGAACATATTCAGCCTTATTGTCAGTGGCGTTGTCGTATTTTTTTGTACCGTGTAATATTTACGACAATGTAAAATGAATGAGACCTTGTCGTATTTCTGTCGTTTTCGACACAAAAACGACACGACAACGCCAATGACAATAAGGCCGATTGAAATGCTGAAGCACACCAGCCGGACAATAAAAAGCAAAAGTTAGAAAGGAGAGTGCTAAGTAACGTCAGCAACCCACTGAAATAACCGCAAACTTTATTAATAAACGAAAAAACTATTATTTTATTACATTTTATTAAAAATTTACTTTTAGAAATCTAAAAATATATTATAAAGTAAATAAACTGGAGTTATAATATCTATTGGACATGTTTCGTGCAACATTTAGCCAAAACGTAAAACGTTTGCAGTTTTTCCAGTCGTGATATTAAGTGTGACTTTAAGCTTCTTTGCCGATAGTTGATACCAAACAGGCATAGGTAAAGATATGTATTTAAGGAGCATCTACGCCCAATATGATTAACTTTTTTCAGAACGAAAGTTCAAAAACAGAAAATTGCGTTAGCTCGTTATGTAAAGTATGGCATTCCTAGAGTTGTAGGATGTGTTGACAGAATGCATATCCGCATTATTGCTACCTCTGAGATACTTTACCTTCAATGTAATGCTGGTAAGATAATTTTTAATTTTATATGATTCAAAATTAATTTTTATTTTCAGCAATATGATAATTTATAGACATGTTTGCTACTATTTGTAGATATTATATGCCTCTTGGACTATTCGTAAAAGAATTTAGACAAATCAGTCACTAATCGGCAAAGTTATAGGCAAAAATAATTTTTAAGAATTTTATATAATTTTAAATATATAATCAAATTACTAAAGCTTCTAGTTTATTTTTAAACTCGCTAACAACACTAACTAAACTAACTGAGATATAAGCAAAAAATATACAAATTCTTCTTTTTCTATAATTTAAAAATACAAATTGATTTTTTTAAGCTTCTGAGCAACAGAAAGAAATAATAGGGATATCAAAAGAAAAAGGTTTAGCTAGCAGTATATAAAACACTATAAACAATTTCAATCAATTGTGGCCACCACTACAAAATGACGTGCAATAAAAAGGTCGGCCCCCTCAATATTGGTATAAGATGAAAGCGCTTCATTAGTCAAGTCAAATATGAAAAAATAAAATTCAAGATAGCATCTTAAACAAAAGGCGGTTAGTGTTTTCACAACTTCATCAATATACGTATTAATTGAAAGAGTTTGTCTAGTAGAATACTACCAACTATGTTTAAAACTCAAAATCATAGATTCCATAAAAAATAATACAGCAAGATCGCGCACACTTTTAAATCTTAAATCTAGGCTAAGCTTTGATGTGACCATTGTACCTACGTATTTGGTGAAGGGTACTATCGAATTCGGCATGGCCGACTATAGCATTCTTACTTGTTTTCTTTTGCGATGGGCTTAAACATATATTACTCACTACGTTATTATGGCTGCCATCTTGGATTTAAAGATTGTACGGAATGGTTAGCGAATTTGTTTAATACTAATAAGGCAAAGAAGGATTTTTTGACAAATTTCTCTACAACATCCGTCAAATAAGCCTTTAATAAACCTTAAATATTTTTTATAAATACGGCCCATATATTTTTAAAAAATTATTTTTTTCCTAATATTTAAATTTTTATACAGGCTCAAGTTAATTTTTAACATTCTTATTTTAACAAAGAGTTTTTAATTGTGATAATGAAAAAAAAATCTGAAAAAGTATGTTTTGCTGACGCTAGCCAGGTGATCGGTCTCTTCATTTTGGATGCAAATGTCATCTCTCAGGTTTTTGAGTAAACTGAATTCGGTAACTAACTTGTGTCGTTTTTTTCTAATTTTCTCACCTCAACGATTTGGATTGAAATTTACCAACAGCAACCCTGTTTCCTTTGTTTATTACTATCTTTCAATTATCACTAGTTTTGTCCTACTCTAGCCACTAGTTAGGTAGCGATAATAACAGATGATTGTTTTTTATACCCTTCACACAGTGAAAAAGGGTATATATAGGTTTGTCATTCCGTGTGAAATTTCTACAATTTTCATTTCCGACCCCATAAAGTATATATTTTCTGAAAGCTTATGAATAGGGAAGTCGATTAAGCCCTGTCAGTCTGTCCGTCTGTCCGTCTGTCCGTCTGTCCGTCTGTCCGTCTGACCGTCTGTCCGTGTGTATGTTGAAATCAACTTTTTGAAGCCCCCCGACATAGGTTGGACCCGGATAAAGTATTAGAATATCAGAAATATTCGGGAGTAGATCGCTATTGAAAATCAGAAACATCGGTACATAAACAACTGAGATATGAGCAAAAACCCACGACCACCTCGATTTTTTTTCACAAAAACAACATTACAACAACAACATACATACATACAAACGTGTATACTGGTTAGAGAAAACGTGGCATCGAATCCCAACTGAGCCAAAAAAAATTTTTTTTTAGTTTTTTTAAAAATTTTTTTTAATTTTTTTTTTATTTTTTTTTTATTTTTTATTTAATATATTATTTATATTTTTATTATTTTTTTTTTTAATTTTTTTTTTTATTTTTTTATTTTTTTTTTTTTATATGTGTATATTATATATATAATAATATTTTTTTTTTATTTTTTTTTTAAATTTTTTTAAAATTTTTTTTAAAATTTTTTTTTTAAATTTTTTTTTTTAAATTTTTTTTTTTCGTTTTTTTAACATACATACGTGTACGTATTTCATATGGGATGAATGGTGATACAAGCAACTGTTATTGCATGACTACACGTTGTGAAGGGTATATAAGATTCGGCATGGCCGAATATAGCTCTCTTACTTGTTTTATTAAACAATTTAACTTTAGCATTATTTTACTGATTTATTTAAGACTAAACTTTCAATACTTATACTTAGAGGTATATAATATTTAATAATAACAAATATATTTAGAAATTATGTTCGAATTGTAAGATTTTAATTTTTTTTTTTTTTGAGAAAAAGAACTGAAACAATTTTATTGTTTTTTTTTTCTTATATCTCAGTATGTTTATGAAAGGTTGTTCTTAGCAATACCCTAATATTTTTAAAAGCTTTTTGCTTTTGAAGGTTTATTTCAGCATATGTAAGGACTGCCGGACATTTTTAGAGTATTTAAGATTTTATGGGGTCACAACTAAACATATTTAGTACACACTACAAATGTAATTACAAACCTATTTTTACCCTTACCACCCACAGTAAAAGGTTTAATAATGTTAAGTAGACCTTGTTATCTTTTAAGTATTGTCATACATGTATTTTAAACTTGTTACACATGACTTTGATAAAATTAGTAATGAAGTTCTAGGAACCTCTGTGAAGCACCGTAGTACATAGTACAATCATTTAGATTCAAATCTAATTAAAACAAATTGATACAGATATTGATACTCAAACGAGTCAATTCTCTCTATATACTTACAAATGTAGAGCAAATAAAACAATTGTAATAAAAGACAATTTCTTAATAAATGTACAAATAACTAATAAGAAATACACTCACAGAAATATTTTTAAGAGCAAATTCATTACTGATTTCATTTGCTTAATACTCGTTCTAGAGAAATTCTAATAAAAGTTAATTGAAGAAAATAGTTATTCTTTACTCAATTATAATCCACGCCCGTTTCGTCAAACTCAACAAAATTTAGTTTGAATTTTGTAAACAACTGACTTTTTTCGCTTACTGCATTGCATAGATATTAATGCAAAATATCTATGAAATTAAGCAAAAAGATCTAGAGTCAGAAACTGCAGCTTGTTCTCTATTTTGGTTATTGATACCAAATGACTAACAGCAAAGATTGAGTAAAGCGCAATCAAATACACAAACTGCAACATTTTGACTTAAGACCTTTTTGTACAACGTCAAAAGTATGTAACCTATAAGTATGTATGTAACACTATATAAGTATTAACACTAAAAAAAGGAAAAATTTATTTTTATAGTAAAAAAGTTTAAGGTGTTGATGGTAAGAAGTCCTACGAAGTCAAACATCACAAAAACAAATAATGCTTTCTACGAGCACTCTTAGAGGCAGTACTTGGACTACATTCTAAGTAAGGGATTCAAGAAAATCACTGAATTAACCTTTTAAATATTTCGGTGAGTGTATAAATCCATATGAATATGTGTACATATGTAAATCAATATAAAATTTTATTAAGGTATGTACATATGTATGTACATATATATGTATGTAAGTGTATTTAAAACTAATTACAACTAAGTAAGTGACTTTTCTTAAACACTATAACCATTCCACAGCAAATGTTGTGAATGCTGTTGATGTTGCTGGTGATTAAGATGTTGTTGTTGTTGCTGCAGTTGTAGTTGGGCGGCCACACTTGAGTGTTGAATGGGGAATGAAGAATGATTGTTGGAATGTTGTTGTTGATGATGATCGCCATCATTTTTGTATAGAGCAAACTCAGGTGGTATTGGTGATGGATGATGTTGTTGCTGTAATTGCATTTTTTCAGTCAAGGTAGATGTTTCTGATGTTGTTGTGGATTGCGTTAAAGGTATTTTTGAATTTGTTGTGTATTCCTGGGGCACATAAAAACAGTTCAAGTTTTCAGTAGCATGTACATGTGTATTAAATGAGTTCGTTTCACAGGTTTTTAACGTTGGTGATGTTGACAGCTTTTGCGGTGATGACAACGACGAGGGAGTAGTAGATGATGAACACGTGGATGTAGAGGAGTTTAATGATGTCGGTACGTAGCTAAAGTTTTTTGCTGAAGTTGGAGCATGCAACATATGTGGTTCTTGTGGTATTTTCTCATAAAACAAAGATTTCGAAGAATTGTTATTGGCAACTAATAAGGCAGATGTTTGCTGACTTGTCAACTGCACTGAAGTACTGTTGGGCTCTATTGGCATTAAGTGATCTATAAAGTATTGTTCAATATTTACTTCAACATCTTCATTTGGTACAGCTACTGGAGGAGCTGTATATGGCGCCACATAATTATTAACATTCGACGCGGCTGACTTCAGTAGAGATGATGCCATGGGGTTGGACGATTTTGTTATCGGTGTAGATATGTTAAAATAATTTAACGGTTCAGTGGTGTGTATCGTGGGAGATGATGCACAATCAGAGCGCCGATAGTTTGAGTACTGCGGCAAACCACTGCCACCAACATTGTTCCTGTTGTAGTTTTGATATTCCACAGAATTTTGCTGTTCATACGACGGACGATTTTCATAGAACTGTAAAGCATATGGTGGCAATTGATTTTGATTTTCCGTAAGCTCTCCACTGGCACTCGTAACCCCACCACCATTAGCACTTTCAAAGGAACAATCGTCCAGGGAAATGAATTCTCTTCCTTCAATATTAAGTAAATTGTATTCGCTTAAGGCAGTTGACGTATCACTTATTTGAGGCACCATCATTGTGCATTGCAAGTGTTGTTGCTGTAACTGGTTAGCCGGACGTATGTATGGTGTTGCTGGTGGTGTCAAAGGTTGTTGGGCTTCGTTCCCAGTAGTGCTACTGGACTGAAGGGAGCTGGTAGTAGAGCACGGACTATCTAAACATTTTGTATAGTTATAACGGTTAAACATTAAATCAGCAGCCTCATCACCCACAATAATGCCTTTGGCCAACAACCCCGCTGTTTTGCACACATTCTGTACGGTTTCGTTTATATTCATCATTGCATTGGACGTTGATTTACCATTTGTTTGCTTTGTTCCTACTACTGAAGCTGTATCTCGGCCTCGTTTATTGCCACTACTATTGTTACTTTTTCCATTTAGTCTTGTCAACATCTGGCTATTTGTAATTTTCCTATTGTGGCCATTATTAGTCTTACATTCTACTATACCAGTTTTGTTGTTTTCATTGTTTATTCCATTATTGTTGGTGTTTTTGTTGCTGTTGTTGGTCAAAGTCATCATTGCAGCTGATGTTAAGGCTGCATTGAATGTGTCGCCACACTGCACACCACTAGCTGTAAGGGAACGTCCTTTTTTTCTTCTTGGCTGATATTTGTAATCAGGATGCTCTTGTTTATGTGTTTTTCGCAATTTTTCTGCAACATCCATAAACGGTTGTTTATCAGAATCCTTAAGGTTTCTGCAAAGAGCATTAAAAAATTAATAAGTTTATTTAGAAAACTATTTACTTGAAGCAACAACTTTAATTCATAAAAAATTTGTAGTTGTTTAAGTTTTATAAAGTTCTTTTAATAAATTGAAATTGCTTTGTGAAAGATGGTTTGCCACAAACATTCATAATTTTTTAGTTGTAAGCATGGTGTAATTACATAAGGTGATAGCGTAAAGGAGAGCGATTTTCGGCTCTCTTTTTTTATACCCTTCACACAATGAAAAAGGGTATATATAGGTTTGTCATTCCGTGTGAAATTTCTACAATTTTCATTTCCGACCCCATAAAGTATATATATTCTGAAAGCTTATGAATAGGGTAGTCGATTAAGCTCTGTCAGTCTGTCCGTCTGACCGTCTGTCCGTGTGTATGTTGAAATCAACTTTTTGAAGCCCCCCGACATAGGTTGGACCCGGATAAAGTATTAGAATATCAGAAATATTCGAGAGTAGATCGGTATTGAAAATCAGAAACATCGATACATAAACAACTGAGATATGAGCAAAAACCCACGACCACCTCGATTTTTTTTCACAAAAACAACAACAACATACATACAAACGTGTATACTGGTTAGAGAAAACGTCGCATCGAATCCCAGCTGAGCCAAAAAAAATTTTTTTTAATTTTTTTTAAATTTTTTTATTTTTTTTTTTTTTTTTTTTTTTTTATTTTTTATTTAATATATTATTTATATTTTTATTATTTTTTTTTAAATTTTTTTTTTTAATTTTTTTTTTGTTTTATATATATTATATACATAATAATTTTTTTTTAAATTTTTTTTTTTACATTTTTTTTTAATTTTTTTTTTTTTTGTTTTTTTAACATACATACGTAAATTTAAAATTTCACATTGGGATGTTTTTATTTATGTATGTTTTTTGTAAGTATGTACGTATTTCATATGGGATGAATGGTGACACAAACCACTGTTATTGCATGACTACACCTTGTGAAGGGTATATAAGATTCGGCACGGCCGAATATAGCGCTCTTACTTGTTATGTATTAAGGTTGACAATTTCCGGAGTTGAAATCATTTTTTTAATATGTAGTTTGACATACTCCAGAACACAAAAAAATTGTCAGCTGGGCTGGCACCGCCACCCTGGTTGTAAGTATTTTAATTCAGTATTTATTTAAATTGAAAAAGTTTAACAATAAAAAAGAAGAGGAATAATTTTATTTATATAAATACATATTATTTCTATAGGTAATTATTTAAAAACCTTCTAACTTCGTTTTAGACTTGCATCTTTTCTTGTTCGAAGCTATTAAAAAAAAATTTGGAATCGTTTAAATGTATTTATTGTACAACTAAACTAATAGAAAATTGTTATCAGCTTATTGATAAGGATGCCAAGGAAAGGTTTAACATTTCAGGGGCTAACAAATTGTATTAAATTTTGTAAGTTAAAGTTGTTTGCTAATTAAATTTATATAAATTAAACAACTTTATACAAAAACGTTTTGTTGCTTTTGAAAATTTATTTATAATAATATAAACGACATTTTTAACAAAACAAAAATATACTTATATCTGTCTTTATGAAATACAAAAATATGAACATAAAAAGTTGAAAAACATGTAATATTAAGTATTAAGTCTACATTATGTAGTAAGACACTACATAAGGATTCACAGTGTGTCTGAAAATAAAAGTTAAAAAATAAACATGGAATGCCAATAACAAAAAATAAAAGTTATAAAATTCTTCAACATTGTCCTGCATATTTCAGAACATTAATCACAGAGCCAAGACAACAAATAATACAAAACACCGTAAGATTTCACAAAAAAAATTTATTTTTATACCGGCCACCAAAAAAATGGTGAGTTTATAGTCATTTTGTCATTCCGTTTGTAACACATCGAAATATCCATTTTAGACCCCATAAAGTATATATATTCTGAATCAGGGTTTGATTTAATGACGATCTAGCTATGTCCGTCCGTCTGTCCGTCTGTTGAAAGCACGATAGAGGTCGCACCGAAAAAGCTAGGGGGCTCAACTTTTGCCAGAATCTTTCTTATAGACAAGGTTTCATTGGTATTGAAAATGGGCTAAATCGGAATATTAGGAAGAGAGTTGTAGCTCGTAAAGCAAGACTAGGTCGAAAAAACCGTGTCCTTCGAACATCGAATAAAATTGAATTGTGTCCAAACGCATTAACGTAGACTCATGAAACTTTGAATATATATTTACCGAGTCATCCCTGAAAATCGCTTAAATCCATGCATTAGGAAACGAGTTATCGATCAAAATGTACGAAAATTTATACCGCACAGTGTATTTTTCGGTATATTTAAAAACTAAAACGTCATAAAAGCAACAAAATTGGATGTACGACGTTGAAATTTTGTGCACTTTGATTTTTGGTAAAGGGCTTTTTTGTAACGGAAAATCAATGTGCCACGCTCACTTTTACGCCCACCTCCCATATAACGTTTTACCTAAAATTCATATAATTTCTCTATTAATAAAGATTTTGGAATAATAAAGGACTATATTGAAATACCTTAGTTGTACTCATTAGCAAAAACAACTTTGACACGCCTACTATAACGCCTACTTTTCACGTTATCTACCGTTAATGAAATTTAAAAGCTCATAAAACCGACAAAATTAGAGGTATGATGATGAAATTTGCTTTATATATTCTTCTAATCACTGTAGTTGTTGTGCAAAAAGTTTAGGTAACACGCCCACTTTAACGCCTACCTCCCATATAACGGTTTATTTTAAATTCATGTAATTTCTCTATTGACAAAGTTTTTGGGAAAATAAAGGACTATATTGAAATATCTAAGTTGTATTTATAAGCAGAAACTTTATTGACACGCCACCTTTAACGCCCACTTTCACTAAAAGACTAAATTTACGAAAACATTTTACTATCATATCGAAGTTGTTAAGTGTGGTTAAATTTTAAGGGTCGATGTCGAATTTCAATAAAATACAAATTATTTAGGAAATTTTTATTTTTTCTTTTTGCAATGATAATATTTGTATGGTTCAATTATGTATTTAACAAAATATAGGCCAAATTACCCCCCCCCCCCCTCTCTGGCTCCACTCCTCTATCTAATGGTCCACATTTTCAATGACAATGTTGATGCTTAATTGTTGGGCATGATGATGAGTCGAGGTTGACTGCTTTTTTGCTACACTATTGTAAAAACAGCAATGGTTCCCATTCAACGAACTAAGAAGGCATTCACAGATTGTCTTACATTTTATACAGACCTATTTTGCAGAAATTTAAATATTTTTCACAATTCTCCCGATTGTAACGAATTTGAACGATTATGTTGATCAAAAGGATTACGAAGTGCACAAAATGCATTTTGATTTGAATGTCCATTTTTATAAAAAAACCTGAATAACTTTAAAGCGTTGCTCATTTGCGTATATTTCCACGGGTCAAATTGAGTAAGTTTAAGATTGAGAAATGTCAAATGTCAAATGAAATGCAAAAAACTAATTTAAAGACCAGGTGTAGTTCACCTTCAACATGGGCCCTTAAAATTGAACCACCCTCTACAAAGAAAGTGATTCATATTTTATTATAAAAAGATTATTCCATAGCGATTAACAAAATAATAAATATTGTGCTTTAAATGTACACAAAATTGGTGGTGGGTATACAAGATTCGGCACAGCCGAATATAGTGCTCTTACTTGTTTATATCGACTTTGATTTCTTTAGACTACTTTGTTGTCCGTTTAAGGTGTGCACCTAAAAAATCAATTATTGCAAACCCAGCAAACAAATTTTGAACTTGTTCAATTTAAATAACATTTTTAATGACTTCTATTCATAAGTGCAAAAGAAGGCATGAAGAATGCTTTTTCCGCATACAAAATAGTTACCCGTTAGTGATGTGCTTCAAAACACATGCAATTGCAGGCAAATATCTTAAACAATTCATGTAAGCAAATATTATAAACTCATGCAACATGGTCTTCTTTTCATCTGCTATAAATGCGTTCTTTGCATTTATTAGAATGAAGTAAATTTTATGAATATATTCATATTAACACATGCTCTCTAATTACACGTTAATGTTAAAAACATGCATGTTTCACCTAAATTCAACTACTTTATCATGGGATGAACATGAACATGCATGTCTTTTTTTGCTGGGTACACAAAATAAATGAAATTTACAATTACTATTTAACCACAGTTCTGTAAATTTTATTTCTTAAGATGCCGTCGTCGAGGAAAAATTAATTAATTATCTAATTTATTTATATATTTATTCTATTCTTATTCTATTCTTCTCTCTATTAAGGCATCACAATGGACCGTAATGGTCTCCGAGTGAAGGTGTGAGGGTAACTTTGCACCAGCCTTACTACCTACCTACCTACCTACCTACCTACCTATATATTTATTTATTTGCGACTGAGTTTTGAACGATACATTTCATTAATTTATTTAAATTTGAAAATATATGAAAAAAATAAATTTTTTCTTACAGTTATTTGCGGCAAAATATTTGCACAAGCCATCAAGTTGAAATACGGCTTGAATGAAAAAATGTTTATCAAAACGGTTTCAACTTCAACAAGTAAAAGTGTGTTAGTAAACAAGTTTGAGTTCCTTTAAATTCTTACATATACATATCAATGTAAGAAGGACGTATTTCTATTTATAAAAGATATCGCGTTTTTAAACCTTTTGTACGTTTACATACAAACACATCACTACCAACTTAATAAGCTGTAGTTGAAAATCACAGATTTATAGTTACAAAAAACCCCTGCCTTATTTCATCCATTTAAATTTTATTCAATTCTATCCTTCACATGCCAGGTAACAGAAAACCAAGATACGCCCATTTTATATTAAGCCAACGATATGTACTTATACATATAGTATGTATGTATGCAATACTAAAGCAATAAAATAAATGCAAAATTTTTGCATAATTAAATTTTAGAAAAAATATTTCATCTAATTAAAATTAATAAATAATTCAAACGTAAAAAAAATAATAAAATTACAAATTATTTTTTTTTTATAGAAAAAGTTGAAAATATAATTATAATTGAACTTCTATGAAACTTGAAACGAATGAATACCAATATATGAATCGAATATTTAAAAATCTTATCACCATTTGGTTGACTTAAAAAAAAATTCAATACAAATTTTTGTATATAAAATATTTCTAAAAAACAAATTATTGGACAGACAAGAATAATGCACACGCAAATTTGTTTTCGTCTTATCTTTGACTTTTCTACGAACCGTAAAATTTATATTTCACAGAGATGATGATGATGACACGTATGTTTGTATATACATACTAAATAAAATACCAATAATATAAAAAAACATAAATACATATACATATATGTATATCTATATAATACATATGTACATATATATTTCATTTTTACTTTAACAAAGGAAAAACAACAAATTCTTTTTAATATTATTACATATAGAACATATTGTATGTATGTATGGCAATTAATTCAAATGCGCTACATCTAAGACAAAATCAAAAATGCTGATAAATTCATATGTTTATATGAATGTATACTATAACACTGTCTTAGTAAAAAAGTGTTTGTGCATTGAGTTTATCGAGCTGTTACTCGTATGTGTAAATTCTAAGTTAAATTAATTTTTTTTTAAGCATACTTTAAATAGGTTAGGTTTTGGGTACTTCACCCATAAACCATTGAGATTTCCCTGTAAGAGATAGAATATAAAAACAGGGAGAAGTCATTTGAAATATGAGTGCGATAAATAAAAGATAAATGCGATAAATGTAGAGAAAGCTAGAGATATAAAAGAATGTCTGTTATGCAAATTTTCAGAATCCTAGTATGGTCAATATTGCTCTTTGACCGTGCGTGAAAAGTGTAGAAAGACATTCAATTACATATTTATCAAAGAGCAGAAATTGTTTTGCAGTAAAAGCCGGGAGGTGACAATGTTAATATTGCACCATCTAATCTCCACCTTCATAGAAACGGCACTTCGTAATCAACGATCTAATACCGCATTGATCGGTTAAGATGCCTACTAATACCTTTAGATATTTTTTCTCCAAAGTTAGAAGTATTTTCATACTCCTCGGTGATATTGCTTTTATCCAATTTTGTAGTGTTATTTCCGTAAAATGTCCCTTAATCTTGCAGCAGAGATCGCAATCTTACCATAGAGCTACACTGAGATTATAGCAAAAGCAGTTTCCATATCAAACCTTCTTTGTGTAAGCTCGTCTGCCACTTCATTCCCAAGAGTGACAAAGTGACCTGGGACCTAGGGTATCCATATGTTGCCAGCTGTTCTTCAAAGAAAGCTGAATGCTTTCACTACTGACTTAACCAAGCTTCTAAAGCAGCTTAACTGTCGACATAAATAGTTAAGTGCTCCACAACTAGTTGATTCACGGCATTGACAAAATTTGTGTCTTCCCTAGTTGCAAAAATGTCCGCCTAAATATACCGGCTCCAGTTCCAGAATCAATTTTTTATCCAGCAGTTTATATTGAAATTCACACGAAGAGCAAATTATCATTTATTCGTACTACTATTTCCGGGATGGTGGTTTCAACCATAGTTGTAAATAAACCCGAACAACAGTGATAGATATTCCGCTCTATCGATTACATTCTTTAGATGATTAACTCGTCCTGTTCAAAATTTCGAGTTATACCAGGCACATGATTCTCTTAGTTTAGTGAACTCTTTACTGTTAAACATTACGCATATAATTCCAGATGCAGAAAATTTAGTACGATATTAAGAGCAGCTACTCGTAGGCAGTTCTCTGTACCTTGTTTAAAACCTTAAGACGGTAACAACTAGTGGTGACGTTTTTTCAAAGCAAACATCCATATATAGGGATTGGTTGGATTATTGCCATGCATAGCCAATGAACGGCAATAGGTTTGAACCTTCAAACTTTTTCCTACAGGATTTTTTCATAGATGTTCAGCATTAAGTTTCTTTTTGACTCGTTACTGTTAGTATGCAGTCGGAATATGAAAAAGTTATCGTAAAAGACCGGACAACGTCATGGAGTACACCTTTAACCAATTTACACTTTAAGATATACGTGTTGATAGGTACTAAGAAATGTGGTGTCAAGTGACCTTCTAATATGAAAATCTATTAGTATTCCACCGTCTTGAATAGAAAAACGACAGACTGATAGAACTTAAATCCTTCCACCTTGAATGGCTTGGGTTTCCTGCTTTAAAGATGAATACGACTATTACTCCTACTATTACTACCAAGAGAAGATAACACTTAAAAAAGATCGGAAAGCAGCTGGGATAACCTTGACCTTAACATCCGTAGCTTTGCTGGGATAGTACTATTTGGTGCATGCAATCTTCCTTTTAAGCTATTTCTCCTTCACTATAAATATCGTCCAGGTTTGTAAAGTAAGTAAGAGTTTCGAAATTTGTTTCAGTTCAAGATCTCTTCGGACGGTGCACATAATTTTCGAGTATTTGAAAAGTATCCATTCTAATTTTCCCACCTCATTGAATTCATCAATTGATTTGCCAAAAATTTAATTAGAAATCCGTTTCGCCATTTTAAAGTTGTGGTAATCAGACCTTAGTTTGGTTTGTTGTTATTGTTGTATAGCTTCCTTGATTCGATCCTGAGTTCATCCAGATATTGACCCTACGGGTTAGGACAGAATTATTCGAATTTAAATTTTTTATGGAAATGGTAAAATTTAATAAGTCACAAACCAACATTTAAAATATATCAAACCCATTACACCCGAAAACTTGATAAAAGTACGGAAAAAGTGTAAGAGCGCGTGCATTTTTGTAAGTGTAAATCAAAAAAATGTGCTCTGCTTACGGAAATTATCTTTTCCATGCTACCTAAAGCATTGTTTAGCACACAAAACCCAACACCCCATACCACATTGTTCTAATTTTTAAAGGATAATATTTGATGGTCTTATCCTCATAATCTTTGCTGTAATTCCAAACTTTTATAAATCCAATTTATTATCTAATAAAAAAAATTAATTAATTTAAAAGCACTTAAAATTTTTACAGCATATTTTATAGCTTTTGATGATATGAAGCACACAAAATTGCTATGGGACGCAGTGCGTCGTAGTAGTACATAAAAGTGCAGAGCTTTTATGCCAGTAATATTAAATATAAATCAAATAATATTAGTAAGTGTTTGTTTAAGGATTGAAGTACTTTCTGACATTAATCGCCTAAAAGCTTTGCACTTACGACTCCAGAAGGAATTACACAATTTTCTGATTAATGTTATAGCTTTTTTGTAGCCATTTCGTATTCTCAATATTTTATTAAGCCATAAAAAAGTAAGATAGATGCAGTTCTATTCTAAGACTTTCATACTTACTCTATGTGCAAATATAACAGATTCTTGTACAGTATGACATATAGTGGAATAACAATTGCAAAAATAAGTTAAAGAATATTATTATTAATGTCAGTTTAGAGCCAGCAAATTCTATTAACTTTTATAAGGGTAATCAATATTAACCAACACAAAAAACAATGTACTTATATCTAAAATTTTGATAAAACTAAATATAGACTTAAAAATATTAAGCAAATATTTAGCATAACTTTAACTTTCGCAAAAACTTTTAATACAATTAAAAATCTTAATAGAAGATCAGAATCGAGTAACTACTGGAGTGTATTATGTACCCAAAAAAGAGTAACTGCACGATACTTGGCAGTCAATTACTTAACAATTTACCACAAAACATGGCTTACTCTGGAGACTCAATTTTCACATACTCTTTGGAGTATATAATATTGTTTAATAGAACTTAAAGGATTAAGGTTTATCAACACAGACAAGCGATTTTATATATCTGCAACGAAAAAAATCTATTGGCATCAAATCTTTTAAATAATTATTACTTGTATTCGAAAACAAAATATTGTTACAGAATGACTATCGTGATCATGTAGCAAGTACGTTTTTTCTTTGCATGAAGGTAGCGTTATAGGCGAAAATAGTTTGGAAAAATTTTTTTTTATTTTATTTTTAATTTCATTTTAAATGTCCATCCTAGATGGATTCCGAAAAAAATTACGGATAATTTATTTTCCTTAACCCAATCTATAAGGACATCAAATAAAAGGGTTTGACTAGACCAAAAACGGCATCGGAGATAATAAAGTAAATTTGCGTAAGACTTACAATCTAAAAGCTACGATTTAGTAATTATACCTTAGTAGATAATGGTAAAGGGTACTTTCATATTTTGCACTGCCGTACACAGCACTCTTGCTTGTTTTTTATATGACTGTGTAGCCTAGCTAACATATGGTTCTAAAAATGCAATTAGAATTAAAAATAGATTCAGTCTTATAAGATTAAATTCTTTCCTACGAAATATGGAACCATTTTTAAATCAACAAAAATCAACACGCATTATTATGATGCAGCATTACACTTTATGTAAAAATAATTTATATTAAAGAGTAATAGAAAATCTTTAAAAACGTATTTAAGCAACATAAAATCTACGTACTTACTTCCATAATTTTCCTAGGGACTTGCTTAGTTCGGAATTTTGTAAATGTGGATGTTGTTGAGACATTACTCGCCTAGCTGCTTGAGCCCATACCATAAAAGCGTTCATCGGCCGTTTAATATGTTCCTTTTTACGATCTGATGGTTGCCTGTAAGCATATAAATATAGAAAGAAGCATAAATCTTTTATGCGGGAAATAAAAAAAAAACATTTTTTTATGTTCATTTGTGTGCCGTCAAAACCCTATTTAGAATCCTACAGGTACTACTTACTCTTTTGTATAACGATTATTTATTGCTAATAACAGTAGCATAAACAAGCTCATTACACGTGTTCAACTCTAGAAGACACATTCCGCCACAAAATTATATTATCAATCTTGGTTGTTTTAATATTTAAATGTACATGTAATTTATTATTCTACTTTTAAATGTTTTTGAATCTTCTTTTTTTTTGTTAAAGTAAATTAAAAAAACTATATGTTTTTAACCAACAGTATCAAATGTCGCAGCTGCTCTTGTACGTCAAAACTGTTTGCTTCGTAGATTTTCATGCTGCCATAATTCGCAAACATAAAATAAATATATAAAATGTAAGAGCACTATATTCGGCTGTGTCGAATTTTTCATACCCACCACCAATTTTGTGAACTTTTAAAGCACAAAATTTGATATCTTGTTTTTAACAGTAATCGCTACGGAATAATATCTTTATACTAAAGTATATTTTACTTTTTTGTGTAACCTCGATTTTTTATAATTTACTCCCTTAATTAGAAATGATACTACTGACTTCTTGTTTCCAACAATTTTGTATTTTTACGGAATCTAAAGAGTATAATTTGGTATCCAGAGATAGTTTAAAAAGAATATTAGCTTTGCGTGGGCATGTCACCTCCTACTTTTAAAATTATATATTTTGAAAAATTTTAACCATATAAAAGTAATAGGAATTAAAGATAAAGCGTTATACGGGAGTCGGGCGTGTCACCTTAATTTTTTGTAATAATACTTATATTGGCATAATTTAATTTACCAGAAAGCTATATATGCAAAATTTCATCATCAAACATCTAATGCTGACGGTTTTATGAGCTTTTAAATATTATTAAGAGTAAATTATGTGAGGAGTGGGCGTTGAAGTAGGCGTGTCAAAATAGTTTCTACTGATAAAACCAATTTAAATATTTAAATATATACGGCCATATGTATAAAAACTTATAACAGGCTTATAAGTCGTTTTTAAGCAAAATTCACTATTGTTGCATTCATAAACCATTAATAGACTTATAAACCTTTTATAAACCATTTATAAAATCAAAAATTTTATTGTTTGATTTACCCTTCTTTAAACCAAAAATAAGGCGACATTTCATGCATAATTGGCGTTAAACAAAATTTTTAAAGAAATTTTGTAAAAAAAATTTAAGAAAAAGTAATTGAAATATTAAAATTGATTAGATTAACACATTTCGACTTATAGATAAGTGCAATATATACAAAAGAAAATAATAAATTTAACATATTTGAAATTAAATAAAATTAAAAAATTATAATAGTGATGTGAGAAAAACGTAAACAAACTTTTAAGCCGAATACTTTTCTTATTTTTATTAACAAAATAGGTAAATAATTAATATTTGTATTATAATTTTTGCTCAAAAATTTTCATTTACCAAAGTTATATACTTTTGATTTTTTCGATGTTGTTTTTGTGCTTTAATTTTATAAAAAATGTTACCTTTACTTGATACCCGGATAAATCTTATAGTAATTATAAGCACCACTAACAATAAAATGACAACTAAATATAAAAAGCGTTGCCATACATACTAATAAAATCACTACAAACATTTAATAACTATAAAAGGTTTATTGTACGTTTATAAATACAAATTCTTATTAGTGGTTTATAACACAAAAAGCGTTTAATAACTATTGTACACTATAACCATAAAATAACTACTTTTTATGCATATAGCCGATAGTCTTTTATTCATCCAAAATCTTTGTACATCGAGAAATTATATGAAATTGATATAAAAAGCTGTACGGGAGGTGCGAGTTAAAATGGACGTGTCACCTTAATTTTCCGTTATTTCAAGTTTTTTTTATCAAAGGGCAATTTTTAAAAATTTTTATAATCATACGTCTAATTTTGTTAGTTGAATAACGTTTTATATTTTAAATAGACCGTAAATATACTGTGCGGTATACATTTTTGTACATTTTGATCCATAAATCTTTTCGTAGTGTATAGATAATCAGGAAAAAATATTTCCTTTATTCAGGAAGTATACATTCGAAAATTCATCTTAATGCGTTTAGACAAAACTGCATTTTATGCATTATTGGAAGGACATGTTTTTTACCTGCTCCTGCATTACGAGCTATAACTCTCTTCCTAATACACCGATGTGTATAAGAAATTTTCCGGCAAAATTTGAGTCACTTAACTTTTTTTGGTTTCGACCTCTATCGTGCTTTCAACTTACGGACAAACGGACATAACTAGATCGTTCTAAATGGAGACCAGTACTCAGAAAATAAATACTTTATGGGGTCTTTAATAAAATATTTCGATGTTACAAACGGAGTGACAAAATGAATATAGCCCCACCATTTTTTTGGTGGTGAAAAAACAAAAAAATGCGATATAAGAAAAATTCATAATTTGTTAAATCCTGGTTTGTTTAATCGAGAAGCTAGAATGTCAGATGCTTTTTTAGAGAGTCCAAGGTCTCGTGTCCTAAGTCGTGATAACCTTGTGAAGATGTAGATTATTGTGGTTCAAAATCATCACTAGAGTACAGAACTGATGGGGTAATAACTATACGTTAGTATAAATGCATTTAGTTTTGTTAATGCCTGTTATGTTTGCGGTGCAAAAATGACAACTATCATGACGATACGAAGGTTCTCGACAGATCATTGGTGTTTAATACAGGAAATGGGTCCGTTTCTTGTTTTACCACAACCATAACCATACTCTACATATTTAGTTGTTACATACATTATTAGGATTCCAGTACTTGCTACGGGATTTCATGGTACATATATCCAAAGTAGTCAAAATATACTTGTCAGAGTTCATTAAAGAAGTATATTTTGACTACTTTTCTTTTTTTTTAAATACGTTGGTATTTGCCACATATATTTCAAAAATAGTTGGGATTTATTATACACGTGTTTCTCGACATGGCCATCGCACAAGTTTTGTGTTGACTGATGAAATTTTGAAACCTAAAAATAATTATTTTTTTGTGGATTTACACTTTAATTATTGTTTTTTTGTCGTCGTTATTCACTTTTTAAAAACCGCAGATCATTCACTTCTACTTTTTGCTTTCGTAAACACCTGTTTAATGAGAAAAGTGAATGGATGAAATCTCATAAATACCTGGTACTTTTTAACTGAAGTTCATTGCTCACAGGTTATATGATTTCCCGTTTTGGAGTTTTCAAATTATAATTGCTTTTACTTAAACAACCATTTCTCAGAAATTTTTTGATAACTTCCAAAAGTTGGATTGTTTTTAAAAGGTAACAATTTCATTTAAAATAAACAAATAATTTTGAAAAACTATTAATGAAAAATTAAGTTCTGATTATTTAAACCTTAATTTTTTGTATAAAAGTTAAAAATATAGAGTGAGCCAGTCAAAAATTAAAATTTAAAAATGCAGTAAAACAGAAACGATATGATGTTTTGACAAATTTATATTTTTATTATTTCACATAGAAATAAAGTATTATTTCATTTATATGACTACCGCGGCTAGCCTTAAAAACCCCCATTCGATCAGACCAATTTTCAATCACTTTTTCTCGTGTATTTTATCTTGGCAATGCCATCACGAATGTTGGTCCTTAAATGCTCAGTTGTTTCAGGTTTGTCTGCACAACACTTACCTTTAACAGCGCCCACAGAAAATAGTCCAACGGTGTCAAATCGCAGCTTCTTGGCGACTAATTGGCATCAAAATTTTGGCAAATTAAACGGCTATCAAAAGTTTTACGCAATAAGTCGATTGTGGCATAAGGTATGTGCTAAGTTGCACAAAGAAATCGGCTATCGTAGTGCGATAGGTATCTCCGTTGATCTAATTTTCAAAAAAATATGGGCTAATAATGATGCACCATAGTCGCTCGTAGTGGGTTCAATGATTTCTGTAAGACCACGTTTTGATTTTCTGAGCTTAAATTAAATAAATTTGCTTCTTAACGTACCCACCAAGATGAAAATGAGCTTTATCCAAAAAGGAAATTTTTTCCAATTGAAAAGTCTGATCAATTGTCTTTGTTTTGGAAATATATTTCATCATCAATTGAAAAGTCTGATCAATTGTCTTTGTTTTGGAAATATATTTCCAATAAATCATAACGTTACTCAGGCATAAATTGTGTCATTCAGCGGAGATAATATACAGGAATTTGTGCAAAATAGAATGACATAAGTATTGCCAAATTCGAAATAACCCCCGGTGAAATTTTAAACCATAGATAGATATCCCACGATAAGTACCTGTAGTAAATGCGAGCTAGTGAACTTTATGGAGATTACATTTGAATTCAGCAATTTCAAATTAGTGCAAAAATACAATTTTGTTTCCTTTTGTAATCAATATTTGTTTGCCGGAATTGAACTATTCTTATATTGAAGTAAACCACAGATAGATAGAGTCTTTAAGATAATTCAATTAGACCGTTCTTATGGGTTTTTTTTAAATTGGCAGTAGGCCCAGTAATCGCAATAAAAAATATCTCCTACATTAAATAAAACATATGACGAAATATGTTTATTTAAATAACCACAGGTGGCTTTAAATATTTTAAATGTTTCAAAATGTCCCTCCATTCTTAAACATTTTTTTACAGTAATTAAAATGACTGCACTCATGCCTTGATTTTTTCTCCCCATCATCATCAATTTACACAAGAATAACCACTTAAAGTAAATATGTAACAATTTAATAAGATTTTGTTCAACTCATTTAATTTTTAACAACAACACTAATTACTTACCATTAATGCAGCAAAAAAAAAATAAAAAATAAAGAGCAAATAAAAAAGCATTGTAAAAAAGGAAAAATATAGAATGAAATAAAAACGACATTAATAAAGTCCATAAAACATATTCACATTTCAGTTACTGATTAGTATGATATGAAGCGTATACAAGACGCATACCAGTGAAATGTTTATGTTTAAACCACCCTACAAACAATTAATATCCAAAAAGACACTAAAGCACAACAACTTATCAAATCAAAAATTTTCGTATACAAAAGGAGTCAACGTTCGGAAAGAATTTTTCAAAACGTACTCAGTGTGTGACTACTTTCTTTCATATTTTGTAAACAATTATAATATAATATTATAATATTTTAGTATAAAAATAGTAATTACAATCCGGAAATACAAAAGTTTAATTTAACTATAAATACTTATGGCGTTATGCAAATAACAAAGTTCCCAAAATTACGATAATTGTTTGTGCAAAGAAAAAATTATTAAAATTATTAAAAACTATTTGTTGCAAAAAATATTATTATTATATGTTGGCTACGTCCAGTAAAAATTAATTAAAATTTTTCTTTCGTATAACAGTGTGACCATATAAGAAAAAAATTAATATAAGACATTAAATATTAACAATAACTATATTGTAAATTTATTTAAAACTAGCCAATACCCTTGACTTCTTCTGCGTAGTTATAGTCACGTCAGGTAGCCTGCTTATGTAATAATTCTGGTTGTCATCTTACTGTGCGGCAAATTTTCTTTAAACCCGTTTAGACAGTTTTTTTGCTAGATTGAGAATAAATATCAAAATATTTTAAACATACAAACATTTATATTTATTGTATTAGTGGGTTAAGATTTAATGCAAATATTTAATACTATTTCCATTTACACCTAAGCCAAATCTAGCAAGAAACAGATTTTGAGCTAAATCCAGGTAATTTCTACTAGATTTCCCATACAAAACGTAATCTACTTCGCTACTAGATTTTAGAATAATATTCTTAAAATATAGTACTACTTCGTGATGCAATTGTGGGTTTTATCACATTGTTCTTAAAATATACTACGCTGAACAGAAATTAATCAATTGCGGCATTCGCCGCGTATGGCGAATTTCGCCCGAGGCCACCATTGTGTGCATTTTCATATAAACAAATATGTTTTGAATATTCGCGTTTTAAAATTCGTCGTTCGTTGGAATTGTGTTCCTAGCATTAGAGTGGCAACAAGTGTTTCATGTGTATATGTGCATATATTATAAAAATTGAAGCGTACGTTTATTTCAGGCTTCAACGGCTAACCCGATTTCGTTAAAATTTTAAGCAGAATTTCTTATAAGGGCGAGGTATCCCCTTAAAGATTTTTTTGAGTTCTTAATAACATTTTTGAGTCTTTGTTGGGGTTATTCATTGCAAATATGTATATTGAGGCCTCCAATATGCTATAAGTGAATACCCCTAAACAAAGAATACTAGATTATATGACATGTTTTGAGAAAACAAATATAATTTGATATACTCTGTTTTTACGAGCCAAAATAGGATACAATTGCAAAAAGACACCTGGCACCTCCACATAAAGGAAAAACATATCCAAGGTATTTGGAAAACTATAATAATTATCACCTACACTTGATGTGATTCACTTTGATGTAATTTGACTTGACCTTCTATATAAAGAAAACGAATTTTAAAAATAGAAAACAAAAAAAAAACGCTAAAACTACAAAAAAAAAACTTATTACAAAAATCCAAATTATAAAACAAATTTGTCAGAGTGCTACATTCTGCCGTGTCGAAATTTGTATACCATAGCATAGTTTAGATATGAGATTTAATGTATTTACTGTCCCAAAGCTAGGACACGTTATTGGTTTTGTACACCACTTTTTTATATCCTCTACTATTCAAGTCCTTTAATTTAATTAAGCTATAACTATTAATAAATATAATTTGTTAATAGTAATAACTTAATTCTAGCCGTTTCTTCATCATTTTGCTATGGATGCCATTTTGAGTTTTAAATATTTTCGTATGAATTTGAATTTTAAATATATATCTATCAATACTGAATCAGTAAGCTGTTTAGAAGCTAACAGCTTTTGATTTTTATTTGTAAATTTTAGGAAAAATACCGAGGCATTTTAATTTAGTGCCTATACCTCAGTCAGTTCCAAACCGGTTGTTTTTGGGACATTTTCAACACTACAACTGATTATTAGGTGTTACTATCATATCACAGAATTAAAAAGAACCTTCGGGACCTTTTTGTAATATGATTATTATTTACAAAAAATAAAAAAGATTTATAAATCAAATTTTCACTGGAAATCAGTAAATAGTTTTCATAGATAAGGCAGTATATACATATATAAAAAAAACAATTTACTATTGCTAATAGTTTTGCGAATTCGCAACCGATTTGTTGAAAACTTTCCACAAATAACCCTAGAGGTATATCGTATATATAATTATATAATAACAAAATTGTTTGTAAATTATGGAAGACATAAAAGAATATACAGTTTTTATTTTAATTTTTTTTTCTTATAACTTTTCGAATTATTGCTTCTGCCTACAGGTCTGTGCAATATATGGTTTTCAAAAAGAACTAGTTACTGCGGTCGGCGATGAATATTGCAGAAATTGTAAACGTAACAACTAAACTATATATACCCTAGGCACCACATGTGAAGGGTATAATGAATTAACAAATTACTGTCGTATTCATAAAAATTATTTTAGGATAATTAAAGGTTTATTTGGCTGATGTTGTACAGAAATTTGTAAAATAAGCTATCAATAAACCTAAATTATTTTTATAAATTCAGCGTTAAAAATATACACAAAATAATAATATGTAACCAAATTATATGGAGCCCGTACAACGCCGGGTACATACGGCTAGAAGTACTACGAACAAATAATCAAATATTCTAACAAACGCAGAAAAACAGCATCCAATTTCACTTCAACTGTGGTAGTTCTGTTGCGGATACACTTACGTTTGTCATCTGTCAGTCACACTAAAATAAGCATCATTTCACTGTGATTTCAAGAGTTGCGATAAAAAAAAACTTATTCTCGTATGAAACAAATCAAAAAAAATTAAAGAGATACAACAGAAAAAGAAAAATATGCTGTAATTAACGCATTCGCAAAAACTAAAAATAAAAAAAATGAATTAAAGAAACATAAAGTGAAAAATATGACCAAATATTGAAGTCTGTCTGTTTGTATAAGCAACGGAAAAAATTCATGGTACTTTGTAACCAGAAACAGAAAACTCTCTACGAAAAAAAATAAAACGTCATAATATTTAAACGATTGTGTGTCATGCATTTGTACATACGTACATACATACATTTTCTTCCTATGCACAATCGTTTGCAAAAGTCAAGAAATATTCTGCAGAATTAAATATTCTCGCATGCAGATGTACTTGATCTGATTTATATATTTACATACATATGTATGTACATATGTAGACATACATATATATTTTTAACTTATAACAGCGTTAAATATCCATATGCGTTCTTAAACTTTTATACATCAAAATATGCAACGGATCTGTATGACATGGTGAAGTTTATCAGTTTAATTTTATCATTTAATAACATTTAATATGATTACAGAATGTAATGAAGGATTTCGTAGACAATTATTATGAGCATTTTTTATTCTTATCATAAAATTAAAAGTTTATTTCCAACAGCAACAATAAAAAAAATCTCTCTGGCATTTTTCGACCAAGTAGAAAATGTTAAAATATTTTTTTGTTCAGATTTTGTTTTTGCTTGTTTTGCAAATTATATTCCATTAAGTTTTGTTGTGGTTTATCTTGGCAAAGTTTATTTAAATTTTATTTATTCGTTATTTTATTATAATTTTCCAAAAGAATTTTCATCATAACTTTGCCATGGTAATTTAAATAAAGGTATGGAAGAAATTGGCAAAAAGGTACTAAGTCAAAATATTTTAGTTTTAGATTTTTATTGGGTTTTACAAAATTTTTTCTTCTAACACTTTAATTGTAATCATAAGCTCTTAATGCAATAATTCAACAAAATCTATATTAGGACTTAAAACCCTTTGCTAAATATCGAAGAATTCGGAGAATTTTTTATTTTTAAATAAGGTCAATAATTAACTTGTTAATTGTTTAACAAAAATGTCAGTAATAGTTTTGATTATTAAAAAATGTAGAAATTTTTTATTTTTTTTTTTTTTTTTATTTTTAGAAGACATTTGTTGTTGTTCTTTAATAATTTCAAATATTTGGTGAATTCCTTATTTGTAAAAAAAAATTATATAAATTCTACCATATATATACATACATACATATGTACGTACATACATGATAGATGACAAGGCTGACGTAGCAAACTAAAGTCAGACGTATAAGATAGAAGAAAGCAGCATGGGCAATGACGTAACTGGAACCACAAATGAAAAAATGCTAAAACAATCAGTTAGAAACTGGAAATGGTTGTGCGGACAAATATATCTATATTGCAGTACAGTGCCTCGACACAGTATTGACAAGTTCATAATCATAGTAACTATCATGTCGCTTAATGAGGTCTGACAGGAACGAGTACTGCTTACCTGGGATACCGATTGAGTATATGAACCACCAACCTAGTTTGAGTGTTCATGAAGGAACTTGCAAACCTACTTAGTACTACTGAACCAAAGAAGCGAACATACGTATAGCCGTAATAGTTATGGCTCAGTGATATATTGCTTTTGTAAGAAACAACATTACAAACCACATTTAGTAAGGTATAACTGATGTATATAGACTAGGGTGATCGATTATTCGACATTTCTAAGAAACCGGGTTTCAAATAGTTTGAAATTTAGAATTAAAAAAAACGGTTGCTCTTTAAAAAATTTAGAAAAAAAACCGGTTAACCGGTCGAATACATAAAAAATATTTTTTTCTTATAACCATGACATAGATACATATATAAGTATAAACTTGTTTATTCCATGGTTTAATTGCATTTTTAGTTTAGTTGTAAATGGCATTATATTAAAAGATGTTAAAGGACAGAAACTTTTTACCTAAAAGTGACAGAAAAGTTAAGTTTATGCTTTAATTACCTTTAACTTTTAAGGTGAGGTTTATAAATTTAAAAAAGCCATTGTTTCTCTACATGAAAAAAATATGGCAACTAAATTGTGATATTTTTTAATATCACAATATTTTTTTCTGCTTCGACCTTTTTAATTTTTTTTATTTTAAGTTTTAATTTTCTAAAATTAGTGACACAAAACAGTAAATAAATCATCAAAAATGTTATTTCGTTTTGTAAATAAAATGTATAAATTTACATTGTGGCCATTTCTGCCATATTAAAAAAAAAGCTTTGTTACAAGCAGGTTGTAAAAATGAAAAATATTAAAAAGTCACTTCACTGCACACGGTAGTCAAAGTTACCTTTTATTAACAACTAGCCAAACCCGGCGCGCGTTGCTACGCCCCTTAATAAATTAAAATGCATTCTGAATTTTAATTGAATATCAAGTGCAAAAACCTAAAAACTATAATTTTTTTTATGGGCGTGGCATTTCCCACTTTTCTAATCACGAAATTGTAAAGTCATAACAGCTCAATATGTGTGCAAAGTTTCAGAAGAATCGGACCAGTGCAAGTACCTCAAAATTATAATTGTTTTTATGGGCGTGGCCCTGCCCACTTTTCTAATCACGAAATTGTAAAGTCATAACAGCTCAATATGTGTGCAAAGTTTCAGAATAATCGGTCCAGTGCAAGTACCTCAAAATGATACCTATTTTTTATGGGCGTGGCACTGCCCACTTTTCTAACCGCGAAATTATTAAGTCATGACAGCTCGATATGTGTGCAAAGATTCAGAAAAATCGGTCTGGTGAAAGTACCTCAAAATTATAACCTTGTTTTATGGGCGTGGCCCTGCCCACTTTTCTAATCACGAAATTATATGGTTATGACAGCTTAGTATGTGTGCAAAGTTTCAGAAAGATCGGTCCAGTGCAAGTACCTCAAAATTAAAACTTTTTTAGGGGCGTGGCCCCGCCCACATTTCTTATCACGAAATTACTTAGTCATGACAGCTCGATATGTGTGCAAAGTTTCAGAAAAACCGGTCATGTGAAAGTAGCTTAAAGTGATAACTAATTTTTATGGGCGTGGCCCCGCCCACTTTTTTTGACCAATAAACACTTCGTGGTATATGTACAACAACTTACCAAAGTTTGAGCCCGATCGGTTTTACAGTTTCGGAGTCTATAGCTAACACACACACACACACACAGAGTTTCACTTTTATATATATAGATTACTTTATATGCAAGTTGTAATAATTACCAAACTATTTTAGTATACAAGACATACATATCGATGCCTTACTTCCTCAACCTCGTATCTTAAAAAATACGGTTTTCACTTTTTCATATCAAACGATTGTTTTATCCTTTAACTAAAAAGGATTAGTATATTATTACTACTAATATACATAAATACAATCAATTCCTTAATAATTGCATTTAAACTTTTAAACAAACACCGAAGTATTAAAAGATGAACCGTTTTTTTTGTCCCTCCTGAAAAATTTTATTTTTTAAGATACGAGGTTGAGGAAGTAAAGCATCGATATGTTATCAGAGATATTAGTTAAGCTATGGGTAGTCTTTAGTGCAAGTCGCTAGATTTCGTAGATGCAAAATATTATGAAATTTGAAAATTAAATCAAAAAGTATTGCAAGTTACAATAACTTGATCAAAAAACTTAACTGAACAGCTGATTATCACAGCAAATTATAAGCGCAACAACGTATAAAATACCTGTTCTCCTTTTAAAACAAATAATATTTAATCCTATTTATTTTCCGTATTTTACGTTTGTTTTTGAAACAACAAATAAATTTCTTACAATATTATGGAAGAGTATTTAATAAATTTTCTGATTTTTGGAAATTTTTTGAGTAATAAATATAGTATGGTACGTTTGGTTACAAAGATAAATGAACATAAAACTAAAAATGAAAAAAACCGGTTAATGTGAGTAAAAAACCGGTTTATGTGAGTAAAAAAACCGGTTTATTCGACATTCAAAAATTAACATTTGCAAAAAACCGCCAGCAAAAATAATAAAAAACCGGGTTTTCCACCGGTTGTAAAACCGAGCCGATCACCCTAATATATACTCACAGTGGCTTGAAAATAGTTATATGGGTGGAAATGTTGTCATAAACGAAAGGATAGATGACCTTTCGAAAGAAGCAACAAAGGTTTTTATTGGAAAAGCGTGTGGCGTGTCAATAAAAATAAGACGACCAGGACACAGAAAGAGTCCCCTTTATGATAACGAGATCATCGCTGAGTTAAGAAGGAAGTGTATAAGAGCTCGTAGAAAACTCTCTAGATTTATAGGTTGTCCTGATTTATCCTTTATGCTACAAAAGAAAGTAGCTAAAAAACTCAGTTAAAAAGAGGAAAAATTAGTGCTTAAAAAACATGTGTAATGACCTTAACAAAAACCCGACTTTTACCCATAACATTCCCCCGCATAACATTCTACTTCCAAGTACTCAACGTTTCCCTTTAACATTAATTTGTATGTTCAAATTATTGTAAAAAACAGAGGCGATCATAATTTTTGCTAAGGTCTTATCATGTTATGGCCCGATTCAGCTGATTTTCAATACCGATTTTCTGAAAGTTTGATATCACATTCGGGTACACACAAAAAAAAACATGGCTTCGACAATAGCAAATTTGGTTATAGAAAACAATTAATAGTTATTTTAGTTATATTTGATCATTTATTTCGTCACGATAATAAAGCATTTACTTGTGTTTTACCATTTAATGTTTGCTTATCACGAAAACCTTGATATGGTTGTCCTTTAAAAATGGTATGATTAATAAAATTGTTATTAAAAAAATTAAATAATGTCTTTATCTATATCTATATTATATTATACATATATAGAAATAAGTTGCATTGTGTTAGTAATTGATGTTCTCTGGAATACGTGAACCGATTATGTTTCTTCAAAGTTCATATGAAAAGTGACGTCAATACCAAGGTTTTCACGTCTCTGTATGTGTATTGGTCCATGAGTTATAGCCATTATAGTGAACCCTGATTTAAATGAATTCGAATTGATTTTTGTATATTCCTTTCTGCACTACGAAGTAAGCAGGGGGTTCACTAGTGTCTCTATAAAAATAACATTATATTCAAAGTTATTTAAAACAATAAACAACCATTGAAACAACAGTATGATTACAAAGCAATCAAACTATGGTATCTTTCAATCGTAATTTGTTTTTAGTTGTTCTAGTCTTTTTAAATAAATTTGTATCATTAAAAAGTTTGACATGTAAAAAAAATATACAAACGTTTTAAAAAATTTAAAGAAGTAACTAAAATAAGCGATTAAATGTTAATAATAAAATAATTTAAAAAATAATTCAATAAATATGACAAATTTATTTATTAATATGTAAATTTTTTTGGTTTTTAACTTGCAATAATCGGCCTGTACTTTGTCTTCCCTATGGGTTCCACTCTATATATTGTTTCGCTCTACCGCCTGATGGTTTCCAAAGTATGATATATCCAGAAGGATTTGTTTTTGCGTTATTTATGTTGGATCAGTTGATGGATAGGCGGATGTTGGAGATGGTTGAGTGCAAATACAACCTTAACCTTTTTCATAAACATTTATTTTTGGTAAAATATTATATGTTTAAAAAAAAGCAAAAATTTTATGTTTCATTTTTAATCATAGTATGATAATTAAATTTAACGTAATAATGATAACCTGCAATCATTATATGTTCAAACAACAATCACACTATTTAATCATATTATGTCGCTCTAAAAATATGATTATTACAACCATGTTTTTCTTTGCCTGTATGTTCAACTTATGGGGCTTTAAGCATTTAATTTCAACAGAGATACGGACAAACGGACATCATTCTTAAGCTTTTAGAAGATTCATACTTAAATAAATATTGCAAAAATTTGCAAGCGGTTATATCACGCCATCACGTTAAATGTAAGGAATAAAATTGAAACTTATTGTATAAAGTATTACTTCCAAGCTAAAAAGCATTACTCTCTAAAACAGGTCTGTAAGGAAGAGTTTAGCTTTTTCCCCTAACAAATCTGCTTTCACGTAAGTTTTGCCGTAAAAACTTTAATTTTAACATCGACTTTTGAAAGCTAAAATAAAAGATGTAGTAAACATACAATTATTTTTTAATTTTAGTTTAACTAGTAAACAACTCAACATAGAAATAAAAAAAATAAATTAATTGTTAATGTAAAATACTTTGTTTCTATATTGTACGTAAGCTATTTCGTGTCCGTATAATACAACTATTTTCAAATAATTATGCATAACTACAACTAAATTTATCTTCTTAAAGTTATAATTTGACCTAAATATTTTTATCGATTTTGATTTATATGATAAGAAATAAATAAAAACTAAACGAGACTTAAACACTATTCTAGATAGGTTACACTTTAATGGTATATACATATGTATGTATGTAGAAGTCTGTATGCAGAATTTTCTTGGCAAAATTATTATTTTTTTAAAGCTCTTTGTAAATATGCTTTTGTGTGTTCAACGAAATTTATCAAAAGGATGTATGTTGCCGTTGCTATTGTTGATTGTTGCCTAAACAAACAGAAAAAAAATAGACAAACTTTTCGACGGTTGATTAAACAGTTGTACGAGTATAACATTATTAAAACATATTTTATCAAAGATATTATTACTTATTTTAAACGTGACTGCAAGGGGTTTCATATGTTCATGTTCATGTGTATGTACTAATTGTTTGTTTGCTTTAAAACACAAAAGTAAATAAAGCAACATACGCATTTGACACTCATGTTTGTGGAATATGTATGTATAAATGTGTATTTAAAAATATTGCACTATGGTCTTCTTACCCTCTTTTCTTGTTAAAAAATTAGAAAGAATATGTTTTAGCAAGGCATATTTATAGATCAGCTTATCACAGTTCGGAGAGAATTTTTTTTTATATATATAAAGTTTGACATTTGAAATAAATAAGAAAAATAATCAGCTGATAAATCAAAACTACCTCGTAATTAATATATATGCTTGGACGTTTTAGGTTGACAAAAAACATTTTTTTAAATTTAAGTATTCAAGTATTTATTAAGTCCTCATTGTTTACTCAAAACTTTCACAATTTCCGTACGTGATTATTGCCAAAAAATATCATTGCACAATACCTCTTTACAAAATGGTGGCAAATTTAAATTTGGCGCTCTTATTATTTTTTTTTAAATTTATTTCTCGATTTTATCGCATACTCTGCAAGGCAACCGATAGAAGTGATGTATTTGGCATCATTAAGTATCACATTTTAAAATATTTACTATCAGAGTATTTAGAAATTAAGATAATTTTTTAAAAACAAAAACAAAACCAAACTGGTTAGGATGGTTAAATTTTAAAGGCCAATGTTGATTTTTAATCAAACTAAAATTTTTTTTGGGAAATTATTGCCTTTTTTTTATTATGGTTCAATTATGTATGGAACAAAATATCGGCCTATTTGTCGCCGCGACCGCGGCCTCACACCTTCATCCGAGTGTTTATATTTTCAATGACAATGTTGATGTTCAATTGTTTGGCACGATGATGAGTCGAGGTTGACTGCTCTTTTGCCACACTATCGTGAAAAACAGCAATGATTTCCATTAAATGAACTAAGAAGGCATTGTCAAATGTTTTCACATTTTATACAGTTGAGGACAAATTTGAACTATTATGTTGACCGAAAGAATTACGAAATGCACAAAATGCATTTTGATTTAAATGCCCATTTTCATAATAAGCCTGAATAGCTTCAAATTGAGTTAGTCTGAAATTGAGAAATGTCAAATGAAATGCAGAAAAAAACTTGACGTTAAGGTGTGATTCACATTCAACATCGGTTCCTAAAATTTAACCACCCTTTATTATTGTTAGTAAAAGTTATCACAGAACTCCAAGGCAGTGCTAGAAATTTATAAACAAAATTTCTTCCTTATACAACAACTTAAAAAAAGCTCTGTTACGTAAATATTTAATAGATCATCCTTATTATTTTTACTATTTCTAAAGAATCGTTGCCAATGTTCCTTTTCAAACTGTGCAATGTAAATAAATATTTTTTATAAAGCCATATGTGTTAATAGTATCCATATTTGTTAACACATGCCTAATGGATATTAACATTTTATGTTTATGTGACATGATTTAATGCAAAAATATAATACAGTTTTGACATAACATGATAATTTATGTGTAGGTTTGAATTAGAAGAGCAAACATTATTTAAAATGTGGGAATCGCTTCTGCAACAAAGTAGATACGGTCAAGAGCTAAATTTAATTACTTAAATTGGTAATATTATATTTTCTACAATATATTTTTTAAATAATAAATAACATGTAAATACTCTTAGTATTGACATTTTATAATATTTAAGTAAATATTGATTTAAGGAACAAAAAGAAAAAGCTTGCCTAAAATGCAGTTGCATTAAGAGTTTTTAAACAGTTAAAAGTTTAAACTTACAGATTTTGTTAGGCTACCGTAAACTCTCTACAGCTAATATTTGCTCTTTAACTCTAAGTTAGTGTGTACTTTTTATATTTGTCAACCTCGTTAAGTAAGTACTTATTTTATAATTACATTGTTACTCAGTGCATTTCTGTAATATGTGTGAGATAGTTAAACCTTTCTGTTAACAGAGACATAAACATAAAAAAAATTATTAACCGCCGCGACTTTTATAATGTTTTCCCACGCACTCTACACATGTGTAAGAGAGATGTAAATATAACAAGTAAGAGCACTTTATTCGGCTGCGCCGAATCTGTTTTACCCACCACCAATTTTCCGTACTTTTATAGCTAGGGTTTTTTCCCCGCAATTTTTTGTTTCCCGGGAATGCGAGATTTTTTTTTAATTTCCCGGAATCCCGCCGCAAAACAAATAAAAAGTAAATTTGTTAGAATTAGGGTGATCGACTCGGTTTTAAAACCGGTGGTTAACCCGGTTTTTTACTGTTTCAGCTGGCGGTTTTTTCCAAATGTTAATTTTTCGAATGTCGAATACACCAGTTTTTTTACTCACAAAAGCCGGTTTTTTTTCATTTTTAGTTTTTTGTTCAATTATCTTTGTAACCAAACGTATCATACTATATTTATTACTCAAAAAATTTTAAAAAATCTGAAAATTTATTAAACATTCTTCCATAATATTGTAAGAAATTTATTTGTTGTTTCAAAAACAGATGTAATATAAAGAAAATTAATAGGATTAAATATTATTTGTTTCAAAAGGAGAACAGGTATTTTATACGTTGTTGCGCTTATAATTTGCTGTGATAATCAGCTGTTCAGTTAAGTTTTTTGAACAAATTATTTTACTTTTCAATACGTTTTGATCTGATTTTCGAATTTCATAATATTTTGCTTCTACGAAATCTAGCGACTTGTACTAAAGACTACCCATAGCTTAACTAATATAACATATGACTTGTATACTAAAATAGTTTTGCACCCAAACTTGCCTACAAAGTTAATGTTAGTAAAAGGTAAATTTGACTACAGTTAGCAGTGAAGTGACTTTTTAATATTCTTCATTATTACGACCTCCTGTAACAAAGTTTTTTTTTATACCCGCCACCAAAAAAATGGTTTGTTTGGGCTAAATCGGAATATTAGGCAGAGAGTTATAGCTCGAAAAGCAAGCGTAGATCGAAGAAACCGTGTCCTTCGAACATCGAATAAAATGGAATTGTGTCCAAACGCATTAACGTAGACTCGTGAAACTTCGAATAGATATTTCCTGAGTAAAAACAATACTTTTCCCCGAAAATGATCTAAATCTATGCATTAGGAAAGGAGTTATCGATCAAAATGTACAAAAATTTATACTGCACAGTGTATTTTTCAGTATATTTAAAATTTAAAACCTAATAAAACTGAAAAAATATCTAATTTTGCACTTATGTAAAAAAAATCAAAAATTTAAATTTCTAAAAAAAGTTTCTTTGCATTAAAAATAATAATAATATTCTTACAGAAACTGTACAATAAATATTAGATCAATATTTTTTTTCTCTTAAATAACTCTACCAAAGAACTCTCTTTTAAAAGAGTGTTAAATTAACAATTGACCTTAATCAAACCGATCTTGTGGTGAAGACTTCAGCTTAATAACTTTTATTGTCTTGGAGATCATTACTTTAAAATATTCAATGAACAATAAATAAAAATAATAAAAGTTACTTTTACAAAAATTAAAACCTAAGCTTTAGTTGGGGAATATTGAATCTAACAATCACATCTTCAAAAATTTTTCCTTTTCAAATCTGTGTGTAAATAAATAAACGCAGCACTACAAGACATTCGCTTGGATTGGACTAAAATCTCGCCGAATATTAATAGTGACTTTCGTATTATGGGTATGAAAATACAGTAATTTCCGTTAACAGTTTTTTTTATTTAACCTAAATCGGATATGCTTGAAATCTGTTTTACCTTTTACGATACGTATGCATAAATGTTTTTTTACCAAAGAGTACCTAAAATTTTTCTAGTCGCCATTCTCTGGTACATTTATTTGTTCAACGTTCGTACACTTCTTGATATAATTATACATTCACTACACTTTTATTTTCATTAAAATCTTTTTTTAGAATAAAATTATGTAAATAATGTAGTAGTAAACATTGTTAAATTTTTATTAAATGCCATGAAATATATTACGCCCCAACCGCAAAAATAACGTAACTGACGTATTTTTTAAATCGACTTGTCCTTTGGTAAAATATTGAATCGAATATAATATTAATTACAGAAATACAAGCAAGCCATTAAATTTTAAAATAAACTTCACCTAACTTTTTGTGTGACCGCAAAAATAGTGTAACTGACATATTTTTCGAAATCAACTTTTTGATGCAGGATTTTTCTCCTATCCGACTGTCGTTTGGTAAAATATTAAATCGAAAAAAATAATATTAACAGAAATATAAGCCTTTATATTTTAATTTTAACGACACCTACCTTTTGTGTGACCGCAATATTAACTTAAATAACGCTAAAAAATGTGAAAGTCACGGAAGAAGTAGCAAAATAAATAAATTAAATATAAAGAGCAAACAATGTTGACATATCGATAGATACTTTACAGAAGAAGCAAAAAACCACGTAATATTTAAAAACAAATGAAATAAGTTAGATATTTTTTATGTGGATATAAATTCGTTATTTTCAGCCATAGCTTACTAAATTTCTTAGCGTTGATGTGTCTGTATGTAGAAAACGCTAAAAACGCGATTTCGTTAAAAGCCAATATACGCTCTATTCTTCTTCTATAATTTCTGACTTCCCATAATGCACCTCTTTTATTTATATTTAATGATTTTTTAACTATTTCCAAGTTTGATAATATAGAAAATGAAGTTAGAATTAATAGTTATTTATAATTATAACAAACACACATGGCGCGGTGTTTCTGGCATACAGGAATTCGCTGTTCGGTGTCTATCGTCTTGATGCTTTCATTACTGCCAACCAAAGGTTAAATAATAAAAGGCATAAAAATGTATTAGGAATATAATAAAATGAACGTGAAGATAATTTCATTAAATATTAACGAAAATTTTTAAATGTATACACTATGCTTTCCGTTTTCTTATTTCATTAAAATTAAATTAAATAGTAGTTTCAAATCAAGTATACATATATCGATTAAGAGTGCTGACGATGAAGTCGTAGCGGGATTCAAAAATGAATTGCATTCGGCTTATATTCGAATAATTTCATTAGGTAAATGAACTTAAGCCAGAACGAGTGATTTACAATATTATTAAGACATTTCGAATAAAAAATCAGAACATCCTATTGGCAAAGCAATCATGTAAAATTTCTAACCATGTCTGCTCACGCTGTGTATTTTTTATAATCACGTTCAAATTAGAAAAGAAACTAGTTAATAAAATTTCTCTTAACTTCTCGTTCTGTGGATTACCTTATATTCGCGCTCACATTTTGCTCTAAAAAATTTTCTAAAAAGATTTCCATATGGAAAACTTATCTATAAGTTGCATTAGAACGTTAGCGTGCTACATTTAATTTTCATTAAAAAATTTTTAAACAAATTGAAAAATAATCAAAAAAACTTTTTCCGTAAAATTTTTTTTTTGCAGTTAACGTTAGTTCGATGGAAAGGGACCGATATATTTTGCTCTTCAAAACTTCAAACACAATTTTATTAAATTTAATGTACTATTATGTAAATATTTATTATCGATTAAGTTTTGAAATTGAAATTATTTGTTCTTAAAGCAAAATTTTTTATTTGCCCTAGCAGTTTGTAAATATATTTCTTATTCCTTTCTTATTTTTAAAATTTTAGTTTGTACTCATTAGCAAAAACAACTTTGACACGCCTACTATAACGCCCACTTTTCACGTTATCTACCGTTAATGAAATTTAAAAGCCCATAAAACCGACAAAATTAAAGGTCCGATGATAAAATTTGCTACGTATATCCTTGTAATCAATGTTATTGTTAAATGAGTTGCTTTTAATTAAATACTACAGTAACTTTAATTTAAGTTATTTTTATCTAAATAGCTTCCAATTATTTATTTATTCATTAATTCATCTAAAATTTTAATAATTCAATATCAATTGTGCTTTTTTAGTTATTAAACTTAATGTATATAAATACATATATATATAAATATCAAAATATACTGTTTATATATTAAACACATGAATATAAAACACCTGCACCTTTTTGAAATTTACAAAAAAGTTCAATGATTCACCTTTAGATAAATCTTTGTTTAATGTTACGAAAAAAAATTTCAGAAACAAAAAGCAAATCCCTAAAATATCGTAAAACCCAAATTTTAATAAGAGCTCAAAGAATTCTTTATTGATATTGAAAAGATTTGATAATAAAATTTTACAGCCTGGAACAAAAATAGAAAAGAAAATTTGTTAAAAGGAAATTCTGGTAAATGTTTGCTTTAAACCGATTTTATTTTTTATTTCTTTTATTAAATACAGAATTTCTCAAAGTTTTTTACAAAAAATTTTTTTGTAATATTTGTTTTAGTTAGAGAAATAACGTAAAGTTTTGATCTAAAGAATTTTGTTTTTAATTTCTCTATACATTGACACTTTATAACATTTAAAATGAGTATGAAATATATATCAATTAAAAATTTTCATACAAAATTTTCTTAAAATTGATTTCAAATACATTTAATTTTAATACACTTTGTTAATTGTGAGTCACAACTAGGTACGTCAATCCCGATCCAGGGAAATGCCGGGATTTATTAAGAAAATCTTTGGAAATTCCACTTTTTATACCCGTCACCAAAAAAATGGTGGGGGTATATTCATTTTGTCATTCCGTTTGTAACATTCTGAATCAGGGTTTGATTTGATGACGATCTAGCTCTTTCCGTCCGTCTGTCCGTCTGTTGAAAGCACGATAGAGGTCGCACCGAAAAAGCTAGGGGGCTCAAATTTTGCCAGAATCTTTCTTATAGACAAGGTTTGTTTGGTATTGGTATTGTTTGGGCTAAATCGGAATATAAGGAAGAGAGTTATAGCTCGAAAAGCAAGAGTAGGTCGAAAAAACCGTGTCCTTCGAACATCGAATAAAATGGAATTGTGTCCAAACGCATAAACGTAGACTCATGACACTTCGGATATATATTTTCTGATTAAAAACAATATTTTTCCTTGAAAATTATCTAAATCTATGCATTAAGCGAGGAGTTATCGATCAAAATGTACGAAAATTTATACCGCACAGTATATTTTTCGGTAAAAACAAAAACGTCATAAAAGCAACAAAATTGGATGTACGACTCTGAAATTTTGCACACTTTGCTTTTTGGCGAGACGCTTTTATGTAACGGAAAATCAATGTGCCACGCCTACTTTTACGCCCACCTCCCATATAACGTTTTACCTAAAATTCATATAATTTCTCTATTAATAAAGATTTTGGAATAATAAGGGGCTATATTGAAACACCTAAGTCGTACTCATTCGCAAAAATAACTTTAAGGCCCACTTTCATTGAAAGACTACATTTACAAAAGCATTTTATTAGCATATCGAAGTTATAAAATGTGGTTAAATTTTAAGGACCGATGTTGAATTTAAATAAAATACAAATTATTAAGGATATTATTATTTCTTTTTGTAATTATAATATTTGTATGGTTCAATTATGTATTTAACAAAATATCGGACAAATGGCCCCCCCATCCTTGGCGCCACTCCTCTATCTGATGGTCCAAATTTTCAATGACAGTATTTATACTCAATTTTGGGCACGATGATGAGTCGAGGTTGACTGCTCCTTTGCCACACTATCGCTAAAAACAGCAATGGTTCCTATTCAACGAACTAAGAAGGCATTCACAGATTTTTTAATATTTTATACAGACCTGTTTTGCAGAAATTTAAATATTTGTTACAATTCTCCTGATTGTGGATGAATTTGAATGATTATGTTGATCAAAAGAATTACGAAGTGCACAAAATGCATTTTGATTTGAACGCCCATTTTTATAAAAAATCTGAATAACTTTAAAGCGTTGCTCATTTGCGTATCTTTTCACGGATCAAATTGAGTAAGTTTGAGATTGGGAAATGTCAAATGAAATGCAGAAAACAAATTTAAAGACTAGGTGTAGTTCATTTTCAATATGGGCCCTTAAAATTTAACCACCCTCTTCAAAGAAAGAGATACATATTTTATTATAAATTGCGATTAACAAAATAAATATTGTGCTTTAAATGTACACAAAATTGGTGAAGTGTATAAAAGATTTGGCATAGCCGAATATAGTGCTTTTACTTGTTTTTTTTTTTTTTGAAAATGCTATAAAAAAAGTGTAGCTTCGGTTGTGTGGTAGGTAGCGCCGTCCTGTTGAAACCAAATGTTGCCAATATCCTCCTTTTAAATTTTTGTGAGCAACAATTCGTTCAAGATGGCCCGATAGCGATCGCCATTGACTACGGCCACTCCTTGCTCATTTTCGAAAAAAAATGGCCCAGTTATGCCTCTGGACCAAAATCCGCACCAAACAGTGACTCGTTTTGAGTGTATCGGCTTTCCAATGTATGCGTACGTGTTTTCTGTGCCCCAAATGCGACAATTTTGCTTGTTACATACCCGCCAAGATCAAAATGAGCTTCGTCTGAAAAGATAATTTTTTTGGCAAAATCGGCCAAAGTAACGTCGCATATTCGTTTAGCGGAAGGATAAAACTAATTATCTGTCAAATCAGACATGAGCTAAGTGTTACCATTCACGAAATAAGCACTAGCTGAAAAAAAACGTTAGATGGCGGACCCTTTATTTTTACATAAAAGAATTTTTTTAAAGTTTGTTATTTTGTTAAAAAAAATTAATTTAAAATTATTTTAATAAATTGTGTTCCTAATACCTAAAAAAAATAACTTGAATGCAGATCAAAGCGTTAACAGTTGTTAATTTTAATTCTGCCTGTCTGAAGGATATATATAAAACACTTAAAAGTTAATTTTTTTCATCTGTAGAAATTAAATTTTTTTTTCTTATCTGCAAACAAACGGCAATGACATTTAACCTCTGTTGGTTTGGTTTTGGTATTTATGCGTGAGTTGCCTTCCCGCATAAATGTTATAAATTTCTCAAAAAAGTATATTTTTCTAAGTGTGAAAATACAAAAATAAAACAACAAAAAACTAAATTTGTGTGAATTAAAATTTATACTTTTGTCAGTCAAAATGTAAAGCCATACATAAATTGTCAAGTACTATTATCACTGCTAAGCTTCTTCTTCTTCTTTTTTACTTCATTACTTTTACATTATTTGCCGTATTTTTAAATATTCTTTTTTGTTAGTTGCTTAGCACATTTATGCGAAAATTTAAAAAAAGTTTAATTTACACGCTTTTTAATGCTTGACTTGATTTGAATTTCTTGTGCTTCTTCTCTCTATTTTCTTTTTTTCAACTGATTTAAAGTTTTTTTCGTTGTTTCTTTTTGTTGTCACATTGTCATCAGAAGTAAATCTTGAACTCAAAGTTGACTCTGAGACTTATTTACGCACTTGTAGCGTAAGAGTAGTAGCAATAACAATAATAAGACAAGAATAAATATTTTATATTTATTTAAGACGCTTCTTTTTTAAATCCTTAATGTAGTGATTTTACATAAATTTGTATTTATTTATAAAAGAGTTAAATGAGAGATGTATTTTGCAAGCGCCTAAATGCATCAGAGAATGACACTGAATATAATTTTGTGCACTTTTCAAGTATTTAGGAAAAATATTTATACATCGTTATAAATAAAATTTCACGCGATTCTCAAAATATAAATTCAAAACAAAAATGTAGAGGCAACCAATGTGTTTTTGAACAAATTTTCTATATATTTTACGCAGCACTGCTATTGTCAACAAGTAATTAAGGAGTTTTGTTAGTAGATTTGTATTTTGGTACTGTTTATCTAACTTAAGGTAGAAATTTATATCCATCCGATTGTTGTTGTTCCGAGCTATCTCATCCTTTAACTCTTGTTCTCTTGTTGTTTTATTAACGTGCACTTTTTCCATAATGCTTATTTGCAACCATATTATATTACTGTTATGTTATGATCATCTCAACCATCGACAAAAATTATTCGGTTTAGTTGTTATTTGAAAATTAGAATTTTTTAATTTTTAAGGTAATTAAAAACAAAATTTTTTATTTATTTCGGTTTAAATGTGTCATTTACAAACAGTTAATCGATTAAATAGCCTAGTATCAAAATTACATAAAATTATTTAAAGACTTTATTTAAAAAGAAATAAGATATTCACTAAAATTGTGTTAATTATATATTGACCACTCACAAATACTTTAATCTTTCAATTACTTTAAGATCTAATCAATAAGTACAAAAATAAATTGTTGCGAAAGCAAACTACTAACTTTCAATTAACACATTTTTTTCAGATTTAGTTTGTTAACTTAAAGATGTTGACATTGTTAAAATATTTGACAGTTAAAGAAATTAGTGTGATAGTTAACAATATTATTTGTTTTGTCGAATTTTCGATGGTATCAATTCAATAGAAAGTGTCATTGATACCCAGTGTCTAATTGTTTAAAATCAACTTAACATTTAGGTTTTTCTTTTATAAATTATTTTACTACGTACACTAATGTTGCCACCCTATGCTTAATACTTTCCAAAGAATTGTCACAATATCACAAAAGAGTATGAAGTTAATATTTACATATCTATTTAACAAATGACAACTAAAGAAACAAAAACAGATATCAAAAAAGTATTTAAAAACTAACAAAACTTGCAATATTTTATTTAATTGAACAAATGAAATGCACATGTAGTAGTCATTGGAATGTATGTCATTCAGTAATATCAACTCATTATGTTTTTGCTGGGGAGTCTAAAATATTGATTTAAAGAAGCAAATTCCTCTATAAATAAAAAAAAAAAAACTAAATGCCTTAAATATTTTCAATTACCAAGAAAATATTTTGTATAACTTCATAATTAATTCTATCAACAATAATAATTATTTTTATATGTATTTCTCATTCGTTTGCAACAAGAGAGTAATAACTCAAGTAAATTACTTTCGAATAAAATGGATTTAAAAGTTTTACACTCTTTGAACTAGTTTCAACTAAATCGAGAATTTGCAAAATTCAAACCTGATATAAAGAGTGATTAAATTTTAAGGGCCAATGTTGAATGTGAACCACACCTAAACGTCAAGTTTTTTTTCTACATTTCATTTGATATTTCTCAATTTCAGACCAACTCTGAAATTGGAAAGATACACAATCGAGCTACGCGTTATAGTTATTCAGGCTTATTATGAAAATGGTAGTTCAAATCAAAATGAGTATCGTGCACTTCGTGACCTTATCGGTCAATTTAATCGTCCAAATGTGCGTACAATCGGAAAAATCATGAAAAATTTTAACAAACCAGGTCTGTCGAAGATGTGAAAACACCAGTGCATGCTCGTACAGCGTGTACTGCAAAAAAAATATTGATGCTGTTCAGCTGTCCACCTCAACTCGTCGTCGTGCCCAACAATTGCACCTCTCACGCGAATTGGAAAATATGGATGTGGACGATATGTGGTTTCAACAGGACTTCATCTTGCAACACAGCTAACGAAACAATGTCTCTTTTGCGCGACATCTTATGTGATGGCGATGTTAATTGACCGCCAAGATCATGTGATTTGACACCGTTGGACTTCTGTCTTTGGTGTTTTTGGAAGAAAAAGGTGTACGTCGATAAGCCAGCAACAATGCAAGAGCTAATGAATGAGATAATTCGACACATTAGCGGTATAAAACCTCAATTATGCCTCAGCGTCATCGAAAATTTGGACCATCGGAAAGAGGTCTGACGCCGAAATCGCGGCGGCTATTTAGCCGATATTTTGTTCCATACATAATTAAACCATACCAATATTATCATAATAAAAAGAAATGATAATAATTTTCTAAATAATTTGTGTTTTATTCAAAATCAACATCGGTCCTTAAAATTTAACCACCCTTTATAAACAAACAAAAAATACGCAACAAAATTTGTTGGGTAATATTTCTTTAAAAAAAATTAAGTTCAATTTGGGCGTTGTTTGATTTTTAATTTGTATTTTTCTTTAACAATATTTTAAATTCATTAAATTTTGATGTAAAACAAAGTTCAGCCTTTAGTTAAAAACAATCTGTTAAAAGCCGGCCTTTGGCGTGGCGCAGAGACTCCAACCTCTAATAGGTTATGATTTTGACTTGCACATTCAATTCAATTTAACTAACAATAAATATTTATATTTAGTCCCTGGTGTACTGGAAAAAACAAACATGTTTAATTTCTGAGTTATGACTGCCTTGCAACAAACAAGCAATGTTAAAGGTTTTTACAACTTTATAGTTTGATACTATATATTCTTACGAAACGTACGATATAATGTTATTGTATATACGGACATATTTCGTTTTATAACCCGAAGTCATAAAATATCAATCAGTAAAGTTACGCAGACAAGCAGAAAATTGACAACAATATTAATAAAACAACACGCAGAAGCTAAAACTGCCAAATAAAATCCTAATACTTTGTTTTAAAAGGATCAACTTAAATTTCATCTAACTAACTAACGAACTAAAACTGTGTAACAACTACACAGATAATCCACCCAACGTCAATCAACATAAAATCTTGAAAAATAATCATATTAAACAAAGTTGTATTCCGGTGAGGATAAAACAAATTTAAATTAAATAACAAAGTTAGCTTGAGTTTTTGTCGTTGCACAAATAATACATACACATACAAGAAAGCAATAATATCTGCAAACAAACTATATAGATACTGCAATGGCCGTAAATGAAAGGTAATAACAATGAATATACTTACATATGTAGAGGAGTGTCTGCTAAATAAAGTTAACACTCCACCCATATGCACATATGTAAATATGTAGAGATTTATGAGTTCTATAGATGTACTTAGTTCTAACTATATTACAGTAAGCGCTGCTTTATCCTGACCCTCACATAAATTTTAAATTACTATTTTGTTTTTATTTATTTATTTGAAATAAATAAAAATATTTAATGACGTTTATTATTATTAATTGATATGATATGCATGTGGAGCTATCAGCAAAAAATCTAAAGCAAAATTGTCATTAATCGGCAAAAAATATTTGAAAAAATATATTTTAAAAATGTATCAAGTCAATAAAGCAAAATAATTATTGTTCAGGATAAAGCCAGCAAATTACAAACTGTGATTTTGGAAAAACCAACAAAGCGGTTCGAATTTAACTGAGATATAAGCACAACAATACAGCTGCCTCAGTATTCTTTCTAAAATTTATAAACCAAAAGAGTTAATATGGGTATCAGATATAATGGCTTAAATAGCATTCCTAATGGTCGCCACTAAAAAATAGCGTGAAATAAATTTATATATATGGGTCAAATCTTCAACCCCCACAAAATTAGTTCCAAATAGAACCGCTTGACAATTAGAATACAGTTAAATATGAAAAAGTGTAAATTAAGGATGGCGTACGAAGCACAGAGGCGGATAATATTTTGTCTTAACCGCATCAAAATGTGTATCAAACAAAAAAGTTTGACTAATAGAATGCAATTTACTAAGTATAAATTTAAAGTAATTGATGCCGTTAGAAATAATAAGACAGAATTGCCTTTAACATTAAAACTGAAATTTTTGTTTCTATTTTTATGGAACTTTGTTGTATTTTCAGAGTTTTTGAATCCATAATTATTAAACTAGGGACTCCTTATTGACTTAAGTTGAGGTTTTGAATGTGATTGAGGAATTTTAAGGCATTTTTTTTTTAATTTTCACAGTGAGTGTAAAGGTATATAAAGGGTTGTCATTCCGTGTGAAATTTCTACAATTTTCATTTACGACCTCATAAGGTATATATTTTCAGAAAGCGTTTGAATAGAGAAGTCAATGAAGTATTGTCCATCTGTCCATGTGTATGTTGAAATCAACTGAAGCCCCCAGACATTTCCAAGACCCTGGTAAGGTACTAAAATATCAGAAATAATAAAATAATCAGAACAGATCAGTATTTGACTGTAGCTTTTTTTAATTTTTTTGATTTTTTGATATAAAATATTAAAATTAAAAAGCATTGATCTTGGCTGAGATAGAAGGCGATAGGAAATACTTTATTTAAATTATTAAATTGATTCGTTAAATGGAGATTAATAATTAATAAAGGTCTAAATAGTTTCACTATGCCCACGTAGTTATTTTGTATTTGAAATAAAATCTTTTAATATTAAATATATATATTAAGAATTGTAGTACTGAAATAACGAGTATATTGCGAGTAATCATATACTAAGATTTTTTTTTAACTTTTGTACTGCGGCAGCTGCGACAGAATATGTCTAAATTCAATAGTTTCTTAAAGCATTTCATGAAAATGTGTGTATTATATTTTGTACTCTTAAGCTGGATTCACCCATAAAATTTTAGTTCAGAACAAATTTTTTTTGTATTGAGTTTGATGTTTTACTTTTGAGAGAGAGAGCGATTATTTTGTTCAGAAAGATTTTTCTTGAATTGGTTTAATTTTAATACTTGTTCAGAAGAAACTGAATTGGGATGCCACTATTTTTCAATATTTACATGAAAATTGAATTTGGTTGCCACATTACACAGTGTCAGTACATTTATTATACAAAAATTGTTTTTGCCGAAAATTAACAATTAAAATGGAATTTAATGAAAATATTGCTCAAAAATTAATAGAAGAATTAAAAAACCAGGAAGAAAATGTTTGTATGACATGAGCAATAGTGCATACAAAAATAATTATTTAAAACAGGGTTTATGGAATGAAATAGAAGCGACTCTTTTTATTTTCGATTTTTTTTTTATAAATTTCTTTTGCAAACAAATTGACTTTATGCACTTCAATTAAAAATAATAATTTTAGTTTTCTTCTATCCGACATTTTCTTCACATATATTTTAATGAAATAATTTACGTTTGTATTTATTTACATAGTTTGCTAGCGGTGCTTCCACTTTGTACAACTGTTTGCATTTTATATTATATGGCAGCTTTGTTTTTTCGGACAAATTTTCTTAAATGGGTGAATCGTTCTGCAGAAAACTCTCAGTAAAAAATGTTATTCTCCGGAAAAAATTTTGTTCAGAACAAATGGGTGAATTCACCTTTAGCGACTACAAACCTTTTCTAAAACCAAATAAAATAAAAATAAATAAAAAAATTAAAGAAAAATCATGTAAGAATAAACGAGTATTCATTTAAGTGCGTTTTAAGCTTAACAGTGCTGAAGTCAAAACAGTAAAAACTAAAAATATATATGAAAAATTTATTAAGCGTTTAAAATAAAAAAATTTTAATTAACTTATAAATAAATAAGATTGTTTTTCAACTCGATATAAAATTATATCTAAAATATTTTTTAATATCCCTGATGATGATCTACGTGTAGTTCGAAATATTGTAATAAAATTAATAAAGAAATTTAAAATCTTTTCTTTAAAAATAAAACAAACATATTGAATTTTTAGGACCTAAAGCCAAAATCTCTAACAAAAGTAAAAATTTTGTTACATTTTAAAATTCACAAAGCCATTAAAAAGGCCTGAAAGGCCCTTTATTAGAGAGTCTTCCAGAAGCCCCGTTTTTAGAAGCGAGTGTGGAAGTACTTGCTCTGTAGCACAGCACGTGTAAAAAATAAATGAGTGTGCAATGTGTATCGGAGTCCTTGTGCCTTCTTAACAAGTCCGGATAAGGCTTTTTATAATGCCTACTTAAACCCACTTTTTATCGCTGGGTTGTAACTCAAAAAATAATACACAATACAAAAATATTATTTCTTTAAAAAATTATTCCCCCAATACAAAGTTAATAAGTTTAAGTAAGTAAGTCTGTAGTTTTCATGGACAACCGCGTATGACTTAAAATCAAATTTTTCAGGAAAGCCACAGAATTATTTTAGATTAAAATATGGTTTTGGCATTGAACTTTTTTTACCATTCATGTAAACAAAGATCTAACAATTTTCTTATAAAATTTTTAGACAAATATCATTTTAAAATTAGATTCTACCGAAGACCAAGCAAACAAAGCGGTACGAAGACTAGTAGTGTGTGCAGATAAAACAGCATATGTCAAAATATGTGGTTCGCAATGAAGTTTAGGTTGTACACAAGTAATTGTATGTTCTAGTTAACTTAAAAATAATGTTCAAATGTATTTCACATACATATGTGAAAAAATAAACAATTCGCCACTAAAGGCTATCATGCACGGCATGTTTTTTACATCTGACTTTAAAATTTGCGAGACATATGTAAATCTTCATGTCCGTCAAAATTGTACTTTTACAGGCAACCGTTGCTGACTGCTTTGCAGCAGTAGAGATTTCTGCCAACGGCTGATGTCACATTTTTGGACAGAAGAAAACAGAGCGCGCCCTAATTGAAATCTTGTTAGATGTCTCAACACATGTTTTTTACAGAAGTAAGGCTTTAAAGGTAACACACGACATGTTCGTATTTATTAGTGTGAAATTTGACAAGTCAGATGTAAAAAATATGCCGTGTATTAGCTACTTAAGCAAACGTAAGTCAACATATTGCGTAAGTGCTGTACACATTTTGAATAAATATTGAAGTTAAACTTTTTATTCCAAACTCGGAATGGATCCGTTTTGAAATGTTTACAACCAAGTAAAGAGCTTTTAAAATTAAGCAAATGTACTAATAACTAATAATCGTCAAAAATGGCCATACGCGGTTACCCATGCAAACCACAGAAATTTTTTTGCTTTATTCAAGCCCAGAGGGATAAAATAATAATTGCAAAAGCTAGTACTAATTTCCTTCTTTTATAATACACTCCAGAATTGCTTTTGATTCCCCAGAATTTTAAAAATTAGCTATTTATATATAACATACGTATTAAATTCACTCAGTTAAAGCTATGTAGCTCCCAGAAAAAAATTTGAAGCTACGTCAATGTATGTAACTCTTTAAACTTTAAGAATATAAAAATTTAACCTTCCACACAATGCACCTTCTCATTAAAAAGCAGTAACAAGAGCCAATATTGTACTGATATTATGTGAATGGTAATAATGTTGCAAATAGAAATCTGCAATTATAAACAAATGCACACATATAATATATAACATGTACCGTAATAATGACAACAACAATAATTTGCAACATTGTATAACAAATTAAATGGTTTCTAAGAAACAAACACATCCATGTCAATTCTATTCCATAAAGAGAAGAAAATAAAAAGGACTTCAAAATGGCAGTAAAAACGTACAAGTAAAGCACTAATAGAAATGAATATAAATAGACGTAGAGTTAACAAATGAAACCACAAAACATGTACACTTAATAGCTTTTCTACACAATGTTGATTTGATTTGTTTTCTTATGCACTAAACAGATAGACGACAACAGGCTACCACCGACTACAATCTGTCAATATTAATATGCACATGCTTATATATTTAGCGATGATTTTGATGGAATCACAGCTATATGACCACCTTTGCCATTGCCGCCAAATTAGCGATATTTCTGTTTTTCTAAGTGGCCTCTGTGAATAAGATAACGCTAATGTAGGTAAAGAAACATGTGGGCATTGACGGAAATGAGGCGGCAGATGAGCTTGTAAGGAAAGGAGCTGCTGCGGCATTTTACTGACCGAAATCTAAAGTTTCTCTAGGGGATGAGATGGTACGACCAAGGGTCTTACAATAGGTGGAATCATCAAAGCTGAAGAATCAATAGAGACAACCTCGAGAGGTCCTTGGCAGGAATAAAGTTAGGGTACTCGGATAAAGACGGAGGACCCTAAGCTGGATAGCTGCTCTGGTCACATGGCATGGCAACTTCAAATAGCATCTGCACAAGATTAAAGTTGTAGAGCATGATGTTTGCAGAATGTGTCTTGATACTGTTGAGACGGCAGCGCATGTCGTATACGAGTGTCCAACAATGGCTGCCAGAAGTCTTACTGCCTGTTCAACGATGTTGAAAGAAAACCCAAGCGAAATTTCATTCGCACAAAAACGTTGAAAGCAAAAACAAATTTTTAGTTTTTGTTGTTGTTTTCAATATATTTGTACGAATGAAATTTCGCTTGTGTTTTCTTTCGACATCGTTGAACAGGCAGTTAGTACCATCGGCGTGCACACATTGAATGTGAGTGCTATCGGGATAAATAATATGGGGCAAATGCTGACGACTACGAAGGACGCTGCAATAAGGATTGTAAACTATCATCAGTCTACAATGAAAACTCTTTATAGTCTAGAGTAAACGCCTGTGTCTGAACGGGACATAGTGAGGCCAATGATACTTCTTTGGTATCCTTGTAATATGTACTTCTTAAAATAAATAATATTACAATAAAATAATTTTAACAAATTGTCCATTCCTAGCTTAAATTATAAAAACCCTACTTAAAGTATCATAACTTGCAAAAGTTTGAATAAATTAAAATTCAATACCAAATTACGTTCTTAACAAATGTTTTCAATAACTTCTATTAAATTATTCAAAGTGTTACATATCTTACCTACAAGACATCTGTGCCCTTTAAATATTTATGCGGTAGGGGGCATACATACAAAAAAAGGACATATCATCAATTTGCCTTTTAGCTTATTCTCTGGTAATAATTGTATTAAACATGTACACCAATGTTGTATTGGTGACTTGATGAATCTACAACAACAACTTTTTGTTTAGGTTGTAACAAGTTTTTGGTATGCAGAACTTACACCTAAACAAGGTAATACATATTATACACTATAGCCATAGCCTACTTACATCTATCCTTTATGCATACACTCAAGCACTCAGCAACTAATAAACCTATTGTCCTTTTATATGGTCTTAAAGTTGTTGCCATTTTTATGTTATACTAGCCAATCCCGGCGCGCGTTGCTACGCCCCTTCATGAATTTTAATCGCATTCTAAATTTTAATCGAATATCAAGTGCAAGGCTAAAAACTATAACTTTTTCTTTATGAGCGTTGCACTGCTCACTTTTCTAATTACGAAACTGTATAGTCATGACAGCTCAATAAGTGTGCAAAGTTTCAGAAAAATCGGTCCAGTGTAAGAGCCTCAAAATGATACCTTTTTTTATGGGCGTGGCACTGCCCACTTTTCTAAATACGATACTGTATAGTCATGACAACTCAATATGTGTGCAAAGTTTCAGAAAAATCGGTCCAGTGCAAGTACCTCAAAATAATACCTTTTTTTTTTATGGGCGTGGCACTTCATACTTTTCTAATGATGAAAGTGTAAAGTCATAACAGCTCAGTATGTTTGCAAAGTTTCAGAAAATTCGGTCCAGTGCAAGTAGCTAAAACTGATAAATAATTTTTTATGGGCGTGGCCCCGCCCACTTTTTCAATCACGAAATTATAAAGCCATGACAGCTCAATATGTGTGCAAAGTTTCAGAAAAATCGGTCCAGTGCAAGTACCTCAAAATTAAAACTTTTTTAGGGGCGTGGCCCCGCCCACTTTTATTATCACGAAATTATTTAGTCATGACAGCTCGATATGTGTGCAAAGTTTCAGAAAAATTGGTCAAGTGCAAGTAGCTAAAACTGATAACTAATTATTTATGGGCGTGGCTCCGCCCACTTTTTTTCACCCATAAACACTCCCTGGTATGTGTACAACAACTTACCAAAGTTTGAGCCCGATCGGTTTTACAGTTTCGGAGTCTATAGCTAACACACACACACACACACACACACACAGAGTTTCACTTTTATATATATAGATAGATAGATATGAATTGATGTGTTCCTTTTTTGTACGTGGGGACTGGTTTGCATGTTCGACCATTTTACATGGTCGAATAATTGTTGATGGTCAGTACATATGTTTCCATATGGAAGAGAAAACATACTGCACCGTGGTGCAATATTAGAGCCACACGTCAGTTTTAAGTATTTCTTATAATAACACAAACATTAGAAAATATCTATTGATACCATCTGAAAGAACATCAAAAATTAATAATGGAAGGAAATAAAATCTTTATTAACTCACAAATTTTTCATCGTTATAACATATAATTTGATTTCAAGGTAGTGCATTATTATAACCGCAGCATTAAAAATTATGCATTTCACTCGACTAACTGTTTTTTCTATCCTATTTCTATTTAATTTGTTTGGTTATTATTTGCACATTGCATATTAGATAAACTTTTAAAATGCCACGCGGTTGTAAATTGTAATTTTTTTAGTTTTCGGGAATTGCGCGAAGATTAACCTCTTCGTTTCTCATGTGCAGTCTACTGAAAAGTCACCAACGCACGAAGTTTTGCCTCCAGTACAAGATAAGCGTTAGAAGTGGCTTTCAGAACAGCTTTTGAATTCTTTGCTTCTCTGTTCCGAAGCAAAAGACTGGGAGGTTGGAAACAGGCAATTGTGGACACCATTTGATTATTTTTCAGAGTATTTTGATGATAGTTTTTTGGGTCTTGTTTGTACAACTCATTCTCCTACAAAAAGCTTGTTGGTGCTCATATTGTCGCGGGATGTATAAAACTTTAAAGAATACGCATATATTATCGATCTCAAATAAAGGTTCCAGCTATTACACAAATCCCGAGGGATGGAGTTTTTATCTTGAGGAATAACATGCATTTTGTCAAGAATATGTCAGCTACCCAAGAAGAAAAAAGCTAAGCTTTGGAAATTTCAACCAGTACTTGATGTTGTGTTAAAAAGATTTAAACTCATTCCTTAATCTAAAAAATGCAGCATCGACGAGCAAATGATTCTGTTTTTAGGAACGACAACCTTAGCGTTTCCTGATGGATAAATTTTGGACAAACAAAATTTAGTAGGATTGAAAAACTTTGTTTTAGCGTCTCCTGATTTTTATATATCAAAGAACAAACACATGGCCCGATGGTAAGCCTAATAAATATTAGGGGTTGGAGGTACTGTTGTACAAAAACTTGCTGCAGATATAAGTGAAGGTAGTGAAGTATTCATTGATCGGTATTTTATTTCGACAAATATACTGGAGTGACTGTTGGAAAAAGTTATATTTGTCATGAATACTATTCAGTTGAATAGAGTAATCAAGAAACCTGTTTCAAAATTAACCTAGGACAAAACGTTGGTAAAAATAAACAGAAGCAATTGGATCACTTTCCATCCAATCCGAACGACGCTGGGATAAAGTTAAAAAAAACGGTTTACAAAGGTAACAAAACCCGAATGTGGATAGAGTCAAATAACATACCACAATTGGAATGCCCAGCCCAGACCAAAGTCCTATAGAAATTATCTGAGAAAATATGGTGAACAAAATCTATGCTGCCATTTAGTATGCCATTTTAATTAAAATCTTTTGCTATTGATGCTTAGGACACAATCTCCAAAAAAATTTTAGACGTAAAAAAAAATACTCCAAATCGAATCTTCGAGCTTGTTTCCAACAATGAAGGTCCAACTCTCTACTGATTTATCAATAATTTTTAGGTTTAATATGATCTTTAGACTGCGGCTATAACAGCGCACTATTCTGACATCAAATTAATTGTTATAACCGGGCTTTAGTTCATAATTTTTAATATTCTTTCTTGGTATAAATAAATATTTTCTGATCTCGGTTTTAATATAAGAAATACTTAAAATTGACGTGCGTCTATAATATTGCACCGCAGTGTGAAGAGTTTAGTCGATTCGCCGTACACGTTTTCACATTCATATTGTACTCATACCAACATTTCAATCCAAAGCACACAAACACGTCTATAGGTAAATTTACAGAAGAGCAACTAAAATTTAATTGTGCAACAATGTTGTCTAACATCTATGACAACATATTTCTTTTCAATTTAAGGCAATTTAAATATACAAACATACCTATTCCTTGCTGGTCATGTGGAAAAGGCGTAGGTGTTGTTTAAAAGCACAAAGTATCAAGTATTTGATGACCTTAAAAATAGTAATAATTTAGTTTTTAGAGCACAGTGTTTGTAACAAAACTTTTTGAAACGACTTAAGCGATTCTTTTGGAATTTTGTGTGTATATTCAGAAGATCTGATAACAGGACGTCGAAGATTTTGTGTAATCCTTATATATAAAGGTGGTCTACCAAAAAATTTTTATATATAAAAAAAAGTTCTTTTTGCCTAATTCACTGATAATTTTAAATTGTTAAATAACTTTGTTAATTTAAAGCCTTCTGAGGACACTCAAGACTGTTTAAAACAAAACAAAAGATCGCAGTGCCACGCGCAAATAAAAAAATTTATTTTCTAAATACATCCAAATAACCGATTTGTAAGAAACTTTGCAGGCACAAAGGCTACCTGTGGAAATACAATTAATTGTTTAAGAAAGTGGACAGTTCCACACCCATTAAAGGTAAATTTTATCATCAAACTATTTCTACTTTTATTCCAAAACATTTTAATATATTTATTATTCATTTGTTTCTTGACTATTAAAGGACATTTAATAATATGACAATACTCAGTGCGTGCAAAATGGTTGCTTATCATTTTCAATTAAAAGAGAAAGATTTACATATTTTTTATAATTGTGAAAAAGGAAGGAAAAATATTACAAGACCAATTAAATTATTAGTAAACTGTTTTCTAGCATAAAGTTGTTTAATTTGGTCTAATTGTGTGTTTTGTCCACCAGCAAGATATACAGTGTCTGATTTGGGCTGTCTAATAGACTAGATCTGCTGACATGCGAAATGGCAGAGCCTAAAGAACAGACTAGCAATAGTCGAAGTTGTGTATGATCATGGAGCAATTGCGTAAATCACAACAAAACGATTAGAATAAAACAGGCGAGTTGCATGCAGAGCAAATGACCACGAGTTTCTATTATTTTCACAGATGTGGTAATTGAATTCAACAACTTCAATATTATATTAGATTGACATTTGCAATGATAATCAATAAGTCTCAAGGCCAAACAATGTCTGTTTTCGGCATAGATTTTGGAACCGTGTTTTTTACACGGACAACTATACGTGGCATGTTCTCGTTCGGATAAACCATGCAGTTTGTTTGTGTTGATTTAAGCTGAACTCGCTAAAAATATCATCCACTTTATTGCACTAAGAAACTTATTATGTTTTTTTCTTTTATCATTTTCATAATTTGTAATAGAGATCTGAAATTTATTTAGTTAAGAAGACAATAAAAGTACAATGATTTCCATTCCTCTTTCAGTCATAAATATACCAAATCATCACACACTTACAATAAGTCAGGTAATTTGTTATTTTACTACCAAAATATTTACTAGAAGTAGATAACATGGCGAATCAGCTAGTGTACTACTTACATATATAGTTACTGCTAAATTACAAAATAATAAAAAATTTCATAGCTTTTTGAAGTCAATACTAACGAATAATCAATAAAAAAATTATAGTCATACGGAATAGAGAATGGTATTTGTGGTGAATTTTAGGACGATTTCAATATTTACTATTAAGGGGTGACTCTTGAAGTGTTTCCAACCTCAATAATGCAAGGCAAATTTACTCGTAATCCCAGTTCAAAGAAAATTTTTTTTGTTAATGTTTTTTATTTATGGAGTATTACATTTGAAATAAATAATAGAAAAGAGAAAAACAAATTTTTTTATCTATGGCCGTTGACAGCTGAAGAAAAAATGAATCAGCTGACGAGTCATCATGTAGAATTAATTTGTCTTGGGCTAATCGGAGTATGCAAATTTTTTACATGTTGATATAGTTTACAAGTCTAGTAAATTACATTGCTTTACGTTACATTTAAAAAAATTTTATTTAATGAACTTAAACCCAATAGCAATATTGGCTTCTATTTATTTGACAGGAAAACCGCAACCAGCCGTTGTTAATAAACCACAACATTTACATGGTATCAGACCATTACAGGTTACAATAATACTATCGAATCAAAAAACACTACGTAGGCCTTTGAATATGGCAGCAAGAGATAAAGAAAAAATTGTATGTAATCCATTGCAACGCGCAGTTAAATTTACGGTAACTCCTAATGAGTCTACATATATCAAGGGACGCATGTCAAATGAGCAACAATTAAGCCCTACAAAAATCAAAAAGTTCATGATTTAATATCTGTACAAAATGCAGTTAAGCTATCTTGAAAAGTTTGTCTTTTTGATGGAAAACAAGCATTAGATTTTAAACATAAGTCAATAAATCTATCTTGGGGACCTACAAAGTTCGGTAGTAATATTTGACTTTGTAACATATCACATAAAAAACATGAAGCATATGAGACAATTAATAAATAATTATTCTTAGCCGAGAATGATGAATAATACTGACAGTTCATACTCGTGTAGAGTGTAAAACTTTTTCCAACAGACTTAATTCTATCATCCACAACAAAGGGGACTACAACTAACAAAAAAAAAGCTTTTCTTAGAAGGATCGAAAAAACTTAACAGATATAACAATAATAATGAAAAACCTAAGAGTTTAAAGTTTTTTTTTATTTAATTGATATTATAAATATTATAAATCTCAAAAAAAAAATATAACCTTTACAGTTCTAACTACTACTTTTCAATTCGTGGACCTTTTTGGAAACCCTTTCAATATAAATTTTATAGTTGTCTGAGTCACTTTATTAGACCAGTTTGACCATCTCTTTTAAAAATCATCCATATTGTGGGACACCTTTTTGTGATCTTCAATTCCCACAAGAGCCCAATACTGTCCAACTGGTCTTAGCCCCAGACAGTTTTGAGCCTCTCTTGGTACAAAAACTATCTTAATATTTTGGTACTACTCAAGAGCTTTCTAACACAATGTTTCTTTTGAAACAAAGAAGCTATATTTATCAAAAATTCTTTTGATGCATATAAAGTCTTCTGTAAAAAATTACTTCTTCTTTTGTATAAAGTTTGACATACCAAGAATTTTTTAGGATATTTTGTTTACTTTTTGATCCTTAACTTATCTTCACCACTTCCTGGAGCATTAGCAACAAAAAAATATTTACCTGGAAGCTGCGAAAAATCTGCCAGTACAAACGTTTCGTCGTCCATTACACAACATGACGTTTTTTTTTGCATGAAAATTGATTTTAATTTGCGTGCCCTTTTTGAACTTCTAAACTTTTAGCAACATTCATGTCTGGAACTTTTTGACTGTGTATATTTTCAAGTTTGCATTGACTTGAACTATTCGCATAAAATAGTCGGAGCACTGCACTGACCGGGCTTTAAATTTTTTTGGCCTTTCCAATATTATGCAATCTTTGTTTCTTTCCGAACCAGGGTTCCTATCAATAATTAAGTTCTCCTAAAACTGTTTAATAACATTGGAAACAGTTTAACTGCAGGCTGTTAAATTTTAAGACAATTTTTTTTTCAGGAATAATTTAAATTTTTTTTTAATTTTGAATTATTTTCAAAACTTATAACCAAGGCGAATTCATTCATTCATTGAATTCGCCTTGCTTATAACAAATCAACATGGTTGTCAATAAAAAACATAATTGACATATTTTCCAAAGATAACACTGCTCAGCAGCAAAATCCTCCATTAAATAAAACTATGTGGACTATATGGATTTTGATGCGCTGAACTCAAATCCGTTGTCGGTTTTTTTCCATCAGATCGGGATTTTTTTTATGGGAGTGGCAAATTGTTTCCCCTAAATTAAGCAGGAACGGACACATACTTCATCCTAACTCGAGAACGAGTCATCCGATTTTCAAAAGTAAAACACCAGAAAATGTATAACAAAATTGTATTTATTTAAGTTGAATAGAATTTTTCTCTACCTCTTGTCGTTTTGGAATTATTGAAAAATTAATGGAGAAAAATTTTTTTTCGTGCAAAATTCGTAATATTTTTCAAATTAAAAATGGAATTAAAAAAAATATATAAAGCAAATATTCAACATTTTAAACTCTTTTCTGAGAGATACTAATCTTAGAAATTAAAAAGTCAAAAACCCGAAAAATCGGTTAAAAAATGTAGATTTTATTGTCAATTTACCGCAGGTACCAAATCTGATGGAAAAAAACCGACAACGGATATTAGTTCAGCGCATCAAAGTCCACATACTTTTAATTAACGGGAAGACAAAAAATGATTTTTTGTAGAGCAGTGTAAGTAGAGAAAATAAAGATAAATATTGCATCAAAAAAAATTTAAGAGGCATAACTTGTATTAAGATTTTTTCGATCCTTATATTCAATTAACATATATTTTATATAGTTTTTAAAATATATTTACAATTTTATTTGTATTTGGATTTCGAATAGTTCGAAACTAAACAAAGAACTTAAAGAAAATATTTTATAGATATTAAATTGTTTACTTTTCACAAAATCACATAAAATCTCTATGATTGAATTTGTTTAAATATTTAATACGAAATAAATCCCAATGACATATGTACCTCTGCAAACGTAAAAAAAAACTGTAATTTTATTTTTCTCGAAACAGGTGTGTTTGTAAAAAGTTCAAACAAATAATTTCAAATGCATTGCATACATGTGCTGTCAGTATATACATATGTATGTAAATCAACTGCATACACTCGCTCATATAAATCTAAATAAAATTTGTTGAAAACATATGTATGTACATACATATGTATATATACATATAAATTTACATTAACAGTGCTTTATATTCTCACATATTGTATTTACTTTTTATTTCCACCCTTACTTTGCCGATGCTTGTACTAAATTCCAATCATATCCTTCTAAGACTTTCATAACCGCACATGTAATGCGTTCATCTTCTTTGTGGCCACCTTCTCCGCTCAAACGTTTCTGTTCGGCTTTCAAGGCAATATTTGCTAACACCAATGTTTCCACTGGTTTTATGCGTTCGGAATTTTTAGTAGTCGTAGAAGGATTTATATCCGTTGCCATATTACTAACAGTACACACACGTTTAGCATGAAATTTATACTTATTTATTTAAAAGGATTGAAATTTCACACACTTCCAATTTGCAATATTTATTTATTTTTTTTTTTAATTTTTTTAAAATACCGCCGCTATTATATTTTTATATTTTGTCTTGCTTTTAGCAGTTTACTGTTATATATTTTCCTGTTTTCGAAACGCCAATTAAACAAAGCTTAAGCTTAAAGTCGCACCGCACGAATCCCCAACGAATACTAATTTAACTGATCTTGATGACAAATTGACTTCACCCACCATGCAACCGAAACAAGTCGTATCGAACAAAGTAATTTTTTTTTTTTTTTTGTTTTTTCTGCAACGAATACACGAATACAAAAATACGAACGATTGTACAAACGAAACAGTAAATATTTTGTTTTCTTAATGTTGAAAGTTTAAGCCGACTGGGGTGATCGTGTTATTATGACTCAGTGTTAATATGCATGAGTGTCTTGCAGTCATAATTTTGGAAAACTAGCGGTATTCGATTTCATTATGTATGTACGAAAGTTTCTTTGTTGTCATTCGTATTCTTATGTACAATAAAAAAAACCTCAAAGCTTATCAGAATACTACAGATTTTAATAAAACAAATACTATAAATGTTTACTAAGTACATACATAAGTACCTATGTAAAGGGTCCGCCAAATAACTTTTTTTTTTTTGAAAATGCTATAAAAAAGTGTAGCTTCGGCTGTATGGCACGTAGCGCCGTTCTGTTAAAACCAAATGTTGCCAATATTCTCCTCTTCAATTTTTGTGAACAAAAATTAGCTCAACGATCGCCATTGACTACGGCCACTCCTAGCTCATTTTCGAAGAAAAATTGCCCAATTATGCCTCTGGACCAAAATCCGCACGAAACAGTGACTCGTTTTGGGGGTATCGGCTTTTCAATCTATGCGTGCGGGTTTTCTGTGCCTTAAATGCGACAATTTTGCTTGTTTACATGCCCGCAAAGATCAAAATGAGCTTCATCTTACAAGATGATTTTTTGGCAAAATCGGACACAGTAATGTCGCAATATTTCCCAGCGTTGTTCAAGCGTATACACAACCATATTCGTTCAGCGGAAGGCTAAAACTAATTATCTGCCAAATCAGTCATAAGCTAAGTGTTACCATTCACGAAATAAGCACTAGTTGAAAAAAAAACGTTAGATGGCGGACCCTTTATGTATGTATATTGTTAACGTAAAAAAATACTTTAAAAAAAATTCATATAAAAAATGTCCAATAAAAACGCCTCCTACAGGAATTTATTTAAAAAAAATTTTAAATGGTTTTGATATAAACTCTGCTATTTACAGGCCATTTTATAATTTATCGAAAATTTCTCATTTTTAAAAGAAGAAATAAAATGTTTATTTGTGATAATGAAAGAATAAGCTTGGAAAAGTAAGTTTTTATCCCGACATCAGCCGAGTGGAATGTATTTTCGAAGCCAGCTACGTTTTCATCATCAGCACTCTTTGATCGAGCAAGTCATTACCTAGTTTTTGCTGGGATATAATATATCGTCGGCTTTATATGCAAACCTGCTAAAATCCACTTTTTAAGTAAATTGAGATTTTGATGCCGTGTGGTAAAGAATGATTTATCTCGTCTACCAGCATGTAGTTTTCCTGTAATTTAAGTATTAAAATAATTGATAAGAAAAACTGCTAAATCCTTTCACAGAAAATTTTTTGTAAGAAAAACTGCTAAGTCCAGTGCATTATTAGTTCAGTGTTTATTACTTTCTCAATTATCTCAACTCAATTAATACGATTTTTATTTTTGTAGATACATAAAGAACACCATTAAATAAACCAAAATTTTGTTTGGTTTTTCTCTTAAGTTTTTTGTCTCTATTGTAAAATTTGTTGAAAGGGAGTTAGCAGGTTTGCATATTAAGCAAAATGATATGTGAATATATGTATGTATGTATATTGTTTCTTAATCAATCAGGCAAAAACGACTAAATGGAACTAAATGAAATTCGGCACACATATAGATTAACAATCCGGACAACTAAGCAGACGAAGTAGCTGGCGCACTCTCTTATTTAATAAAAATTTTATGATTATTCATAAATTTTTAAAAAATGTTATTTTATATAAAAACGCCGATTAAAAATTTGTGTATAACTTTGGGTTTGTTAAAGTTTTCGAAAATTTTTCTATTTATAGATTTTTTAAAAAATTTCTTTCAAGAAAAAACTAAAATATGTATGTAAAGAATAATTTAGTAACTATTTTAATTTATAAAATTTACATACAATTGCATTTAATACAAATATTTTAAAAATGTTTTCATTATAAAAAAAATTTACTTTTTTAATAAATTTTTAATTTTTAAGAAATAAAAACAAAATGCAAAAATGAATATACATATACTTATTAGGAGAACTAGAATGTACGAGGACAAAAAGACTCTTATTCGCATTACATACTTATCTTTTTAAACACTCGTTGGGATATAGAGAAAGTGCTTGCATACTCGATTCTAAAAATGGGGCTTCTATAAGACCTTTTGATGAAGCCCTCTTTGGAACCTGTTGTGTGAAGCCCTGTTTAAAAGCTTTGTAATTTTTAAATTGTAACAAAAGTTTTACTTTTTTAAATTATTAAACATTTTAAAAATGTTTCATACATGCCTTTATTTTTTCCTAACTGTTTTGAGTTCAGCATTGTTAAACTCACTTTTTAGAAGCTCGAAACGCAACTAAATGATTTTTTTTTATGCTTAAATGTTTTTTATATTATTATACCCTTCACACAGTGAAAAAGGGTATATATAGGTTTGTCATTTCGTGTGAAATTTCTTAAATTTTCATTTCCGACCCCATAAAGTATATATTTTCTGAAAGCTTATGAATAGGGGAGTCGATTAAGCTCTGTCAGTCTGTCCGTCTGACCGTCTGTCCGTGTGTATGTTGAAATCAACTTTTTGAAGCCGGACCCGGGTGAGGTATTAAAATATCAGAAATATTCGGGAGTAGATCGGTATTGAAAATCAGAAACATCGGTACATAAACAACTGAGATATGAGCAAAAACCCACGACCACCTCGATTTTTTTTTCACAGAAACAACATTACAACAACAACATACATACAAACTTGTATATTGGTTAAAGTAAACGTGGGATCGAATCCCAGCTGAGCCAAAAAAAATTTTTTTTTGTTTTTTTATATTTTTTTTTTTAATTTTTTGTTATTTTTTTTTTTTATTTTTTATTTAATATATTATTTATATTTTTATTATTATTTTTTTAAAATTTTTTTTTTTTAATTTTTTTTTTTTTTTTTTTTTGTTTTTTAACATACATACGTAAATTTTTAATTTTACAATGGGATGTTTTTATATATGTATGTTTTTTATATGTATGTACGTATTTTATATGAGATGAATGGTGATACAAACTACTGTTATTGCATGACTACACGTTGTGAAGGGTATATAAGATTCGGCATGGCCGAGTATAGCACTCTTACTTGTTTTTTATTTCTTTTTATTTTATCTATTTTAGTAACGATTTAATTTTTTTTGTTGTCCCTAAGAATAAAAAGAAATACACATGAGAATGTACACCTGTCTTTCCTTCTTAAAAAAAGAGAATTAGAATGGATTTCGGATTTTAAGAAGAGAGTTTAGATAACTTCTAAAATTCGTTTAAGGGTAGGCAGGGTATAATGAGAATTTAAATCTAAAATAAGGTGTAAAATCAGCTTTCAGAAGGCCTAAAATTTAAGGCCCTGCTGTCTTTTGTCGCTGGGGAATACTTTTGTATTGTATTAATTTTAATGAGATTTCGGTTATTGTTATTTGTGTAAACTAATAGTTTATTTTTGTTAGTGAAATTACTTTTGTAATATGTATCTGTTTTTGTTTATCAATTTTCTTGTATCCGTAGATTCAAATATACCTCGTTTACACGTATGTACGTCTTAATTGCAATTATAGTTATTGCAATATGATTTTTTTACATATAAACGGTTAGTAAGCATTTGTTATAGAATTTAAGTACTTGCTTACGAAAAGAAGTCTTGATTAAAAAAGTTCTTGTAAGCTAATTGTATAACGTTATTGTTAATTAATACGTAAGTATTGCACAGAAAACTCAAAAAATATGATTGATACGTAAATCTGTGATTTGGAGCTAAAAGGGCAAATGTCACTTTTTGCTCTTTTGAGTTAATCATTGCATTAGATTTGTTTTATTGCTCTTTTTCATTCTGGTAAAACAGCTAAAGTCATACTTAACCCAGAACAGCTTCATAAATAAAATGCTGGCCAATGTCACTATGAAAGCATCTATAAAAGTTAAATTTCAATTCCAATTATCTCAAAAGTAAATATTTTGACATTGTCCCTTTTAGCTCCAGGCCACAGAAATAATACTCAACAAATTAAAATAAAACTGTCGTCTGTTTTTATAAAGCTTTACAAAATCTTAAAATTTAAGCTCGTGATAGTAGTTAACCAAACGAAAATAAGTATAAAAGTACTTTAATTTCGGTGGAAATTATAAAAATTTATGTTTGCCACTCTAAAAAATATTCCTATCGTGAAATCGATAAAGAAAAGTCACGCAAAAAGGACAAAAAACAAAAGTTATGTAACGACATACTTTCTATTCAATAATTAGATTTGCCATTTTAGTACCCTTTTTTATATACATACACTTATTACAGCTACTGTTAAACCTATAAATTTCATCGATTGTATTAACCTTTAATTCAATTAATCTAATCATCCTTACAAAAGCGTATAAAGTAAAAAGCTTCTATAAAAACTTGAAGCAATTTACACAAAACATAAAAGAATAAACGGTGACACTAAGAAATTGTACTTTTTAAGTTCACCGGGTGCTAGAAGCCACAAAAAAGTTCTCATTTCCAATATTATACTCAACAATACGGTACTTAAGTTAATTGGGGGATCGTCTTCTTATAAGTACTTGGAAAAATTATATGGGCAAATATTTCACAAATACAAACACACATACATCATGCAAACAACAAGATGGTATTTAAGAAAATCAAATAAATATGATAGTCGTTAAATACATACATACATACATACATACATACATATAAATAATATTGCCTAGCAGCCCATCTAGATAAGATACGTACCAGAGAATGACAATGTTTAAGTGAGCAAGAATCCGTATTAATTAAATCTACTAACAGTCATGTTTCAAACAATCAAGCAAAGATTTCGCTTAAACGATTTGAAATAAAGTAAATAAATGTTTCGCAGCACTCTACTTACTTTGTTGAATTGTGTATTTTTGTTTAATTTTTTGAATGTTAACAATGTTAATTATTATTTATAATAATTATTTAGTTTTTTGACCTTTTTAAATTTAAATATTAACTAAAATTATTTCATCTCAAGGTCTTTTTATAATTTAAATAATATCTTTAATTTTTTTTAATTCTTCCAATATTTCGCTACTCCATTGTGTAGCATCGTCAGGAAATTGTTGTTTTGTTTTTTTGTAAAAATTTTTTGTATGAAAAAATAATAAATTTAAAATAACAAACTTTTGAAAACATTTAACATATAAATTTCAACATTTTGTCATATGAAAAAATTTTGTACAAAAGTACTAACTTAAAAATTAATAAACAGTTCAATAAATATTAAATAATTATTATTGTAGTATGTATTACATAAGAAACTATGTGTGCATATACATATGTAATGTGTTGTTTTTTGTGTATTTAAATTCTGTAGCTCTGAGCAACATTATCAGTGTCTGCCTTATAGTTAATTCTAATTGTTGATAATACATTAATAATTTATAACATTTCTAACATAAATCTACGCTTATAATTAACTTCTGTGTTTAAAACTGAAACATTTTCAAAGTTTAGAAAGTGATTTAATTTAGAACAATGAGAGGATAGTGCTGTCTTCTGTAAATTTATATTATCCCTATGCCTTTGGTCTGACTTACGTCCAGAGCACTATATTCGGCTGTGCCGAATCTTTTATACCCACCACCAATTTTGTTTATATTTAAGGCACAATATTTATTATTTTGTTAATCGCTATGGAAAAATCTCTTTATAATAAAATATGTATCCTTTCTTTGTAGAGGGTGGTTAAATTTTAAGGGCCCATGTTGAAGGTGAACTACACCTAAATAGTCTTTAAATTTGTTTTCTGTATTTCAATTGACATTTCTCAATCTCAAACTTATTCTATTTGATCCGTGTAAAGATATGCAAATGAGAAACGCTTTAAAGTTATTCAGGTTTTTTATAAAAATGGGCGTTCAAATCAAAATGCATTTTGTGCACTTCGTAATTCTTTTGATCAACATAATCGTTCAAATTCGTCCACAATCAGGAGAATTGTAAAAAATATTTATATTTCTGCAAAACAGGTCTGTATAAAGTGTTAGAAAATCTGTGAATGCCTTCTTAGTTCGTTGAATGGGAACTATTGTTGTTGTGTGCGATAGTGTGGCAAAAGAGTAGTCAACCTCGACTCATCATCATGCCTAACAATTGAGCTTCAACATTGTCATTGAAAATTTGGACCATCAGATAGAGGAGTTGCGCCAAGGATGGGGGGCCATTTGGTCGATATTTTGTTAAATACATAATTGAACCATACAAATATTATCATTATAAAAATAAATGATAATAATTTCTTAAATAATTTGTGTTTTATTTAAAATCAACATCGGCCCTTAAATTTAACCAACCTTAATAACTTCAATATAATAGTAAAATGTTTTCGTAAATTTAGTCTTTTAGTGAAAATGGGCGTTAAAGTAGGCGTGTCAATAAAGTTTCTGCTAATAAATACAACTTAGATATTTCAATATAGTCCTTTATTTTCCCAAAAACTTTGACAATAGAGAAATTACATGAATTTAAGATAAACCGTTATATGGGAGGTGGGTGTTAAAGTGGGAGTGTCACCTTAACTTTTTGGCACAACAATTACATTGATTAGAAGGATATACGTAGCAAATTTGATCATCATACCTCTAATTTTGGTGGTTTTATGAGTTTTTAAATTTAATTAACGGTAGATAACGTGAAAAGTTGGCGTTATAGTAGGCATGTCAAAGTTGTTTTTGCGAATGAGTACGACTTAGGTGCTTCAATATAGCCCTTTAATATTCCAAAATCTTTATTAATAGAGAAATTATATGAATTTTAGGTAAAACGTTATATGGGAGGTGGGCGTAAAAGTGGGCGTGGCACATTGATTTTCCGTCACAAAAAAGCGTGTCACCAAAAAACAAAGTGTGCAAAATTTCAGAGTCGTACATCTAATTTTGTTGCTTTTATGACGTTTTTCTTTTTAAATATACCGAAAAATACACTGCGAGGTATAAATTTTCGTACATTTTGATCGATAACTCCTCTCCTAATGCATAGATTTAAATAATTTTCGGGGAAAAATATTGTTTTTGCTCAGGATATATAGATTCGGAGTTTCATGAGTCTACATTTTTGCGTTTGGTCACAATTCCATTTTATTCGATGTTCGAAGAACACGGTTTTATCGACCTACTCTTGCTTTTCGAGCTATAACTCTCTTCCTAATATTCCGATTTAGCCCATTTTCAATACCAAACAAACCTTGTCTATGAGAAAGATTTTGGGCAAAATTTGAGCCTTCTAGCTTTTTTGGTGCGACCTCTATCGTGCTTTCAACAGACGGACAGACGGACGGACATAGCTAGATCGTCATCAAATCAAACCCTGATTCAGAATATATATACTTTATGGGGTCTAAAATGGATATTTCGATGTGTTACAAACGAAATGACAAAATGAATATACCCCCACCATTTTTTTGGTGGCGGGTATAAAAAATACATGGGCACCCAGGTATCAGGCTACGTAAATTTAGTTTTTTAACAAATAATATTTTGTAGAGCAGGTATATAAAAATATCCTTTATGGGGATGTGTGGGACATTCCCTTATAACTGCTATGGGTAATAAAGATTTTTTCAAATTTATAATTATAGGCAGGTATTAACATTGTGAAGTGTTAAAAGTGATGTGAATAGCAGTTGAAATCAATAATTCAAAATACATAAAAGTTAATGACGATATAAATGTATAAGAAGAAGTGCCTGATGAGCAAAAATAGAAGAAATGTGAAAATTTTAAAAAATCGTCAAAAATAATGGCGCAAACTTGCGCACACTTTTTTTCTTCTTTCTAAAATTAGAGATTTAAAATTTTATTGTGGTACCAAATATAATTCGTAGAGATGCTAACCTCACTTTCAAAAACCTCTTGTTTTTCTTTTTTTGCAAAAAAAAGTGTATAATTTTTTTTTTTTTGCTTTTGAACGAATTGTTTCAACATGAATATTCAAAATATTTTAATTTTTTTTTTACTTTTTTAAATAACTTTAGATCAAACCTTTCAGCGAAAAAAAATTATTGTTGAACCTTTATTCGTTTGGCCGCAAAAAAATATCATAAACATCCAGAAACCGAAAGAAACATTTAAATCTCATATAATTTTCTTCACTTTCCTGACTTTAGCAGAGTCTCAGAGTTACAAATCGCAACTAAAAGTCTTGAAAATTTACAATCTAGTGTAAAATATTGTTTCTGTCGAGCTGCGTACTTAGTTTTTACGATTTCTTTAAATTCAGTTTTGCCTTTTTGGCCAGCTTTTCAGGTCAAATACTCCTCTGTGCGACATTTCAAATTTATCTGAATTTAAAGTCTCTGCATTAAGGCATTGCTACTACCATGATCAAATATTTTTATTTCTCAATATTTTTTTCATACTTCTTACACAGAACTTTCACTTTTAATATTTTCACAATTACGTTTAATTTTAATTAAGTTTTCTACTAAAAAGAAATATAATTTAAAAATTTATTTTTAATGTTTTTGTAATTGTATGTTATTAAAATGCTCAATTAAATACTTTGGAAAAATGTATCCAATTTGTAGTAGACTCCCTCACATAAATACATTAAACGTTCAAACAAGCACTTGTTGATTCTGTCAATTGATGTTGTGTTTGAAACAAATAACAACGACACACATGTTTTATGTTAAAATATAAAAAAATACAAACAAACATAAATAGAAACAAACTAACAAAAAATTAAACATACACACAACAAAACATAATTTTTTATATGATTGCATCTGCAGCCTTTGATCTTTTAAGCATCATTAAGATTTATGGATGTTTTTGTCGTTCGATATTTTCTTTATTTCTTTTCTTTTTTTTAGATTTTTCCACATTTCATTTTATTTATAGCAACTATAATGCTACTGTTGAACTTGTTAACGTTTAAGAGAAATGAAATGGAAAGTAATTTGAAACTTTCTAATTGGATTAAGAAAAATTATTTTTTGCAGGACATTTTATTGTATCGATCTAATGGGATGTTAAAATTGTATTTGAACAATTTTAGAAAGTCCTATATTAACTAACATTCTCTTGCAGGGCAATATAGAGTTGTGTTTGTACATAACAAATTAAAAAGAGTTGATAAATTAATACAAGGTAATAATCAAAATATTTTGTTAATTTTAAAATTTGCCTCAAGCTTTTGTAAAGAAATATTTTTTTAATTTTTTTTAAACACTAAATCCTTTGAAAATTAAAAATTAGTTGTAAATAATTGTTGAAAATCTCGATTTTGAATGAATAAACAATTCTTTTTTTTAATTTGTATTAAAGAATTTGCAACAATTTAAACGTTTTTTTATGAAAATTAAATATAAAGATTATTATTAAATTTCCCATACATATGGGCATTTCCATGCATATGTCAACCACGACTGTAAAAATAAAAACTCTTGAAAGTTTTTCAATATAAGTTTATTGATAAAAAAAAAACACTCAAATTTTACTATGCACAGGTATTAAGAGCTTAATGAATTATTATAAGAGCAATAATAAAAGTTTAATCTGATTATCTCTTTGACTTATTTTAAAAAGTTGCAATCAACTATTTTTTAGCGACTAAATTGTAAAAATAAATTGTAATTGTAAATATGCTTTAAAATTAAGGCAACAACAACAATTAACAAGATCCATAAGAAAAAGAAAATATAGAGTCCAATTAGTGGTTATTCTATTTTGATTTCCCTTGAATGTTATTTTAATGTCACGTACGTAGTGCAAAAACATTATTTGTCTCCGTCATTCGTATTTGAACATTCGCAAGAGCATCAAATTTAGAATTAAATTTTTTAACATAATATAAATTTTATTACTTAAGAATACTATTAGAGAAAAATCTGTCACGAACGATATTAAATTGAATTTATTATAAAATCATTTAAAAATTGTTTTCAATTAAGTATAATGAATTTTTAAAGAAGAATATTTAGTTAAATATAAGAAATTAAAAAAAGATAAAAACCCTCTAAGATTCACAGATTTTTTCATATTTCCATATATACCTCAAAATCACTTCTGTTTTATGTCACGTACGTTATATTCTTATTTTTCTGGATATTTTAGACAACAATGATTCGAATATAATTAATTTTTTTTTTAATAAAGTACCCTTTGAATTGAACATAAAGATCTAGTTTTGTTTCAGTTACTTTTACTTTTGCAAAAATTACTCCACTTTATATTGTAGAATAAAATCAAAAAAATTAAGTTTGACAGATGCAAACTATTAATATAGTTGGTACCACTTTAAAACAAATAATCAGCTGATTGGTTACGGGTGCCTTTAATCAGCCTTAAAACTGTCAAAGATATAGAAAAACAAATTATTCAAATTAAATGTTTATACAGTGGACGTCCAATAGTACGTACCATCGTTTATACGAATCTCCAATAGTACGAATGGCAAATTTTTTGCATTGGTACTTCTGCAGTACTACGATAATACGAATAACTGTATTTTTTGTAAGAATATGCTTTTTTAAAGTTTGACATTGAAATTTTTTTATTGGTTTTTTTCTGCGGTCAACTGCCAAATACAGTCAACTGCCAAATACAGTCAGTTGGTACACAATTTAATACATACATACATACATACAATGTTTAATGACTGATTTTTTTTTAACAAACTAATTACATATATTCTTTATGTAACTACATGTTTACATAAATATGTACAAATGTATGATTTAAATCCTATTGTGTTGACTTGAATTTGTTTATCTTTTAAGTTTTTTCTTGTTTTTTGTTTTAAATAAAAAACTAATGTAAGTTAAACTATCTGCATGTATTTTATTCAACACAAAAGGAGGAAAAACTGTTGTCCAATAATACGAATTTTTCAATATTACAAATAGGCCTGACATTATATAATTCGTATTATTGGACGTCCACTGTATTCTAAAAAATTTAAAATAAATATAATTTGTTTTTTTGTTTTTTCGAACTTCTTTTCTAAATTTGTATTACAATGTTTATTAGATTTTTAATACTGGCTTTCAAGTTCATATAATTTTAAAATTGTTTTAATTATTAAGAAATTTAATTTTATTTGTGATAATGAAAAAATACACTGAAAAAGTATTTAAGTGTCTACCGATACTAGCCGAGTGGAATACGGTATCATCATCGACACTCTTTGATCGGTATTTCAGTGCTGGTTGTAAAAATCATCTATTTAACTCACAAGCTGTTAAGAAATAGAATTCGTTAATCAAATGATTCTTGTATTTATATTTCCTACTAAAGGTGAGTGAGCACAAAATCTACTGCTAAAATCTTTTTTTCCGTTGTTTTGATTCTTTCTTATTTAATTTTCACTTTTTGTTATAATTTTTTTTTTTTTTTTGCTTCAACCATCAGTTTGATGGCAATGTAAGCAGTTGTTGTCATTATTTTTAAAACATTTTAAAACTTTTTATATTAATCATTCCGAAATGGGCCAGACAATATCGACTCCCGTGCGCGATATTATCGTATGTTACGTTTTTTTAGAATCGACTTTTTTTATGCAAATTGGTTCTACATTCATTAATCCATCTGCTGATAAAACATTGTAGCGATAACTGTTTTAGTTATGGATATAACACTGTGTACATTTTATCGTATGTAGCAGTGTTATTTACATATTTATTTAAAAGTAATAAAAATGCTGTCCTGTAAAATTTTGTTTTTGTAGCATACGATAATTTTGAGCATGGGGTCGATATGATCGCTACACCGGGCCATGTGTTATTTTTAATATTTTTATTATTTTTTATGTTTTAACTTATTTTCTAAATTTTTATCACAATGCTTATTAGATTTATAATACTGGTGTCGAACTAAATAAAAGTTTTTAAATTGTTTTAATTAATAAGAAATTTAATTTTATTTGTGATAATGAAAAAATACGCTGAAATAGTAAGTTTTTTTTTATCATACGGGATATTTCCTTTTGTTTTTGATATTCATATCAATATCCCAGACAGTCGTGTTTATTTGCTTATATCTCATAAGCTTATGGGGCGATCGTGAATGATACCACATACAGGTTTAGGCAATATGTGGGAGCCTTAAAAAGTTGATTTCAACACAGACAGGTGGACATGACTAAGTCGACTCTCCTAGTCATAAGCTTCCAGAATATGTATAAAATCAAACGCTATGACAAACTTAATATACCCTTTTACATTCTCGTTGGCAGGGTATAAAAATATATTTGGTTTATTTCTAATAGATTTACCTTACATGATTTTATTCAAAGAAAAAGCTTTTTTTTACAAAAGATCAAAAAAAAACCAAAAATGTCTTATTCGTCTGATATTTGATGTTCAAGATATAATCGTTATACATAAGAAAACTTTAGTCCTCATTTATGTGCACGGCAGTGTATTTAACTTAACATACAAAATCCAATATGCTCTTTAATTAATGCAGGACGAAATGCCCATAATGGTCTTTAATTTAAAGGAAATCAATTTATACAAAACAACTTAAAAAATTTAAATAAATTTTTTTTAACAATGATAAATATAAACATTATTTTTCTTATTGCCACAGATATGTAAATATATTTACATGTAAACATATTTTTTTAATGTTAATATACATAAATACAAATATTTATAAGTTAGTAATGAATATTAAAGTTCAATTCCCGCAGGACACTTGTATGAGGTCCTCAATTTAGGTGAACCAATTTTTTTTTTTAAATTCTTCTTTCCTCCATATATTTTAATTAAAGAAGGGTGGGTGGATGGACTTCTCTTACTCAGCTTAAAGTTCGCTGATTGCTATCTATTTTTATATGGTTGTGAAATAAGACCAATATTAGGCAAACAAATTTTTAAAATTGATTTCAAATCAAATATCAAACTATCAACAAATCACAAAAACATATTTTCATTAAAAATTTTTGTATGTTTCATAATCATAAATATTACATTTAATTTTGATAAATTTGTTTGCTTGGAGTTTATCTTTTACTACACACTGGGGAATTCAATCTTTTTGTTTGGTCATTTTTCATATTGATCCATGTGAATGTGTAAAGTTTTTATAATTTGAAAACATAAACATAAAGAAAATTTAACATTACTTTTAAAAGAGCACAAGCAACCGAAAGAAAACTTCCAAAATATAGACAGATGTTGTTGTTGGCGGCATGTAGATTTTTACATACCAAAAATAATTAATGTTTCTTTATATAAAATATGCATGTACTTTACTGATAACAAAATTTATGTTACATATTTTCCTATAAATAAATTTGTAGGAAAAATCTGTGGAAAAAAAATATGTAAATAATTCAAATTAAATGCTTCACTGAGAACCATAAAAATTCAATAAATTCATTTTTTTACATTTTTATGTATTTACTTATATTTTACGCTTTTTAGTTAAACCGACAAGTAAAAATCTTATACCAACAACACTTGCAATAAGAACAAAACAACAACAATAACAACAGCTCAACAATAACAAATTTCCCTTGAGTCCATTAAAGTTATTTGAACTTCAAGGCAAAGACGCAAAACACAAAGAAAAACAGTAGATTAAAATATATTGAGAATAAGTAAAACAAAACAAAAAAAAAAACATCATGAAAATTTAATGCAATTTTCTTTTTTACAAATGTGGTGCGACTTTGTTATATTTTTTCCATTCAACTTTAGCAAAATGTTAAATTTGCATTAATTATGCAATAGACTAAAGCAACAAGTAGCACATGACCAGTATTTTTCTAAAGGAGCGGAAAACATCAAAAGTACTCGCTATGTAATTTATGTAAAACAATTTGCCGAAATTTAAAGTTCTCAGAAACAGGGTTTATTAATAAGACATGTAAATTATAATCATCATCATCAAAATTGGTTTTTGACTGTATTGCAGATTAATAAAGAGTGTATCATTCAAAATTATGTGTTGGAATCTGCTGTAAGTAATGCATATTTTTAGTAAAAATTTTATTATAATATTAATTTCTTTACTGGGCCGGTATTAACCCAAGTTCGATTCTGTCGCCTTGAATTTTTTGAATATCAACATCGATTTCGTGATTCAAGGCCTCTACTTTCTCTAGCTGATTATTATAAAAAACAAAAAATTCAAATGTTAAATGGCCTGCCCTATAAAAATAGGTTTTTTGGTTTTGAAAGTGTACATATTTAAGAGCATTTCTCATTTAACACATAAAAACAAAATTAAACCTCATACATTTTATATCACTTATTACCATAGAGTGTCATAACTCAAAAAATCAATATCGGGCATTTGTAAAACAAAAATTTAAGCAAGTTTTTATAAAAAAAATATTTTGGTATAAAAAGCACTCAGTGCAATTTTAAGTGATGACTCTTCTCTTACATATGTACGATATATTCTGAATCCTTTTAAGATTCTTGAATTTATATCTAAGTTTGAAAGAAATTTAAATTAGAGTATTGAAATTATTTGTGTTTAAAATGAACAAAACTGGTTGAATAAAAACATAAAAGAAAAAAAAAACGTGCAGAATCATAAAAACTCTTTACGAACATAAAGATATGTCAAGCCTATTTTTTTAGATTAGATATCCTCATTTTATTTTTAATATTTTTTTTTTAAACTGTATGATCCGCTATTTTGTTTTAAAAACCCATCTTAGATTATATATATTTTTTGATTATCGTATGCTATTTTCCTGTATATATATTAAAATATTAAGGAGGGTAAATTTTTAATTACTTAATTTGTCCCATATATATGTTATTGTATAGATTTTCTGAGAGTAGATCGCTTGGAACACTTTCTTCGGAAATTAAGTCAGGTTAGGTAGAACAGGCAGCTGTTGTGCTGCTCTCTTGGGTCCATTATATTGATCCCTTTGTGATACCTGCATAGAATAAAAAGAATAGAAAAGAAGAGAAAGAGAAGCAGTCCAGTACACAGTCTCTGACGAGAATCGCACCTGCAAATACCAGACTAGCAGACCAGCAAACTACTGATTATTCCACAGGGGCACTCTTCTTCGAAAATTACTTTAAAGGATTTTTTGTATATTGTAGTTTTGTGTGTATGGGGGACACAAAAGACTTCTAAATAATCTATCATAGGTGAACCAAACCTGCTGGACAAGAAGATGAGTTTAGTTACCTAAGTGAGATTATAATTAATTAACTCAGTGAGTTTTTAATTGTAAAGAATGGGGAAAGGAAAAACGGGTATTAATTCATTTTTAAATTATTTTAAAATGTAATATTAATACATACGTTAGTGTTGAATTTAATAATTGCCACACAAGTATATACTTTTAGGTTGTATAGTAAAACGTTGTTTTTTTCGACCTTATGTTTTCTGCGAAGAATTGTGAAAAATTTTTATTTTTATTTTAAAAACATGAAAAACTCGTTTTTAATCTAAACTCTGAGATTAACATAAAACCGATTGGAATACTTAAGGAATAATGTTAATTACAGTAATGGTAATAAAAGTTAAAAAAAGGTAAATATTTAACAATACGTAAAATTCACAGCAAGGCATATCCATAAGGTATATGCAACTGCGAATTGATACAACAAAGCAACTTTTCATGAGATGTTTTATGTCAAGGCCAATTCGTATATCAGGGATGGAAAAATTGTTTTTACATATTACATATAATAAAACTTGTTTTAAAAAAGGATATAATTGTTTGAAACACATTATTAATGACGCAAAAGCAACAAATATACATAAATTTAGCACATTTATTATCAAAAAAGTACACGTAATTTAATTGTTTAATACAGAATTTAAAATCACATTTCCCTTCCCTGCATTAATAAGGCAAATTCAACCAATTTTGACATAAAGTCTCCCTATCAGCTGGGCTGATAATTTAACCTGTATGAATTCGCCTTGATTCACAGTATAAAAATTCAAATTCATTGAAAGATAAAATATAACGAATAACAAAATTAGAAATTTATGATTAATTAAAATTAAGTCCAATAACAGAGACTGATGTATTCTTAGTCATAACCGATTTTACAGATTTTTAGAAGTGATTCATGAGACTATCACTGGTGTCACAATTTAGTCTAAGTGTATATTATGGAAGATTAAAAAATTTGATTTTAACACACAAAGCGAACATGGCTCAATCTACTAAAGACATTTTCCGATTAATTATATTTAATACATGTATGCATGTAAGTATATACTTGAACTTTAGAGATATTAAATCAAAAATTATTAGCTTTAACTCATTTTGATGCCTTCATGAAATAACTGAAAATTCGAAAAAAATTGTCTTGTTAAAAGTCCATAGAAATAAATAGCGACTTTTGGCCCACCCTGTATAAGTATGTATATACATACATATATTTATATACATAATCCTAGTTTTAATAAACTTTCTATTGATTTGTCTTTCTCTCTTCATTAATATAAATTTTTAGAAACTTCTTAACATATGGATGACATCTCCTCTTACTTTTATTCTTGTTATGGGATTTTTATTGTCACACTAAAACGTTTAACGTCTTCCTCAAAAATAGAGTGTTATTAAATATTTATAAAGCAAATAAAAATTTATGTAAAACGGAAATATTGTCAGTCTGTCATATGGTCACAACAGAACAGAAGTGAATTAGCTGCACAATAAACACATTTAAAAGAATGTGAGAGAATATAAAAGATTTTTAATTTGAAATACCGACAGACATATAGACTTACTGACAATTTGCGACTTGCCATGAAATCACAAAATATTGCTATTTGATCTATACCGCATTATCAAAACACATACACACACACACACATACCCTAACACATTTGCAACACTTGGCGCTTCCTTGGCTCTTTGGAAATTGGTTTTTTTTAGTGTTGAATTCGGTTTAAATAGCAGGCGAAAATCTAAAACTTGTAGATACATTTGCATTCTCTTATATTAGTTTTGCATGTGAAATTGGATCATCATATTATGACTTTGTTTTCTTTTTTTATCTTTTATAATTTATGATTATAAATGAAACCAAATGGTATTTATGTTGATAATATTTTATCTTAAGATACGGTTTGTAATATGTGCCAGGGGGCTTAAGTACATTCGAACTTTTATTTAAGTTTACATATGTATATGTACTAATATAAAGAAAACTCAAATAACATTTTTCTATTAAGAAAAATGAAAAATATACTATAATTTTAATGGCTAAATACAAATTTAAGGCGCACTATGTGATATTAAGTTAAAAACCAAAAATTAAACTTCGTCTCTATTTTTCAATACTGAAAGAAATTAACTTTTCATTATATAATGGTACATATTGAATTTTATGTTGAACCAATTTCTTAACATTTTAACCCACTCTGACCTTACCATGCTTTTGGTTATAAGATTGACAAACAGGCAATTGGCCATTGCTACGCCGAACCGCATATTTGTCATTTTAAATACACCAAAAAAACATATTATTATGGTAATTATTTATAATGTAAGAGCAATACACTATGATTGAGTTTTTAAACATATAAAATGTTTAAATCATCATTATTTTGCTTTATTAAATTATTATGAAATTATAATATTTTTAATATATGTATGACAATTTTTTGTACTGATTTTATTATACTCAGAAAAAAATAAATATGAACTTCAATTACGAAATTAATATTATTAATTAAAAAATTTTTTAATTTTGCTCTAATCATCAAAATAATATTATTAATTTAATGAAAATCAATAATTTTAATTGAACAAATATTTTAGAAAAATATTAATTTAAACAGTATTAAAAAAAACAATTAAAATGTTCATAATTATCAAAAAATATTTTAATTAATTAATCATGTCTATAATCAATAACAAAAATTAATTAACATGTTTAGAAACAAATTTTTAAAAAATATATATTTTTTTGATATTTATGTATATATTCTTAATATAAATATTTATATAGTACATAGGTATGAATCTAAATTTTTATATTTCGTTACTAATATAACAATAATTTAATATAAAAAAGCAGGGTCCCACAAGTACACATCTCATTAATTAGAATTTAAAAACAATTTGAAAAGCCTATTAATTAAATAAATTTAAGGAATATTCTTTTCTATGTACATTTTATCGTTTACTTATATTATTTCTTTAATTTCTTCAAAATGCTTGTACATTTCTTATTAAAAAATAAGAAGAAAAAGAAGAATATTTGAAAATAAATTATAATTCAAACCAAGGCATATTTATTCTTCAGGTAGCTCAGATTCGTCAGCTGATTATTATTTTTTTTTTATTTATTTATTTTAAACTTCAGCTATCAAAGTTCATACATAAAAGCCAATTCTCTTTCTTTTCTCATTTATTTTAAATTTCAAACTTACATCAAAAATATAAACGAACAAAGTTTCTCCGAACTTAGGTTACCTAATGAATAAAAATGACTTGATTTAAACAGTAAGAATTCTATATTTGACCGTGCCGAATATGATAATACCCTTCGTCATCACATACATAGGTATATTGACCACATCTAAACTTAGGCTAGATTTCAGATTTAATATTTTATGCAATTTTGATTTATATCCTCCGACGCCATCTTCGATTTTGTTAACATAGTTAACAGTGTTCTTATAGTCAATCCCTTTCATTTGATACCCATATTAATAGAGTTGATTCAAAATTATCCGCTTATTATATAGGTTTGTCATTCCGTGTGAAATTTCTACAATCTTGATTTCCGACCCCATAAAGTATATATTTTCTGAAAGCTTATGAATAGGGGAGTCGATTAAGCCCTGTCAGTCTGTCAGTCTGTCCGTCTGTCCGTCTGACCGTCTGTCCGTGTGTATGTTGAAATCAACTTTTTGAAGCCCCCCGACATAGGTTGGACCCGGGTAAGGTATTAAAATATCAGAAATATTTGGGAGTAGCTCGGTATTGAAAATCAGAAACATCGGTACATAAAAAACTGAGATATGAGCAAAAACCCACGACCACCTCGATTTTTTTTTCACAAAAACAACATTACAACAACAACATACATACATACAAACGTGTATACTGGTTAGAGAAAACGTGGCATCGAATCCCAGCTGAGCCAAAAAAAATTTTTTTTAAATTTTTTTTTTATTTTTTATTTAATATATTATTTATATTTTTATTATAATTTTTTATTATTTTTTTTTAAATTTTTTTTTATTTTTTTTTGTTTTATATATATTATATACATAATAATTTTTTTTTAAATTTTTTTTTAAATTTTTTTTTTTAATTTTTTAAAAAATTTTTTTTTTAAATTTTTTTAAAATTTTTTTTTTTTTTTTTTTTGTTTTTTTAAAATACATACGTGAATTTTTAATTTTACAATGGGACGTTTTTATATATGTATGTTTTTATACGTACGTATTTCATATGGGATGAATGGTGACACAAACCACTGTTATTGCATGACTACACGTTGTGAAGGGTATATAAGATTCGGCACGGCCGAATATAGCGCTCTTACTTGTTTTTAGAACGCCATGTTTGATTTTAACTTTTTAATAATTTACTGCTTTCTGCTGGTTTAAGTGGGTAAATTTTTATTAACTTAATTTTATTTATATATAAATTTATTGTACGCCATTTTACAGTGGCAGCCATCTTGGATTTAAAATTTTTTATAGTGTATTATATATTGCTAATCAAGCCTCTTTTTAAACCAATATCACTCACTCCTCTGTTGTACAAAAGCTGGAAAATGCAAACTGTGAAAAAATTGTATATCAGTAAAAAATTCACTTTTTTCCACACAATAACAAAATATATACATTTCCATTTTGTTTCACTTCTCTAAATTTAATATTAATCTCTTTAAAAAAAATAAAAAACCTATAGAAATTAAAAAAAAATTAATTAAATAAATTAACACAACCTGAGATAATCAGATGTGGAAATAAAACAATTTTGCAACTGTGAGTACCATTAATAAAATAGATGTACTCCATTTTGAAATTAAGATTATGTACATAAATTAAGACTGTTGGTTTAAATTAACAACTATCACAAATTAAAAATGGTAGACTTCTCTACAATAATTAACAACATTTTATTTTAAATTTTATTTTGTGTGTTTTATGTTTTAATTATAAATTTGAATATGCATAAAAAATTAATATATATATTAAAATATTTATGTATGTTTAATGTTAATTAACTGTTACCCTCTTTATTGTGATTGGTTGTTTTACTATCGCTAAAATTCATTATGTGTAATCTAGTAGAGAACCGCCTTCACACGTCGGCGATTGGTCCGACTATTCCAGTGTGTTGCAAACAAAAGAAAATACACGATCGTCAATAACAGAATATTGTACATACTCGTATACTCACATACGATCATATACTGGTATGACCACTAAAATATCCATATATTTGCTTACAAGTGAAACTAACACAAGATCTACGAATGTTTTCTTGTTTTAGTTATACATACTACTTTATGTTTTTTTTTCATTTTTTTTTACCTAAAGGTGCCTTGTGATACAGTTATTGCCAACCTAATGCCAAATTAAAATATACATATAAATGTATTTAGTTAAGCTGGTTAAACGGTGACAGTTTTTATGCTAATGCATAGAACGAGTATTAAACCATATAAAAAAAAACAATATATTAAAACAAAATATTGAAAAATAATTTTTAATAACCAAAAAACAGCTTTAATTGAATTTTATTACGATCAAGATTTCTCGCCGTTCCACATAGAGGTATTTTGTTTTGGCACACTTTTAAAGGCAAGAAAGTTAAGTAAATTGCATGAGTACTTATTGACCTTTCACGGTTTTGAGAGGTTTACATTATATTTCTTTGTGACTAAACAAATAGAGATTTTACATTGATTTTTTCGGGGTGAAACCTCCGTTTAACAATAAATTATGCTGACGATAAAGGATGAATTTGCTAAACAAAAGTATAGGAAAACTTTAAAAAAGTATAATTTTTCAGAGGAAAGTTATTGTCCCCTTAATTCGATTTTTATTATTTTAAGTATTAACAGCTAAATAAGTTCAATTGATCTAGAAGCACTCAATAACTTTTAAAAAGCACTATAACCTAAAAAACAAAGTGATGTCCACCTAGATTGGCAAAACACTCCTATGTGCCTCCTACTTAAACTACGTGGCCAAAACATTAATGCCTTTTGCAAAAAAGATACAAACAAGTTGTGCTTTAAAGTTTAAATACATAAACGAGTACAGCTGCGCAATTACATGACTACAAATACTTATTTACTTAGCCTTAAAAGTTGTCCGACAACTGTCAGATGTCTGTAGAAATGCCTGCAAACAAGTAAGAATTATATATGAATCCTGACCGAAAAAATATGAAGTAGTTAATACGAATTCTGACAGATATGTCGTGGAAAATTCTGAGTTTTTTTATCGACTAGTCCAATAAAATTCTAACAGAAATCTGTTAGAAAAATAAGGGAAATTCTGATTAATTATGCGACATTCATACAGATTTCTTACAGTAATTTCATATATTAAATAAAATTCGTAAAAACTATCTCACAGAAATCATATGTAATCAGTTTTATGTAATTTTGTATTTAATTATTTTACTATCACTTAATTTTACACAGCAATTGTTATATTAAATTGTAATTATAATACGTAAAATAATTCTTCATTCTTCATATTCATTTTGTCATTCCGTTTGTAACACATCGAAATATCCATTTTAGACCCCATAAAGTATATATATTCTGAATCAGGGTTTGATTTGATGACGTTCTAGCTATGTCCGTCCGTCTGTCCGTCTGTTGAAAGCACGATAGAGGTCGCACCGAAAAAGCTAGGGGGCTCAAATTTTGCCAGAATCTTTCTTATAGACAATGTTTGTTTGGTATTAAAAATGGGCTAAATCGGATTATTAGGAAGAGAGTTATAGCTCGAAAAGCAAGAGTAGGTCGAAAAAACCGTGTCCTTCGAACATCGAATAAAATGGAATTGTGTCCAAACGCATTAACGTAGACTCATGAAACTCCGAATATATATTTCCTGAGTAAAAAAAATATTTTTTCCCGAAAATTATCTAAATCTATGTATTAGGAAAGGAGTTATCGATCAAAATGTACGAAAATTTTTACCGCACAGTGTAGTTTTCGGTATATTTAAAAACAAAAACGTCATAAAAGCAACAAAATTGGCTGTACGACTATGAAATTTTGCACACTTTGCTTTTTGGTGAGACGCTTTTATGGCACGGAAAATCAATGTGCCACGCCCACTTTTACGCTAACCTCCCATATAACATTTTACTTAAAATTCATATAATTTCTCTATTAATAAAGATTTTGGAATAATAAAGGACTATATTGAAACATCTAAGTTGTACTCATTAGCAAAAACAACTTTGGCCCGCCTACTATAACGCCCACTTTTCACGTTATCTACCGTTAATGAAATTTAAAAGCTCATAAAACCGACAAAATTAGAAGTATGATGATGAAAGTTGCTACATATATCCTTGTAATCAATGTTATTGTTGTGCCAAAAAGTTTAGGTGACACGCCCACTTTAACGCCTACCTCCCATATAACGGTTTATCTTAAATTCATGTAATTTCTCTATTGACAAAGTTTTTGGGAAAATAAAGGACTATATTGAAATATCTAAGTTGTATTAATTAGCAGAAACTTTATTGACACGCCTACTTTAACGCCCATTTTCATTGAAAGACTAAATTTACGAAAAAATTTACTCTCATATCGAAGTTATTAAGGGTGGTTAAATTTTAAGGGCCGAATGATTTTAAATAAGACACAAATTATTTAAGAATTTATTATCATTTATTTTTATAATGGTATTATTTATATGGTTCAATTAGGTATTTAACAAAATATCGGCCAAATGCCCCCCCCCCCATCCTTGGCGCCACTCCTCTATCTGATGGTCAATTTTTGGACATGATGATAAGTCGAGGTTGACTGCTCTTCTGCCACACTATCGCAAAAAACAGCAATGGTTCCCATTCAACGAACTAAGAAGGCATTCACAGATTTTGTAACATTTTATACAGACCTGTTTTGCAGAAATTTAAATATTTTTTACAATTCTCCCGATTGTGGACCAATTTGAATGATTATGTTGATCAAAAGAATTACGAAGTGCACAAAATGCATTTTGATTTGAACGCCCATTTTTTAAAAAACCTGAATAACTTTAAAGCGTTGCTCACTTGCGTATCTTCCACGGATCAAATTGAGTAAGTTTGAGATTGAGAAATGTAAAATGAAATGCAGAAAACAAATTTAAAGACTAGGTGTAGTTCACCTTCAACATGGGCACTTAAAATTTAACCACCCTCTACAAAGAAAGTGATACATATTTTATTATAAAGAGATTATTCCATAGCGATTAACAAAATAATAAATATTTTGCTTTAAATGTACACAAAATTGGTGGCGGGTATGAAAGATTCGGCACAGCCGAATATAGTGCTCTTACTTGTTTTAGAATCTAACATTTATTTATTTGGTCATTTTTCACTTACTAAATTATTGGTTTTATTTTAGAAAATTAAGCAAGTTAGCGGTAATTTTCACAATAACTTTATTGCATGACTTTATGTCGTGACACTATTCTACCACAACAAATTAAGAATATTTACCCATTTAACGTAAAAAATCATGAGAAAAGTCATCGTAAAAATGAAAAAGGTTTTTGGTATCAGTTTTAAAAGAAATTTGCAAAAAGTGATTTCATTGAAAGTCATCGTGAAAATTACGCCTTATATTTATTTTTAGGTTTAAATTTTACATTTGTTTGTTACTTAGACACGATTGTAAGAAAATTAAAAATACAAAAAATAATGGACAAATTTTACAAGCAACCAAAACAAATGGTTCGAGTTCAGTCAGAATACCTGTAGGCATACCGATAAACAAATATGTATATATTCCGTCAGAAATCTATCAGACATGTCGTAGATATATAAAATTTTTTAGACATGTCTTACAGAAATCTTCGTACACGCAAAGAAAAATCATGGTTACGACATGATCACGACAGTCATATTATTGTCTCTATAACAAATATTTGGTTGTCGAAAACAAGTAATAGTTACTTTTTTTTTTGATTCATCATATATTTTGTCACGATAATCAAGTATTTGTTTAAGTTGTATCATTTAATGTTAACTTTTCGTAAAAATTTCAAAATGGTTATCATTTAAAAATAGTATGATTTAAAAAAAATAATTTGACAAAAATAACATTATATTCAAAAACGTTAAAAATTACAAATAATCATTAAATAATAGGTGAGACAACAGTATGATTACAAATTAATCAAGCTATGATTTTTATTTAATAATAATTTGATTTCAACTGTTCTTCTTCTTTTTGCTGAATAAATTTTTATTATTTGAAAAGTTTGAGATGTCAAAAAAAATTAACAAAAATTTTGTAAAATTAAAGAAGATTTACAAATAAGCGAGAAAATTTAAAAAAATATTGGTATAAAAATTACAATTAAATTGGTAAGTACAATCACTATGTGTATGTCACAGCAAAAGATAATAATTTGCCGTAAAAAAGCAAAGATTGTCAATTTCAATTGTAGTCATATATGTATATGATTATTGAATGATACTTAAATTAAACATAATAATGATAACTGGTAACCATTATATGTTTTAACCATAATCATACAATTCAATCATAGTATGATGCCCTTCGATTATGGTTACCACAACCATATTTTTTCTTTGCGGGTACAGATCTGTAAAAAATCAGATTTATTTTAGACTGATTCAGATACTGTCGTACTATATAACCGGCTGAAACATTATAATGAAAACTGTTTGTTATAATTATGTATGCGTGTAAATGTAGAAGTGTTTTTTTTTAGTGTTGACAGATTGTTATCGGTAGCCCACTGCCATCTATATAATGTGAAACAGCTTTATTAGTCTTTATTTTTCGTCGGTGTTAAGTAGCGTGCCATTTTAGTGTAAAATTTTTGTGGTTTTATTAAAATTAATATGCATTACTTTGCAAGGTAATCTTATAGATATCGCTTATTTGTGAAATTTATCATTAACAGGTTTATTCGGAGTGGAATGAAACGAAACAGAAAAACTATTCACATAAATACACTTTCTTTTAACAAAAAGTCAGCTCATGCCACAGAAAGTAAAAAAGTACCATAAGTTTTGATGTCTCTATAATACCGATTGCCGTTTTTTGTGGGCAACAAAATCGTTCTGATTTTTTCTCATTTAAAGAAATTAATTTTTATTTTTAACATGCCCATTTAGCTAAAAACAGAACACAATATTGCAAACGATAACATTTTCGCACTAAGCTAAGCTTCAAAACTAAATTAGAACAATTTCGATTATTTTTCCGAAGGGTGTATATTCATTATAAGTTGGCAATCAACAACACAATCGAATGTTATAATTAAGGAACATGGAATATTTGATCCACTTGTATTAATTGTTATTTTGAAAAAATGATTTGCTTATAAAAATTAATTTATATTTTAAACTTAAAAATATTAAATTTATGGCCCCTTAATCTTTGAAAGGTTTGTCTACAGTAATTGTTTGTCCAAATATTATGTGCGACATTTGTTAAACGAAATCAATTAGCGCCTTTTAAATAAGTAGCGAATAACTAACAGGCGAAGCAGTAGTCGCTACTGCTTCACCAGATCACACGACATACAAATAAACTTGTTGGTTATACTTTATTTAATGGGAATGTTAACCAAAGGCAGTGTTATAGATTTTTCTGAATTTATTAAAAATTTTATATAAAACGAAAAAACCGAAATTTCCTTAAAAAGTTTAAAAAATGTTCTGGAAATACTTAAAATATTTTCTATATCTAACAAGTTAATCAAAAATGTTCTTTATATTTGATTAATTGAAAATATGTCCTAAGTGTCATGTTGTCTAAAGGTCCCCAGAATTTTAAAATTATTGAAAGTTTTAAATTATTTATTTTAAAAATTGTTTACCTTTTAAAAATGATGACATTATAACAATACGACACTTAGGACATCTATTGAATTAGTCAATTATGTATTGATTATATGAAATCTTGGAATACCTTCCCAGTCAGCAAACTAATACCAAGATGTTAGTCATCCAGATCGTTTATCTTATTTCGCATGCATACCTAATGTACATATGTATGTATATGTATGTATATACATGTGTTTGAATATAAACATATTAAGGGGTCCCATTTTAAATGGCATGATAACGATCCGCACCAAACAGTGACTCGTTTTGGGTGTATTGGCTTTTGAATGTATGTGTGCGGGTTTTCTGTGCCCCAAATGCGACAATTTTGCTTGTTTACATACCCGCCAAGATCAAAATAAGCTTCATCTGAAAAGATGATTTTTTTGGCAAAATCGGCCAAAGTAATGTCGCAATATTTCCCAGCGTTGTTCAAGCGTATACACAACCATATTCGTTCAGCGGAAGGATAAAATTAATTATCTGTCAAATCAGGCATGACCTAAGTGTTACCATTCACGAAATACGCACTAGTTGAAAAAAACGTTAAATAACGGACCCTTTAGTATGTCAATGTTATAAATATACAAATGTAGTTACTACTTAATCAAATTTTTAATTGCTGTAGAATTTCTATTTAATTGTAACATTATAAAACAAATGTACTTACTGAACTATAAATAGTTTAGTAACTATTTAAAGTATAAAAGGGATGTTTTGTAGAATGTTAAGGATTATGTGTAAGCAACGCTTCTTGTTAAAAGCGCTAACAAAAACGATATGACGGAGTTTGACAATTGACGAGGTAATACTCTGCTTAATACGATATACATAAGTAGTTACTGCTTCTATATATACATAATATATAATATATTAAGGATTATTGAGAAATCACTACGGAATAATTAAGCAGACATTGAAGGACATCGTTACTGTGTAGACAAAACCAATACCCTTCTTGTAAAAATACATAGAACAATCGGCATTTGACCCGAAAATTTTTGATTAACTTAACTAAAGCCATGTATAGTAATTGTCACACTACATATTGGAAATATTTTTTTAGTATGTCCAGTGAATACTTCATGACAAACACTAAAGTGTTATGCAGAAAAAAAGGAATTGCTTGAGATCTTCAGAAGCATCTAGAGGATTTGGATTTTCCTGATGATATCTGTCTTATATTGTACAAGTTTAATTATATTCAGAGTATAGTTTAGTTGCGCTGTCAAATTGAGTGGTGCTAGAAGTGAATATCGTCAAAGTACATACAATGCGTATAAATAACGCATCTGACTACCATATTGTAGTACAATACCAGTGTACAAAATATGTCAAATCTAACTTCTATTGATAAATTTTGAACAAAAAAATCATATGTCCAAAGTTGGCGGGCATAGTATACTTAAGTGCGCGTCAGCACAAGAACTGGGTGTTAGTATTATCATATATTTACTCTATCTTTCTCTACTTTTGCTACTTAAGGTTTTTCAAATTCAATTTTTGTTCTTCCTTGGCCGCTTTTTCAACAGTGTAACAAGTAATACATGTTCTGTTTGGGGTTTGTGGAAGCTGATATTAAAACATGTCTTGAAAATATGGTTTTGTTTAGCTTTCTGTGAAAAATTTTCTGTAAAGTGCATATCTTTGTTACATTTCTGCTTACTTTCAATTGGGGGGCATTGTTCCTTGAATGATGCCTTGAATTCTTGGATATTGATGCATCAGGAATTTTATGGTCATTGAACTTCTTTCCGCTTTTGTCTTTTTCGAAAATGTCTGTTCCTAATAATCGCTTTTTTAACAATATTGTACACCCTCTTTCTTGACACATCTAATGTCGCTAGATCTTATCACAGAACTATGAGTTCCACCCACTCAGTCCATGTGAAAAAAGTATTTTAATATTTGTTTAAGCACAAAGGGTTTAATTGCTCGTATACCTCTTGTACTCCAAGCAAATTACGTACTTTGGCGACAAGTGCTAGAATTGGTTGCCATAACTCGCTACCGGAAGTGCTCTTTTGTGTTCTTAATTTCTCCGAACTTTATCTACCAATTCCATATGTAAACTCGATTTTAGGAAAAAGTCACTTGGACTCCTTGTGCTTTAAGCTCCTTTATAATATATAAATATATTATATATTTTTTGTGGACCATGCTAATGTTGAAGTATTTTTTATTTGCATTTTTATTTACGTACTTGTACATATTTTATTTCAGAAAACTCATCAACGATACGCAAATATCAAAGCGGAAAATATTTACTTTTTCATTTGTAAATTAAGTATTTATTTACAAAAATAATATATTAACATACATATAAACATATTACATACAAACTTATTGACATATACAAAGATATGTATGTACTATGTATGCACGGGTATATTGCTACCTGTAGTCACTATATAATTATTGATATTTGTGTTATTTTGATGTTGTTATCGTTGATTTTTATTTTTTTTCTCAATTTTACCATGGTGCTAATGGGACACTGTAATATTTTCCCATGATTTCTTTGTTAGTGGTTATTTATTTAGTTTGTAAATACATACGAACTTAATATTTGTGATTACTTTTTGGAAATTGTGTGAAATTTTAAATTTCTACCGAACCATATTTTAAATCTATTAAATGTTATAATTAGAGAGCACATTTATATATTGGTGATATTTAGTCGGCCGAGTTAATATGTATGATAATTTTTTCACTTAAGATTATAAAAATGTTATTTAAAGCAAAACGTGTTACTTGTTAATTTTTTAGGCCTAAATGCGATAAATTGTACATTTGTACATGTCATTTAGCTTGACATAAATAAGCATTAATTAGCGAATATGGGTAAGTACGATTGTAACATTCATAATACGTACATACATACATACATATGTACATATTTTAAAATATTTACTTACTACTACCTAGTTAATATGCATCGCATGCCCAATGTTTGGAATCTCAGCTTACTATCCCTAAGCGCAAGAAAAGGAACAAAACAGTTGTGCCAACCAACTATGGAGCAGTAGGTCTCCTTTCCATCGCTTTTTATATTCTCTCGACCGTCTAAAGTCGGCAAGTTAAATAATCCTTATAAGTGCGGGTGATCGACGCACAGAGGAGTATTTGGCCTGAAAAGCTGGTCAATATTATTAAACGTGTCTTAAACGTGAATTAAAAGTTATAGTTATACCCTTCACACAGTGAAAAAGGGTATATATAGGTTTGTCATTCCGTGTGAAATTTCTACAATTTTCATTTCCGACCCCATAAAGTCGATTAAGCTCTGTCAGTCTGTCCGTCTGACCGTCTGTCCGTGTGTATGTTGAAATCAATTTTTTGAAGCCCCCCGACATAGGTTGGACCCGGGTAAGGTATTAAAATATCAGAAATATTCGGGAATAGATCGGTATTGAAAATCAGAAACATTGGTACATAAACAACTGAGATATGAGCGAAAACCCACGACCATCTCGATTTTTTTTTCACAAAAACAACATTACAACAACAACATACATACATACAAACGTGTATACTGGTTAGAGAAAACGTGGCATCTAATCCCAGCTGACCCAAAAAAATTTTTTTTTATTTTTTTTTTTTTTTTTATTTTTTATTTAATAATTATTTATATTTTTATTATTATTTTTTTTTTTAATTTTTTTTTTTTTAATTTTTTTATATTTTTTTTTGTTTTATATATATTACTAGCCAATCCCGGCCCGCGTTGCTACGCCCCTTCATGAATTTTAATCGCATTTTAAATTTTAATCGAATATCAAGTGCAAGGCTAAAAACTATAACCTTTTCTTTATGAGCGTGGCACTGCCCACTTTTCTAATTACGAAACTGTATAGTCATGACAGCTCAATAAGTGTGCAAAGTTTCAGAAAAATCGGTCCAGTGTAAGTACCTAAAAATGATACCTTTTTTTATGGGCGTGTCACTGCCCACTTTTATAAATACGAAACTGTATAGTCATGACAACTCAATATGTGTGCAAAGTTTCAGAAAAATCGGTCCAGTGCAAGTAGCTAAAACTGATAACTAATTTTTTATGGGCGTGGCCCGCCCACTTTTTCAATCACGAAATTATAAAGCAATGACAGCTCAATATGTGTGCAAAGTTTCAGAAAAATCGGTCCAGTGCAAGTACCTCAACATTAAAACTTTTTTAGGGGCGTGGCCCCGCCCACTTTTCTTATCACGAAATTATTTAGTCATGACAGCTCGATATGGGTGCAAAGTTTCAGAAAAATCGGTCAAGTGCAAGTAGCTAAAACTGATAACTAATTTTTTATGGGCGTGGCGCCGCCCTTTTTTTTTCACCCATAAACACTCCCTGGTATGTGTACAACAACTTACCAAAGTTTGAGCCCGATCGGTTTTACAGTTTCAGAGTCTATAGCTAACACACACACACACACACACACACACAGAGTTTCACTTTTATATATATAGATACTAGCCAATCCCGGCGCGCGTTGCTACGCCCCTTCATGAATTTTAATCGCATTCTAAATTTTAATCAAATATCAAGTGCAAGGCTAAAAACTATAACTTTTTCTTTATGAGCGTGGCACTGCCCACTTTTCTAATTACGAAACTATATAGTCATGACAGCTCAATAAGTGTGCAAAGTTTCAGAAAAATCGGTCCAGTGTAAGTACCTTAAAATTATACCTTTTTTTATGGGCGTGGCACTGCCCACTTTTCTAAATACGAAACTGCATAGTCATGACAACTCAATATGTGTGCAAAGTTTCAGAAAAATCGGTCCAGTGCAAGTACCTCAAAATGATACCTATTTTTTAATGGGAGTGGCACTGCCCACTTTTCTAAAGACGAAAGTGTAAAGTCATGATAGCTCAGTATGTTTGCAAAGTTTGAGAAAATTCGGTCCAGTGCAAGTAGCTAAAACTGATAACTAATTTTTTATGGGCGTGGCCCCGCCCACTTTTTCAATCACGAAATTATAAACCCATGACAGCTCAATATGTGTGCAAAGTTTCAGAAAAATCGGTCTAGTGCAAGTACCTCAAAATTAAAATTTTTTTAGGGGCGTGGCCCCGCCCACTTTTCTTATCACGAAATTATTAAGTCATGACAGCTCGATATGTGTGCAAAATTTCAGAAAAATCGGTCAAGTACAAGTAGCTAAAACTGATAACTAATTTTTATGGGCGTGGCCCCGCCCACTTTTTTCCATCCAGAAACACTCCCTGGTATGTGTACAACAACTTGCCAAAGTTTGAGTCCGATCGGTTTTACAGTTTCGGAGTCTATAGCTAACAAACACACACACACACACACACACACAGAGTTTCACTTTTATATATATAGATATATAATAATTTTTTTTTAAATTTTTTTTAAAATTTTTTTTTGAAATTTTTTTGAAATTTTTTTTATTTTTTTTTTTTGTTTTTTTAACATACATACGCGAATTTATAATTTTACAATGGGATGTTTTTATATATGTGTGTTTTTTATATGTATGTACGTATTTCATATGGGATGAATGGTGACACAAACTACTGTTATTGCATGACTACACGTTGTGAAGGGTATATAAGATTCGGCACGGCCGAATATAGCGCTCTTACTTGTTTTTTGATAGTTTTAGATGCAGTATGATATAAAAAGTCTAATCGAAGATTTTGAAACAATTACACTGCGCAACAAAAAAAATTTTGGTCTACCCTAGAAATAAAAGTATGTAGACTATATGGATTTTGATGCCCCTAATTCGAATCTGTTTTCCGTTTTTCTCTAGTACGTAAGGATTTGATTTTAAAGGCGTGGCATATTTCACTCCCTAAATCGTTGGGTTGCCTAATATATTTTGTCATAACTTGTAAACGGGTTCTCCGATTTTAATAGCAGGAGGATCAGAAAATGCACCTAAAAATTCTGCTTAGACTAACCAAACACATTTCTTTTCTATCTATTAATTACTATTTTGGAGTTATTAAAAATTTAATGGCGAAAAAAAAATTTTGTCTGCAAAATTCGTCAAATTTTTTGTTTTAAAAATGCAATAAAAAAAATTAAAGTACTAAAAAGTTTAAATTTTTAAGATTTTTCCAAAAGCCACATTCTTAAGGAACAAAAGTCGGTATAAATAGTAAAACTCAATTAACAAATGTTGATTTTAAAGGTTTAAACTGCTGCAAAACCTCTTCAAGGTATATACATAAACGTGTTGCTGTGTGGTCGAGAAGAGCTTGGAACTTCACTTCCGATAATGTTTCAGTAACGGTTATGGCATCTTCATTGGGATAACATTTTTTTTTTTTGCATTTTTAAGTAATGAATAACATGTATACACATTTTTATTGGCATTGTATAAAATTTCATATTGCTTTTTCGTGAGCTCTGCATTTACAAAGAGTGCTAAAGCTCCTTCCGCTGAAAGTTTATTCACAGGGTTGACTTCAGAAGTTGTTAATGATCACTTGCGATTTCTTGCTTTTCTTGGGAATCCCATTATATCCATTAATAATTTAGCCGCATCATTATGTCCCGCTGCTCTTTGACTCATGGATGCAGCAAATGTGATCTCCTCAGTTGTTAATTGATGACGAACTTCTTCCGTTTATCTCCGCTTTGTTTTTTCACTAGCTTCAATGCTTTTCGTGGTCGCCCTGAAGACGAACTGCCAAATACTGGTATTGTTACAGTTCCTTCCAGACATTAAGCGTTTGTGCTTAAAAAGCGACCCTCTTTTCGTTGTGCCAATATCCAATACCTTTTGAAACAATTTTTAAAATTTTTTAAACACTGCTTCACTGTCCCCATCCCCTTGAAATTTTGCTAAATTTTCTGACCAAAAAATCCAATTTCTCGTCAATGGTTTCAGCATTAGATTTTATCACTATTTGGAATAGCTGTAATCTTGTGTAAACTTGTTCCATGTTGACTCTGTAAGTTACAAAACGGTTTTGATAAAGATTGTGTGCAATAACCCTTTATAAGTATTTTCAAGCGCATGCTCTTATGCGTTAATTGGATGGTAGCCTGATACCTGGGTGCCCATTCATTTTTATGTACCTGTATTAATTTTTTGTAAACTTATTTTTGTGATAAATGCTTTTAATAATTTTTCTTAAATATAAGGTACGTTAATTTATTTTTTTAACAAATAATATTTTTTAGAGCAGGTATATAAAAATATCCTTTATGGGGATGTGTGGGACATTCCCTTATAACTGCTATGGGTAATAAAGAATTTTTCAAATTTATAATTATAGGCAGGTATTAACATTGTGAAGTGTTAAAAGTGATGTGAATAACAGTTGAAATCAATAATTCGAAATACATAAAAGTTAATGACGATATAAAAATGTATAAGAAAAAGTGCCTGATGAAATTTTAAAAAATCGTCAAAAATAATGGCGCAAACTTGCGCACACTTGCGCACACTTTTTTTTTGTTGCTTTTTTTGCAAAAAAAAAGTGTATAATTTTTTTTTTTTTTTGCTTTTGAACGAATTGTTTCAACATGAAAATTCAACATATTTTAAATTTTTTTTACTTTTTTAAATAACTTTAGATCAAACTTTTCAGCTAAAAAAAAGTTATTGTTGAACCTTTATTCGTTTGACCGCAAAAAAAATATCATATAAACATCTAGAAACCGAAAAAAACATTTAAATCTCATATAATTTTCTTCACTTTCCTGACTTTAGCAGGGTCTCAGAGCTACAAATCGCAACTAAAAGTCTTCAAAATTTACAATGTAATGTAAAATATTGTTGTCAGTCGAGCTGCGTACTTAGTTTTTAAGATTTCTTAAGATTCAGTTTTGCCTTTTTGGCCAGCTTTTCAGGTCAAATACTCCTCTGTGCGACGACACATTCACCTTAAGCCAGATACTGGAAAAAAAACAAATCGACATCTAACACCTAAATTTCGATTACAAGTACACTTTTAACATCCCCATACGTTTAAAGGTGTTTAAAACTATGTCCGAGTTTAGTATTCTGAAAATTTTTTACGACTTTGCAAAATAACTTTAATTGATACACGATTCTCGGTTAAAATAACAAATCTCCGAAGTTTCAGACAAGGAGACAGTTTATCATGCGATCATTTTGACAATCTATTGGAAAACGTCATACGAAACGCAGTTGTAAATAGAACTGGCACATTCGATGTTCAAAAAGACTCGTGCATACAGTGAAAGTTAAGAGCTTCAACTTTGCGGTAGTCTGCAAGTTTATATACCTCGGCATTGTCATAAACAAAACAAGTAACATCAGTGTTGAGATAAAAAGAAGAACAATATTGGTAAATAGATGCTACTTTGGACTAATTAGACAAATTAAAAATAAAGATATCTCTCGCAAGACAAAACCACTCTCTGCAAGGCACTGATTACACAGGTCAACACGATTTTTGAGTCTGAGTTCTGTACCTCTGATTTTGATTACTTATGCCAAACTAAAGAAAGAAAAAATATTCGTATCTAATAAAGTTTGCTTTTGTAGATACCAGAACGAAATTTCAATATTTATGGAAAAGGTCTATTTTTCAATGTTAATCATATTTAAAATTAAACAAGTTATGAATTATATACTTTAATTAATTTTTATTATAAAAGATAGCACAAATAAACATAAAAATTCAAAAAAATTATACAAAAGAAGCTTCAAAAATGAATACTTTTAGTATTTCTAGTGTAATCGTCAAAACTTTCTCGTATGAGCATCCGAATGTAGTCACCCATCATGTTCTCATTATATTGTCCTTGATATCTTTGTTCAAAGTTCATTATATCCTGGTGGAAGCGTTCCCCTTGCTCTTCTGAATATTCACCCAAGTTATCTTTGAATTCATCCAAGTGCGCATGTAGCATGTGCAGTTTGAGTGTCATTCTGCAACCCATGACTTTGAAGCTGTCAATCATATTAGAAATAAACTCTTCATAATTCTCGGCGTTCTTGTTACCAAGGAAGCATGTTAAAATAAGCTTCATAGGCTTCACAAAGTTTCTTATTTGATGATAAACTAAATTTTTTGGCGCTCACTTTAATAAACTAACCACAAACATAGCAAAAAGAGTCCACGTGGTTTTTACACATTTTCGGTGACATTTTTACGCCTCGCGACACATAAAATACGTTATTCCTCTAGAAAGCGCACTCGCGTACTACCATGACACTCTACTACCTCTCACTTCACACCCACAGTCCCTCTCACTTCTCTCTTGCATCATAAATGCAACGGCTTTTAAAAAAATGTGCAAAACTACCGTATATTTAGTTTTCATTATATTAAGTACAAAAGCAAACTTTATTTATTATTAATGGAGTTTCTGTTTCCTTTTCCATTTATATAATCAGAAAATAATCACTAAATAAAAGACTCAAAAAAAATATTTTTTTTTGTTGACCTGTGCTATCAGTCCCGGCTGTTATATAGTTCTGATGCATTGGTATTTGCGACAGAAAATGAGGCAGTATTTGAAGTGTGTATCAAAATACAACGACTACGTTGGCTAGGTTATGTTGTGGGATGGATTAAAGTGATCCAACTAAAAAACCATTTAAATACAAACCCGGTGACTATTCACTCAGAAGGGGTGGATCAAAACTTCGATGGAAAAGCCAAATGGAGGAATCAACCTCTTAACTTGGTATCATTAATTGGAGAAGAAGTTTAGAACATCGAGGCACCTAGTAGTCTATTTTTATTAAGATAAAGAGACTAATAGTAGGTACACTATGTTTATGCTACCAGAAAATTGTTGTTGATTTTATTTCCGGTTTTTAGAAATATAAAAATATATACATAAATATTTTGAAGTTTCTGGTTGCATAGTGTGATTTGTGAAAATTGTAGCATAAATACTAATTTCAAATTACGTATGAGTATACCGATAAAGAGCGCTGATGATGAAATCGTTGCTGGTTTTGAAAATAGATTCCACTCGACTAATATTGGAATAGCTTTTCACGATTCCTTAAGTTATTACAATTTAATTTATTTAAAAAAATGTTTAAGAAAATAAAATAATAGAATAAATGAACTTGAGCCAAAATCAAAATTATTTACAGTAAATTTAATATATAAAAGTTCGAATAAAATATTAATATTTATCTTTATCTTTTTCAGCTACTTAAGCTTCACCGATTTTTCTAAAACTTTTCACACACATATTGAAGTCTCATGATTCTACAATTTCGTGATTAGAAGAGTGGGCAGGGCCACGCCCATAAAAAAGTTATAATTTTGAGGTACTTACTCTGGACCGATTTTTGTGAAACTTTGCACACATATTGAGTTGTCATGACTATACAATTTCTTGATTAGAAAAGTGGTCAGTGCCGCGCCCATTAAAAAAAATTTTAATTTTTAGCTTTTTGCAGTTGATATTAAATTTAAATTCAGAATGCATTTGTATTCATTAAGGGGCGTAGCAACGTGCGCCGGGCTTTTTCTAGTATATACCAATATATATAAACGAAAAACTTAAAAAATTGTTACGTCCAATTTTTAATCTCTAATTGCGTGATAAGCCTATGCTGTGTTTCGCTGAAGGCGTTGAGTCTTTAAACATTTTTTTCTATTATAAATAACTAAAAACACTGATTTTTATTTTCTTCGAGAGGCAGTTCAAAATAAAAGAAAAATTTGGGGCCAGCCAAGCGGACCAGGTCCAGCTAGTAATGTGTAAATGTATATAATATGTGATTTCAACAGGATAGTGCCACTTACCACACATCAAGAAAACCCATTTAACTTTTGGAAGAAAAATTCAAAATTCGTATTGTTTTCGTAGATGACAAGTGAACTGGCAACCAAGATAGTGTGATTTGATACCTTTAGACTATTTTTTGTGGCGTTTTTTGAAATCGAAAGTGTACGGCAATATCCCAAAAAGGGCTTAAAAACAACATTATCTAGTAGATATCAACAGAAGTTTTTTTAAAACGTGATTGAGAAGTTGGTAATTTTTTAATTTTTAACTGGAACCTTTTTGTACTAAACTGAAATAAAAATATTTAGAAAAGTATTTTTTTATTAATATTATAATGATACCTTATATTTGAATTCCCTTTATTTATCTTACATATTATTAGAGATGGGCAATCGGTTACCTCTTTCATTTTTTGTAAAACCACAAGATAATTAAATAGGGGTTCGAGCAAAAAACTACCGAGGTTGTTGACAAAAATTCACTAAAGTAACAAATCTTGATTCGAATTATAACATTAACGCTATAACATCAAACAGAATCAACTAAAATTATTAACATATTATTAAATTAGATATAAGAAGTTTCCCAAAGGTTCACACGTTTTTATATTGCTGATTTCAAATTACCATGTTATATTACCCACAGTAGTAAAACTACTAATCTTCTTAAAAATACAAGTTGTGCCCTAAATTTGTCATTATATACTTAAATACTATGCAATATACTATACAATTAATATACTTAAATACTATGTCATAAATTTCTTATATTATTTAAACAAAAAATATTTTTTTTTCTCATCCAGGTGGTTAAAGTCGAAAATGTATATATGTATGTACATAGTATTTAGGGTAGGTGCCTTCATTATAAACTTCTTATCTAATGTGTATTTGTATTGCTAAAAAATCATTTGATATTCTTCCCTCCTTAATAAAAGTCAGTAAAATACCCAGATACATTCAATTGAACAACTTTCTTTCCTTGAACAATTTTCGTCACAGCAAAACTTAAACACGTAATTATACTTGAACGAAATCTTAATTGTTGTTCGAGTAAAAATATATGACATGCATATATGCTTATGTGTACACTTTGTTTTTTTTATTTATTTATTTATTTTTTTTCTATATAAATGTAATTTTATTATTTATAACCAATAACATTTTATATACAGGGGTAGATAACAAAAAAATCAGTAAAAATATTACACAATATAAAATTACTTAATGTATATTCAACAAAAATAAATGTATAAGTACTTCCAAAAAAGTATTTATAATAATGAAAATTGCATTAGAAAATTTAATGTGTATTTAAAAGTAATCGTACACATGGTGTAATTACATAAGGTGATAGCGTAAAGGAGAGCGATTTTCGCCTCTCTTTTTTTATGTATGAAGTTTGACAATTTCCGGAGTTGAAATCATTAATTTTTAATATGTAGTTTGACATACTCTAGAACACAAAAAAATTGTCAGCTGGGCTGGCACCGCCACCTTGTATAAGTGTACCCTGATCGTACATACCCTGCAACAAATTTTTGCTCAAATAAACATTGAAGTGTAAGAGAACATTTCCTCATTTCCGTATTTAGTTTGTGTACCTTTTTAATGAAAATATATTTCGTAATTGCTGTTTAGCCTTTGTAAAAACGGTGTCATGACATCACTTGACACTTTACTGAACTTATGTTTTGTTGTTTTAACCTGCCTTTTACTTTAAAAAATCGGATTGGGAGAGGATTATACATTGACCCGTTAATTTTGTTTGTGGTAAAAGAAAGAAATAACTCTAGCCCCTCTATATTATCGTAAATAAAAGTTCAAATTAGAAAAAAAAAAAACATATAAAAATATTTTTTTAATTTAAAGTAAATAAAACATTAATTGCTAAACTTTTGATTATACTAAAATTTTTATCGACTCAACTTAATAAGGCTTATTACTGGCAATGTCACAAAATAAAATGAAAATCAAAGACTAGACCGACAATTCAGTGAGAATGGCAATACAATTTATCATCGATGACCAATAGTTTTTGTATTGAATGACAATTAAAGATGTATCACATGTATCAATGAACTTTTTTTTAAAAGTGGGTTTTTTGGTATTGTCAAAGTTAGAAAATGCAAGTGAATGAATTCCATAATGCATTACAATAGAGGATAGAAATTTATTTTGAGCGTGGTTTTCGCAACCAATGAAAACACGTATACTCAGTTCCACATTCATCAGCTAATGTAGAAAGAATATTTTCTTACCAAAATATAATTAAAACCGAAGACAGAAACAGGCTACAAACTGCAACACTTTGCCGCTTAATCCAAACTAAGGATTTACTGAATTCACCAAATTGCAATTGTTATGATATAAATATATCAAGTGAGTTATTATCAATATGAAATTATAAATATTGTAATTTTTATCTCGAAATCGATTTAAAAGCTAGGACGTACATATGTATGTTCAAGCAAAGAAAAAATTCAGCAGACAGTTGTCCAAGCCCTTCGGTCACGGACTGTCCCTGCAGGCTGTGTCAGAGACACGGCCATTAAGTTTAACGTAGAATACGCCATCCGATAAGACAGAAAACATAAATAACTATAAATGATAAATGATAAATAATATAAGCAAAAGCTTATGGTAGGAAAAATAGAACAAATATGTTTTTTATTTTAATTTACTAAACTTTAACTGTCAGCTGCTGTCAAACAGCATCAAGCAGCATTGTTGTTTTGCTTACTTGGCAGCACTTTCATTTAACATAAAAATGTATGAATTAATTTTTTCATATATTTTTTATAATTATTTATCCATGTTAAATTCAAATTCACATTTAACATTTTGTTTCACTTAAATACATAAGTAAATATACGAAATTTCAATATTTCATCAATCAAAACAACACTGTCCACACTGAAACAGCAGCATAGTTTGTGTTCACGCTACAAACTCAAACACTCAACCAAACACCACACATATGTTTGAATGTATGTGTTTAAACTATTTTCATTTGAGATATTTAAATATTAGGAAGATATCAACCAATATGAAATGTATATCAAACGAGAGATAACATCTTCATTTACCTACAAAAAAAATTTTAAAAAAAGTTATCTCGCCGTTTCCTCATAATCAATGAAATAAAGATTACAACAATAACAATCTGACATGACTCCCTATATCGTAAGGTAAGACGTATTCTACGCCAAAAACATGGTTGTGGCAATCATAATCTAAGAGCAACATACTATGACTGAATATTATGATTGTGATTAAAACATATAATGGTTACCAGTTATCATTATTATGTTTAATTAAAGTATCATACAATTATCATAAATATGACTACAGTTGAAATCGACAATCGTTATTTTTTTATACGGCAATTTATTATCTATTGCTGTTAGTTATATTGATTGTTATTACCTTTTTAATTGCAAATTTTACACTAATATTTTATTACATTTTCTCGTTTATTTTCTAATTTCTCTAACATTTTTATCACAAACTTTTAAAATAATAAAAATTTATTTAGCAAGATCAGTTTAAATCAAATTATTATTAAAAAAAATCATAGCTCGATTGCTTTGTAATCATACTGTTGTTACACCAATTACATAATGATTATTTGTAATTTTAAATGCTTTTGAATATACATATTGTTATTTCTGCGAAGACTTCATACTATTTTTGTGATAATAATTTAGTAAATCATAATATTTTTAAAGATCAACCATTTAAAAAATATTAAAGAAAAGTAAACATTAAATGACAAATTTTAAACAATAAAATAAAAACAACTATTACTTGTTTTCGACAACCAAATTTTTATAAAGAGAATATAATAAGAGCACTCACGATTGAACCTGTGCAAATTTGCACAGAGTAAATTTGCTGTGCAGATCGTGAGCCTCCTTTTTTAATCCGAAATACATATTTTTTTCAGCCGGTGTTGTCAGAGTTAAGGGTTAAAAAATCTGGCAACTTCTTACTGAATTTCTTGAATATGTCTTTTTTTCAAAATTATAATTTTTTTAATTTTATTGTTATTAAAAGAAATTTCTTGTTATTTTAGTCCTCTTTTACACAAATTATTATTTTTTTTTTAACATGCATACATACCTAAACTCAATTTATAATTTTACAATGGGATGTTTTAATATATGTATGTATGTTTTTTATATGTATTTACGTATTTCATATGAGATGAATGATGATACAAACAATTGTTATTGCATGACTACACGTTGTGAAGGGTATATAAGATTCGGCACGGGCGAATATAGCACTCTTTCTTGTTTTTATAATATAAAATATAAAAGTTCTACAAGCAATTTTACAAAAGATGTTACATTGCGATAATGCAGTTTATATTACGTTTTTACCTTCTCCTGTAAAATTACAATTGCTTGAGTTAGAGCCATTCCACTTGTGAACAACGATATGTAGTATGTTATGGTTTACCCAAAGTCCGCAGAATACATTACATAATTTTCTGGAAAGTAAGATACCTGCATTTAATGGTGAATAAAATCAACAGTTGTCAACCGATTTTTACAATCTTCCTACCATTCCAAAAAATTTTTAATTTTTGGCTTAATAATTTTTTTATAACGTTTTGGGACAAAAATAGCACTCATTTTGCATGAAGAAAAATATTATTACCACTTATTTCTGAATAACTGACTTAAATTATGAAATGTATCATCATAACCGCCTTATTTTCGGCGAAATATTAGGCATGGTCATAAAAAGAGTCTGAGTCCGATAGAAAAACACTGAAAGCGGATTTGAATTAAGTGTGTTAAAATCTCTATAGTTCACATGTTTTTCTGCAGACCAACGTTATTAAATGTTTATGAAGGGTTAATAAAACAGATTTTCTTTGTTATTTAATGTATAAACCTCAAATAAAGCTGATTTATTTTTCATAAATTAGAAAAAAAAATGTATAGAAAAATGAGGCGATTTCATCGCTACTACGTAAAATTAAAAATTGGCATATATTTCTGTTAACATGGTACATGTTAATAATGGCGTATTAAAATTCAGAAGGTAATCAAAACGAATCGCAGACAAGATAATTTTATCTTTATAGAAGAAATAAATATTTATGTATGTAATACAAACTACAAAAGCTACAAACTTTGAAGTTAAAATAGGGTAATAGAACACAACTTCACATTTCAAGTTACTATTTATTTAAGGGGTGAAAAAAACTATGTAAATCATAATTGTAAAACTAAAAAAAATATTTTATTTGCTTATTTTATTCAGTTTTATTTAATTTAGAAGATAATATGATTTATTATTAGATTAAAGTAGTGAAAAATAATACTCTTCTTGCTTTATAATGTAGTGATACACCTGATATCTGTGTTTTCCGTATGTGTTACTAGCAACTTTTAAACTTATAATTTTCGACTAATTATTAATTTTGTCTTGCAAATGATACACTATTTTATATTTAAATTATCCAAAATTGTTTTATTTATTATATAAAACCATTTAACCATTTAGGGCCATTATTACAACTTGCCGTTAGTTAAAGGTAGGATTTTTTGTGCCCGATAAATAGCTTTTCATTATTAAAACTTAAATTTGTTTACGTTTGTACCGTTTGTACGTTTGTATCTTTAAAATATCAAAGAAAGTTGTAACATGTTTTTCGAATTTGATATGGAAAAATTGTGTATGTATGTACTTATAAAAGTATGCATAATAATGCCTTATTTAAAAACATTATTAGAGATTTATAAATCTATATACATCTATATATATAAAAGTGAAACTCTGTGTGTGTGTGTGTGTGTTAGCTAAAGACTCCGAAACTGTAAAACCGATCGGGCTCAAACTTTGGTAAGTTGTTGTACACATACCAGGAAGTGTTTATAGGTGAAAAAAAGTGGGCGGGGCCACGCCCATAAAAAATTAGTTATCAGTTTTAGCTACTTGCACTTGACCGATTTTTCTGAAACTTTGCACACATATCGAGCTGTCATGACTAAATAATTTCGTGATAAGAAAAGTGGGCGGGGCCACGCCCCTAAAAAAGTTTTAATTTTGAGGTACTTGCACTGGACCGATTTTTCTAAAATTTTGCACACATATTAAGCTGTCGTGACTTTATAATTTCGTGATTAAAAAAGTGGGCGGGGCCACGCCCATAAAAAAAGGTTATAATTTTGAGGTACTTGCACCAGACCGATTTTTCTGAAACTTTGCACAAATATTGAGCTATTATGACTTTACAATTTCTTGATTAGAAAAGTGGGCAGGGCCACGCCCATAAAAACAATTATAATTTTGAGGTACTTGCACTGGTCCGACTCTTCTGAAACTTTGCACACATATTGAGCTGTTATGACTTTACAATTTCGTGATTAGAAAAGTGCGCAATGCCACGCCCATAAAAAAAATTATAATATTTAGGTTTTTGCACTTGATAATCAATTAAAATTCAGAATGCATTTTGATTTATTAAGGGGCGTAGCAACGCGCGCCGGGTCCGGCTAGTATGTATATAAAAGTGAAACTCTGTGTGTGTGTGTGTGTGTGTTAGCTATAGACTCCGAAACTGTAAAACCGATCAGACTCAAACTTTGGCAAGTTGTTGTACACATACCAGGGAGTGTTTATAGGTGGAAAAAAGTGGGCGGGGCCACGCCCATAAAAATTATTTATCAGTTTTAGCTACTTGCACTTGACCGATTTTTCTGAAACTTTGCACACATATAGAGCTGTCATGACTAAATAATTTCATGATAAGAAAAGTGGGCGGGGCCACGCCCCTAAAAAAGTTTTAATTTTGAGGTTCTTGCACTGGACCGATTTTTCTGAAACTTTGCACACATACTAAGCTGTCATAACCATATAATTTCGTGATTAGAAAATTGGGCAGGGCCACGCCCATAAAAAAATGTTATAATTTTGAGGTACTTCCACCAGACCGATTTTTCTGAACTTTGCACACATATCGAGCTGTCATGACTTAATAATTTCGTGATTAGAAAAGTGGGCAGTGCCACGCCCATAAAAAAAAGGTATCATTTTGAAGTACTTGCACTGGACCAATTATTCTGAAATTTGCACACAGCCCACCTCCCTCATATAATTTATCTATGGACAAAAATTTTCAGAAAAATTGAGAACTCTATATAGAAATATCTTAGTTGAATTTATCAGTAGAAACTACTTTGAGACGCCTACTTTAACGCCCACTTTTCACATAATTCACTATGAATGAAATTTAAAAACTGATAAAACCGTCAGAATTAGATGTATGTTGATGAAATTTTGAATATATACATTTCTTGTCGATATAAGTATAATTCCAAAAAATTAAGGTAAAACGCCCACATTAACGCCCACCTCCCAAATAATGCTTTCTCTAAAAATTCATATATTTTCTCTATGGTAAAGATTTCGGAAGAATAAAGGACTCTATATTGAAATATCTAAGTTGATTTGATCAGCAGAAACTACTTTGACACGCCTACTTCAACGCCCACTTCTCACATAATTTACTATGAATGAAATTTAAAAGCTGATAAAACCGTTAGAATAAGATGTATGTTGATGCAATTTTGCATATATACAATTCTCGTCCATATAAGTATAATTCTAAAATATAAAGCTGTCACGCCTATTTTAGAGCCCACCTCCCAAATCTAGCTTTATCTCAATTTCATATAATTTCCCTATGGACAAAAATTTTGGAAAAATCAAGGACTCTATATGAAAATGTCTAAGTTGAATTTATTAGCAAAAACTAATTTGACACTTTAACGTCCACTTTCATTGAAAGTCTAATACTACGAAAATGGTTTACTAGCATATCGAAGTTATACAAAGAAAGTGATACATATTTTAGTATAAATATATTATTCCATAGCGATTATTGTTAATAACAAATTAATAAATTCTGTGCTATGAAAGTACATTAAATTGGTGGTGGGTATAACAGATAAGGCACAGCCGAATATAGTGTTATATTTAAAAAACCGGAAATAACATCTCAAATTTATATAATTTCTCTATAGACAAAGATTTTGAAAGAATCAAGAACTCTATATTTAAATGTCGAAGTTGAATTTATAAGCAAAAACTAATTTGACATGCCTATTTTAACGCCCACTTATGAAGAGATTATTACTGTTAATAACAATATAATAAATGTTGTGCTATAAAAATACAAATATTCAGCATAACCAAATATAGTGCTCTTACTTGTTCTTAAAAAAATAGTTATAGCAACATCTACAAAAAATAATTTGAGTATCAAATAATAGAAGTGCTCTAGCGAAGCATCGGATAAAAAAATAGTTTTACTACTTTTTTTAGCCCATTTTAATTTATACTTATTTAATTTTTTCCCTTTTTTATACTTATTTATTTAATAAGTTCTTCGTATTTTGTATAGTATTTTTTATCTGGCAATGACTTTTTCTATGTTTTTAACAAAATTATGTACAACCCTGTAACAAGAGGACAAGTACGAAAATATGTCAAACGAAACATTGAATTTCGAAGTTCCACACAATTTTTCACACGACAGAGCAAAATGGCGAACGTAAAATTCATAGCACACGGAAATTAAAAGAAAAAATAGTTTTTTACTTTAAGAAAATTATTAAATAAATTTTTGCAACTAAGGCCCAATACATATAAAATACCAAAAAAAAACTACACAATAAAGTAAGTGACTACAAAATTAATAAAGTGTAATGCATATGTATGCATAAAGATGGTTGTATATCTTGAATAAAGCAAAAAAACAAAAGGTGAAGGTGAGACAAACCAAAAAATGCAAAATTACAATTGAAAAAATACATATAAATAAATTATCGCATATTACAAATAATTTGTTAATATAACTTCCTCAACGGAGTTAAAAAATGGTTTGTAATTTTTTTCTTTGTACAAAACTAAGAAATTTATTCCTAATAAAAAGTGTTAAGCAGTCTGATTGTCAATATGACTTTCTGCTGTTACAGTGAGTGAGAAAGAGATAAATAGATAATGTTTGCTACAAAAATCACATTTTCGATTTCCAAAATGAAAATACGAAACTTCCGGACGGACATACAATCGTCTTGAGTGTCGAACAAGACGAGGTAATTTCGAATTTATTTTTTATTTATGTTCCCTTAATTGTGTGTTTGCAAGTAAGTGAGCCTTTAAATGGTTATGTTTTGTTGTTATTTTGTAACAATCAAATTGGAAAAATTGAAAAAAAAAATTTTTTAAGTAAATGCAGAGAAATTAATGGACAAAGGACAAAAAAGATATATTAAACATATTGCGTAAAAAGGAAAAATGCGTGCTACTAGGACTGCTAATCAAACAATAAACATCACAAACATACATGCATACAAAACAAAAAGCCATATGGAATAAAAATCATTTTTTTTTTGTCATATGAAATTAAAGTTGATGGAAAAAACAATACACAAATATTGTTAATTTAAAGTTAAAAAAAATATTTAAGTGTAACTTGCAACAACTTTTTAAAATTATTTTTCCTTTTTTTTTTTATTAATTGTGTTGTCGATAAAGACCTGCGCATATCAAATTTTACAGTGCCGACAGCTGACTCCAAAAATTTCGGCGGCGACAGATTATGAGCCGGTTTAAGTATTACCCCTTATTTAATAAAACACTGCGTTAACATTTTTTTAACTTGTATGTCCCAACAACAAAATTTAAATGTATTGCAGGACTTCTAAATCAATAGAGTAAACTTATTCATATATGTAAATGCCTTCCTAAATTAAAAATAATTTGTCATAAATGGTTATAAAGTTTTATAACTAATACATGGTCTAAATCATACATTCATTAATTTATGTTTACAAACATCATTAAAGAAGTGAGTTTTTAGATGAATTG